>OY735247.1:36870436-38202936 GCA_963457695.1 Neria commutata | reverse complement strand
CCGGTACCCAAAAGAGGGCGAGTGAGTTGTGAAAGCCTACACTGTTAAGCTTGGCCTTACACTCTTTGACTGTCTTGGAGGTGGTGATTGGGTTGAGCAAGGCCATAAGTGCAGCCTGACTGTCACTACAGACGCAAATACTCTTGCCAGACCATCCACTTTCCCTGACGAAATCCATAGCCTTTAGGATTGCAAAGACCTCCGCCTGAAAGACGGATGCATGCTTTCCCAATGGATAGTGAAGTTTTGTGTCGTTTTCCTCAAAATACACACCAGCTCCTGAACCTTCATCAGTTCTGGACCCGTCTGTAAAGACTCTACAACACCCCCTGCCTGGCTCGGCTGACGAAAGCCAGCTGTCGCGTTCAGGAAAGGAAACTTCGTATCTGCGCCGGAGTTCGAGGTGCGGAGCTAATACATCAGACGGCATGCTCATTCCATCCAAGAATGGTAGAGGTCTGCGCAGAGTTATGCACGCCCCGATGCGATTCAAACCACATCACTACTTGTTTCAATCTAAAGCAGGCCTTGGCGGCTTCACCTCGGATGAAAATGTCCAGGGGTGGAATGTTGAGTATTACGTCTAGAGCAGGGCCAGGGGTGGTCGGGAAAGCTCCCGTACAGCCAAGACACACTGTTCTTTGTAGACGCCCCAGCGAAGCAATGACGCATTGGCGAGAAAGCCTGCTGAACCAAACTACAGACGCATACGAGATTATTGGTCGAATCATCGACGTGTAGAGCCAAAGGACTCGTTTGGGCGAAAGACCCCACGTTTTACCAAACACACCCCTACAATGCCAGAAGGCAGAAAGAGCTTTTGAAGTTTTGGATTCAACATGACTGCTCCAGAGAAGTTTGCTATCAAGGATGACTCCGAGATATTTTATTTCCCTAGAGAGTTGGATAGTCACTCCCCCTAGAACAGGCAGGACAAGGCCATCAATCTTTCGCCGCCTGGTGAAGAGAACTACTCCAGTTTTGAGAGGATTGACAGACAAGCCATTGCTCATGCACCACGAGTGAATTATATCCAGCGCAGCTTGTGCCTTTCGACACACGACTCTAATGGATGAACCCGTAGCAAGGACAGCTACATCATCCGCGTAGGCTTGGGCGTAGACCCCGGACTCGTTGAGTGAGCATAGCAGGGAGTCGATCAGCAAGCACCAGAGCAGAGGGGAAAGGACACCGCCTTGCGGGCAGCCTCTCTTCACCTCCGTCATGACAAACCTGTAATCCTCTCCGCCCACCACCGCGGTCCTGCACTTCAGCATTGACCGGAGCCAATTTACTGTCGTGGGATCCACTCCATGAGAGCTAGCTGCGCTACACATTCCTTCAAAGGACGCATTATCAAATGCACCCTCAATGTCCGCGAAAATGCCCATTGCGTAGTCTTTCCTGTCCACAGCACCCTCAATCCTACCAACCAGATTTTGTAGCGCTGTTTCACAGGATTTTCCGCGTTGATAAGCATGTTGCGCGGGCGAGAGGGGATGCTGAAGCAGCGCCCTGCGGATGTGCAGCTCAACAAGTCTCTCCAATCCCTTCAGCAAGAAGGAGGACATGCTGATAGGGCGGAAGCTTTTGGCGAGTGAGTAGTCATCCTTTCCTACTTTCGGAATGAAAGCCACTCTCGCCAACCGCGAGCCCATTAGAAAAAAGTCAAAAATTTCGATTTGGGCCACATCGATAATTTTTCGTCCCACTTGCTCATAAGCTAAAATATCCAAAAGTGGTCTTCTGCATTATATTCTAGGCATTTGAAATTAACTAAAACGCCCGAAAAAACAGTAAAAAAAATTTTTAATTTTTTTAAATTTTTTATACGGTCCCCCATTAGAAAAAAGTCAAAAATTTCGATTTGGGCCACATCGATAATTTTTCGTCCCACTTGCTCATAAGTTAAAATATCCAAAAGTGGTCTTCTGCACTATATTCTAGGCATTTGAAATTAACTAAAACGCCCGAAAAAAAACAGTAAAAAAAATCTTAAATTTTTTTAAATTTTTTATACGGTCCCCCATTAGAAAAAAGTCAAAAATTTCGATTTGGGCCACATCGTTAATTTATTGTCCCACTTGCTTATAAGTTAAGATATCCAAAAGTGGTCTTCTGCACTATTTTCTAGGCATTTGAAATTAACTAAAACAGCCGAAAAAAACAGTAAAAAAATTTTAAATTTTTTTAAATTTTTTATACGGTCCCGCATTAGAAAAATGTCAAAAATTTCGATTTGGGCCACATCGATAATTTTTCGTCCCACTTGCTCATAAGTTAAAATATCCAAAAGTGGTCTTCTGCACTATATTCTAGGCATTTGAAATTAACTAAAACGCCCGAAAAAAACAGTAAAAAAAATTTTAAATTTTTTTAAATTTTTTATACGGTCCCGCATTAGAAAAAAGTCAAAAATTTCGATTTGGGCCATCGATAATTTTTCGTCCCACTTGCTCGCTCATAAGTTAAAATATCCAAAAGTGGTCTTCTGCATTATATTCTAGGCATTTGAAATTAACTAAAACGCCCGAAAAAACAGTAAAAAAAATTTTTAATTTTTTTAAATTTTTTATACGGTCCCGCATTAGAAAAATGTCAAAAATTTCGATTTGGGCCACATCGATAATTTTTCGTCCCACTTGCTCATAAGTTAAAATATCCAAAAGTGGTCTTCTGCACTATATTCTAGGCATTTGAAATTAACTAAAACGCCCGAAAAAAACAGTAAAAAAAAATCTTAAATTTTTTTAAATTTTTTATACGGTCCCCCATTAGAAAACGTCAAAAATTTCGATTTGGGCCACATCGTTAATTTTTTGTCCCACTTGCTTATAAGTTAAGATATCCAAAAGTGGTCTTCTGCACTATATTCTAGGCATTTGAAATTAACTAAAACGCCCGAAAAAAAACAGTAAAAAAAATTTTAAATTTTTTAAAATTTTTTATACGGTCCCCCATTAGAAAAAAGTCAAAAATTTTGATTTGGACCACATCGTTAATTTTTTGTCCCACTTGCTTATAAGTTAAGATATCCAAAAGGTGTCTTCTGCACTATATTCTAGGCATTTGAAATTAACTAAAACGCCCGAAAAAAAACAGTAAAAAAAATCTTAAATTTTTTAAATTTTTTATACGGTCCCCCATTAGAAAAAAGTCAAAAATTTCGATTTGGGCCACATCGTTAATTTTTTGTCCCACTTGCTTATAAGTTAAGATATCCAAAAGTGGTCTTCTGCACTATTTTCTAGGCATTTGAAATTAACTAAAACGCCCGAAAAAACAGTAAAAAAAATTTTTAATTTTTTTAAATTTTTTATACGGTCCCCCATTAGAAAAAAGTCAAAAATTTCGATTTGGGCCACATCGATAATTTTTCGTCCCACTTGCTCATAAGTTAAAATATCCAAAAGTGGTCTTCTGCACTATATTCTAGGCATTTGAAATTAACTAAAACGCCCGAAAAAAAACAGTAAAAAAAATCTTAAATTTTTTAAATTTTTTATACGGTCCCCCATTAGAAAAAAGTCAAAAATTTCGATTTGGGCCACATCGATAATTTTTCGTCCCACTTGCTTATAAGTTAAGATATCCAAAAGTGGTCTTCTGCACTATTTTCTAGGCATTTGAAATTAACTAAAACAGCCGAAAAAAACAGTAAAAAAAATTTAAAATTTTTTTAAATTTTTTATACGGTCGCGCATTAGAAAAAAGTCAAAAATTTCGATTTGGGCCATCGATAATTTTTCGTCCCACTTGCTCGCTCATAAGTTAAAATATCCAAAAGTGGTCTTCTGCATTATATTCTAGGCATTTGAAATTAACTAAAACGCCCGAAAAAACAGTAAAAAAAATTTTTAATTTTTTTAAATTTTTTATACGGTCCCCCATTAGAAAAAAGTCAAAAATTTCGATTTGGGCCACATCGATAATTTTTCGTCCCACTTGCTCATAAGTTAAAATATCCAAAAGTGGTCTTCTGCACTATATTCTAGGCATTTGAAATTAACTAAAACGCCCGAAAAAAAACAGTAAAAAAAATCTTAAATTTTTTAAATTTTTTATACGGTCCCCCATTAGAAAAAAGTCAAAAATTTCGATTTGGGCCACATCGATAATTTTTCGTCCCACTTGCTTATAAGTTAAGATATCCAAAAGTGGTCTTCTGCACTATTTTCTAGGCATTTGAAATTAACTAAAACAGCCGAAAAAAACAGTAAAAAAAATTTAAAATTTTTTTAAATTTTTTATACGGTCGCGCATTAGAAAAAAGTCAAAAATTTCGATTTGGGCCATCGATAATTTTTCGTCCCACTTGCTCGCTCATAAGTTAAAATATCCAAAAGTGGTCTTCTGCATTATATTCTAGGCATTTGAAATTAACTAAAACGCCCGAAAAAACAGTAAAAAAAATTTTTAATTAGAAAGAATAGTTTTTATTCGGACTTACTTGCCAAGGAGAAATGACAATACTTAGTTGTCTATTTCTGTTCTGAAACAAAGCAATTTTAAGTGTACAACAACAAAGAATTAGAATTATTGCTCACATGGGCAGGTCATATAGCTATTTCGGTTTTTGCCAGAAAACCTCATCAGTGACTTTTTTAATGTGAATTCTAATAATTTCTAAACGACTAATTACTCGAAATAGAAGCATTAATGGTAAAGTCTGTGAAACGTAGGAGTTGAACCATGAACCTATGACGTAGTAAGCGAATGCGCTAACCATCACACCATCGGACTGGACGACTCTGCGCTGGCAAACATCCCAGTTACCTGCTGTCTATATCAAACGCATAGTGTTTGTTGCTATTGTACACTGTCTAATGCAATTGTTTTTGCCTTACTTGAGAGCTCCATCGGAGCACATACTTGAGGCAAATGAATGTATCAGTTTTTGTTTCTGTAAGAACATTTCTTCGTTTTTACATTATGTTTACTTTCTGATTTGGGTGTGTCCTCCCTATCATATTATACGAGTTTATGTTTATTCGGCAGCTTGAATGTTAGAAAGAATAGTTTTTATTCGGACTTACTTGCCAAGGAGAAATGACAATACTTAGTTGTCTATTTCTGTTCTGAAACAAAGCAATTTTAAGTGTACAACAACAAAGAATTAGAATTATTGCTCACATGGGCAGGTCATATAGCTATTTCGGTTTTTGCCAGAAAACCTCATCAGTGACTTTTTTAATGTGAATTCTAATAATTTCTAAACGACTAATTACTCGAAATAGAAGCATTAATGGTAAAGTCTGTGAAACGTAGGAGTTGAACCATGAACCTATGACGTAGTAAGCGAATGCGCTAACCATCACACCATCGGACTGGACGACTCTGCGCTGGCAAACATCCCAGTTACCTGCTGTCTATATCAAACGCATAGTGTTTGTTGCTATTGTACACTGTCTAATGCAATTGTTTTTGCCTTACTTGAGAGCTCCATCGGAGCACATACTTGAGGCAAATGAATGTATCAGTTTTTGTTTCTGTAAGAACATTTCTTCGTTTTTACATTATGTTTACTTTCTGATTTGGGTGTGTCCTCCCTATCATATTATACGAGTTTATGTTTATTCGGCAGCTTGAATGTTAGAAAGAATAGTTTTTATTCGGACTTACTTGCCAAGGAGAAATGACAATACTTAGTTGTCTATTTCTGTTCTGAAACAAAGCAATTTTAAGTGTACAACAACAAAGAATTAGAATTATTGCTCACATGGGCAGGTCATATAGCTATTTCGGTTTTTGCCAGAAAACCTCATCAGTGACTTTTTTAATGTGAATTCTAATAATTTCTAAACGACTAATTACTCGAAATAGAAGCATTAATGGTAAAGTCTGTGAAACGTAGGAGTTGAACCATGAACCTATGACGTAGTAAGCGAATGCGCTAACCATCACACCATCGGACTGGACGACTCTGCGCTGGCAAACATCCCAGTTACCTGCTGTCTATATCAAACGCATAGTGTTTGTTGCTATTGTACACTGTCTAATGCAATTGTTTTTGCCTTACTTGAGAGCTCCATCGGAGCACATACTTGAGGCAAATGAATGTATCAGTTTTTGTTTCTGTAAGAACATTTCTTCGTTTTTACATTATGTTTACTTTCTGATTTGGGTGTGTCCTCCCTATCATATTATACGAGTTTATGTTTATTCGGCAGCTTGAATGTTAGAAAGAATAGTTTTTATTCGGACTTACTTGCCAAGGAGAAATGACAATACTTAGTTGTCTATTTCTGTTCTGAAACAAAGCAATTTTAAGTGTACAACAACAAAGAATTAGAATTATTGCTCACATGGGCAGGTCATATAGCTATTTCGGTTTTTGCCAGAAAACCTCATCAGTGACTTTTTTAATGTGAATTCTAATAATTTCTAAACGACTAATTACTCGAAATAGAAGCATTAATGGTAAAGTCTGTGAAACGTAGGAGTTGAACCATGAACCTATGACGTAGTAAGCGAATGCGCTAACCATCACACCATCGGACTGGACGACTCTGCGCTGGCAAACATCCCAGTTACCTGCTGTCTATATCAAACGCATAGTGTTTGTTGCTATTGTACACTGTCTAATGCAATTGTTTTTGCCTTACTTGAGAGCTCCATCGGAGCACATACTTGAGGCAAATGAATGTATCAGTTTTTGTTTCTGTAAGAACATTTCTTCGTTTTTACATTATGTTTACTTTCTGATTTGGGTGTGTCCTCCCTATCATATTATACGAGTTTATGTTTATTCGGCAGCTTGAATGTTAGAAAGAATAGTTTTTATTCGGACTTACTTGCCAAGGAGAAATGACAATACTTAGTTGTCTATTTCTGTTCTGAAACAAAGCAATTTTAAGTGTACAACAACAAAGAATTAGAATTATTGCTCACATGAAATAGACAACTAAGTATTGTCATTTCTCCTTGGCAAGTAAGTCCGAATAAAAACTATTCTTTCTAACATTCAAGCTGCCGAATAAACATAAACTCGTATAATATAAAATTTTTAATTTTTTTAAATTTTTTATACGGTCCCCCATTAGAAAAAAGTCAAAAATTTCGATTTGGGCCACATCGATAATTTTTCGTCCCACTTGCTCATAAGTTAAAATATCCAAAAGTGGTCTTCTGCACTATATTCTAGGCATTTGAAATTAACTAAAACGCCCGAAAAAAAACAGTAAAAAAAATCTTAAATTTTTTAAATTTTTTATACGGTCCCCCATTAGAAAAAAGTCAAAAATTTCGATTTGGGCCACATCGTTAATTTTTTGTCCCACTTGTTTATAAGTTAAGATATCCAAAAGTGGTCTTCTGCACTATTTTCTAGGCATTTGAAATTAACTAAAACAGCCGAAAAAAACAGTAAAAAAATTTTAAATTTTTTTAAATTTTTTATACGGTCCCGCATTAGAAAAAAGTCAAAAATTTCGATTTGGGCCACATCGTTAATTTTTTGTCCCACTTGCTTATAAGTTAAGATATCCAAAAGGTGTCTTCTGCACTATATTCTAGGCATTTGAAATTAACTAAAACGCCCGAAAAAAAACAGTAAAAAAAATCTTAAATTTTTTAAATTTTTTATACGGTCCCCCATTAGAAAAAAGTCAAAAATTTCGATTTGGGCCACATCGTTAATTTTTTGTCCCACTTGCTTATAAGTTAAGATATCCAAAAGTGGTCTTCTGCACTATTTTCTAGGCATTTGAAATTAACTAAAACAGCCGAAAAAAACAGTAAAAAAATTTTAAATTTTTTTAAATTTTTTATACGGTCCCGCATTAGAAAAATGTCAAAAATTTCGATTTGGGCCACATCGATAATTTTTCGTCCCACTTGCTCATAAGTTAAAATATCCAAAAGTGGTCTTCTGCACTATATTCTAGGCATTTGAAATTAACTAAAACGCCCGAAAAAAACAGTAAAAAAAATTTAAAATTTTTTTAAATTTTTTATACGGTCGCGCATTAGAAAAAAGTCAAAAATTTCGATTTGGGCCATCGATAATTTTTCGTCCCACTTGCTCGCTCATAAGTTAAAATATCCAAAAGTGGTCTTCTGCATTTGAAATTAACTAAAACGCCCGAAAAAAACAGTAAAAAAAATCTTAAATTTTTTATACGGTCCCCCATTAGAAAAAGTCAAAAATTTCGATTTGGGCCACATCGTTAATTTTTTGTCCCACTTGCTTATAAGTTAAGATATCCAAAAGTGGTCTTCTGCACTATATTCTAGGCATTTGAAATTAACTAAAACGCCCGAAAAAAAACAGTAAAAAAAATTTTAAATTTTTTTACATTTTTTATACGGTCCCCCATTAGAAAAAAGTCAAAAATTTCGATTTGGGCCACATCGTTAATTTTTTGTCCCACTTGCTTATAAGTTAAGATATCCAAAAGGTGTCTTCTGCACTATATTCTAGGCATTTGAAATTAACTAAAACAGCCGAAAAAAACAGTAAAAAAAATTAAAAATTTTTTTAAATTTTTTATACGGCCCCCATTAGAAAAAAGTCAAAAATTTCGATATGGGCCACATCGATAATTTTTCGTCCCACTTTTTTTTTTTTTTTGTTGTCGGAATATGAAAAACCTACCAGCACGCAGACAAGTATTTGTCCATTGTACTGGTAAGCTGATTCCTTTTACTGAAATCTTCCTGAGCTTTTAATAAAGCGGAGGATTTTCGATGGTGGCAAGGAACTTAGTTGATCGGTTCTCACCACGTCTGACTCCAGTAGCTGCAATCGTGACCTGGAAAAGGCGGGACACTCGCATAAGAAGTGGGTAGCGGTATCCTCGTCCTCCAGACAGCTCTCACAGACACTGTCGTCGGCCAGACCCATCGCACTCAGGTGTTTTGCACAGGAGGTATGACCGGTCAAGACGCCCACAAGAAGTCTACAATCCTTACGGTTTAGAGACCTAAGAAAAGAGGACTTACCTTTGTCGACGGTTGGAAGCAGGAGCTTCGTCTGTCTGCATCCAGCTAGCCCGGCCCATCTTTGACCGTGTTGAGAAACAACGCAGTCGTTTATGGACGCTTTGACTATGGAAGAAGGCAGGTTCAGGGCCCAGAAAGTGGTCTTCAGAACCTGATCTTGCAACTTCATCGGACACTTCATTTCCGGACACGCCGAAGTGCCCCGGTACCCAAAAGAGGGCGAGTGAGTTGTGAAAGCCTACACTGTTAAGCTTGGCCTTACACTCCTTGACTGTCTTGGAGGTGGTGATTGGGTTGACCAAGGCCATAAGTGCAGCCTGACTGTCACTACAGACGCAAATACTCTTGCCAGACCATCCACTTTCCCTGACGAAATCCATAGCCTTTAGGATTGCAAAGACCTCCGCCTGAAAGACGGATGCATGCTTTCCCAATGGATAGTGAAGTTTTGTGTCGTTTTCCTCAAAATACACACCAGCTCCTGAACCTTCATCAGTTCTGGACCCGTCTGTAAAGACTCTACAACACCCCCTGCCTGGCTCGGCTGACGAAAGCCAGCTGTCGCGTTCAGGAAAGGAAACTTCGTATCTGCGCCGGAGTTCGAGGTGCGGAACTAATACATCAGACGGCATGCTCATTCCATCCAAGAATGGTAGAGAGGTCTGCGCAGAGTTATGCACGCCCCGATGCGATTCAAACCACATCCCTACTTGTTTCAATCTAAAGCAGGCCTTGGCGGCTTCACCTCGGATGAAAATGTCCAGGGGTGGAATGTTGAGTATTACGTCTAGAGCAGGGCCAGGGGTGGTCGGGAAAGCTCCCGTACAGCCAAGACACACTGTTCTTTGTAGACGCCCCAGCGAAGCAATGACGCATTGGCGAGAAAGCCTGCTGAACCAAACTACAGACGCATACGAGATTATTGGTCGAATCATCGACGTGTAGAGCCAAAGGACTCGTTTGGGCGAAAGACCCCACGTTTTACCAAACACACCCCTACAATGCCAGAAGGCAGAAAGAGCTTTTGAAGTTTTGGATTCAACATGACTGCTCCAGAGAAGTTTGCTATCAAGGATGACTCCGAGATATTTTATTTCCCTAGAGAGTTGGATAGTCACTCCCCCTAGAACAGGCAGGACAAGGCCATCAATCTTTCGCCGCCTGGTGAAGAGAACTACTCCAGTTTTGAGAGGATTGACAGACAAGCCATTGCTCATGCACCACGAGTGAATTATATCCAGCGCAGCTTGTGCCTTTCGACACACGACTCTAATGGATGAACCCGTAGCAAGGACAGCTACATCATCCGCGTAGGCTTGGGCGTAGACCCCGGACTCGTTGAGTGAGCAAAGCAGGGAGTCGATCAGCAAGCACCAGAGCAGAGGGGAAAGGACACCGCCTTGCGGGCAGCCTCTCTTCACCTCCGTCATGACAAACCTGTAATCCTCTCCGCCCACCACCGCGGTCCTGCACTTCAGCATTGACCGGAGCCAATTTACTGTCGTGGGATCCACTCCATGAGAGCTAGCTGCGCTACACATTCCTTCAAAGGACGCATTATCAAATGCACCCTCAATGTCCGCGAAAATGCCCATTGCGTAGTCTTTCCTGTCCACAGCACCCTCAATCCTACCAACCAGATTTTGTAGCGCTGTTTCACAGGATTTTCCGCGTTGATAAGCATGTTGCGCGGGCGAGAGGGGATGCTGAAGCAGCGCCCTGCGGATGTGCAGCTCAACAAGTCTCGCCAATCCCTTCAGCAAGAAGGAGGACATGCTGATAGGGCGGAAGCTTTTGGCGAGTGAGTAGTCATCCTTTCCTACTTTCGGAATGAAAGCCACTCTCGCCAACCGCGAGCCCATTAGAAAAAAGTCAAAAATTTCGATTTGGGCCACATCGATAATTTTTCGTCCCACTTGCTCATAAGCTAAAATATCCAAAAGTGGTCTTCTGCATTATATTCTAGGCATTTGAAATTAACTAAAACGCCCGAAAAAACAGTAAAAAAAATCTTAAATTTTTTTAAATTTTTTATACGGTCCCCCATTAGAAAAAAGTCAAAAATTTCGATTTGGGCCACATCGTTAATTTATTGTCCCACTTGCTCATAAGTTAAGATATCCAAAAGTGGTCTTCTGCACTATTTTCTAGGCATTTGAAATTAACTAAAACAGCCGAAAAAAACAGTAAAAAAATTTTAAATTTTTTTAAATTTTTTATACGGTCCCGCATTAGAAAAATGTCAAAAATTTCGATTTGGGCCACATCGATAATTTTTCGTCCCACTTGCTCATAAGTTAAAATATCCAAAAGTGGTCTTCTGCACTATATTCTAGGCATTTGAAATTAACTAAAACGCCCGAAAAAAACAGTAAAAAAAATTTTAAATTTTTTTAAATTTTTTATACGGTCCCGCATTAGAAAAAAGTCAAAAATTTCGATTTGGGCCATCGATAATTTTTCGTCCCACTTGCTCGCTCATAAGTTAAAATATCCAAAAGTGGTCTTCTGCATTATATTCTAGGCATTTGAAATTAACTAAAACGCCCGAAAAAACAGTAAAAAAAATTTTTAATTTTTTTAAATTTTTTATACGGTCCCGCATTAGAAAAATGTCAAAAATTTCGATTTGGGCCACATCGATAATTTTTCGTCCCACTTGCTCATAAGTTAAAATATCCAAAAGTGGTCTTCTGCACTATATTCTAGGCATTTGAAATTAACTAAAACGCCCGAAAAAAACAGTAAAAAAAATTTTTAATTTTTTTAAATTTTTTATACGGTCCCCCATTAGAAAAAAGTCAAAAATTTTGATTTGGACCACATCGTTAATTTTTTGTCCCACTTGCTTATAAGTTAAGATATCCAAAAGGTGTCTTCTGCACTATATTCTAGGCATTTGAAATTAACTAAAACAGCCGAAAAAAACAGTAAAAAAAATTAAAAATTTTTTTAAATTTTTTATACGGCCCCCATTAGAAAAAAGTCAAAAATTTCGATTTGGGCCACATCGATAATTTTTCGTCCCACTTTTTTTTTTTTTTTTTTTTGTTGTCGGAATATGAAAAACCTACCAGCACGCAGACAAGTATTTGTCCATTGTACTGGTAAGCTGATTCCTTTTACTGAAATCTTCCTGAGCTTTTAATAAAGCGGAGGATTTTCGATGGTGGCAAGGAACTTAGTTGATCGGTTCTCACCACGTCTGACTCCAGTAGCTGCAATCGCGACCTGGAAAAGGCGGGACACTCGCATAAGAAGTGGGTAGCGGTATCCTCGTCCTCCAGACAGCTCTCACAGACACTGTCGTCGGCCAGACCCATCGCACTCAGGTGTTTTGCACAGGAGGTATGACCGGTCAAGACGCCCACAAGAAGTCTACAATCCTTACGGTTTAGAGACCTAAGAAAAGAGGACACCTTTGTCGACGGTTGGAAGCAGGAGCTTCGTCTGTCTGCATCCAGCTAGCCCGGCCCATCTTTGACCGTGTTGAGAAACAACCCAGTCGTTTATGGACGCTTTGACCATGGAAGAAGGCAGGCCAAGGGCAGGTTCAGGGCCCAGAAAGTGGTCTTCAGAACCTGATCTTGCAAGTTCATCGGACACTTCATTTCCGGACACGCCGAAGTGCCCCGGTACCCAAAAGAGGGCGAGTGAGTTGTGAAAGCCTACACTGTTAAGCTTGGCCTTACACTCTTTGACTGTCTTGGAGGTGGTGATTGGGTTGAGCAAGGCCATAAGTGCAGCCTGACTGTCACTACAGACGCAAATACTCTTGCCAGACCATCCACTTTCCCTGACGAAATCCATAGCCTTTAGGATTGCAAAGACCTCCGCCTGAAAGACGGATGCATGCTTTCCCAATGGATAGTGAAGTTTTGTGTCGTTTTCCTCAAAATACACACCAGCTCCTGAACCTTCATCAGTTCTGGACCCGTCTGTAAAGACTCTACAACACCCCCTGCCTGGCTCGGCTGACGAAAGCCAGCTGTCGCGTTCAGGAAAGGAAACTTCGTATCTGCGCCGGAGTTCGAGGTGCGGAGCTAATACATCAGACGGCATGCTCATTCCATCCAAGAATGGTAGAGGTCTGCGCAGAGTTATGCACGCCCCGATGCGATTCAAACCACATCCCTACTTGTTTCAATCTAAAGCAGGCCTTGGCGGCTTCACCTCGGATGAAAATGTCCAGGGGTGGAATGTTGAGTATTACGTCTAGAGCAGGGCCAGGGGTGGTCGGGAAAGCTCCCGTACAGCCAAGACACACTGTTCTTTGTAGACGCCCAGCGAAGCAATGACGCATTGGCGAGAAAGCCTGCTGAACCAAACTACAGACGCATACGAGTTTATTGGTCGAATCATCGACGTGTAGAGCCAAAGGACTCGTTTGGGCGAAAGACCCCACGTTTTACCAAACACACCCCTACAATGCCAGAAGGCAGAAAGAGCTTTTGAAGTTTTGGGTTCAACATGACTGCTCCAGAGAAGTTTGCTATCAAGGATGACTCCGAGATATTTTATTTCCCTAGAGAGTTGGATAGTCACTCCCCCTAGAACAGGCAGGACAAGGCCATCAATCTTTCGCCGCCTGGTGAAGAGAACTACTCCAGTTTTGAGAGGATTGACAGACAAGCCATTGCTCATGCACCACGAGTGAATTATATCCAGCGCAGCTTGTGCCTTTCGACACACGACTCTAATGGATGAACCCGTAGCAAGGACAGCTACATCATCCGCGTAGGCTTGGGCGTAGACCCCGGACTCGTTGAGTGAGCAAAGCAGGGAGTCGATCAGCAAGCACCAGAGCAGAGGGGAAAGGACACCGCCTTGCGGGCAGCCTCTCTTCACCTCCGTCATGACAAACCTGTAATCCTCTCCGCCCACCACCGCGGTCCTGCACTTCAGCATTGACCGGAGCCAATTTACTGTCGTGGGATCCACTCCATGAGAGCTAGCTGCGCTACACATTCCTTCAAAGGACGCATTATCAAATGCACCCTCAATGTCCGCGAAAATGCCCATTGCGTAGTCTTTCCTGTCCACAGCACCCTCAATCCTACCAACCAGATTTTGTAGCGCTGTTTCACAGGATTTTCCGCGTTGATAAGCATGTTGCGCGGGCGAGAGGGGATGCTGAAGCAGCGCCCTGCGGATGTGCAGCTCAACAAGTCTCTCCAATCCCTTCAGCAAGAAGGAGGACATGCTGATAGGGCGGAAGCTTTTGGCGAGTGAGTAGTCATCCTTTCCTACTTTCGCAATGAAAGCCACTCTCGCCAACCGCGAGCCCATTAGAAAAAAGTCAAAAATTTCGATTTGGGCCACATCGATAATTTTTCGTCCCACTTGCTCATAAGCTAAAATATCCAAAAGTGGTCTTCTGCATTATATTCTAGGCATTTGAAATTAACTAAAACGCCCGAAAAAACAGTAAAAAAAATCTTAAATTTTTTTAAATTTTTTATACGGTCCCCCATTAGAAAAAAGTCAAAAATTTCGATTTGGGCCACATCGTTAATTTATTGTCCCACTTGCTCATAAGTTAAGATATCCAAAAGTGGTCTTCTGCACTATTTTCTAGGCATTTGAAATTAACTAAAACAGCCGAAAAAAACAGTAAAAAAATTTTAAATTTTTTTAAATTTTTTATACGGTCCCGCATTAGAAAAATGTCAAAAATTTCGATTTGGGCCACATCGATAATTTTTCGTCCCACTTGCTCATAAGTTAAAATATCCAAAAGTGGTCTTCTGCACTATATTCTAGGCATTTGAAATTAACTAAAACGCCCGAAAAAAACAGTAAAAAAATTTTAAATTTTTTTAAATTTTTTATACGGTCCCGCATTAGAAAAAAGTCAAAAATTTCGATTTGGGCCATCGATAATTTTTCGTCCCACTTGCTCGCTCATAAGTTAAAATATCCAAAAGTGGTCTTCTGCATTATATTCTAGGCATTTGAAATTAACTAAAACGCCCGAAAAAACAGTAAAAAAAATTTTTAATTTTTTTAAATTTTTTATACGGTCCCGCATTAGAAAAATGTCAAAAATTTCGATTTGGGCCACATCGATAATTTTTCGTCCCACTTGCTCATAAGTTAAAATATCCAAAAGTGGTCTTCTGCACTATATTCTAGGCATTTGAAATTAACTAAAACGCCCGAAAAAAACAGTAAAAAAAATTTTTAATTTTTTTAAATTTTTTATACGGTCCCCCATTAGAAAACGTCAAAAATTTCGATTTGGGCCACATCGTTAATTTTTTGTCCCACTTGCTTATAAGTTAAGATATCCAAAAGTGGTCTTCTGCACTATATTCTAGGCATTTGAAATTAACTAAAACGCCCGAAAAAAAACAGTAAAAAAAATTTTAAATTTTTTTAAATTTTTTATACGGTCCCCCATTAGAAAAAAGTCAAAAATTTTGATTTGGACCACATCGTTAATTTTTTGTCCCACTTGCTTATAAGTTAAGATATCCAAAAGGTGTCTTCTGCACTATATTCTAGGCATTTGAAATTAACTAAAACAGCCGAAAAAAACAGTAAAAAAAATTAAAAATTTTTTTAAATTTTTTATACGGCCCCCATTAGAAAAAAGTCAAAAATTTCGATTTGGGCCACATCGATAATTTTTCGTCCCTTTTTTTTTTTTTTTTTTTGTTGTCGGAATATGAAAAACCTACCAGCACGCAGACAAGTATTTGTCCATTGTACTGGTAAGCTGATTCCTTTTACTGAAATCTTCCTGAGCTTTTAATAAAGCGGAGGATTTTCGATGGTGGCAAGGAACTTAGTTGATCGGTTCTCACCACGTCTGACTCCAGTAGCTGCAATCGCGACCTGGAAAAGGCGGGACACTCGCATAAGAAGTGGGTAGCGGTATCCTCGTCCTCCAGACAGCTCTCACAGACACTGTCGTCGGCCAGACCCATCGCACTCAGGTGTTTTGCACAGGAGGTATGACCGGTCAAGACGCCCACAAGAAGTCTACAATCCTTACGGTTTAGAGACCTAAGAAAAGAGGACACCTTTGTCGACGGTTGGAAGCAGGAGCTTCGTCTGTCTGCATCCAGCTAGCCCGGCCCATCTTTGACCGTGTTGAGAAACAACCCAGTCGTTTATGGACGCTTTGACCATGGAAGAAGGCAGGCCAAGGGCAGGTTCAGGGCCCAGAAAGTGGTCTTCAGAACCTGATCTTGCAAGTTCATCGGACACTTCATTTCCGGACACGCCGAAGTGCCCCGGTACCCAAAAGAGGGCGAGTGAGTTGTGAAAGCCTACACTGTTAAGCTTGGCCTTACACTCTTTGACTGTCTTGGAGGTGGTGATTGGGTTGAGCAAGGCCATAAGTGCAGCCTGACTGTCACTACAGACGCAAATACTCTTGCCAGACCATCCACTTTCCCTGACGAAATCCATAGCCTTTAGGATTGCAAAGACCTCCGCCTGAAAGACGGATGCATGCTTTCCCAATGGATAGTGAAGTTTTGTGTCGTTTTCCTCAAAATACACACCAGCTCCTGAACCTTCATCAGTTCTGGACCCGTCTGTAAAGACTCTACAACACCCCCTGCCTGGCTCGGCTGACGAAAGCCAGCTGTCGCGTTCAGGAAAGGAAACTTCGTATCTGCGCCGGAGTTCGAGGTGCGGAGCTAATACATCAGACGGCATGCTCATTCCATCCAAGAATGGTAGAGGTCTGCGCAGAGTTATGCACGCCCCGATGCGATTCAAACCACATCCCTACTTGTTTCAATCTAAAGCAGGCCTTGGCGGCTTCACCTCGGATGAAAATGTCCAGGGGTGGAATGTTGAGTATTACGTCTAGAGCAGGGCCAGGGGTGGTCGGGAAAGCTCCCGTACAGCCAAGACACACTGTTCTTTGTAGACGCCCAGCGAAGCAATGACGCATTGGCGAGAAAGCCTGCTGAACCAAACTACAGACGCATACGAGTTTATTGGTCGAATCATCGACGTGTAGAGCCAAAGGACTCGTTTGGGCGAAAGACCCCACGTTTTACCAAACACACCCCTACAATGCCAGAAGGCAGAAAGAGCTTTTGAAGTTTTGGGTTCAACATGACTGCTCCAGAGAAGTTTGCTATCAAGGATGACTCCGAGATATTTTATTTCCCTAGAGAGTTGGATAGTCACTCCCCCTAGAACAGGCAGGACAAGGCCATCAATCTTTCGCCGCCTGGTGAAGAGAACTACTCCAGTTTTGAGAGGATTGACAGACAAGCCATTGCTCATGCACCACGAGTGAATTATATCCAGCGCAGCTTGTGCCTTTCGACACACGACTCTAATGGATGAACCCGTAGCAAGGACAGCTACATCATCCGCGTAGGCTTGGGCGTAGACCCCGGACTCGTTGAGTGAGCAAAGCAGGGAGTCGATCAGCAAGCACCAGAGCAGAGGGGAAAGGACACCGCCTTGCGGGCAGCATCTCTTCACCTCCGTCATGACAAACCTGTCCTCCTCCCCGCCCACCACCGCGGTCCTGCACTTCAGCATTGACCGGAGCCAATTTACTGTCGTGGGATCCACTCCATGAGAGCTAGCTGTGCTACACATTCCTTCAAAGGACGCATTATCAAATGCACCCTCAATGTCCGCGAAAATGCCCATTGCGTAGTCTTTCCTGTCCACAGCACCCTCAATCCTACCAACCAGATTTTGTAGCGCTGTTTCACAGGATTTTCCGCGTTGATAAGCATGTTGCGGGGGCGAGAGGGGATGCTGAAGCAGCGCCCTGCGGATGTGCAGCTCAACAAGTCTCTCCAATCCCTTCAGCAAGAAGGAGGACATGCTGATAGGGCGGAAGCTTTTGGCGAGTGAGTAGTCATCCTTTCCTACTTTCGGAATGAAAGCCACTCTCGCCAACCGCGAGCCCATTAGAAAAAAGTCAAAAATTTCGATTTGGGCCACATCGATAATTTTTCGTCCCACTTGCTCATAAGTTAAAATATCCAAAAGTGGTCTTCTGCATTATATTCTAGGCATTTAAAATTAACTAAAACGCCCGAAAAAACAGTAAAAAAAATTTTTAATTTTTTTACATTTTTTATACGGTCCCCCATTAGAAAAAAGTCAAAAATTTCGATTTGGGCCACATCGATAATTTTTCGTCCCACTTGCTCATAAGTTAAAATATCCAAAAGTGGTCTTCTGCACTATATTCTAGGCATTTGAAATTAACTAAAACTCCTGAAAAATACAGTAAAAAAAATATTTAATTTTTTTAAATTTTTTATACGGTCCCCCATTAGAAAAAAGTCAAAAATTTCGATTTGGGCCACATCGTTAATTTTTTGTCCCACTTGCTTATAAGTTAAGATATCCAAAAGTGGTCTTCTGCACTATTCTAGGCATTTGAAATTAACTAAAACGCCCGAAAAAAACAGTAAAAAAAATTTTTAATTTTTAAAATTTTTTATACGGTCCCCCATTAGAAAAAAGTCAAAAATTTCGATTTGCGCCACATCGTTAATTTTTTGTCCCACTTGCTTATAAGTTAAGATATCCAAAAGTGGTCTTCTGCACTATTCTAGGCATTTGAAATTAACTAAAACGCCCGACAAAAACAGTAAAAAAAATTTAAAATTTTTGGAAATTTTTTATACGGTCCCCCATTAGAAAAAAGTCAAAAATTTCGATTTGGGCACATCGATAATTTTTCGTCCCACTTGCTCATGTTAAAATATCAAAAAGTGGTCTTCTGCACTATATTCTAGGCATTTGAAATTAACTAAAACGCCTGAAAAAAACAGTAA
The DNA here is from genome assembly GCA_963457695.1 of Neria commutata. Taxonomy (NCBI): domain Eukaryota; kingdom Metazoa; phylum Arthropoda; class Insecta; order Diptera; family Micropezidae; genus Neria; species Neria commutata. Next base: position 38,184,217 of record OY735247.1, on the reverse strand, counting down.
AAAAAATTTTTTATTTTTTTAAATTTTTTATACGGTCCCCCATTAGAAAAAAGTCAAAAATTTCGATTTGGGCCACATCGTTAATTTTTTGTCCCACTTGCTTATAAGTTAAGATATCCAAAAGTGGTCTTCTGCACTATATTCTAGGCATTTGAAATTAACTAAAACGCCCGAAAAAAACAATAAAAAAATTTAAAATTTTTTTAAATTTTTTATACGGTCCCCCATTAGAAAAAAGTCAATAATTTCAATTTGGGCCAAATCGATAATTTTTCGACCCACTGCTCATAAGTTAAAATATCCAAAAGTGGTCTTCTGCACTATATTCTAGGCATTTGAAATTAACTAAAACGCCCGAAAAAAAACAGTAAAAAAAATCTTAAATTTTTTTAAATTTTTTATACGGTCCCCCATTAGAAAAAAGTCAAAAATTTCGATTTGGGCCACATCGTTAATTTTTTGTCCCACTTGCTTATAAGTTAAGATATCCAAAAGTGGTCTTCTGCACTATATTCTAGGCATTTGAAATTAACTAAAACGGCCGAAAAAAACAGTAAAAAAAATTTTACATTTTTTTATATTTTTTATACGGTCCCCCATTAGAAAAAAGTCAATAATTTCAATTTGGGCCACATCGATAATTTTTCGTCCCACTTGCTCATGTTAAAATATCAAAAAGTGGTCTTCTGCACTATATTCTAGGCATTTGAAATTAACTAAAACGCCTGAAAAAAACAGTAAAAAAAATTTTTAATTTTTTTAAATTTTTTATACGGTCCCCCATTAGAAAAAAGTCAAAAATTTCGATTTGGGCCACATCGTTAATTTTTTGTCCCACTTGCTTATAAGTTAAGATATCCAAAAGTGGTCTTCTGCACTATATTCTAGGCATTTGAAATTAACTAAAACGCCCGAAAAAAACAATAAAAAAATTTAAAATTTTTTTAAATTTTTTATACGGTCCCCCATTAGAAAAAAGTCAATAATTTCAATTTGGGCCAAATCGATAATTTTTCGACCCACTGCTCATAAGTTAAAATATCCAAAAGTGGTCTTCTGCACTATATTCTAGGCATTTGAAATTAACTAAAACGCCCGAAAAAAAACAGTAAAAAAAATCTTAAATTTTTTAAAATTTTTTATACGGTCCCCCATTAGAAAAAAGTCAAAAATTTCGATTTGGGCCACATCGTTAATTTTTTGTCCCACTTGCTTATAAGTTAAGATATCCAAAAGTGGTCTTCTGCACTATTCTAGGCATTTGAAATTAACTAAAACGCCCGACAAAAACAGTAAAAAAAATTTAAAATTTTTGGAAATTTTTTATACGGTCCCCCATTAGAAAAAAGTCAAAAATTTCGATTTGGGCACATCGATAATTTTTCGTCCCACTTGCTCATGTTAAAATATCAAAAAGTGGTCTTCTGCACTATATTCTAGGCATTTGAAATTAACTAAAACGCCTGAAAAAAACAGTAAAAAAAATTTTTAATTTTTTTAAATTTTTTATACGGTCCCCCATTAGAAAAAAGTCAAAAATTTCGATTTGGGCCACATCGTTAATTTTTTGTCCCACTTGCTTATAAGTTAAGATATCCAAAAGTGGTCTTCTGCACTATATTCTAGGCATTTGAAATTAACTAAAACGCCCGAAAAAAACAATAAAAAAATTTAAAATTTTTTTAAATTTTTTATACGGTCCCCCATTAGAAAAAAGTCAATAATTTCAATTTGGGCCAAATCGATAATTTTTCGACCCACTGCTCATAAGTTAAAATATCCAAAAGTGGTCTTCTGCACTATATTCTAGGCATTTGAAATTAACTAAAACGCCCGAAAAAAAACAGTAAAAAAAATCTTAAATTTTTTTAAATTTTTTATACGGTCCCCCATTAGAAAAAAGTCAAAAATTTCGATTTGGGCCACATCGTTAATTTTTTGTCCCACTTGCTTATAAGTTAAGATATCCAAAAGTGGTCTTCTGCACTATATTCTAGGCATTTGAAATTAACTAAAACGGCCGAAAAAAACAGTAAAAAAAATTTTACATTTTTTTATATTTTTTATACGGTCCCCCATTAGAAAAAAGTCAATAATTTCAATTTGGGCCAAATCGATAATTTTTCGACCCACTGCTCATAAGTTAAAATATCCAAAAGTGGTCTTCTGCACTATATTCTAGGCATTTGAAATTAACTAAAACGCCCGAAAAAAAAACAGTAAAAAAAATCTTAAATTTTTTTAAATTTTTTATACGGTCCCCCATTAGAAAAAAGTCAAAAATTTCGATTTGGGCACATCGATAATTTTTCGTCCCACTTGTTCATGTTAAAATATCCAAAAGTGGTCTTCTGCACTATATTCTAGGCATTTGAAATTAACTAAAACGCCTGAAAAAAACAGTAAAAAAAATTTTTAATTTTTTTAAATTTTTTATACGGTCCCCCATTAGAAAAAAGTCAAAAATTTCGATTTGGGCCACATCGTTAATTTTTTGTCCCACTTGCTTATAAGTTAAGATATCCAAAAGTGGTCTTCTGCACTATTCTAGGCATTTGAAATTAACTAAAACGCCCGAAAAAAACAGTAAAAAAAATTTTTAATTTTTTAAATTTTTTATACGGTCCCCCATTAGAAAAAAGTCAAAAATTTCGATTTGCGCCACATCGTTAATTTTTTGTCCCACTTGATTATAAGTTAAGATATCCAAAAGTGGTCTTCTGCACTATTCTAGGCATTTGAAATTAACTAAAACGCCCGACAAAAACAGTAAAAAAAATTTAAAATTTTTGGAAATTTTTTATACGGTCCCCCATTAGAAAAAAGTCAAAAATTTCGATTTGGGCAAATCGATAATTTTTCGTCCCACTTGCTCATGTTAAAATATCAAAAAGTGGTCTTCTGCACTATTCTAGGCATTTGAAATTAACTAAAACGCCCGACAAAAACAGTAAAAAAAATTTAAAATTTTTGGAAATTTTTTATACGGTCCCCCATTAGAAAAAAGTCAAAAATTTCGATTTGGGCCACATCGTTAATTTTTTGTCCCACTTGCTTATAAGTTAAGATATCCAAAAGTGGTCTTCTGCACTATATTCTAGGCATTTGAAATTAACTAAAACGCCCGAAAAAAACAATAAAAAAATTAAAAATTTTTTTAAATTTTTTATACGGTCCCCCATTAGAAAAAAGTCAATAATTTCAATTTGGGCCAAATCGATAATTTTTCGACCCACTGCTCATAAGTTAAAATATCCAAAAGTGGTCTTCTGCACTATATTCTAGGCATTTGAAATTAACTAAAACGCCCAAAAAAAACAGTAAAAAAAATCTTAAATTTTTTTAAATTTTTTATATGGTCCCCCATTAGAAAAAAGTCAAAAATTTCGATTTGGGCCACATCGTTAATTTTTTGTCCCACTTGCTTATAAGTTAAGATATCCAAAAGTGGTCTTCTGCACTATATTCTAGGCATTTGAAATTAACTAAAACGGCCGAAAAAAACAGTAAAAAAAATTTTACATTTTTTTATATTTTTTATACGGTCCCCCATTAGAAAAAAGTCAATAATTTCAATTTGGGCCAAATCGATAATTTTTCGACCCACTGCTCATAAGTTAAAATATCCAAAAGTGGTCTTCTGCACTATATTCTAGGCATTTGAAATTAACTAAAACGCCCGAAAAAAAACAGTAAAAAAAATCTTAAATTTTTTTAAATTTTTTATACGGTCCCCCATTAGAAAAAAGTCAAAAATTTCGATTTGGGCACATCGATAATTTTTCGTCCCACTTGTTCATGTTAAAATATCCAAAAGTGGTCTTCTGCACTATATTCTAGGCATTTGAAATTAACTAAAACGCCTGAAAAAAACAGTAAAAAAAATTTTTAATTTTTTTAAATTTTTTATACGGTCCCCCATTAGAAAAAAGTCAAAAATTTCAATTTGGGCCACATCGTTAATTTTTTGTCCCACTTGCTTATAAGTTAAGATATCCAAAAGTGGTCTTCTGCACTATATTCTAGGCATTTGAAATTAACTAAAACGCCCGAAAAAAACAATAAAAAAATTTAAAATTTTTTTAAATTTTTTATACGGTCCCCCATTAGAAAAAAGTCAATAATTTCAATTTGGGCCAAATCGATAATTTTTCGACCCACTGCTCATAAGTTAAAATATCCAAAAGTGGTCTTCTGCACTATATTCTAGGCATTTGAAATTAACTAAAACGCCCGAAAAAAAACAGTAAAAAAAATCTTAAATTTTTTTAAATTTTTTATACGGTCCCCCATTAGAAAAAAGTCAAAAATTTCGATTTGGGCCACATCGTTAATTTTTTGTCCCACTTGCTTATAAGTTAAGATATCCAAAAGTGGTCTTCTGCACTATTTTCTAGGCATTTGAAATTAACTAAAACGGCCGAAAAAAACAGTAAAAAAAATTTTACATTTTTTTATATTTTTTATACGGTCGCGCATTAGAAAAAAGTCACAAATTTCGATTTGGGCCACATCGTTAATTTTTTGTCCCACTTGCTTATAAGTTAAGATATCCAAAAGTGGTCTTCTGCACTATATTCTAGGCATTTGAAATTAACTAAAACGGCCAAAAAAACAGTAAAAAAAATTTTACATTTTTTTATATTTTTTATACGGTCCCCCATTAGAAAAAAGTCAATAATTTCAATTTGGGCCAAATCGATAATTTTTCGTCCCACTTGCTCATAAGTTAAAATATCCAAAAGTGGTCTTCTGCACTATATTCTAGGCATTTGAAATTAACTAAAACGCCCGAAAAAAAACAGTAAAAAAAATCTTAAATTTTTTTAAATTTTTTATACGGTCCCCCATTAGAAAAAAGTCAAAAATTTCGATTTGGGCACATCGATAATTTTTCGTCCCACTTGCTCATGTTAAAATATCCAAAAGTGGTCTTCTGCACTATATTCTAGGCATTTGAAATTAACTAAAACGCCTGAAAAAAACAGTAAAAAAAATTTTTAATTTTTTTAAATTTTTTATACGGTCCCCCATTAGAAAAAAGTCAAAAATTTCGATTTGGGCCACATCGTTAATTTTTTGTCCCACTTGCTTATAAGTTAAGATATCCAAAAGTGGTCTTCTGCACTATATTCTAGGCATTTGAAATTAACTAAAACGCCCGAAAAAAACAATAAAAAAAATTTTAAATTTGTTTAAATTTTTTATACGGTCCCCCATTAGAAAAAAGTCAAAAATTTCGATTTGGGCCACATCGTTAATTTTTTGTCCCACTTGCTTATAAGTTAAGATATCCAAAAGTGGTCTTCTGCACTATATTCTAGGCATTTGAAATTAACTAAAACGCCCGAAAAAAACAATAAAAAAAATTTTAAATTTGTTTAAATTTTTTATACGGTCCCTCATTAGAAAAAAGTCAAAAATTTCGATTTGGGCCACGTCGTTAATTTTTTGTCCCACTTGCTTATAAGTTAAGATATCCAAAAGTGGTCTTCTGCACTATATTCTAGGCATTTGAAATTAACTAAAACGCCCGAAAAAAACAATAAAAAAAATTTTAAATTTGTTTAAATTTTTTATACGGTCCCCCATTAGAAAAAAGTCAAAAATTTCGATTTGGGCCACATCGTTAATTTTTTGTCCCACTTGCTTATAAGTTAAGATATCCAAAAGTGGTCTTCTGCACTATATTCTAGGCATTTGAAATTAACTAAAACGGCCGAAAAAAACAGTAAAAAAAATTTTACATTTTTTTATATTTTTTATACGGTCCCCCATTAGAAAAAAGTCAATAATTTCAATTTGGGCCACATCGATAATTTTTCGTCCCACTTGCTCATGTTAAAATATCAAAAAGTGGTCTTCTGCACTATATTCTAGGCATTTGAAATTAACTAAAACGCCTGAAAAAAACAGTAAAAAAAATTTTTAATTTTTTTAAATTTTTTATACGGTCCCCCATTAGAAAAAAGTCAAAAATTTCGATTTGGGCCACATCGTTAATTTTTTGTCCCACTTGCTTATAAGTTAAGATATCCAAAAGTGGTCTTCTGCACTATATTCTAGGCATTTGAAATTAACTAAAACGCCCGAAAAAAACAATAAAAAAAATTTTAAATTTTTTTACATTTTTTATACGGTCCCCTATTAGAAAAAAGTCAAAAATTTCGATTTGGGCCACGTCGTTAATTTTTTGTCCCACTTGCTTATAAGTTAAGATATCCAAAAGTGGTCTTCTGCACTATATTCTAGGCATTTGAAATTAACTAAAACGGCCGAAAAAAACAGTAAAAAAAATTTACATTTTTTTATATTTTTTATACGGTCCCCCATTAGAAAAAAGTCAATAATTTCAATTTGGGCCAAATCGATAATTTTTCGTCCCACTTGCTCATAAGTTAAAATATCCAAAAGTGGTCTTCTGCACTATCTTCTAGGCATTTGAAATTAACTAAAACGCCCGAAAAAAAACAGTAAAAAAAATTAAAAATTTTTTTAAATTTTTTATACGGTCCCCCATTAGAAAAAAGTCAAAAATTTCGATTTGGGCCACATCGTTAATTTTTTGTCCCACTTGCTTATAAGTTAAGATATCCAAATGTGGTCTTCTGCACTATATTCTAGGCATTTGAAATTAACTAAAACGGCCGAAAAAAACAGTAAAAAAAATGTTTAATTTTTTGAAATTTTTTATACGGTCCCACATTAGAAAAAAGTCAAAAATTTCGATTTGGGCCACATCGATAATTTTTCGTCCCACTTGCTTATAAGTTAAGATATCCAAAAGTGGTCTTCGGCACTATTTTCTAGGCATTTGAAATTAACTAAAACAGCCGAAAAAAACAGTAAAAAAATGTTAAATTTTTTTAAATTTTTTATACGGTTCCGCATTAGAAAAAAGTCAAAAATTTAGATTTGGGCCACATCGATAATTTTTCGTCCCACTTGCTCATAAGTTAAAATATCCAAAAGTGGTCTTCTGCACTATATTCTAGGCATTTGAAATTAACTAAAACGCCCGAAAAAAACAGTAAAAAAAATGTTAAATTTTTTAAAATTTTTTATACGGTCCCCCATTAGAAAAAAGTCAAAAATTTCGATTTGGGCCACATCGATAATTTTTTGTCCCACTTGCTTATAAGTTAAGATATCCAAAAGTGGTCTTCTGCACTATATTCTAGGTCCCCCATTAGAAAAAAGTCAAAAATTTCGATTTGGGCCACATCGATAATTTTTCGTCCCACTTGCTCATAAGTTAAAATATCCAAAAGTGGTCTTCTGCACTATATTCTAGGCATTTGAAATTAACTAAAATGCCCGAAAAAAACAGTAAAATAAAATTTTCAATTTTTTGAGAGTTTTTATACGGTCCCCCATTAGAAAAAAGTCAATAATTTCAATTTGGGCCAAATCGTTAATTTTTTGTCCCACTTGCTTATAAGTTAAGATATCCAAAAGTGGTCTTCTGCACTATATTCTAGGTCCCCCATTAGAAAAAAGTCAAAAATTTCGATTTGGGCCACATCGACAATTTTTCGTCCCACTTGCTCATAAGTTAAGATATCCAAAAGTGGTCTTCTGCACTATATTCTAGGCATTTGAGATTAACTAAAATGCCCGAAAAAAACAGTAAAAAAAATTTTAAATTTTTTGAGAGTTTTTATACGGTCCCCCATTAGGAAAAAGTCAAAAATTTCGATTTGTGACAAATCGTTAATTTTTTTTCCCACTTGCTTATAAGTTAAGATATCCAAAAGTGGTCTTCTGCACTATATTCTAGGCATTTGAAATTAACTAAAACGCCCGAAAAAAACAGTAAAATTTTTTTTAATTTTTTAAAATTTTTTATACGGTCCCCCATTAGAAAAATGTCAATAATTTCGATTTGGGCCAAATCGATAATTTTTCGTCCCACTTGCTCATAAGTTAAAATATCTAAAAGTGGTCTTCTGCACTATATTCTAGGCATTTGAGATTAAGTAAAACGCCGGAAAAAAAAGTAAAAAAAATTAAAAATTTTTGGAAATTTTGTATACGGCCCCCCATTAGAAAAAAGTCAAAAATTTCGATTTGGGCCAAATCGATAATTTATCGTCCCACTTGCTCATAAGTTAAAATATCCAAAAGTGGTCTTCTGCACTATATTCTAGGCATTTGAAATTAACTAAAACGCCCGAAAAAAACAGTTAACAAAATTTTAAATTTTTTATACGGTCCCCCATTAGAAAAAAGTCAATAATTTCGATTTGGGCCAAATCGATCATTTTTCGTCCCACTTGCTCATAAGTTAAAATATCCAAAAGTGGTCTTCCGCACTATATTCTAGCCATTTGAAACTAACTAAAACGCCCGAAAAAAACAGTAAAAAAAATTTAAAATTTTTTGAAATTTTTTATACGGTCCCCCATTAGAAAAAAGTCGAAAATTTCGATTTGTGACAAATCGTAAATTTTTTGTTCCACTTGCTTATAAGTTAAGATACCCAAAAGTGGTCTTCTGCACTATATTCTAGGCATTTGAAATTAACTAAAACGCCCAAAAAAACAGTAAAAATTTTAAAATTTTTTTAAATTTTTTATACGGTCCCCCATTAGAAAAAGTCAAAAATTTCGATTTGTGACAAATCGTAAACTTTTCGTCCCACTTGCTTATAAGTTAAGATATCCAAAAGTGGTCTTCTGCACTATATTCTAGGCATTTGAAATTACATTTGAAAAACAGTAAAAAAAATCTTAAATTTTTTTAAATTTTTTATACGGTCCCCCATTAGAAAAAGTCAAAAATTTCGATTTGTGACAAATCGTAAATTTTTTGTTCCACTTGCTTATAAGTTAAGATACCCAAAAGTGGTCTTCTGCACTATATTCTAGGCATTTGAAATTAACTAAAACGCCCGAAAAAAACAGTAAAAAAAATTTTAAATTTTTTGAAAGTTTTTATACGGTCCCCCATTAGAAAAAAGTCAATAATTTCGATGTGTGACAAATCGTTAATTTTTTGTCCCACTTGCTTATAAGTTAAGATATCCAATAGTGGTCTTCTGCACTATATTCTAGGCATTTGAGATTAACTAAAACGCCCGAAAGAAAAGTAAAAAAATTTTTAAATTTTTTAAAATTTTTTATACGGTCCCCCATTAGAAAAAGTCAATAATTTCGATTTGTGATAAATCGTAAATTTTTTGTACCACTTGCTTATAAGTTAAGATATCCAAAAGTGGTCTTCTGCACTATATTCTAGGCATTTGAAATTAACTAAAACGCCCAAAAAAAAACAGTAAAAATTTTTAAAATTTTTTTAAATTTTTTATACGGTCCCCCATTATAAAAAAGTCAATAATTTCGATTTGGGCCAAATCGATAATTTTTCGTCCCACTTGCTCATAAGTTAAAATATCCAAAAGTGGTCTTCTGCACTATATTCTAGGCATTTGAGATTAACTAAAACGCCCAAAAAAAACAGTAAAAAAATTTTAAATTTTTGGAATTTTTTTATACGGTCCCCCATTAGAAAAAAGTCAAAAATTTCGATTTGTGACAAATCGTTAATTTTTTGTCCCACTTGCTCATAAGTTAAAATATCCAAAAGTGGTCTTCTGCACTATATTATATGCATTTGAAATTAACTAAAACGCCCGAAAAAAACAGTAAACAATTTTTTAAATTTTTTGAAATTTTTTATACGGTCCCCCATTAGAAAAAAGTCAAAAATTTCGATTTGTGACAAATCGTTAATTTTTTGTCCCACTTGCTTATAAGTTAAGATATCCAAAAGTGGTCTTCTGCACTATATTCTAGGCATTTGAGATTAACTAAAACGCCCGAAAAAAACAGTAAAAAAAATTTTAAATTTTTTGAATTTTTTTATACGGTCAAAAATTTCGATTTGGGCCACATCGACAATTTTTCGTCCCACTTGCTCATAAGTTAAAAAATCCAAAAGTGGTCTTCTGCACTATATTCTAGGCATTTGAAATTAACTAAAACGCCCGAAACAAAGTAAAAAAAATTTTTAATTTTTAGACATTTTTTATACGGTCCCCCATTAGAAAAAAGTCAATAATTTCGATTTGTGACAAATCGTTAATTTTTTGTCCCACTTGCTTATAAGTTAAGATATCCAAAAGTGGTCTTCTGCACTATATTATATGCATTTGAGATTAACTAAAACGCCCGAAAAAAACAGTAAAAAAAATTTTAAATTTTTTGAAAGTTTTTATACGGTCCCCCATTAGAAAAAAGTCAATAATTTCGATTTGTGACAAATCGTTAATTTTTTGTCCCACTTGCTTATAAGTTAAGATATCCAATAGTGGTCTTCTGCACTATATTCTAGGCATTTGAGATTAACTAAAACGCCCGAAAGAAAAGTAAAAAAATTTTTAAATTTTTTAAAATTTTTTATACGGTCCCCCATTAGAAAAAGTCAATAATTTCGATTTGTGATAAATCGTAAATTTTTTGTACCACTTGCTTATAAGTTAAGATATCCAAAAGTGGTCTTCTGCACTATATTCTAGGCATTTGAAATTAACTAAAACGCCCAAAAAAAACAGTAAAAATTTATAAAATTTTTTAAAATTTTTTATACGGTCCCCCATTATAAAAAAGTCAATAATTTCGATTTGGGCCAAATCGATAATTTTTCGTCCCACTTGCTCATAAGTTAAAATATCCAAAAGTGGTCTTCTGCACTATATTCTAGGCATTTGAGATTAACTAAAACGCCCAAAAAAAACAGTAAAAAAATTTTAAATTTTTTGAATTTTTTTATACGGTCCCCCATTAGAAAAAAGTCAAAAATTTCGATTTGTGACAAATCGTTAATTTTTTGTCCCACTTGCTCATAAGTTAAAATATCCAAAAGTGGTCTTCTGCACTATATTATATGCATTTGAAATTAACTAAAACGCCCGAAAAAAACAGTAAACAATTTTTTAAATTTTTTGAAATTTTTTATACGGTCCCCCATTAGAAAAAAGTCAAAAATTTCGATTTGTGACAAATCGTTAATTTTTTGTCCCACTTGCTTATAAGTTAAGATATCCAAAAGTGGTCTTCTGCACTATATTCTAGGCATTTGAGATTAACTAAAACGCCCGAAAAAAACAGTAAAAAAAATTTTAAATTTTTTGAATTTTTTTATACGGTCAAAAATTTCGATTTGGGCCACATCGACAATTTTTCGTCCCACTTGCTCATAAGTTAAAAAATCCAAAAGTGGTCTTCTGCACTATATTCTAGGCATTTGAAATTAACTAAAACGCCCGAAACAAAGTAAAAAAAATTTTTAATTTTTAGACATTTTTTATACGGTCCCCCATTAGAAAAAAGTCAATAATTTCGATTTGGGCCAAATCGTTAATTTTTTGTCCCACTTGCTCATAAGTTAAAATATCCAAAAGTGGTCTTCTGCACTATATTATATGCATTTGAAATTAACTAAAACGCCCGAAAAAAACAGTAAAAAAAATTTAAAATTTTTGGAAATTTTTTATACGGTCCCCCATTAGAAAAAAGTCAATAATTTCGATTTGGGCCAAATCGTTAATTTTTTGTCCCACTTGCTTATAAGTTAAGATATCCAAAAGTGGTCTTCTGCACTATATTCTAGGCATTTGAGATTAACTAAAACGCCCGAAACAAAGTAAAAAAAATTTTTAATTTTTTAAAATTTTTTATACGGTCCCCCATTAGAAAAAGTCAATAATTTCGATTTGTGACAAATCGTTAATTTTTTGTCCCACTTGCTTATAAGTTAAGATATCCAATAGTGGTCTTCTGCACTATATTCTAGGCATTTGAGATTAACTAAAACGCCCGAAAGAAAAGTAAAAAAATTTTTAAATTTTTTAAAATTTTTTATACGGTCCCCCATTAGAAAAAGTCAATAATTTCGATTTGTGATAAATCGTAAATTTTTTGTACCACTTGCTTATAAGTTAAGATATCCAAAAGTGGTCTTCTGCACTATATTATATGCATTTGAAATTAACTAAAACGCCCGAAAAAAACAGTAAACAATTTTTTAAATTTTTTGAAATTTTTTATACGGTCCCCCATTAGAAAAAAGTCAAAAATTTCGATTTGTGACAAATCGTTAATTTTTTGTCCCACTTGCTTATAAGTTAAGATATCCAAAAGTGGTCTTCTGCACTATATTCTAGGCATTTGAGATTAACTAAAACGCCCGAAAAAAACAGTAAAAAAATTTTAAATTTTTTGAATTTTTTTATACGGTCAAAAATTTCGATTTGGGCCACATCGACAATTTTTCGTCCCACTTGCTCATAAGTTAAAAAATCCAAAAGTGGTCTTCTGCACTATATTCTAGGCATTTGAAATTAACTAAAACGCCCGAAACAAAGTAAAAAAAATTTTTAATTTTTAGACATTTTTTATACGGTCCCCCATTAGAAAAAAGTCAATAATTTCGATTTGTGACAAATCGTTAATTTTTTGTCCCACTTGCTTATAAGTTAAGATATCCAAAAGTGGTCTTCTGCACTATATTATATGCATTTGAGATTAACTAAAACGCCCGAAAAAAACAGTAAAAAAAATTTTAAATTTTTTGAAAGTTTTTATACGGTCCCCCATTAGAAAAAAGTCAATAATGCACTATTCTAGGCATTTGAAATTAACTAAAACGCCCGAAAAAAACAGTAAAAAAAATTTTTAATTTTTAAAATTTTTTATACGGTCCCCCATTAGAAAAAAGTCAAAAATTTCGATTTGCGCCACATCGTTAATTTTTTGTCCCACTTGCTTATAAGTTAAGATATCCAAAAGTGGTCTTCTGCACTATTCTAGGCATTTGAAATTAACTAAAACGCCCGACAAAAACAGTAAAAAAAATTTAAAATTTTTGGAAATTTTTTATACGGTCCCCCATTAGAAAAAAGTCAAAAATTTCGATTTGGGCACATCGATAATTTTTCGTCCCACTTGCTCATGTTAAAATATCAAAAAGTGGTCTTCTGCACTATATTCTAGGCATTTGAAATTAACTAAAACGCCTGAAAAAAACAGTAAAAAAAATTTTTAATTTTTTTAAATTTTTTATACGGTCCCCCATTAGAAAAAAGTCAAAAATTTCGATTTGGGCCACATCGTTAATTTTTTGTCCCACTTGCTTATAAGTTAAGATATCCAAAAGTGGTCTTCTGCACTATATTCTAGGCATTTGAAATTAACTAAAACGCCCGAAAAAAACAATAAAAAAATTTAAAATTTTTTTAAATTTTTTATACGGTCCCCCATTAGAAAAAAGTCAATAATTTCAATTTGGGCCAAATCGATAATTTTTCGACCCACTGCTCATAAGTTAAAATATCCAAAAGTGGTCTTCTGCACTATATTCTAGGCATTTGAAATTAACTAAAACGCCCGAAAAAAAACAGTAAAAAAATCTTAAATTTTTTTAAATTTTTTATACGGTCCCCCATTAGAAAAAAGTCAAAAATTTCGATTTGGGCCACATCGTTAATTTTTTGTCCCACTTGCTTATAAGTTAAGATATCCAAAAGTGGTCTTCTGCACTATATTCTAGGCATTTGAAATTAACTAAAACGGCCGAAAAAAACAGTAAAAAAAATTTTACATTTTTTTATATTTTTTATACGGTCCCCCATTAGAAAAAAGTCAATAATTTCAATTTGGGCCACATCGATAATTTTTCGTCCCACTTGCTCATGTTAAAATATCAAAAAGTGGTCTTCTGCACTATATTCTAGGCATTTGAAATTAACTAAAACGCCTGAAAAAAACAGTAAAAAAAATTTTTAATTTTTTTAAATTTTTTATACGGTCCCCCATTAGAAAAAAGTCAAAAATTTCGATTTGGGCCACATCGTTAATTTTTTGTCCCACTTGCTTATAAGTTAAGATATCCAAAAGTGGTCTTCTGCACTATATTCTAGGCATTTGAAATTAACTAAAACGCCCGAAAAAAACAATAAAAAAATTTAAAATTTTTTTAAATTTTTTATACGGTCCCCCATTAGAAAAAAGTCAATAATTTCAATTTGGGCCAAATCGATAATTTTTCGACCCACTGCTCATAAGTTAAAATATCCAAAAGTGGTCTTCTGCACTATATTCTAGGCATTTGAAATTAACTAAAACGCCCGAAAAAAAACAGTAAAAAAAATCTTAAATTTTTTAAAATTTTTTATACGGTCCCCCATTAGAAAAAAGTCAAAAATTTCGATTTGGGCCACATCGTTAATTTTTTGTCCCACTTGCTTATAAGTTAAGATATCCAAAAGTGGTCTTCTGCACTATTCTAGGCATTTGAAATTAACTAAAACGCCCGACAAAAACAGTAAAAAAAATTTAAAATTTTTGGAAATTTTTTATACGGTCCCCCATTAGAAAAAAGTCAAAAATTTCGATTTGGGCACATCGATAATTTTTCGTCCCACTTGCTCATGTTAAAATATCAAAAAGTGGTCTTCTGCACTATATTCTAGGCATTTGAAATTAACTAAAACGCCTGAAAAAAACAGTAAAAAAAATTTTTAATTTTTTTAAATTTTTTATACGGTCCCCCATTAGAAAAAAGTCAAAAATTTCGATTTGGGCCACATCGTTAATTTTTTGTCCCACTTGCTTATAAGTTAAGATATCCAAAAGTGGTCTTCTGCACTATATTCTAGGCATTTGAAATTAACTAAAACGCCCGAAAAAAACAATAAAAAAATTTAAAATTTTTTTAAATTTTTTATACGGTCCCCCATTAGAAAAAAGTCAATAATTTCAATTTGGGCCAAATCGATAATTTTTCGACCCACTGCTCATAAGTTAAAATATCCAAAAGTGGTCTTCTGCACTATATTCTAGGCATTTGAAATTAACTAAAACGCCCGAAAAAAAACAGTAAAAAAAATCTTAAATTTTTTTAAATTTTTTATACGGTCCCCCATTAGAAAAAAGTCAAAAATTTCGATTTGGGCCACATCGTTAATTTTTTGTCCCACTTGCTTATAAGTTAAGATATCCAAAAGTGGTCTTCTGCACTATATTCTAGGCATTTGAAATTAACTAAAACGGCCGAAAAAAACAGTAAAAAAAATTTTACATTTTTTTATATTTTTTATACGGTCCCCCATTAGAAAAAAGTCAATAATTTCAATTTGGGCCAAATCGATAATTTTTCGACCCACTGCTCATAAGTTAAAATATCCAAAAGTGGTCTTCTGCACTATATTCTAGGCATTTGAAATTAACTAAAACGCCCGAAAAAAAAACAGTAAAAAAAATCTTAAATTTTTTTAAATTTTTTATACGGTCCCCCATTAGAAAAAAGTCAAAAATTTCGATTTGGGCACATCGATAATTTTTCGTCCCACTTGTTCATGTTAAAATATCCAAAAGTGGTCTTCTGCACTATATTCTAGGCATTTGAAATTAACTAAAACGCCTGAAAAAAACAGTAAAAAAAATTTTTAATTTTTTTAAATTTTTTATACGGTCCCCCATTAGAAAAAAGTCAAAAATTTCGATTTGGGCCACATCGTTAATTTTTTGTCCCACTTGCTTATAAGTTAAGATATCCAAAAGTGGTCTTCTGCACTATTCTAGGCATTTGAAATTAACTAAAACGCCCGAAAAAAACAGTAAAAAAAATTTTTAATTTTTTAAATTTTTTATACGGTCCCCCATTAGAAAAAAGTCAAAAATTTCGATTTGCGCCACATCGTTAATTTTTTGTCCCACTTGATTATAAGTTAAGATATCCAAAAGTGGTCTTCTGCACTATTCTAGGCATTTGAAATTAACTAAAACGCCCGACAAAAACAGTAAAAAAAATTTAAAATTTTTGGAAATTTTTTATACGGTCCCCCATTAGAAAAAAGTCAAAAATTTCGATTTGGGCAAATCGATAATTTTTCGTCCCACTTGCTCATGTTAAAATATCAAAAAGTGGTCTTCTGCACTATTCTAGGCATTTGAAATTAACTAAAACGCCCGACAAAAACAGTAAAAAAAATTTAAAATTTTTGGAAATTTTTTATACGGTCCCCCATTAGAAAAAAGTCAAAAATTTCGATTTGGGCCACATCGTTAATTTTTTGTCCCACTTGCTTATAAGTTAAGATATCCAAAAGTGGTCTTCTGCACTATATTCTAGGCATTTGAAATTAACTAAAACGCCCGAAAAAAACAATAAAAAAATTAAAAATTTTTTTAAATTTTTTATACGGTCCCCCATTAGAAAAAAGTCAATAATTTCAATTTGGGCCAAATCGATAATTTTTCGACCCACTGCTCATAAGTTAAAATATCCAAAAGTGGTCTTCTGCACTATATTCTAGGCATTTGAAATTAACTAAAACGCCCAAAAAAAACAGTAAAAAAAATCTTAAATTTTTTTAAATTTTTTATATGGTCCCCCATTAGAAAAAAGTCAAAAATTTCGATTTGGGCCACATCGTTAATTTTTTGTCCCACTTGCTTATAAGTTAAGATATCCAAAAGTGGTCTTCTGCACTATATTCTAGGCATTTGAAATTAACTAAAACGGCCGAAAAAAACAGTAAAAAAAATTTTACATTTTTTTATATTTTTTATACGGTCCCCCATTAGAAAAAAGTCAATAATTTCAATTTGGGCCAAATCGATAATTTTTCGACCCACTGCTCATAAGTTAAAATATCCAAAAGTGGTCTTCTGCACTATATTCTAGGCATTTGAAATTAACTAAAACGCCCGAAAAAAAACAGTAAAAAAAATCTTAAATTTTTTTAAATTTTTTATACGGTCCCCCATTAGAAAAAAGTCAAAAATTTCGATTTGGGCACATCGATAATTTTTCGTCCCACTTGTTCATGTTAAAATATCCAAAAGTGGTCTTCTGCACTATATTCTAGGCATTTGAAATTAACTAAAACGCCTGAAAAAAACAGTAAAAAAAATTTTTAATTTTTTTAAATTTTTTATACGGTCCCCCATTAGAAAAAAGTCAAAAATTTCAATTTGGGCCACATCGTTAATTTTTTGTCCCACTTGCTTATAAGTTAAGATATCCAAAAGTGGTCTTCTGCACTATATTCTAGGCATTTGAAATTAACTAAAACGCCCGAAAAAAACAATAAAAAAATTTAAAATTTTTTTAAATTTTTTATACGGTCCCCCATTAGAAAAAAGTCAATAATTTCAATTTGGGCCAAATCGATAATTTTTCGACCCACTGCTCATAAGTTAAAATATCCAAAAGTGGTCTTCTGCACTATATTCTAGGCATTTGAAATTAACTAAAACGCCCGAAAAAAAACAGTAAAAAAAATCTTAAATTTTTTTAAATTTTTTATACGGTCCCCCATTAGAAAAAAGTCAAAAATTTCGATTTGGGCCACATCGTTAATTTTTTGTCCCACTTGCTTATAAGTTAAGATATCCAAAAGTGGTCTTCTGCACTATTTTCTAGGCATTTGAAATTAACTAAAACGGCCGAAAAAAACAGTAAAAAAAATTTTACATTTTTTTATATTTTTTATACGGTCGCGCATTAGAAAAAAGTCACAAATTTCGATTTGGGCCACATCGTTAATTTTTTGTCCCACTTGCTTATAAGTTAAGATATCCAAAAGTGGTCTTCTGCACTATATTCTAGGCATTTGAAATTAACTAAAACGGCCAAAAAAACAGTAAAAAAAATTTTACATTTTTTTATATTTTTTATACGGTCCCCCATTAGAAAAAAGTCAATAATTTCAATTTGGGCCAAATCGATAATTTTTCGTCCCACTTGCTCATAAGTTAAAATATCCAAAAGTGGTCTTCTGCACTATATTCTAGGCATTTGAAATTAACTAAAACGCCCGAAAAAAAACAGTAAAAAAAATCTTAAATTTTTTTAAATTTTTTATACGGTCCCCCATTAGAAAAAAGTCAAAAATTTCGATTTGGGCACATCGATAATTTTTCGTCCCACTTGCTCATGTTAAAATATCCAAAAGTGGTCTTCTGCACTATATTCTAGGCATTTGAAATTAACTAAAACGCCTGAAAAAAACAGTAAAAAAAATTTTTAATTTTTTTAAATTTTTTATACGGTCCCCCATTAGAAAAAAGTCAAAAATTTCGATTTGGGCCACATCGTTAATTTTTTGTCCCACTTGCTTATAAGTTAAGATATCCAAAAGTGGTCTTCTGCACTATATTCTAGGCATTTGAAATTAACTAAAACGCCCGAAAAAAACAATAAAAAAAATTTTAAATTTGTTTAAATTTTTTATACGGTCCCCCATTAGAAAAAAGTCAAAAATTTCGATTTGGGCCACATCGTTAATTTTTTGTCCCACTTGCTTATAAGTTAAGATATCCAAAAGTGGTCTTCTGCACTATATTCTAGGCATTTGAAATTAACTAAAACGCCCGAAAAAAACAATAAAAAAAATTTTAAATTTGTTTAAATTTTTTATACGGTCCCTCATTAGAAAAAAGTCAAAAATTTCGATTTGGGCCACGTCGTTAATTTTTTGTCCCACTTGCTTATAAGTTAAGATATCCAAAAGTGGTCTTCTGCACTATATTCTAGGCATTTGAAATTAACTAAAACGCCCGAAAAAAACAATAAAAAAAATTTTAAATTTGTTTAAATTTTTTATACGGTCCCCCATTAGAAAAAAGTCAAAAATTTCGATTTGGGCCACATCGTTAATTTTTTGTCCCACTTGCTTATAAGTTAAGATATCCAAAAGTGGTCTTCTGCACTATATTCTAGGCATTTGAAATTAACTAAAACGGCCGAAAAAAACAGTAAAAAAAATTTTACATTTTTTTATATTTTTTATACGGTCCCCCATTAGAAAAAAGTCAATAATTTCAATTTGGGCCACATCGATAATTTTTCGTCCCACTTGCTCATGTTAAAATATCAAAAAGTGGTCTTCTGCACTATATTCTAGGCATTTGAAATTAACTAAAACGCCTGAAAAAAACAGTAAAAAAAATTTTTAATTTTTTTAAATTTTTTATACGGTCCCCCATTAGAAAAAAGTCAAAAATTTCGATTTGGGCCACATCGTTAATTTTTTGTCCCACTTGCTTATAAGTTAAGATATCCAAAAGTGGTCTTCTGCACTATATTCTAGGCATTTGAAATTAACTAAAACGCCCGAAAAAAACAATAAAAAAAATTTTAAATTTTTTTACATTTTTTATACGGTCCCCTATTAGAAAAAAGTCAAAAATTTCGATTTGGGCCACGTCGTTAATTTTTTGTCCCACTTGCTTATAAGTTAAGATATCCAAAAGTGGTCTTCTGCACTATATTCTAGGCATTTGAAATTAACTAAAACGGCCGAAAAAAACAGTAAAAAAAATTTACATTTTTTTATATTTTTTATACGGTCCCCCATTAGAAAAAAGTCAATAATTTCAATTTGGGCCAAATCGATAATTTTTCGTCCCACTTGCTCATAAGTTAAAATATCCAAAAGTGGTCTTCTGCACTATCTTCTAGGCATTTGAAATTAACTAAAACGCCCGAAAAAAAACAGTAAAAAAAATTAAAAATTTTTTTAAATTTTTTATACGGTCCCCCATTAGAAAAAAGTCAAAAATTTCGATTTGGGCCACATCGTTAATTTTTTGTCCCACTTGCTTATAAGTTAAGATATCCAAATGTGGTCTTCTGCACTATATTCTAGGCATTTGAAATTAACTAAAACGGCCGAAAAAAACAGTAAAAAAAATGTTTAATTTTTTGAAATTTTTTATACGGTCCCACATTAGAAAAAAGTCAAAAATTTCGATTTGGGCCACATCGATAATTTTTCGTCCCACTTGCTTATAAGTTAAGATATCCAAAAGTGGTCTTCGGCACTATTTTCTAGGCATTTGAAATTAACTAAAACAGCCGAAAAAAACAGTAAAAAAATGTTAAATTTTTTTAAATTTTTTATACGGTTCCGCATTAGAAAAAAGTCAAAAATTTAGATTTGGGCCACATCGATAATTTTTCGTCCCACTTGCTCATAAGTTAAAATATCCAAAAGTGGTCTTCTGCACTATATTCTAGGCATTTGAAATTAACTAAAACGCCCGAAAAAAACAGTAAAAAAAATGTTAAATTTTTTAAAATTTTTTATACGGTCCCCCATTAGAAAAAAGTCAAAAATTTCGATTTGGGCCACATCGATAATTTTTTGTCCCACTTGCTTATAAGTTAAGATATCCAAAAGTGGTCTTCTGCACTATATTCTAGGTCCCCCATTAGAAAAAAGTCAAAAATTTCGATTTGGGCCACATCGATAATTTTTCGTCCCACTTGCTCATAAGTTAAAATATCCAAAAGTGGTCTTCTGCACTATATTCTAGGCATTTGAAATTAACTAAAATGCCCGAAAAAAACAGTAAAATAAAATTTTCAATTTTTTGAGAGTTTTTATACGGTCCCCCATTAGAAAAAAGTCAATAATTTCAATTTGGGCCAAATCGTTAATTTTTTGTCCCACTTGCTTATAAGTTAAGATATCCAAAAGTGGTCTTCTGCACTATATTCTAGGTCCCCCATTAGAAAAAAGTCAAAAATTTCGATTTGGGCCACATCGACAATTTTTCGTCCCACTTGCTCATAAGTTAAGATATCCAAAAGTGGTCTTCTGCACTATATTCTAGGCATTTGAGATTAACTAAAATGCCCGAAAAAAACAGTAAAAAAAATTTTAAATTTTTTGAGAGTTTTTATACGGTCCCCCATTAGGAAAAAGTCAAAAATTTCGATTTGTGACAAATCGTTAATTTTTTTTCCCACTTGCTTATAAGTTAAGATATCCAAAAGTGGTCTTCTGCACTATATTCTAGGCATTTGAAATTAACTAAAACGCCCGAAAAAAACAGTAAAATTTTTTTTAATTTTTTAAAATTTTTTATACGGTCCCCCATTAGAAAAATGTCAATAATTTCGATTTGGGCCAAATCGATAATTTTTCGTCCCACTTGCTCATAAGTTAAAATATCTAAAAGTGGTCTTCTGCACTATATTCTAGGCATTTGAGATTAAGTAAAACGCCGGAAAAAAAAGTAAAAAAAATTAAAAATTTTTGGAAATTTTTTATACGGCCCCCCATTAGAAAAAAGTCAAAAATTTCGATTTGGGCCAAATCGATAATTTATCGTCCCACTTGCTCATAAGTTAAAATATCCAAAAGTGGTCTTCTGCACTATATTCTAGGCATTTGAAATTAACTAAAACGCCCGAAAAAAACAGTTAACAAAATTTTAAATTTTTTATACGGTCCCCCATTAGAAAAAAGTCAATAATTTCGATTTGGGCCAAATCGATCATTTTTCGTCCCACTTGCTCATAAGTTAAAATATCCAAAAGTGGTCTTCCGCACTATATTCTAGCCATTTGAAACTAACTAAAACGCCCGAAAAAAACAGTAAAAAAAATTTAAAATTTTTTGAAATTTTTTATACGGTCCCCCATTAGAAAAAAGTCGAAAATTTCGATTTGTGACAAATCGTAAATTTTTTGTTCCACTTGCTTATAAGTTAAGATACCCAAAAGTGGTCTTCTGCACTATATTCTAGGCATTTGAAATTAACTAAAACGCCCAAAAAAACAGTAAAAATTTTAAAATTTTTTTAAATTTTTTATACGGTCCCCCATTAGAAAAAGTCAAAAATTTCGATTTGTGACAAATCGTAAACTTTTCGTCCCACTTGCTTATAAGTTAAGATATCCAAAAGTGGTCTTCTGCACTATATTCTAGGCATTTGAAATTACATTTGAAAAACAGTAAAAAAAATCTTAAATTTTTTTAAATTTTTTATACGGTCCCCCATTAGAAAAAGTCAAAAATTTCGATTTGTGACAAATCGTAAATTTTTTGTTCCACTTGCTTATAAGTTAAGATACCCAAAAGTGGTCTTCTGCACTATATTCTAGGCATTTGAAATTAACTAAAACGCCCGAAAAAAACAGTAAAAAAAATTTTAAATTTTTTGAAAGTTTTTATACGGTCCCCCATTAGAAAAAAGTCAATAATTTCGATGTGTGACAAATCGTTAATTTTTTGTCCCACTTGCTTATAAGTTAAGATATCCAATAGTGGTCTTCTGCACTATATTCTAGGCATTTGAGATTAACTAAAACGCCCGAAAGAAAAGTAAAAAAATTTTTAAATTTTTTAAAATTTTTTATACGGTCCCCCATTAGAAAAAGTCAATAATTTCGATTTGTGATAAATCGTAAATTTTTTGTACCACTTGCTTATAAGTTAAGATATCCAAAAGTGGTCTTCTGCACTATATTCTAGGCATTTGAAATTAACTAAAACGCCCAAAAAAAAACAGTAAAAATTTTTAAAATTTTTTTAAATTTTTTATACGGTCCCCCATTATAAAAAAGTCAATAATTTCGATTTGGGCCAAATCGATAATTTTTCGTCCCACTTGCTCATAAGTTAAAATATCCAAAAGTGGTCTTCTGCACTATATTCTAGGCATTTGAGATTAACTAAAACGCCCAAAAAAAACAGTAAAAAAATTTTAAATTTTTGGAATTTTTTTATACGGTCCCCCATTAGAAAAAAGTCAAAAATTTCGATTTGTGACAAATCGTTAATTTTTTGTCCCACTTGCTCATAAGTTAAAATATCCAAAAGTGGTCTTCTGCACTATATTATATGCATTTGAAATTAACTAAAACGCCCGAAAAAAACAGTAAACAATTTTTTAAATTTTTTGAAATTTTTTATACGGTCCCCCATTAGAAAAAAGTCAAAAATTTCGATTTGTGACAAATCGTTAATTTTTTGTCCCACTTGCTTATAAGTTAAGATATCCAAAAGTGGTCTTCTGCACTATATTCTAGGCATTTGAGATTAACTAAAACGCCCGAAAAAAACAGTAAAAAAAATTTTAAATTTTTTGAATTTTTTTATACGGTCAAAAATTTCGATTTGGGCCACATCGACAATTTTTCGTCCCACTTGCTCATAAGTTAAAAAATCCAAAAGTGGTCTTCTGCACTATATTCTAGGCATTTGAAATTAACTAAAACGCCCGAAACAAAGTAAAAAAAATTTTTAATTTTTAGACATTTTTTATACGGTCCCCCATTAGAAAAAAGTCAATAATTTCGATTTGTGACAAATCGTTAATTTTTTGTCCCACTTGCTTATAAGTTAAGATATCCAAAAGTGGTCTTCTGCACTATATTATATGCATTTGAGATTAACTAAAACGCCCGAAAAAAACAGTAAAAAAAATTTTAAATTTTTTGAAAGTTTTTATACGGTCCCCCATTAGAAAAAAGTCAATAATTTCGATTTGTGACAAATCGTTAATTTTTTGTCCCACTTGCTTATAAGTTAAGATATCCAATAGTGGTCTTCTGCACTATATTCTAGGCATTTGAGATTAACTAAAACGCCCGAAAGAAAAGTAAAAAAATTTTTAAATTTTTTAAAATTTTTTATACGGTCCCCCATTAGAAAAAGTCAATAATTTCGATTTGTGATAAATCGTAAATTTTTTGTACCACTTGCTTATAAGTTAAGATATCCAAAAGTGGTCTTCTGCACTATATTCTAGGCATTTGAAATTAACTAAAACGCCCAAAAAAAACAGTAAAAATTTATAAAATTTTTTAAAATTTTTTATACGGTCCCCCATTATAAAAAAGTCAATAATTTCGATTTGGGCCAAATCGATAATTTTTCGTCCCACTTGCTCATAAGTTAAAATATCCAAAAGTGGTCTTCTGCACTATATTCTAGGCATTTGAGATTAACTAAAACGCCCAAAAAAAACAGTAAAAAAATTTTAAATTTTTTGAATTTTTTTATACGGTCCCCCATTAGAAAAAAGTCAAAAATTTCGATTTGTGACAAATCGTTAATTTTTTGTCCCACTTGCTCATAAGTTAAAATATCCAAAAGTGGTCTTCTGCACTATATTATATGCATTTGAAATTAACTAAAACGCCCGAAAAAAACAGTAAACAATTTTTTAAATTTTTTGAAATTTTTTATACGGTCCCCCATTAGAAAAAAGTCAAAAATTTCGATTTGTGACAAATCGTTAATTTTTTGTCCCACTTGCTTATAAGTTAAGATATCCAAAAGTGGTCTTCTGCACTATATTCTAGGCATTTGAGATTAACTAAAACGCCCGAAAAAAACAGTAAAAAAAATTTTAAATTTTTTGAATTTTTTTATACGGTCAAAAATTTCGATTTGGGCCACATCGACAATTTTTCGTCCCACTTGCTCATAAGTTAAAAAATCCAAAAGTGGTCTTCTGCACTATATTCTAGGCATTTGAAATTAACTAAAACGCCCGAAACAAAGTAAAAAAAATTTTTAATTTTTAGACATTTTTTATACGGTCCCCCATTAGAAAAAAGTCAATAATTTCGATTTGGGCCAAATCGTTAATTTTTTGTCCCACTTGCTCATAAGTTAAAATATCCAAAAGTGGTCTTCTGCACTATATTATATGCATTTGAAATTAACTAAAACGCCCGAAAAAAACAGTAAAAAAAATTTAAAATTTTTGGAAATTTTTTATACGGTCCCCCATTAGAAAAAAGTCAATAATTTCGATTTGGGCCAAATCGTTAATTTTTTGTCCCACTTGCTTATAAGTTAAGATATCCAAAAGTGGTCTTCTGCACTATATTCTAGGCATTTGAGATTAACTAAAACGCCCGAAACAAAGTAAAAAAAATTTTAAATTTTTTAAAATTTTTTATACGGTCCCCCATTAGAAAAAGTCAATAATTTCGATTTGTGACAAATCGTTAATTTTTTGTCCCACTTGCTTATAAGTTAAGATATCCAATAGTGGTCTTCTGCACTATATTCTAGGCATTTGAGATTAACTAAAACGCCCGAAAGAAAAGTAAAAAAATTTTTAAATTTTTTAAAATTTTTTATACGGTCCCCCATTAGAAAAAGTCAATAATTTCGATTTGTGATAAATCGTAAATTTTTTGTACCACTTGCTTATAAGTTAAGATATCCAAAAGTGGTCTTCTGCACTATATTATATGCATTTGAAATTAACTAAAACGCCCGAAAAAAACAGTAAACAATTTTTTAAATTTTTTGAAATTTTTTATACGGTCCCCCATTAGAAAAAAGTCAAAAATTTCGATTTGTGACAAATCGTTAATTTTTTGTCCCACTTGCTTATAAGTTAAGATATCCAAAAGTGGTCTTCTGCACTATATTCTAGGCATTTGAGATTAACTAAAACGCCCGAAAAAAACAGTAAAAAAAATTTTTAATTTTTTGAATTTTTTTATACGGTCAAAAATTTCGATTTGGGCCACATCGACAATTTTTCGTCCCACTTGCTCATAAGTTAAAAAATCCAAAAGTGGTCTTCTGCACTATATTCTAGGCATTTGAAATTAACTAAAACGCCCGAAACAAAGTAAAAAAAATTTTTAATTTTTAGACATTTTTTATACGGTCCCCCATTAGAAAAAAGTCAATAATTTCGATTTGTGACAAATCGTTAATTTTTTGTCCCACTTGCTTATAAGTTAAGATATCCAAAAGTGGTCTTCTGCACTATATTATATGCATTTGAGATTAACTAAAACGCCCGAAAAAAACAGTAAAAAAAATTTTAAATTTTTTGAAAGTTTTTATACGGTCCCCCATTAGAAAAAAGTCAATAATTTCGATTTGTGACAAATCGTTAATTTTTTGTCCCACTTGCTTATAAGTTAAGATATCGAATAGTGGTCTTCTGCACTATATTCTAGGCATTTGAGATTATGTAATATCTTCAATATGTTCCAATTTGGGTTACTTCTGTTGTCACCAGGAAAACACGTCTATCTCTGTCTGTGGTCGTTTATTCAATGATTCTTAGTTGCTACAATATATCTAGAAACGCGTAGCTGCGCCGACAGTGACGCCGGCAGAGGAGCGGTCTGCGCTTATGTATAAATATGCTTATGTAAATATAAATAATTGCTGGCGAAGAGTCGCCGCGGCAGAGAGGAGGTATCACGCTCACATCGTGACAGAGCCGTCGCGCATGTCAGGCATGCCGACTCAGCACTGTCCAGTTCCATTGCACTCAAGCGCGGTCATATTACCAGGCACTTGAGAAACTGCTTGGTACTTAAATATTGTGACCAAGTGCTACAATGTGTTTGTAATAATATTTATGCATAACACTGAGTACAGTGTGCATTCGATATGAGCGTACTACATCTCCCTCCTTTAGAAAAATAACGTAATTATATGAAGTTATTTTAATGATATATATAATATATAAGAAAGATAAAAAATTTTTTTTTTTTTTTTTCGAATCAGAAAATATTGATATACTTAGATTTTTAGTTTATAGATTTTTTTTTTTTCGTATTTATTCTTTGTATGGCCATACTCGAAATATTTATAAGAGAAATAGAAATAGAAAGAAATAAAGTGATTATGAAATAAAAATTTTTAACCTATCTTTATGTACTGTTTGTTTCTTATTTTTATTATTTGAAATTATTATATTGTCATTTTCTTCTATACTTTCTACCTTATAAGGTCCAGTATATTTAAAATCTAGCTTATGTCCTGTTTCATTTTTCAATAAAACCTGATCTCCTATTTTTAAATCAAAATTTAAAGTATTTTTGTCATAGTTAATTTTTTGTTTTTGCTTATTTGCTTCTAACATTAATCTAGCTCTCTTAAATGCTTGCTCTAGTCTGAATTTAGATTCTTTAGCATAGTCTTCTATATTATATAGGGGTTTTATCTCATCTATACTATTAAAATGTTTTGGCAAATTTGAAGTTTTACCAAAAACTAACTCATATGGACAATAGTCGTGTGCTATAGAGGGTGTTGTGTTAAAGCAATATACGAAGTATTGTAGCCACACATCCCAATCTGTTTTGTCAACTGAGATGTATGAGCGGATGAACTCATTAAGTGTTCTGTGGCTTCGCTCCACGGTACCTACAGTCTGGTGATGATGTGCGGTAGAAGTTATGTTTTTGATATTCAAATTTTTGCATAAATCTTCGATTATTGAATTTTTATATTCTGTTCCCATGTCCGTAATGAACGTCTTCATTGGACCGTACTTTAGAATAAAATCTTCAAATATAGCTTTTGCTACTGTTTTTGCACTTTTGTTTTTAATTGGTATTGCTACTAGGTATTTTGTTAAATCGCAAATTAAGGTTACCGCATATTCATTTCCTTGTTCAGATTTGGGCATTGGACCGATCGTATCTACAATTACCCTGTCAAAAACCATTTGTGGCGTTTCAGTAATAGTCAATGGAGTGTTTGTATGTTTAGTCGTTTTTGACTTTTGGCACTTTGGGCATTTTCTTATATAATTTGATATATCTCGTGTCATATTTTTCCAGTAATAATGCCTTTTTATTTTAGCTAATGTTCTAGCTATTCCTGTATGACCTCCTTGTATTGGATTGTCATGGAATGTAAACAGTATTGCTTCTTTCTCTTTTTCATTATTTAATAATAGGGTCACCGGCTTGAGTAGCGCTACTCTTAGAGATTGTAATATTTTATTGCCCATTATTTTAAAAGATTCTATTGAGATGGTGTCAAAGATCTTTTCGCTCGGTGCCACTTTGAGTTGGCTGATATTAAGTATACCGGCTTCTTTTTCAAGCCTTTGAAAGAATTGACCTAAGTCGAGACTTCCATTGGTGTACATATCGCTAACATCAATTCTTGCCATAACTTTTTTCCCATGTTTTAGTAAGCATAGTGAATCCGTTATTCGCAAGGTCACTACTTTTCGTACCTCATCATTTACAATGACTTCGTATACGTTGGGCTGAGAAGCTTTGTTTAGAGTTTGCTTATGCAAATCTACTTGTTCTTTTCCTGCGCAGGAGTTTTTCTGTTTACTTTGATTTCTGGTAGTGACTTTCAGAATGTTATTATTTGTTTGAATATTTTTCAAGTCCGTGATAGTAATTCTTGATAGTGCATCAGCTACATAATTATCTTTACCCTTTAGATACTCTACTGTGAAATTATATTCCTCTAATTCAAGTCTCATGCGTGTAAGTTTGGAACTGGGGTTTACCATTGAAAATAGGTAGGTAAGTGCTCTGTGATCTGTTTTGACAGTGAAGTGTCTACCATAAATATATGGCCGGAAATATGTTATTGCCCAATGAATAGCTGATAGTTCTTGTTCTGTTGTGCTTTTGTTGCTTTCGCCTTTTGTAAATGACCTTGATGCGTATGCAACTGGAAGCTGGAGTCCATTTTTGTTTTGAGTTAGGACTGCTCCACACGCTTGCTTACTAGCATCTGTAATAATGCAAAATTCTTTGCTGAAATCTGGGTATTGTAAAAGAGTTGGGTTCATTAGTGCCGATTTTAGATGTTCGAAGGCGTTTTGGCAGTCAGCTGTCCATTCGAATTTTACATCTTTCTTACATAATCTTGTTATGTGACGAGAGTAGTCGGCAAAATTTCTTATGAACCGTCTGTAGTAGTTACAAAATGCAACGAATCTTCTAGCGCTGTCCGCATCATGTGGGACTGGATAATTTTGAATGACGTCGTATTTTTTGTCGTCGGGCAAGATTCCTTTGTCTGTGCATTTATGTCCTAGAAAAGTGACTTCATGCATGAAAAATGAACATTTTTCGGGATGTAACTTTAGGTTATGTTGCCTACATTTCTCAAAAACATCAGTTAAGTTTTTGAGCATATGTTTTTCGGAACAACCAATGACTATTAAGTCATCCATATAAAGGAATGCTTGCGAAGGTTCAAGTCCAGAGAAGGCTATAGTCATCATTCTCTGAAATGAATTTGGCGCTATTTTTAAGCCGAATGGTAATCGCGTGAAGCGGTATGAACCATTGCTTGTTGAAAAGGACGTTATGTCTCGTGAACTTTTTTCGAGTTCAATTTGATGAAAACCTGACATTAAATCAAGGCATGAAAAGTATTTTGCTCTACCTAGTTGATCTAAAATATCATCAATTCTAGGGAGCGGAAATTTATCAGACAACAGTTTTTTATTAATCTGACGATAGTCAACTACTAATCGCCATTTTTTCTGTTCGGAATTTGGAAGTGACTTTTTTGGTACTAATAAAAGTGGGCTATTATAAGCAGATACAGATGGTTCGACTATTTTGTCATTAATTAGTTTTTGGACTTGTTCCTGAATTTCATCTTTTTGACTATGAGGACTTCTATAATTTTTTATGTATATTGGTTCATCATCCTTCAATCTCAGTTTTTGCTTATAAAAATTATTTGTAGTTATCGATTCGGTTTCTAGTCCGAATACATCGCTATATTGTGTGCATAATGTTGTTAGTTGTGTATGGAATTGTGGTGGAAAATTTTTTGAAAGTTGGGTTAATACAGATTTTTCTCTGTTTCCTACATCTGTTTTAACTACATCGTAGTTTGAAAGTGGTTCATATTTTAAGTTATTTATACTGACTAATTGATCTGTGTTTGTTGTATTTAGTAATCTTATGAATGCATTTTGGGATGTTGCTATGGTATTTGCTATATAGATACCATGCTGAATTTCCTGGTTCGGAATCAATACACTGTCTTCTACTGAGGTTAGTTCAATTTTTCGGACAACTTGGGATCTTGCTGGCAAAATTATGAAGTTGTTGCCAGAACTGTATGTTATTGGAACATAAATCGGATATTTTAAATTATTTGGTCTAATTATAAGCCAGTCTTCAGATGGCTTGAAATCTATTTGACAGTTATATTTTTTAATGAAATCGATTCCTAGTATTCCATCACAAGGAATAGCGAATTGTGAATTTACGATATGAAAGTCGTGTGGAATTATATATTTAGAAGTTTGTATTTCGATAGAAGTTAGACCTTTTGATGTGGTAACTTCCTGACTTATTCCCTGTATATTGATTGTATGATTAGTTTGGATGTGTTGAAAAACATCGGAATTTTCTTTTAATATGGATATTTCTGCACCTGTGTCTATTAAAAAGACTAGTTTATTTCCCGTTGCTACATTTATAAAAGTAACGAATGTGTTTTGGCTGAGATTGATGGTGTGAATTTTAATGTTTCTTACTGCTGAGTACCTAAAGGTTGTTGGGAGTTTCCCGGAGCATTTTGGGCTACTCTAACATTGTTGTTGTTATTATTGTTATTATTATTAGGGTAGTAACCTCCATTTTGGTGGTTGTTTCCTCTATAACTTCCTCTATTGTTTCCTCTATTATTATTTCTATAGTTTCCTCTGTAATTGTTATTGTAGTTATAATTCTGGCCATTATTGCGATTATAATTATTATTATAATAATAACCGCGACCATTGCCTCTACCGTGATAATTACCTCTGTTGTTGTAATTACCACGCTGGCCTTGGCCTCTTTGGACGTACAATATTGAATTTGCGTTGCCTGTCATTTCAGTACTACATTGTAAGTATTTTGTGATGGCTTCGTTCATTGTTGTGAAGTTTCCTGCCTCAAGAATTGTTTTGAGTTTTCCATGTTCACAATTTTTGACCATTGTGTTAATGGCTTCTTTGGTGCTAAATTTATCAGCATGTTCGGCCGTTAGGCCTTCGTCAATATACGAAGCTTCCAAGAGCCTACGCAAATTGTCAATTTCTGTTGTGAATTTTTCAGCAGTTTTTCCTTTCTGTGTGGTTTTTGCCAATTTTGCTTTTACTACGTCGGATGTTTCACCAATTATAGTATCTTGCAGTTTTTTTATAATTTCATTGATTGTGGTTTCATTTTGTACCTTGTATAGTGTAGATCCTATTATTTTTGATTTTATGACTTCAACGGCTATCTCTTCAAAAGTGCCTTTTGTTAAATTTACTAACTTCAAAGCTGTTACGAATCTTTGAAGATGTATTTTTTGTCCATTAAATTCTGGAATGACATTCGAAATGTCTTTTATGTATGCCCGTTGGGCAACTGGGTCTGCCATTATGTTTTCTTTTGTGTCTATTAAACTTGTATTTGAATATAATTCCTCTTCTTCTTGTTCCTGTTCTATTTCTTCGTCTATTTCTGGTAATGTTATTACCGCAGGAATTGTCAGATCGTGTAGATCTTGTTCTTTTATATCAATTACTTCGCTTGATTCGTCATCTTCATCTTCCTCTAAATCTATTATATCTTCTCTAGGATCTATTACCAAAGGGGTATTTAAGATTGTCGGTATTAATATATCTAAATGAAACCTTTCTTTGATGGTTATTAAATTCGTACGTAACTTAATCAATAATTTTGATATTTTTGACCAGTTCGTTTTATTTATTATTTTCTTATTATCATGCACTAGTATTCTTGCCTCGTTAAAGGAATTGACAAGAATCTTAGAATGTTTATTAATCGTATCTTTCTGTGTTACCCTATTCTGGCTTAGACATTTGTAAGATTTATCAAAGGTTTCTTTTATTTCCCGGATATGGAGACTCAGTTGCTCCCATTCCATACTAAGGTTTCATTTCTATTTTTATTTCCATTTATTCTCCAAAAATCTCTCTCAGACAACCATATAATCATTGTACATATATATATTTGTTTTATATATTTTAAATATATTCTTATGACAATTGTCTGTGCGTTTATTAGATCTTATCCAGATCGTTAGCTTGGCTTAAGGCCTTTTTCGTTATACACTTATTGTGTAAGCGATAAGCTTTGTAAAGGATATAAACGCACAAAATTACAACAATTATCGATAACAATATATTTGTCACCTTTGAATCAATATTTGTTGATTCGATTTTATTAATGACATTAGCAGTGGAGTCCACTGTTTTGGTATCGACTATACCCATTATGGTTGTATCAAATTTACTTATACTATTATTTTTCATATATTCTCAAATCAAAAAAAGTTCAATCTCAAAAAAAATTAGTGAGTTATTATAAGTATTCTGAATGATTTTATAAGCTTTTTTTTTTTACAGCTTTCTACCTATTTGTTCGTATAGCTTTACGGGCTATACTGCTATCGGGCAGATAAGGTTCCGCTCAATTTCACAATATGTTTCATAATATATATTCTTAAATTAAAGATATATGTTTGTAAAAAAAAATTTTCGTCCTTCTCGGCTGCATCTGCTTCTGTTGTCCGGGGCCTATGGGCTCAGGCGGTACCGGTGCCGGTCATCGCACAGGTTTTCTTTAGGCAGGTAGCCTCGCAAAAAGGGCTTTCCAGTGGCCCTGGGCAATCACTCGGGCACGTTTTCGGTTTTTTCGGTATCTGCTTAGGGAGTGGAGGTGTTGTTATTTTTATTGTGTTTTTAATCGTCTTTATCACTGAGTGAGCTGGGGTTATTGGCTTTCTCTGGATGAGGCTTGCTTTAAGGAAGTCAAGTTCCTCTTGTAGTTTTTGGGCAGTTGCCCAAGGGGGTGGTGTTTGTTGTTTAAAAAGTAGCCACTTTATGTGCGCTATTCTTTTCTGTATTTTATTTTTCACACCCCCGCGGTTTGCCATAACCCCATCTCTACTCACTCAGTTCACTCCTGGCAGGATCACTCAGTTCACTTCTGGCAGGATCGGTCAGCTCACTCCTGGCAGGATCGGTCAGTTCACTTCTGGCAGGATCGGTCACATGGAATATCTCCACGTCACGGTCGCCATGTAATATCTTCAATATGTTCCAATTTGGGTTACTTCTGTTGTCACCAGGAAAACACGTCTATCTCTGTCTGTGGTCGTTTATTCAATGATTCTTAGTTGCTACAATATATCTAGAAACGCGTAGCTGCGCCGACAGTGACGCCGGCAGAGGAGCGGTCTGCGCTTATGTATAAATATGCTTATGTAAATATAAATAATTGCTGGCGAAGAGTCGCCGCGGCAGAGAGGAGGTATCACGCTCACATCGTGACAGAGCCGTCGCGCATGTCAGGCATGCCGACTCAGCACTGTCCAGTTCCATTGCACTCAAGCGCGGTCATATTACCAGGCACTTGAGAAACTGCTTGGTACTTAAATATTGTGACCAAGTGCTACAATGTGTTTGTAATAATATTTATGCATAACACTGAGTACAGTGTGCATTCGATATGAGCGTACTACAATTAACTAAAACGCCCGAAAGAAAAGTAAAAAAATTTTTAAATTTTTTAAAATTTTTTATACGGTCCCCCATTAGAAAAAGTCAATAATTTCGATTTGTGATAAATCGTAAATTTTTTGTACCACTTGCTTATAAGTTAAGATATCCAAAAGTGGTCTTCTGCACTATATTCTAGGCATTTGAAATTAACTAAAACGCCCAAAAAAAACAGTAAAAATTTTTAAAATTTTTTAAAATTTTTTATACGGTCCCCCATTATAAAAAAGTCAATAATTTCGATTTGGGCCAAATCGATAATTTTTCGTCCCACTTGCTCATAAGTTAAAATATCCAAAAGTGGTCTTCTGCACTATATTCTAGGCATTTGAGATTAACTAAAACGCCCAAAAAAAACAGTAAAAAAATTTTAAATTTTTTGAATTTTTTTATACGGTCCCCCATTAGAAAAAAGTCAAAAATTTCGATTTGTGACAAATCGTTAATTTTTTGTCCCACTTGCTCATAAGTTAAAATATCCAAAAGTGGTCTTCTGCACTATATTATATGCATTTGAAATTAACTAAAACGCCCGAAAAAAACAGTAAACAATTTTTTAAATTTTTTGAAATTTTTTATACGGTCCCCCATTAGAAAAAAGTCAAAAATTTCGATTTGTGACAAATCGTTAATTTTTTGTCCCACTTGCTTATAAGTTAAGATATCCAAAAGTGGTCTTCTGCACTATATTCTAGGCATTTGAGATTAACTAAAACGCCCGAAAAAAACAGTAAAAAAAATTTTAAATTTTTTGAATTTTTTTATACGGTCAAAAATTTCGATTTGGGCCACATCGACAATTTTTCGTCCCACTTGCTCATAAGTTAAAAAATCCA
The DNA here is from genome assembly GCA_963457695.1 of Neria commutata. Taxonomy (NCBI): domain Eukaryota; kingdom Metazoa; phylum Arthropoda; class Insecta; order Diptera; family Micropezidae; genus Neria; species Neria commutata. The sequence continues at coordinate 38,150,313 of OY735247.1, read as the reverse complement.
AAAGTGGTCTTCTGCACTATATTCTAGGCATTTGAAATTAACTAAAACGCCCGAAACAAAGTAAAAAAAATTTTTAATTTTTAGACATTTTTTATACGGTCCCCCATTAGAAAAAAGTCAATAATTTCGATTTGGGCCAAATCGTTAATTTTTTGTCCCACTTGCTCATAAGTTAAAATATCCAAAAGTGGTCTTCTGCACTATATTATATGCATTTGAAATTAACTAAAACGCCCGAAAAAAACAGTAAAAAAAATTTAAAATTTTTGGAAATTTTTTATACGGTCCCCCATTAGAAAAAAGTCAAAAATTTCGATTTGGGCCAAATCGATAATTTTTCGTCCCACTTGCTCATAAGTTAAAATAGCCAAAAGTGGTCTTCTGCACTATATTCTAGGCATTTGAAATTAACTAAAACGCCCGAAAAAAACAGTAAAAAAATTTTTTAATTTTTTGAAATTTTGTATACGGTCCCCCATTAGAAAAAAGTCCAAAATTTCGATTTGTGACAAATCGTTAATTTTTTGTCCCACTTGCTTATAAGTTAAGATATCCAAAAGTGGTCTTCTGCACTATATTCTAGGCATTTGAAATTAACTAAAACGCCCGAAAAAAACAGTAAAAAAATTTTTTCATTTTTTTAAATTTTTTATACGGTCCCTATTAAAAATATTGTAAAATGCAACACTGTATGAATATCGTAACTCAGTTCTCAACATATTATCTTTCTCTTCTTATCTTTTCACACTGCTGAATATTACTTAAAACTGAATTAATAAAGCTCTCTCCACTTTGTACTTTCAAACGGACAACACGCGTTTCTATTTCTCCTCTGTGCAAATACTCAATTAACAACAGGTTATGGGCCTTTGATCGCGAAAAGATTTAAGAATATCAACGCTTTAATGTGTTTCGGTTTGGTGTAATAAATGGTAAAAGCGGATTGCTGGTGATTTTCTAAATAAAAGTTGATTAAAATACACATTACTAAAGTGAAATGGCCTCTACGGTTGCTCTAACGGTCGAAAAATTACGCGGACGCGAAAACTTCGACGTTTGGAAAAGACACGCAAAGTCCTATTTAGTAATAAAAAAAGTGTTGGAAAATCGTTGAATTGGGTCTAAACGACAAATCGACTTCAGCAGATCATGAATTAGATCAGCTCGCGTTGGCTGAGTTGACCTTGATGGTTGACCCCAGTAACTTTTCTCACATCGCAACAGCTAACACGGCGAAAGAAGCTTGGGAAGCGTTGTTAGCGGCATATGAGGATAGCGGGTTGACACGTAAGGTGGAGCTGCTACGAAACCTAGTGCACACCAAATTACAAGACTTCAACTGTATGCAAGACTATATAAATGCATTGATTATGACATCGATAAAATTAACAAATGCTGGTCTGAAACTCGAAGATGAACTCATTGCATCTCTTATGCTGGCGGGACTTCCGAGTGACTTTCGACCACTTGTTTTGGCAGTCGAAAATTCGAAAAGTAAATTAACTGTCGATAGTGTTAAAAATCTACTTTTGCAAGATGTGAAATTTGACTCCGCAAACGATGATAGTGCATTTTATAGCAAAAAAAAAAATTTCATTCGAAATCGCATAATTTTCGTTGTCATGCCTGCAAAGAAACGGGACACTTCAGTAAAAATTGCCCTAATAAAACAAAAAAACAAAGTACGAAAAAGAAAGAGTCAGCAAACAACGTTCTCTTTGCTGCACTCTCCGCGAGTAGCAACGTCACGAATTGGTACGTGGATTCGGGCGCGACGTCACATATGACGAATAATAAAAGCGTTTTGATGAACTTAGTGGACATTGAAAATAAAGAAGTAACGGTAGCGAACAATAACAAAGTCGCCGTGGAATGTGCGGGTGACATAAATTTGATGCTAAAAGTAAATAACAAAAATAGCAAAACGGTAATGAAGAACGTCGAATACGTTCCAAACTTATGTTCCAATTTATTGTCGGTTAGCCAGATAACTAGAAATGGCAACAAAATCGTGTTTGAAAAAGAATCTTGTAAAATTTTCAACAAAAACAATGAACTATTTGCTACGGCTAGTGCGATTGATGGACTTTATCGTTTAAATTGCGAAATTCGGAAACCGGACGGAAAAGCATTGATTGTTACAGATAATTTTGGATTATGGCATCGTCGGTTAGGCCATATATGTGACGAAAATTTAAAAAAAGTTAAAAACGCTGCAATCGGTATAAAAGTTGATATTGGTGAAAATAAAGACTGTGTTGTTTGTGTAAAAGGCAAACAAACAAGAATGCCATTTAAGCATACGGGAAATCGTGCAAGTAATTTGTTGGACATTATTCACTCCGATATAATGGGACCAATAGAACATAAATCGTTTTCGGGTATGCGCTATATACTAACTTTTATTGACGATCACTCTCGCAAAGTGTTTATCATACCGATAAAACTAAAGTCGAGCGTATTTAGCGAATTCGTGAAATTTAAAAACGAAGTTGAAAATCAATGCGGCAAGAAAATTAAAGTATTCCGATCTGATAACGGCACCGAATATGTGAACGCGAATTTTAAAATTTTTTTGGAAAAGCACGGTATAATTCATCAAAAAACATCGCCTTATACTCCCGAACAAAACGGTGTTGCGGAGCGCATGAACCGCACCATTATCGAAAGGATGCGATGCATGCTGTTAGATTCCGGTTTAAATAATGAGTTTTGGGCTGAAGCTGCCGTCACCGCTGGATATTTGCTAAATCACATTCCGTGTCGAGATAACGTGAAATGCCCAGAGGAAATTTGGTCGGGCAAAAAACCCAGCCTGAAACATCTTCGCGTTTTCGGATGTAAAGCGATGGCTCACGTTCCAAAACAAAAGAGGTCGAAATTGGACCCTAAATCCATTGAATGCATCATGTTGGGTTATAGCAGTGTTTCCAAGGCATATCGTCTTTTCGACTCGCGTACAAAAAATATCATTACTACTCGTAACGTTGTGTTTATGGAAAACGAGGTAGTATCGATCAAGTCGCAGCAAACGTATGACTATCTGACCTGCACTATTTCCACTGACGACGCGATTGTCAATTCAGAGAGGGATACTACTGCAGAATTGTCAACGATGAGTGTGGAAAATGATAGCGAAATATCAACGATAGAAGCTGAAAGTGATGAATCTGTTTTACAAGAAAGCATCGAAGAAAGTCTCGATCCTGAATTTACGCAAGAAGAGCAGGTGAATGAATGGGAAAATGCTGAATCATCCTTGGACGAAACTCGCTATGATCGTGACGAAACTTATGTTCCGGATCAAACAGTGGATATTCCTGATGAAGTGCGCCGATCGTCGCGAGAAAAGAAGCAGCTGCACACCAACTACAATTTATGTGCTTATGAACAGTCGTCAGATGATCCAGAATCTGTGGATGCAGCGCTGTCTTCACCTGAATCTGAAGAATGGCGAGCAGCTATGCAAAATGAGTATGATTCTTTAATGCTTAATAAAACTTGGTTCTTAACACAGCTGCCGCCTGGGAAGAAGCCCATTAAGTCGAAGTGGGTGCTGAAAACAAAGAAAAATGCTGATGGAGTCATGATATGTCGCAAGGCTAGATTGGTTGGAAAAGGTTTCAGTCAGCGAGAAGGTATAGACTATCAGGAGACTTTTGCGCCGGTAGTTCGTTACGCATCTATTCTATATCTGATAGCGCTTGCGGCAAAACATGATCTGTTAATTCATCAAATGGATGCAGTTACCGCATTCCTCAACGGAGACCTTGAGGAAGAAATCTATATGGAGCAGCCTAGCGAATTCAACGATGGTTCTGGTAAAGTCTGTAGATTGAAAAAGGCATTATACGGCTTAAAACAGTCGAGCAGAATGTGGAACAAGAAGCTGAACAGTGTTTTAGTTGGATTTGGTCTAACTAGAAGCGAGGTCGATCAATGTGTTTACTACAATGTAACCGAAAATAAAATCTTGTACATTGCGATCTACGTTGACGACGTTTTGATATTTACAAACGACGTGAAGCAGCTGCGGCAAGTGAAATTAGAGCTATCAAAGCACTTCAAAATGAAGGACTTAGGCGAGGTGTCTTCAATTTTGGGCCTGCGCATTACACGAGAAAAGTCGAAAGGCTTAATCAAAATTGACCAGTCACAATACATTGAAAACATCCTAAAACGTTTTGGCATGGAAAGCTGTAATCCGATCAACACACCGATGGATACGAATCAGAAGTTGACCGCTGAGATGTGCGCATCGACAGAAACCGAAAAGCAAGAGATGGCGAAGGTCCCATATATGGAAGCTGTTGGGTCTTTGTTATTTGCCGCACAAGTTACACGACCAGACATATCATTTGCGGTGAATGCCTTAAGTCGATATGGGCAGAATCCGGGCAGGGCTCATTGGGTGGCAGTCAAACGCGTAATGAGATACCTTAAGGGAACCATGAATAAAGGCCTGGTGTACAGCAAGCAGTCTGGAGACCTTATCGGCTACTGTGACGCCGATTGGGGAGGTAATGTTGATGACAGAAAATCGACAACCGGATATGTTTTTATCTTTCAGGGTAGCGCAATCACATGGGGTACAAAGAGGCAGCCTACCGTTGCACTATCATCCACAGAAGCTGAATTCATGGCCATCGTGTCAGCGATCCAAGAATCCATTTGGCTAAGACGTTTTGGTAATGAGCTGACGAATAGTGCTACTAATGCAATGGCTATTTACTGCGACAACAAGAGCGCAATTCAAATCGCTCAGAACAATTCGTACTCACCACGGACGAAGCATGTTGACATTAAAACGAAATTCATCTGCGAGAAAATTGAGAACGGACAAATTAAACTTTTTTATGTATCAACTGATAATATGCTAGCTGATATACTAACGAAGAGCCTAGTCGCGGTCAAACAAACTAAATTAACAAACGATCTTGGAATAATGTAATTCATTTAAATATATGAAAATTATTGAATTGTATAAGAACTAAGAGTTAAGTTATTCAGGGAAGGTATTAAAAATATTGTAAAATGCAACACTGTATGAATATCGTAACTCAGTTCTCAACATATTATCTTTCTCTTCTTATCTTTTCACACTGCTGAATATTACTTAAAACTGAATTAATAAAGCTCTCTCCACTTTGTACTTTCAAACGGACAACACGCGTTTCTATTTCTCCTCTGTGCAAATACTCAATTAACAACAGTCCCCCATTAGAAAAAAGTCAAAAATTTCGATTTGTGACAAATCGTGAATTTTTTGTCCCACTTGCTTATAAGTTAAGATACCCAAAAGTGGTCTTCTGCACTATATTCTAGGCATTTGAAATTAACTAAAACGCCCAAAAAAAACAGTAAAAAAATTTAAAATTTTCTGAAATTTTTTATACGGTCCCCCATTAGAAAAAGTCAAAAATTTCGATTTGTGACAAATCGTAAATTTTTCGTCCCACTTGCTTATAAGTTAAGATATCCAAACGTGGTCTTCTGCACTATATTCTATGCATTTGAAATTAACTAAAACGCCCGAAAAACACAGTAAAAAAAATTTTAAATTTTTAGACATTTTTTATACGGTCCCCCATTAGAAAAAAGTCAAAAATTTCGATTTGGGCCAAATCGATAATTTTTCGTCCCACTTGCTCATAAGTTAAAATAGCCAAAAGTGGTCTTCTGCACTATATTCTAGGCATTTGAAATTAACTAAAACGCCCGAAAAAAACAGTAAAAAAATTTTTTAATTTTTTGAAATTTTGTATACGGTCCCCCATTAGAAAAAAGTCCAAAATTTCGATTTGTGACAAATCGTTAATTTTTTGTCCCACTTGCTTATAAGTTAAGATATCCAAAAGTGGTCTTCTGCACTATATTCACGGCATTTGAAATTAACTAAAACGCCCGAAAAAAACAGGAAAAAAATTTTTTTATTTTTTGAAATTTTTTATACGGTCCCCCATTAGAAAAAAGTCAAAAATTTCGATTTGTGACAAATCGTTAATTTTTTGTCCCACTTGCTTATAAGTTGAGATACCCAAAAGTGGTCTTCTGCACTATATTCTAGGCATTTGAAATTAACTAAAACGCCCAAAAAAAACAGTAAAAAAATTTAAAATTTTCTGAAATTTTTTATACGGTCCCCCATTAGAAAAAGTCTAAAATTTCGATTTGTGACAAATCGTAAATTTTTCGTCCCACTTGCTTATAAGTTAAGATATCCAAACGTGGTCTTCTGCACTATATTCTAGGCATTTGGAATTAACTAAAACGCCCGAAAAACACAGTAAAAAAAATTTTAAATTTTTAGACATTTTTTATACGGTCCCCCATTAGAAAAAAGTCAATAATTTCGATTTGGGCCAAATCGTTAATTTTTTGTCCCACTTGCTTATAAGTTAAGATATCCAAAAGTGGTCTTCTGCACTATATTCTAGGCATTTGAGATTAACTAAAACGCCCGAAACAAAGTAAAAAAAATTTTTAATTTTTTAAAATTTTTTATACGGTCCCCCATTAGAAAAAGTCAATAATTTCGATTTGTGACAAATCGTTAATTTTTTGTCCCACTTGCTTATAAGTTAAGATATCCAAAAGTGGTCTTCTGCACTATATTATATGCATTTGAGATTAACTAAAACGCCCGAAAAAAACAGTAAAAAAAGTTTTAAATTTTTTGAAAGTTTTTATACGGTCCCCCATTAGAAAAAAGTCAAAAATTTCGATTTGTGACAAATCGTTAAATTTTTGTCCCACTTGTTTATAAGTTAAGTAATCCAAAAGTGGTCTTCTGCACTATATTCTAGGCATTTGAGATTAACTAAAACGCCCGAAAGAAAAGTAAAAAATTTTTTTAATTTTTTAACATTTTTTATACGGCCCCCATTAGAAAAAGTCAATAATTTCGATTTGTGACAAATCGTTAATTTTTTGTCCCACTTGCTTATAAGTTAAGATATCCAATAGTGGTCTTCTGCACTATATTCTAGGCATTTGAGATTAACTAAAACGCCCGAAAGAAAAGTAAAAAAAATTTTAAATTTTTTAAAATTTTTTATACGGTCCCCCATTAGAAAAAGTCAATAATTTCGATTTGTGATAAATCGTAAATTTTTTGTACCACTTGCTTATAAGTTAAGATATCCAAAAGTGGTCTTCTGCACTATATTCTAGGCATTTGAAATTAACTAAAACGCCCAAAAAAAAACAGTAAAAATTTTTAAAATTTTTTAAAATATTTTATACGGTCCCCCATTATAAAAAAGTCAATAATTTCGATTTGGGCAAAATCGATAATTTTTCGTCCCACTTGCTCATAAGTTAAAATATCCAAAAGTGGTCTTCTGCACTATATTCTAGGCATTTGAGATTAACTAAAACGCAAAAAAAAACAGTAAAAAAATTTTAAATTTTTTGAATTTTTTATACGGTCCCCCATTAGAAAAAAGTCAAAAATTTCGATTTGTGACAAATCGTTAATTTTTTGTCCCACTTGCTCATAAGTTAAAATATCCAAAAGTGGTCTTCTGCACTATATTCTAGGCATTTGAGATTAACTAAAACGCCCGAAAGAAAAGTAAAAAAATTTTTACATTTTTTAAAATTTTTTATACGGTCCCCCATTAGAAAAAAGTCAAAAATTTCGATTTGTGACAAATCGTTAATTTTTTGTCCCACTTGCTTATAAGTTAAGATATCCAAAAGTGGTCTTCTGCACTATATTCTAGGCATTTGAGATTAACTAAAACGCCCGAAAAAAACAGTAAAAAAAATTTTAAATTTTTTGAATTTTTTTATACGGCCCCCATTCGAAAAAAGTAAAAAATTTCGATTTGGGCCAAATCGTTAATTTTTTGTCCCACTTGCTTATAAGTTAAGATATCCAAAAGTGGTCTTCTGCACTATATTATATGCATTTGAAATTAACTAAAACGCCCGAAAAAAACAGTAAAAAAAATTTAAAATTTTTGGACATTTTTTATACGGTCCCCCATTAGAAAAAAGTCAATAATTTCGATTTGGGCCAAATCGTTAATTTTTTGTCCCACTTGCTTATAAGTTAAGATATCCAAAAGTGGTCTTCTGCACTATATTCTAGGCATTTGAGATTAACTAAAACGCCCGAAACAAAGTAAAAAAAATTTTTAATTTTTTAAAATTTTTTATACGGTCCCCCATTAGAAAAAGTCAATAATTTCGATTTGTGACAAATCGTTAATTTTTTGTCCCACTTGCTTATAAGTTAAGATATCCAAAAGTGGTCTTCTGCACTATATTATATGCATTTGAGATTAACTAAAACGCCCGAAAAAAACAGTAAAAAAAGTTTTAAATTTTTTGAAAGTTTTTATACGGTCCCCCATTAGAAAAAAGTCAAAAATTTCGATTTGTGACAAATCGTTAAATTTTTGTCCCACTTGTTTATAAGTTAAGTAATCCAAAAGTGGTCTTCTGCACTATATTCTAGGCATTTGAGATTAACTAAAACGCCCGAAAGAAAAGTAAAAAATTTTTTTAATTTTTTAACATTTTTTATACGGCCCCCATTAGAAAAAGTCAATAATTTCGATTTGTGACAAATCGTTAATTTTTTGTCCCACTTGCTTATAAGTTAAGATATCCAATAGTGGTCTTCTGCACTATATTCTAGGCATTTGAGATTAACTAAAACGCCCGAAAGAAAAGTAAAAAAAATTTTAAATTTTTTAAAATTTTTTATACGGTCCCCCATTAGAAAAAGTCAATAATTTCGATTTGTGATAAATCGTAAATTTTTTGTACCACTTGCTTATAAGTTAAGATATCCAAAAGTGGTCTTCTGCACTATATTCTAGGCATTTGAAATTAACTAAAACGCCCAAAAAAAAACAGTAAAAATTTTTAAAATTTTTTAAAATATTTTATACGGTCCCCCATTATAAAAAAGTCAATAATTTCGATTTGGGCAAAATCGATAATTTTTCGTCCCACTTGCTCATAAGTTAAAATATCCAAAAGTGGTCTTCTGCACTATATTCTAGGCATTTGAGATTAACTAAAACGCAAAAAAAAACAGTAAAAAAATTTTAAATTTTTTGAATTTTTTATACGGTCCCCCATTAGAAAAAAGTCAAAAATTTCGATTTGTGACAAATCGTTAATTTTTTGTCCCACTTGCTCATAAGTTAAAATATCCAAAAGTGGTCTTCTGCACTATATTCTAGGCATTTGAGATTAACTAAAACGCCCGAAAGAAAAGTAAAAAAATTTTTACATTTTTTAAAATTTTTTATACGGTCCCCCATTAGAAAAAAGTCAAAAATTTCGATTTGTGACAAATCGTTAATTTTTTGTCCCACTTGCTTATAAGTTAAGATATCCAAAAGTGGTCTTCTGCACTATATTCTAGGCATTTGAGATTAACTAAAACGCCCGAAAAAAACAGTAAAAAAAATTTTAAATTTTTTGAATTTTTTTATACGGCCCCCATTCGAAAAAAGTAAAAAATTTCGATTTGGGCCAAATCGTTAATTTTTTGTCCCACTTGCTTATAAGTTAAGATATCCAAAAGTGGTCTTCTGCACTATATTATATGCATTTGAAATTAACTAAAACGCCCGAAAAAAACAGTAAAAAAAATTTAAAATTTTTGGAAATTTTTTATACGGTCCCCCATTAGAAAAAAGTCAAAAATTTGGATTTGGGCCAAATCGATCATTTTTCGTCCCACTTGCTCATAAGTTAAAATAGCCAAAAGTGGTCTTCTGCACTATATTCTAGGCATTTGAAATTAACTAAAACGCCCGAAAAAAACAGTAAAAAAATTTTTTAATTTTTTGAAATTTTGTATACGGTCCCCCATTAGAAAAAAGTCCAAAATTTCGATTTGTGACAAATCGTTAATTTTTTGTCCCACTTGCTTATAAGTTAAGATACCCAAAAGTGGTCTTCTGCACTATATTCTAGGCATTTGAAATTAACTAAAACGCCCAAAAAAAACAGTAAAAAAATTTAAAATTTTCTGAAATTTTTTATACGGTCCCCCATTAGAAAAAGTCAAAAATTTCGATTTGTGACAAATCGTAAATTTTTCGTCCCACTTGCTTATAAGTTAAGATATCCAAACGTGGTCTTCTGCACTATATTCTAGGCATTTGGAATTAACTAAAACGCCCGAAAAACACAGTAAAAAAAATTTTAAATTTTTAGACATTTTTTATACGGTCCCCCATTAGAAAAAAGTCAATAATTTCGATTTGGGCCAAATCGTTAATTTTTTGTCCCACTTGCTTATAAGTTAAGATATCCAAAAGTGGTCTTCTGCACTATATTCTAGGCATTTGAGATTAACTAAAACGCCCGAAACAAAGTAAAAAAAATTTTTAATTTTTTAAAATTTTTTATACGGTCCCCCATTAGAAAAAGTCAATAATTTCGATTTGTGACAAATCGTTAATTTTTTGTCCCACTTGCTTATAAGTTAAGATATCCAAAAGTGGTCTTCTGCACTATATTATATGCATTTGAGATTAACTAAAACGCCCGAAAAAAACAGTAAAAAAAATTTTAAATTTTTTGAAAGTTTTTATACGGTCCCCCATTAGAAAAAAGTCAAAAATTTCGATTTGTGACAAATCGTTAAATTTTTGTCCCACTTGTTTATAAGTTAAGTAATCCAAAAGTGGTCTTCTGCACTATATTCTAGGCATTTGAGATTAACTAAAACGCCCGAAAGAAAAGTAAAAATTTTTTTTAATTTTTTAACATTTTTTATACGGCCCCCATTAGAAAAAGTCAATAATTTCGATTTGTGACAAATCGTTAATTTTTTGTCCCAATTGCTTATAAGTTAAGATATCCAATAGTGGTCTTCTGCACTATATTCTAGGCATTTGAGATTAACTAAAACGCCCGAAAGAAAAGTAAAAAAAATTTTAAATTTTTAAAAATTTTTTATACGGTCCCCCATTAGAAAAAGTCAATAATTTCGATTTGTGATAAATCGTAAATTTTTTGTACCACTTGCTTATAAGTTAAGATATCCAAAAGTGGTCTTCTGCACTATATTCTAGGCATTTGAAATTAACTAAAACGCCCAAAAAAAAACAGTAAAAATTTTTAAAATTTTTTAAAATATTTTATACGGTCCCCCATTATAAAAAAGTCAATAATTTCGATTTGGGCAAAATCGATAATTTTTCGTCCCACTTGCTCATAAGTTAAAATATCCAAAAGTGGTCTTCTGCACTATATTCTAGGCATTTGAGATTAACTAAAACGCCCAAAAAAACAGTAAAAAAATTTTAAATTTTTTGAATTTTTTATACGGTCCCCCATTAGAAAAAAGTCAAAAATTTCGATTTGTGACAAATCGTTAATTTTTTGTCCCACTTGCTCATAAGTTAAAATATCCAAAAGTGGTCTTCTGCACTATATTCTAGGCATTTGAGATTAACTAAAACGCCCGAAAGAAAAGTAAAAAAATTTTTACATTTTTTAAAATTTTTTATACGGTCCCCCATTAGAAAAAAGTCAAAAATTTCGATTTGTGACAAATCGTTAATTTTTTGTCCCACTTGCTTATAAGTTAAGATATCCAAAAGTGGTCTTCTGCACTATATTCTAGGCATTTGAGATTAACTAAAACGCCCGAAAAAAACAGTAAAAAAATTTTTAAATTTTTTGAATTTTTTTATACGGTCCCCCATTCGAAAAAAGTAAAAAATTTCGATTTGGGCCAAATCTATAATTTTTCGTCCCACTTGCTCATAAGTTAAGTAATCCAAAAGTGGTCTTCTGCACTATATTCTAGGCATTTGAGATTAACTAAAACGCCCGAAAGAAAAGTAAAAAAATTTTTTAATTTTTTAACATTTTTTATACGGTCCCCCATTAGAAAAAGTCAAAAATTTCGATTTGGGCCACATCGACAATTTTTCGTCCCACTTGCTCATAAGTTAAAAAATCCAAAAGTGGTCTTCTGCACTATATTCTAGGCATTTGAAATTAACTAAAACGCCCGAAACAAAGTAAAAAAATTTTTAAATTTTTTAAAATTTTTTATACGGTCCCCCATTAGAAAAAGTCAATAATTTCGATTTGTGACAAATCGTTAATTTTTTGTCCCACTTGCTTATAAGTTAAGATATCCAAAAGTGGTCTTTTGCACTATATTATATGCATTTGAGATTAACTAAAACGCCCGAAAAAAACAGTAAAAAAAATTTTAAATTTTTTGAAAGTTTTTATACGGTCCCCCATTAGAAAAAAGTCAAAAATTTCGATTTGTGACAAATCGTTCATTTTTTGTCCCACTTGCTCATAAGTTAAAATATCCAAAAGTGGTCTTCTGCACTATATTATATGCATTTGAAATTAACTAAAACGCGCGAAAAAAACAGTAAAAAAAATTTAAAAATTTATAAGTTAAGATATCCAAAAGTGGTCTTCTGCACTATATTCTAGGCATTTGAAATTAACTAAAACGCCCAAAAAAAAACAGTAAAAATTTTTAAAATTTTTTAAAATATTTTATACGGTCCCCCATTATAAAAAAGTCAATAATTTCGATTTGGGCAAAATCGATAATTTTTCGTCCCACTTGCTCATAAGTTAAAATATCCAAAAGTGGTCTTCTGCACTATATTCTAGGCATTTGAGATTAACTAAAACGCCCAAAAAAACAGTAAAAAAATTTTAAATTTTTTGAATTTTTTATACGGTCCCCCATTAGAAAAAAGTCAAAAATTTCGATTTGTGACAAATCGTTAATTTTTTGTCCCACTTGCTCATAAGTTAAAATATCCAAAAGTGGTCTTCTGCACTATATTCTAGGCATTTGAGATTAACTAAAACGCCCGAAAGAAAAGTAAAAAAATTTTTACATTTTTTAAAATTTTTTATACGGTCCCCCATTAGAAAAAAGTCAAAAATTTCGATTTGTGACAAATCGTTAATTTTTTGTCCCACTTGCTTATAAGTTAAGATATCCAAAAGTGGTCTTCTGCACTATATTCTAGGCATTTGAGATTAACTAAAACGCCCGAAAAAAACAGTAAAAAAATTTTTAAATTTTTTGAATTTTTTTATACGGTCCCCCATTCGAAAAAAGTAAAAAATTTCGATTTGGGCCAAATCTATAATTTTTCGTCCCACTTGCTCATAAGTTAAGTAATCCAAAAGTGGTCTTCTGCACTATATTCTAGGCATTTGAGATTAACTAAAACGCCCGAAAGAAAAGTAAAAAAATTTTTTAATTTTTTAACATTTTTTATACGGTCCCCCATTAGAAAAAGTCAAAAATTTCGATTTGGGCCACATCGACAATTTTTCGTCCCACTTGCTCATAAGTTAAAAAATCCAAAAGTGGTCTTCTGCACTATATTCTAGGCATTTGAAATTAACTAAAACGCCCGAAACAAAGTAAAAAAATTTTTAAATTTTTTAAAATTTTTTATACGGTCCCCCATTAGAAAAAGTCAATAATTTCGATTTGTGACAAATCGTTAATTTTTTGTCCCACTTGCTTATAAGTTAAGATATCCAAAAGTGGTCTTTTGCACTATATTATATGCATTTGAGATTAACTAAAACGCCCGAAAAAAACAGTAAAAAAAATTTTAAATTTTTTGAAAGTTTTTATACGGTCCCCCATTAGAAAAAAGTCAAAAATTTCGATTTGTGACAAATCGTTCATTTTTTGTCCCACTTGCTCATAAGTTAAAATATCCAAAAGTGGTCTTCTGCACTATATTATATGCATTTGAAATTAACTAAAACGCGCGAAAAAAACAGTAAAAAAAATTTAAAATTTTTGGAAATTTTTTATACGGTCCCCCATTAGAAAAAAGTAAAAAATTTCGATTTGTGACAAATCGTTAATTTTTTGTCCCACTTGCTCATAAGTTAAAATATCCAAAAGTGGTCTTCTGCACTATATTCTAGGCATTTGAGATTAACTAAAACGCCCAAAAAAAACAGTAAAAAAATTTTAAATTTTTTGAATTTTTTTATACGGTCCCCCATTAGAAAAAAGTCAAAAATTTCGATTTGTGACAAATCGTTAATTTTTTGTCCCACTTGCTCATAAGTTAAAATATCCAAAAGTGGTCTTCTGCACTATATTATATCCATTTGAAATTAACTAAAACGCCCGAAAAAAACAGTAAACAATTTTTTAAATTTTTTGAAATTTTTTATACCGTCCCCCATTAGAAAAAAGTCAAAAATTTCGATTTGTGACAAATCGTTAATTTTTTGTCCCACTTGCTAATAAGTTAAGATATCCAAAAGTGGTCTTCTGCACTATATTCTAGGCATTTGAGATTAACTAAAAGGCCAGAAAAAAACAGTAAAAAATATTTTAAATTTTTTGAAATTTTTTATACGGTCCCCCATTAGAAAAAAGTCAAAAATTTCGATTTGTGACAAATCGTAAATTTTTTGTCCCACTTGCTCATAAGTTAAAATATCCAAAAGTGGTCTTCTGCACTATATTATATGCATTTGAAATTAACTAAAACGCCCGAAAAAAACAGTAAAAAAAATTTAAAATTTTTGGAAATTTTTTATACGGTCCCCCATTAGAAAAAAGTCAAAAATTTCGATTTGGGCCAAATAGATAATTTTTCGTCCCACTTTCTCATAAGTTAAGATATCCAAAAGTGGTCTTCTGCACTATATTCTAGGCATTTGAAATTAACTAAAACGCCCAAAAAAAACAGTAAAAAATTTAAAATTTAGAAAAAGTCAAAAATTTCGATTTGTGACAAATCTTAAATTTTTGTCCCACTTGCTTATAAGTTAAGTAATCCAAAAGTGGTCTTCTGCACTATATTCTAGGCATTTGAGATTAACTAAAACGCCCGAAAGAAAAGTAAAAAAATTTTTACATTTTTTAAAATTTTTTATACGGCCCCCCATTAGAAAAAGTCAATAATTTCGATTTGTGACAAATCGTAAATTTTTTGTACCACTTGCTTATAAGTTAAGATATCCAAAAGTGGTCTTCTGCACTATATTCTAGGCATTTGAAATTAACTAAAACGCCCAAAAAAAAACAGTAAAAATTTTTAAAATTTTTTGAAATTTTTTATACGGTCCCCCATTAGAAAAAGTCAATAATTTCGATTTGTGACAAATCGTAAATTTTTTGTACCACTTGCTTATAAGTTAAGATATCCAAAAGTGGTCTTCTGCACTATATTCTAGGCATTTGAGATTAACTAAAACGCCCGAAAGAAAAGTAAAAAAATTTTTACATTTTTTAAAATTTTTTATACGGTCCCCCATTAGAAAAAGTCAATAATTTCGATTTGTGACAAATCGTAAATTTTTTGTACCACTTGCTTATAAGTTAAGATATCCAAAAGTGGTCTTCTGCACTATATTCTAGGCATTTGAGATTAACTAAAACGCCCGAAAGAAAAGTAAAAAAATTTTTACATTTTTTAAAATTTTTTATACGGTCCCCCATTAGAAAAAGTCAATAATTTCGATTTGTGACAAATCGTTAATTTTTTGTCCCACTTGCTTATAAGTTAAGATATCCAATAGTGGTCTTCTGCACTATATTCTAGGCATTTGAGATTAACTAAAAGGCCAGAAAAAAACAGTAAAAAATATTTTAAATGTTTTGAAATTTTTTATACGGTCCCCCATTAGAAAAAAGTCAAAAATTTCGATTTGTGACAAATCGTAAATTTTTTGTCCCACTTGCTCATAAGTTAAAATATCCAAAAGTGGTCTTCTGCACTATATTATATGCATTTGAAATTAACTAAAACGCCCAAAAAAAACAGTAAAAAATTTAAAATTTAGAAAAAGTCAAAAATTTCGATTTGTGACAAATCTTAAATTTTTGTCCCACTTGCTTATAAGTTAAGTAATCCAAAAGTGGTCTTCTGCACTATATGCTAGGCATTTGAGATTAACTAAAACGCCCGAAAGAAAAGTAAAAAAATTTTTACATTTTTTAAAATTTTTTATACGGCCCCCCATTAGAAAAAGTCAATAATTTCGATTTGTGACAAATCGTAAATTTTTTGTACCACTTGCTTATAAGTTAAGATATCCAAAAGTGGTCTTCTGCACTATATTCTAGGCATTTGAAATTAACTAAAACGCCCAAAAAAAAACAGTAAAAAATTTAAAATTTAGAAAAAGTCAAAAATTTCGATTTGTGACAAATCTTAAATTTTTGTCCCACTTGCTTATAAGTTAAGTAATCCAAAAGTGGTCTTCTGCACTATATTCTAGGCATTTGAGATTAACTAAAACGCCCGAAAGAAAAGTAAAAAAATTTTTACATTTTTTAAAATTTTTTATACGGCCCCCATTAGAAAAAGTCAATAATTTCGATTTGTGACAAATCGTAAATTTTTTGTACCACTTGCTTCTAAGTTAAGATATCCAAAAGTGGTCTTCTGCACTATATTCTAGGCATTTGAAATTAACTAAAACGCCCAAAAAAAAAACAGTAAAAATTTTTAAAATTTTTTGAAATTTTTTATACGGTCCCCTATTAGAAAAAGTCAATAATTTCGATTTGTGACAAATCGTAAATTTTTTGTACCACTTGCTTATAAGTTAAGATATCCAAAAGTGGTCTTCTGCACTATATTCTAGGCATTTGAGATTAACTAAAACGCCCGAAAGAAAAGTAAAAAAATTTTTACATTTTTTAAAATTTTTTATACGGTCCCCCATTAGAAAAAGTCAATAATTTCGATTTGTGACAAATCGTAAATTTTTTGTACCACTTGCTTATAAGTTAAGATATCCAAAAGTGGTCTTCTGCACTATATTCTAGGCATTTGAGATTAACTAAAACGCCCGAAAGAAAAGTAAAAAAATTTTTACATTTTTTAAAATTTTTTATACGGTCCCCCATTGGAAAAAGTCAATAATTTCGATTTGTGACAAATCGTTAATTTTTTGTCCCACTTGCTTATAAGTTAAGATATCCAATAGTGGTCTTCTGCACTATATTCTAGGCATTTGAGATTAACTAAAACGCCCGAAAGAACAGTAAAAAAATTTTAACATTTTTTAAAATTTTTTATACGGTCCCCCATTAGAAAAAGTCAATAATTTCGATTTGTGACAAATCGTAAATTTTTTGTACCACTTGCTTATAAGTTAAGATATCCAAAAGTGGTCTTCTGCACTATATTCTAGGCATTTGAAATTAACTAAAACGCCCAAAAAAAAAACAGTAAAAATTTTTAAAATTTTTTGAAATTTTTTATACGGTCCCCCATTATAAAAAAGTCAATAATTTCGATTTGGGCCAAATCGATAATTTTTCGTCCCACTTGCTCATAAGTTAAAATATCCAAAAGTGGTCTTCTGCACTATATTCTAGGCATTTGAGATTAACTAAAACGCCAAAAAAAAACAGTAAAAAAATTTTAAATTTTTAGAATTTTTTTATACGGTCCCCCATTAGAAAAAAGTCAAAAATTTCGATTTGTGACAAATCGTTAATTTTTTGTCCCACTTGCTCATAAGTTAAAATATCCAAAAGTGGTCTTCTGCACTATATTATATGCATTTGAAATTAACTAAAACGCCCGAAAAAAACAGTAAACAATTTTTAAAATTTTTTGAAATTTTTTATACGGTCCCCCATTAGAAAAAAGTCAAAAATTTCGATTTGTGACAAATCGTTAATTTTTTGTCCCACTTGCTTATAAGTTAAGATATCCAAAAGTGGTCTTGCACTATATTCTAGGCATTTGAGATTAACTAAAACGCCCGAAAAAAACAGTAAAAAAAATTTTAAATTTTTTGAATTTTTTTATACGGTCCCCCATTAGAAAAAGTCAATAATTTCGATTTGTGACAAATCGTTAATTTTTTGTCCCACTTGCTTATAAGTTAAGATATCCAATAGTGGTCTTCTGCACTATATTCTAGGCATTTGAGATTAACTAAAACGCCCGAAAGAACAGTAAAAAAATTTTTACATTTTTTAAAATTTTTTATACGGTCCCCCATTAGAAAAAGTCAATAATTTCGATTTGTGACAAATCGTAAATTTTTTGTACCACTTGCTTATAAGTTAAGATATCCAAAAGTGGTCTTCTGCACTATATTCTAGGCATTTGAAATTAACTAAAACGCCCAAAAAAAAAACAGTAAAAATTTTTAAAATTTTTTGAAATTTTTTATACGGTCCCCCATTATAAAAAAGTCAATCATTTCGATTTGGGCCAAATCGATAATTTTTCGTCCCACTTGCTCATAAGTTAAAATATCCAAAAGTGGTCTTCTGCACTATATTCTAGGCATTTGAGATTAACTAAAACGCCAAAAAAAAACAGTAAAAAAATTTTAAATTTTTAGAATTTTTTTATACGGTCCCCCATTAGAAAAAAGTCAAAAATTTCGATTTGTGACAAATCGTTAATTTTTTGTCCCACTTGCTCATAAGTTAAAATATCCAAAAGTGGTCTTCTGCACTATATTATATGCATTTGAAATTAACTAAAACGCCCGAAAAAAACAGTAAACAATTTTTAAAATTTTTTGAAATTTTTTATACGGTCCCCCATTAGAAAAAAGTCAAAAATTTCGATTTGTGACAAATCGTTAATTTTTTGTCCCACTTGCTTATAAGTTAAGATATCCAAAAGTGGTCTTGCACTATATTCTAGGCATTTGAGATTAACTAAAACGCCCGAAAAAAACAGTAAAAAAAATTTTAAATTTTTTGAATTTTTTTATACGGTCCCCCATTAGAAAAAAGTCAAAAATTTCGATTTGGGCCACATCGACAATTTTTGGTTCCACTTGCTCATAAGTTAAAAAATCCAAAAGTGGTCTTCTGCACTATATTCTAGGCATTTGAGATTAACTAAAACGCCCGAAAAAAACAGTAAAAAAAATTTTAAATTTTTTGAGAGTTTTTATACGGTCCCCCATTAGAAAAAAGTCAAAAATTTCGATTTGTGACAAATCGTTAATTTATTGTCCCACTTGCTTATAAATTAAGATATCCAAAAGTGGTCTTCTGCACTATATTCTAGGCATTTGAGATTAACTAAAACGCCCGAAAGAAAAGTAAACAAATTTTTAAATTTTTTAAAATTTTTTATACGGTCCCCCATTAGAAAAAGTCAAAAATTTCGATTTGTGACAAATCGTTAATTTTTTGTCCCACTTGCTTATAAGTTAAGATATCCAAAAGTGGTCTTGCACTATATTCTAGGCATTTGAGATTAACTAAAACGCCCGAAAAAAACAGTAAAAAAAATTTTAAATTTTTTGAATTTTTTTATACGGTCCCCCATTAGAAAAAGTCAATAATTTCGATTTGTGACAAATCGTTAATTTTTTGTCCCACTTGCTTATAAGGTCTTCTGCACTATATTCTAGGCATTTGAGATTAACTAAAACGCCCGAAAGAACAGTAAAAAAATTTTTACATTTTTTAAAATTTTTTATACGGTCCCCCATTAGAAAAAGTCAATAATTTCGATTTGTGACAAATCGTAAATTTTTTGTACCACTTGCTTATAAGTTAAGATATCCAAAAGTGGTCTTCTGCACTATATTCTAGGCATTTGAAATTAACTAAAACGCCCAAAAAAAAAACAGTAAAAATTTTTAAAATTTTTTGAAATTTTTTATACGGTCCCCCATTATAAAAAAGTCAATCATTTCGATTTGGGCCAAATCGATAATTTTTCGTCCCACTTGCTCATAAGTTAAAATATCCAAAAGTGGTCTTCTGCACTATATTCTAGGCATTTGAGATTAACTAAAACGCCAAAAAAAAACAGTAAAAAAATTTTAAATTTTTAGAATTTTTTTATACGGTCCCCCATTAGAAAAAAGTCAAAAATTTCGATTTGTGACAAATCGTTAATTTTTTGTCCCACTTGCTCATAAGTTAAAATATCCAAAAGTGGTCTTCTGCACTATATTCTAGGCATTTGAGATTAACTAAAACGCCCGAAAAAAACAGTAAAAAAAATGTTAAATTTTTTTAAATTTTTATACGGTCCCCCATTAGAAAAAAGTCAAAAATTTCGATTTGTGACAAATCGTAATTTTTTTGTCCCACTTGTTTATAAGTTAAGATATCCAAAAGTGGTCTTCTGCACTATATTCTAGGCATTTGAAATTAACTAAAACGCCCGAAAATAACAGTAAAAAAATTTTTTAATTTTTTAAAATTTTTTATACGGTCCCCCATTAGAAAAAAGTCAAAAATTTCTATTTGAGCCAAATCGTAAATTTTTTGTCCCACTTGCTCATAAGTTAAAATATCCAAAAGTGATTTTCTGCACTATATTATATGCATTCGAAATTAACTAAAACGTCCGAAAAAAACAGTAAAAAAAATTTTAAATTCTTTAAATTTTTTATACGGTCTCCCATTAGAAAAAAGTCAAAAATTTGGATTTGGGCCACATCGATAATTTTTCGTCCCACTTGCTCATAAGTTAAAATATCCAAAAGTGGTCTTCTGCACTATATTCTAGGCATTTGAGATTAACTAAAACGCCCGAAAGAAAAGTAAAAAATGTTTTTAATTTTTTAAAATTTTTTATACGGTCCCCCATTAGAAATAGTCAATAATTTCGATTTGTGACAAATCGTTAATTTTTTGTCCCACTTGCTTATAAGTTAAGATATCCAATAGTGGTCTTCTGCACTATATTCTAGGCATTTGAGATTAACTAAAACGCCCGAAAGAAAAGTAAACAAATTTTTAAATTTTTTATACGGTCCCCCATTAGAAAAAGTCAATAATTTCGATTTGTGACAAATCGTTGATTTTTTGTACCACTTGCTTATAAGTTAAGATATCCAAAAGTGGTCTTCTGCACTATATTCTAGGCATTTGAAATTAACTAAAATCCCCAAAAAAAAACAGTAAACAATTTTTTAAATTTTTTGAAATTTTTTATACGGTCCCCCATTAGAAAAAAGTCAAAAATTTCGATTTGTGACAAATCGTTAATTTTTTGTCCCACTTGCTTATAAGTTAAGATATCCAAAAGTGGTCTTCTGCACTATATTCTAGGCATTTGAGATTAACTAAAACGCCCGAAAAAAACAGTAAAAAAATTTTTAAATTTTTTGAAAGTTTTTATACGGTCCCCCATTAGAAAAATGTCAATAATTTCGATTTGTGACAAATCGTTAATTTTTTGTCCCACTTGCTTATAAGTTAAGATATCCAATAGTGGTCTTCTGCACTATATTCTAGGCATTTGAGATTAACTAAAACGCCCGAAAGAAAAGTAAACAAATTTTTAAATTTTTTATACGGTCCCCCATTAGAAAAAGTCAATAATTTCGATTTGTGACAAATCGTTGATTTTTTGTACCACTTGCTTATAAGTTAAGATATCCAAAAGTGGTCTTCTGCACTATATTCTAGGCATTTGAAATTAACTAAAATCCCCAAAAAAAAACAGTAAACAATTTTTTAAATTTTTTGAAATTTTTTATACGGTCCCCCATTAGAAAAAGTCAATAATTTCGATTTGTGACAAATCGTTGATTTTTTGTACCACTTGCTTATAAGTTAAGATATCCAAAAGTGGTCTTCTGCACTATATTCTAGGCATTTGAAATTAACTAAAATCCCCAAAAAAAAACAGTAAACAATTTTTTAAATTTTTTGAAATTTTTTATACGGTCCCCCATTAGAAAAAAGTCAAAAATTTCGATTTGGGCCAAATCGATAATTTTTCGTCCCACTTGCTCATAAGTTAAAATATCCAAAAGTGGTCTTCTGCACTATATTCTAGGCATTTGAGATTAACTAAAACGCCCGAAAAAAACAGTAAAAAAAATGTTAAATTTTTTTAAATTTTTATACGGTCCCCCATTAGAAAAAAGTCAAAAATTTCGATTTGTGACAAATCGTAATTTTTTTGTCCCACTTGTTTATAAGTTAAGATATCCAAAAGTGGTCTTCTGCACTATATTCTAGGCATTTGAAATTAACTAAAACGCCCGAAAATAACAGTAAAAAAATTTTTTAATTTTTTAAAATTTTTTATACGGTCCCCCATTAGAAAAAAGTCAAAAATTTCTATTTGAGCCAAATCGTAAATTTTTTGTCCCACTTGCTCATAAGTTAAAATATCCAAAAGTGATTTTCTGCACTATATTATATGCATTCGAAATTAACTAAAACGTCCGAAAAAAACAGTAAAAAAAATTTTAAATTCTTTAAATTTTTTATACGGTCTCCCATTAGAAAAAAGTCAAAAATTTGGATTTGGGCCACATCGATAATTTTTCGTCCCACTTGCTCATAAGTTAAAATATCCAAAAGTGGTCTTCTGCACTATATTCTAGGCATTTGAAATTAAATAAAACTCCCGAAAAAAACAGTAAACAAAATTTTAAATTTTTTGAAATTTTTTATACGGTCCCCCAGAGTAATTACTCGAAATAGAAGCATTAATGGTAAAGTCTGTGAAACGTAGGAGTTGAACCATGAACCTATGACGTAGTAAGCGAATGCGCTAACCATCACACCATCGGACTGGACGACTCTGCGCTGGCAAACATCACAGTTACCTGCTGTCTATATCAAACGCATAGTGTATGTTGTTATTGTGCACTGTCTAATGCAATTGTTTTTGCCTTACTTGAGAGCTCCATCGGAGCACATACTTGAGGCAAATGAATGTATCAGTTTTTGTTTCCGTAAGAACATTTCTTCGTTTTTACATTATGTTTACTTTCTGATTTGGGTGTGTCCTCCCTATTATATTATACGAGTTTATGTTTATTCGGCAGCTTGAATGTTAGAAAGAATAGTTTTTATTCGGACTGACTTGCCAAAGAGAAATGACAATACTTAGTTGTCTATTTCTGTTCTGAAACAAAGCAATTATAAGTGTACAACAACAAAGAATTAGAATTATTGCTCACATGGGCAGGTCATATAGCTATTTCGGTTTTTGCCAGAAAACCTCATCAGTGACTTTTAATGTGAATTCTAATAATTTCTAAACGACTAATTACTCGAAATAGAAGCATTAATGGTAGTCTGTGAAACGTAGGAGTTGAACCATGAACCTATGACGTAGTAAGCGAATGCGCTAACCATCACACCATCGGACTGGACGACTCTGCGCTGGCAAACATCACAGTTACCTGCTGTCTATATCAAACGCATAGTGTTTGTTGTTATTGTACACTGTCTAATGCAATTGTTTTTGCCTTACTTGAGAGCTCCATCGGAGCACATACTTGAGGCAAATGAATGTATCAGTTTTTGTTTCCGTAAGAACATTTCTTCGTTTTTACATTATGTTTACTTTCTGATTTGGGTGTGTCCTCCCTATCATATTATACGAGTTTATGTTTATTCGGCAGCTTGAATGTTAGAAAGAATAGTTTTTATTCGGACTGACTTGCCAAAGAGAAATGACAATACTTAGTTGTCTATTTCTGTTCTGAAACAAAGCAATTTTAAGTGTACAACAACAAAGAATTAGAATTATTGCTCACATGGGCAGGTCATATAGCTATTTCGGTTTTTGCCAGAAAACCTCATCAGTGACTTTTAATGTGAATTCTAATAATTTCTAAACGACTAATTACTCGAAATAGAAGCATTAATGGTAGTCTGTGAAACGTAGGAGTTGAACCATGAACCTATGACGTAGTAAGCGAATGCGCTAACCATCACACCATCGGACTGGACGACTCTGCGCTGGCAAACATCACAGTTACGTGCTGTCTATATCAAACGCATAGTGTTTGTTGTTATTGTACACTGTCTAATGCAATTGTTTTTGCCTTACTTGAGAGCTCCATCGGAGCACATACTTGAGGCAAATGAATGTATCAGTTTTTACATTAGACAGTGTACAATAACAACAAACACTATGCGTTTGATATAGACAGCAGGTAACTGTGATGTTTGCCAGCGCAGAGTCGTCCAGTCCGATGGTGTGATGGTTAGCGCATTCGCTTACTACGTCATAGGTTCATGGTTCAACTCCTACGTTTCACAGACTTTACCATTAATGCTTCTATTTCGAGTAATTAGTCGTTTAGAAATTATTATAATTCACATTAAAAGTCACTGATGAGGTTTTCTGGCAAAAACCGAAATAGCTATATGACCTGCCCATGTGAGCAATAATTCTAATTCTTTGTTGTTGTACACTTAAAATTGCTTTGTTTCAGAACAGAAATAGACAACTAAGTATTGTCATTTCTCTTTGGCAAGTCAGTCCGAATAAAAACTATTCTTTCTAACATTCAAGCTGCCGAATAAACATAAACTCGTATAATATGATAGGGAGGACACACCCAAATCAGAAAGTAAACATAATGTAAAAACGAAGAAATGTTCTTACAGAAACAAAAACTGATACATTCATTTGCCTCAAGTATGTGCTCCGATGGAGCTCTCAAGTAAGGCAAAAACAATTGCATTAGACAGTGTACAATAACAACAAACACTATGCGTTTGATATAGACAGCAGGTAACTGTGATGTTTGCCAGCGCAGAGTCGTCCAGTCCGAGGGTGTGATGGTTAGCGCATTCGCTTACTACGTCATAGGTTCATGGTTCAACTCCTACGTTTCACAGACTTTACCATTAATGCTTCTATTTCGAGTAATTAGTCGTTTAGAAATTATTAGAATTCACATTAAAAGTCACTGATGAGGTTTTCTGGCAAAAACCGAAATAGCTATATGACCTGCCCATGTGCGCAATAATTCTAATTCTTTGTTGTTGTACACTTAAAATTGCTTTGTTTCAGAACAGAAATAGACAACTAAGTATTGTCATTTCTCTTTGGCAAGTCAGTCCGAATAAAAACTATTCTTTCTAACATTCAAGCTGCCGAATAAACAAAAACTCGTATAATATGATACGGAGGACACACCCAAATCAGAAAGTAAACATAATGTAAAAACGAAGAAATGTTCTTACAGAAACAAAAACTGATACATTCATTTGCCTCAAGTATGTGCTCCGATGGAGCTCTCAAGTAAGGCAAAAACAATTGTATTAGACAGTGTACAATAACAACAAACACTATGCGTTTGATATAGACAGCAGGTAACTGTGATGTTTGCCAGCGCAGAGTCGTCCAGTCCGATGGTGTCATGGTTAGCGCATTCGCTTACTACGTCATAGGTTCATGGTTCAACTCCTACGTTTCACAGACTTTACCATTAATGCTTCTATTTCGAGTAATTAGTCGTTTAGAAATTATTAGAATTCACATTAAAAGTCACTGATGAGGTTTTCTGGCAAAAACCGAAATAGCTATATGACCTGCCCATGTGAGCAATAATTCTAATTCTTTGTTGTTGTACACTTATAATTGCTTTGTTTCAGAACAGAAATAGACAACTAAGTATTGTCATTTCTCTTTGGCAAGTCAGTCCGAATAAAAACTATTCTTTCTAACATTCAAGCTGCCGAATAAACATAAACTCGTATAATATGATAGGGAGGACACACCCAAATCAGAAAGTAAACATAATGTAAAAACGAAGAAATGTTCTTACGGAAACAAAAACTGATACATTCATTTGCCTCAAGTATGTGCTCCGATGGAGCTCTCAAGTAAGGCAAAAACAATTGCATTAGACAGTGTACAATAACAACAAACACTATGCGTTTGATATAGACAGCAGGTAACTGTGATGTTTGCCAGCGCAGAGTCGTCCAGTCCGATGGTTAGCGCATTCGCTTACTACGTCATAGGTTCATGGTTCAACTCCTTCGTTTCACAGACTTTACCATTAATGCTTCTATTTCGAGTAATTAGTCGTTTAGAAATTATTAGAATTCACATTAAAAGTCACTGATGAGGTTTTCTGGCAAAAACCGAAATAGCTATATGACCTGCCCATGTGAGCAATAATTCTAATTCTTTGTTTTTGTACACTTAAAATTGCTTTGTTTCAGAACAGAAATAGACAACTAAGTATTGTCATTTCTCTTTGGCAAGTCAGTCCGAATAAAAACTATTCTTTCTAACATTCAAGCTGCCGAATAAACATAAACTCGTATAATATGATAGGGAGGACACACCCAAATCAGAAAGTAAACATAATGTAAAAACGAAAAAATGTTCTTACAGAAACAAAAACTGATACATTCATTTGCCTCAAGTATGTGCTCCGATGGAGCTCTCAAGTAAGGCAAAAACAATTGCATTAGATAGTGCACAATAACAACAAACACTATGCGTTTGATATAGACAGCAGGTAACTGTGATGTTTGCCAGCGCAGAGTCGTCCAGTCCGATGGTGTGATGGTTAGCGCATTCGCTTACTACGTCATAGGTTCATGGTTCAACTCCTACGTTTCACAGACTTTACCATTAATGCTTCTATTTCGAGTAATTAGTCATTTAGAAATTATTAGAATTCACATTAAAAGTCACTGATGAGGTTTTCTGGCAAAAACCGAAATAGCTATATGACCTGCCCATGTGAGCAATAATTCTAATTCTTTGTTGTTGTACACTTAAAATTGCTTTGTTTCAGAACAGAAATAGACAACTAAGTATTGTCATTTCTCTTTGGCAAGTCAGTCCGAATAAAAACTATTCTTTCTAACATTCAAGCTGCCGAATAAACATAAACTCGTATAATATGATAGGGAGGACACACCCAAATCAGAAAGTAAACTTAATGTAAAAACGAAGAAATGTTCTTACAGAAACAAAAACTGATACATTCATTTGCCTCAAGTATGTGCTCCGATGGAGCTCTCAAGTAAGGCAAAAACAATTGCATTAGACAGTGTACAATAACAACAAACACTATGCGTTTGATATAGACAGCAGGTAACTGTGATGTTTGCCAGCGCAGAGTCGTCCAGTCCGATGGTGTGATGGTTAGCGCATTCGCTTACTACGTCATAGGTTCATGGTTCAACTCCTACGTTTCACAGACTTTACCATTAATGCTTCTATTTCGAGTAATTAGTCGTTTAGAAATTATTAGAATTCACATTAAAAGTCACTGATGAGGTTTTCTGGCAAAAACCGAAATAGCTATATGACCTGCCCATGTGAGCAATAATTCTAATTCTTTGTTGTTGTACACTTATAATTGCTTTGTTTCAGAACAGGAATAGACAACTAAGTATTGTCATTTCTCTTTGGCAAGTCCGTCCGAATAAAAACTATTCTTTCTAACATTCAAGCTGCCGAATAAACATAACTCGTATAATATGATAGGGAGGACACACCCAAATCAGAAAGTAAACATAATGTAAAAACGAAGAAATGTTCTTACAGAAAAAAAAACTGATACATTCATTTGCCTCAAGTATGTGCTCCGATGGAGCTCTCAAGTAAGGCAAAAACAATTGCATTAGACAGTGTACAATAACAACAAACACTATGCGTTTGATATAGACAGCAGGTAACTGTGATGTTTGCCAGCGCAGAGTCGTCCAGTCCGATGGTGTGATGGTTAGCGCATTCGCTTACTACGTCATAGGTTCATGGTTCAACTCCTACGTTTCACAGACTTTACCATTAATGCTTCTATTTCGAGTAATTAGTCGTTTAGAAATTATTAGAATTCACATTAAAAGTCACTGTGAGGTTTTCTGGCAAAAACCGAAATAGCTATATGACCTGCCCATGTGAGCAATAATTCTAATTCTTTGTTGTTGTACACTTAAAATTGCTTTGTTTCAGAACAGAAATAGACAATTAAGTATTGTCATTTCTCTTTGGCAAGTCAGTCCGAATGAAAACTATTCTTTCTAACATTCAAGCTACCGAATAAACATAAAGTCGTATAATATGATAGGGAGGACACACCCAAATCAGAAAGTAAACATAATGTAAAAACGAAGAAATGTTCTTACAGAAACAAAAACTGATACATTCATTTGCCTCAAGTATGTGCTCCGATGGAGCTCTCAAGTAAGGCAAAAACAATTGCATTAGACAGTGTACAATAACAACAAACATTATGCGTTTGATATAGACAGCAGGTAACTGTGATGTTTGCCAGCGCAGAGTCGTCCAGTCCGATGGTTAGCGCATTCGCTTACTACGTCATAGGTTCATGGTTCAACTCCTACGTTTCACAGACTTTACCATTAATGCTTCTATTTCGAGTAATTAGTCGTTTAGAAATTATTAGAATTCACATTAAAAGTCACTGATGAGGTTTTCTGGCAAAAACCGAAATAGCTATATGACCTGCCCATGTGAGCAATAATTCTAATTCTTTGTTGTTGTACACTTAAAATTGCTTTGTTTCAGAACAGAAATAGACAACTAAGTATTGTTATTTCTCTTTGGCAAGTCAGTCCGAATAAAAACTATTCTTTCTAACATTCAAGCTACCGAATAAACATAAACTCGTATAATATGATAGGGAGGACACACCCAAATCAGAAAGTAAACATAATGTAAAAACGAAGAAATGTTCTTACAGAAACAAAAACTGATACATTCATTTGCCTCAAGTATGTGCTCCGATGGAGCTCTCAAGTAAGGCAAAAACAATTGCATTAGACAGTGTACAATAACAACAAACACTATGCGTTTGATATAGACAGCAGGTAACTGTGATGTTTGCCAGCGCAGAGTCGTCCAGTCCGATGGTGTGATGGTTAGCGCATTCGCTTACTACGTCATAGGTTCATGGTTCAACTCCTACGTTTCACAGACTTGACCATTAATGCTTCTATTTCGAGTAATTAGTCGTTTAGAAATTATTAGAATTCACATTAAAAGTCACTGATGAGGTTTTCTGGCAAAAACCGAAATAGCTATATGACCTGCCCATGTGAGCAATAATTCTAATTCTTTGTTGTTGTACACTTAAAATTGCTTTGTTTCAGAACAGAAATAGACAACTAAGTATTGTCATTTCTCTTTGGCAAGTCAGTCCGAATAAAAACTATTCTTTCTAACATTCAAGCTACCGAATAAACATAAACTCGTATAATATGATAGGGAGGACACACCCAAATCAGAAAGTAAACATAATGTAAAAACGAAGAAATGTTCTTACAGAAACAAAAACTGATACATTCATTTGCCTCAAGTATGTGCTCCGATGGAGCTCTCAAGTAAGGCAAAAACAATTGCATTAGACAGTGTACAATAACAACAAACACTATGCGTTTGATATAGACAGCAGGTAACTGTGATGTTTGCCAGCGCAGAGTCGTCCAGTCCGATGGTTAGCGCATTCGCTTACTACGTCATAGGTTCATGGTTCAACTCCTACGTTTCACAGACTTTACCATTAATGCTTCTATTTCGAGTAATTAGTCGTTTAGAAATTATTAGAATTCACATTAAAAGTCACTGATGAGGTTTTCTGGCAAAAACCCAAATAGCTATATGACCTACCCATGTGAGCAATAATTCTAATTCTTTGTTGTTGTACACTTAAAATTTCTTTGTTTCAGAACAGAAATAGACAACTAAGTATTGTCATTTCTCTTTGGCAAGTCAGTCCGAATAAAAACTATTCTTTCTAATATTCAAGCTACCGAATAAACATAAACTCGTATAATATGATAGGGAGGACACACCCAAATCAGAAAGTAAACATAATGTAAAAACGAAGAAATGTTCTTACAGAAACAAAAACTGATACATTCATTTGCCTCAAGTATGTGCTCCGATGGAGCTCTCAAGTAAGGCAAAAACAATTGCATTAGACAGTGTACAATAACAACAAACACTATGCGTTTGATATAGACAGCAGGTAACTGTGATGTTTGCCAGCGCAGAGTCGTCCAGTCCGATGGTGTGATGGTTAGCGCATTCGCTTACTACGTCATAGGTTCATGGTTCAACTCCTACGTTTCACAGACTTTACCATTAATGCTTCTATTTCGAGTAATTAGTCGTTTAGAAATTATTAGAATTCACATTAAAAGTCACTGATGAGGTTTTCTGGCAAAAACCGAAATAGCTATATGACCTGCCCATGTGAGCAATAATTGTAATTCTTTGTTGTTGTACACTTAAAATTGCTTTGTTTCAGAACAGAAATAGACAACTAAGTATTGTCATTTCTCTTTGGCAAGTCAGTCCGAATAAAAACTATTCTTTCTAACATTCAAGCTACCGAATAAACATAAACTCGTATAATATGATAGGGAGGACACACCCAAATCAGAAAGTAAACATAATGTAAAAACGAAGAAATGTTCTTACAGAAACAAAAACTGATACATTCATTTGCCTCAAGTATGTGCTCCGATGGAGCTCTCAAGTAAGGCAAAAACAATTGCATTAGACAATGTACAATAACAACAAACACTATGCGTTTGATATAGACAGCAGGTAACTGTGATGTTTGCCAGCGCAGAGTCGTCCAGTCCGATGGTTAGCGCATTCGCTTACTACGTCATAGGTTCATGGTTCAACTCCTACGTTTCACAGACTTTACCATTAATGCTTCTATTTCGAGTAATTAGTCGTTTAGAAATTATTAGAATTCACATTAAAAGTCACTGATGAGGTTTTCTGGCAAAAACCGAAATAGCTATATGACCTGCCCATGTGAGCAATAATTCTAATTCTTTGTTGTTGTACACTTAAAATAGCTTTGTTTCAGAACAGAAATAGACAACTAAGTATTGTCATTTCTCTTTGGCAAGTCAGTCCGAATATAAACTATTCTTTCTAACATTCAAGCTGCCGAATAAACATAAACTCGTATAATATGATAGGGAGGACACACCCAAATCAGAAAGTAAACATAATGTAAAAACGAAGAAATGTTCTTACAGAAACAAAAACTGATACATTCATTTGCCTCAAGTATGTGCTCCGATGGAGCTCTCAAGTAAGGCAAAAACAATTGCATTAGACAGTGTACAATAACAACAAACACTATGCGTTTGATATAGACAGCAGGTAACTGTGATGTTTGCCAGCGCAGGTCGTCCAGTCCGATGGTGTGATGGTTAGCGCATTCGCTTACTACGTCATAGGTTCATGGTTCAACTCCTACGTTTCACAGACTTTACCATTAATGCTTCTATTTCGAGTAATTAGTCGTTTAGAAATTATTAGAATTCACATTAAAAGTCACTGATGAGGTTTTCTGGCAAAAACCGAAATAGCTATATGACCTGCCCATGTGAGCAATAATTCTAATTCTTTGTTGTTGTACACTTAAAATTGCTTTGTTTCAGAACAGAAATAGACAACTAAGTATTGTCATTTCTCTTTGGCAAGTCAGTCCGAATAAAAATTATTCTTTCTAACATTCAAGCTGCCGAATAAACATAAACTCGTATAATATGATAGGGAGGACACACACGAATCAGAATGTAAACATAATGTGAAAACGAAGAAATGTTCTTACAGAAACAAAAACTGATACATTCATTTGCCTCAAGTATGTGCTCCGATGGAGCTCTCAAGTAAGGCAAAAACAATTGCATTAGACAATGTACAATAACAACAAACACTATGCGTTTGATATAGACAGCAGGTAACTGTGATGTTTGCCAGCGCAGGTCGTCCAGTCCGATGGTGTGATGGTTAGCGCATTCGCTTACTACGTCATAGGTTCATGGTTCAACTCCTACGTTTCACAGACTTTACCATTAATGCTTCTATTTCGAGTAATTAGTCGTTTAGAAATTATTAGAATTCACATTAAAAGTCACTGATGAGGTTTTCTGGCAAAAACCGAAATAGCTATATGACCTGCCCATGTGAGCAATAATTCTAATTCTTTGTTGTTGTACACTTAAAATTGCTTTGTTTCAGAACAGAAATAGACAACTAAGTATTGTCATTTCTCTTTGGCAAGTCAGTCCGAATAAAAACTATTCTTTCTAACATTCAAGCTACCGAATAAACATAAACTCGTATAATATGATAGGGAGGACACACCCAAATCAGAGAGTAAACATAATGTAAAAACGAAGAAATGTTCTTACAGAAACAAAAACTAATACATTCATTTGCCTCAAGTATGTGCTCCGATGGAGCTCTCAAGTAAGGCAAAAACAATTGCATTAGACAATGTACAATAACAACAAACACTATGCGTTTGATATAGACAGCAGGTAACTGTGATGTTTGCCAGCGCAGAGTCGTCCAGTCCGATGGTGTGATGGTTAGCGCATTCGCTTACTACGTCATAGGTTCATGGTTCAACTCCTACGTTTCACAGACTTTACCATTAATGCTTCTATTTCGAGTAATTAGTCGTTTAGAAATTATTAAAATTCACATTAAAAGTCACTGATGAGGTTTTCTGGCAAAAACCGAAATAGCTATATGACCTGCCCATGTGAGCAATAATTCTAATTCTTTGTTGTTGTACACTTAAAATAGCTTTGTTTCAGAACAGAAATAGACAACTAAGTATTGTCATTTCTCTTTGGCAAGTCAGTCCGAATATAAACTATTCGTTCTAACATTCAAGCTGCCGAATAAACATAAACTCGTATAATATGATAGGGAGGACACACCCAAATCAGAAAGTAAACATAATGTAAAAACGAAGAAATGTTCTTACAGAAACAAAAACTGATACATTCATTTGCCTCAAGTATGTGCTCCGATGGAGCTCTCAAGTAAGGCAAAAACAATTGCATTAGACAGTGTACAATAACAACAAACACTATGCGTTTGATATAGACAGCAGGTAACTGTGATGTTTGCCAGCGCAGAGTCGTCCAGTCCGATGGTGTGATGGTTAGCGCATTCGCTTACTACGTCATAGGTTCATGGTTCAACTCCTACGTTTCACAGACTTTACCATTAATGCTTCTATTTCGAGTAATTAGTCGTTTAGAAATTATTGGAATTCACATTAAAAGTCACTGATGAGGTTTTCTGGCAAAAACCGAAATAGCTATATGACCTGCCCATGTGAGCAATAATTCTAATTCTTTGTTGTTGTACACTTAAAATTGCTTTGTTTCAGAACAGAAATAGACAATTAAGTATTGTCATTTCTCTTTGGCAAGTCAGTCCGAATAAAAACTATTCTTTCTAACATTCAAGCTGCCGAATAAACATAAACTCGTATAATATGATAGGGAGGACACACCCAAATCAGAAAGTAAACATAATGTAAAAACGAAGAAATGTTCTTACAGAAACAAAAACTGATACATTCATTTGCCTCAAGTATGTGCTCCGATGGAGCTCTCAAGTAAGGCAATAACAACAAACACTATGCGTTTGATATAGACAGCAGGTAACTGTGATGTTTGCCAGCGCAGGTCGTCCAGTCCGATGGTGTGATGGTTAGCGCATTCGCTTACTACGTCATAGGTTCATGGTTCAACTCCTACGTTTCACAGACTTTACCATTAATGCTTCTATTTCGAGTAATTAGTCGTTTAGAAATTATTAGAATTCACATTAAAAGTCACTGATGAGGTTTTCTGGCAAAAACCGAAATAGCTATATGACCTGCCCATGTGAGCAATAATTCTAATTCTTTGTTGTTGTACACTTAAAATAGCTTTCTTTCAGAACAGAAATAGACAACTAAGTATTGTCATTTCTCTTTGGCAAGTCAGTCCGAATATAAACTATTCGTTCTAACATTCAAGCTGCCGAATAAACATAAACTCGTATAATATGATAGGGAGGACACACCCAAATCAGAAAGTAAACATAATGTAAAAACGAAGAAATGTTCTTACAGAAACAAAAACTGATACATTCATTTGCCTCAAGTATGTGCTCCGATGGAGCTCTCAAGTAAGGCAAAAACAATTGCATTAGACAGTGTACAATAACAACAAACACTATGCGTTTGATATAGACAGCAGGTAACTGTGATGTTTGCCAGCGCAGAGTCGTCCAGTCCGATGGTGTGATGGTTAGCGCATTCGCTTACTACGTCATAGGTTCATGGTTCAACTCCTACGTTTCACAGACTTTACCATTAATGCTTCTATTTCGAGTAATTAGTCGTTTAGAAATTATTAGAATTCACATTAAAAGTCACTGATGAGGTTTTCTGGCAAAAACCGAAATAGCTATATGACCTGCCCATGTGAGCAATAATTCTAATTCTTTGTTGTTGTACACTTAAAATTTCTTTGTTTCAGAACAGAAATAGACAACTAAGTATTGTCATTTCTCTTTGGCAAGTCAGTCCGAATAAAAACTATTCTTTCTAACATTCAAGCTACCGAATAAACATAAACTCGTATAATATGATAGGGAGGACACACCCAAATCAGAAAGTAAACATAATGTAAAAACGAAGAAATGTTCTTACAGAAACAAAAACTGATACATTCATTTGCCTCAAGTATGTGCTCCGATGGAGCTCTCAAGTAAGGCAAAAACAATTGCATTATACAGTGTACAATAACAACAAACACTATGCGTTTGATATAGACAGCAGGTAACTGTGATGTTTGCCAGCGCAGAGTCGTCCAGTCCGATGGTGTGATGGTTAGCGCATTCGCTTACTACGTCATAGGTTCATGGTTCAACTCCTACGTTTCACAGACTTTACCATTAATGCTTCTATTTCGAGTAATTAGTCGTTTAGAAATTATTAGAATTCACATTAAAAGTCACTGATGAGGTTTTCTGGCAAAAACCGAAATAGCTATATGACCTGCCCATGTGAGCAATAATTCTAATTCTTTGTTGTTGTACACTTAAAATTGCTTTGTTTCAGAACAGAAATAGACAACTAAGTATTGTCATTTCTCTTTGGCAAGTCAGTCCGAATAAAAACTATTCTTTCTAACATTCAAGCTGCCGAATAAACATAAACTCGTATAATATGATAGGGAGGACACACCCAAATCAGAAAGTAAACATAATGTAAAAACGAAGAAATGTTCTTACAGAAACAAAAACTGATACATTCATTTGCCTCAAGTATGTGCTCCGATGGAGCTCTCAAGTAAGGCAAAAACAATTGCATTAGACAGTGTACAATAACAACAAACACTATGCGTTTGATATAGACAGCAGGCAACTGTGATGTTTGCCAGCGCAGAGTCGTCCAGTCCGATGGTGTGATGGTTAGCGCATTCGCTTACTACGTCATAGGTTCATGGTTCAACTCCTACGTTTCACAGACTTTACCATTAATGCTTCTATTTCGAGTAATTAGTCGTTTAGAAATTATTAGAATTCACATTAAAAGTCAGTGATGAGGTTTTCTGGCAAAAATCGAAATAGCTATATGACCTGCCCATGTGAGCAATAATTCTAATTCTTTGTTGTTGTACACTTAAAATTGCTTTGTTTCAGAACAGAAATAGACAACTAAGTATTGTCATTTCTCTTTGGCAAGTCAGTCCGAATAAAAACTATTCTTTCTAACATTCAAGCTGCCGAATAAACATAAACTCGTATAATATGATAGGGAGGACACACCCAAATCAGAAAGTAAACATAATGTAAAAACGAAGAAATGTTCTTACAGAAACAAAAACTGATACATTCATTTGCCTCAAGTATGTGCTCCGATGGAGCTCTCAAGTAAGGCAAAAACAATTGCATTAGACAGTGTACAATAACAACAAACACTATGCGTTTGATATAGACAGCAGGTAACTGTGATGTTTGCCAGCGCAGAGTCGTCCAGTCCGATGGTGTGATGGTTAGCGCATTCGCTTACTACGTCATAGGTTCATGGTTCAACTCCTACGTTTCACAGACTTTACCAATAATGCTTCTATTTCGAGTAATTAGTCGTTTAGAAATTATTAGAATTCACATTAAAAGTCACTGATGAGGTTTTCTGGCAAAAACCGAAATAGCTATATGACCTGCCCATGTGAGCAATAATTCTAATTCTTTGTTGTTGTACACTTAAAATTTCTTTGTTTTAGAACAGAAATAGACAACTAAGTATTGTCATTTCTCTTTGGCAAGTCAGTCCGAATAAAAACTATTCTTTCTAACATTCAAGCTGCCGAATAAACATAAACTCGTATAATATGATAGGGAGGACACACCCAAATCAGAAAGTAAACATAATGTAAAAACGAAGAAATGTTCTTACAGAAACAAAAACTGATACATTCATTTGCCTCAAGTATGTGCTCCGATGGAGCTCTCAAGTAAGGCAAAAACAATTGCATTAGACAGTGTACAATAACAACAAACACTATGCGTTTGATATAGACAGCAGGTAACTGTGATGTTTGCCAGCGCAGAGTCGTCCAGTCCGATGGTGTGATGGTTAGCGCATTCGCTTACTACGTCATAGGTTCATGGTTCAACTCCTACGTTTCACAGACTTTACCAATAATGCTTCTATTTCGAGTAATTAGTCGTTTAGAAATTATTAGAATTCACATTAAAAGTCACTGATGAGGTTTTCTGGCAAAAACCGAAATAGCTATATGACCTGCCCATGTGAGCAATAATTCTAATTCTTTGTTGTTGTACACTTAAAATTTCTTTGTTTTAGAACAGAAATAGACAACTAAGTATTGTCATTTCTCTTTGGCAAGTCAGTCCGAATAAAAACTATTCTTTCTAACATTCAAGCTGCCGAATAAACATAAAC
The DNA here is from genome assembly GCA_963457695.1 of Neria commutata. Lineage (NCBI taxonomy): Eukaryota > Metazoa > Arthropoda > Insecta > Diptera > Micropezidae > Neria > Neria commutata. The sequence goes on along the minus strand of OY735247.1, from coordinate 38,113,860 downwards.
TCGTATAATATGATAGGGAGGACACACACGAATCAGAATGTAAACATAATGTGAAAACGAAGAAATGTTCTTACAGAAACAAAAACTGATACATTCATTTGCCTCAAGTATGTGCTCCGATGGAGCTCTCAAGTAAGGCAAAAACAATTGCATTAGACAATGTACAATAACAACAAACACTATGCGTTTGATATAGACAGCAGGTAACTGTGATGTTTGCCAGCGCAGGTCGTCCAGTCCGATGGTGTGATGGTTAGCGCATTCGCTTACTACGTCATAGGTTCATGGTTCAACTCCTACGTTTCACAGACTTTACCATTAATGCTTCTATTTCGAGTAATTAGTCGTTTAGAAATTATTAGAATTCACATTAAAAGTCACTGATGAGGTTTTCTGGCAAAAACCGAAATAGCTATATGACCTGCCCATGTGAGCAATAATTCTAATTCTTTGTTGTTGTACACTTAAAATTGCTTTGTTTCAGAACAGAAATAGACAACTAAGTATTGTCATTTCTCTTTGGCAAGTCAGTCCGAATAAAAACTATTCTTTCTAACATTCAAGCTACCGAATAAACATAAACTCGTATAATATGATAGGGAGGACACACCCAAATCAGAGAGTAAACATAATGTAAAAACGAAGAAATGTTCTTACAGAAACAAAAACTAATACATTCATTTGCCTCAAGTATGTGCTCCGATGGAGCTCTCAAGTAAGGCAAAAACAATTGCATTAGACAATGTACAATAACAACAAACACTATGCGTTTGATATAGACAGCAGGTAACTGTGATGTTTGCCAGCGCAGAGTCGTCCAGTCCGATGGTGTGATGGTTAGCGCATTCGCTTACTACGTCATAGGTTCATGGTTCAACTCCTACGTTTCACAGACTTTACCATTAATGCTTCTATTTCGAGTAATTAGTCGTTTAGAAATTATTAAAATTCACATTAAAAGTCACTGATGAGGTTTTCTGGCAAAAACCGAAATAGCTATATGACCTGCCCATGTGAGCAATAATTCTAATTCTTTGTTGTTGTACACTTAAAATAGCTTTGTTTCAGAACAGAAATAGACAACTAAGTATTGTCATTTCTCTTTGGCAAGTCAGTCCGAATATAAACTATTCGTTCTAACATTCAAGCTGCCGAATAAACATAAACTCGTATAATATGATAGGGAGGACACACCCAAATCAGAAAGTAAACATAATGTAAAAACGAAGAAATGTTCTTACAGAAACAAAAACTGATACATTCATTTGCCTCAAGTATGTGCTCCGATGGAGCTCTCAAGTAAGGCAAAAACAATTGCATTAGACAGTGTACAATAACAACAAACACTATGCGTTTGATATAGACAGCAGGTAACTGTGATGTTTGCCAGCGCAGAGTCGTCCAGTCCGATGGTGTGATGGTTAGCGCATTCGCTTACTACGTCATAGGTTCATGGTTCAACTCCTACGTTTCACAGACTTTACCATTAATGCTTCTATTTCGAGTAATTAGTCGTTTAGAAATTATTGGAATTCACATTAAAAGTCACTGATGAGGTTTTCTGGCAAAAACCGAAATAGCTATATGACCTGCCCATGTGAGCAATAATTCTAATTCTTTGTTGTTGTACACTTAAAATTGCTTTGTTTCAGAACAGAAATAGACAATTAAGTATTGTCATTTCTCTTTGGCAAGTCAGTCCGAATAAAAACTATTCTTTCTAACATTCAAGCTGCCGAATAAACATAAACTCGTATAATATGATAGGGAGGACACACCCAAATCAGAAAGTAAACATAATGTAAAAACGAAGAAATGTTCTTACAGAAACAAAAACTGATACATTCATTTGCCTCAAGTATGTGCTCCGATGGAGCTCTCAAGTAAGGCAATAACAACAAACACTATGCGTTTGATATAGACAGCAGGTAACTGTGATGTTTGCCAGCGCAGGTCGTCCAGTCCGATGGTGTGATGGTTAGCGCATTCGCTTACTACGTCATAGGTTCATGGTTCAACTCCTACGTTTCACAGACTTTACCATTAATGCTTCTATTTCGAGTAATTAGTCGTTTAGAAATTATTAGAATTCACATTAAAAGTCACTGATGAGGTTTTCTGGCAAAAACCGAAATAGCTATATGACCTGCCCATGTGAGCAATAATTCTAATTCTTTGTTGTTGTACACTTAAAATAGCTTTCTTTCAGAACAGAAATAGACAACTAAGTATTGTCATTTCTCTTTGGCAAGTCAGTCCGAATATAAACTATTCGTTCTAACATTCAAGCTGCCGAATAAACATAAACTCGTATAATATGATAGGGAGGACACACCCAAATCAGAAAGTAAACATAATGTAAAAACGAAGAAATGTTCTTACAGAAACAAAAACTGATACATTCATTTGCCTCAAGTATGTGCTCCGATGGAGCTCTCAAGTAAGGCAAAAACAATTGCATTAGACAGTGTACAATAACAACAAACACTATGCGTTTGATATAGACAGCAGGTAACTGTGATGTTTGCCAGCGCAGAGTCGTCCAGTCCGATGGTGTGATGGTTAGCGCATTCGCTTACTACGTCATAGGTTCATGGTTCAACTCCTACGTTTCACAGACTTTACCATTAATGCTTCTATTTCGAGTAATTAGTCGTTTAGAAATTATTAGAATTCACATTAAAAGTCACTGATGAGGTTTTCTGGCAAAAACCGAAATAGCTATATGACCTGCCCATGTGAGCAATAATTCTAATTCTTTGTTGTTGTACACTTAAAATTTCTTTGTTTCAGAACAGAAATAGACAACTAAGTATTGTCATTTCTCTTTGGCAAGTCAGTCCGAATAAAAACTATTCTTTCTAACATTCAAGCTACCGAATAAACATAAACTCGTATAATATGATAGGGAGGACACACCCAAATCAGAAAGTAAACATAATGTAAAAACGAAGAAATGTTCTTACAGAAACAAAAACTGATACATTCATTTGCCTCAAGTATGTGCTCCGATGGAGCTCTCAAGTAAGGCAAAAACAATTGCATTATACAGTGTACAATAACAACAAACACTATGCGTTTGATATAGACAGCAGGTAACTGTGATGTTTGCCAGCGCAGAGTCGTCCAGTCCGATGGTGTGATGGTTAGCGCATTCGCTTACTACGTCATAGGTTCATGGTTCAACTCCTACGTTTCACAGACTTTACCATTAATGCTTCTATTTCGAGTAATTAGTCGTTTAGAAATTATTAGAATTCACATTAAAAGTCACTGATGAGGTTTTCTGGCAAAAACCGAAATAGCTATATGACCTGCCCATGTGAGCAATAATTCTAATTCTTTGTTGTTGTACACTTAAAATTGCTTTGTTTCAGAACAGAAATAGACAACTAAGTATTGTCATTTCTCTTTGGCAAGTCAGTCCGAATAAAAACTATTCTTTCTAACATTCAAGCTGCCGAATAAACATAAACTCGTATAATATGATAGGGAGGACACACCCAAATCAGAAAGTAAACATAATGTAAAAACGAAGAAATGTTCTTACAGAAACAAAAACTGATACATTCATTTGCCTCAAGTATGTGCTCCGATGGAGCTCTCAAGTAAGGCAAAAACAATTGCATTAGACAGTGTACAATAACAACAAACACTATGCGTTTGATATAGACAGCAGGCAACTGTGATGTTTGCCAGCGCAGAGTCGTCCAGTCCGATGGTGTGATGGTTAGCGCATTCGCTTACTACGTCATAGGTTCATGGTTCAACTCCTACGTTTCACAGACTTTACCATTAATGCTTCTATTTCGAGTAATTAGTCGTTTAGAAATTATTAGAATTCACATTAAAAGTCAGTGATGAGGTTTTCTGGCAAAAATCGAAATAGCTATATGACCTGCCCATGTGAGCAATAATTCTAATTCTTTGTTGTTGTACACTTAAAATTGCTTTGTTTCAGAACAGAAATAGACAACTAAGTATTGTCATTTCTCTTTGGCAAGTCAGTCCGAATAAAAACTATTCTTTCTAACATTCAAGCTGCCGAATAAACATAAACTCGTATAATATGATAGGGAGGACACACCCAAATCAGAAAGTAAACATAATGTAAAAACGAAGAAATGTTCTTACAGAAACAAAAACTGATACATTCATTTGCCTCAAGTATGTGCTCCGATGGAGCTCTCAAGTAAGGCAAAAACAATTGCATTAGACAGTGTACAATAACAACAAACACTATGCGTTTGATATAGACAGCAGGTAACTGTGATGTTTGCCAGCGCAGAGTCGTCCAGTCCGATGGTGTGATGGTTAGCGCATTCGCTTACTACGTCATAGGTTCATGGTTCAACTCCTACGTTTCACAGACTTTACCAATAATGCTTCTATTTCGAGTAATTAGTCGTTTAGAAATTATTAGAATTCACATTAAAAGTCACTGATGAGGTTTTCTGGCAAAAACCGAAATAGCTATATGACCTGCCCATGTGAGCAATAATTCTAATTCTTTGTTGTTGTACACTTAAAATTTCTTTGTTTTAGAACAGAAATAGACAACTAAGTATTGTCATTTCTCTTTGGCAAGTCAGTCCGAATAAAAACTATTCTTTCTAACATTCAAGCTGCCGAATAAACATAAACTCGTATAATATGATAGGGAGGACACACCCAAATCAGAAAGTAAACATAATGTAAAAACGAAGAAATGTTCTTACAGAAACAAAAACTGATACATTCATTTGCCTCAAGTATGTGCTCCGATGGAGCTCTCAAGTAAGGCAAAAACAATTGCATTAGACAGTGCACAATAACAACAAACACTATGCGTTTGATATAGACAGCAGGTAACTGTGATGTTTGCCAGCGCAGAGTCGTCCAGTCCGATGGTGTGATGGTTAGCGCATTCGCTTACTACGTCATAGGTTCATGGTTCAACTCCTACGTTTCACAGACTTTACCATTAATGCTTCTATTTCGAGTAATTAGTCGTTTAGAAATTATTAGAATTCACATTAAAAGTCATTGATGAGGTTTTCTGGCAAAAACCGAAATAGCTATATGACCTGCCCATGTGAGCAATAATTCTAATTCTTTGTTGTTGTACACTTAAAATTGCTTTGTTTCAGAATAGAAATAGACAATTAAGTATTGTCATTTCTCTTTGGCAAGTCAGTCCGAATAAAAACTATTCTTTCTAACATTCAAGCTGCCGAATAAACATAAACTCGTATAATATGATAGGGAGGACACACCTAAATCAGAAAGTAAACATAATGTAAAAACGAAGAAATGTTCTTACAGAAACAAAAACTGATACATTCATTTGCCTCAAGTATGTGCTCCGATGGAGCTCTCAAGTAAGGCAAAAACAATTGCATTAGACAGTGTACAATAACAACAAACACTATGCGTTTGATATAGACAGCAGGTAACTGTGATGTTTGCCAGCGCAGAGTCGTCCAGTCCGATGGTGTGATGGTTAGCGCATTCGCTTACTACGTCATAGGTTCATGGTTCAACTCCTACGTTTCACAGACTTTACCATTAATGCTTCTATTTCGAGTAATTAGTCGTTTAGAAATTATTAGAATTCACATTAAAAGTCACTGATGAGGTTTTCTGGCAAAAACCGAAATAGCTATATGACCTGCCCATGTGAGCAATTATTCTAATTCTTTGTTGTTGTACACTTAAAATTGCTTTGTTACAGAACAGAAATAGACAACTAAGTATTGTCATTTCTCTTTGGCAAGTCAGTCCGAATAAAAACTATTCTTTCTAACATTCAAGCTACCGAATAAACATAAACTCGTATAATATGATAGGGAGGACACACCCAAATCAGAAAGTAAACATAATGTAAAAACGAAGAAATGTTCTTACAGAAACAAAAACTGATACATTCATTTGCCTCAAGTATGTGCTCCGATGGAGCTCTCAAGTAAGGCAAAAACAATTGCATTAGACAGTGTACAATAACAACAAACACTATGCGTTTGATATAGACAGCAGGTAACTGTGATGTTTGCCAGCGCAGAGTCGTCCAGTCCGATGGTGTGATGGTTAGCGCATTCGCTTACTACGTCATAGGTTCATGGTTCAACTCCTACGTTTCACAGACTTTACCATTAATGCTTCTATTTCGAGTAATTAGTCGTTTAGAAATTATTAGAATTCACATTAAAAGTCACTGATGAGGTTTTCTGGCAAAAACCGAAATAGCTATATGACCTGCCCATGTGAGCAATAATTCTAATTCTTTGTTGTTGTACAAATTATGTTTTGTCCAGCATTATGTGCTTCTCCAAATACTGAAAGTCCAACACGATGTGCTTTTCGCAGATTTAGATTAAGCGCGATGCGCCGTGTATTTTAGTAAATTATATTTTATTATAAATCTTTTATTTTTCCAGCAACAGAGTTAAATCTTTATTATAAACTTTCTTATAAACTTTTACATTCTTTTACAGCACAGTATTAGATATTATTATAAATTTTATGTTTTCACAGTAACAGAATTAGATCTTTATTATAACCTTTGTTTCCACGGTAACAAAATTAGACCCTGCTATGCAGGTTGACTCTCGCACTCCGACTAACTTTTGACTTTGGATCAGAAGCCCACAAGCCCGTTCGCTTGACCAGAATTTGCCAAATCAGCAGAACTTACCTTCCCACGGTTTGGCACGTTTGGCAGGCGGGAATTTGAATATTGCGGCGGGCAACTCGATGCCGCGAATTTGCAAACTTTAGATATGGCACGTAGAGTGCTGGACAACGGAAATGGACGAGACAAATTTCTACAGAAATTGTTTACATGCAACCTGTCTCTGGAACGAAAAGATGCCCTTGACAAGTGGTTGCATGTAACATGTCTGCAACGTGCCTTAACTGCTCCCCCCTTTAAGCTTCAGACGTCCCCGTCTGTCCGATTGTTCGAACTAATTTTAAGAGTTCTTGCTCTTTCTGCTTCCTGATAAAGCAGACCAGGAGGAGTACTATTAGGCAGATTACTACGATTGAGGACATGGATATTGCTACGTAAAAGGTGCCCTCAACCTTAGAATGCAAATGTGAATTGTGAGAAAAAAAACGATTTTTCGAAGGTTTTGCAATTTTGTTGTATTAATTCCGAGCTTGATTTGAAATGTTATGAGGAAGGTGCCCCTTGGAAGCAATTTTATGCGCTGAAACCGTGTTACAAGAAGCTGAGTTGTTGTTCAACATTTAAAACAATTTTGATGTAAGCTGTTGAGCAGCTTGCAGAACGGGGTTGTGGCTTTCTTTTACATTTTTTGAACAAGACAAATTTTTTGTTTTTCTCTTTTTCCTTAAATTTGTTTAGATATTACTCTACGTTTTCATAAAAGTATATTGCTTTTCAGCTAGAGCTATGCTCTCTTTGATTTCATTTTACATTCATTATTCTTTCTTTTGGATATTTTTCCCTTTTATCTTAAACTATGCTTATATTTTTATTTATTTATTTATTTTTTCTCTTTTTTTGTATTTTATTTATAAAAGCATAGAAAAGCAACTATGCTCTTTTTTTTTTTTCCTCTTTTTTTGGTATTTTTATTCACACAGCTTGCATACTGTGCTTTCTTATGATTATAAAACTCACGTTACAGCGCCGCCGACTCGTGGATAGGGCGGAGAATTATGCCCCCATTAGTGACGACGTCGGCAATTCTGACATTGTCGTCCTCCCCTCGAATTACCTTGACGACCCGCCTGGTCATACATTGCTGTGGTGGAGCGTTGTCTTCGTGGACGACGACGAATTCCCATACGGCGAGGTTCGGCTGCCCCTGCAGTTTTAGAAAGTAGTCTCTCGACCACGCGTGCCAGAACTGCTGCTTGGGATAGCAGACAAATTGCCATCTCTTTAAGCAGGCCATCTGCGTTGGTGGCACCTTCTCTGGCGGAGGTGCCCGTAGAGGGGCCCCAGTTAGTAGGTGGCCTGGCGTTAGTGTTTCTCCGTCGTTGGGGTCTTGCCTTTTTCGTGCGATGAGCCTGGAGTTGACTACGGCTTCGACCTCGCTCTCGATGTGACGTTGCATTTCGCATAGCCTCCGCATTGCGCCGGCGAAGTTCGTGGCGTTGTTGCTGTAAAGCTTCTGTGGCATCCCTCGGCGTCCACTGAACCTGGGTTTTACCCGATGTGTTGCTGGAGCTCGCTGACATTGACAGCGGCAGGCGAAGGCAGCAGCAGATGTTGTTTTTGTTAAAGTTGTTTTTTTGTTAAAGTTGCTTTTTCGTTAAAGTTGTTTTTTTTGTTAGAGTTGTTTTTTGTTAAAGTTGTCTTCGTTAAAGTTGCTTTTTTGTTAAAGTTGTTTTTTGTTAAAGTTGTCTTCGTTGAAGTTGCTTTTTTGTTAAAGTTGTTTTTTGTTAAAGTTGCTTTTTCGTTAAAGTTGTTTTTTTGTTAGAGTTATTTTTTGTTAGAGTTGCTTTTTGTTAAAGTTATTTTGTTAAAATTGCTTTTTGTTAAAGTTGCTTTTTGTTAAAGTTGTTTTAGTTAAAGTTGCTTTTTGTTACAGTTGATTTTGTTAAAGTTGATTTTTTTTATATGAAATATTTCTTTGTTTGCTTTGCTATGCAAAGTGTTTCAATGCGGCGCAGGGGGGGGGGGGGGGGGCAGGTAGCTGTGGCGCAAACGAATTGCGTAGTAACTTATTTTTCGTAGTGACTTTAAATTTCGACCTTTAATACGCCACTTATCTTATGTAGTTCATTTCTGCACTTTTATAGTTTTGCGAGAAAACAGTTATTAAAACTTGTTTCGCTGTTTTGTCTTTGAATTTGTAACAAGTTGTAGAATTGTTTTTTTCACTTTCTAGTCACCAGTTTTTCTTATTCACCGGTTGTAAACTTGTTTTTTAACTTTTGAGTTTTTTCTAATCACCAGTTGTAAGATTGTTTTTTAACTTTTTTAGTTTTTTCACCAGTTGTAAAATTGTTTTTAACTTTTTGGGTTTTTTCTAATCACCAGTTGTAAGATTGTTTTTTAACTTTTTGAGTTTTTTCACCAGTTGTAAAATTGTTTTTAACTTTTTGGGTTCTTTCTAAGCCAATTGGGCGCCAATTATGTTTTGTCCAGCACTATGTGCTTCTCCAAATACTGAAAGTCCAACACGATGTGCTTTTCGCAGATTTAGATTAAGCGCGATGCGCCGTGTATTTTAGTAAATTATATTTTATTATAAATCTTTTATTTTTCCAGCAACAGAGTTAAATCTTTATTATAAACTTTCTTATAAACTTTTACATTCTTTTACAGCACAGTATTAGATATTATTATAAATTTTATGTTTTCACAGTAACAGAATTAGATCTTTATTATAACCTTTGTTTCCACGGTAACAAAATTAGACCCTGCTATGCAGGTTGACTCTCGCACTCCGACTAACTTTTGACTTTGGATCAGAAGCCCACAAGTCCGTTCGCTTGACCAGAATTTGCCAAATCAGCAGAACTTACCTTCCCACGGTTTGGCACGTTTGGCAGGCGGGAATTTGAATATTGCGGCGGGCAACCCGATGCCGCGAATTTGCAAACTTTAGATATGGCACGTAGAGTGCTGGACAACGGAAATGGACGAGACAAATTTCTACAGAAATTGTTTACATGCAACCTGTCTCTGGAACGAAAAGATGCCCTTGACAAGTGGTTGCATGTAACATGTCTGCAACGTGCCTTAACTTACACTTAAAATTTCTTTGTTTCAGAACAGAAATAGACAACTAAGTATTGTCATTTCTCTTTGGCAAGTCAGTCCGAATAAAAACTATTCTTTCTAACATTCAAGCTACCGAATAAAAATAAACTCGTATAATATGATAGGGAGGACACACCCAAATCAGAAAGTAAACATAATGTAAAAACGAAGAAATGTTCTTACAGAAACAAAAACTGATACATTCATTTGCCTCAAGTATGTGCTCCGATGGAGCTCTCAAGTAAGGCAAAAACAATTGCATGAGGCAATGTACAATAACAACAAACATATATAGACAGCAGGTAGGTAACTGTGATGTTTGCCAGCGCAGAGTCGTCCAGTCCGATGGTGTGATGGTTAGCGCATTCGCTTACTACGTCATAGGTTCATGGTTCAACTCCTACGTTTCACAGACTTTACCATTAATGCTTCTATTTCGAGTAATTAGTCGTTTAGAAATTATTAGAATTCACATTAAAAGTCACTGATGAGGTTTTCTGGCAAAAACCGAAATAGCTATATGACCTGCCCATGTGAGCAATTATTCTAATTCTTTGTTGTTGTACACTTAAAATTGCTTTGTTTCAGAACAGAAATAGACAACTAAGTATTGTCATTTCTCTTTGGCAAGTCAGTCCGAATAAAAACTATTCTTTCTAACATTCAAGCTACCGAATAAACATAAACTCGTATAATATGATAGGGAGGACACACCCAAATCAGAAAGTAAACATAATGTAAAAACGAAGAAATGTTCTTACAGAAACAAAAACTGATACATTCATTTGCCTCAAGTATGTGCTCCGATGGAGCTCTCAAGTAAGGCAAAAACAATTGCATTAGACAGTGTACAATAACAACAAACACTATGCGTTTGATATAGACAGCAGGTAACTGTGATGTTTGCCAGCGCAGAGTCGTCCAGTCCGATGGTGTGATGGTTAGCGCATTCGCTTACTACGTCATAGGTTCATGGTTCAACTCCTACGTTTCACAGACTTTACCATTAATGCTTCTATTTCGAGTAATTAGTCGTTTAGAAATTATTAGAATTAACATTAAAAGTCACTGATGAGGTTTTCTGGCAAAAACCGAAATAGCTATGTATATGACCTGCCCATGTGAGCAATAATTCTAATTCTTTGTTGTTGTACACTTAAAATTGCTTTGTTTCAGAACAGAAATAGACAACTAAGTATTGTCATTTCTCTTTGGCAAGTCAGTCCGAATAAAAACTATTCTTTCTAACATTCAAGCTACCGAATAAACATAAACTCGTATAATATGATAGGGAGGACACACCCAAATCAGAAAGTAAACATAATGTAAAAACGAAGAAATGTTCTTACAGAAACAAAAACTGATACATTCATTTGCCTCAAGTATGTGCTCCGATGGAGCTCTCAAGTAAGGCAAAAACAATTGCATTAGACAGTGTACAATAACAACAAACACTATGCGTTTGATATAGACAGCAGGTAACTGTGATGTTTGCCAGCGCAGAGTCGTCCAGTCCGATGGTGTGATGGTTAGCGCATTCGCTTACTACGTCATGGGTTCATGGTTCAACTCCTACGTTTCACAGACTTTACCATCAATGCTTCTATTTCGAGTAATTAGTCGTTTAGAAATTATTAGAATTCACATTAAAAGTCACTGATGAGGTTTTCTGGCAAAAACCGAAATAGCTATCTGACCTGCCCATGTGAGCAATAATTCTAATTCTTTGTTGTTGTACACTTAAAATTGCTTTGTTTCAGAACAGAAATAGACAACTAAGTATTGTCATTTCTCTTTGGCAAGTCAGTCCGAATAAAAACTATTCTTTCTAACATTCAAGCTGCCGAATAAACATAAACTCGTATATTATGATAGGGAGGACACACCCAAATCAGAAAGTAAACATAATGTAAAAACGAAGAAATGTTCTTACAGAAACAAAAACTGATACATTCATTTGCCTCAAGTATGTGCTCCGATGGAGCTCTCAAGTAAGGCAAAAACAATTGCATTAGACAGTGTACAATAACAACAAACACTATGCGTTTGATATAGACAGCAGGTAACTGTGATGTTTGCCAGCGCAGAGTCGTCCAGTCCGATGGTGTGATGGTTAGCGCATTCGCTTACTACGTCATAGGTTCATGGTTCAACTCCTACGTTTCACAGACTTTACCATCAATGCTTCTATTTCGAGTAATTAGTCGTTTAGAAATTATTAGAATTCACATTAAAAGTCACTGATGAGGTTTTCTGGCAAAAACCGAAATAGCTATCTGACCTGCCCATGTGAGCAATAATTCTAATTCTTTGTTGTTGTACACTTAAAATTGCTTTGTTTCAGAACAGAAATAGACAACTAAGTATTGTCATTTCTCTTTGGCAAGTCAGTCCGAATAAAAACTATTCTTTCTAACATTCAAGCTGCCGAATAAACATAAACTCGTATATTATGATAGGGAGGACACACCCAAATCAGAAAGTAAACATAATGTAAAAACGAAGAAATGTTCTTACAGAAACAAAAACTGATACATTCATTTGCCTCAAGTATGTGCTCCGATGGAGCTCTCAAGTAAGGCAAAAACAATTGCATTAGACAGTGTACAATAACAACAAACACTATGCGTTTGATATAGACAGCAGGTAACTGTGATGTTTGCCAGCGCAGAGTCGTCCAGTCCGATGGTGTGATGGTTAGCGCATTCGCTTACTACGTCATAGGTTCATGGTTCAACTCCTACGTTTCACAGACTTTACCATTAATGCTTCTATTTCGAGTAATTAGTCGTTTAGAAATTATTAGAATTCACATTAAAAGTCACTGATGAGGTTTTCTGGCAAAAACCGAAATAGCTATATGACCTGCCCATGTGAGCAATAATTCTAATTCTTTGTTGTTGTACACTTAAAATTGCTTTGTTTCAGAACAGAAATAGACAACTAAGTATTGTCATTTCTCTTTGGCAAGTCAGTCCGAATAAAAACTATTCTTTCTAACATTCAAGCTACCGAATAAACATAAACTCGTATAATATGATAGGGAGGACACACCCAAATCAGAAAGTAAACATAATGTAAAAACGAAGAAATGTTCTTACAGAAACAAAAACTGATACATTCATTTGCCTCAAGTATGTGCTCCGATGGAGCTCTCAAGTAAGGCAAAAACAATTGCATTAGACAGTGTACAATAACAACAAACACTATGCGTTTGATATAGACAGCAGGTAACTGTGATGTTTGCCAGCGCAGAGTCGTCCAGTCCGATGGTGTGATGGTTAGCGCATTCGCTTACTACGTCATAGGTTCATGGTTCAACTCCTACGTTTCACTGACTTTACCATTAATGCTTCTATTTCGAGTAATTAGTCGTTTAGAAATTATTAGAATTCTCATTAAAAGTCACTGATGAGGTTTTCTGGCAAAAACCGAAATAGCTATATGACCTGCCCATGTGAGCAATAATTCTAATTCTTTGTTGTTGTACACTTAAAATTGCTTTGTTTCAGAACAGAAATAGACAACTAAGTATTGTCATTTCTCTTTGGCAAGTCAGTCCGAATAAAAACTATTCTTTCTAACATTCAAGCTGCCGAATAAACATAAACTCGTATAATATGATAGGGAGGACACACCCAAATCAGAAAGTAAACATAATGTAAAAACGAAGAAATGTTCTTACAGAAACAAAAACTGATACATTCATTTGCCTCAAGTATGTGCTCCGATGGAGCTCTCAAGTAAGGCAAAAACAATTGCATTAGGCAATGTACAATAACAACAAACACTATGCGTTTGATATAGACAGCAGGTAGGTAACTGTGATGTTTGCCAGCGCAGAGTCGTCCAGTCCGATGGTGTGATGGTTAGCGCATTCGCTTACTACGTCATAGGTTCATGGTTCAACTCCTACGTTTCGCAGACTTTACCATTAATGCTTCTATTTCGAGTAATTAGTCGTTTAGAAATTATTAGAATTCACATTAAAAGTCACTGATGAGGTTTTCTGGCAAAAACCGAAATAGCTATATGACCTGCCCATGTGAGCAATTATTCTAATTCTTTGTTGTTGTACACTTAAAATTGCTTTGTTTCAGAACAGAAATAGACAACTAAGTATTGTCATTTCTCTTTGGCAAGTCAGTCCGAATAAAAACTATTCTTTCTAACATTCAAGCTACCGAATAAACATAAACTCGTATAATATGATAGGGAGGACACACCCAAATCAGAAAGTAAACATAATGTAAAAACGAAGAAATGTTCTTACAGAAACAAAAACTGATACATTCATTTGCCTCAAGTATGTGCTCCGATGGAGCTCTCAAGTAAGGCAAAAACAATTGCATTAGACAGTGTACAATAACAACAAACACTATGCGTTTGATATAGACAGCAGGTAACTGTGATGTTTGCCAGCGCAGAGTCGTCCAGTCCGATGGTGTGATGGTTAGCGCATTCGCTTACTACGTCATAGGTTCATGGTTCAACTCCTACGTTTCACAGACTTTACCATTAATGCTTCTATTTCGAGTAATTAGTCGTTTAGAAATTATTAGAATTCACATTAAAAGTCACTGATGAGGTTTTCTGGCAAAAACCGAAATAGCTATGTATATGACCTGCCCATGTGAGCAATAATTCTAATTCTTTGTTGTTGTACACTTAAAATTGCTTTGTTTCAGAACAGAAATAGACAACTAAGTATTGTCATTTCTCTTTGGCAAGTCAGTCCGAATAAAAACTATTCTTTCTAACATTCAAGCTACCGAATAAACATAAACTCGTATAATATGATAGGGAGGACACACCCAAATCAGAAAGTAAACATAATGTAAAAACGAAGAAATGTTCTTACAGAAACAAAAACTGATACATTCATTTGCCTCAAGTATGTGCTCCGATGGAGCTCTCAAGTAAGGCAAAAACAATTGCATTAGACAGTGTACAATAACAACAAACACTATGCGTTTGATATAGACAGCAGGTAACTGTGATGTTTGCCAGCGCAGAGTCGTCCAGTCCGATGGTGTGATGGTTAGCGCATTCGCTTACTACGTCATAGGTTCATGGTTCAACTCCTACGTTTCACAGACTTTACCATTAATGCTTCTATTTCGAGTAATTAGTCGTTTAGAAATTATTAGAATTCACATTAAAAGTCACTGATGAGGTTTTCTGGCAAAAACCGAAATAGCTATGTATATGACCTGCCCATGTGAGCAATAATTCTAATTCTTTGTTGTTGTACACTTAAAATTGCTTTGTTTCAGAACAGAAATAGACAACTAAGTATTGTCATTTCTCTTTGGCAAGTCAGTCCGAATAAAAACTATTCTTTCTAACATTCAAGCTACCGAATAAACATAAACTCGTATAATATGATAGGGAGGACACACCCAAATCAGAAAGTAAACATAATGTAAAAACGAAGAAATGTTCTTACAGAAACAAAAACTGATACATTCATTTGCCTCAAGTATGTGCTCCGATGGAGCTCTCAAGTAAGGCAAAAACAATTGCATTAGACAGTGTACAATAACAACAAACACTATGCGTTTGATATAGACAGCAGGTAACTGTGATGTTTGCCAGCGCAGAGTCGTCCAGTCCGATGGTGTGATGGTTAGCGCATTCGCTTACTACGTCATAGGTTCATGGTTCAACTCCTACGTTTCACAGACTTTACCATTAATGCTTCTATTTCGAGTAATTAGTCGTTTAGAAATTATTAGAATTCACATTAAAAGTCACTGATGAGGTTTTCTGGCAAAAACCGAAATAGCTATGTATATGACCTGCCCATGTGAGCAATAATTCTAATTCTTTGTTGTTGTACACTTAAAATTGCTTTGTTTCAGAACAGAAATAGACAACTAAGTATTGTCATTTCTCTTTGGCAAGTCAGTCCGAATAAAAACTATTCTTTCTAACATTCAAGCTACCGAATAAACATAAACTCGTATAATATGATAGGGAGGACACACCCAAATCAGAAAGTAAACATAATGTAAAAACGAAGAAATGTTCTTACAGAAACAAAAACTGATACATTCATTTGCCTCAAGTATGTGCTCCGATGGAGCTCTCAAGTAAGGCAAAAACAATTGCATTAGACAGTGTACAATAACAACAAACACTATGCGTTTGATATAGACAGCAGGTAACTGTGATGTTTGCCAGCGCAGAGTCGTCCAGTCCGATGGTGTGATGGTTAGCGCATTCGCTTACTACGTCATAGGTTCATGGTTCAACTCCTACGTTTCACAGACTTTACCATTAATGCTTCTATTTCGAGTAATTAGTCGTTTAGAAATTATTAGAATTCACATTAAAAGTCACTGATGAGGTTTTCTGGCAAAAACCGAAATAGCTATATGACCTGCCCATGTGAGCAATAATTCTAATTCTTTGTTGTTGTACACTTAAAATTGCTTTGTTTCAGAACAGAAATAGACAACTAAGTATTGTCATTTCTCTTTGGCAAGTCAGTCCGAATAAAAACTATTCTTTCTAACATTCAAGCTACCGAATAAACATAAACTCGTATAATATGATAGGGAGGACACACCCAAATCAGAAAGTAAACATAATGTAAAAACGAAGAAATGTTCTTACAGAAACAAAAACTGATACATTCATTTGCCTCAAGTATGTGCTCCGATGGAGCTCTCAAGTAAGGCAAAAACAATTGCATTAGACAGTGTACAATAACAACAAACACTATGCGTTTGATATAGACAGCAGGTAACTGTGATGTTTGCCAGCGCAGAGTCGTCCAGTCCGATGGTGTGATGGTTAGCGCATTCGCTTACTACGTCATAGGTTCATGGTTCAACTCCTACGTTTCACTGACTTTACCATTAATGCTTCTATTTCGAGTAATTAGTCGTTTAGAAATTATTAGAATTCTCATTAAAAGTCACTGATGAGGTTTTCTGGCAAAAACCGAAATAGCTATATGACCTGCCCATGTGAGCAATAATTCTAATTCTTTGTTGTTGTACACTTAAAATTGCTTTGTTTCAGAACAGAAATAGACAACTAAGTATTGTCATTTCTCTTTGGCAAGTCAGTCCGAATAAAAACTATTCTTTCTAACATTCAAGCTGCCGAATAAACATAAACTCGTATAATATGATAGGGAGGACACACCCAAATCAGAAAGTAAACATAATGTAAAAACGAAGAAATGTTCTTACAGAAACAAAAACTGATACATTCATTTGCCTCAAGTATGTGCTCCGATGGAGCTCTCAAGTAAGGCAAAAACAATTGCATTAGGCAATGTACAATAACAACAAACACTATGCGTTTGATATAGACAGCAGGTAGGTAACTGTGATGTTTGCCAGCGCAGAGTCGTCCAGTCCGATGGTGTGATGGTTAGCGCATTCGCTTACTACGTCATAGGTTCATGGTTCAACTCCTACGTTTCGCAGACTTTACCATTAATGCTTCTATTTCGAGTAATTAGTCGTTTAGAAATTATTAGAATTCACATTAAAAGTCACTGATGAGGTTTTCTGGCAAAAACCGAAATAGCTATATGACCTGCCCATGTGAGCAATTATTCTAATTCTTTGTTGTTGTACACTTAAAATTGCTTTGTTTCAGAACAGAAATAGACAACTAAGTATTGTCATTTCTCTTTGGCAAGTCAGTCCGAATAAAAACTATTCTTTCTAACATTCAAGCTACCGAATAAACATAAACTCGTATAATATGATAGGGAGGACACACCCAAATCAGAAAGTAAACATAATGTAAAAACGAAGAAATGTTCTTACAGAAACAAAAACTGATACATTCATTTGCCTCAAGTATGTGCTCCGATGGAGCTCTCAAGTAAGGCAAAAACAATTGCATTAGACAGTGTACAATAACAACAAACACTATGCGTTTGATATAGACAGCAGGTAACTGTGATGTTTGCCAGCGCAGAGTCGTCCAGTCCGATGGTGTGATGGTTAGCGCATTCGCTTACTACGTCATAGGTTCATGGTTCAACTCCTACGTTTCACAGACTTTACCATTAATGCTTCTATTTCGAGTAATTAGTCGTTTAGAAATTATTAGAATTCACATTAAAAGTCACTGATGAGGTTTTCTGGCAAAAACCGAAATAGCTATGTATATGACCTGCCCATGTGAGCAATAATTCTAATTCTTTGTTGTTGTACACTTAAAATTGCTTTGTTTCAGAACAGAAATAGACAACTAAGTATTGTCATTTCTCTTTGGCAAGTCAGTCCGAATAAAAACTATTCTTTCTAACATTCAAGCTACCGAATAAACATAAACTCGTATAATATGATAGGGAGGACACACCCAAATCAGAAAGTAAACATAATGTAAAAACGAAGAAATGTTCTTACAGAAACAAAAACTGATACATTCATTTGCCTCAAGTATGTGCTCCGATGGAGCTCTCAAGTAAGGCAAAAACAATTGCATTAGACAGTGTACAATAACAACAAACACTATGCGTTTGATATAGACAGCAGGTAACTGTGATGTTTGCCAGCGCAGAGTCGTCCAGTCCGATGGTGTGATGGTTAGCGCATTCGCTTACTACGTCATAGGTTCATGGTTCAACTCCTACGTTTCACAGACTTTACCATTAATGCTTCTATTTCGAGTAATTAGTCGTTTAGAAATTATTAGAATTCACATTAAAAGTCACTGATGAGGTTTTCTGGCAAAAACCGAAATAGCTATGTATATGACCTGCCCATGTGAGCAATAATTCTAATTCTTTGTTGTTGTACACTTAAAATTGCTTTGTTTCAGAACAGAAATAGACAACTAAGTATTGTCATTTCTCTTTGGCAAGTCAGTCCGAATAAAAACTATTCTTTCTAACATTCAAGCTACCGAATAAACATAAACTCGTATAATATGATAGGGAGGACACACCCAAATCAGAAAGTAAACATAATGTAAAAACGAAGAAATGTTCTTACAGAAACAAAAACTGATACATTCATTTGCCTCAAGTATGTGCTCCGATGGAGCTCTCAAGTAAGGCAAAAACAATTGCATTAGACAGTGTACAATAACAACAAACACTATGCGTTTGATATAGACAGCAGGTAACTGTGATGTTTGCCAGCGCAGAGTCGTCCAGTCCGATGGTGTGATGGTTAGCGCATTCGCTTACTACGTCATAGGTTCATGGTTCAACTCCTACGTTTCACAGACTTTACCATTAATGCTTCTATTTCGAGTAATTAGTCGTTTAGAAATTATTAGAATTCACATTAAAAGTCACTGATGAGGTTTTCTGGCAAAAACCGAAATAGCTATGTATATGACCTGCCCATGTGAGCAATAATTCTAATTCTTTGTTGTTGTACACTTAAAATTGCTTTGTTTCAGAACAGAAATAGACAACTAAGTATTGTCATTTCTCTTTGGCAAGTCAGTCCGAATAAAAACTATTCTTTCTAACATTCAAGCTACCGAATAAACATAAACTCGTATAATATGATAGGGAGGACACACCCAAATCAGAAAGTAAACATAATGTAAAAACGAAGAAATGTTCTTACAGAAACAAAAACTGATACATTCATTTGCCACAAGTATGTGCTCCGATGGAGCTCTCAAGTAAGGCAAAAACAATTGCATTAGACAGTGTACAATAACAACAAACACTATGCGTTTGATATAGACAGCAGGTAACTGTGATGTTTGCCAGCGCAGAGTCGTCCAGTCCGATGGTGTGATGGTTAGCGCATTCGCTTACTACGTCATAGGTTCATGGTTCAACTCCTACGTTTCACAGACTTTACCATTAATGCTTCTATTTCGAGTAATTAGTCGTTTAGAAATTATTAGAATTCACATTAAAAGTCACTGATGAGGTTTTCTGGCAAAAACCGAAATAGCTATATAACCTGCCCATGTGAGCAATAATTCTAATTCTTTGTTGTTGTACACTTAAAATTGCTTTGTTTCAGAACAGAAATAGACAACTAAGTATTGTCATTTCTCTTTGGCAAGTCAGTCCGAATAAAAACTATTCTTTCTAACATTCAAGCTGCCGAATAAACATAAACTCGTATAATATGATAGGGAGGACACACCCAAATCAGAAAGTAAACATAATGTAAAAACGAAGAAATGTTCTTACAGAAACAAAAACTGATACATTCATTTGCCTCAAGTATGTGCTCCGATGGAGCTCTCAAGTAAGGCAAAAACAATTGCATTAGACAGTGTACAATAACAACAAACACTATGCGTTTGATATAGACAGCAGGTAACTGTGATGTTTGCCAGCGCAGAGTCGTCCAGTCCGATGGTGTGATGGTTAGCGCATTCGCTTACTACGTCATAGGTTCATGGTTCAACTCCTACGTTTCACAGACTTTACCATTAATGCTTCTATTTCGAGTAATTAGTCGTTTAGAAATTATTAGATTTCACATTAAAAGTCACTGATGAGGTTTTCTGGCAAAAACCGAAATAGCTATATGACCTGCCCATGTGAGCAATAATTCTAATTCTTTGTTGTTGTACACTTAAAATTGCTTTGTTTCAGAACAGAAATAGACAACTAAGTATTGTCATTTCTCTTTGGCAAGTCAGTCCGAATAAAAACTATTCTTTCTAACATTCAAGCTACCGAATAAACATAAACTCGTATAATATGATAGGGAGGACACACCCAAATCAGAAAGTAAACATAATGTAAAAACGAAGAAATGTTCTTACAGAAACAAAAACTGATACATTCATTTGCCTCAAGTATGTGCTCCGATGGAGCTCTCAAGTAAGGCAAAAACAATTGCATTAGACAGTGTACAATAACAACAAACACTATGCGTTTGATATAGACAGCAGGTAACTGTGATGTTTGCCAGCGCAGACTCGTCCAGTCCGATGGTGTGATGGTTAGCGCATTCGCTTACTACGTCATAGGTTCATGGTTCAACTCCTACGTTTCACAGACTTTACCATTAATGCTTCTATTTCGAGTAATTAGTCGTTTAGAAATTATTAGAATTCACATTAAAAGTCACTGATGAGGTTTTCTGGCAAAAACCGAAATAGCTATGTATATGACCTGCCCATGTGAGCAATAATTCTAATTCTTTGTTGTTGTACACTTAAAATTGCTTTGTTTCAGAACAGAAATAGACAACTAAGTATTGTCATTTCTCTTTGGCAAGTCAGTCCGAATAAAAACTATTCTTTCTAACATTCAAGCTACCGAATAAACATAAACTCGTATAATATGATAGGGAGGACACACCCAAATCAGAAAGTAAACATAATGTAAAAACGAAGAAATGTTCTTACAGAAACAAAAACTGATACATTCATTTGCCTCAAGTATGTGCTCCGATGGAGCTCTCAAGTAAGGCAAAAACAATTGCATTAGACAGTGTACAATAACAACAAACACTATGCGTTTGATATAGACAGCAGGTAACTGTGATGTTTGCCAGCGCAGAGTCGTCCAGTCCGATGGTGTGATGGTTAGCGCATTCGCTTACTACGTCATAGGTTCATGGTTCAACTCCTACGTTTCACAGACTTTACCATTAATGCTTCTATTTCGAGTAATTAGTCGTTTAGAAATTGTTAGAATTCACATTAAAAGTCACTGATGAGGTTTTCTGGCAAAAACCGAAATAGCTATGTATATGACCTGCCCATGTGAGCAATAATTCGAATTCTTTGTTGTTGTACACTTAAAATTGCTTTGTTTCAGAACAGAAATAGACAACTAAGTATTGTCATTTCTCTTTGGCAAGTCAGTCCGAATAAAAACTATTCTTTCTAACATTCAAGCTACCGAATAAACATAAACTCGTATAATATGATAGGGAGGACACACCCAAATCAGAAAGTAAACATAATGTAAAAACGAAGAAATGTTCTTACAGAAACAAAAACTGATACATTCATTTGCCTCAAGTATGTGCTCCGATGGAGCTCTCAAGTAAGGCAAAAACAATTGCATTAGACAGTGTACAATAACAACAAACACTATGCGTTTGATATAGACAGCAGGTAACTGTGATGTTTGCCAGCGCAGAGTCGTCCAGTCCGATGGTGTGATGGTTAGCGCATTCGCTTACTACGTCATAGGTTCATGGTTCAACTCCTACGTTTCACAGACTTTACCATTAATGCTTCTATTTCGAGTAATTAGTCGTTTAGAAATTATTAGAATTCACATTAAAAGTCACTGATGAGGTTTTCTGGCAAAAACCGAAATAGCTATGTATATGACCTGCCCATGTGAGCAATAATTCTAATTCTTTGTTGTTGTACACTTAAAATTGCTTTGTTTCAGAACAGAAATAGACAACTAAGTATTGTCATTTCTCTTTGGCAAGTCAGTCCGAATAAAAACTATTCTTTCTAACATTCAAGCTACCGAATAAACATAAACTCGTATAATATGATAGGGAGGACACACCCAAATCAGAAAGTAAACATAATGTAAAAACGAAGAAATGTTCTTACAGAAACAAAAACTGATACATTCATTTGCCTCAAGTATGTGCTCCGATGGAGCTCTCAAGTAAGGCAAAAACAATTGCATTAGACAGTGTACAATAACAAGAAACACTATGCGTTTGATATAGACAGCAGGTAACTGTGATGTTTGCCAGCGCAGAGTCGTCCAGTCCGATGGTGTGATGGTTAGCGCATTCGCTTACTACGTCATGGGTTCATGGTTCAACTCCTACGTTTCACAGACTTTACCATTAATGCTTCTATTTCGAGTAATTAGTCGTTTAGAAATTATTAAAATTCACATTAAAAGTCACTGATGAGGTTTTCTGGCAAAAACCGAAATAGCTATATGACCTGCCCATGTGAGCAATAATTCTAATTCTTTGTTGTTGTACACTTAAAATTGCTTTGTTTCAGAACAGAAATAGACAACTAAGTATTGTCATTTCTCTTTGGCAAGTCAGTCCGAATAAAAACTATTCTTTCTAACATTCAAGCTGCCGAATAAACATAAACTCGTATATTATGATAGGGAGGACACACCCAAATCAGAAAGTAAACATAATGTAAAAACGAAGAAATGTTCTTACAGAAACAAAAACTGATACATTCATTTGCCTCAAGTATGTTCTCCGATGGAGCTCTCAAGTAAGGCAAAAACAATTGCATTAGACAGTGTACAATAAAAACAAACACTGTGCGTTTGATATAGACAGCAGGTAACTGTGATGTTTGCCAGCGCAGAGTCGTCCAGTCCGATGGTGTGATGGTTAGCGCATTCGCTTACTACGTCATAGGTTCATGGTTCAACTCCTACGTTTCACAGACTTTCCCATTAATGCTTCTATTTCGAGTAATTAGTCGTTTAGAAATTATTAGAATTCACATTAAAAGTCACTGATGAGGTTTTCTGGCAAAAACCGAAATAGCTATATGACCTGCCCATGTGAGCAATAATTCTAATTCTTTGTTGTTGTACACTTAAAATTGGTTTTTTTCAGAACAGAAATAGACAACTAAGTATTGTCATTTCTCTTTGGCAAGTCAGTCCGAATAAAAACTATTCTTTCTAACATTCAAGCTGCCGAATAAACATAAACTCGTATATTATGATAGGGAGGACACACCCAAATCAGAAAGTAAACATAATGTAAAAACGAAGAAATGTTCTTACAGAAACAAAAACTGATGCATTCATTTGCCTCAAGTATGTGCTCCGATGGAGCTCTCAAGTAAGGCAAAAACAATTGCATTAGACAGTGTACAATAACAACAACGCATAGTGCGTTTGATATAGACAGCAGGTAACTGGGATGTTTGCCAGCGCAGAGTCGTCCAGTCCGATGGTGTGATGGTTAGCGCATTCGCTTACTACGTCATAGGTTCATGGTTCAACTCCTACGTTTCACAGACTTTACCATTAATGCTTCTATTTCGAGTAATTTGTCGTTTAGAAATTATTAGAATTCACATTAAAAGTCACTGATGAGGTTTTCTGGCAAAAACCGAAATAGCTATGTATATGACCTGCCCATGTGAGCAATAATTCTAATTCTTTGTTGTTGTACACTTAAAATTGCTTTGTTTCAGAACAGAAATAGACAACTAAGTATTGTCATTTCTCTTTGGCAAGTCAGTCCGAATAAAAACTATTCTTTCTAACATTCAAGCTGCCGAATAAACATAAACTCGTATATTATGATAGGGAGGACACACCCAAATCAGAAAGTAAACATAATGTAAAAACGAAGAAATGTTCTTACAGAAACAAAAACTGATGCATTCATTTGCCTCAAGTATGTGCTCCGATGGAGCTCTCAAGTAAGGCAAAAACAATTGCATTAGACAGTGTACAATAACAACAACGCATAGTGCGTTTGATATAGACAGCAGGTAACTGGGATGTTTGCCAGCGCAGAGTCGTCCAGTCCGATGGTGTGATGGTTAGCGCATTCGCTTACTACGTCATAGGTTCATGGTTCAACTCCTACGTTTCACAGACTTTACCATTAATGCTTCTATTTCGAGTAATTAGTCGTTTAGAAATTATTAGAATTCACATTAAAAGTCACTGATGAGGTTTTCTGGCAAAAACCGAAATAGCTATGTATATGACCTGCCCATGTGAGCAATAATTCTAATTCTTTGTTGTTGTACACTTAAAATTGCTTTGTTTCAGAACAGAAATAGACAACTAAGTATTGTCATTTCTCTTTGGCAAGTCAGTCCGAATAAAAACTATTCTTTCTAACATTCAAGCTGCCGAATAAACATAAACTCGTATATTATGATAGGGAGGACACACCCAAATCAGAAAGTAAACATAATGTAAAAACGAAGAAATGTTCTTACAGAAACAAAAACTGATACATTCATTTGCCTCAAGTATGTTCTCCGATGGAGCTCTCAAGTAAGGCAAAAACAATTGCATTAGACAGTGTACAATAAAAACAAACACTGTGCGTTTGATATAGACAGCAGGTAACTGTGATGTTTGCCAGCGCAGAGTCGTCCAGTCCGATGGTGTGATGGTTAGCGCATTCGCTTACTACGTCATAGGTTCATGGTTCAACTCCTACGTTTCACAGACTTTCCCATTAATGCTTCTATTTCGAGTAATTAGTCGTTTAGAAATTATTAGAATTCACATTAAAAGTCACTGATGAGGTTTTCTGGCAAAAACCGAAATAGCTATATGACCTGCCCATGTGAGCAATAATTCTAATTCTTTGTTGTTGTACACTTAAAATTGGTTTTTTTCAGAACAGAAATAGACAACTAAGTATTGTCATTTCTCTTTGGCAAGTCAGTCCGAATAAAAACTATTCTTTCTAACATTCAAGCTGCCGAATAAACATAAACTCGTATATTATGATAGGGAGGACACACCCAAATCAGAAAGTAAACATAATGTAAAAACGAAGAAATGTTCTTACAGAAACAAAAACTGATGCATTCATTTGCCTCAAGTATGTGCTCCGATGGAGCTCTCAAGTAAGGCAAAAACAATTGCATTAGACAGTGTACAATAACAACAACGCATAGTGCGTTTGATATAGACAGCAGGTAACTGGGATGTTTGCCAGCGCAGAGTCGTCCAGTCCGATGGTGTGATGGTTAGCGCATTCGCTTACTACGTCATAGGTTCATGGTTCAACTCCTACGTTTCACAGACTTTACCATTAATGCTTCTATTTCGAGTAATTAGTCGTTTAGAAATTATTAGAATTCACATTAAAAGTCACTGATGAGGTTTTCTGGCAAAAACCGAAATAGCTATGTATATGACCTGCCCATGTGAGCAATAATTCTAATTCTTTGTTGTTGTACACTTAAAATTGCTTTGTTTCAGAACAGAAATAGACAACTAAGTATTGTCATTTCTCTTTGGCAAGTCAGTCCGAATAAAAACTATTCTTTCTAACATTCAAGCTACCGAATAAACATAAACTCGTATAATATGATAGGGAGGACACACCCAAATCAGAAAGTAAACATAATGTAAAAACGAAGAAATGTTCTTACAGAAACAAAAACTGATACATTCATTTGCCTCAAGTATGTGCTCCGATGGAGCTCTCAAGTAAGGCAAAAACAATTGCATTAGACAGTGTACAATAACAACAAACACTATGCGTTTGATATAGACAGCAGGTAACTGTGATGTTTGCCAGCGCAGAGTCGTCCAGTCCGATGGTGTGATGGTTAGCGCATTCGCTTACTACGTCATGGGTTCATGGTTCAACTCCTACGTTTCACAGACTTTACCATTAATGCTTCTATTTCGAGTAATTAGTCGTTTAGAAATTATTAAAATTCACATTAAAAGTCACTGATGAGGTTTTCTGGCAAAAACCGAAATAGCTATATGACCTGCCCATGTGAGCAATAATTCTAATTCTTTGTTGTTGTACACTTAAAATTGCTTTGTTTCAGAACAGAAATAGACAACTAAGTATTGTCATTTCTCTTTGGCAAGTCAGTCCGAATAAAAACTATTCTTTCTAACATTCAAGCTGCCGAATAAACATAAACTCGTATATTATGATAGGGAGGACACACCCAAATCAGAAAGTAAACATAATGTAAAAACGAAGAAATGTTCTTACAGAAACAAAAACTGATACATTCATTTGCCTCAAGTATGTTCTCCGATGGAGCTCTCAAGTAAGGCAAAAACAATTGCATTAGACAGTGTACAATAAAAACAAACACTGTGCGTTTGATATAGACAGCAGGTAACTGTGATGTTTGCCAGCGCAGAGTCGTCCAGTCCGATGGTGTGATGGTTAGCGCATTCGCTTACTACGTCATAGGTTCATGGTTCAACTCCTACGTTTCACAGACTTTCCCATTAATGCTTCTATTTCGAGTAATTAGTCGTTTAGAAATTATTAGAATTCACATTAAAAGTCACTGATGAGGTTTTCTGGCAAAAACCGAAATAGCTATATGACCTGCCCATGTGAGCAATAATTCTAATTCTTTGTTGTTGTACACTTAAAATTGGTTTTTTTCAGAACAGAAATAGACAACTAAGTATTGTCATTTCTCTTTGGCAAGTCAGTCCGAATAAAAACTATTCTTTCTAACATTCAAGCTGCCGAATAAACATAAACTCGTATATTATGATAGGGAGGACACACCCAAATCAGAAAGTAAACATAATGTAAAAACGAAGAAATGTTCTTACAGAAACAAAAACTGATGCATTCATTTGCCTCAAGTATGTGCTCCGATGGAGCTCTCAAGTAAGGCAAAAACAATTGCATTAGACAGTGTACAATAACAACAACGCATAGTGCGTTTGATATAGACAGCAGGTAACTGGGATGTTTGCCAGCGCAGAGTCGTCCAGTCCGATGGTGTGATGGTTAGCGCATTCGCTTACTACGTCATAGGTTCATGGTTCAACTCCTACGTTTCACAGACTTTACCATTAATGCTTCTATTTCGAGTAATTAGTCGTTTAGAAATTATTAGAATTCACATTAAAAGTCACTGATGAGGTTTTCTGGCAAACACCGAAATAGCTATATGACCTGCCCATGTGAGCAATAATTCTAATTCTTTGTTGTTGTACACTTAAAATTTCTTTGTTTCAGAACAGAAATAGACAACTAAGTATTGTCATTTCTCTTTGGCAAGTCAGTCCGAATAAAAACTATTCTTTCTAACATTCAAGCTACCGAATAAACATAAACTCGTATAATATGATAGGGAGGACACACCCAAATCAGAAAGTAAACATAATGTAAAAACGAAGAAATGTTCTTACAGAAACAAAAACTGATACATTCATTTGCCTCAAGTATGTGCTCCGATGGAGCTATCAAGTAAGGCAAAAACAATTGCATTAGACAGTGTACAATAACAACAAACACTATGCGTTTGATATAGACAGCAGGTAACTGTGATGTTTGCCAGCGCGGAGTCGTCCAGTCCGATGGTGTGATGGTTAGCGCATTCGCTTACTACGTCATAGGTTCATGGTTCAACTCCTACGTTTCACAGACTTTACCATTAATGCTTCTATTTCGAGTAATTAGTCGTTTAGAAATTATTAGAATTCACATTAAAAGTCACTGATGAGGTTTTCTGGCAAAAACCGAAATAGCTATATGACCTGCCCATGTGAGCAATCATTCTAATTCTTTGTTGTTGTACACTTAAAATTGCTTTGTTTCAGAACAGAAATAGACAACTAAGTACTGTCATTTCTCTTTGGCAAGTCAGTCCGAATAAAAACTATTCTTTCTAACATTCAAGCTACCGAATAAACATAAACTCGTATAATATGATAGGGAGGACACACCCAAATCAGAAAGTAAACATAATGTAAAAACGAAGAAATGTTCTTACAGAAACAAAAACTGATACATTCATTTGCCTCAAGTATGTGCTCCGATGGAGCTCTCAAGTAAGGCAAAAACAATTGCATTAGACAGTGTACAATAACAACAAACACTATGCGTTTGATATAGACAGCAGGTAACTGTGATGTTTGCCAGCGCAGAGTCGTCCAGTCCGATGGTGTGATGGTTAGCGCATTCGCTGACTACGTCATAGGTTCATGGTTCAACTCCTACGTTTCACAGACTTTACCATTAATGCTTCTATTTCGAGTAATTAGTCGTTTAGAAATTATTAGAATTCACATTAAAAGTCACTGATGAGGTTTTCTGGCAAAAACCGAAATAGCTATATGACCTGCCCAGGTGAGCAATAATTCTAATTCTTTGTTGTTGTACACTTAAAATTTCTTTGTTTTAGAACAGAAATAGACAACTAAGTATTGTCATTTCTCTTTGGCAAGTCAGTCCGAATAAAAACTATTCTTTCTAACATTCAAGCTGCCGAATAAACATAAACTCGTATAATATGATAGGGAGGACACACCCAAATCAGAAAGTAAACATAATGTAAAAACGAAGAAATGTTCTTACAGAAACAAAAACTGATACATTCATTTGCCTCAAGTATGTGCTCCGATGGAGCTCTCAAGTAAGGCAAAAACAATTGCATTAGACAGTGTACAATAACAACAAACACTATGCGTTTGATATAGACAGCAGGTAACTGTGATGTTTGCCAGCGCAGAGTCGTCCAGTCCGATGGTGTGATGGTTAGCGCATTCGCTTACTACGTCATAGGTTCATGGTTCAACTCCTACGTTTCACAGACTTTACCATTAATGCTTCTATTTCGAGTAATTAGACGTTTAGAAATTATTAGAATTCACATTAAAAGTCACTGATGAGGTTTTCTGGCAAAAACCGAAATAGCTATATGACCTGCCCATGTGAGCAATAATTCTAATTCTTTGTTGTTGTACAAATTATGTTTTGTCCAGCATTATGTGCTTCTCCAAATACTGAAAGTCCAACACGATGTGCTTTTCGCAGATTTAGATTAAGCGCGATGCGCCGTGTATTTTAGTAAATTATATTTTATTATAAATCTTTTATTTTTCCAGCAACAGAATTAAATCTTTATTATAAACTTTCTTATAAACTTTTACATTCTTTTACCGCACAGTATTAGATATTATTATAAATTTTATGTTTTCACAGTAACAGAATTAGATCTTTATTATAACCTTTGTTTCCACGGTAACAAAATTAGACCCTGCTATGCAGGTTGACCGACTAACTTTTGACTTTGGATCAGAAGCCCACAAGCCCGTTCGCTTGACCAGAATTTGCCAAATCAGCAGAACTTACCTTCCCACGGTTTGGCACGTTTGGCAGGCGGGAATTTGAATATTGCGGCGGGCAACCCGATGCCGCGAATTTGCAAACTTTAGATATGGCACGTAGAGTGCTGGACAACGGAAATGGACGAGACAAATTTCTACAGAAATTGTTTACATGCAACCTGTCTCTGGAACGAAAAGATGCCCTTGACAAGTGGTTGCATGTAACATGTCTGCAACGTGCCTTAACTGCTCCCCCCTTTAAGCTTCAGACGTCCCCGTCTGTCCGATTGTTCGAACTAATTTTAAGAGTTCTTGCTCTTTCTGCTTCCTGATAAAGCAGACCAGGAGGAGTACTATTAGGCAGATTACTACGATTGAGGACATGGATATTGCTACGTAAAAGGTGCCCTCAACCTTAGAATGCAAATGTGAATTGTGAGAAAAAAAACGATTTTTCGAAGGTTTTGCAATTTTGTTGTATTAATTCCGAGCTTGATTTGAAATGTTATGAGGAAGGTGCCCCTTGGAAGCAATTTTATGCGCTGAAACCGTGTTACAAGAAGCTGAGTTGTTGTTCAACATTTAAAACAATTTTGATGTAAGCTGTTGAGCAGCTTGCAGAACGGGGTTGTGGCTTTCTTTTACATTTTTTGAACAAGACAAATTTTTTGTTTTTCTCTTTTTCCTTAAATTTGTTTAGATATTACTCTACGTTTTCATAAAAGTATATTGCTTTTCAGCTAGAGCTATGCTCTCTTTGATTTCATTTTACATTCATTATTCTTTCTTTTGGATATTTTTCCCTTTTATCTTAAACTATGCTTATATTTTTATTTATTTATTTATTTTTTCTCTTTTTTTGTATTTTATTTATAAAAGCATAGAAAAGCATGCTCTTTTTTTTTTTTTTCCTCTTTTTTTGGTATTTTTATTCACACAGCTTGCATACTGTGCTTTCTTATGATTATAAAACTCACGTTCCAGCGCCGCCGACTCGTGGATAGGGCGGAGAATTATGCCCCCATTAGTGACGACGTCGGCAATCCTGACATTGTCGTCCTCCCCTCGAATTACCTTGACGACCCGCCTGGTCATACATTGCTGTGGTGGAGCGTTGTCTTCGTGGACGACGACGAATTCCCATACGGCGAGGTTCGGCTGCCCCTGCAGTTTTAGAAAGTAGTCTCTCGACCACGCGTGCCAGAACTGCTGCTTGGGATAGCAGACTAATTGCCATCTCTTTAAGCAGGCCATCTGCGTTGGTGGCACCTTCTCTGGCGGAGGTGCCCGTAGAGGGGCCCCAGTTAGTAGGTGGCCTGGCGTTAGTGTTTCTCCGTCGTTGGGGTCTTGCCTTTTTCGTGCGATGAGCCTGGAGTTGACTACTGACGTTGCATATCGCATAGCCTCCGCATTGCGCCGGCGAAGTTCGTGGCGTTGTTGCTGTAAAGCTTCTGTGGCATCCCTCGGCGTCCACTGAACCTGGGTTTTACCCGATGTGTCGCTGGAGCTCGCTGACATTGACAGCGGCAGGCGAAGGCAGCAGCAGATGTTGTTTTTGTTAAAGTTGTTTTTTTGTTAAAGTTGCTTTTTCGTTAAAGTTGTTTTTTTTGTTAGAGTTGTTTTTTGTTAAAGTTGTCTTCGTTAAAGTTGCTTTTTTGTTAAAGTTGTTTTTTGTTAAAGTTGTCTTCGTTAAAGTTGCTTTTTTGTTAAAGTTGTTTTTTGTTAAAGTTGCTTTTTCGTTAAAGTTGTTTTTTTGTTAGAGTTATTTTTTGTTAGAGTTGCTTTTTGTTAAAGTTATTTTGTTAAAATTGCTTTTTGTTAAAGTTGCTTTTTGTTAAAGTTGTTTTAGTTAAAGTTGCTTTTTGTTACAGTTGATTTTGTTAAAGTTGATTTTTTTTATATGAAATATTTCTTTGTTTGCTTTGCTATGCAAAGTGTTTCAATGCGGCGCAGGGGGGGGGGGGGGGGGGGGGGGACAGGTAGCTGTGGCGCAAACGAATTGCGTAGTAACTTATTTTTCGTAGTGACTTTAAATTTCGACCTTTAATACGCCACTTATCTTATGTAGTTCATTTCTGCACTTTTATAGTTTTGCGAGAAAACAGTTATTAAAACTTGTTTCGCTGTTTTGTCTTTGAATTTGTAACAAGTTGTAGAATTGTTTTTTTCACTTTCTAGTCACCAGTTTTTCTTATTCACCGGTTGTAAACTTGTTTTTTAACTTTTGAGTTTTTTCTAATCACCAGTTGTAAGATTGTTTTTTAACTTTTTTAGTTTTTTCACCAGTTGTAAAATTGTTTTTAACTTTTTGGGTTTTTTCTAATCACCAGTTGTAAGATTGTTTTTTAACTTTTTGAGTTTTTTCACCAGTTGTAAAATTGTTTTTAACTTTTTGGGTTCTTTCTAAGCCAATTGGGCGCCAATTATGTTTTGTCCAGCACTATGTGCTTCTCCAAATACTGAAAGTCCAACACGATGTGCTTTTCGCAGATTTAGATTAAGCGCGATGCGCCGTGTATTTTAGTAAATTATATTTTATTATAAATCTTTTATTTTTCCAGCAACAGAGTTAAATCTTTATTATAAACTTTCTTATAAACTTTTACATTCTTTTACAGCACAGTATTAGATATTATTATAAATTTTATGTTTTCACAGTAACAGAATTAGATCTTTATTATAACCTTTGTTTCCACGGTAACAAAATTAGACCCTGCTATGCAGGTTGACTCTCGCACTCCGACTAACTTTTGACTTTGGATCAGAAGCCCACAAGTCCGTTCGCTTGACCAGAATTTGCCAAATCAGCAGAACTTACCTTCCCACGGTTTGGCACGTTTGGCAGGCGGGAATTTGAATATTGCGGCGGGCAACCCGATGCCGCGAATTTGCAAACTTTAGATATGGCACGTAGAGTGCTGGACAACGGAAATGGACGAGACAAATTTCTACACAAATTGTTTACATGCAACCTGTCTCTGGAACGAAAAGATGCCCTTGACAAGTGGTTGCATGTAACATGTCTGCAACGTGCCTTAACTTACACTTAAAATTTCTTTGTTTCAGAACAGAAATAGACAACTAAGTATTGTCATTTCTCTTTGGCAAGTCAGTCCGAATAAAAACTATTCTTTCTAACATTCAAGCTACCGAATAAAAATAAACTCGTATAATATGATAGGGAGGACACACCCAAATCAGAAAGTAAACATAATGTAAAAACGAAGAAATGTTCTTACAGAAACAAAAACTGATACATTCATTTGCCTCAAGTATGTGCTCCGATGGAGCTCTCAAGTAAGGCAAAAACAATTGCATTAGACAATGTACAATAACAAAAAACACTATGCGTTTGATATAGACAGCAGGTAACTGTGATGTTTGCCAGCGCAGAGTCGTCCAGTCCGATGGTGTGATGGTTAGCGCATTCGCTTACTACGTCATAGGTTCATGGTTCAACTCCTACGTTTCACAGACTTTACCATTAATGCTTCTATTTCGAGTAATTAGTCGTTTAGAAATTATTAGAATTCACATTAAAAGTCACTGATGAGGTTTTCTGGCAAAAACCGAAATAGCTATATGACCTGCCCATGTGAGCAATAATTCTAATTCTTTGTTGTTGTACACTTAAAATTGCTTTGTTTCAGAACAGAAATTGACAACTAAGTATTGTCATTTCTCTTTGGCAAGTCAGTCCGAATAAAAACTATTCTTTCTAACATTCAAGCTACCGAATAAACATAAACTCGTATAATATGATATTGAGGACATACCCAAATCAGAAAGTAAACATAATGTAAAAACGAAGAAATGTTCTTACAGAAACAAAAACTGATACATTCATTTGCCTCAAGTATGTGCTCCGATGGAGCTCTCAAGTAAGGCAAAAACAATTGCATTAGACAATGTACAATAACAAAAAACACTATGCGTTTGATATAGACAGCAGGTAACTGTGATGTTTGCCAGCGCAGAGTCGTCCAGTCCGATGGTGTGATGGTTAGCGCATTCGCTTACTACGTCATAGGTTCATGGTTCAACTCCTACGTTTCACAGACTTTACCATTAATGCTTCTATTTCGAGTAATTAGTCGTTTAGAAATTATTAGAATTCACATTAAAAGTCACTGATGAGGTTTTCTGGCAAAAACCGAAATAGCTATATGACCTGCCCATGTGAGCAATAATTCTAATTCTTTGTTGTTGTACACTTAAAATTGCTTTGTTTCAGAACAGAAATAGACAACTAAGTATTGTCATTTCTCTTTGGCAAGTCAGTCCGAATAAAAACTATTCTTTCTAACATTCAAGCTGCCGAATAAACATAAACTCGTATATTATGATAGGGAGGACACACCCAAATCAGAAAGTAAACATAATGTAAAAACGAAGAAATGTTCTTACAGAAACAAAAACTGATAGATTCATTTGCCTCAAGTATGTGCTCCGATGGAGCTCTCAAGTAAGGCTGTGGCGCAAACGAATTGCGTAGTAACTTATTTTTCGTAGTGACTTTAAATTTCGACCTTTAATACGCCACTTATCTTATGTAGTTCATTTCTGCACTTTTATAGTTTTGCGAGAAAACAGTTATTAAAACTTGTTTCGCTGTTTTGTCTTTGAATTTGTAACAAGTTGTAGAATTGTTTTTTTCACTTTCTAGTCACCAGTTTTTCTTATTCACCGGTTGTAAACTTGTTTTTTAACTTTTGAGTTTTTTCTAATCACCAGTTGTAAGATTGTTTTTTAACTTTTTTAGTTTTTTCACCAGTTGTAAAATTGTTTTTAACTTTTTGGGTTTTTTCTAATCACCAGTTGTAAGATTGTTTTTTAACTTTTTGAGTTTTTTCACCAGTTGTAAAATTGTTTTTAACTTTTTGGGTTCTTTCTAAGCCAATTGGGCGCCAATTATGTTTTGTCCAGCACTATGTGCTTCTCCAAATACTGAAAGTCCAACACGATGTGCTTTTCGCAGATTTAGATTAAGCGCGATGCGCCGTGTATTTTAGTAAATTATATTTTATTATAAATCTTTTATTTTTCCAGCAACAGAGTTAAATCTTTATTATAAACTTTCTTATAAACTTTTACATTCTTTTACAGCACAGTATTAGATATTATTATAAATTTTATGTTTTCACAGTAACAGAATTAGATCTTTATTATAACCTTTGTTTCCACGGTAACAAAATTAGACCCTGCTATGCAGGTTGACTCTCGCACTCCGACTAACTTTTGACTTTGGATCAGAAGCCCACAAGTCCGTTCGCTTGACCAGAATTTGCCAAATCAGCAGAACTTACCTTCCCACGGTTTGGCACGTTTGGCAGGCGGGAATTTGAATATTGCGGCGGGCAACCCGATGCCGCGAATTTGCAAACTTTAGATATGGCACGTAGAGTGCTGAACAACGGAAATGGACGAGACAAATTTCTACAGAAATTGTTTACATGCAACCTGTCTCTGGAACGAAAAGATGCCCTTGACAAGTGGTTGCATGTAACATGTCTGCAACGTGCCTTAACTTACACTTAAAATTTCTTTGTTTCAGAACAGAAATAGACAACTAAGTATTGTCATTTCTCTTTGGCAAGTCAGTCCGAATAAAAACTATTCTTTCTAACATTCAAGCTACCGAATAAAAATAAACTCGTATAATATGATAGGGAGGACACACCCAAATCAGAAAGTAAACATAATGTAAAAACGAAGAAATGTTCTTACAGAAACAAAAACTGATACATTCATTTGCCTCAAGTATGTGCTCCGATGGAGTTCTCAAGTAAGGCAAAAACAATTGCATTAGACAGTGTACAATAACAACAAACACTATGCGTTTGATATAGACAGCAGGTAATTGTGATGTTTGCCAGCGCAGAGTCGTCCAGTCCGATGGTGTGATGGTCAGCGCATTCGCTTACTACGTCATAGGTTCATGGTTCAACTCCTACGTTTCACAGACTTTACCATTAATGCTTCTATTTCGAGTAATTAGTCGTTTAGAAATTATTAGAATTCACATTAAAAGTCACTGATGAGGTTTTCTGGCAAAAACCGAAATAGCTATATGACCTGCCCATGTGAGCAATAATTCTAATTCTTTGTTGTTGTACACTTAAAATTGCTTTGTTTCAGAACAGAAATAGACAACTAAGTATTGTCATTTCTCTTTGGCAAGTCAGTCCGAATAAAAACTATTCTTTCTAACATTCAAGCTACCGAATAAACATAAACTCGTATAATATGATATTGAGGACATACCCAAATCAGAAAGTAAACATAATGTAAAAACGAAGAAATGTTCTTACAGAAACAAAAACTGATACATTCATTTGCCTCAAGTATGTGCTCCGATGGAGCTCTCAAGTAAGGCAAAAACAATTGCATTAGACAATGTACAATAACAACAAACACTATGCGTTTGATATAGACAGCAGGTAACTGTGATGTTTGCCAGCGCAGAGTCGTCCAGTCCGATGGTGTGATGGTTAGCGCATTCGCTTACTACGTCATAGGTTCATGGTTCAACTCCTACGTTTCACAGACTTTACCATTAATGCTTCTATTTCGAGTAATTAGTCGTTTAGAAATTATTAGAATTCACATTAAAAGTCACTGATGAGGTTTTCTGGCAAAAACCGAAATAGCTATATGACCTGCCCATGTGAGCAATAATTCTAATTCTTTGTTGTTGTACACTTAAAATTGCTTTGTTTCAGAACAGAAATAGACAACTAAGTATTGTCATTTCTCTTTGGCAAGTCAGTCCGAATAAAAACTATTCTTTCTAACATTCAAGCTGCCGAATAAACATAAACTCGTATATTATGATAGGGAGGACACACCCAAATCAGAAAGTAAACATAATGTAAAAACGAAGAAATGTTCTTACAGAAACAAAAACTGATACATTCATTTGCCTCAAGTATGTGCTCCGATGGAGCTCTCAAGTAAGGCAAAAACAATTGCATTAGACAGTGTACAATAACAACAAACACTATGCGTTTGATATAGACAGCAGGTAACTGTGATGTTTGCCAGCGCAGAGTCGTCCAGTCCGATGGTGTGATGGTTAGCGCATTCGCTTACTACGTCATGGGTTCATGGTTCAACTCCTACGTTTCACAGACTTTACCATTAATGCTTCTATTTCGAGTAATTAGTCGTTTAGAAATTATTATAATTCACATTAAAAGTCACTGATGAGGTTTTCTGGCAAAAACCGAAATAGCTATATGACCTGCCCATGTGAGCAATAATTCTAATCCTTTGTTGTTGTACACTTAAAATTGCTTTGTTTCAGAACAGAAATAGACAACTAAGTATTGTCATTTCTCTTTGGCAAGTCAGTCCGAATAAAAACTATTCTTTCTAACATTCAAGCTACCGAATAAACATAAACTCGTATAATATGATAGGGAGGACACACCCAAATCAGAAAGTAAACATAATGTAAAAACGAAGAAATGTTCTTACAGAAACAAAAACTGATACATTCATTTGCCTCAAGTATGTGCTCCGATGGAGCTCTCAAGTAAGGCAAAAACAATTGCATTAGACAATAGGGGCATTCCCGATCCGGTGCAATTGGTCATGCAAAAGAGCGAATGCAAAATATTTTTCCACCTTTTGCATACACAACTACAAAACACATTGGTTTGCTTTTGCATTAAAGTCACAATTTTCCTAGACCAGAACCCATTGCGTTTAGTGGAAAATATTTGATGCAAAATATGAGCATAGTTGCCAGCTTGAAAAGTCCCACTTATCGGTGACCTAAGTTGCCAACAACGAGTATTAACAGCGACCAACTGATCATTTTGATTTTTATTTCACTTTTTATTTCCAAAAATGGTGTCTTTAATATTTAC
The DNA here is from genome assembly GCA_963457695.1 of Neria commutata. Lineage (NCBI taxonomy): Eukaryota > Metazoa > Arthropoda > Insecta > Diptera > Micropezidae > Neria > Neria commutata. The sequence goes on along the minus strand of OY735247.1, from coordinate 38,076,584 downwards.
GGGTGATTTCATTTGCTGCATTTTCAAATAAGAAGTCGCAAAATTGTTGTTTTTCGCTGTTTCGTGTCATTTTATTAAACTCAGCTGTTTGACAAAAGCATTTGAATGCATTTCGCAAATCGGTCGTTCCCGATTATAAAAATGCAAAAGGAAAATTTTGCTTTTGCTTTTGCATTCGCTCCGGATCGGGAATACCCCTAATGTACAATAACAACAAACACTATGCGTTTGATATAGACAGCAGGTAACTGTGATGTTTGCCAGCGCAGAGTCGTCCAGTCCGATGGTGTGATGGTTAGCGCATTCGCTTACTACGTCATAGGTTCATGGTTCAACTCCTACGTTTCACAGACTTTACCATTAATGCTTCTATTTCGAGTAATTAGTCGTTTAGAAATTATTAGAATTCACATTAAAAGTCACTGATGAGGTTTTCTGGCAAAAACCGAAATAGCTATATAACCTGCCCATGTGAGCAATAATTCTAATTCTTTGTTGTTGTACACTTAAAATTGCTTTGTTTCAGAACAGAAATAGACAACTAAGTATTGTCATTTCTCTTTGGCAAGTCAGTCCGAATAAAAACTATTCTTTCTAACATTCAAGCTGCCGAATAAACATAAACTCGTATAATATGATAGGGAGGACACACCCAAATCAGAAAGTAAACATAATGTAAAAACGAAGAAATGTTCTTACAGAAACAAAAACTGATACATTCATTTGCCTCAAGTATGTGCTCCGATGGAGCTCTCAAGTAAGGCAAAAACAATTGCATTAGACAGTGTACAATAACAACAAACACTATGCGTTTGATATAGACAGCAGGTAACTGTGATGTTTGCCAGCGCAGAGTCGTCCAGTCCGATGGTGTGATGGTTAGCGCATTCGCTTACTACGTCATAGGTTCATGGTTCAACTCCTACGTTTCACAGACTTTACCATTAATGCTTCTATTTCGAGTAATTAGTCGTTTAGAAATTATTAGAATTCACATTAAAAGTCACTGATGAGGTTTTCTGGCAAAAACCGAAATAGCTATATGACCTGCCCATGTGAGCAATAATTCCAATTCTTTGTTGTTGTACACTTAAAATTGCTTTGTTTCAGAACAGAAATAGACAACTAAGTATTGTCATTTCTCTTTGGCAAGTCAGTCCGAATAAAAACTATTCTTTCTAACATTCAAGCTACCGAATAAACATAAACTCGTATAATATGATAGGAAGGACACACCCAAATCAGAAAGTAAACATAATGTAAAAACGAAGAAATGTTCTTACAGAAACAAAAACTGATACATTCATTTGCCTCAAGTATGTGCTCCGATGGAGTTCTCAAGTAAGGCAAAAACAATTGCATTAGACAGTGTACAATAACAACAAACACTATGCGTTTGATATAGACAGCAGGTAACTGTGATGTTTGCCAGCGCAGAGTCGTCCAGTCCGATGGTGTGATGGTTAGCGCATTCGCTTACTACGTCATGGGTTCATGGTTCAACTCCTACGTTTCACAGACTTTACCATTAATGCTTCTATTTCGAGTAATTAGTCGTTTAGAAATTATTAGAATTCACATTAAAAGTCACTGATGAGGTTTTCTGGCAAAAACCGAAATAGCTATATGACCTGCCCATGTGAGCAATAATTCTAATTCTTTGTTGTTGTACACTTAAAATTGCTTTGTTTCAGAACAGAAATAGACAACTAAGTATTGTCATTTCTCTTTGGCAAGTCAGTCCGAATAAAAACTATTCTTTCTAACATTCAAGCTACCGAATAAACATAAACTCGTATAATATGATAGGGAGGACACACCCAAATCAGAAAGTAAACATAATGTAAAAACGAAGAAATGTTCTTACAGAAACAAAAACTGATACATTCATTTGCCTCAAGTATGTGCTCCGATGGAGCTCTCAAGTAAGGCAAAAACAATTGCATTAGACAATAGGGGTATTCCCGATCCGGTGCTATTGGTCATGCAAAAGAGCGAATGCAAAATATTTTTCCACCTTTTGCATACACAACTACAAAACACACTGGTTTGCTTTTGCATTAAAGTCACAATTTTCCTAGACCAGAACCCATTGCGTTTAGTGGAAAATATTTGATGGAAAATATGAGCATAGTTGCCAGCTTGAAAAGTCCCACTTATCGGTGACCTAAGTTGCCAACAACGAGTATTAACAGCGACCAGCTGATCATTTTGATTTTTATTTCACTTTTTATTTCCAAAAATGGTGTCTTTAATATTTACGGGTGATTTCATTTGCTGCATTTTCAAATAAGAAGTCGCAAAATTGTTGTTTTTCGCTGTTTCGTGTCATTTTATTAAACTCAGCTGTTTGACAAAAGCATTTGAATGCATTTCGCAAATCGGTCGTTCCCGATTATAAAAATGCAAAAGGAAAATTTTGCTTTTGCTTTTGCATTCGCTCCGGATCGGGAATACCCCTAATGTACAATAACAACAAACACTATGCGTTTGATATAGACAGCAGGTAACTGTGATGTTTGCCAGCGCAGAGTCGTCCAGTCCGATGGTGTGATGGTTAGCGCATTCGCTTACTACGTCATAGGTTCATGGTTCAACTCCTACGTTTCACAGACTTTACCATTAATGCTTCTATTTCGAGTAATTAGTCGTTTAGAAATTATTAGAATTCACATTAAAAGTCACTGATGAGGTTTTCTGGGAAAAACCGAAATAGCTATATGACCTGCCCATGTGAGCAATAATTCTAATTCTTTGTTGTTGTACACTTAAAATTGCTTTGTTTCAGAACAGAAATAGACAATTAAGTATTGTCATTTCTCTTTGGCAAGTCAGTCCGAATAAAAACTATTCTTTCTAACATTCAAGCTGCCGAATAAACATAAACTCGTATAATATGATAGGGAGGACACACCCAAATCAGAAAGTAAACATAATGTAAAAACGAAGAAATGTTCTTACAGAAACAAAAACTGATACATTCATTTGCCTCAAGTATGTGCTCCGATGGAGCTCTCAAGTAAGGCAAAAACAATTGCATTAGACAGTGTACAATAACAACAAACACTATGCGTTTGATATAGACAGCAAGTAACTGTGATGTTTGCCAGCGCAGAGTCGTCCAGTCCGATGGTGTGATGGTTAGCGCATTCGCTTACTACGTCATAGGTTCATGGTTCAACTCCTACGTTTCACAGACTTTACCATTAATGCTTCTATTTCGAGTAATTAGTCGTTTAGAAATTATTAGAATTCACATTAAAAGTCACTGATGAGGTTTTCTGGCAAAAACCGAAATAGCTATATGACCTGCCCATGTGAGCAATAATTCTAATTCTTTGTTGTTGTACACTTAAAATTGCTTTGTTTCAGAACAGAAATAGACAACTAAGTATTGTCATTTCTCTTTGGCAAGTCAGTCCGAATAAAAACTATTCTTTCTAACATTCAAGCTACCGAATAAACATAAACTCGTATAATATGATAGGGAGGACACACCCAAATCAGAAAGTAAACATAATGTAAAAACGAAGAAATGTTCTTACAGAAACAAAAACTGATACATTCATTTGCCTCAAGTATGTGCTCCGATGGAGCTCTCAAGTAAGGCAAAAACAATTGCATTAGACAATAGGGGTATTCCCGATCCGGTGCAATTGGTCATGCAAAAGAGCGAATGCAAAATATTTTTCCACCTTTTGCATACACAACTACAAAACACACTGGTTTGCTTTTGCATTAAATTCACAATTTTCCTAGACCAGAACCCATTGCGTTTAGTGGAAAATATTTGATGGAAAATATGAGCATAGTTGCCAGCTTGAAAAGTCCCACTTATCGGTGACCTAAGTTGCCAACAACGAGTATTAACAGCGACCAGCTGATCATTTTGATTTTTATTTCACTTTTTATTTCCAAAAATGGTGTCTTTAATATTTACGGGTGATTTCATTTGCTGCATTTTCAAATAAGAAGTCGCAAAATTGTTGTTTTTCGCTGTTTCGTGTCATTTTATTAAACTCAGCTGTTTGACAAAAGCATTTGAATGCATTTCGCAAATCGGTCGTTCCCGATTATAAAAATGCAAAAGGAAAATTTTGCTTTTGCTTTTGCATTCGCTCCGGATCGGGAATACCCCTAATGTACAATAACAACAAACACTATGCGTTTGATATAGACAGCAGGTAACTGTGATGTTTGCCAGCGCAGAGTCGTCCAGTCCGATGGTGTGATGGTTAGCGCATTCGCTTACTACGTCATAGGTTCATGGTTCAACTCCTACGTTTCACAGACTTTACCATTAATGCTTCTATTTCGAGTAATTAGTCGTTTAGAAATTATTATAATTCACATTAAAAGTCACTGATGAGGTTTTCTGGCAAAAACCGAAATAGCTATATGACCTGCCCATGTGAGCAATAATTCTAATTCTTTGTTGTTGTACACTTAAAATTGCTTTGTTTCAGAACAGAAATAGACAACTAAGTATTGTCATTTCTCTTTGGCAAGTCAGTCCGAATAAAAACTATTCTTTCTAACATTCAAGCTGCCGAATAAACATAAACTCGTATAATATGATAGGGAGGACACACCCAAATCAGAAAGTAAACATAATGTAAAAACGAAGAAATGTTCTTACAGAAACAAAAACTGATACATTCATTTGCCTCAAGTATGTGCTCCGATGGAGTTCTCAAGTAAGGCAAAAACAATTGCATTAGACAGTGTACAATAACAACAAACACTATGCGTTTGATATAGACAGCAGGTAATTGTGATGTTTGCCAGCGCAGAGTCGTCCAGTCCGATGGTGTGATGGTTAGCGCATTCGCTTACTACGTCATAGGTTCATGGTTCAACTCCTACGTTTCACAGACTTTACCATTAATGCTTCTATTTCGAGTAATTAGTCGTTTAGAAATTATTAGAATTCACATTAAAAGTCACTGATGAGGTTTTCTGGCAAAAACCGAAATAGCTATATGACCTGCCCATGTGAGCAATAATTCTAATTCTTTGTTGTTGTACACTTAAAATTGCTTTGTTTCAGAACAGAAATAGACAACTAAGTATTGTCATTTCTCTTTGGCAAGTCAGTCCGAATAAAAACTATTCTTTCTAACATTCAAGCTACCGAATAAACATAAACTCGTATAATATGATAGGGAGGACACACCCAAATCAGAAAGTAAACATAATGTAAAAACGAAGAAATGTTCTTACAGAAACAAAAACTGATACATTCATTTGCCTCAAGTATGTGCTCCGATGGAGCTCTCAAGTAAGGCAAAAACAATTGCATTAGACAGTGTACAATAACAACAAACACTATGCGTTTGATATAGACAGCAGGTAACTGTGATGTTTGCCAGCGCAGAGTCGTCCAGTCCGATGGTGTGATGGTTAGCGCATTCGCTTACTACGTCATGGGTTCATGGTTCAACTCCTACGTTTCACAGACTTTACCATTAATGCTTCTATTTCGAGTAATTAGTCGTTTAGAAATTATTAGAATTCACATTAAAAGTCACTGATGAGGTTTTCTGGCAAAAACCGAAATAGCTATATGATCTGCCCATGTGAGCAATAATTCTAATTCTTTGTTGTTGTACACTTAAAATTGCTTTGTTTCAGAACAGAAATAGCCAACTAAGTATTGTCATTTCTCTTTGGCAAGTCAGTCCGAATAAAAACTATTCTTTCTAACATTCAAGCTACCGAATAAACATAAACTCGTATAATATGATAGGGAGGACACACCCAAATCAGAAAGTAAACATAATGTAAAAACGAAGAAATGTTCTTACAGAAACAAAAACTGATACATTCATTTGCCTCAAGTATGTGCTCCGATGGAGCTCTCAAGTAAGGCAAAAACAATTGCATTAGACAATAGGGGCATTCCCGATCCGGTGCAATTGGTCATGCAAAAGAGCGAATGCAAAATATTTTTCCACCTTTTGCATACACAACTACAAAACACACTGGTTTGCTTTTGCATTAAAGTCACAATTTTCCTAGACCAGAACCCATTGCGTTTAGTGGAAAATATTTGATGCAAAATATGAGCATAGTTGCCAGCTTGAAAAGTCCCACTTATCGGTGACCTAAGTTGCCAACAACGAGTATTAACAGCGACCAGCTGATCATTTTGATTTTTATTTCACTTTTTATTTCCAAAAATGGTGTCTTTAATATTTACGGGTGATTTCATTTGCTGCATTTTCAAATAAGAAGTCGCAAAATTGTTGTTTTTCGCTGTTTCGTGTCATTTTATTAAACTCAGCTGTTTGACAAAAGCATTTGAATGCATTTCGCAAATCGGTCGTTCCCGATTATAAAAATGCAAAAGGAAAATTTTGCTTTTGCTTTTGCATTCGCTCCGGATCGGGAATACCCCTAATGTACAATAACAACAAACACTATGCGTTTGATATAGACAGCAGGTAACTGTGATGTTTGCCAGCGCAGAGTCGTCCAGTCCGATGGTGTGATGGTTAGCGCATTCGCTTACTACGTCATAGGTTCATGGTTCAACTCCTACGTTTCACAGACTTTACCATTAATGCTTCTATTTCGAGTAATTAGTCGTTTAGAAATTATTAGAATTCACATTAAAAGTCACTGATGAGGTTTTCTGGCAAAAACCGAAATAGCTATATGACCTGCCCATGTGAGCAATAATTCTAATTCTTTGTTGTTGTACACTTAAAATTGCTTTGTTTCAGAACAGAAATAGACAATTAAGTATTGTCATTTCTCTTTGGCAAGTCAGTCCGAATAAAAACTATTCTTTCTAACATTCAAGCTGCCGAATAAACATAAACTCGTATAATATGATAGGGAGGACACACCCAAATCAGAAAGTAAACATAATGTAAAAACGAAGAAATGTTCTTACAGAAACAAAAACTGATACATTCATTTGCCTCAAGTATGTGCTCCGATGGAGCTCTCAAGTAAGGCAAAAACAATTGCATTAGACAGTGTACAATAACAACAAACACTATGCGTTTGATATAGACAGCAAGTAACTGTGATGTTTGCCAGCGCAGAGTCGTCCAGTCCGATGGTGTGATGGTTAGCGCATTCGCTTACTACGTCATAGGTTCATGGTTCAACTCCTACGTTTCACAGACTTTACCATTAATGCTTCTATTTCGAGTAATTAGTCGTTTAGAAATTATTAGAATTCACATTAAAAGTCACTGATGAGGTTTTCTGGCAAAAACCGAAATAGCTATGTATATGACCTGCCCATGTGAGCAATAATTCTAATTCTTTGTTGTTGTACACTTAAAATTGCTTTGTTTTCAGAACAGAAATAGACAACTAAGTATTGTCATTTCTCTTTGGCAAGTCAGTCCGAATAAAAACTATTCTTTCTAACATTCAAGCTACCGAATAAACATAAACTCGTATAATATGATAGGGAGGACACACCCAAATCAGAAAGTAAACATAATGTAAAAACGAAGAAATGTTCTTACAGAAACAAAAACTGATACATTCATTTGCCTCAAGTATGTGCTCCGATGGAGCTCTCAAGTAAGGCAAAAACAATTGCATTAGACAGTGTACAATAACAACAAACACTATGCGTTTGATATAGACAGCAGGTAACTGTGATGTTTGCCAGCGCAGAGTCGTCCAGTCCGATGGTGTGATGGTTAGCGCATTCGCTTACTACGTCATGGGTTCATGGTTCAACTCCTACGTTTCACAGACTTTACCATTAATGCTTCTATTTCGAGTAATTAGTCGTTTAGAAATTATTAGAATTCACATTAAAAGTCACTGATGAGGTTTTCTGGCAAAAACCGAAATAGCTATATGACCTGCCCATGTGAGCAATAATTCTAATTCTTTGTTGTTGTACACTTAAAATTGCTTTGTTTCAGAACAGAAATAGACAACTAAGTATTGTCATTTCTCTTTGGCAAGTCAGTCCGAATAAAAACTATTCTTTCTAACATTCAAGCTACCGAATAAACATAAACTCGTATAATATGATAGGGAGGACACACCCAAATCAGAAAGTAAACATAATGTAAAAACGAAGAAATGTTCTTACAGAAACAAAAACTGATACATTCATTTGCCTCAAGTATGTGCTCCGATGGAGCTCTCAAGTAAGGCAAAAACAATTGCATTAGACAATAGGGGTATTCCCGATCCGGTGCAATTGGTCATGCAAAAGAGCGAATGCAAAATATTTTTCCACCTTTTGCATACACAACTACAAAACACACTGGTTTGCTTTTGCATTAAAGTCACAATTTTCCTAGACCAGAACCCATTGCGTTTAGTGGAAAATATTTGATGCAAAATATGAGCATAGTTGCCAGCTTGAAAAGTCCCACTTATCGGTGACCTAAGTTGCCAACAACGAGTATTAACAGCGACCAGCTGATCATTTTGATTTTTATTTCACTTTTTATTTCCAAAAATGGTGTCTTTAATATTTACGGGTGATTTCATTTGCTGCATTTTCAAATAAGAAGTCGCAAAATTGTTGTTTTTCGCTGTTTCGTGTCATTTTATTAAACTCAGCTGTTTGACAAAAGCATTTGAATGCATTTCGCAAATCGGTCGTTCCCGATTATAAAAATGCAAAAGGAAAATTTTGCTTTTGCTTTTGCATTCGCTCCGGATCGGGAATACCCCTAATGTACAATAACAACAAACACTATGCGTTTGATATAGACAGCAGGTAACTGTGATGTTTGCCAGCGCAGAGTCGTCCAGTCCGATGGTGTGATGGTTAGCGTATTCGCTTACTACGTCATAGGTTCATGGTTCAACTCCTACGTTTCACAGACTTTACCATTAATGCTTCTATTTCGAGTAATTAGTCGTTTAGAAATTATTATAATTCACATTAAAAGTCACTGATGAGGTTTTCTGGCAAAAACCGAAATAGTTATATGACCTGCCCATGTGAGCAATAATTCTAATTCTTTGTTGTTGTACACTTAAAATTGCTTTGTTTCAGAACAGAAATAGACAACTAAGTATTGTCATTTCTCTTTGGCAAGTCAGTCCGAATAAAAACTATTCTTTCTAACATTCAAGCTACCGAATAAACATAAACTCGTATAATATGATAGGGAGGACACACCCAAATCAGAAAGTAAACATAATGTAAAAACGAAGAAATGTTCTTACAGAAACAAAAACTGATACATTCATTTGCCTCAAGTATGTGCTCCGATGGAGTTCTCAAGTAAGGCAAAAACAATTGCATTAGACAGTGTACAATAACAACAAACACTATGCGTTTGATATAGACAGCAGGTAATTGTGATGTTTGCCAGCGCAGAGTCGTCCAGTCCGATGGTGTGATGGTTAGCGCATTCGCTTACTACGTCATAGGTTCATGGTTCAACTCCTACGTTTCACAGACTTTACCATTAATGCTTCTATTTCGAGTAATTAGTCGTTTAGAAATTATTAGAATTCACATTAAAAGTCACTGATGAGGTTTTCTGGCAAAAACCGAAATAGCTATATGACCTGCCCATGTGAGCAATAATTCTAATTCTTTGTTGTTGTACACTTAAAATTGCTTTGTTTCAGAACAGAAATAGACAACTAAGTATTGTCATTTCTCTTTGGCAAGTCAGTCCGAATAAAAACTATTCTTTCTAACATTCAAGCTACCGAATAAACATAAATTCGTATAATATGATAGGGAGGACACACCCAAATCAGAAAGTAAACATAATGTAAAAACGAAGAAATGTTCTTACAGAAACAAAAACTGATACATTCATTTGCCTCAAGTATGTGATCCGATGGAGCTCTCAAGTAAGGCAAAAACAATTGCATTAGACAGTGTACAATAACAACAAACACTATGCGTTTGATATAGACAGCAGGTAACTGTGATGTTTGCCAGCGCAGAGTCGTCCAGTCCGATGGTGTGATGGTTAGCGCATTCGCTTACTACGTCATAGGTTCATGGTTCAACTCCTACGTTTCACAGACTTTACCATTAATGCTTCTATTTCGAGTAATTAGTCGTTTAGAAATTATTAGAATTCACATTAAAAGTCACTGATGAGGTTTTCTGGCAAAAACCGAAATAGCTATATGACCTGCCCATGTGAGCAATAATTCTAATTCTTTGTTGTTGTACACTTAAAATTGCTTTGTTTCAGAACAGAAATAGACAACTAAGTATTGTCATTTCTCTTTGGCAAGTCAGTCCGAATAAAAACTATTCTTTCTAACATTCAAGCTACCGAATAAACATAAACTCGTATAATATGATAGGGAGGACACACCCAAATCAGAAAGTAAACATAATGTAAAAACGAAGAAATGTTCTTACAGAAACAAAAACTGATACATTCATTTGCCTCAAGTATGTGCTCCGATGGAGCTCTCAAGTAAGGCAAAAACAATTGCATTAGACAGTGTACAATAACAACAAACACTATGCGTTTGATATAGACAGCAGGTAACTGTGATGTTTGCCAGCGCAGAGTCGTCCAGTCCGATGGTGTGATGGTTAGCGCATTCGCTTACTACGTCATGGGTTCATGGTTCAACTCCTACGTTTCACAGACTTTACCATTAATGCTTCTATTTCGAGTAATTAGTCGTTTAGAAATTATTAGAATTCACATTAAAAGTCACTGATGAGGTTTTCTGGCAAAAACCGAAATAGCTATATGACCTGCCCATATGAGCAATAATTCTAATTCTTTGTTGTTGTACACTTAAAATTGCTTTGTTTCAGAACAGAAATAGACAACTAAGTATTGTCATTTCTCTTTGGCAAGTCAGTCCGAATAAAAACTATTCTTTCTAACATTCAAGCTACCGAATAAACATAAACTCGTATAATATGATAGGGAGGACACACCCAAATCAGAAAGTAAACATAATGTAAAAACGAAGAAATGTTCTTACAGAAACAAAAACTGATACATTCATTTGCCTCAAGTATGTGCTCCGATGGAGCTCTCAAGTAAGGCAAAAACAATTGCATTAGACAATAGGGGCATTCCCGATCCGGTGCAATTGGTCATGCAAAAGAGCGAATGCAAAATATTTTTCCACCTTTTGCATACACAACTACAAAACACACTGGTTTGCTTTTGCATTAAAGTCACAATTTTCCTAGACCAGAACCCATTGCGTTTAGTGGAAAATATTTGATGCAAAATATGAGCATAGTTGCCAGCTTGAAAAGTCCCACTTATCGGTGACCTAAGTTGCCAACAACGAGTATTAACAGCGACCAGCTGATCATTTTGATTTTTATTTCACTTTTTATTTCCAAAAATGGTGTCTTTAATATTTACGGGTGATTTCATTTGCTGCATTTTCAAATAAGAAGTCGCAAAATTGTTGTTTTTCGCTGTTTCGTGTCATTTTATTAAACTCAGCTGTTTGACAAAAGCATTTGAATGCATTTCGCAAATCGGTCGTTCCCGATTATAAAAATGCAAAAGGAAAATTTTGCTTTTGCTTTTGCATTCGCTCCGGATCGGGAATACCCCTAATGTACAATAACAACAAACACTATGCGTTTGATATAGACAGCAGGTAACTGTGATGTTTGCCAGCGCAGAGTCGTCCAGTCCTATGGTGTGATGGTTAGCGCATTCGCTTACTACGTCATAGGTTCATGGTTCAACTCCTACGTTTCACAGACTTTACCATTAATGCTTCTATTTCGAGTAATTAGTCGTTTAGAAATTATTAGAATTCACATTAAAAGTCACTGATGAGGTTTTCTGGGAAAAACCGAAATAGCTATATGACCTGCCCATGTGAGCAATAATTCTAATTCTTTGTTGTTGTACACTTAAAATTGCTTTGTTTCAGAACAGAAATAGACAATTAAGTATTGTCATTTCTCTTTGGCAAGTCAGTCCGAATAAAAACTATTCTTTCTAACATTCAAGCTGCCGAATAAACATAAACTCGTATAATATGATAGGGAGGACACACCCAAATCAGAAAGTAAACATAATGTAAAAACGAAGAAATGTTCTTACAGAAACAAAAACTGATACATTCATTTGCCTCAAGTATGTGCTCCGATGGAGCTCTCAAGTAAGGCAAAAACAATTGCATTAGACAATGTACAATAACAACAAACACTATGCGTTTGATATAGACAGCAGGTAACTGTGATGTTTGCCAGCGCAGAGTCGTCCGATGGTGTGATGGTTAGCGCATTCGCTTACTACGTCATAGGTTCATGGTTCAACTCCTACGTTTCACAGACTTTACCATTAATGCTTCTATTTCGAGTAATCAGTCGTTTAGAAATTATTAGAATTCACATTAAAAGTCACTGATGAGGTTTTCTGGCAAAAACCGAAATAGCTATATGACCTGCCCATGTGAGCAATAATTCTAATTCTTTGTTGTTGTACACTTAAAATTGCTTTGTTTCAGAACAGAAATAGACAACTAAGTATTGTCATTTCTCTTTGGCAAGTCAGTCCGAATAAAAACTATTCTTTCTAACATTCAAGCTACCGAATAAACATAAACTCGTATAATATGATAGGGAGGACACACCCAAATCAGAAAGTAAACATAATGTAAAAACGAAGAAATGTTCTTACAGAAACAAAAACTGATACATTCATTTGCCTCAAGTATGTGCTCCGATGGAGCTCTCAAGTAAGGCAAAAACAATTGCATTAGACAGTGTACAATAACAACAAACACTATGCGTTTGATATAGACAGCAGGTAACTGTGATGTTTGCCAGCGCAGAGTCGTCCAGTCCGATGGTGTGATGGTTAGCGCATTCGCTTACTACGTCATGGGTTCATGGTTCAACTCCTACGTTTCACAGACTTTACCATTAATGCTTCTATTTCGAGTAATTAGTCGTTTAGAAATTATTAGAATTCACATTAAAAGTCACTGATGAGGTTTTCTGGCAAAAACCGAAATAGCTATATGACCTGCCCATGTGAGCAATAATTCTAATTCTTTGTTGTTGTACACTTAAAATTGCTTTGTTTCAGAACAGAAATAGACAACTAAGTATTGTCATTTCTCTTTGGCAAGTCAGTCCGAATAAAAACTATTCTTTCTAACATTCAAGCTACCGAATAAACATAAACTCGTATAATATGATAGGGAGGACACACCCAAATCAAAAGTAAACATAATGTAAAAACGAAGAAATGTTCTTACAGAAACAAAAACTGATACATTCATTTGCCTCAAGTATGTGCTCCGATGGAGCTCTCAAGTAAGGCAAAAACAATTGCATTAGACAATAGGGGCATTCCCGATCCGGTGCAATTGGTCATGCAAAAGAGCGAATGCAAAATATTTTTCCACCTTTTGCATACACAACTACAAAACACACTGGTTTGCTTTTGCATTAAAGTCACAATTTTCCTAGACCAGAACCCATTGCGTTTAGTGGAAAATATTTGATGCAAAATATGAGCATAGTTGCCAGCTTGAAAAGTCCCACTTATCGGTGACCTAAGTTGCCAACAACGAGTATTAACAGCGACCAACTGATCATTTTGATTTTTATTTCACTTTTTATTTCCAAAAATGGTGTCTTTAATATTTACGGGTGATTTCATTTGCTGCATTTTCAAATAAGAAGTCGCAAAATTGTTGTTTTTCGCTGTTTCGTGTCATTTTATTAAACTCAGCTGTTTGACAAAAGCATTTGAATGCATTTCGCAAATCGGTCGTTCCCGATTATAAAAATGCAAAAGGAAAATTTTGCTTTTGCTTTTGCATTCGCTCCGGATCGGGAATACCCCTAATGTACAATAACAACAAACACTATGCGTTTGATATAGACAGCAGGTAACTGTGATGTTTGCCAGCGCAGAGTCGTCCAGTCCGATGGTGTGATGGTTAGCGCATTCGCTTACTACGTCATAGGTTCATGGTTCAACTCCTACGTTTCACAGACTTTACCATTAATGCTTCTATTTCGAGTAATTAGTCGTTTAGAAATTATTAAAATTCACATTAAAAGTCACTGATGAGGTTTTCTGGCAAAAACCGAAATAGCTATATGACCTGCCCATGTGAGCAATAATTCTAATTCTTTGTTGTTGTACACTTAAAATTGCTTTGTTTCAGAACAGAAATAGACAACTAAGTATTGTCATTTCTCTTTGGCAAGTCAGTCCGAATAAAAACTATTCTTTCTAACATTCAAGCTGCCGAATAAACATAAACTCGTATAATATGATAGGGAGGACACACCCAAATCAGAAAGTAAACATAATGTAAAAACGAAGAAATGTTCTTACAGAAACAAAAACTGATACATTCATTTGCCTCAAGTATGTGCTCCGATGGAGCTCTCAAGTAAGGCAAAAACAATTGCATTAGACAGTGTACAATAACAACAAACACTATGCGTTTGATATAGACAGCAGGTAACTGTGATGTTTGCCAGCGCAGAGTCGTCCAGTCCGATGGTGTGATGGTTAGCGCATTCGCTTACTACGTCATGGGTTCATGGTTCAACTCCTACGTTTCACAGACTTTACCATTAATGCTTCTATTTCGAGTAATTAGTCGTTTAGAAATTATTAGAATTCACATTAAAAGTCACTGATGAGGTTTTCTGGCAAAAACCGAAATAGCTATATGACCTGCCCATGTGAGCAATAATTCTAATTCTTTGTTGTTGTACACTTAAAATTGCTTTGTTTCAGAACAGAAATAGACAACTAAGTATTGTCATTTCTCTTTGGCAAGTCAGTCCGAATAAAAACTATTCTTTCTAACATTCAAGCTGCCGAATAAACATAAACTCGTATAATATGATAGGGAGGACACACCCAAATCAGAAAGTAAACATAATGTAAAAACGAAGAAATGTTCTTACAGAAACAAAAACTGATACATTCATTTGCCTCAAGTATGTGCTCCGATGGAGCTCTCAAGTAAGGCAAAAACAATTGCATTAGACAGTGTACAATAACAACAAACACTATGCGTTTGATATAGACAGCAGGTAACTGTGATGTTTGCCAGCGCAGAGTCGTCCAGTCCGATGGTGTGATGGTTAGCGCATTCGCTTACTACGTCATAGGTTCATGGTTCAACTCCTACGTTTCACAGACTTTACCATTAATGCTTCTATTTCGAGTAATTAGTCGTTTAGAAATTATTAGAATTCACATTAAAAGTCACTGATGAGGTTTTCTGGCAAAAACCGAAATAGCTATATGACCTGCCCATGTGAGCAATAATTCTAATTCTTTGTTGTTGTACACTTAAAATTGCTTTGTTTCAGAACAGAAATAGACAACTAAGTATTGTCATTTCTCTTTGGCAAGTCAGTCCGAATAAAAACTATTCTTTCTAACTGTTCACGCCAAACCCCTCAGCGCTGCATCCCTGTCCTTGCTTTGAAGGTCGATGGCAACCCAGGCCAGAATGAGAGGTTTTCTGTCGTAATGTACCTTTGCACATTCCAGCTGTCAACTGGCCTGGAAGTGTTTTTCTTTATTGTTTTCCTTTTGAAAAGTCATAATTTGACTTTTATGCAATTTTGAAGTGCAAGGCAAGGTTTTTTGAAAGTGACCTTGCATTAATACAAGTGACCCCGACCAGCAAGGACAGAGGAATTTAGTACGCTGCTCCCGAATCACCCAATTGTAAGTTTCCCCGATAATCTACCGCATAATAAAGATTTTTGTTATTCTTTCCCCGAATAAAATCGAGTGATTCTTTCCCGATTTTTCTCCCGCCTGCAAATCCGACTTACTCCAACCCTCACCGGCACCCCGACATCCGTAAGTTATCTTTGTGGTCACCCCGGATCAACAAAGCTTTCTACGTTTTTATTTGGTCCTTCGAGCCGGATGAGGCTCTGGAGTTAGGTCGTCGCAGAACCCCCGACCACTTACAAACAAGTCGACTAATGGTTCCCTTTTTTCTTTCCATTTTCATGCGCTTCACACGTCCACACTGAGTCGTCCTACACTGGTATTTTCATGGATTGTCCTGCTGGTTTATCTTCAACAAATTTATGAGCTTGTGCATCTAGAACATCAGCGAAATCCAGTAGACTATGCGCAGTCCCCAGCAATAGCTGCAAATCGCCACCTGCAAGCTTTCCAGAAGAAGTGTGAAACTCGCCCCGCAACATTCCGAGTCGCCATCAGCCAGCAGCGAAGGGCAATCGTGAACAGTGAGAGCAAGCATTAAGTCCGGGTTTAGACAGGGAAACATCTGGAACGGCAACACTGTATTCGGTGGAGAGGGACGGACGGGGAAAGGAGAGGGGTTTTTGTTTCCCGTACTGGCGACACGCCATTCACACTCATTCCATTCACAATTCCAGTGTTGCCGTTCCAGATGTTTCCCTGTCTAAACCCGGACTAAAGGAACTGCACAGCTCGCCGTAGTACAGCCACCCAGCACCAAACTAACCTTTAAGCAGCAGCACTCCCCACATCAATCGCAGGGCTTCGACACATAAAGCAAACCGCAGCCACAATAAGCCCCCGAAGAATTTGTTCTCCATAAGATTTGTGCTCTAGCAACCCCTTCCGCTGCTCAGCCTTTGTGCCGACGACGTTTGCTCGCCCTAGTGCAGCCATCCAACGCAGCATCAAAAATAGTACACTAGCTCTGCGCCAACGGTGGAGCCTGCAGCGAATTAAACAACAACAATTCAACGCACACCCCAGCAAACCAAATTATCAAGTATCATTCGGTGAGTTGTTTTTTTGGTTTGTAATTCAGTGCGATTCCCGGTGCTTAAGTAATCCAACGTTAAAACGAGAACGTTAGGCATAAGCCTCGCTCCAGGCCGTAGAGCCAATTATGATTTCATTTAAATTTAAGTAAAATTTTAAATTTCCACTGCCAATCAAAACTTTCATTTTCAGTTTTCGCCACAAATTTCTTCTTTCTTTAAATTTTATAAAACAAACAAAAAATTTGGCGAGTTTCTTAACTAGTTACATATACATAAATATATATTTTAAAAATTTGAGGATTCCTGCCGTGCCCATTTCCGATCTATAAATTTTGAAGACTTTTGCTGCGCCCATTTCTTCCTTTTTTATATTTGTAAAATTTTTATTACTATTTTTATTTACTTACACTCATATATTCATAATATTTTCCAAATTATTGTATCCGCATATTTATGATATTTTAAGTTTTTATAAAAAATTTAAAGCGTTAATCATAAATCACCCGCACTATTTCTTTACGCGTGCCAACCTCTTGTGTAGTTGCTGGTCGTTTTGCTTTGTTCAACCATTCGCGCTGCACGTCAACCCAAATTGCTCGTTGGGTTATTCGGTTCTGTCAAAACGGACCGGTGAGATTTGGCGTTGCCACCTCGCCAAATCTTAATTTTTTTGTGCCAGTTACTCTTTGTGACAGACAAAGTTGGATATTTCCTGGCTTTTGATTCAAATATACATAGAACTCAATTTTCTGGTGTCGATCGGCCCTATTTGAAGAACACTGTGCTGTTCTTAAATAATATACTCGAAATTAAAAGCAACGCAAGTGGTTCCCGTTTCTCGAATATATATTAGCGCTCGGTTCGGAAGAAATTTTGGACTCTGTATTTGACAGGCCTACACCCAAAGAAAAAATCGTTTGGGTTTCAGCATTTCTTTTGAACAGGCGTAGCCTGTGGATAATATTTTACAGTCAGTAGGAAATTTTACTACCCGAAAAATCTTTCTGAATTTTTTAATTCCTAGCGTTCCCGTATTTTTCTTCTATTTCCATACACGCGAAGTAAAAGTAATTTTCTTAAATTGAATTATTAAATTTATTTTAGCAATTTAAATTCAACTACAATTCTTCTTTGAAAATGTTTTCTCGTTTGTTTTCCACTGGGTAAATTTGCCCGTCAATTCGAATCATGGCTGCGTTGAGACGCTTTGTGCGCTTGGCCGACGAACTTCTAGAGTTCGAAGCGACGTTTAGCAGGACTCGAGATTATAACACTTACCACTCTCTCGAAGTCCAAAGAGAAGAAGTGAGATCTCTTTGGAACAAGGTGCGGGCTTCGTATGACGACTGCCTAGACACGATTACGGTGGTTGACAATCAACACTCAGTTGACGCAACCAAAACAAAATATAGGATATGTTACACCGCCTATATTCGGTGTGCGGCGCAAATGGGCGAATTAATTCACTCCTTTGCGCCCCCATCCCCGGCTATCTCCTCGAATATGCAGCCCGATCCCCCCGTTTGTGCACAATCAATCGCACCCCGGTTGTCAAGTGGGACCTTAGCTCAAACGTTGAAGCTGTACCCCGCGAATGGTTTTAAAATCTCGTGCCGATCCTGCTCGTCCTCACGACATGTTCTCAAAACGTGTCCAAAGTTTTTAGGCATGTCGGTGAAGGATCGCTTGTCTGAAGTGAGCCGACTTAAGTTATGTTGTAATTGCCTGTTATCTGCGCATGAGGTCGGGAATTGCAACAGTCCCTTCCAGTGTCCGAAATGTAAGCAGCGTCATCATCCGTTCTTGCATTTCGAGAATACGTCCCCACCGAATACTAATTTAAAACTTCCATCAGATCCCGCGCCTGTACGTTCGTTCCCCGGTCAGGTAAATTCTTATCAAACCCGAGGAGAATCTGATAAACACGTAATCGCTAATCACAGCGCATTAATTTCCCCCCGCGATTCATGCCAGCAAGTACACACGAGGGCGTTTGTTCTCCCTAGTTTTCTCGGTAATCTTGAATTGATTCGCGTTAGCTCCGTCACTGCGCGAGTTGAACAAAATATAATTAAGCTCGGAGTTCAACAACGTTTCTGTGGGTTATGGGCTTCCACGGGACAAGTGCCACGACGCCCAAACCCAACCTCGACGGTGATTGCCGCGTACAACAGCGGTACTCACCTATGCGCTATGGCAGATTCATCCCGGTTGTGCTCTGAAAAGCTCCTCTTGCTATTATATCCAGAGTTTCGCAACATTGAGAGTTTGAGCCCTGTGCTACTTCACCGCATCTGCGCGAACTACCTGTCGCCGTCCTATCGTACCCAACCATGCGTCAGCGAAGTTTGCAACGAGGATGAACCGCTGGATGGCGGCGATTGCTTAGGTCGCGCGGTGCGGATGTCCAAGGAGGACCGGCACGGAGTAGGACCCGGTCCGTTCTGCCCGGCTGAGAAGGCCTTGGACGAAGTACGGAGGGTTTCGCCTGGAGCAGTGTCTCGACCATGCCGCCCACGCGATATCTCTCCGGACACAGAGGCGATGTACCTAGCTGGAGTGATGTCACGCCCATGTCACCCGGCTGTGGAGTCGCTGCGACGGAACAACGATGGCAAGCGTGGAGCATCGCCTCGACCGTGGTGCCCACCGCTAAGCAGCCTTCCCTTCCGCCTGCCCCCTCGCTCTGACCGCCCTGCAAGACCCGGCCAACCGCGTATTAGACGGTGCTGGAAATATCGGCGCAGAAGCGCGCCTTTGGGGCGCTCGAATTTTTCGCCCTAGACTGGGCCCCCTGGTCCATGTCCCCCGGCTGTGGAGTCGCTGCGGCGGAAAACGATGGCTGGGGTGGAGCATCGCCTAGACCGTGGTGCCCACCGCCAAGTAGCCACCCCGTCCGAATGCTACCCTTTGAGCAACGATGGCTGGCGTGGAGCACCGCCTTGACCGTGGTGCCCACCTCTAAGCAGCCATCCCTTCCGCTCGTGCTGCAAATATCGGCGCAGAAGCGCGTCGATGGGAGCGCTCGAATTTTTCGCCTTGGAATGGGCCGTTCCTTGCACTTAGCAGCGCAAGGCACCATATTTGGTTGGGTGCATTCAGGTGTGCGCCATATGCGAAGACCTTAACAACCCCTGAAATATTTACTACTTATACTTACTTTTGATTATATATATTTATCTATACAATCGCACTGGAATACAATACTAAAATACAACTCTTTATATTTACTCAAATGTAGCTATTAAGAATTTATGGTGCAAGTTGCAGTGACGCTGCAAGGGGGGCGGAATGTTCACGCCAAACCCCTCAGCGCTGCATCCCTGTCCTTGCTTTGAAGGTCGATGGCAACCCAGGCCAGAATGAGAGGTTTTCTGTCGTAATGTACCTTTGCACATTCCAGCTGTCAACTGGCCTGGAAGTGTTTTTCTTTATTGTTTTCCTTTTGAAAAGTCATAATTTGACTTTTATGCAATTTTGAAGTGCAAGGCAAGGTTTTTTGAAAGTGACCTTGCATTAATACAAGTGACCCCGACCAGCAAGGACAGAGGAATTTAGTACGCTGCTCCCGAATCACCCAATTGTAAGTTTCCCCGATAATCTACCGCATAATAAAGATTTTTGTTATTCTTTCCCCGAATAAAATCGAGTGATTCTTTCCCGATTTTTCTCCCGCCTGCAAATCCGACTTACTCCAACGCTCACCGGCACCCCGACATCCGTAAGTTATCTTTGTGGTCACCCCGGATCAACAAAGCTTTCTACGTTTTTACTAACATTCAAGCTACCGAATAAACATAAACTCGTATAATATGATAGGGAGGACACACCCAAATCAGAAAGTAAACATAATGTAAAAACGAAGAAATGTTCTTACAGAAACAAAAACTGATACATTCATTTGCCTCAAGTATGTGCTCCGATGGAGCTCTCAAGTAAGGCAAAAACAATTGCATTAGACAATAGGGGTATTCCCGATCCGGTGCAATTGGTCATGCAAAAGAGCGAATGCAAAATATTTTTCCACCTTTTGCATACACAACTACAAAACACACTGGTTTGCTTTTGCATTAAAGTCACAATTTTCCTAGACCAGAACCCATTGCGTTTAGTGGAAAATATTTGATGCAAAATATGAGCATAGTTGCCAGCTTGAAAAGTCCCACTTATCGGTGACCTAAGTTGCCAACAACGAGTATTAACAGCGACCAGCTGATCATTTTGATTTGTATTTCACTTTTTATTTCCAAAAATGGTGTCTTTAATATTTACGGGTGATTTCATTTGCTGCATTTTCAAATAAGAAGTCGCAAAATTGTTGTTTTTCGCTGTTTCGTGTCATTTTATTAAACTCAGCTGTTTGACAAAAGCATTTGAATGCATTTCGCAAATCGGTCGTTCCCGATTATAAAAATGCAAAAGGAAAATTTTGCTTTTGCTTTTGCATTCGCTCCGGATCGGGAATACCCCTAATGTACAATAACAACAAACACTATGCGTTTGATATAGACAGCAGGTAACTGTGATGTTTGCCAGCGCAGAGTCGTCCAGTCCGATGGTGTGATGGTTAGCGCATTCGCTTACTACGTCATAGGTTCATGGTTCAACTCCTACGTTTCACAGACTTTACCATTAATGCTTCTATTTCGAGTAATTAGTCGTTTAGAAATTATTATAATTCACATTAAAAGTCACTGATGAGGTTTTCTGGCAAAAACCGAAATAGCTATATGACCTGCCCATGTGAGCAATAATTCGAATTCTTTGTTGTTGTACACTTAAAATTGCTTTGTTTCAGAACAGAAATAGACAACTAAGTATTGTCATTTCTCTTTGGCAAGTCAGTCCGAATAAAAACTATTCTTTCTAACATTCAAGCTGCCGAATAAACATAAACTCGTATAATATGATAGGGAGGACACACCCAAATCAGAAAGTAAACATAATGTAAAAACGAAGAAATGTTCTTACAGAAACAAAAACTGATACATTCATTTGCCTCAAGTATGTGCTCCGATGGAGCTCTCAAGTAAGGCAAAAACAATTGCATTAGACAGTGTACAATAACAACAAACACTATGCGTTTGATATAGACAGCAGGTAACTGTGATGTTTGCCAGCGCCAGAGTCGTCCAGTCCGATGGTGTGATGGTTAGCGCATTCGCTTACTACGTCATAGGTTCATGGTTCAACTCCTACGTTTCACAGACTTTACCATTAATGCTTCTATTTCGAGTAATTAGTCGTTTAGAAATTATTAGAATTCTCATTAAAAGTCACTGATGAGGTTTTCTGGCAAAAACCGAAATAGCTATATGACCTGCCCATGTGAGCAATAATTCTAATTCTTTGTTGTTGTACACTTAAAATTGCTTTGTTTCAGAACAGAAATAGACAACAAAGTATTGTCATTCCTCTTTGGCAAGTCAGTCCGAATAAAAACTATTCTTTCTAACATTCAAGCTGCCGAATAAACATAAACTCGTATAATATGATAGGGAGGACACACCCAAATCAGAAAGTAAACATAATGTAAAAACGAAGAAATGTTCTTACAGAAACAAAAACTGATTCATTCATTTGCCTCAAGTATGTGCTCCGATGGAGCTCTCAAGTAAGGCAAAAACAATTGCATTAGACAGTGTACAATAACAACAAACACTATGCGTTTGATATAGACAGCAGGTAACTGTGATGTTTGCCAGCGCAGAGTCGTCCAGTCCGATGGTGTGATGGTTAGCGCATTCGCTTACTACGTCATAGGTTCATGGTTCAACTCCTACGTTTCACAGACTTGACCATTAATGCTTCTATTTCGAGTAATTAGTCGTTTAGAAATTATTATAATTCACATTAAAAGTCACTGATGAGGTTTTCTGGCAAAAACCGAAATAGCTATATGACCTGCCCATGTGAGCAATAATTCTAATTCTTTGTTGTTGTACACTTAAAATTGCTTTGTTTCAGAACAGAAATAGACAACTAAGTAATGTCATTTCTCTTTGGCAAGTCAGTCCGAATAAAAACTATTCTTTCTAACATTCAAGCTGCCGAATAAACATAAACTCGTATAATATGATAGGGAGGACACACCCAAATCAGAAAGTAAACATAATGTAAAAACGAAGAAATGTTCTTACAGAAACAAAAACTGATACATTCATTTGCCTCAAGTATGTGCTCCGATGGAGCTCTCAAGTAAGGCAAAAACAATTGCATTAGACAGTGTACAATAACAACAAACACTATGCGTTTGATATAGACAGCAGGTAACTGTGATGTTTGCCAGCGCAGAGTCGTCCAGTCCGATGGTGTGATGGTTAGCGCATTCGCTTACTACGTCATAGGTTCATGGTTCAACTCCTACGTTTCACAGACTTTACCATTAATGCTTCTATTTCGAGTAATTAGTCGTTTAGAAATTATTATAATTCACATTAAAAGTCACTGATGAGGTTTTCTGGCAAAAACCGAAATAGCTATATGACCTGCCCATGTGAGCAATAATTCTAATTCTTTGTTGTTGTACACTTAAAATTGCTTTGTTTCAGAACAGAAATAGACAACTAAGTATTGTCATTTCTCTTTGGCAAGTCAGTCCGAATAAAAACTATTCTTTCTAACATTCAAGCTGCCGAATAAACATAAACTCGTATAATATGATAGGGAGGACACACCCAAATCAGAAAGTAAACATAATGTAAAAACGAAGAAATGTTCTTACAGAAACAAAAACTGATACATTCATTTGCCTCAAGTATGTGCTCCGATGGAGCTCTCAAGTAAGGCAAAAACAATTGCATTAGACAGTGTACAATAACAACAAACACTATGCGTTTGATATAGACAGCAGGTAACTGTGATGTTTGCCAGCGCAGAGTCGTCCAGTCCGATGGTGTGATGGTTAGCGCATTCGCTTACTACGTCATAGGTTCATGGTTCGACTTTACCATTAATGCTTCTATTTCGAGTAATTAGTCGTTTAGAAATTATTATAATTCACATTAAAAGTCACTGATGAGGTTTTCTGGCAAAAACCGAAATAGCTATATGACCTGCCCATGTGAGCAATAATTCTAATTCTTTGTTGTTGTACACTTAAAATTGCTTTGTTTCAGAACAGAAATAGACAACTAAGTATTGTCATTTCTCTTTGGCAAGTCAGTCCGAATAAAAACTATTCTTTCTAACATTCAAGCTGCCGAATAAACATAAACTCGTATAATATGATAGGGAGGACACACCCAAATCAGAAAGTAAACATAATGTAAAAACGAAGAAATGTTCTTACAGAAACAAAAACTGATACATTCATTTGCCTCAAGTATGTGCTCCGATGGAGCTCTCAAGTAAGGCAAAAACAATTGCATTAGACAGTGTACAATAACAACAAACACTATGCGTTTGATATAGACAGCAGGTAACTGTGATGTTTGCCAGCGCCAGAGTCGTCCAGTCCGATGGTGTGATGGTTAGCGCATTCGCTTACTACGTCATAGGTTCATGGTTCAACTCCTACGTTTCACAGACTTTACCATTAATGCTTCTATTTCGAGTAATTAGTCGTTTAAAAATTATTAGAATTCTCATTAAAAGTCACTGATGAGGTTTTCTGGCAAAAACCGAAATAGCTATATGACCTGCCCATGTGAGCAATAATTCTAATTCTTTGTTGTTGTACACTTAAAATTGCTTTGTTTCAGAACAGAAATAGACAACAAAGTATTGTCATTCCTCTTTGGCAAGTCAGTCCGAATAAAAACTATTCTTTCTAACATTCAAGCTGCCGAATAAACATAAACTCGTATAATATGATAGGGAGGACACACCCAAATCAGAAAGTAAACATAATGTAAAAACGAAGAAATGTTCTTACAGAAACAAAAACTGATTCATTCATTTGCCTCAAGTATGTGCTCCGATGGAGCTCTCAAGTAAGGCAAAAACAATTGCATTAGACAGTGTACAATAACAACAAACACTATGCGTTTGATATAGACAGCAGGTAACTGTGATGTTTGCCAGCGCAGAGTCGTCCAGTCCGATGGTGTGATGGTTAGCGCATTCGCTTACTACGTCATAGGTTCATGGTTCAACTCCTACGTTTCACAGACTTGACCATTAATGCTTCTATTTCGAGTAATTAGTCGTTTAGAAATTATTATAATTCACATTAAAAGTCACTGATGAGGTTTTCTGGCAAAAACCGAAATAGCTATATGACCTGCCCATGTGAGCAATAATTCTAATTCTTTGTTGTTGTACACTTAAAATTGCTTTGTTTCAGAACAGAAATAGACAACTAAGTAATGTCATTTCTCTTTGGCAAGTCAGTCCGAATAAAAACTATTCTTTCTAACATTCAAGCTGCCGAATAAACATAAACTCGTATAATATGATAGGGAGGACACACCCAAATCAGAAAGTAAACATAATGTAAAAACGAAGAAATGTTCTTACAGAAACAAAAACTGATACATTCATTTGCCTCAAGTATGTGCTCCGATGGAGCTCTCAAGTAAGGCAAAAACAATTGCATTAGACAGTGTACAATAACAACAAACACTATGCGTTTGATATAGACAGCAGGTAACTGTGATGTTTGCCAGCGCAGAGTCGTCCAGTCCGATGGTGTGATGGTTAGCGCATTCGCTTACTACGTCATAGGTTCATGGTTCAACTCCTACGTTTCACAGACTTTACCATTAATGCTTCTATTTCGAGTAATTAGTCGTTTAGAAATTATTATAATTCACATTAAAAGTCACTGATAAGGTTTTCTGGCAAAAACCGAAATAGCTATATGACCTGCCCATGTGAGCAATAATTCTAATTCTTTGTTGTTGTACACTTAAAATTGCTTTGTTTCAGAACAGAAGTAGACAACTAAGTATTGTCATTTCTCTTTGGCAAGTCAGTCCGAATAAAAACTATTCTTTCTAACATTCAAGCTGCCGAATAAACATAAACTCGTATAATATGATAGGGAGGACACACCCAAATCAGAAAGTAAACATAATGTAAAAACGAAGAAATGTTCTTACAGAAACAAAAACTGATACATTCATTTGCCTCAAGTATGTGCTCCGATGGAGCTCTCAAGTAAGGCAAAAACAATTGCATTAGACAGTGTACAATAACAACAAACACTATGCGTTTGATATAGACAGCAGGTAACTGTGATGTTTGCCAGCGCCAGAGTCGTCCAGTCCGATGGTGTGATGGTTAGCGCATTCGCTTACTACGTCATAGGTTCATGGTTCAACTCCTACGTTTCACAGACTTTACCATTAATGCTTCTATTTCGAGTAATTAGTCGTTTAGAAATTATTAGAATTCTCATTAAAAGTCACTGATGAGGTTTTCTGGCAAAAACCGAAATAGCTATATGACCTGCCCATGTGAGCAATAATTCTAATTCTTTGTTGTTGTACACTTAAAATTGCTTTGTTTCAGAACAGAAATAGACAACAAAGTATTGTCATTCCTCTTTGGCAAGTCAGTCCGAATAAAAACTATTCTTTCTAACATTCAAGCTGCCGAATAAACATAAACTCGTATAATATGATAGGGAGGACACACCCAAATCAGAAAGTAAACATAATGTAAAAACGAAGAAATGTTCTTACAGAAACAAAAACTGATTCATTCATTTGCCTCAAGTATGTGCTCCGATGGAGCTCTCAAGTAAGGCAAAAACAATTGCATTAGACAGTGTACAATAACAACAAACACTATGCGTTTGATATAGACAGCAGGTAACTGTGATGTTTGCCAGCGCAGAGTCGTCCAGTCCGATGGTGTGATGGTTAGCGCATTCGCTTACTACGTCATAGGTTCATGGTTCAACTCCTACGTTTCACAGACTTGACCATTAATGCTTCTATTTCTAGTAATTAGTCGTTTAGAAATTATTATAATTCACATTAAAAGTCACTGATGAGGTTTTCTGGCAAAAACCGAAATAGCTATATGACCTGCCCATGTGAGCAATAATTCTAATTCTTTGTTGTTGTACACTTAAAATTGCTTTGTTTCAGAACAGAAATAGACAACTAAGTAATGTCATTTCTCTTTGGCAAGTCAGTCCGAATAAAAACTATTCTTTCTAACATTCAAGCTGCCGAATAAACATAAACTCGTATAATATGATAGGGAGGACACACCCAAATCAGAAAGTAAACATAATGTAAAAACGAAGAAATGTTCTTACAGAAACAAAAACTGATACATTCATTTGCCTCAAGTATGTGCTCCGATGGAGCTCTCAAGTAAGGCAAAAACAATTGCATTAGACAGTGTACAATAACAACAAACACTATGCGTTTGATATAGACAGCAGGTAACTGTGATGTTTGCCAGCGCAGAGTCGTCCAGTCCGATGGTGTGATGGTTAGCGCATTCGCTTACTACGTCATAGGTTCATGGTTCAACTCCTACGTTTCACAGACTTTACCATTAATGCTTCTATTTCGAGTAATTAGTCGTTTAGAAATTATTATAATTCACATTAAAAGTCACTGATGAGGTTTTCTGGCAAAAACCGAAATAGCTATATGACCTGCCCATGTGAGCAATAATTCTAATTCTTTGTTGTTGTACACTTAAAATTGCTTTGTTTCAGAACAGAAATAGACAACTAAGTATTGTCATTTCTCTTTGGCAAGTCAGTCCGAATAAAAACTATTCTTTCTAACATTCAAGCTGCCGAATAAACATAAACTCGTATAATATGATAGGGAGGACACACCCAAATCAGAAAGTAAACATAATGTAAAAACGAAGAAATGTTCTTACAGAAACAAAAACTGATACATTCATTTGCCTCAAGTATGTGCTCCGATGGAGCTCTCAAGTAAGGCAAAAACAATTGCATTAGACAGTGTACAATAACAACAAACACTATGCGTTTGATATAGACAGCAGGTAACTGTGATGTTTGCCAGCGCAGAGTCGTCCAGTCCGATGGTGTGATGGTTAGCGCATTCGCTTACTACGTCATAGGTTCATGGTTCGACTTTACCATTAATGCTTCTATTTCGAGTAATTAGTCGTTTAGAAATTATTATAATTCACATTAAAAGTCACTGATGAGGTTTTCTGGCAAAAACCGAAATAGCTATATGACCTGCCCATGTGAGCAATAATTCTAATTCTTTGTTGTTGTACACTTAAAATTGCTTTGTTTCAGAACAGAAATAGACAACTAAGTATTGTCATTTCTCTTTGGCAAGTCAGTCCGAATAAAAACTATTCTTTCTAACATTCAAGCTGCCGAATAAACATAAACTCGTATAATATGATAGGGAGGACACACCCAAATCAGAAAGTAAACATAATGTAAAAACGAAGAAATGTTCTTACAGAAACAAAAACTGATACATTCATTTGCCTCAAGTATGTGCTCCGATGGAGCTCTCAAGTAAGGCAAAAACAATTGCATTAGACAGTGTACAATAACAACAAACACTATGCGTTTGATATAGACAGCAGGTAACTGTGATGTTTGCCAGCGCCAGAGTCGTCCAGTCCGATGGTGTGATGGTTAGCGCATTCGCTTACTACGTCATAGGTTCATGGTTCAACTCCTACGTTTCACAGACTTTACCATTAATGCTTCTATTTCGAGTAATTAGTCGTTTAAAAATTATTAGAATTCTCATTAAAAGTCACTGATGAGGTTTTCTGGCAAAAACCGAAATAGCTATATGACCTGCCCATGTGAGCAATAATTCTAATTCTTTGTTGTTGTACACTTAAAATTGCTTTGTTTCAGAACAGAAATAGACAACAAAGTATTGTCATTCCTCTTTGGCAAGTCAGTCCGAATAAAAACTATTCTTTCTAACATTCAAGCTGCCGAATAAACATAAACTCGTATAATATGATAGGGAGGACACACCCAAATCAGAAAGTAAACATAATGTAAAAACGAAGAAATGTTCTTACAGAAACAAAAACTGATTCATTCATTTGCCTCAAGTATGTGCTCCGATGGAGCTCTCAAGTAAGGCAAAAACAATTGCATTAGACAGTGTACAATAACAACAAACACTATGCGTTTGATATAGACAGCAGGTAACTGTGATGTTTGCCAGCGCAGAGTCGTCCAGTCCGATGGTGTGATGGTTAGCGCATTCGCTTACTACGTCATAGGTTCATGGTTCAACTCCTACGTTTCACAGACTTGACCATTAATGCTTCTATTTCGAGTAATTAGTCGTTTAGAAATTATTATAATTCACATTAAAAGTCACTGATGAGGTTTTCTGGCAAAAACCGAAATAGCTATATGACCTGCCCATGTGAGCAATAATTCTAATTCTTTGTTGTTGTACACTTAAAATTGCTTTGTTTCAGAACAGAAATAGACAACTAAGTAATGTCATTTCTCTTTGGCAAGTCAGTCCGAATAAAAACTATTCTTTCTAACATTCAAGCTGCCGAATAAACATAAACTCGTATAATATGATAGGGAGGACACACCCAAATCAGAAAGTAAACATAATGTAAAAACGAAGAAATGTTCTTACAGAAACAAAAACTGATACATTCATTTGCCTCAAGTATGTGCTCCGATGGAGCTCTCAAGTAAGGCAAAAACAATTGCATTAGACAGTGTACAATAACAACAAACACTATGCGTTTGATATAGACAGCAGGTAACTGTGATGTTTGCCAGCGCAGAGTCGTCCAGTCCGATGGTGTGATGGTTAGCGCATTCGCTTACTACGTCATAGGTTCATGGTTCAACTCCTACGTTTCACAGACTTTACCATTAATGCTTCTATTTCGAGTAATTAGTCGTTTAGAAATTATTATAATTCACATTAAAAGTCACTGATAAGGTTTTCTGGCAAAAACCGAAATAGCTATATGACCTGCCCATGTGAGCAATAATTCTAATTCTTTGTTGTTGTACACTTAAAATTGCTTTGTTTCAGAACAGAAGTAGACAACTAAGTATTGTCATTTCTCTTTGGCAAGTCAGTCCGAATAAAAACTATTCTTTCTAACATTCAAGCTGCCGAATAAACATAAACTCGTATAATATGATAGGGAGGACACACCCAAATCAGAAAGTAAACATAATGTAAAAACGAAGAAATGTTCTTACAGAAACAAAAACTGATACATTCATTTGCCTCAAGTATGTGCTCCGATGGAGCTCTCAAGTAAGGCAAAAACAATTGCATTAGACAGTGTACAATAACAACAAACACTATGCGTTTGATATAGACAGCAGGTAACTGTGATGTTTGCCAGCGCCAGAGTCGTCCAGTCCGATGGTGTGATGGTTAGCGCATTCGCTTACTACGTCATAGGTTCATGGTTCAACTCCTACGTTTCACAGACTTTACCATTAATGCTTCTATTTCGAGTAATTAGTCGTTTAGAAATTATTAGAATTCTCATTAAAAGTCACTGATGAGGTTTTCTGGCAAAAACCGAAATAGCTATATGACCTGCCCATGTGAGCAATAATTCTAATTCTTTGTTGTTGTACACTTAAAATTGCTTTGTTTCAGAACAGAAATAGACAACAAAGTATTGTCATTCCTCTTTGGCAAGTCAGTCCGAATAAAAACTATTCTTTCTAACATTCAAGCTGCCGAATAAACATAAACTCGTATAATATGATAGGGAGGACACACCCAAATCAGAAAGTAAACATAATGTAAAAACGAAGAAATGTTCTTACAGAAACAAAAACTGATTCATTCATTTGCCTCAAGTATGTGCTCCGATGGAGCTCTCAAGTAAGGCAAAAACAATTGCATTAGACAGTGTACAATAACAACAAACACTATGCGTTTGATATAGACAGCAGGTAACTGTGATGTTTGCCAGCGCAGAGTCGTCCAGTCCGATGGTGTGATGGTTAGCGCATTCGCTTACTACGTCATAGGTTCATGGTTCAACTCCTACGTTTCACAGACTTGACCATTAATGCTTCTATTTCTAGTAATTAGTCGTTTAGAAATTATTATAATTCACATTAAAAGTCACTGATGAGGTTTTCTGGCAAAAACCGAAATAGCTATATGACCTGCCCATGTGAGCAATAATTCTAATTCTTTGTTGTTGTACACTTAAAATTGCTTTGTTTCAGAACAGAAATAGACAACTAAGTAATGTCATTTCTCTTTGGCAAGTCAGTCCGAATAAAAACTATTCTTTCTAACATTCAAGCTGCCGAATAAACATAAACTCGTATAATATGATAGGGAGGACACACCCAAATCAGAAAGTAAACATAATGTAAAAACGAAGAAATGTTCTTACAGAAACAAAAACTGATACATTCATTTGCCTCAAGTATGTGCTCCGATGGAGCTCTCAAGTAAGGCAAAAACAATTGCATTAGACAGTGTACAATAACAACAAACACTATGCGTTTGATATAGACAGCAGGTAACTGTGATGTTTGCCAGCGCAGAGTCGTCCAGTCCGATGGTGTGATGGTTAGCGCATTCGCTTACTACGTCATAGGTTCATGGTTCAACTCCTACGTTTCACAGACTTTACCATTAATGCTTCTATTTCGAGTAATTAGTCGTTTAGAAATTATTATAATTCACATTAAAAGTCACTGATGAGGTTTTCTGGCAAAAACCGAAATAGCTATATGACCTGCCCATGTGAGCAATAATTCTAATTCTTTGTTGTTGTACACTTAAAATTGCTTTGTTTCAGAACAGAAATAGACAACTAAGTATTGTCATTTCTCTTTGGCAAGTCAGTCCGAATAAAAACTATTCTTTCTAACATTCAAGCTGCCGAATAAACATAAACTCGTATAATATGATAGGGAGGACACACCCAAATCAGAAAGTAAACATAATGTAAAAACGAAGAAATGTTCTTACAGAAACAAAAACTGATACATTCATTTGCCTCAAGTATGTGCTCCGATGGAGCTCTCAAGTAAGGCAAAAACAATTGCATTAGACAGTGTACAATAACAACAAACACTATGCGTTTGATATAGACAGCAGGTAACTGTGATGTTTGCCAGCGCAGAGTCGTCCAGTCCGATGGTGTGATGGTTAGCGCATTCGCTTACTACGTCATAGGTTCATGGTTCGACTTTACCATTAATGCTTCTATTTCGAGTAATTAGTCGTTTAGAAATTATTATAATTCACATTAAAAGTCACTGATGAGGTTTTCTGGCAAAAACCGAAATAGCTATATGACCTGCCCATGTGAGCAATAATTCTAATTCTTTGTTGTTGTACACTTAAAATTGCTTTGTTTCAGAACAGAAATAGACAACTAAGTATTGTCATTTCTCTTTGGCAAGTCAGTCCGAATAAAAACTATTCTTTCTAACATTCAAGCTGCCGAATAAACATAAACTCGTATAATATGATAGGGAGGACACACCCAAATCAGAAAGTAAACATAATGTAAAAACGAAGAAATGTTCTTACAGAAACAAAAACTGATACATTCATTTGCCTCAAGTATGTGCTCCGATGGAGCTCTCAAGTAAGGCAAAAACAATTGCATTAGACAGTGTACAATAACAACAAACACTATGCGTTTGATATAGACAGCAGGTAACTGTGATGTTTGCCAGCGCCAGAGTCGTCCAGTCCGATGGTGTGATGGTTAGCGCATTCGCTTACTACGTCATAGGTTCATGGTTCAACTCCTACGTTTCACAGACTTTACCATTAATGCTTCTATTTCGAGTAATTAGTCGTTTAGAAATTATTAGAATTCTCATTAAAAGTCACTGATGAGGTTTTCTGGCAAAAACCGAAATAGCTATATGACCTGCCCATGTGAGCAATAATTCTAATTCTTTGTTGTTGTACACTTAAAATTGCTTTGTTTCAGAACAGAAATAGACAACAAAGTATTGTCATTCCTCTTTGGCAAGTCAGTCCGAATAAAAACTATTCTTTCTAACATTCAAGCTGCCGAATAAACATAAACTCGTATAATATGATAGGGAGGACACACCCAAATCAGAAAGTAAACATAATGTAAAAACGAAGAAATGTTCTTACAGAAACAAAAACTGATTCATTCATTTGCCTCAAGTATGTGCTCCGATGGAGCTCTCAAGTAAGGCAAAAACAATTGCATTAGACAGTGTACAATAACAACAAACACTATGCGTTTGATATAGACAGCAGGTAACTGTGATGTTTGCCAGCGCAGAGTCGTCCAGTCCGATGGTGTGATGGTTAGCGCATTCGCTTACTACGTCATAGGTTCATGGTTCAACTCCTACGTTTCACAGACTTGACCATTAATGCTTCTATTTCGAGTAATTAGTCGTTTAGAAATTATTATAATTCACATTAAAAGTCACTGATGAGGTTTTCTGGCAAAAACCGAAATAGCTATATGACCTGCCCATGTGAGCAATAATTCTAATTCTTTGTTGTTGTACACTTAAAATTGCTTTGTTTCAGAACAGAAATAGACAACTAAGTAATGTCATTTCTCTTTGGCAAGTCAGTCCGAATAAAAACTATTCTTTCTAACATTCAAGCTGCCGAATAAACATAAACTCGTATAATATGATAGGGAGGACACACCCAAATCAGAAAGTAAACATAATGTAAAAACGAAGAAATGTTCTTACAGAAACAAAAACTGATACATTCATTTGCCTCAAGTATGTGCTCCGATGGAGCTCTCAAGTAAGGCAAAAACAATTGCATTAGACAGTGTACAATAACAACAAACACTATGCGTTTGATATAGACAGCAGGTAACTGTGATGTTTGCCAGCGCAGAGTCGTCCAGTCCGATGGTGTGATGGTTAGCGCATTCGCTTACTACGTCATAGGTTCATGGTTCAACTCCTACGTTTCACAGACTTTACCATTAATGCTTCTATTTCGAGTAATTAGTCGTTTAGAAATTATTATAATTCACATTAAAAGTCACTGATGAGGTTTTCTGGCAAAAACCGAAATAGCTATATGACCTGCCCATGTGAGCAATAATTCTAATTCTTTGTTGTTGTACACTTAAAATTGCTTTGTTTCAGAACAGAAATAGACAACTAAGTATTGTCATTTCTCTTTGGCAAGTCAGTCCGAATAAAAACTATTCTTTCTAACATTCAAGCTGCCAAATAAACATAAACTCGTATAATATGATAGGGAGGACACACCCAAATCAGAAAGTAAACATAATGTAAAAACGAAGAAATGTTCTTACAGAAACAAAAACTGATACATTCATTTGCCTCAAGTATGTGCTCCGATGGAGCTCTCAAGTAAGGCAAAAACAATTGCATTAGACAGTGTACAATAACAACAAACACTATGCGTTTGATATAGACAGCAGGTAACTGTGATGTTTGCCAGCGCCAGAGTCGTCCAGTCCGATGGTGTGATGGTTAGCGCATTCGCTTACTACGTCATAGGTTCATGGTTCAACTCCTACGTTTCACAGACTTTACCATTAATGCTTCTATTTCGAGTAATTAGTCGTTTAGAAATTATTAGAATTCTCATTAAAAGTCACTGATGAGGTTTTCTGGCAAAAACCGAAATAGCTATATGACCTGCCCATGTGAGCAATAATTCTAATTCTTTGTTGTTGTACACTTAAAATTGCTTTGTTTCAGAACAGAAATAGACAACAAAGTATTGTCATTCCTCTTTGGCAAGTCAGTCCGAATAAAAACTATTCTTTCTAACATTCAAGCTGCCGAATAAACATAAACTCGTATAATATGATAGGGAGGACACACCCAAATCAGAAAGTAAACATAATGTAAAAACGAAGAAATGTTCTTACAGAAACAAAAACTGATTCATTCATTTGCCTCAAGTATGTGCTCCGATGGAGCTCTCAAGTAAGGCAAAAACAATTGCATTAGACAGTGTACAATAACAACAAACACTATGCGTTTGATATAGACAGCAGGTAACTGTGATGTTTGCCAGCGCAGAGTCGTCCAGTCCGATGGTGTGATGGTTAGCGCATTCGCTTACTACGTCATAGGTTCATGGTTCAACTCCTACGTTTCACAGACTTGACCATTAATGCTTCTATTTCGAGTAATTAGTCGTTTAGAAATTATTATAATTCACATTAAAAGTCACTGATGAGGTTTTCTGGCAAAAACCGAAATAGCTATATGACCTGCCCATGTGAGCAATAATTCTAATTCTTTGTTGTTGTACACTTAAAATTGCTTTGTTTCAGAACAGAAATAGACAACTAAGTAATGTCATTTCTCTTTGGCAAGTCAGTCCGAATAAAAACTATTCTTTCTAACATTCAAGCTGCCGAATAAACATAAACTCGTATAATATGATAGGGAGGACACACCCAAATCAGAAAGTAAACATAATGTAAAAACGAAGAAATGTTCTTACAGAAACAAAAACTGATACATTCATTTGCCTCAAGTATGTGCTCCGATGGAGCTCTCAAGTAAGGCAAAAACAATTGCATTAGACAGTGTACAATAACAACAAACACTATGCGTTTGATATAGACAGCAGGTAACTGTGATGTTTGCCAGCGCAGAGTCGTCCAGTCCGATGGTGTGATGGTTAGCGCATTCGCTTACTACGTCATAGGTTCATGGTTCAACTCCTACGTTTCACAGACTTTACCATTAATGCTTCTATTTCGAGTAATTAGTCGTTTAGAAATTATTATAATTCACATTAAAAGTCACTGATGAGGTTTTCTGGCAAAAACCGAAATAGCTATATGACCTGCCCATGTGAGCAATAATTCTAATTCTTTGTTGTTGTACACTTAAAATTGCTTTGTTTCAGAACAGAAATAGACAACTAAGTATTGTCATTTCTCTTTGGCAAGTCAGTCCGAATAAAAACTATTCTTTCTAACATTCAAGCTGCCGAATAAACATAAACTCGTATAATATGATAGGGAGGACACACCCAAATCAGAAAGTAAACATAATGTAAAAACGAAGAAATGTTCTTACAGAAACAAAAACTGATACATTCATTTGCCTCAAGTATGTGCTCCGATGGAGCTCTCAAGTAAGGCAAAAACAATTGCATTAGACAGTGTACAATAACAACAAACACTATGCGTTTGATATAGACAGCAGGTAACTGTGATGTTTGCCAGCGCAGAGTCGTCCAGTCCGATGGTGTGATGGTTAGCGCATTCGCTTACTACGTCATAGGTTCATGGTTCGACTTTACCATTAATGCTTCTATTTCGAGTAATTAGTCGTTTAGAAATTATTATAATTCACATTAAAAGTCACTGATGAGGTTTTCTGGCAAAAACCGAAATAGCTATATGACCTGCCCATGTGAGCAATAATTCTAATTCTTTGTTGTTGTACACTTAAAATTGCTTTGTTTCAGAACAGAAATAGACAACTAAGTATTGTCATTTCTCTTTGGCAAGTCAGTCCGAATAAAAACTATTCTTTCTAACATTCAAGCTGCCGAATAAACATAAACTCGTATAATATGATAGGGAGGACACACCCAAATCAGAAAGTAAACATAATGTAAAAACGAAGAAATGTTCTTACAGAAACAAAAACTGATACATTCATTTGCCTCAAGTATGTGCTCCGATGGAGCTCTCAAGTAAGGCAAAAACAATTGCATTAGACAGTGTACAATAACAACAAACACTATGCGTTTGATATAGACAGCAGGTAACTGTGATGTTTGCCAACGCCAGAGTCGTCCAGTCCGATGGTGTGATGGTTAGCGCATTCGCTTACTACGTCATAGGTTCATGGTTCAACTCCTACGTTTCACAGACTTTACCATTAATGCTTCTATTTCGAGTAATTAGTCGTTTAGAAATTATTAGAATTCTCATTAAAAGTCACTGATGAAGTTTTCTGGCAAAAACCGAAATAGCTATATGACCTGCCCATGTGAGCAATAATTCTAATTCTTTGTTGTTGTACACTTAAAATTGCTTTGTTTCAGAACAGAAATAGACAACAAAGTATTGTCATTCCTCTTTGGCAAGTCAGTCCGAATAAAAACTATTCTTTCTAACATTCAAGCTGCCGAATAAACATAAACTCGTATAATATGATAGGGAGGACACACCCAAATCAGTAAGTAAACATAATGTAAAAACGAAGAAATGTTCTTACAGAAACAAAAACTGATTCATTCATTTGCCTCAAGTATGTGCTCCGATGGAGCTCTCAAGTAAGGCAAAAACAATTGCATTAGACAGTGTACAATAACAACAAACACTATGCGTTTGATATAGACAGCAGGTAACTGTGATGTTTGCCAGCGCAGAGTCGTCCAGTCCGATGGTGTGATGGTTAGCGCATTCGCTTACTACGTCATAGGTTCATGGTTCAACTCCTACGTTTCACAGACTTGACCATTAATGCTTCTATTTCGAGTAATTAGTCGTTTAGAAATTATTATAATTCACATTAAAAGTCACTGATGAGGTTTTCTGGCAAAAACCGAAATAGCTATATGACCTGCCCATGTGAGCAATAATTCTAATTCTTTGTTGTTGTACACTTAAAATTGCTTTGTTTCAGAACAGAAATAGACAACTAAGTAATGTCATTTCTCTTTGGCAAGTCAGTCCGAATAAAAACTATTCTTTCTAACATTCAAGCTGCCGAATAAACATAAACTCGTATAATATGATAGGGAGGACACACCCAAATCAGAAAGTAAACATAATGTAAAAACGAAGAAATGTTCTTACAGAAACAAAAACTGATACATTCATTTGCCTCAAGTATGTGCTCCGATGGAGCTCTCAAGTAAGGCAAAAACAATTGCATTAGACAGTGTACAATAACAACAAACACTATGCGTTTGATATAGACAGCAGGTAACTGTGATGTTTGCCAGCGCAGAGTCGTCCAGTCCGATGGTGTGATGGTTAGCGCATTCGCTTACTACGTCATAGGTTCATGGTTCAACTCCTACGTTTCACAGACTTTACCATTAATGCTTCTATTTCGAGTAATTAGTCGTTTAGAAATTATTATAATTCACATTAAGTCACTGATGAGGTTTTCTGGCAAAAACCGAAATAGCTATATGACCTGCCCATGTGAGCAATAATTCTAATTCTTTGTTGTTGTACACTTAAAATTGCTTTGTTTCAGAACAGAAATAGACAACTAAGTATTGTCATTTCTCTTTGGCAAGTCAGTCCGAATAAAAACTATTCTTTCTAACATTCAAGCTGCCGAATAAACATAAACTCGTATAATATGATAGGGAGGACACACCCAAATCAGAAAGTAAACATAATGTAAAAACGAAGAAATGTTCTTACAGAAACAAAAACTGATACATTCATTTGCCTCAAGTATGTGCTCCGATGGAGCTCTCAAGTAAGGCAAAAACAATTGCATTAGACAGTGTACAATAACAACAAACACTATGCGTTTGATATAGACAGCAGGTAACTGTGATGTTTGCCAGCGCCAGAGTCGTCCAGTCCGATGGTGTGATGGTTAGCGCATTCGCTTACTACGTCATAGGTTCATGGTTCAACTCCTACGTTTCACAGACTTTACCATTAATGCTTCTATTTCGAGTAATTAGTCGTTTAGAAATTATTAGAATTCTCATTAAAAGTCACTGATGAGGTTTTCTGGCAAAAACCGAAATAGCTATATGACCTGCCCATGTGAGCAATAATTCTAATTCTTTGTTGTTGTACACTTAAAATTGCTTTGTTTCAGAACAGAAATAGACAACAAAGTATTGTCATTCCTCTTTGGCAAGTCAGTCCGAATAAAAACTATTCTTTCTAACATTCAAGCTGCCGAATAAACATAAACTCGTATAATATGATAGGGAGGACACACCCAAATCAGAAAGTAAACATAATGTAAAAACGAAGAAATGTTCTTACAGAAACAAAAACTGATTCATTCATTTGCCTCAAGTATGTGCTCCGATGGAGCTCTCAAGTAAGGCAAAAACAATTGCATTAGACAGTGTACAATAACAACAAACACTATGCGTTTGATATAGACAGCAGGTAACTGTGATGTTTGCCAGCGCAGAGTCGTCCAGTCCGATGGTGTGATGGTTAGCGCATTCGCTTACTACGTCATAGGTTCATGGTTCAACTCCTACGTTTCACAGACTTTACCATTAATGCTTCTATTTCGAGTAATTAGTCGTTTAGAAATTATTATAATTCACATTAAAAGTCACTGATGAGGTTTTCTGGCAAAAACCGAAATAGCTATATGACCTGCCCATGTGAGCAATAATTCTAATTCTTTGTTGTTGTACACTTAAAATTGCTTTGTTTCAGAACAGAAATAGACAACTAAGTATTGTCATTTCTCTTTGGCAAGTCAGTCCGAATAAAAACTATTCTTTCTAACATTCAAGCTGCCGAATAAACATAAACTCGTATATTATGATAGGGAGGACACACCCAAATCAGAAAGTAAACATAATGTAAAAACGAAGAAATGTTCTTACAGAAACAAAAACTGATTCATTCATTTGCCTCAAGTATGTGCTCCGATGGAGCTCTCAAGTAAGGCAAAAACAATTGCATTAGACAGTGTACAATAACAACAAACACTATGCGTTTGATATAGACAGCAGGTAACTGTGATGTTTGCCAGCGCAGAGTCGTCCAGTCCGATGGTGTGATGGTTAGCGCATTCGCTTACTACGTCATAGGTTCATGGTTCAACTCCTACGTTTCACAGACTTTACCATTAATGCTTCTATTTCGAGTAATTAGTCGTTTAGAAATTATTATAATTCACATTAAAAGTCACTGATGAGGTTTTCTAGCAAAAACCGAAATAGCTATATGACACCTGCCCATGTGAGCAATAATTCTAATTCTTTGTTGTTGTACACTTAAAATTGCTTTGTTTCAGAACAGAAATAGACAACTAAGTATTGTCATTTCTCTTTAGCAAGTCAGTCCGAATAAAAACTATTCTTTCTAACATTCAAGCTGGCGAATAAACATAAACTCGTATATTATGATAGGGAGGACACACCCAAATCAGAAAGTAAACATAATGTAAAAACGAAGAAATGTTCTTACAGAAACAAAAACTGATACATTCATTTGCCTCAAGTATGTGCTCCGATGGAGCTCTCAAGTAAGGCAAAAACAATTGCATTAGACAGTGTACAATAAAAACAAACACTATGAGTTTGATATAGACAGCAGGTAACTGTGATGTTTGCCAGCGCAGAGTCGTCCAGTCCGATGGTGTGATGGTTAGCGCATTCGCTTACCACGTCATAGGTTCATGGTTCAACTCCTACGTTTCACAAACATTAATGCTTCTATTTCGAGTAATTAGGCGTTTAGAAATTATTAAAATTCACATTAAAAGTCACTGATGAGGTTTTCTGGCAAAAATCGAAATAGCTATATGACCTGCCCATGTGAGCAATAATTCTAATTCTTTGTTGTTGTACACTTAAAATTGCTTTGTTTCAGAACAGAAATAGACAACTAAGTATTGTCATTTCTCTTTGGCAAGTCAGTCCGAATAAAAACTATTCTTTCTAACATTCAAGCTGCCGAATAAACATAAACTCGTATAATATGATAGGGAGGACACACCCAAATCAGAAAGTAAACATAATGTAAAAACGAAGAAATGTTCTTACAGAAACAATAACTGATTCATTCATTTGCCTCAAGTATGTGCTCCGATGGAGCTCTCAAGTAAGGCAAAAACAATTGCATTAGACAATGTACAATAACAACAAACACTATGCGTTTGATATAGACAGCAGGTAACTGTGATGTTTGCCAGCGCAGAGTCGTCCAGTCCGATGGTGTGATGGTTAGCGCATTCGCTTACTACGTCATAGGTTCATGGTTCAACTCCTACGTTTCACAGACTTTACCATTAATGCTTCTATTTCGAGTAATTAGTCGTTTAGAAATTATTAGAATTCACATTAAAAGTCACTGATGAGGTTTTCTGGCAAAAACCGAAATAGCTATATGACCTGCCCATGTGAGCAATAATTCTAATTCTTTGTTGTTGTACACTTAAAATTGCTTTGTTTCAGAACAGAAATAGACAACTAAGTATTGTCATTTCTCTTTGGCAAGTCAGTCCGAATAAAAACTATTCTTTCTAACATTCAAGCTGCCGAATAAACATAAACTCGTATAATATGATAGGGAGGACACACCCAAATCAGAAAGTAAACATAATGTAAAAACGAAGAAATGTTCTTACAGAAACAATAACTGATTCATTCATTTGCCTCAAGTATGTGCTCCGATGGAGCTCTCAAGTAAGGCAAAAACAATTGCATTAGACAATGTACAATAACAACAAACACTATGCGTTTGATATAGACAGCAGGTAACTGTGATGTTTGCCAGCGCAGAGTCGTCCAGTCCGATGGTGTGATGGTTAGCGCATTCGCTTACTACGTCATAGGTTCATGGTTCAACTCCTACGTTTCACAGACTTTACCATTAATGCTTCTATTTCGAGTAATTAGTCGTTTAGAAATTATTAGAATTCACATTAAAAGTCACTGATGAGGTTTTCTGGCAAAAACCGAAATAGCTATATGACCTGCCCATGTGAGCAATAATTCTAATTCTTTGTTGTTGTACACTTAAAATTGCTTTGTTTCAGAACAGAAATAGACAACTAAGTATTGTCATTTCTCTTTGGCAAGTCAGTCCGAATAAAAACTATTCTTTCTAACATTCAAGATGCCGAATAAACATAAACTCGTATAATATGATAGGGAGGACACACCCAAATCAGAAAGTAAACATAATGTAAAAACGAAGAAATGTTCTTACAGAAACAAAAACTGATACATTCATTTGCCTCAAGTATGTGCTCCGATGGAGCTCTCAAGTAAGGCAAAAACAATTGCATTAGACAGTGTACAATAACAACAAACACTATGCGTTTGATATAGACAGCAGGTAACTGTGATGTTTGCCAGCGCCAGAGTCGTCCAGTCCGATGGTGTGATGGTTAGCGCATTCGCTTACTACGTCATAGGTTCATGGTTCAACTCCTACGTTTCACAGACTTTACCATTAATGCTTCTATTTCGAGTAATTAGTCGTTTAGAAATTATTAGAATTCTCATTAAAAGTCACTGATGAGGTTTTCTGGCAAAAACCGAAATAGCTATATGACCTGCCCATGTGAGCAATAATTCTAATTCTTTGTTGTTGTACACTTAAAATAACAACAAACACTATGCGTTTGATATAGACAGCAGGTAACTGTGATGTTTGCCAGCGCAGAGTCGTCCAGTCCGATGGTGTGATGGTTAGCGCATTCGCTTACTACGTCATAGGTTCATGGTTCAACTCCTACGTTTCACAGACTTTACCATTAATGCTTCTATTTCGAGTAATTAGTCGTTTAGAAATTATTATAATTCACATTAAAAGTCACTGATGAGGTTTTCTGGCAAAAACCGAAATAGCTATATGACCTGCCCATGTGAGCAATAATTCTAATTCTTTGTTGTTGTACACTTAAAATTGCTTTGTTTCAGAACAGAAATAGACAACTAAGTATTGTCATTTCTCTTTGGCAAGTCAGTCCGAATAAAAACTGTTCTTTCTAACATTCAAGCTGCCGAATAAACATAAACTCGTATAATATGATAGGGAGGACACACCCAAATCAGAAAGTAAACATAATGTAAAAACGAAGAAATGTTCTTACAGAAACAAAAACTGATACATTCATTTGCCTCAAGTATGTGCTCCGATGGAGCTCTCAAGTAAGGCAAAAATAATTGCATTAGACAGTGTACAATAACAACAAACACTATGCGTTTGATATAGACAGCAGGTAACTGTGATGTTTGCCAGCGCAGAGTCGTCCAGTCCGATGGTGTGATGGTTAGCGCATTCGCTTACTACGTCATAGGTTCATGGTTCAACTCCTACGTTTCACAGACTTTACCATTAATGCTTCTATTTCGAGTAATTAGTCGTTTAGAAATTATTAAAATTCACATTAAAAGTCACTGATGAGGTTTTCTGGCAAAAACCGAAATAGCTATATGACCTGCCCATGTGAGCAATAATTCTAATTCTTTGTTGTTGTACACTTAAAATTGCTTTGTTTCAGAACAGAAATAGACAACTAAGTATTGTCATTTCTCTTTGGCAAGTCAGTCCGAATAAAAACTATTCTTTCTAACATTCAAGCTGCCGAATAAACATAAACTCGTATAATATGATAGGGAGGACACACCCAAATCAGAAAGTAAACATAATGTAAAAACGAAGAAATGTTCTTACAGAAACAAAAACTGATACATTCATTTGCCTCAAGTATGTGCTCCGATGGAGCTCTCAAGTAAGGCAAAAACAATTGCATTAGACAGTGTACAATAACAACAAACACTATGCGTTTGATATAGACAGCAGGTAACTGTGATGTTTGCCAGCGCAGAGTCGTCCAGTCCGATGGTGTGATGGTTAGCGCATTCGTTTCACAGACTTTACCATTAATGCTTCTATTTCGAGTAATTAGTCGTTTAGAAATTATTAGAATTCACATTAAAAGTCACTGATGAGGTTTTCTGGCAAAAACCGAAATAGCTATATGACCTGCCCATGTGAGCAATAATTCTAATTCTTTGTTGTTGTACACTTAAAATTGCTTTGTTTCAGAACAGAAATAGACAACTAAGTATTGTCATTTCTCTTTGGCAAGTCAGTCCGAATAAAAACTATTCTTTCTAACATTCAAGCTACCGAATAAACATAAACTCGTATAATATGATAGGGAGGACACACCCAAATCAGAAAGTAAACATAATGTAAAAACGAAGAAATGTTCTTACAGAAACAAAAACTGATACATTCATTTGCCTCAAGTATGTGCTCCGATGGAGCTCTCAAGTAAGGCAAAAACAATTGCATTAGACAGTGTACAATAACAACAAACACTATGCGTTTGATATAGACAGCAGGTAACTGTGATGTTTGCCAGCGCAGAGTCGTCCAGTCCGATGGTGTGATGGTTAGCGCATTCG
Organism: Neria commutata; assembly: GCA_963457695.1. NCBI lineage: Eukaryota > Metazoa > Arthropoda > Insecta > Diptera > Micropezidae > Neria > Neria commutata. The sequence continues at coordinate 38,032,931 of OY735247.1, read as the reverse complement.
CTTACTACGTCATAGGTTCATGGTTCAACTCCTACGTTTCACTGACTTTACCATTAATGCTTCTATTTCGAGTAATTAGTCGTTTAGAAATTATTAGAATTCTCATTAAAAGTCACTGATGAGGTTTTCTGGCAAAAACCGAAATAGCTATATGACCTGCCCATGTGAGCAATAATTCTAATTCTTTGTTGTTGTACACTTAAAATTGCTTTGTTTCAGAACAGAAATAGACAACTAAGTATTGTCATTTCTCTTTGGCAAGTCAGTCCGAATAAAAACTGTTCTTTCTAACATTCAAGCTGCCGAATAAACATAAACTCGTATAATATGATAGGGAGGACACACCCAAATCAGAAAGTAAACATAATGTAAAAACGAAGAAATGTTCTTACAGAAACAAAAACTGATACATTCATTTGCCTCAAGTATGTGCTCCGATGGAGCTCTCAAGTAAGGCAAAAATAATTGCATTAGACAGTGTACAATAACAACAAACACTATGCGTTTGATATAGACAGCAGGTAACTGTGATGTTTGCCAGCGCAGAGTCGTCCAGTCCGATGGTGTGATGGTTAGCGCATTCGCTTACTACGTCATAGGTTCATGGTTCAACTCCTACGTTTCACAGACTTTACCATTAATGCTTCTATTTCGAGGAATTAGTCGTTTAGAAATTATTATAATTCACATTAAAAGTCACTGATGAGGTTTTCTGGCAAAAACCGAAATAGCTATATGACACCTGCCCATGTGAGCAATAATTCTAATTCTTTGTTGTTGTACACTTAAAATTGCTTTGTTTCAGAACAGAAATAGACAACTAAGTATTGTCATTTCTCTTTGGCAAGTCAGTCCGAATAAAAACTATTCTTTCTAACATTCAAGCTGCCGAATAAACATAAACTCGTATATTATGATAGGGAGGACACACCCAAATCAGAAAGTAAACATAATGTAAAAACGAAGAAATGTTCTTACAGAAACAAAAACTGATACATTCATTTGCCTCAAGTATGTGCTCCGATGGAGCTCTCAAGTAAGGCAAAAACAATTGCATTAGACAGTGTACAATAAAAACAAACACTATGCGTTTGATATAGACAGCAGGTAACTGTGATGTTTGCCAGCGCAGAGTCGTCCAGTCCGATGGTGTGATGGTTAGCGCATTCGCTTACTACGTCATAGGTTCATGGTTCAACTCCTACGTTTCACAGACTTTACCATTAATGCTTCTATTTCGAGTAATTAGTCGTTTAGAAATTATTAAAATTCACATTAAAAGTCACTGATGAGGTTTTCTGGCAAAAACCGAAATAGCTATATGACCTGCCCATGTGAGCAATAATTCTAATTCTTTGTTGTTGTACACTTAAAATTGCTTTGTTTCAGAACAGAAATAGACAACTAAGTATTGTCATTTCTCTTTGGCAAGTCAGTCCGAATAAAAACTATTCTTTCTAACATTCAAGCTGCCGAATAAACATAAACTCGTATAATATGATAGGGAGGACACACCCAAATCAGAAAGTAAACATAATTGTTCAATCGACTTTGGCCCAGCACTGATGGGCCTAGTGTCGTTCGGCCGTTCGGGGCCGCCACGCGCCGGCGCCGGTCTGTGTGAGGTCGATCGAGGCAGTCGCAACGGGCTCTTCGGTTCCTGCATCGATAAACATCGACACTTCGCATTCAACACTCCGTCCGAGCACTTCGCTTTTTCAATAGCATCCGAATCACATTCCGTGTTCGCTTGCAATTTCATTCCTTTCCATTGTCAATTTATCCTTTTGATACATATATATCTTCGCTGCGCGAAGTCCACTTTTTTTCATTTTGCATATTCATTGTGAACCAGTTCATAAAATATCAATTTGTAAAGCATTTGTAATTTTCAACGTTATTCTGAATAATTATTGTACATTTGAATTTCCGTACATTTTCCAAAATTATATCTGAAATTAGCATTGAAACAACTCATTCTTCTTATTTGCCCTATCTCGGCAAAACGCAGCCCCCAGCTGTGTTTAATGGTCCTTCGAGCCACTTTTGAGCTGGCAACGAAAACGAATTTTAACTGCAACCGACTTCGCGTTGCGAAAATTCGAGTAGAGTCACGCTTTCTCATTCGAGCAGAAGGCACGGAATAGAGAAAAAGTTAAATTTGGAATTGTGAAAAAAGTAAAAAAGCGGTGCCCACAAGTAATTAAAAAAGAAAAAAAACAACGATTAAGTGAATTATCCCAAGCCAAACATTGTCTAAAAGATAAAAAGTGCTACTTCCCTCGCAAAATTCGTGCAGAGCTGAAAGAGGTGCTTCGAAATTACGACATTGACCAAGAGCGCAGCTAAAGGAAAACCACCAGAAAGCGCGTGTACGAAGCCTAGACAAGCAGCATTGCGTCCTCTGTGGAGAAATTTGCTCGCCGGACAAATTGTGCATTACGGGCATATTACACGGCAAAACCGAGAGCTCGTCGCTCAGCAGCAGCAGAATCTGTCCCATCCACTGCAGTTTCCTATTGGAGCACCAGGTGCACAGCAAAAACTACAGCCTGCAAGGAGCAAAAGCAGGCGGTAACGGAGCGTCAAAAAATTAAAAGGGTTGAGTAGTTGCGTAACGTAAGTAACAGTCCAATTCTTCCTAACATACATTTCTCAGCCAATCTGCACATAAACATTTTCACATAACTCAAAATTGATCGCAAATTTTACGATAAAAAATGGCAATCATATCTTTTATTCCCATTCCCCTACATATTATAAAAAAATACCCATAAATCAACGACGAAAATTGCGCGCCCAAATATACATACACACAAATATATATACAATCATTTTCTCCCGTTAAATTTACACCTCAAAAAATTATGCAACAATCATTAAATAAATAAATAAATAAATCATTTTTTCCAAGAACATACATAGATTTTCGAAGCGAAAAATTGTGCGCCAAATCTTTCCCCGTTACTTACATACAATCATTCTTTCCCGTTAAACATATATCTCATATAACTTTGTGCACCAATCATTTTTCCCAAGTGTGCCAAATTTGTCCAGTTATATATATGTACATGCATGTATGCATGCAAGGTAATGACCGCGTAAACTCGGGCCGGCATCTTTCCCTTACATAATCAGCATACATATATGTATATATATACTCACCCACCAAGAAAGCCGTTAGTTGAAAAAAAAAAAAAAAAAAAAAAAAAAAAAGTACACAGTGGGACAAGTTGCTCTTTGACACTGAAAATCTCTAAACGCGAATATTTCGGTACATTCGCAAAAGTCTTCACATTAACACCCGAAAGATATTCGTCAGCTATTCGACAAATGAAAATTGTTCACAGAATTGAATTAATTTGTAAATTGAAATAATTTATTCGAATTTATTTTAATTATTTCGATTTCTCGTTCATTCGTCGAATAAATTTTTCTCCACAAATTATTCCGATTGCTTTCAAATAATTTTCCCCACAATTTATTTCGATTTTGCATTCATACGTCGAATAAATTTTTCTCCACAAATTATTCTGATTGCTTTCAAATAATTTTTTCCCACAATTTATTTCGATTTTGTATTCATTCGTCGAATAAATTTTTCTCCATAAAATATTCCAATTCGTTTGCGATTTCGACTTTTTCGTTCATTCGTCGAATAAATTTTTCTCCACAAATTATTCCGATTGCTTTCAAATAATTTTTTCCCACAATTTATTTCGATTTTGTATTCATTCGTCGAATAAATTTTTCTCCACAAATTATTCTGATTGCTTTCAAATAATTTTTCCCCACAATTTATTTCGATTTCTCGTTCATTCGTCGAATAAACTTTTCTCCACAAATTATTCCGATTGCTTTCAAATAATTTTTCCCCACAATTTATTTCGTTTTCTCGTACATTCGTCGAATAAATTTTTCTCCACAAATTATTCCGATTGCTTTCAAATAATTTTCCCCACAATTTATTTCGATTTTTCGTTCAGTCGCCGAATAAATTTTTCTCCATAAAATATTCGAATTCTTTTGCAATTTCGACCTTTCCGTTCATTCATCGAATAAATTTTTCTCCACAAATTATTCCGATTGCTTTCAAATAATTTTCAACACAATTTATTTCGATTTTTTCGTTCATTCGTCGAATAAATTTTTCTCCACAAATTATTCCGATTGCTTTCAAATAATTTTTCCCCACAATTTATTTCGTTTTCTCGTACATTCGTCGAATAAATTTTTCTCCACAAATTATTCCGATTGCTTTCAAATAATTTTCCCCACAATTTATTTCGATTCTTTTCGTTCATTCGTCGAATAAATTTTTCTCCACAAATTATTCCAATTCTTTTGCGATTTCGACTTTTTCGTTCATTCGTCGAATAAATTTTTCTCCACAAATTATTCCGATTGCTTTCAAATAATTTTTTCCCACAATTTATTTCGATTTTGTATTCATTCGTCGAATAAATTTTTCTCCACAAATTATTCTGATTGCTTTCAAATAATTTTTCCCCACAATTTATTTCGATTTCTCGTTCATTCGTCGAATAAATTTTTCTCCACAAATTATTCCGATTGCTTTCAAATAATTTTTTCCCACAATTTATTTCGATTTTGTATTCATTCGTCGAATAAATTTTTCTCCATAAAATATTCCAATTCTTTTGCGATTTCGACTTTTTCGTTCATTCGTCGAATAAATTTTTCTCCACAAATTATTCCGATTGCTTTCAAATAATTTTCCCCACAATTTATTTCGATTCTTTCGTTCATTCGTCGAATAAATTCTTCTCCATAAATTATTCCAATTCTTTTGCGATTTCGACTTTTTCGTTCATTCGTCGAATAAAGTTTTCTCCAACAAATTATTTCGATTATTTTGAATAAAATTTCTCCAACGAATTCCCACACATATTTCCCGAAGTTCCGAAATTCTTTTTGACTCGGCAGGATGGCTCTCGCCAAATACACTCACTCGTCCGTACAAGCCATGTCCAACTTCATACTAGAATCGGACAGCTTGTTGCAATTCATTGGAAAATTCTCGGCAACTCCCGCATGCTACCACACAAAGGCAGGGCTTATAGTGAGGCAAGAAAGTCTTGAATCTGATTTGTCCCGCGTACGCAGCGCACTCTACCAAATCATCACCTCCGATGACAGTGAACTCCCCGACGACTTCAAAGAGTCCGCACGGCAGAAATACGAGATTTGCCTGGACGAGGTCGAAGGTTGCCAGGCTCAAATTCTCGATCTCCTCGAGAGGCTTTATCCCACCCGGCCAATATCCTCGCCGTCGGATTTGCGCCAAAAGCAAACAGCGGTTCGCGCAACGCTCAAAGCTCTGAGCACGAAAAGTAGTGAGGCGATCCCCAAAGCCTCTACTACTGGAGATAATTCACTTCCGAATTACTCAATTCCCAAAGATAACTCAACTCCAAATTTGATCCCCACGAAAAGTGGTGAGGCGATCCGCAATGCCTCCACCACTGAAAATAATTCACTTCCAAATTATTCGAAAACCGAAGATACCTCAAATCCGAATTATTCCACACCTAAAGATAATTCTATTTCCAGTTGCTCCACTAAGGAACCAAGTTCACCTCCGAACTTTGGTCTTAATAACCCTAAACTATGTTCACTCCCGAATATTGGCTGTAATAACACCACACCATGTTCACTCCTGAATATTGGCCCAAATAAACCGAAGAAAACTGCCCATTGCTCTAGTGCCGCCAATGGACGAATTATGCTCGCAGAGGATGCATTTTTTGGCCCGGCAGGATGGCTATCGCCAAAATGGGCTAGGTCTCCACGGTGGGTCAATCCCGAACCCAACCCAAAGCTCGCCACCAATACTCCTTGCTACACTCTCTCGACGTCTCAGCCACTCCGCAAAGGAAGCTCTCTGCTGGCTCTTCTCGACAAAGAGCAAGTGTTGAGAGCACTATCACCCGCGGCTTCAGCTTACGATGACCATTCCATTTTGCTTCCGCAAAAACTCGGATTTGGCCCTCGGCGTCCCACATTTCCCTACACAGTTCTTTGCCAGGCTGAGCCCAGACTGCTGTGCCGACAGCATCACACTCCAAGACTAAAAGCGCGTTATCATCGGCTCAGCGAAAGGTGGAAGAACGAGACTGCGGACGTTCGCAGGAAATCAGGCAGATCAACCAGGCCGATGGTGCAGTCCTGCATAGTGACATCCTCGACCATCGGACCCCATATCTTCATACATTCAATAACCCTACACAAACTCATTTTCACTACTCTTTCAGTTATCCCATTATTTCGCCTTCATTTCCCTCGCCCGAAGTTAATACCCATGCTAATAATGTGTGTTTCTTCACAGATTGCGTCAACACCGGATGAAGCAGTTCGACATACATCAACGTTCGCTATGATTGTGCCGTGGTTCTCAGGCACCAGCGCAACGAATAGCAGCAAACCCTTTCCATGGCTACGGCGTAAGCCGCCCGACGCGGTTCTCCGAGGCCGGAAGAGGCCATCCGTCCAGAAGATGCAGGACGCGCAGACCGGCACAACACCCAGAGTTCACTTGCGTGGATGCGCAGCAGGCTCGACGCGACGGTCCCACAATGACGGCAAGCGGAATCAGCCGTCATTTCAAATAGTGCTGCAAGGTTCTTGGGACGGGCTGCGACGACTACCGGAGGCAACGAGCAATTAATTTTGCAATATTGCAAGGCGCCCAGGATGTTCAATCGACTTTGGCCCAGCACTGATGGGCCTAGTGTCGTTCGGCCGTTCGGGGCCGCCACGCGCCGGCGCCGGTCTGTGTGAGGTCGATCGAGGCAGTCGCAACGGGCTCTTCGGTTCCTGCATCGATAAACATCGACACTTCGCATTCAACACTCCGTCCGAGCACTTCGCTTTTTCAATAGCATCCGAATCACATTCCGTGTTCGCTTGCAATTTCATTCCTTTCCATTGTCAATTTATCCTTTTGATACATATATATCTTCGCTGCGCGAAGTCCACTTTTTTTCATTTTGCATATTCATTGTGAACCAGTTCATAAAATATCAATTTGTAAAGCATTTGTAATTTTCAACGTTATTCTGAATAATTATTGTACATTTGAATTTCCGTACATTTTCCAAAATTATATCTGAAATTAGCATTGAAACAACTCATTCTTCTTATTTGCCCTATCTCGGCAAAACGCAGCCCCCAGCTGTGTTTAATAATGTAAAAACGAAGAAATGTTCTTACAGAAACAAAAACTGATACATTCATTTGCCTCAAGTATGTGCTCCGATGGAGCTCTCAAGTAAGGCAAAAACAATTGCATTAGACAGTGTACAATAACAACAAACACTATGCGTTTGATATAGACAGCAGGTAACTGTGATGTTTGCCAGCGCAGAGTCGTCCAGTCCGATGGTGTGATGGTTAGCGCATTCGCTTACTACGTCATAGGTTCATGGTTCAACTCCTACGTTTCACAGACTTTACCATTAATGCTTCTATTTCGAGTAATTAGTCGTTTAGAAATTATTAGAATTCACATTAAAAGTCACTGATGAGGTTTTCTGGCAAAAACCGAAATAGCTATATGACCTGCCCATGTGAGCAATAATTCTAATTCTTTGTTGTTGTACACTTAAAATTGCTTTGTTTCAGAACAGAAATAGACAACTAAGTATTGTCATTTCTCTTTGGCAAGTCAGTCCGAATAAAAACTATTCTTTCTAACATTCAAGCTACCGAATAAACATAAACTCGTATAATATGATAGGGAGGACACACCCAAATCAGAAAGTAAACATAATGTAAAAACGAAGAAATGTTCTTACAGAAACAAAAACTGATACATTCATTTGCCTCAAGTATGTGCTCCGATGGAGCTCTCAAGTAAGGCAAAAACAATTGCATTAGACAGTGTACAATAACAACAAACACTATGCGTTTGATATAGACAGCAGGTAACTGTGATGTTTGCCAGCGCAGAGTCGTCCAGTCCGATGGTGTGATGGTTAGCGCATTCGCTTACTACGTCATAGGTTCATGGTTCAACTCCTACGTTTCACTGACTTTACCATTAATGCTTCTATTTCGAGTAATTAGTCGTTTAGAAATTATTAGAATTCTCATTAAAAGTCACTGATGAGGTTTTCTGGCAAAAACCGAAATAGCTATATGACCTGCCCATGTGAGCAATAATTCTAATTCTTTGTTGTTGTACACTTAAAATTGCTTTGTTTCAGAACAGAAATAGACAACTAAGTATTGTCATTTCTCTTTGACAAGTCAGTCCGAATAAAAACTATTCTTTCTAACATTCAAGCTGCCGAATAAACATAAACTCGTATAATATGATAGGGAGGACACACCCAAATCAGAAAGTAAACATAATGTAAAAACGAAGAAATGTTCTTACAGAAACAAAAACTGATACATTCATTTGCCTCAAGTATGTGCTCCGATGGAGCTCTCAAGTAAGGCAAAAACAATTGCATTAGACAGTGTACAATAAAAACAAACACTATGCGTTTGATATAGACAGCAGGTAACTGTGATGTTTGCCAGCGCAGAGTCGTCCAGTCCGATGGTGTGATGGTTAGCGCATTCGCTTACTACGTCATAGGTTCATGGTTCAACTCCTACGTTTCACAGACTTTACCATTAATGCTTCTATTTCGAGTAATTAGTCGTTTAGAAATTATTATAATTCACATTAAAAGTCACTGATGAGGTTTTCTGGCAAAAACCGAAATAGCTATATGACCTGCCCATGTGAGCAATAATTCTAATTCTTTGTTGTTGTACACTTAAAATTGCTTTGTTTCAGAACAGAAATAGACAACTAAGTATTGTCATTTCTCTTTGGCAAGTCAGTCCGAGTAAAAACTATTCTTTCTAACATTCAAGCTACCGAATAAACATAAACTCGTATATTATGATAGGGAGGACACACCCAAATCAGAAAGTAAACATAATGTAAAAACGAAGAAATGTTCTTACAGAAACAAAAACTGATGCATTCATTTGCCTCAAGTATGTGCTCCGATGGAGCTCTCAAGTAAGGCAAAAACAATTGCATTAGACAGTGTACAATAACAACAACGCATAGTGCGTTTGATATAGACAGCAGGTAACTGTGATGTTTGCCAGCGCAGAGTCGTCCAGTCCGATGGTGTGATGGTTAGCGCATTCGCTTACTACGTCATAGGTTCATGGTTCAACTCCTACGTTTCACAGACTTTACCATTAATGCTTCTATTTCGAGTAATTAGTCGTTTAGAAATTATTATAATTCACATTAAAAGTCACTGATGAGGTTTTCTGGCAAAAACCGAAATAGCTATATGACCTGCCCATGTGAGCAATAATTCTAATTCTTTGTTGTTGTACACTTAAAATTGCTTTGTTTCAGAACAGAAATAGACAACTAAGTATTGTCATTTCTCTTTGGCAAGTCAGTCCGAGTAAAAACTATTCTTTCTAACATTCAAGCTACCGAATAAACATAAACTCGTATATTATGATAGGGAGGACACACCCAAATCAGAAAGTAAACATAATGTAAAAACGAAGAAATGTTCTTACAGAAACAAAAACTGATGCATTCATTTGCCTCAAGTATGTGCTCCGATGGAGCTCTCAAGTAAGGCAAAAACAATTGCATTAGACAGTGTACAATAACAACAACGCATAGTGCGTTTGATATAGACAGCAGGTAACTGTGATGTTTGCCAGCGCAGAGTCGTCCAGTCCGATGGTGTGATGGTTAGCGCATTCGCTTACTACGTCATAGGTTCATGGTTCAACTCCTACGTTTCACAGACTTTACCATTAATGCTCCTATTTCGAGTAATTAGTCGTTTAGAAATTATTAGAATTCACATTAAAAGTCACTGATGAGGTTTTCTGGCAAAAACAGCTATATGACCTGCCCATGTGAGCAATAATTCTAATTCTTTGTTGTTGTACACTAAAAATTTCTTTGTTTCAGAACAGAAATAGACAACTAAGTATTGTCATTTCTCTTTGGCAAGTCAGTCCGAATAAAAACTATTCTTTCTAACATTCAAGCTACCGAATAAACATAAACTCGTATAATATGATAGGGAGGACACACCCAAATCAGAAAGTAAACATAATGTAAAAACGAAGAAATGTTCTTACAGAAACAAAAACTGATACATTCATTTGCCTCAAGTATGTGCTCCGATGGAGCTATCAAGTAAGGCAAAAACAATTGCATTAGACAGTGTACAATAACAACAAACACTATGCGTTTGATATAGACAGCAGGTAACTGTGATGTTTGCCAGCGCAGAGTCGTCCAGTCCGATGGTGTGATGGTTAGCGCATTCGCTTACTACGTCATAGGTTCATGGTTCAACTCCTACGTTTCACAGACTTTACCATTAATGCTTCTATTTCGAGTAATTAGTCGTTTAGAAATTATTAGAATTCACATTAAAAGTCACTGATGAGGTTTTCTGGCAAAAACCGAAATAGCTATATGACCTGCCCATGTGAGCAATAATTATAATTCTTTGTTGTTGTACACTTAAAATTGCTTTGTTTCAGAACAGAAATAGACAACTAAGTATTGTCATTTCTCTTTGGCAAGTCAGTCCGAATAAAAACTATTCTTTCTAACATTCAAGCTACCGAATAAACATAAACTCGTATAATATGATAGGGAGGACACACCCAAATCAGAAAGTAAACATAATGTAAAAACGAAGAAATGTTCTTACAGAAACAAAAACTGATACATTCATTTGCCTCAAGTATGTGCTCCGATGGAGCTCTCAAGTAAGGCAAAAACAATTGCATTAGGCAATGTACAATAACAACAAACACTATGCGTTTGATATAGACAGCAGGTACCTAACTGTGATGTTTGCCAGCGCAGAGTCGTCCAGTCCGATGGTGTGATGGTTAGCGCATTCGCTTACTACGTCATAGGTTCATGGTTCAACTCCTACGTTTCACAGACTTTACCATTAATGCTTCTATTTCGAGTAATTAGTCGTTTAGAAATTATTAGAATTCACATTAAAAGTCACTGATGAGGTTTTCTGGCAAAAACCGAAATAGCTATATGACCTGCCCATGTGAGCAATTATTCTAATTCTTTGTTGTTGTACACTTAAAATTGCTTTGTTTCAGAACAGAAATAGACAACTAAGTATTGTCATTTCTCTTTGGCAAGTCAGTCCGAATAAAAACTATTCTTTCTAACATTCAAGCTACCGAATAAACATAAACTCGTATAATATGATAGGGAGGACACACCCAAATCAGAAAGTAAACATTAATTGCTTCTATTTCGAGTAATTAGTCGTTTAGAAATTATTAGAATTCACATTAAAAGTCACTGATGAGGTTTTCTGGCAAAAACAGCTATATGACCTGCCCATGTGAGCAATAATTCTAATTCTTTGTTGTTGTACACTTAAAATTGCTTTGTTTCAGAACAGAAATAGACAACTAAGTATTGTCATTTCTCTTTGGCAAGTCAGTCCGAATAAAAACTATTCTTTCTAACATTCAAGCTACCGAATAAACATAAACTCGTATAATATGATAGGGAGGACACACCCAAATCAGAAAGTAAACATAATGTAAAAACGAAGAAATGTTCTTACAGAAACAAAAACTGATACATTCATTTGCCTCAAGTATGTGCTCCGATGGAGCTCTCAAGTAAGGCAAAAACAATTGCATTAGACAGTGTACAATAACAACAAACACTATGCGTTTGATATAGACAGCAGGTAACTGTGATGTTTGCCAGCGCAGAGTCGTCCAGTCCGATGGTGTGATGGTAGCGCATTCGCTTACTACGTCATAGGTTCATGGTTCAACTCCTACGTTTCACAGACTTTACCATTAATGCTTCTATTTCGAGTAATTAGTCGTTTAGAAATTATTAGAATTCACATTAAAAGTCACTGATGAGGTTTTCTGGCAAAAACCGAAATAGCTATATAACCTGCCCATGTGAGCAATAATTCTAATTCTTTGTTGTTGTACACTAAAAATTTCTTTGTTTCAGAACAGAAATAGACAACTAAGTATTGTCATTTCTCTTTGGCAAGTCAGTCCGAATAAAAACTATTCTTTCTAACATTCAAGCTACCGAATAAACATAAACTCGTATAATATGATAGGGAGGACACACCCAAATCAGAAAGTAAACATTAATTGCTTCTATTTCGAGTAATTAGTCGTTTAGAAATTATTAGAATTCACATTAAAAGTCACTGATGAGGTTTTCTGGCAAAAACCGAAATAGCTATATGACCTGCCCATGTGAGCAATAATTCTAATTCTTTGTTGTTGTACACTTAAAATTGCTTTGTTTCAGAACAGAAATAGACAACTAAGTATTGTCATTTCTCTTTGGCAAGTCAGTCCGAATAAAAACTATTCTTTCTAACATTCAAGCTACCGAATAAACATAAACTCGTATAATATGATAGGGAGGACACACCCAAATCAGAAAGTAAACATAATGTAAAAACGAAGAAATGTTCTTACAGAAACAAAAACTGATACATTCATTTGCCTCAAGTATGTGCTCCGATGGAGCTCTCAAGTAAGGCAAAAACAATTGCATTAGACAGTGTACAATAACAACAAACACTATGCGTTTGATATAGACAGCAGGTAACTGTGATGTTTGCCAGCGCAGAGTCGTCCAGTCCGATGGTGTGATGGTTAGCGCATTCGCTTACTACGTCATAGGTTCATGGTTCAACTCCTACGTTTCACAGACTTTACCATTAATGCTTCTATTTCGAGTAATTAGTCGTTTAGAAATTATTAGAATTCACATTAAAAGTCACTGATGAGGTTTTCTGGCAAAAACCGAAATAGCTATGTATATGACCTGCCCATGTGAGCAATAATTCTAATTCTTTGTTGTTGTACACTTAAAATTGCTTTGTTTCAGAACAGAAATAGACAACTAAGTATTGTCATTTCTCTTTGGCAAGTCAGTCCGAATAAAAACTATTCTTTCTAACATTCAAGCTACCGAATAAACATAAACTCGTATAATATGATAGGGAAGACACACCCAAATCAGAAAGTAAACATAATGTAAAAACGAAGAAATGTTCTTACAGAAACAAAAACTGATACATTCATTTGCCTCAAGTATGTGCTCCGATGGAGCTCTCAAGTAAGGCAAAAACAATTGCATTAGACAGTGTACAATAACAACAAACACTATGCGTTTGATATAGACAGCAGGTAACTGTGATGTTTGCCAGCGCAGAGTCGTCCAGTCCGATGGTGTGATGGTTAGCGCATTCGCTTACTACGTCATAGGTTCATGGTTCAACTCCTACGTTTCACAGACTTTACCATTAATGCTCCTATTTCGAGTAATAAGTCGTTTAGAAATTATTAGAATTCACATTAAAAGTCACTGATGAGGTTTTCTGGCAAAAACCGAAATAGCTATATAACCTGCCCATGTGAGCAATAATTCTAATTCTTTGTTGTTGTACACTAAAAATTTCTTTGTTTCAGAACAGAAATAGACAACTAAGTATTGTCATTTCTCTTTGGCAAGTCAGTCCGAATAAAAACTATTCTTTCTAACATTCAAGCTACCGAATAAACATAAACTCGTATAATATGATAGGGAGGACACACCCAAATCAGAAAGTAAACATAATGTAAAAACGAAGAAATGTTCTTACAGAAACAAAAACTGATACATTCATTTGCCTCAAGTATGTGCTCCGATGGAGCTCTCAAGTAAGGCAAAAATAATTGCATTAGACAGTGTACAATAACAACAAACACTATGCGTTTGATATAGACAGCAGGTAACTGTGATGTTTGCCAGCGCAGAGTCGTCCAGTCCGATGGTGTGATGGTTAGCGCATTCGCTTACTACGTCATAGGTTCATGGTTCAACTCCTACGTTTCACAGACTTTACCATTAATGCTTCTATTTCGAGTAATTAGTCGTTTAGAAATTATTAAAATTCACATTAAAAGTCACTGATGAGGTTTTCTGGCAAAAACCGAAATAGCTATATGACCTGCCCATGTGAGCAATAATTCTAATTCTTTGTTGTTGTACACTTAAAATTGCTTTGTTTCAGAACAGAAATAGACAACTAAGTATTGTCATTTCTCTTTGGCAAGTCAGTCCGAATAAAAACTATTCTTTCTAACATTCAAGCTGCCGAATAAACATAAACTCGTATAATATGATAGGGAGGACACACCCAAATCAGAAAGTAAACATAATGTAAAAACGAAGAAATGTTCTTACAGAAACAAAAACTGATACATTCATTTGCCTCAAGTATGTGCTCCGATGGAGCTCTCAAGTAAGGCAAAAACAATTGCATTAGACAGTGTACAATAACAACAAACACTATGCGTTTGATATAGACAGCAGGTAACTGTGATGTTTGCCAGCGCAGAGTCGTCCAGTCCGATGGTGTGATGGTTAGCGCATTCGCTTACTACGTCATAGGTTCATGGTTCAACTCCTACGTTTCACAGACTTTACCATTAATGCTTCTATTTCGAGTAATTAGTCGTTTAGAAATTATTAGAATTCACATTAAAAGTCACTGATGAGGTTTTCTGGCAAAAACCGAAATAGCTATATGACCTGCCCATGTGAGCAATAATTCTAATTCTTTGTTGTTGTACACTTAAAATTGCTTTGTTTCAGAACAGAAATAGACAACTAAGTATTGTCATTTCTCTTTGGCAAGTCAGTCCGAATAAAAACTATTCTTTCTAACATTCAAGCTACCGAATAAACATAAACTCGTATAATATGATAGGGAGGACACACCCAAATCAGAAAGTAAACATAATGTAAAAACGAAGAAATGTTCTTACAGAAACAAAAACTGATACATTCATTTGCCTCAAGTATGTGCTCCGATGGAGCTCTCAAGTAAGGCAAAAACAATTGCATTAGACAGTGTACAATAACAACAAACACTATGCGTTTGATATAGACAGCAGGTAACTGTGATGTTTGCCAGCGCAGAGTCGTCCAGTCCGATGGTGTGATGGTTAGCGCATTCGCTTACTACGTCATAGGTTCATGGTTCAACTCCTACGTTTCACTGACTTTACCATTAATGCTTCTATTTCGAGTAATTAGTCGTTTAGAAATTATTAGAATTCTCATTAAAAGTCACTGATGAGGTTTTCTGGCAAAAACCGAAATATCTATATGACCTGCCCATGTGAGCAATAATTCTAATTCTTTGTTGTTGTACACTTAAAATTGCTTTGTTTCAGAACAGAAATAGACAACTAAGTATTGTCATTTCTCTTTGGCAAGTCAGTCCGAATAAAAACTATTCTTTCTAACATTCAAGCTGCCGAATAAACATAAACTCGTATAATATGATAGGGAGGACACACCCAAATCAGAAAGTAAACATAATGTAAAAACGAAGAAATGTTCTTACAGAAACAAAAACTGATACATTCATTTGCCTCAAGTATGTGCTCCGATGGAGCTCTCAAGTAAGGCAAAAACCATTGCATTAGACAGTGTACAATAACAACAAACACTATGCGTTTGATATAGACAGCAGGTAACTGTGATGTTTGCCAGCGCAGAGTCGTCCAGTCCGATGGTGTGATGGTTAGCGCATTCGCTTACTACGTCATAGGTTCATGGTTCAACTCCTACGTTTCACAGACTTTACCATTAATGCTTCTATTTCGAGTAATTAGTCGTTTAGAAATTATTAGAATTCACATTAAAAGTCACTGATGAGGTTTTCTGGCAAAAACCGAAATAGCTATATGACCTGCCCATGTGAGCAATAATTCTAATTCTTTGTTGTTGTACACTTAAAATTGCTTTGTTTCAGAACAGAAATAGACAACTAAGTATTGTCATTTCTCTTTGGCAAGTCAGTCCGAATAAAAACTATTCTTTCTAACATTCAAGCTGCCGAATAAACATAAACTCGTATATTATGATAGGGAGGACACACCCAAATCAGAAAGTAAACATAATGTAAAAACGAAGAAATGTTCTTACAGAATCAAAAACTGATACATTCATTTGCCTCAAGTATGTGCTCCGATGGAGCTCTCAAGTAAGGCAAAAACAATTGCATTAGACAGTGTACAATAAAAACAAACACTATGCGTTTGATATAGACAGCAGGTAACTGTGATGTTTGCCAGCGCAGAGTCGTCCAGTCCGATGGTGTGATGGTTAGCGCATTCGCTTACTACGTCATAGGTTCATGGTTCAACTCCTACGTTTCACAGACTTTACCATTAATGCTTCTATTTCGAGTAATTAGTCGTTTAGAAATTATTAGAATTCACATTAAAAGTCACTGATGAGGTTTTCTGGCAAAAACCGAAATAGCTATATGACCTGCCCATGTGAGCAATAATTCTAATTCTTTGTTGTTGTACACTTAAAATTGCTTTGTTTCAGAACAGAAATAGACAACTAAGTATTGTCATTTCTCTTTGGCAAGTCAGTCCGAATAAAAACTATTCTTTCTAACATTCAAGCTGCCGAATAAACATAAACTCGTATATTATGATAGGGAGGACACACCCAAATCAGAAAGTAAACATAATGTAAAAACGAAGAAATGTTCTTACAGAAACAAAAACTGATGCATTCATTTGCCTCAAGTATGTGCTCCGATGGAGCTCTCAAGTAAGGCAAAAACAATTGCATTAGACAGTGTACAATAACAACAACGCATAGTGCGTTTGATATAGACAGCAGGTAACTGTGATGTTTGCCAGCGCAGAGTCGTCCAGTCCGATGGTGTGATGGTTAGCGCATTCGCTTACTACGTCATAGGTTCATGGTTCAACTCCTACGTTTCACAGACTTTACCATTAATGCTTCTATTTCGAGTAATTAGTCGTTTAGAAATTATTAGAATTCACATTAAAAGTCACTGATGAGGTTTTCTGGCAAAAACCGAAATAGCTATATGACCTGCCCATGTGAGCAATAATTCTAATTCTTTGTTGTTGTACACTTAAAATTGCTTTGTTTCAGAACAGAAATAGACAACTAAGTATTGTCATTTCTCTTTGGCAAGTCAGTCCGAATAAAAACTATTCTTTCTAACATTCAAGCTGCCGAATAAACATAAACTCGTATATTATGATAGGGAGGACACACCCAAATCAGAAAGTAAACATAATGTAAAAACGAAGAAATGTTCTTACAGAATCAAAAACTGATACATTCATTTGCCTCAAGTATGTGCTCCGATGGAGCTCTCAAGTAAGGCAAAAACAATTGCATTAGACAGTGTACAATAAAAACAAACACTATGCGTTTGATATAGACAGCAGGTAACTGTGATGTTTGCCAGCGCAGAGTCGTCCAGTCCGATGGTGTGATGGTTAGCGCATTCGCTTACTACGTCATAGGTTCATGGTTCAACTCCTACGTTTCACAGACTTTACCATTAATGCTTCTATTTCGAGTAATTAGTCGTTTAGAAATTATTATAATTCACATTAAAAGTCACTGATGAGGTTTTCTGGCAAAAACCGAAATAGCTATATGACCTGCCCATGTGAGCAATAATTCTAATTCTTTGTTGTTGTACACTTAAAATTGCTTTGTTTCAGAACAGAAATAGACAACTAAGTATTGTCATTTCTCTTTGGCAAGTCAGTCCGAATAAAAACTATTCTTTCTAACATTCAAGCTGCCGAATAAACATAAACTCGTATATTATGATAGGGAGGACACACCCAAATCAGAAAGTAAACATAATGTAAAAACGAAGAAATGTTCTTACAGAAACAAAAACTGATGCATTCATTTGCCTCAAGTATGTGCTCCGATGGAGCTCTCAAGTAAGGCAAAAACAATTGCATTAGACAGTGTACAATAACAACAACGCATAGTGCGTTTGATATAGACAGCAGGTAACTGTGATGTTTGCCAGCGCAGAGTCGTCCAGTCCGATGGTGTGATGGTTAGCGCATTCGCTTACTACGTCATAGGTTCATGGTTCAACTCCTACGTTTCACAGACTTTACCATTAATGCTTCTATTTCGAGTAATTAGTCGTTTAGAAATTATTAGAATTCACATTAAAAGTCACTGATGAGGTTTTCTGGCAAAAACCGAAATAGCTATATGACCTGCCCATGTGAGCAATAATTATAATTCTTTGTTGTTGTACACTTAAAATTGCTTTGTTTCAGAACAGAAATAGACAACTAAGTATTGTCATTTCTCTTTGGCAAGTCAGTCCGAATAAAAACTATTCTTTCTAACATTCAAGCTACCGAATAAACATAAACTCGTATAATATGATAGGGAGGACACACCCAAATCAGAAAGTAAACATAATGTAAAAACGAAGAAATGTTCTTACAGAAACAAAAACTGATACATTCATTTGCCTCAAGTATGTGCTCCGATGGAGCTCTCAAGTAAGGCAAAAACAATTGCATTAGGCAATGTACAATAACAACAAACACTATGCGTTTGATATAGACAGCAGGTACCTAACTGTGATGTTTGCCAGCGCAGAGTCGTCCAGTCCGATGGTGTGATGGTTAGCGCATTCGCTTACTACGTCATAGGTTCATGGTTCAACTCCTACGTTTCACAGACTTTACCATTAATGCTTCTATTTCGAGTAATTAGTCGTTTAGAAATTATTAGAATTCACATTAAAAGTCACTGATGAGGTTTTCTGGCAAAAACCGAAATAGCTATATGACCTGCCCATGTGAGCAATTATTCTAATTCTTTGTTGTTGTACACTTAAAATTGCTTTGTTTCAGAACAGAAATAGACAACTAAGTATTGTCATTTCTCTTTGGCAAGTCAGTCCGAATAAAAACTATTCTTTCTAACATTCAAGCTACCGAATAAACATAAACTCGTATAATATGATAGGGAGGACACACCCAAATAAGAAAGTAAACATTAATTGCTTCTATTTCGAGTAATTAGTCGTTTAGAAATTATTAGAATTCACATTAAAAGTCACTGATGAGGTTTTCTGGCAAAAACAGCTATATGACCTGCCCATGTGAGCAATAATTCTAATTCTTTGTTGTTGTACACTTAAAATTGCTTTGTTTCAGAACAGAAATAGACAACTAAGTATTGTCATTTCTCTTTGGCAAGTCAGTCCGAATAAAAACTATTCTTTCTAACATTCAAGCTACCGAATAAACATAAACTCGTATAATATGATAGGGAGGACACACCCAAATCCGAAAGTAAACATAATGTAAAAACGAAGAAATGTTCTTACAGAAACAAAAACTGATACATTCATTTGCCTCAAGTATGTGCTCCGATGGAGCTCTCAAGTAAGGCAAAAACAATTGCATTAGACAGTGTACAATAACAACAAACACTATGCGTTTGATATAGACAGCAGGTAACTGTGATGTTTGCCAGCGCAGAGTCGTCCAGTCCGATGGTGTGATGGTTAGCGCATTCGCTTACTACGTCATAGGTTCATGGTTCAACTCCTACGTTTCACAGACTTTACCATTAATGCTTCTATTTCGAGTAATTAGTCGTTTAGAAATTATTAGAATTCACATTAAAAGTCACTGATGAGGTTTTCTGGCAAAAACCGAAATAGCTATGTATATGACCTGCCCATGTGAGCAATAATTCTAATTCTTTGTTGTTGTACACTTAAAATTGCTTTGTTTCAGAACAGAAATAGACAACTAAGTATTGTCATTTCTCTTTGGCAAGTCAGTCCGAATAAAAACTATTCTTTCTAACATTCAAGCTACCGAATAAACATAAACTCGTATAATATGATAGGGAAGACACACCCAAATCAGAAAGTAAACATAATGTAAAAACGAAGAAATGTTCTTACAGAAACAAAAACTGATACATTCATTTGCCTCAAGTATGTGCTCCGATGGAGCTCTCAAGTAAGGCAAAAACAATTGCATTAGACAGTGTACAATAACAACAAACACTATGCGTTTGATATAGACAGCAGGTAACTGTGATGTTTGCCAGCGCAGAGTCGTCCAGTCCGATGGTGTGATGGTTAGCGCATTCGCTTACTACGTCATAGATTCATGGTTCAACTCCTACGTTTCACAGACTTTACCATTAATGCATCTATTTCGAGTAATTAGTCGTTTAGAAATTATTAGAATTCACATTAAAAGTCACTGATGAGGTTTTCTGGCAAAAACCGAAATAGCTATATGACCTGCCCATGTGAGCAATAATTCTAATTCTTTGTTGTTGTACACTTAAAATTGCTTTGTTTCAGAACAGAAATAGACAACTAAGTATTGTCATTTCTCTTTGGCAAGTCAGTCCGAAAAAAAACTATTCTTTCTAACATTCAAGCTGCCGAATAAACATAAACTCGTATAATATGATAGGGAGGACACACCCAAATCAGAAAGTAAACATAATGTAAAAACGAAGAAATGTTCTTACAGAAACAAAAACTGATACATTCATTTGCCTCAAGTATGTGCTCCGATGGAGCTCTCAAGTAAGGCAAAAACAATTGCATTAGACAGTGTACAATAACAACAAACACTATGCGTTTGATATAGACAGCAGGTAACTGTGATGGTTAGCGCATTCGCTTACTACGTCATAGGTTCATGGTTCAACTCCTACGTTTCACAGACTTTACCATTAATGCTTCTATTTCGAGTAATTAGTCGTTTAGAAATTATTAGAATTCACATTAAAAGTCACTGATGAGGTTTTCTGGCAAAAACCGAAATAGCTATATGACCTGCCCATGTGAGCAATAATTCTAATTCTTTGTTGTTGTACACTTAAAATTGCTTTGTTTCAGAACAGAAATAGACAACTAAGTATTGTCATTTCTCTTTGGCAAGTCAGTCCGAATAAAAACTATTCTTTCTAACATTCAAGCTGCCGAATAAACATAAACTCGTATATTATGATAGGGAGGACACACCCAAATCAGAAAGTAAACATAATGTAAAAACGAAGAAATGTTCTTACAGAAACAAAAACTGATACATTCATTTGCCTCAAGTATGTGCTCCGATGGAGCTCTCAAGTAAGGCAAAAACAATTGCATTAGACAGTGTACAATAACAACAAACACTATGCGTTTGATATAGACAGCAGGTAACTGTGATGTTTGCCAGCGCAGAGTCGTCCAGTCCGATGGTGTGATGGTTAGCGCATTCGCTTACTACGTCATAGGTTCATGGTTCAACTCCTACGTTTCACAGACTTTACCATTAATGCTCCTATTTCGAGTAATTAGTCGTTTAGAAATTATTAGAATTCACATTAAAAGTCACTGATGAGGTTTTCTGGCAAAAACCGAAATAGCTATATAACCTGCCCATGTGAGCAATAATTCTAATTCTTTGTTGTTGTACACTTAAAATTGCTTTGTTTCAGAACAGAAATAGACAACTAAGTATTGTCATTTCTCTTTGGCAAGTCAGTCCGAATAAAAACTATTCTTTCTAACATTCAAGCTGCCGAATAAACATAAACTCGTATAATATGATAGGGAGGACACACCCAAATCAGAAAGTAAACATAATGTAAAAACGAAGAAATGTTCTTACAGAAACAAAAACTGATACATTCATTTGCCTCAAGTATGTGCTCCGATGGAGCTCTCAAGTAAGGCAAAAACAATTGCATTAGATAGTGTACAATAACAACAAACACTATGCGTTTGATATAGACAGCAGGTAACTGTGATGTTTGCCAGCGCAGAGTCGTCCAGTCCGATGGTGTGATGGTTAGCGCATTCGCTTACTACGTCATAGATTCATGGTTCAACTCCTACGTTTCACAGACTACCATTAATGCATCTATTTCGAGTAATTAGTCGTTTAGAAATTATTAGAATTCACATTAAAAGTCACTGATGAGGTTTTCTGGCAAAAACCGAAATAGCTATATGACCTGCCCATGTGAGCAATAATTCTAATTCTTTGTTGTTGTACACTTAAAATTGCTTTGTTTCAGAACAGAAATAGACAACTAAGTATTGTCATTTCTCTTTGGCAAGTCAGTCCGAATAAAAACTATTCTTTCTAACATTCAAGCTGCCGAATAAACATAAACTCGTATATTATGATAGGGAGGACACACCCAAATCAGAAAGTAAACATAATGTAAAAACGAAGAAATGTTCTTACAGAAACAAAAACTGATACATTCATTTGCCTCAAGTATGTGCTCCGATGGAGCTCTCAAGTAAGGCAAAAACAATTGCATTAGACAGTGTACAATAACAACAAACACTATGCGTTTGATATAGACAGCAGGTAACTGTGATGTTTGCCAGCGCAGAGTCGTCCAGTCCGATGGTGTGATGGTTAGCGCATTCGCTTACTACGTCATAGGTTCATGGTTCAACTCCTACGTTTCACAGACTTTACCATTAATGCTCCTATTTCGAGTAATTAGTCGTTTAGAAATTATTAGAATTCACATTAAAAGTCACTGATGAGGTTTTCTGGCAAAAACCGAAATAGCTATATAACCTGCCCATGTGAGCAATAATTCTAATTCTTTGTTGTTGTACACTTAAAATTGCTTTGTTTCAGAACAGAAATAGACAACTAAGTATTGTCATTTCTCTTTGGCAAGTCAGTCCGAATAAAAACTATTCTTTCTAACATTCAAGCTGCCGAATAAACATAAACTCGTATAATATGATAGGGAGGACACACCCAAATCAGAAAGTAAACATAATGTAAAAACGAAGAAATGTTCTTACAGAAACAAAAACTGATACATTCATTTGCCTCAAGTATGTGCTCCGATGGAGCTCTCAAGTAAGGCAAAAACAATTGCATTAGACAGTGTACAATAACAACAAACACTATGCGTTTGATATAGACAGCAGGTAACTGTGATGTTTGCCAGCGCAGAGTCGTCCAGTCCGATGGTGTGATGGTTAGCGCATTCGCTTACTACGTCATAGGTTCATGGTTCAACTCCTACGTTTCACAGACTTTACCATTAATGCTTCTATTTCGAGTAATTAGTCGTTTAGAAATTATTAGAATTCACATTAAAAGTCACTGATGAGGTTTTCTGGCAAAAACCGAAATAGCTATATGACCTGCCCATGTGAGCAATAATTCTAATTCTTTGTTGTTGTACACTTAAAATTGCTTTGTTTCAGAACAGAAATAGACAACTAAGTATTGTCATTTCTCTTTGGCAAGTCAGTCCGAATAAAAACTATTCTTTCTAACATTCAAGCTGCCGAATAAACATAAACTCGTATATTATGATAGGGAGGACACACCCAAATCAGAAAGTAAACATAATGTAAAAACGAAGAAATGTTCTTACAGAAACAAAAACTGATACATTCATTTGCCTCAAGTATGTGCTCCGATGGAGCTCTCAAGTAAGGCAAAAACAATTGCATTAGACAGTGTACAATAAAAACAAACACTGTGCGTTTCATATAGACAGCAGGTAACTGTGATGTTTGCCAGCGCAGAGTCGTCCAGTCCGATGGTGTGATGGTTAGCGCATTCGCTTACTACGTCATAGGTTCATGGTTCAACTCCTACGTTTCACAGACTTTCCCATTAATGCTTCTATTTCGAGTAATTAGTCGTTTAGAAATTATTAGAATTCACATTAATAGTCACTGATGAGGTTTTCTGGCAAAAACCGAAATAGCTATATGACCTGCCCATGTGAGCAATAATTCTAATTCTTTGTTGTTGTACACTTAAAATTGCTTTGTTTCAGAACAGAAATAGACAACTAAGTATTGTCATTTCTCTTTGGCAAGTCAGTCCGAATAAAAACTATTCTTTCTAACATTCAAGCTACCGAATAAACATAAACTCGTATAATATGATAGGGAGGACACACCCAAATCAGAAAGTAAACATAATGTAAAAACGAAGAAATGTTCTTACAGAAACAAAAACTGATACATTCATTTGCCTCAAGTATGTGCTCCGATGGAGCTCTCAAGTAAGGCAAAAACAATTGCATTAGACAGTGTACAATAACAACAAACACTATGCGTTTGATATAGACAGCAGGTAACTGTGATGGTTAGCGCATTCGCTTACTACGTCATAGGTTCATGGTTCAACTCCTACGTTTCACAGACTTTACCATTAATGCTTCTATTTCGAGTAATTAGTCGTTTAGAAATTATTAGAATTCACATTAAAAGTCACTGATGAGGTTTTCTGGCAAAAACCGAAATAGCTATATGACCTGCCCATGTGAGCAATAATTCTAATTCTTTGTTGTTGTACACTTAAAATTGCTTTGTTTCAGAACAGAAATAGACAACTAAGTATTGTCATTTCTCTTTGGCAAGTCAGTCCGAATAAAAACTATTCTTTCTAACATTCAAGCTGCCGAATAAACATAAACTCGTATATTATGATAGGGAGGACACACCCAAATCAGAAAGTAAACATAATGTAAAAACGAAGAAATGTTCTTACAGAAACAAAAACTGATACATTCATTTGCCTCAAGTATGTGCTCCGATGGAGCTCTCAAGTAAGGCAAAAACAATTGCATTAGACAGTGTACAATAACAACAAACACTATGCGTTTGATATAGACAGCAGGTAACTGTGATGTTTGCCAGCGCAGAGTCGTCCAGTCCGATGGTGTGATGGTTAGCGCATTCGCTTACTACGTCATAGGTTCATGGTTCAACTCCTACGTTTCACAGACTTTACCATTAATGCTCCTATTTCGAGTAATTAGTCGTTTAGAAATTATTAGAATTCACATTAAAAGTCACTGATGAGGTTTTCTGGCAAAAACCGAAATAGCTATATAACCTGCCCATGTGAGCAATAATTCTAATTCTTTGTTGTTGTACACTTAAAATTGCTTTGTTTCAGAACAGAAATAGACAACTAAGTATTGTCATTTCTCTTTGGCAAGTCAGTCCGAATAAAAACTATTCTTTCTAACATTCAAGCTGCCGAATAAACATAAACTCGTATAATATGATAGGGAGGACACACCCAAATCAGAAAGTAAACATAATGTAAAAACGAAGAAATGTTCTTACAGAAACAAAAACTGATACATTCATTTGCCTCAAGTATGTGCTCCGATGGAGCTCTCAAGTAAGGCAAAAACAATTGCATTAGACAGTGTACAATAACAACAAACACTATGCGTTTGATATAGACAGCAGGTAACTGTGATGTTTGCCAGCGCAGAGTCGTCCAGTCCGATGGTGTGATGGTTAGCGCATTCGCTTACTACGTCATAGATTCATGGTTCAACTCCTACGTTTCACAGACTTTACCATTAATGCATCTATTTCGAGTAATTAGTCGTTTAGAAATTATTAGAATTCACATTAAAAGTCACTGATGAGGTTTTCTGGCAAAAACCGAAATAGCTATATGACCTGCCCATGTGAGCAATAATTCTAATTCTTTGTTGTTGTACACTTAAAATTGCTTTGTTTCAGAACAGAAATAGACAACTAAGTATTGTCATTTCTCTTTGGCAAGTCAGTCCGAAAAAAAACTATTCTTTCTAACATTCAAGCTGCCGAATAAACATAAACTCGTATAATATGATAGGGAGGACACACCCAAATCAGAAAGTAAACAAAATGTAAAAACGAAGAAATGTTCTTACAGAAACAAAAACTGATACATTCATTTGCCTCAAGTATGTATGTGCTCCGATGGAGCTCTCAAGTAAGGCAAAAACAATTGCATTAGACAGTGTACAATAACAACAAACACTATGCGTTTGATATAGACAGCAGGTAACTGTGATGTTTGCCAGCGCAGAGTCGTCCAGTCCGATGGTGTGATGGTTAGCGCATTCGCTTACTACGTCATAGGTTCATGGTTCAACTCCTACGTTTCACAGACTTTACCATTAATGCTTCTATTTCGAGTAATTAGTCGTTTAGAAATTATTAGAATTCACATTAAAAGTCACTGATGAGGTTTTCTGGCAAAAACCGAAATAGCTATATGACCTGCCCATGTGAGCAATAATTCTAATTCTTTGTTGTTGTACACTTAAAATTGCTTTGTTTCAGAACAGAAATAGACAACTAAGTATTGTCATTTCTCTTTGGCAAGTCAGTCCGAATAAAAACTATTCTTTCTAACATTCAAGCTGCCGAATAAACATAAACTCGTATATTATGATAGGGAGGACACACCCAAATCAGAAAGTAAACATAATGTAAAAACGAAGAAATGTTCTTACAGAAACAAAAACTGATACATTCATTTGCCTCAAGTATGTGCTCCGATGGAGCTCTCAAGTAAGGCAAAAACAATTGCATTAGACAGTGTACAATAAAAACAAACACTGTGCGTTTGATATAGACAGCAGGTAACTGTGATGTTTGCCAGCGCAGAGTCGTCCAGTCCGATGGTGTGATGGTTAGCGCATTCGCTTACTACGTCATAGGTTCATGGTTCAACTCCTACGTTTCACAGACTTTCCCATTAATGCTTCTATTTCGAGTAATTAGTCGTTTAGAAATTATTAGAATTCACATTAAAAGTCACTGATGAGGTTTTCTGGCAAAAACCGAAATAGCTATATGACCTGCCCATGTGAGCAATAATTCTAATTCTTTGTTGTTGTACACTTAAAATTGCTTTGTTTCAGAACAGAAATAGACAACTAAGTATTGTCATTTCTCTTTGGCAAGTCAGTCCGAATAAAAACTATTCTTTCTAACATTCAAGCTACCGAATAAACATAAACTCGTATAATATGATAGGGAGGACACACCCAAATCAGAAAGTAAACATAATGTAAAAACGAAGAAATGTTCTTACAGAAACAAAAACTGATACATTCATTTGCCTCAAGTATGTGCTCCGATGGAGCTCTCAAGTAAGGCAAAAACAATTGCATTAGACAATGTACAATAACAACAAACACTATGCGTTTGATATAGACAGCAGGTAACTGTGATGTTTGCCAGCGCAGAGTCGTCCAGTCCGATGGTGTGATGGTTAGCGCATTCGCTTACTACGTCATAGGTTCATGGTTCAACTCCTACGTTTCACAGACTTTCCCATTAATGCTTCTATTTCGAGTAATTAGTCGTTTAGAAATTATTAGAATTCACATTAAAAGTCACTGATGAGGTTTTCTGGCAAAAACCGAAATAGCTATATGACCTGCCCATGTGAGCAATAATTCTAATTCTTTGTTGTTGTACACTTAAAATTGCTTTGTTTCAGAACAGAAATAGACAACTAAGTATTGTCATTTCTCTTTGGCAAGTCAGTCCGAATAAAAACTATTCTTTCTAACATTCAAGCTACCGAATAAACATAAACTCGTATAATATGATAGGGAGGACACACCCAAATCAGAAAGTAAACATAATGTAAAAACGAAGAAATGTTCTTACAGAAACAAAAACTGATACATTCATTTGCCTCAAGTATGTGCTCCGATGGAGCTCTCAAGTAAGGCAAAAACAATTGCATTAGACAGTGTACAATAACAACAAACACTATGCGTTTGATATAGACAGCAGGTAACTGTGATGTTTGCCAGCGCAGAGTCGTCCAGTCCGATGGTGTGATGGTTAGCGCATTCGCTTACTACGTCATAGGTTCATGGTTCAACTCCTACGTTTCACAGACTTTACCATTAATGCTTCTATTTCGAGTAATTAGTCGTTTAGAAATTATTAGAATTCACATTAAAAGTCACTGATGAGGTTTTCTGGCAAAAACCGAAATAGCTATATGACCTGCCCATGTGAGCAATTATTCTAATTCTTTGTTGTTGTACACTTAAAATTGCTTTGTTTCAGAACAGAAATAGACAACTAAGTATTGTCATTTCTCTTTGGCAAGTCAGTCCGAATAAAAACTATTCTTTCTAACATTCAAGCTACCGAATAAACATAAACTCGTATAATATGATAGGGAGGACACACCCAAATCAGAAAGTAAACATAATGTAAAAACGAAGAAATGTTCTTACAGAAACAAAAACTGATACATTCATTTGCCTCAAGTATGTGCTCCGATGGAGCTCTCAAGTAAGGCAAAAACAATTGCATTAGACAGTGTACAATAACAACAAACACTATGCGTTTGATATAGACAGCAGGTAACTGTGATGTTTGCCAGCGCAGAGTCGTCCAGTCCGATGGTGTGATGGTTAGCGCATTCGCTTACTACGTCATAGGTTCATGGTTCAACTCCTACGTTTCACAGACTTTACCATTAATGCTTCTATTTCGAGTAATTAGTCGTTCAGAAATTATTAGAATTCACATTAAAAGTCACTGATGAGGTTTTCTGGCAAAAACCGAAATAGCTATATGACCTGCCCATGTGAGCAGTTATTCTAATTCTTTGTTGTTGTACACTTAAAATTGCTTTGTTTCAGAACAGAAATAGACAACTAAGTATTGTCATTTCTCTTTGGCAAGTCAGTCCGAATAAAAACTATTCTTTCTAACATTCAAGCTACCGAATAAACATAAACTCGTATAATATGATAGGGAGGACACACCCAAATCAGAAAGTAAACATAATGTAAAAACGAAGAAATGTTCTTACAGAAACAAAAACTGATACATTCATTTGCCTCAAGTATGTGCTCCGATGGAGCTCTCAAGTAAGGCAAAAACAATTGCATTAGACAGTGTACAATAAAAACAAACACTGTGCGTTTGATATAGACAGCAGGTAACTGTGATGTTTGCCAGCGCAGAGTCGTCCAGTCCGATGGTGTGATGGTTAGCGCATTCGCTTACTACGTCATAGGTTCATGGTTCAACTCCTACGTTTCACAGACTTTCCCATTAATGCTTCTATTTCGAGTAATTAGTCGTTTAGAAATTATTAGAATTCACATTAAAAGTCACTGATGAGGTTTTCTGGCAAAAACCGAAATAGCTATATGACCTGCCCATGTGAGCAATAATTCTAATTCTTTGTTGTTGTACACTTAAAATTGCTTTGTTTCAGAACAGAAATAGACAACTAAGTATTGTCATTTCTCTTTGGCAAGTCAGTCCGAATAAAAACTATTCTTTCTAACATTCAAGCTACCGAATAAACATAAACTCGTATAATATGATAGGGAGGACACACCCAAATCAGAAAGTAAACATAATGTAAAAACGAAGAAATGTTCTTACAGAAACAAAAACTGATACATTCATTTGCCTCAAGTATGTGCTCCGATGGAGCTCTCAAGTAAGGCAAAAACAATTGCATTAGACAATGTACAATAACAACAAACACTATGCGTTTGATATAGACAGCAGGTAACTGTGATGTTTGCCAGCGCAGAGTCGTCCAGTCCGATGGTGTGATGGTTAGCGCATTCGCTTACTACGTCATAGGTTCATGGTTCAACTCCTACGTTTCACAGACTTTACCATTAATGCTTCTATTTCGAGTAATTAGTCGTTCAGAAATTATTAGAATTCACATTAAAAGTCACTGATGAGGTTTTCTGGCAAAAACCGAAATAGCTATATGACCTGCCCATGTGAGCAATTATTCTAATTCTTTGTTGTTGTACACTTAAAATTGCTTTGTTTCAGAACAGAAATAGACAACTAAGTATTGTCATTTCTCTTTGGCAAGTCAGTCCGAATAAAAACTATTCTTTCTAACATTCAAGCTACCGAATAAACATAAACTCGTATAATATGATAGGGAGGACACACCCAAATCAGAAAGTAAACATAATGTAAAAACGAAGAAATGTTCTTACAGAAACAAAAACTGATACATTCATTTGCCTCAAGTATGTGCTCCGATGGAGCTCTCAAGTAAGGCAAAAACAATTGCATTAGACAATGTACAATAACAACAAACACTATGCGTTTGATATAGACAGCAGGTAACTGTGATGTTTGCCAGCGCAGAGTCGTCCAGTCCGATGGTGTGATGGTTAGCGCATTCGCTTACTACGTCATAGGTTCATGGTTCAACTCCTACGTTTCACAGACTTTACCATTAATGCTTCTATTTCGAGTAATTAGTCGTTTAGAAATTATTAGAATTCACATTAAAAGTCACTGATGAGGTTTTCTGGCAAAAACCGAAATAGCTATATGACCTGCCCATGTGAGCAATTATTCTAATTCTTTGTTGTTGTACACTTAAAATTGCTTTGTTTCAGAACAGAAATAGACAACTAAGTATTGTCATTTCTCTTTGGCAAGTCAGTCCGAATAAAAACTATTCTTTCTAACATTCAAGCTACCGAATAAACATAAACTCGTATAATATGATAGGGAGGACACACCCAAATCAGAAAGTAAACATAATGTAAAAACGAAGAAATGTTCTTACAGAAACAAAAACTGATACATTCATTTGCCTCAAGTATGTGCTCCGATGGAGCTCTCAAGTAAGGCAAAAACAATTGCATTAGACAGTGTACAATAAAAACAAACACTGTGCGTTTGATATAGACAGCAGGTAACTGTGATGTTTGCCAGCGCAGAGTCGTCCAGTCCGATGGTGTGATGGTTAGCGCATTCGCTTACTACGTCATAGGTTCATGGTTCAACTCCTACGTTTCACAGACTTTACCATTAATGCTTCTATTTCGAGTAATTAGTCGTTTAGAAATTATTAAAATTCACATTAAAAGTCACTGATGAGGTTTTCTGGCAAAAACCGAAATAGCTATATGACCTGCCCATGTGAGCAATAATTCTAATTCTTTGTTGTTGTACACTTAAAATTGCTTTGTTTCAGAACAGAAATAGACAACTAAGTATTGTCATTTCTCTTTGGCAAGTCAGTCCGAATAAAAACTATTCTTTCTAACATTCAAGCTGCCGAATAAACATAAACTCGTATAATATGATAGGGAGGACACACCCAAATCAGAAAGTAAACATAATGTAAAAACGAAGAAATGTTCTTACAGAAACAAAAACTGATACATTCATTTGCCTCAAGTATGTGCTCCGATGGAGCTCTCAAGTAAGGCAAAAACAATTGCATTAGACAATGTACAATAACAACAAACACTATGCGTTTGATATAGACAGCAGGTAACTGTGATGTTTGCCAGCGCAGAGTCGTCCAGTCCGATGGTGTGATGGTTAGCGCATTCGCTTACTACGTCATAGGTTCATGGTTCAACTCCTACGTTTCACAGACTTTACCATTAATGCTTCTATTTCGAGTAATTAGTCGTTTAGAAATTATTAGAATTCACATTAAAAGTCACTGATGAGGTTTTCTGGCAAAAACCGAAATAGCTATATGACCTGCCCATGTGAGCAATTATTCTAATTCTTTGTTGTTGTACACTTAAAATTGCTTTGTTTCAGAACAGAAATAGACAACTAAGTATTGTCATTTCTCTTTGGCAAGTCAGTCCGAATAAAAACTATTCTTTCTAACATTCAAGCTACCGAATAAACATAAACTCGTATAATATGATAGGGAGGACACACCCAAATCAGAAAGTAAACATAATGTAAAAACGAAGAAATGTTCTTACAGAAACAAAAACTGATACATTCATTTGCCTCAAGTATGTGCTCCGATGGAGCTCTCAAGTAAGGCAAAAACAATTGCATTAGACAGTGTACAATAAAAACAAACACTGTGCGTTTGATATAGACAGCAGGTAACTGTGATGTTTGCCAGCGCAGAGTCGTCCAGTCCGATGGTGTGATGGTTAGCGCATTCGCTTACTACGTCATAGGTTCATGGTTCAACTCCTACGTTTCACAGACTTTCCCATTAATGCTTCTATTTCGAGTAATTAGTCGTTTAGAAATTATTAGAATTCACATTAAAAGTCACTGATGAGGTTTTCTGGCAAAAACCGAAATAGCTATATGACCTGCCCATGTGAGCAATAATTCTAATTCTTTGTTGTTGTACACTTAAAATTGCTTTGTTTCAGAACAGAAATAGACAACTAAGTATTGTCATTTCTCTTTGGCAAGTCAGTCCGAATAAAAACTATTCTTTCTAACATTCAAGCTACCGAATAAACATAAACTCGTATAATATGATAGGGAGGACACACCCAAATCAGAAAGTAAACATAATGTAAAAACGAAGAAATGTTCTTACAGAAACAAAAACTGATACATTCATTTGCCTCAAGTATGTGCTCCGATGGAGCTCTCAAGTAAGGCAAAAACAATTGCATTAGACAATGTACAATAACAACAAACACTATGCGTTTGATATAGACAGCAGGTAACTGTGATGTTGGCCAGCGCAGAGTCGTCCAGTCCGATGGTGTGATGGTTAGCGCATTCGCTTACTACGTCATAGGTTCATGGTTCAACTCCTACGTTTCACAGACTTTCCCATTAATGCTTCTATTTCGAGTAATTAGTCGTTTAGAAATTATTAGAATTCACATTAAAAGTCACTGATGAGGTTTTCTGGCAAAAACCGAAATAGCTATATGACCTGCCCATGTGAGCAATAATTCTAATTCTTTGTTGTTGTACACTTAAAATTGCTTTGTTTCAGAACAGAAATAGACAACTAAGTATTGTCATTTCTCTTTGGCAAGTCAGTCCGAATAAAAACTATTCTTTCTAACATTCAAGCTACCGAATAAACATAAACTCGTATAATATGATAGGGAGGACACACCCAAATCAGAAAGTAAACATAATGTAAAAACGAAGAAATGTTCTTACAGAAACAAAAACTGATACATTCATTTGCCTCAAGTATGTGCTCCGATGGAGCTCTCAAGTAAGGCAAAAACAATTGCATTAGACAATGTACAATAACAACAAACACTATGCGTTTGATATAGACAGCAGGTAACTGTGATGTTTGCCAGCGCAGAGTCGTCCAGTCCGATGGTGTGATGGTTAGCGCATTCGCTTACTACGTCATAGGTTCATGGTTCAACTCCTACGTTTCACAGACTTTACCATTAATGCTTCTATTTCGAGTAATTAGTCGTTTAGAAATTATTAGAATTCACATTAAAAGTCACTGATGAGGTTTTCTGGCAAAAACCGAAATAGCTATATGACCTGCCCATGTGAGCAATTATTCTAATTCTTTGTTGTTGTACACTTAAAATTGCTTTGTTTCAGAACAGAAATAGACAACTAAGTATTGTCATTTCTCTTTGGCAAGTCAGTCCGAATAAAAACTATTCTTTCTAACATTCAAGCTACCGAATAAACATAAACTCGTATAATATGATAGGGAGGACACACCCAAATCAGAAAGTAAACATAATGTAAAAACGAAGAAATGTTCTTACAGAAACAAAAACTGATACATTCATTTGCCTCAAGTATGTGCTCCGATGGAGCTCTCAAGTAAGGCAAAAACAATTGCATTAGACAGTGTACAATAACAACAAACACTATGCGTTTGATATAGACAGCAGGTAACTGTGATGTTTGCCAGCGCAGAGTCGTCCAGTCCGATGGTGTGATGGTTAGCGCATTCGCTTACTACGTCATAGGTTCATGGTTCAACTCCTACGTTTCACAGACTTTACCATTAATGCTTCTATTTCGAGTAATTAGTCGTTCAGAAATTATTAGAATTCACATTAAAAGTCACTGATGAGGTTTTCTGGCAAAAACCGAAATAGCTATATGACCTGCCCATGTGAGCAATTATTCTAATTCTTTGTTGTTGTACACTTAAAATTGCTTTGTTTCAGAACAGAAATAGACAACTAAGTATTGTCATTTCTCTTTGGCAAGTCAGTCCGAATAAAAACTATTCTTTCTAACATTCAAGCTACCGAATAAACATAAACTCGTATAATATGATAGGGAGGGCACACCCAAATCAGAAATTAAACATAATGTAAAAACGAAGAAATGTTCTTACAGAAACAAAAACTGATACATTCATTTGCCTCAAGTATGTGCTCCGATGGAGCTCTCAAGTAAGGCAAAAACAATTGCATTAGACAGTGTACAATAACAACAAACACTATGCGTTTGATATAGACAGCAGGTAACTGTGATGTTTGCCAGCGCAGAGTCGTCCAGTCCGATGGTGTGATGGTTAGCGCATTCGCTTACTACGTCATAGGTTCATGGTTCAACTCCTACGTTTCACAGACTTTACCATTAATGCTTCTATTTCGAGTAATTAGTCGTTTAGAAATTATTAGAATTCACATTAAAAGTCACTGATGAGGTTTTCTGGCAAAAACCGAAATAGCTATATGACCTGCCCATGTGAGCAATTATTCTAATTCTTTGTTGTTGTACACTTAAAATTGCTTTGTTTCAGAACAGAAATAGACAACTAAGTATTGTCATTTCTCTTTGGCAAGTCAGTCCGAATAAAAACTTTTCTTTCTAACATTCAAGCTACCGAATAAACATAAACTCGTATAATATGATAGGGAGGACACACCCAAATCAGAAAGTAAACATAATGTAAAAACGAAGAAATGTTCTTACAGAAACAAAAACTGATACATTCATTTGCCTCAAGTATGTGCTCCGATGGAGCTCTCAAGTAAGGCAAAAACAATTGCATTAGACAGTGTACAATAACAACAAACACTATGCGTTTGATATAGACAGCAGGTAACTGTGATGTTTGCCAGCGCAGAGTCGTCCAGTCCGATGGTGTGATGGTTAGCGCATTCGCTTACTACGTCATAGGTTCATGGTTCAACTCCTACGTTTCACAGACTTTACCATTAATGCTTCTATTTCGAGTAATTAGTCGTTTAGAAATTATTAGAATTCACATTAAAAGTCACTGATGAGGTTTTCTGGCAAAAACCGAAATAGCTATATAACCTGCCCATGTGAGTAATAATTCTAATTCTTTGTTGTTGTACACTTAAAATTTCTTTGTTTCAGAACAGAAATAGACAACTAAGTATTGTCATTTCTCTTTGGCAAGTCAGTCCGAATAAAAACTATTCTTTCTAACATTCAAGCTGCCGAATAAACATAAACTCGTATAATATGATAGGGAGGACACACCCAAATCAGAAAGTAAACATAATGTAAAAACGAAGAAATGTTCTTACAGAAACAAAAACTGATACATTCATTTGCCTCAAGTATGTGCTCCGATGGAGCTCTCAAGTAAGGCAAAAACAATTGCATTAGACAGTGTACAATAACAACAAACACTATGCGTTTGATATAGACAGCAGGTAACTGTGATGTTTGCCAGCGCAGAGTCGTCCAGTCCGATGGTGTGATGGTTAGCGCATTCGCTTACTACGTCATAGATTCATGGTTCAACTCCTACGTTTCACAGACTTTACCATTAATGCATCTATTTCGAGTAATTAGTCGTTTAGAAATTATTAGAATTCACATTAAAAGTCACTGATGAGGTTTTCTGGCAAAAACCGAAATAGCTATATGACCTGCCCATGTGAGCAATAATTCTAATTCTTTGTTGTTGTACACTTAAAATTGCTTTGTTTCAGAACAGAAATAGACAACTAAGTATTGTCATTTCTCTTTGGCAAGTCAGTCCGAATAAAAACTATTCTTTCTAACATTCAAGCTGCCGAATAAACATAAACTCGTATAATATGATAGGGAGGACACACCCAAATCAGAAAGTAAACATAATGTAAAAACGAAGAAATGTTCTTACAGAAACAAAAACTGATACATTCATTTGCCTCAAGTATGTGCTCCGATGGAGCTCTCAAGTAAGGCAAAAACAATTGCATTAGACAGTGTACAATAACAACAAACACTATGCGTTTGATATAGACAGCAGGTAACTGTGATGTTTGCCAGCGCAGAGTCGTCCAGTCCGATGGTGTGATGGTTAGCGCATTCGCTTACTACGTCATAGGTTCATGGTTCAACTCCTACGTTTCACAGACTTTACCATTAATGCTTCTATTTCGAGTAATTAGTCGTTTAGAAATTATTATAATTCACATTAAAAGTCACTGATGAGGTTTTCTGGCAAAAACCGAAATAGCTATATGACCTGCCCATGTGAGCAATAATTATAATTCTTTGTTGTTGTACACTTAAAATTGCTTTGTTTCAGAACAGAAATAGACAACTAAGTATTGTCATTTCTCTTTGGCACGTCAGTCCGAATAAAAACTATTCTTTCTAACATTCAAGCTGCCGAATAAACATAAACTCGTATAATATGATAGGGAGGACACACCCAAATCAGAAAGTAAACATAATGTAAAAACGAAGAAATGTTCTTACAGAAACAAAAACTGATACATTCATTTGCCTCAAGTATGTGCTCCGATGGAGCTCTCAAGTAACTACAATAACAACAAACACTATGCGTTTGATATAGACAGCAGGTAACTGTGATGTTTGCCAGCGCAGAGTCGTCCAGTCCGATGGTGTGATGGTTAGCGCATTCGCTTACTACGTCATAGGTTCATGGTTCAACTCCTACGTTTCACAGACTTTACCATTAATGCTTCTATTTCGAGTAATTAGTCGTTTAGAAATTATTAGAATTCACATTAAAAGTCACTGATGAGGTTTTCTGGCAAAAACCGAAATAGGTATATGACCTGCCCATGTGAGCAATAATTCTAATTCTTTGTTGTTGTACACTTAAAATTGCTTTGTTTCAGAACAGAAATAGACAACTAAGTATTGTCATTTCTCTTTGGCACGTCAGTCCGAATAAAAACTATTCTTTCTAACATTCAAGCTGCCGAATAAACATAAACTCGTATAATATGATAGGGAGGACACACCCAAATCAGAAAGTAAACATAATGTAAAAACGAAGAAATGTTCTTACAGAAACAAAAACTGATACATTCATTTGCCTCAAGTATGTGCTCCGATGGAGCTCTCAAGTAAGGCAAAAACCATTGCATTAGACAGTGTACAATAACAACAAACACTATGCGTTTGATATAGACAGCAGGTAACTGTGATGTTTGCCAGCGCAGAGTCGTCCAGTCCGATGGTGTGATGGTTAGCGCATTCGCTTACTACGTCATAGGTTCATGGTTCAACTCCTACGTTTCACAGACTTTACCATTAATGCTTCTATTTCGAGTAATTAGTCGTTTAGAAATTATTAGAATTCACATTAAAAGTCACTGATGAGGTTTTCTGGCAAAAACCGAAATAGCTATATGACCTGCCCATGTGAGCAATAATTCTAATTCTTTGTTGTTGTACACTTAAAATTGCTTTGTTTCAGAACAGAAATAGACAACTAAGTATTGTCATTTCTCTTTGGCAAGTCAGTCCGAATAAAAACTATTCTTTCTAACATTCAAGCTGCCGAATAAACATAAACTCGTATAATATGATAGGGAGGACACACCCAAATCAGAAAGTAAACATAATGTAAAAACGAAGAAATGTTCTTACAGAAACAAAAACTGATACATTCATTTGCCTCAAGTATGTGCTCCGATGGAGCTCTCAAGTAAGGCAAAAACCATTGCATTAGACAGTGTACAATAACAACAAACACTATGCGTTTGATATAGACAGCAGGTAACTGTGATGTTTGCCAGCGCAGAGTCGTCCAGTCCGATGGTGTGATGGTTAGCGCATTCGCTTACTACGTCATAGGTTCACGGTTCAACTCCTACGTTTCACAGACTTTACCATTAATGCTTCTATTTCGAGTAATTAGTCGTTTAGAAATTATTAGAATTCACATTAAAAGTCACTGATGAGGTTTTCTGGCAAAAACCGAAATAGCTATATGACCTGCCCATGTGAGCAATAATTCTAATTCTTTGTTGTTGTACACCTAAAATTGCTTTGTTTCAGAACAGAAATAGACAACTAAGTATTGTCATTTCTCTTTGACAAGTCAGTCCGAATAAAAACTATTCTTTATAACATTCAAGCTACCGAATGAACATAAACTCGTATAATATGATAGGGAGGACACACCCAAATCAGAAAGTAAACATAATGTAAAAACGAAGAAATGTTCTTACAGAAACAAAAACCGATACATTCATTTGCCTCAAGTATGTGCTCCGATGGAGCTCTCAAGTAAGGCAAAAACAATTGCATTAGACAGTGTACAATAACAACAAACACTATGCGTTTGATATAGACAGCAGGTAACTGTGATGTTTGCCAGCGCAGAGTCGTCCAGTCCGATGGTGTGATGGTTAGCGCATTCGCTTACTACGTCATAAGTTCATGGTTCAACTCCTACGTTTCACAGACTTTACCATTAATGCTTCTATTTCGAGTAATTAGTCGTTTAGAAATTATTAGAATTCACATTAAAAGTCACTGATGAGGTTTTCTGGCAAAAACCGAAATAGCTATATGACCTGCCCATGTGAGCAATAATTCTAATTCTTTGTTGTTGTACACTTAAAATTGCTTTGTTTCAGAACAGAAATAGACAACTAAGTATTGTCATTTCTCTTTGGCAAGTCAGTCCGAATAAAAACTATTCTTTCTAACATTCAAGCTGCCGAATAAACATAAACTCGTATATTATGATAGGGAGGACACACCCAAATCAGAAAGTAAACATAATGTAAAAACGAAGAAATGTTCTTACAGAAACAAAAACTGATACATTCATTTGCCTCAAGTATGTGCTCCGATGGAGCTCTCAAGTAAGGCAAAAACAATTGCATTAGACAGTGTACAATAAAAACAAACACTATGCGTTTGATATAGACAGCAGGTAACTGTGATGTTTGCCAGCGCAGAGTCGTCCAGTCCGATGGTGTGATGGTTAGCGCATTCGCTTACTACGTCATAGGTTCATGGTTCAACTCCTACGTTTCACAGACTTTACCATTAATGCTTCTATTTCGAGTAATTAGTCGTTTAGAAATTATTATAATTCACATTAAAAGTCACTGATGAGGTTTTCTGGCAAAAACCGAAATAGCTACATGACCTGCCCATGTGAGCAATAATTCTAATTCTTTGTTGTTGTACACTTAAAATTGGTTTTTTTCAGAACAGAAATAGACAACTAAGTATTGTCATTTCTCTTTGGCAAGTCAGTCCGAATAAAAACTATTCTTTCTAACATTCAAGCTGCCGAATAAACATAAACTCGTATATTATGATAGGGAGGACACACCCAAATCAGAAAGTAAACATAATGTAAAAACGAAGAAATGTTCTTACAGAAACAAAAACTGATGCATTCATTTGCCTCAAGTATGTGCTCCGATGGAGCTCTCAAGTAAGGCAAAAACAATTGCATTAGACA
This sequence comes from Neria commutata, assembly GCA_963457695.1. Classification (NCBI taxonomy): domain Eukaryota; kingdom Metazoa; phylum Arthropoda; class Insecta; order Diptera; family Micropezidae; genus Neria; species Neria commutata. The sequence continues at coordinate 37,993,823 of OY735247.1, read as the reverse complement.
GTGTACAATAACAACAAACACTATGCGTTTGATATAGACAGCAGGTAACTGTGATGTTTGCCAGCGCAGAGTCGTCCAGTCCGATGGTGTGATGGTTAGCGCATTCGCTTACTACGTCATAGGTTCATGGTTCAACTCCTACGTTTCACAGACTTTACCATTAATGCTTCTATTTCGAGTAATTAGTCGTTTAGAAATTATTAGAATTCACATTAAAGGTCACTGATGAGGTTTTCTGGCAAAAACCGAAATAGCTATATGACCTGCCCATGTGAGCAATAATTCTAATTCTTTGTTGTTGTACACTTAAAATTGCTTTGTTTCAGAACAGAAATAGACAACTAAGTATTGTCATTTCTCTTTGGCAAGTCAGTCCGAATAAAAACTATTCTTTCTAACATTCAAGCTGCCGAATAAACATAAACTCGTATATTATGATAGGGAGGACACACCCAAATCAGAAAGTAAACATAATGTAAAAACGAAGAAATGTTCTTACAGAAACAAAAACTGATGCATTCATTTGCCTCAAGTATGTGCTCCGATGGAGCTCTCAAGTAAGGCAAAAACAATTGCATTAGACAGTGTACAATAACAACAAACACTATGCGTTTGATATAGACAGCAGGTAACTGTGATGTTTGCCAGCGCAGAGTCGTCCAGTCCGATGGTTAGCGCATTCGCTTACTACGTCATAGGTTCATGGTTCAACTCCTACGTTTCACAGACTTTACCATTAATGCTTCTATTTCGAGTAATTAGTCGTTTAGAAATTATTAGAATTCACATTAAAAGTCACTGATGAGGTTTTCTGGCAAAAACCGAAATAGCTATATGACCTGCCCATGTGAGCAATAATTCTAATTCTTTGTTGTTGTACACTTAAAATTGCTTTGTTTCAGAACAGAAATAGACAACTAAGTATTGTCATTTCTCTTTGGCAAGTCAGTCCGAATAAAAACTATTCTTTCTAACATTCAAGCTGCCGAATAAACATAAACTCGTATATTATGATAGGGAGGACACACCCAAATCAGAAAGTAAACATAATGTAAAAACGAAGAAATGTTCTTACAGAAACAAAAACTGATACATTCATTTGCCTCAAGTATGTGCTCCGATGGAGCTCTCAAGTAAGGCAAAAACAATTGCATTAGACAGTGTACAATAAAAACAAACACTATGCGTTTGATATAGACAGCAGGTAACTGTGATGTTTGCCAGCGCAGAGTCGTCCAGTCCGATGGTGTGATGGTTAGCGCATTCGCTTACTACGTCATAGGTTCATGGTTCAACTCCTACGTTTCACAGACTTTACCATTAATGCTTCTATTTCGAGTAATTAGTCGTTTAGAAATTATTATAATTCACATTAAAAGTCACTGATGAGGTTTTCTGGCAAAAACCGAAATAGCTACATGACCTGCCCATGTGAGCAATAATTCTAATTCTTTGTTGTTGTACACTTAAAATTGGTTTTTTTCAGAACAGAAATAGACAACTAAGTATTGTCATTTCTCTTTGGCAAGTCAGTCCGAATAAAAACTATTCTTTCTAACATTCAAGCTGCTGAATAAACATAAACTCGTATATTATGATAGGGAGGACACACCCAAATCAGAAAGTAAACATAATGTAAAAACGAAGAAATGTTCTTACAGAAACAAAAACTGATGCATTCATTTGCCTCAAGTATGTGCTCCGATGGAGCTCTCAAGTAAGGCAAAAACAATTGCATTAGACAGTGTACAATAACAACAAACACTATGCGTTTGATATAGACAGCAGGTAACTGTGATGTTTGCCAGCGCAGAGTCGTCCAGTCCGATGGTGTGATGGTTAGCGCATTCGCTTACTACGTCATAGGTTCATGGTTCAACTCCTACGTTTCACAGACTTTACCATTAATGCTTCTATTTCGAGTAATTAGTCGTTTAGAAATTATTAGAATTCACATTAAAGGTCACTGATGAGGTTTTCTGGCAAAAACCGAAATAGCTATATGACCTGCCCATGTGAGCAATAATTCTAATTCTTTGTTGTTGTACACTTAAAATTGCTTTGTTTCAGAACAGAAATAGACAACTAAGTATTGTCATTTCTCTTTGGCAAGTCAGTCCGAATAAAAACTATTCTTTCTAACATTCAAGCTGCCGAATAAACATAAACTCGTATAATATGATAGGGAGGACACACCCAAATCAGAAAGTAAACATAATGTAAAAACGAAGAAATGTTCTTACAGAAACAAAAACCGATACATTCATTTGCCTCAAGTATGTGCTCCGATGGAGCTCTCAAGTAAGGCAAAAACAATTGCATTAGACAGTGTACAATAACAACAAACACTATGCGTTTGATATAGACAGCAGGTAACTGTGATGTTTGCCAGCGCAGAGTCGTCCAGTCCGATGGTGTGATGGTTAGCGCATTCGCTTACTACGTCATAGGTTCATGGTTCAACTCCTACGTTTCACAGACTTTACCATTAATGCTTCTATTTCGAGTAATTAGTCGTTTAGAAATTATTAGAATTCACATTAAAAGTCACTGATGAGGTTTTCTGGCAAAAACCGAAATAGCTATATGACCTGCCCATGTAGCAATAATTCTAATTCTTTGTTGTTGTACACTTAAAATTGCTTTGTTTCAGAACAGAAATAGACAACTAAGTATTGTCATTTCTCTTTGACAAGTCAGTCCGAATAAAAACTATTCTTTATAACATTCAAGCTACCGAATAAACATAAACTCGTATAATATGATAGGGAGGACACACCCAAATCAGAAAGTAAACATAATGTAAAAACGAAGAAATGTTCTTACAGAAACAAAAACCGATACATTCATTTGCCTCAAGTATGTGCTCCGATGGAGCTCTCAAGTAAGGCAAAAACAATTGCATTAGACAGTGTACAATAACAACAAACACTATGCGTTTGATATAGACAGCAGGTAACTGTGATGTTTGCCAGCGCAGAGTCGTCCAGTCCGATGGTGTGATGGTTAGCGCATTCGCTTACTACGTCATAAGTTCATGGTTCAACTCCTACGTTTCACAGACTTTACCATTAATGCTTCTATTTCGAGTAATTAGTCGTTTAGAAATTATTAGAATTCACATTAAAAGTCACTGATGAGGTTTTCTGGCAAAAACCGAAATAGCTATATGACCTGCCCATGTGAGCAATAATTCTAATTCTTTGTTGTTGTACACTTAAAATTGCTTTGTTTCAGAACAGAAATAGACAACTAAGTATTGTCATTTCTCTTTGGCAAGTCAGTCCGAGTAAAAACTATTCTTTCTAACATTCAAGCTACCGAATAAACATAAACTCGTATAATATGATAGGGAGGACACACCCAAATCAGAAAGTAAACATAATGTAAAAACGAAGAAATGTTCTTACAGAAACAAAAACCGATACATTCATTTGCCTCAAGTATGTGCTCCGATGGAGCTCTCAAGTAAGGCAAAAACAATTGCATTAGACAGTGTACAATAACAACAAACACTATGCGTTTGATATAGACAGCAGGTAACTGTGATGTTTGCCAGCGCAGAGTCGTCCAGTCCGATGGTGTGATGGTTAGCGCATTCGCTTACTACGTCATAGGTTCATGGTTCAACTCCTACGTTTCACAGACTTTACCATTAATGCTTCTATTTCGAGTAATTAGTCGTTTAGAAATTATTAGAATTCACATTAAAAGTCACTGATGAGGTTTTCTGGCAAAAACCGAAATAGCTATATGACCTGCCCATGTGAGCAATAATTCTAATTCTTTGTTGTTGTACACTTAAAATTGCTTTGTTTCAGAACAGAAATAGACAACTAAGTATTGTCATTTCTCTTTGGCAAGTCAGTCCGAATAAAAACTATTCTTTCTAACATTCAAGCTGCCGAATAAACATAAACTCGTATATTATGATAGGGAGGACACACCCAAATCAGAAAGTAAACATAATGTAAAAACGAAGAAATGTTCTTACAGAAACAAAAACTGATGCATTCATTTGCCTCAAGTATGTGCTCCGATGGAGCTCTCAAGTAAGGCAAAAACAATTGCATTAGACAGTGTACAATAACAACAAACACTATGCGTTTGATATAGACAGCAGGTAACTGTGATGTTTGCCAGCGCAGAGTCGTCCAGTCCGATGGTTAGCGCATTCGCTTACTACGTCATAGGTTCATGGTTCAACTCCTACGTTTCACAGACTTTACCATTAATGCTTCTATTTCGAGTAATTAGTCGTTTAGAAATTATTAGAATTCACATTAAAAGTCACTGATGAGGTTTTCTGGCAAAAACCGAAATAGCTATATGACCTGCCCATGTGAGCAATAATTCTAATTCTTTGTTGTTGTACACTTAAAATTGCTTTGTTTCAGAACAGAAATAGACAACTAAGTATTGTTATTTCTCTTTGGCAAGTCAGTCCGAATAAAAACTATTCTTTCTAACATTCAAGCTGCCGAATAAACATAAACTCGTATATTATGATAGGGAGGACACACCCAAATCAGAAAGTAAACATAATGTAAAAACGAAGAAATGTTCTTACAGAAACAAAAACTGATACATTCATTTGCCTCAAGTATGTGCTCCGATGGAGCTCTCAAGTAAGGCAAAAACAATTGCATTAGACAGTGTACAATAAAAACAAACACTATGCGTTTGATATAGACAGCAGGTAACTGTGATGTTTGCCAGCGCAGAGTCGTCCAGTCCGATGGTGTGATGGTTAGCGCATTCGCTTACTACGTCATAGGTTCATGGTTCAACTCCTACGTTTCACAGACTTTACCATTAATGCTTCTATTTCGAGTAATTAGTCGTTTAGAAATTATTATAATTCACATTAAAAGTCACTGATGAGGTTTTCTGGCAAAAACCGAAATAGCTACATGACCTGCCCATGTGAGCAATAATTCTAATTCTTTGTTGTTGTACACTTAAAATTGGTTTTTTTCAGAACAGAAATAGACAACTAAGTATTGTCATTTCTCTTTGGCAAGTCAGTCCGAATAAAAACTATTCTTTCTAACATTCAAGCTGCCGAATAAACATAAACTCGTATATTATGATAGGGAGGACACACCCAAATCAGAAAGTAAACATAATGTAAAAACGAAGAAATGTTCTTACAGAAACAAAAACTGATGCATTCATTTGCCTCAAGTATGTGCTCCGATGGAGCTCTCAAGTAAGGCAAAAACAATTGCATTAGACAGTGTACAATAACAACAAACACTATGCGTTTGATATAGACAGCAGGTAACTGTGATGTTTGCCAGCGCAGAGTCGTCCAGTCCGATGGTGTGATGGTTAGCGCATTCGCTTACTACGTCATAGGTTCATGGTTCAACTCCTACGTTTCACAGACTTTACCATTAATGCTTCTATTTCGAGTAATTAGTCGTTTAGAAATTATTAGAATTCACATTAAAGGTCACTGATGAGGTTTTCTGGCAAAAACCGAAATAGCTATATGACCTGCCCATGTGAGCAATAATTCTAATTCTTTGTTGTTGTACACTTAAAATTGCTTTGTTTCAGAACAGAAATAGACAACTAAGTATTGTCATTTCTCTTTGGCACGTCAGTCCGAATAAAAACTATTCTTTCTAACATTCAAGCTGCCGAATAAACATAAACTCGTATAATATGATAGGGAGGACACACCCAAATCAGAAAGTAAACATAATGTAAAAACGAAGAAATGTTCTTACAGAAACAAAAACAGATACATTCATTTGCCTCAAGTATGTGCTCCGATGGAGCTCTCAACTAAGGCAAAAACCATTGCATTAGACAGTGTACAATAACAACAAACACTATGCGTTTGATATAGACAGCAGGTAACTGTGATGTTTGCCAGCGCAGAGTCGTCCAGTCCGATGGTGTGATGGTTAGCGCATTCGCTTACTACGTCATAGGTTCATGGTTCAACTCCTACGTTTCACAGACTTTACCATTAATGCTTCTATTTCGAGTAATTAGTCGTTTAGAAATTATTATAATTCACATTAAGTCACTGATGAGGTTTTCTGGCAAAAACCGAAATAGCTATATGACCTGCCCATGTGAGCAATAATTCTAATTCTTTGTTGTTGTACACTTAAAATTGCTTTGTTTCAGAACAGAAATAGACAACTAAGTATTGTCATTTCTCTTTGACAAGTCAGTCCGAATAAAAACTATTCTTTCTAACATTCAAGCTACCGAATAAACATAAACTCGTATAATATGATAGGGAGGACACACCCAAATCAGAAAGTAAACATAATGTAAAAACGAAGAAATGTTCTTACAGAAACAAAAACTGATACATTCATTTGCCTCAAGTATGTGCTCCGATGGAGCTCTCAAGTAAGGCAAAAACCATTGCATTAGACAGTGTACAATAACAACAAACACTATGCGTTTGATATAGACAGCAGGTAACTGTGATGTTTGCCAGCGCAGAGTCGTCCAGTCCGATGGTGTGATGGTTAGCGCATTCGCTTACTACGTCATAGGTTCATGGTTCAACTCCTACGTTTCACAGACTTTACCATTAATGCTTCTATTTCGAGTAATTAGTCGTTTAGAAATTATTAGGATTCACATTAAAAGTCACTGATGAGGTTTTCTGGCAAAAACCGAAATAGCTATATGACCTGCCCATGTGAGCAATAATTCTAATTCTTTGTTGTTGTACACTTAAAATTGCTTTGTTTCAGAACAGAAATAGACAACTAAGTATTGTCATTTCTCTTTGACAAGTCAGTCCGAATAAAAACTATTCTTTATAACATTCAAGCTACCGAATAAACATAAACTCGTATAATATGATAGGGAGGACACACCCAAATCAGAAAGTAAACATAATGTAAAAACGAAGAAATGTTCTTACAGAAACAAAAACCGATACATTCATTTGCCTCAAGTATGTGCTCCGATGGAGCTCTCAAGTAAGGCAAAAACAATTGCATTAGACAGTGTACAATAACAACAAACACTATGCGTTTGATATAGACAGCAGGTAACTGTGATGTTTGCCAGCGCAGAGTCGTCCAGTCCGATGGTGTGATGGTTAGCGCATTCGCTTACTACGTCATAAGTTCATGGTTCAACTCCTACGTTTCACAGACTTTACCATTAATGCTTCTATTTCGAGTAATTAGTCGTTTAGAAATTATTAGAATTCACATTAAAAGTCACTGATGAGGTTTTCTGGCAAAAACCGAAATAGCTATATGACCTGCCCATGTGAGCAATAATTCTAATTCTTTGTTGTTGTACACTTAAAATTGCTTTGTTTCAGAACAGAAATAGACAACTAAGTATTGTCATTTCTCTTTGGCAAGTCAGTCCGAGTAAAAACTATTCTTTCTAACATTCAAGCTACCGAATAAACATAAACTCGTATAATATGATAGGGAGGACACACCCAAATCAGAAAGTAAACATAATGTAAAAACGAAGAAATGTTCTTACAGAAACAAAAACCGATACATTCATTTGCCTCAAGTATGTGCTCCGATGGAGCTCTCAAGTAAGGCAAAAACAATTGCATTAGACAGTGTACAATAACAACAAACACTATGCGTTTGATATAGACAGCAGGTAACTGTGATGTTTGCCAGCGCAGAGTCGTCCAGTCCGATGGTGTGATGGTTAGCGCATTCGCTTACTACGTCATAGGTTCATGGTTCAACTCCTACGTTTCACAGACTTTACCATTAATGCTTCTATTTCGAGTAATTAGTCGTTTAGAAATTATTAGAATTCACATTAAAAGTCACTGATGAGGTTTTCTGGCAAAAACCGAAATAGCTATATGACCTGCCCATGTGAGCAATAATTCTAATTCTTTGTTGTTGTACACTTAAAATTGCTTTGTTTCAGAACAGAAATAGAAAACTAAGTATTGTAAGGATCTAAATTTACACATAATTTAGACCTCACAAATAATTCTATATATTAAAAACACTATTGAATATAACATAAAATAACATTGAACGTCAATATAGCTTCCAAGATCAAGCGGACAACGAAAATACCAACACAGGTCAGACCGACAAAGCGAAGCACAACAATAGAAAGAAGCGCAACCGAACAAGAACAACAACAGCCGACGAAGAAGAAGAAGCACTGCTTTGAACAGACTGCAGCAAGCGAGCCACAGGCAAGCAGACAAGCAAGCAAGAAGGAAGAAGAAGCATGGCTAAATATAAGACGCTGCAGCAGCCAGAAGAAATCACTTCTCTGCTGGCTCCTGAGCAGAGTGGTCATCCCCAGTAGGCGAGGAAGTTTTACTCCTCGCAATAGTAGCTCCTACCGTAGTCACTGGACGAAAGTTTTACTTCGCCAGTCGTAGTTTTATTACGCTAAGCATATACACGACCGAACGTTTTACTTCGGTCGTACTAGTTAAATTTAAGCTACACGTCGTCGAGGAAGTTTTACTCCTCCGACTAGAAATCGTAGTCGTGATTGTCACCATTAGATTTCCGTTTTCTATAAATAAACTATCCAAAACACCGAAAAACAACCCATCTTCTCATTTCTCCTGAGATAGGACCCGGACAGCCGCTGAGGTTATACCCCAGCTATCCAACCCCGAGGAAAGGGTCATTACATTGGCGCCCGAGCAGTTTAGACAAGTGCAGGAGAAAGAGAACAAGGAACGGAGACGAAGATGGTGCCCACTCCGACAGAGAACCTGCTAGCCGTGACCAGCCAGGTCACACAGGAGATGACATATCTCACGGTGATCGACCATGTGAGGAAGTGGTCGATCAGATATGATGGCAAGAAGAATCCGCTGGAATTTGTAGAGCGGATCGAGGAGCTGGCACACGTCTACGGGCTGCCCAAGGACATGCTGCCCCGTATAATGCCAGAGCTACTGAAGGACAAGGCGGTCCTATGGTACCGCAACAATAACCAGGCGTGGCAGAGCTGGGAAGGCTTCAAGAAGGACCTTCTCAAATTTTTCTTGCCTACCAGATTTTATGAGCGCCTTGAGGACGACATTCGACGACGGCAGCAACGACCCACGGAGTGCTTTCAGGACTATACAATCGACATGCAGAATATGATGAGACACGCCGGTATGTCAGGAGAGCAGCAACTGGAGCGGCTCTATAGAAATACCCGCAACGAGTACCAGTTGTACATACGGCGTCGAGATTTCACTACACTAGGTGAGTTGATTGAAATGGCCAAAGAGTACGAGAGTTTGGCTGGTAGCCGAGACGTCGAACGACATACCGCCGCAGAGCCACGTGAGGAAGAACTGCGGCAGATAATTAGCGAGGTCGCACCGGTTCACCCACCAACAAAACACACCTTAGACACGACACGAATCTCCACCAGCATTACCATAGGCGGACAGATGGTGAAAGCGACTATCGACACAGGGGCAACCACGAGTTTCGTCAGCGAGAGGTTCCTGTGCACACATCGGGTCGCTGGTCACCAGATCACGGAACAGGTACGTGTACGCTTGGCCGATGGCACGAAGCGCGAGCTAACAAAGGCGCTAATTACCGAGGTGCGCATTGGCGCACATGCATTTAGGACAAAGCTTCTCGTGTGGCCAGAAGCAGTGGATGACGTGATTCTGGGGCTTGATTTCCTGCGGAATGCAGGGGCCAAGTTCCAGATAGCGGGACAAGATTTGGAGTTATCTTCCGTAGGTGCGGAGGAAAGCTCACCAGCAACTCACAGGTGCACGGTTGTGCGTGCAAACGAGGCGACGCACAAGGTGACAAGAGACGAGTCTCTACAAGGGGCACTCCAACAGTACACTTACAACGTCCGAGACAGGAGGGACAAGCCAAACATGGTCGCTGATGCCCTTTCTCGACAACCAAGGGAAGCGTGCTGCAGAGTGACAGTAGAGGACGATCCAGCTTCGGAATGCAACTGGATAAACAGGAAGAAAGCAGAGGTGCTGGAAGAACCAGGAAAGTTTCCAGACTACGCGCTGAAGAATGGGCAGCTATACCACTGCATTCCCAGCAAAAGCCAGGACGAGAAGTGCAGCCCATGGAAGCTGTGCGTTCCCACACCGTTGCGTGAACGCGTGTTACGGGAAAACCACGAAAGTTCGACGGCCGGTCACCTAGGAATCCGGAAAACCATAGCAAAAGTGGCTAAAAACCATTACTGGCCAGGCATGTTTCGGGACGTAAAGAAGCATGTCGGAAGGTGCGAGTCCTGCCAACGCTACAAGGCTAGTCAGCAGGAGCTCGCCGATCAAAAGCTGAGCAGAGCCCATCCCAATCCGGGGCGCGACGACAGGAGGCGTAAACAAGGCGTTCCGAGAACGGATTCTGGCACGATTCGGCGTACCAAAGACCCGAATTTCCACCAACCATACACAGTTCGCGAATCGAGAGATCCAAAAATTTCTACTCGAACACAGCGGCGAACAGCAATTCATAGCTCCACACACAGAGGGACAGCGAGTTCTACCGAAACTGCACCCGTTGTCCAGAACAGGAAATGTATCCGCGGCGAAACTAGCGCCAAATTACGACGGACTATTCAAGGTAATCGAATTCACCCCACCCGTAATACCCAAAATCCAGAAGACACGAGGAAAATAGACTTGTACCGCGCATGCCAATCAACTGAAGGCATACCACAGCGCCGACGTACACGGGGCCGCCGAAGACGACAGCTGCACGAAGGTGAAGCGTCTCCCTTTGAAGTAAGGGGGGAATGTAAGGATCTAAATTTACACATAATTTAGACCTCACAAATAATTCTATATATTAAAAACACTATTGAATATAACATAAAATAACATTGAACGTCAATATAGCTTCCAAGATCAAGCGGACAACGAAAATACCAACACAGGTCAGACCGACAAAGCGAAGCACAACAATAGAAAGAAGCGCAACCGAACAAGAACAACAACAGCCGACGAAGAAGAAGAAGCACTGCTTTGAACAGACTGCAGCAAGCGAGCCACAGGCAAGCAGACAAGCAAGCAAGAAGGAAGAAGAAGCATGGCTAAATATAAGACGCTGCAGCAGCCAGAAGAAATCACTTCTCTGCTGGCTCCTGAGCAGAGTGGTCATCCCCAGTAGGCGAGGAAGTTTTACTCCTCGCAATAGTAGCTCCTACCGTAGTCACTGGACGAAAGTTTTACTTCGCCAGTCGTAGTTTTATTACGCTAAGCATATACACGACCGAACGTTTTACTTCGGTCGTACTAGTTAAATTTAAGCTACACGTCGTCGAGGAAGTTTTACTCCTCCGACTAGAAATCGTAGTCGTGATTGTCACCATTAGATTTCCGTTTTCTATAAATAAACTATCCAAAACACCGAAAAACAACCCATCTTCTCATTTCTCCTGAGATAGGACCCGGACAGCCGCTGAGGTTATACCCCAGCTATCCAACCCCGAGGAAAGGGTCATTACAGTATTGTCATTTCTCTTTGGCAAGTCAGTCCGAATAAAAACTATTCTTTCTAACATTCAAGCTGCCGAATAAACATAAACTCGTATATTATAATAGGGAGGACACACCCAAATCAGAAAGTAAACATAATGTAAAAACGAAGAAATGTTCTTACAGAAACAAAAACTGATGCATTCATTTGCCTCAAGTATGTGCTCCGATGGAGCTCTCAAGTAAGGCAAAAACAATTGCATTAGACAGTGTACAATAACAACAAACACTATGCGTTTGATATAGACAGCAGGTAACTGTGATGTTTGCCAGCGCAGAGTCGTCCAGTCCGATGGTGTGATGGTTAGCGCATTCGCTTACTACGTCATAGGTTCATGGTTCAACTCCTACGTTTCACAGACTTTACCATTAATGCTTCTATTTCGAGTAATTAGTCGTTTAGAAATTATTAGAATTCACATTAAAAGTCACTGATGAGGTTTTCTGGCAAAAACCGAAATAGCTATATGACCTGCCCATGTGAGCAATAATTCTAATTCTTTGTTGTTGTACACTTAAAATTGCTTTGTTTCAGAACAGAAATAGACAACTAAGTATTGTTATTTCTCTTTGGCAAGTCAGTCCGAATAAAAACTATTCTTTCTAACATTCAAGCTGCCGAATAAACATAAACTCGTATATTATGATAGGGAGGACACACCCAAATCAGAAAGTAAACATAATGTAAAAACGAAGAAATGTTCTTACAGAAACAAAAACTGATACATTCATTTGCCTCAAGTATGTGCTCCGATGGAGCTCTCAAGTAAGGCAAAAACAATTGCATTAGACAGTGTACAATAAAAACAAACACTATGCGTTTGATATAGACAGCAGGTAACTGTGATGTTTGCCAGCGCAGAGTCGTCCAGTCCGATGGTGTGATGGTTAGCGCATTCGCTTACTACGTCATAGGTTCATGGTTCAACTCCTACGTTTCACAGACTTTACCATTAATGCTTCTATTTCGAGTAATTAGTCGTTTAGAAATTATTATAATTCACATTAAAAGTCACTGATGAGGTTTTCTGGCAAAAACCGAAATAGCTACATGACCTGCCCATGTGAGCAATAATTCTAATTCTTTGTTGTTGTACACTTAAAATTGGTTTTTTTCAGAACAGAAATAGACAACTAAGTATTGTCATTTCTCTTTGGCAAGTCAGTCCGAATAAAAACTATTCTTTCTAACATTCAAGCTGCCGAATAAACATAAACTCGTATATTATGATAGGGAGGACACACCCAAATCAGAAAGTAAACATAATGTAAAAACGAAGAAATGTTCTTACAGAAACAAAAACTGATGCATTCATTTGCCTCAAGTATGTGCTCCGATGGAGCTCTCAAGTAAGGCAAAAACAATTGCATTAGACAGTGTACAATAACAACAAACACTATGCGTTTGATATAGACAGCAGGTAACTGTGATGTTTGCCAGCGCAGAGTCGTCCAGTCCGATGGTGTGATGGTTAGCGCATTCGCTTACTACGTCATAGGTTCATGGTTCAACTCCTACGTTTCACAGACTTTACCATTAATGCTTCTATTTCGAGTAATTAGTCGTTTAGAAATTATTAGAATTCACATTAAAGGTCACTGATGAGGTTTTCTGGCAAAAACCGAAATAGCTATATGACCTGCCCATGTGAGCAATAATTCTAATTCTTTGTTGTTGTACACTTAAAATTGCTTTGTTTCAGAACAGAAATAGACAACTAAGTATTGTCATTTCTCTTTGGCACGTCAGTCCGAATAAAAACTATTCTTTCTAACATTCAAGCTGCCGAATAAACATAAACTCGTATAATATGATAGGGAGGACACACCCAAATCAGAAAGTAAACATAATGTAAAAACGAAGAAATGTTCTTACAGAAACAAAAACAGATACATTCATTTGCCTCAAGTATGTGCTCCGATGGAGCTCTCAACTAAGGCAAAAACCATTGCTTTAGACAGTGTACAATAACAACAAACACTATGCGTTTGATATAGACAGCAGGTAACTGTGATGTTTGCCAGCGCAGAGTCGTCCAGTCCGATGGTGTGATGGTTAGCGCATTCGCTTACTACGTCATAGGTTCATGGTTCAACTCCTACGTTTCACAGACTTTACCATTAATGCTTCTATTTCGAGTAATTAGTCGTTTAGAAATTATTAGAATTCACATTAAAGGTCACTGATGAGGTTTTCTGGCAAAAACCGAAATAGCTTTATGACCTGCCCATGTGAGCAATAATTCTAATTCTTTGTTGTTGTACACTTAAAATTGCTTTGTTTCAGAACAGAAATAGACAACTAAGTATTGTCATTTCTCTTTGACAAGTCAGTCCGAATAAAAACTATTCTTTCTAACATTCAAGCTACCGAATAAACATAAACTCGTATAATATGATAGGGAGGACACACCCAAATCAGAAAGTAAACATAATGTAAAAACGAAGAAATGTTCTTACAGAAACAAAAACTGATACATTCATTTGCCTCAAGTATGTGCTCCGATGGAGCTCTCAAGTAAGGCAAAAACCATTGCATTAGACAGTGTACAATAACAACAAACACTATGCGTTTGATATAGACAGCAGGTAACTGTGATGTTTGCCAGCGCAGAGTCGTCCAGTCCGATGGTGTGATGGTTAGCGCATTCGCTTACTACGTCATAGGTTCATGGTTCAACTCCTACGTTTCACAGACTTTACCATTAATGCTTCTATTTCGAGTAATTAGTCGTTTAGAAATTATTAGAATTCACATTAAAAGTCACTGATGAGGTTTTCTGGCAAAAACCGAAATAGCTATTTGACCTGCCCATGTGAGCAATAATTCTAATTCTTTGTTGTTGTACACTTAAAATTGCTTTGTTTCAGAACAGAAATAGACAACTAAGTATTGTCATTTCTCTTTGGCAAGTCAGTCCGAATAAAAACTATTCTTTCTAACATTCAAGCTACCGAATAAACATAAACTCGTATAATATGATAGGGAGGACACACCCAAATCAGAAAGTAAACATAATGTAAAAACGAAGAAATGTTCTTACAGAAACAAAAACTGATACATTCATTTGCCTCAAGTATGTGCTCCGATGGAGCTCTCAAGTAAGGCAAAAACAATTGCATTAGACAGTGTACAATAACAACAAACACTATGCGTTTGATATAGACAGCAGGTAACTGTGATGTTTGCCAGCGCAGAGTCGTCCAGTCCGATGGTGTGATGGTTAGCGCATTCGCTTACTACGTCATAGGTTCATGGTTCAACTCCTACGTTTCACTGACTTTACCATTAATGCTTCTATTTCGAGTAATTAGTCGTTTAGAAATTATTAGAATTCTCATTAAAAGTCACTGATGAGGTTTTCTGGCAAAAACCGAAATATCTATATGACCTGCCCATGTGAGCAATAATTCTAATTCTTTGTTGTTGTACACTTAAAATTGCTTTGTTTCAGAACAGAAATAGACAACTAAGTATTGTCATTTCTCGTTGGCAAGTCAGTCCGAATAAAAACTATTCTTTCTAACATTCAAGCTGCCGAATAAACATAAACTCGTATAATATGATAGGGAGGACACACCCAAATCAGAAAGTAAACATAATGTAAAAACGAAGAAATGTTCTTACAGAAACAAAAACTGATGCATTCATTTGCCTCAAGTATGTGCTCCGATGGAGCTCTCAAGTAAGGCAAAAACAATTGCATTAGACAGTGTACAATAACAACAAACACTATGCGTTTGATATAGACAGCAGGTAACTGTGATGTTTGCCAGCGCAGAGTCGTCCAGTCCGATGGTGTGATGGTTAGCGCATTCGCTTACTACGTCATAGGTTCATGGTTCAACTCCTACGTTTCACAGACTTTACCATTAATGCTTCTATTTCGAGTAATTAGTCGTTTAGAAATTATTAGAATTCACATTAAAGGTCACTGATGAGGTTTTCTGGCAAAAACCGAAATAGCTATATGACCTGCCCATGTGAGCAATAATTCTAATTCTTTGTTGTTGTACACTTAAAATTGCTTTGTTTCAGAACAGAAATAGACAACTAAGTATTGTCATTTCTCTTTGGCACGTCAGTCCGAATAAAAACTATTCTTTCTAACATTCAAGCTGCCGAATAAACATAAACTCGTATAATATGATAGGGAGGACACACCCAAATCAGAAAGTAAACATAATGTAAAAACGAAGAAATGTTCTTACAGAAACAAAAACAGATACATTCATTTGCCTCAAGTATGTGCTCCGATGGAGCTCTCAACTAAGGCAAAAACCATTGCTTTAGACAGTGTACAATAACAACAAACAGCGCAGAGTCGTCCAGTCCGATGGTGTGATGGTTAGCGCATTCGCTTACTACGTCATAGGTTCATGGTTCAACTCCTACGTTTCACAGACTTTACCATTAATGCTTCTATTTCGAGTAATTAGTCGTTTAGAAATTATTAGAATTCACATTAAAGGTCACTGATGAGGTTTTCTGGCAAAAACCGAAATAGCTTTATGACCTGCCCATGTGAGCAATAATTCTAATTCTTTGTTGTTGTACACTTAAAATTGCTTTGTTTCAGAACAGAAATAGACAACTAAGTATTGTCATTTCTCTTTGACAAGTCAGTCCGAATAAAAACTATTCTTTCTAACATTCAAGCTACCGAATAAACATAAACTCGTATAATATGATAGGGAGGACACACCCAAATCAGAAAGTAAACATAATGTAAAAACGAAGAAATGTTCTTACAGAAACAAAAACTGATACATTCATTTGCCTCAAGTATGTGCTCCGATGGAGCTCTCAAGTAAGGCAAAAACCATTGCATTAGACAGTGTACAATAACAACAAACACTATGCGTTTGATATAGACAGCAGGTAACTGTGATGTTTGCCAGCGCAGAGTCGTCCAGTCCGATGGTGTGATGGTTAGCGCATTCGCTTACTACGTCATAGGTTCATGGTTCAACTCCTACGTTTCACAGACTTTACCATTAATGCTTCTATTTCGAGTAATTAGTCGTTTAGAAATTATTAGGATTCACATTAAAAGTCACTGATGAGGTTTTCTGGCAAAAACCGAAATAGCTATATGACCTGCCCATGTGAGCAATAATTCTAATTCTTTGTTGTTGTACACTTAAAATTGCTTTGTTTCAGAACAGAAATAGACAACTAAGTATTGTCATTTCTCTTTGACAAGTCAGTCCGAATAAAAACTATTCTTTCTAACATTCAAGCTACCGAATAAACATAAACTCGTATAATATGATAGGGAGGACACACCCAAATCAGAAAGTAAACATAATGTAAAAACGAAGAAATGTTCTTACAGAAACAAAAACTGATACATTCATTTGCCTCAAGTATGTGCTCCGATGGAGCTCTCAAGTAAGGCAAAAACAATTGCATTAGACAGTGTACAATAACAACAAACACTATGCGTTTGATATAGACAGCAGGTAACTGTGATGTTTGCCAGCGCAGAGTCGTCCAGTCCGATGGTGTGATGGTTAGCGCATTCGCTTACTACGTCATAGGTTCATGGTTCAACTCCTACGTTTTACAGACTTTACCATTAATGCTTCTATTTCGAGTAATTAGTCGTTTAGAAATTATTAGAATTCACATTAAAAGTCACTGATGAGGTTTTCTGGCAAAAACCGAAATAGCTATATGACCTGCCCATGTGAGCAATAATTCTAATTCTTTGTTGTTGTACACTTAAAATTGCTTTGTTTCAGAACAGAAATAGACAACTAAGTATTGTCATTTCTCTTTGGCAAGTCAGTCCGAATAAAAACTATTCTTTCTAACATTCAAGCTGCCGAATAAACATAAACTCGTATAATATGATAGGGAGGACACACCCAAATCAGAAAGTAAACATAATGTAAAAACGAAGAAATGTTCTTACAGAAACAAAAACTGATACATTCATTTGCCTCAAGTATGTGCTCCGATGGAGCTCTCAAGTAAGGCAAAAACAATTGCATTAGACAGTGTACAATAACAACAAACACTATGCGTTTGATATAGACAGCAGGTAACTGTGATGTTTGCCAGCGCAGTCGTCCAGTCCGATGGTGTGAGGGTTAGCGCATTCGCTTACTACGTCATAGGTTCATGGTTCAACTCCTACGTTTCACAGACTTTACCATTAATGCTTCTATTTCGAGTAATTAGTCGTTTAGAAATTATTAGAATTCTCATTAAAAGTCACTGATGAGGTTTTCTGGCAAAAACCGAAATAGCTATATGACCTGCCCATGTGAGCAATAATTCTAATTCTTTGTTGTTGTACACTTAAAATTGCTTTGTTTCAGAACAGAAATAGACAACTAAGTATTGTCATTTCTCTTTGGCAACTCAGTCCGAATAAAAACTATTCTTTCTAACATTCAAGCTGCCGAATAAACATAAACTCGTATAATATGATAGGGAGGACACACCCAAATCAGAAAGTAAACATAATGTAAAAACGAAGAAATGTTCTTACAGAAACAAAAACTGATACATTCATTTGCCTCAAGTATGTGCTCCGATGGAGCTCTCAAGTAAGGCAAAAACCATTGCATTAGACAGTGTACAATAACAACAAACACTATGCGTTTGATATAGACAGCAGGTAACTGTGATGTTTGCCAGCGCAGAGTCGTCCAGTCCGATGGTGTGATGGTTAGCGCATTCGCTTACTACGTCATAGGTTCATGGTTCAACTCCTACGTTTCACAGACTTTACCATTAATGCTTCTATTTCGAGTAATTAGTCGTTTAGAAATTATTAGAATTCACATTAAAAGTCACTGATGAGGTTTTCTGGCAAAAACCGAAATAGCTATATGACCTGCCCATGTGAGCAATAATTCTAATTCTTTGTTGTTGTACACTTAAAATTGCTTTGTTTCAGAACAGAAATAGACAACTAAGTATTGTCATTTCTCTTTGACAAGTCAGTCCGAATAAAAACTATTCTTTATAACATTCAAGCTACCGAATAAACATAAACTCGTATAATATGATAGGGAGGACACACCCAAATCAGAAAGTAAACATAATGTAAAAACGAAGAAATGTTCTTACAGAAACAAAAACCGATACATTCATTTGCCTCAAGTATGTGCTCCGATGGAGCTCTCAAGTAAGACAAAAACAATTGCATTAGACAGTGTACAATAACAACAAACACTATGCGTTTGATATAGACAGCAGGTAACTGTGATGTTTGCCAGCGCAGAGTCGTCCAGTCCGATGGTGTGATGGTTAGCGCATTCGCTTACTACGTCATAGGTTCATGGTTCAACTCCTACGTTTCACAGACTTTACCATTAATGCTTCTATTTCGAGTAATTAGTCGTTTAGAAATTATTAGAATTCACATTAAAAGTCACTGATGAGGTTTTCTGGCAAAAACCGAAATAGCTATATGACCTGCCCATGTGAGCAATAATTCTAATTCTTTGTTGTTGTACACTTAAAATTGCTTTGTTTCAGAACAGAAATAGACAACTAAGTATTGTCATTTCTCTTTGGCAAGTCAGTCCGAATAAAAACTATTCTTTCTAACATTCAAGCTGCCGAATAAACATAAACTCGTATATTATGATAGGGAGGACACACCCAAATCAGAAAGTAAACATAATGTAAAAACGAAGAAATGTTCTTACAGAAACAAAAACTGATGCATTCATTTGCCTCAAGTATGTGCTCCGATGGAGCTCTCAAGTAAGGCAAAAACAATTGCATTAGACAGTGTACAATAACAACAAACACTATGCGTTTGATATAGACAGCAGGTAACTGTGATGTTTGCCAGCGCAGAGTCGTCCAGTCCGATGGTTAGCGCATTCGCTTACTACGTCATAGGTTCATGGTTCAACTCCTACGTTTCACAGACTTTACCATTAATGCTTCTATTTCGAGTAATTAGTCGTTTAGAAATTATTAGAATTCACATTAAAAGTCACTGATGAGGTTTTCTGGCAAAAACCGAAATAGCTATATGACCTGCCCATGTGAGCAATAATTCTAATTCTTTGTTGTTGTACACTTAAAATTGCTTTGTTTCAGAACAGAAATAGACAACTAAGTATTGTCATTTCTCTTTGGCAAGTCAGTCCGAATAAAAACTATTCTTTCTAACATTCAAGCTGCCGAATAAACATAAACTCGTATATTATGATAGGGAGGACACACCCAAATCAGAAAGTAAACATAATGTAAAAACGAAGAAATGTTCTTACAGAAACATAAACTGATACATTCATTTGCCTCAAGTATGTGCTCCGATGGAGCTCTCAAGTAAGGCAAAAACAATTGCATTAGACAGTGTACAATAAAAACAAACACTATGCGTTTGATATAGACAGCAGGTAACTGTGATGTTTGCCAGCGCAGAGTCGTCCAGTCCGATGGTGTGATGGTTAGCGCATTCGCTTACTACGTCATAGGTTCATGGTTCAACTCCTACGTTTCACAGACTTTACCATTAATGCTTCTATTTCGAGTAATTAGTCGTTTAGAAATTATTATAATTCACATTAAAAGTCACTGATGAGGTTTTCTGGCAAAAACCGAAATAGCTATATGACCTGCCCATGTGAGCAATAATTCTAATTCTTTGTTGTTGTACACTTAAAATTGGTTTTTTTCAGAACAGAAATAGACAACTAAGTATTGTCATTTCTCTTTGGCAAGTCAGTCCGAATAAAAACTATTCTTTCTAACATTCAAGCTGCCGAATAAACATAAACTCGTATATTATGATAGGGAGGACACACCCAAATCAGAAAGTAAACATAATGTAAAAACGAAGAAATGTTCTTACAGAAACAAAAACTGATGCATTCATTTGCCTCAAGTATGTGCTCCGATGGAGCTCTCAAGTAAGGCAAAAACAATTGCATTAGACAGTGTACAATAACAACAAACACTATGCGTTTGATATAGACAGCAGGTAACTGTGATGTTTGCCAGCGCAGAGTCGTCCAGTCCGATGGTGTGATGGTTAGCGCATTCGCTTACTACGTCATAGGTTCATGGTTCAACTCCTACGTTTCACAGACTTTACCATTAATGCTTCTATTTCGAGTAATTAGTCGTTTAGAAATTATTAGAATTCACATTAAAGGTCACTGATGAGGTTTTCTGGCAAAAACCGAAATAGCTATATGACCTGCCCATGTGAGCAATAATTCTAATTCTTTGTTGTTGTACACTTAAAATTGCTTTGTTTCAGAACAGAAATAGACAACTAAGTATTGTCATTTCTCTTTGGCACGTCAGTCCGAATAAAAACTATTCTTTCTAACATTCAAGCTGCCGAATAAACATAAACTCGTATAATATGATAGGGAGGACACACCCAAATCAGAAAGTAAACATAATGTAAAAACGAAGAAATGTTCTTACAGAAACAAAAACAGATACATTCATTTGCCTCAAGTATGTGCTCCGATGGAGCTCTCAACTAAGGCAAAAACCATTGCTTTAGACAGTGTACAATAACAACAAACACTATGCGTTTGATATAGACAGCAGGTAACTGTGATGTTTGCCAGCGCAGAGTCGTCCAGTCCGATGGTGTGATGGTTAGCGCATTCGCTTACTACGTCATAGGTTCAGGGTTCAACTCCTACGTTTCACAGACTTTACCATTAATGCTTCTATTTCGAGTAATTAGTCGTTTAGAAATTATTAGAATTCACATTAAAGGTCACTGATGAGGTTTTCTGGCAAAAACCGAAATAGCTTTATGACCTGCCCATGTGAGCAATAATTCTAATTCTTTGTTGTTGTACACTTAAAATTGCTTTGTTTCAGAACAGAAATAGACAACTAAGTATTGTCATTTCTCTTTGACAAGTCAGTCCGAATAAAAACTATTCTTTCTAACATTCAAGCTACCGAATAAACATAAACTCGTAGAATATGATAGGGAGGACACACCCAAATCAGAAAGTAAACATAATGTAAAAACGAAGAAATGTTCTTACAGAAACAAAAACTGATACATTCATTTGCCTCAAGTATGTGCTCCGATGGAGCTCTCAAGTAAGGCAAAAACAATTGCATTAGACAGTGTACAATAACAACAAACACTATGCGTTTGATATAGACAGCAGGTAACTGTGATGTTTGCCAGCGCAGAGTCGTCCAGTCCGATGGTGTGATGGTTAGCGCATTCGCTTACTACGTCAGGTTCGTGGTTCAACTCCTACGTTTCACAGACTTTACCATTAATGCTTCTATTTCGAGTAATTAGTCGTTTAGAAATTATTAGAATTCACATTAAAAGTCACTGATGAGGTTTTCTGGCAAAAACCGAAATAGCTATATGACCTGCCCATGTGAGCAATTATTCTAATTCTTTGTTGTTGTACACTTAAAATTGCTTTGTTTCAGAACAGAAATAGACAACTAAGTATTGTCATTTCTCTTTGACAAGTCAGTCCGAATAAAAACTATTCTTTCTAACATTCAAGCTACCGAATAAACATAAACTCGTAGAATATGATAGGGAGGACACACCCAAATCAGAAAGTAAACATAATGTAAAAACGAAGAAATGTTCTTACAGAAACAAAAACTGATACATTCATTTGCCTCAAGTATGTGCTCCGATGGAGCTCTCAAGTAAGGCAAAAACAATTGCATTAGACAGTGTACAATAACAACAAACACTATGCGTTTGATATAGACAGCAGGTAACTGTGATGTTTGCCAGCGCAGAGTCGTCCAGTCCGATGGTGTGATGGTTAGCGCATTCGCTTACTACGTCATAGGTTCATGGTTCAACTCCTACGTTTCACAGACTTTACCATTAATGCTTCTATTTCGAGTAATTAGTCGTTTAGAAATTATTAGAATTCACATTAAAAGTAAAAAAAATTTTAAATTTTTAGACATTTTTTATACGGTCCCCCATTAGAAAAAAGTCAATAATTTCGATTTGGGCCAAATCGTTAATTTTTTGTCCCACTTGCTTATCAGTTAAGATATCCAAAAGTGGTCTTCTGCACTATATTCTAGGCATTTGAGATTAACTAAAACGCCCGAAACAAAGTAAAAAAAATGTTTAATTTTTTAAAATTTTTTATACGGTCCCCCATTAGAAAAAGTCAATAATTTCGATTTGTGACAAATCGTTAATTTTTTGTCCCACTTGCTTATAAGTTAAGATATCCAAAAGCGGTCTTCTGCACTATATTATATGCATTTGAGATTAACTAAAACGATCGAAAAAAACAGTAAAAAAAATTTTAAATTTTTTGAAAGTTTTTATACGGTCCCCCATTAGAAAAAAAGTCAAAAATTTCGATTTGTGACAAATCGTTAAATTTTTTTCCCACTTGCTCATAAGTTAAAATATCCAAAAGTGGTCTTCTGCACTATATTATATGCATTTGAAATTAACTAAAACGCGCGAAAAAAACAGTAAAAAAAATTTAAAATTTTTGGAAATTTTTTATACGGTCCCCCATTAGAAAAAAGTCAATAATTTCGATTTGGGCCAAATCGTTAATTTTTTGTCCCACTTGCTTATCAGTTAAGATATCCAAAAGTGGTCTTCTGCACTATATTCTAGGCATTTGAGATTAACTAAAACGCCCGAAACAAAGTAAAAAAAATTTTTAATTTTTAAAAATTTTTTATACGGTCCCCCATTAGAAAAAGTCAATAATTTCGATTTGTGACAAATCGTTAATTTTTTGTCCCACTTGCTTATAAGTTAAGATATCCAAAAGTGGTCTTCTGCACTATATTCTAGGCATTTGAAATTAACTAAAACGCCCAAAAAAAAACAGTAAAAAATTTAAAATTTAGAAAAAGTCAAAAATTTCGATTTGTGACAAATTGTTAAATTTTTGTCCCACTTGCTTATAAGTTAAGATATCCAAAAGTGGTCTTCTGCACTATATTCTAGGCATTTGAGATTAACTAAAACGCCCGAAAGAAAAGTACAAAATTTTTTTAATTTTTTAAAATTTTTTATACGGTCCCCCATTAGAAAAAGTCAATAATTTCGATTTGTGACAAATCGTTAATTTTTTGTCCCACTTGCTTATAAGTTAAGATATCCAATAGTGGTCTTCTGCACTATATTCTAGGCATTTGAGATTAACTAAAACGCCCGAAAGAAAAGTAAAAAAATTTTTAAATTTTTTAAAATTTTTTATACGGTCCCCCATTAGAAAAAGTCAATAACTTCGATTTGTGACAAATCGTTGATTTTTTGTACCACTTGCTTATAAGTTAAGATATCCAAAAGTGGTCTTCTGCACTATATTCTAGGCATTTGAAATTAACTAAAATCCCCAAAAAAAAACAGTAAAAACTTTTAAAATTTTTTGAAATTTTTTATACGGTCCCCCATTATAAAAAAGTCAATAATTTCGATTTGGGCCAAATCGATAATTTTTCGTCCCACTTGCTCATAAGTTAAAATATCCAAAAGTGGTCTTCTGCACTATATTCTAGGCATTTGAGATTAACTAAAACGCCCAAAAAACAGTAAAAAAATTTTAAATTTTTTGAATTTTTTTATACGGTCCCCCATTAGAAAAAAGTCAAAAATTTCGATTTGTGACAAATCGTTAATTTTTTGTCCCACTTGCTCATAAGTTAAAATATCCAAAAGTGGTCTTCTGCACTATATTATATGCATTTGAAATTAACTAAAACGGCCGAAAAAAACAGTAAACAATTTTTTAAATTTTTTGAAATTTTTTATACGGTCCCCTATTAGAAAAAAGTCAAAAATTTCGATTTGTGACAAATCGTTAATTTTTTGTCCCACTTGCTTATAAGTTAAGATATCCAAAAGTGGTCTTCTGCACTATATTCTAGGCATTTGAGATTAACTAAAACGCCCGAAAAAAACAGTAAAAAAAATTTTTAATTTTTTGAAAGTTTTATACGGTCCCCCATTAGAAAAATGTCAATAATTTCGATTTGGGCCAAATCGATAATTTTTCGTCCCACTTGCTCATAAGTTAAAATATCCAAAAGTGGTCTTCTGCACTATATTCTAGGCATTTGAGATTAACTAAAACGCCCGAAAAAAACAGTAAAAAAAATTTTTAATTTTTTTAAATTTTTATACGGTCCCCCATTAGAAAAAAGTCAAAAATTTCGATTTGTGACAAATCGTAATTTTTTTGTCCCACTTGCTTATAAGTTAAGATATCCAAAAGTGGTCTTCTGCACTATATTCTAGGCATTTGAAATTAACTAAAACGCCCGAAAATAACAGTAACAAAATTTTTTAATTTTTTAAAATTTTTTATACGGTCCCCCATTAGAAAAAAGTCAAAAATTTCGATTTGTGACAAATCGTTAATTTTTTGTCCCACTTGCTTATAAGTTAAGATATCCAAAAGTGGTCTTCTGCACTATATTCTAGGCATTTGAGATTACCTAAAACGCCCGAAAAACAGTAAAAGAAATTTAAAATTTTTTGAATTTTTTTATACGGTCCCCCATTAGAAAAAAGTCAAAAATTTCGATTTGTGACAAATCGTTAATTTTTTGTCCCACTTGCTTATAAGTTAAGATATCCAAAAGTGGTCTTCTGCACTATATTCTAGGCATTTGAAATTAACTAAAACTCCCGAAAAAACAGTAAACAAAATTTTAAATTTTTTGAAATTTTTTATACGGTCTCCCATTAGAAAAAAGTCAAAAATTTCGATTTGGGCCACATCGATAATTTTTCGTCCCACTTGCTCATAAGTTAAAATATCCAAAAGTGGTCTTCTGCACTATATTCTAGGCATTTGAAATTAACTAAAAGTCCCGAAAAAAACAGTAAACAAAATTTTAAATTTTTTGAAATTTTTTATACGGTCCCCCAGAGTAATTACTCGAAATAGAAGCATTAATGGTAAAGTCTGTGAAACGTAGGAGTTGAACCATGAACCTATGACGTAGTAAGCGAATGCGCTAACCATCACACCATCGGACTGGACGACTCTGCGCTGGCAAACATCACAGTTACCTGCTGTCTATATCAAACGCATAGTGTATGTTGTTATTGTGCACTGTCTAATGCAATTGTTTTTGCCTTACTTGAGAGCTCCATCGGAGCACATACTTGAGGCAAATGAATGTATCAGTTTTTGTTTCTGTAAGAACATTTCTTCGTTTTTACATTATGTTTACTTTCTGATTTGGGTGTGTCCTCCCTATCATATTATACGACTTTATGTTTATTCGGCAGCTTGAATGTTAGAAAGAATAGTTTTTATTCGGACTGACTTGCCAAAGAGAAATGACAATACTTAGTTGTCTATTTCTGTTCTGAAACAAAGCAATTATAAGTGTACAACAACAAAGAATTAGAATTATTGCTCACATGGGCAGGTCATATAGCTATTTCGGTTTTTGCCAGAAAACCTCATCAGTGACTTTTAATGTGAATTCTAATAATTTCTAAACGACTAATTACTCGAAATAGAAGCATTAATGGTAAAGTCTGTGAAACGTAGGAGTTGAACCATGAACCTATGACGTAGTAAGCGAATGCGCTAACCATCACACCATCGGACTGGACGACTCTGCGCTGGCAAACATCACAGTTACCTGCTGTCTATATCAAACGCATAGTGTTTGTTGTTATTGTACACTGTCTAATGCAATTATTTTTGCCTTACTTGAGAGCTCCATCGGAGCACATACTTGAGGCAAATGAATGTATCAGTTTTTGTTTCTGTAAGAACATTTCTTCGTTTTTACATTATGTTTACTTTCTGATTTGGGTGTGTCCTCCCTATCATATTATACGACTTTATGTTTATTCGGCAGCTTGAATGTTAGAAAGAATAGTTTTTATTCGGACTGACTTGCCAAAGAGAAATGACAATACTTAGTTGTCTATTTCTGTTCTGAAACAAAGCAATTTTAAGTGTACAACAACAAAGAATTAGAATTATTGCTCACATGGGCAGGTCATATAGCTATTTCGGTTTTTGCCAGAAAACCTCATCAGTGACTTTTAATGTGAATTCTAATAATTTCTAAACGACTAATTACTCGAAATAGAAGCATTAATGGTAAAGTCTGTGAAACGTAGGAGTTGAACCATGAACCTATGACGTAGTAAGCGAATGCGCTAACCATCGGACTGGACGACTCTGCGCTGGCAAACATCACAGTTACCTGCTGTCTATATCAAACGCATAGTGTTTGTTGTTATTGTACACTGTCTAATGCAATTGTTTTTGCCTTACTTGAGAGCTCCATCGGAGCACATACTTGAGGCAAATGAATGTATCAGTTTTTACATTAGACAGTGTACAATAACAACAAACACTATGCGTTTGATATAGACAGCAGGTAACTGTGATGTTTGCCAGCGCAGAGTCGTCCAGTCCGATGGTGTGATGGTTAGCGCATTCGCTTACTACGTCATAGGTTCATGGTTCAACTCCTACGTTTCACAGACTTTACCATTAATGCTTCTATTTCGAGTAATTAGTCGTTTAGAAATTATTAGAATTCACATTAAAAGTCACTGTGAGGTTTTCTGGCAAAAACCGAAATAGCTATATGACCTGCCCATGTGAGCAATAATTCTAATTCTTTGTTGTTGTACACTTAAAATTGCTTTGTTTCAGAACAGAAAAGGACAACTAAGTATTGTCATTTCTCTTTGGCAAGTCAGTCCGAATAAAAACTATTCTTTCTAACATTCAAGCTGCCGAATAAACATAAACTCGTATAATATGATAGGGAGGACACACCCAAATCAGAAAGTAAACATAATGTAAAAACGAAGAAATGTTCTTACAGAAACAAAAACTGATACATTCATTTGCCTCAAGTATGTGCTCCGTTGGAGCTCTCAAGTAAGGCAAAAACAATTGCATTAGACAGTGTACAATAACAACAAACACTATGCGTTTGATATAGACAGCAGGTAACTGTGATGTTTGCCAGCGCAGAGTCGTCCAGTCCGAGGGTGTGATGGTTAGCGCATTCGCCTACTACGTCATAGGTTCATGGTTTAACTCCTACGTTTCACAGACTTTACCATTAATGCTTCTATTTCGAGTAATTAGTCGTTTAGAAATTATTAGAATTCACATTAAAAGTCACTGATGAGGTTTTCTGGCAAAAACCGAAATAGCTATATGACCTGCCCATGTGCGCAATAATTCTAATTCTTTGTTGTTGTACACTTAAAATTGCTTTGTTTCAGAACAGAAATAGACAACTAAGTATTGTCATTTCTCTTTGGCAAGTCAGTCCGAATAAAAACTATTCTTTCTAACATTCAAGCTGCCGAATAAACAAAAACTCGTATAATATGATACGGAGGACACACCCAAATCAGAAAGTAAACATAATGTAAAAACGAAGAAATGTTCTTACAGAAACAAAAACTGATACATTCATTTGCCTCAAGTATGTGCTCCGATGGAGCTCTCAAGTAAGGCAAAAACAATTGTATTAGACAGTGTACAATAACAACAAACACTATGCGTTTGATATAGACAGCAGGTAACTGTGATGTTTGCCAGCGCAGAGTCGTCCAGTCCGATGGTGTGATGGTTAGCGCATTCGCTTACTACGTCATAGGTTCATGGTTCAACTCCTACGTTTCACAGACTTTACCATTAATGCTTCTATTTCGAGTAATTAGTCGTTTAGAAATTATTAGAATTCACATTAAAAGTCACTGATGAGGTTTTCTGGCAAAAACCGAAATAGCTATATGACCTGCCCATGTGAGCAATAATTCTAATTCTTTGTTGTTATACACTTATAATTGCTTTGTTTCAGAACAGAAATAGACAACTAAGTATTGACATTTCTCTTTGGCAAGTCAGTCCGAATAAAAACTATTCTTTCTAACATTCAAGCTGCCGAATAAACATAAACTCGTATAATATGATAGGGAGGACACACCCAAATCAGAAAGTAAACATAATGTAAAAACGAAGAAATGTTCTTACAGAAACAAAAACTGATACATTCATTTGCCTCAAGTATGTGCTCCGTTGGAGCTCTCAAGTAAGGCAAAAACAATTGCATTAGACAGTGTACAATAACAACAAACACTATGCGTTTGATATAGACAGCAGGTAACTGTGATGTTTGCCAGCGCAGAGTCGTCCAGTCCGAGGGTGTGATGGTTAGCGCATTCGCTTACTACGTCATAGGTTCATGGTTCAACTCCTACGTTTCACAGACTTTACCATTAATGCTTCTATTTCGAGTAATTAGTCGTTTAGAAATTATTAGAATTCACATTAAAAGTCACTGATGAGGTTTTCTGGCAAAAACCGAAATAGCTATATGACCTGCCCATGTGAGCAATAATTCTAATTCTTTGTTGTTGTACACTTATAATTGCTTTGTTTCAGAACAGAAATAGACAACTAAGTATTGACATTTCTCTTTGGCAAGTCAGTCCGAATAAAAACTATTCTTTCTAACATTCAAGCTGCCGAATAAACATAAACTCGTATAATATGATAGGGAGGACACACCCAAATCAGAAAGTAAACATAATGTAAAAACGAAGAAATGTTCTTACGGAAACAAAAACTGATACATTCATTTGCCTCAAGTATGTGCTCCGATGGAGCTCTCAAGTAAGGCAAAAACAATTGCATTAGACAGTGTACAATAACAACAAACACTATGAGTTTGATATAGACAGCAGGTAACTGTGATGTTTGCCAGCGCAGAGTCGTCCAGTCCGATGGTGTGATGGTTAGCGCATTCGCTTACTACGTCATAGGTTCATGGTTCAACTCCTTCGTTTCACAGACTTTACCATTAATGCTTCTATTTCGAGTAATTAGTCGTTTAGAAATTATTAGAATTCACATTAAAAGTCACTGATGAGGTTTTCTGGCAAAAACCGAAATAGCTATATGACCTGCCCATGTGAGCAATAATTCTAATTCTTTGTTTTTGTACACTTAAAATTGCTTTGTTTCAGAACAGAAATAGACAACTAAGTATTGTCATTTCTCTTTGGCAAGTCAGTCCGAATAAAAACTATTCTTTCTAACATTCAAGCTGCCGAATAAACATAAACTCGTATAATATGATAAGGAGGACACACCCAAATCAGAAAGTAAACATAATGTAAAAACGAAGAAATGTTCTTACGGAAACAAAAACTGATACATTCATTTGCCTCAAGTATGTGCTCCGATGGAGCTCTCAAGTAAGGCAAAAACAATTGCATTAGACAGTGTACAATAACAACAAACACTATGAGTTTGATATAGACAGCAGGTAACTGTGATGTTTGCCAGCGCAGAGTCGTCCAGTCCGATGGTGTGATGGTTAGCGCATTCGCTTACTACGTCATAGGTTCATGGTTCAACTCCTTCGTTTCACAGACTTTACCATTAATGCTTCTATTTCGAGTAATTAGTCGTTTAGAAATTATTAGAATTCACATTAAAAGTCACTGATGAGGTTTTCTGGCAAAAACCGAAATAGCTATATGACCTGCCCATGTGAGCAATAATTCTAATTCTTTGTTCTTGTACACTTAAAATTGCTTTGTTTCAGAACAGAAATAGACAACTAAGTATTGTCATTTCTCTTTGGCAAGTCAGTCCGAATAAAAACTATTCTTTCTAACATTCAAGCTGCCGAATAAACATAAACTCGTATAATATGATAGGGAGGACACACCCAAATCAGAAAGTAAACATAATGTAAAAACGAAGAAATGTTCTTACGGAAACAAAAACTGATACATTCATTTGCCTCAAGTATGTGCTCCGATGGAGCTCTCAAGTAAGGCAAAAACAATTGCATTAGACAGTGTACAATAACAACAAACACTATGAGTTTGATATAGACAGCAGGTAACTGTGATGTTTGCCAGCGCAGAGTCGTCCAGTCCGATGGTGTGATGGTTAGCGCATTCGCTTACTACGTCATAGGTTCATGGTTCAACTCCTTCGTTTCACAGACTTTACCATTAATGCTTCTATTTCGAGTAATTAGTCGTTTAGAAATTATTAGAATTCACATTAAAAGTCACTGATGAGGTTTTCTGGCAAAAACCGAAATAGCTATATGACCTGCCCATGTGAGCAATAATTCTAATTCTTTGTTTTTGTACACTTAAAATTGCTTTGTTTCAGAACAGAAATAGACAACTAAGTATTGTCATTTCTCTTTGGCAAGTCAGTCCGAATAAAAACTATTCTTTCTAACATTCAAGCTGCCGAATAAACATAAACTCGTATAATATGATAGGGAGGACACACCCAAATCAGAAAGTAAACATAATGTAAAAACGAAGAAATGTTCTTACGGAAACAAAAACTGATACATTCATTTGCCTCAAGTATGTGCTCCGATGGAGCTCTCAAGTAAGGCAAAAACAATTGCATTAGACAGTGTACAATAACAACAAACACTATGAGTTTGATATAGACAGCAGGTAACTGTGATGTTTGCCAGCGCAGAGTCGTCCAGTCCGATGGTGTGATGGTTAGCGCATTCGCTTACTACGTCATAGGTTCATGGTTCAACTCCTTCGTTTCACAGACTTTACCATTAATGCTTCTATTTCGAGTAATTAGTCGTTTAGAAATTATTAGAATTCACATTAAAAGTCACTGATGAGGTTTTCTGGCAAAAACCGAAATAGCTATATGACCTGCCCATGTGAGCAATAATTCTAATTCTTTGTTCTTGTACACTTAAAATTGCTTTGTTTCAGAACAGAAATAGACAACTAAGTATTGTCATTTCTCTTTGGCAAGTCAGTCCGAATAAAAACTATTCTTTCTAACATTCAAGCTGCCGAATAAACATAAACTCGTATAATATGATAGGGAGGACACACCCAAATCAGAAAGTAAACATAATGTAAAAACGAAAAAATGTTCTTACAGAAACAAAAACTGATACATTCATTTGCCTCAAGTATGTGCTCCGATGGAGCTCTCAAGTAAGGCAAAAACAATTGCATTAGATAGTGCACAATAACAACAAACACTATGCGTTTGATATAGACAGCAGGTAACTGTGATGTTTGCCAGCGCAGAGTCGTCCTGTCCGATGGTGTGATGGTTAGCGCATTCGCTTACTACGTCATAGGTTCATGGTTCAACTCCGACGTTTCACAGACTTTACCATTAATGCTTCTATTTCGAGTAATTAGTCATTTAGAAATTATTAGAATTCACATTAAAAGTCACTGATGAGGTTTTCTGGCAAAAACCGAAATAGCTATATGACCTGCCCATGTGAGCAATAATTCTAATTCTTTGTTGTTGTACACTTAAAATTGCTTTGTTTCAGAACAGAAATAGACAACTAAGTATTGTCATTTCTCTTTGGCAAGTCAGTCCGAATAAAAACTATTCTTTCTAACATTCAAGCTGCCGAATAAACATAAACTCGTATAATATGATAGGGAGGACACACCCAAATCAGAAAGTAAACTTAATGTAAAAACGAAGAAATGTTCTTACAGAAACAAAAACTGATACATTCATTTGCCTCAAGTATGTGCTCCGATGGAGCTCTCAAGTAAGGCAAAAACAATTGCATTAGACAGTGTACAATAACAACAAACACTATGCGTTTGATATAGACAGCAGGTAACTGTGATGTTTGCCAGCGCAGAGTCGTCCAGTCCGATGGTGTGATGGTTAGCGCATTCGCTTACTACGTCATAGGTTCATGGTTCAACTCCTACGTTTCACAGACTTTACCATTAATGCTTCTATTTCGAGTAATTAGTCGTTTAGAAATTATTAGAATTCACATTAAAAGTCACTGATGAGGTTTTCTGGCAAAAACCGAAATAGCTATATGACCTGCCCATGTGAGCAATAATTCTAATTCTTTGTTGTTGTACACTTAAAATTGCTTTGTTTCAGAACAGAAATAGACAACTAAGTATTGTCATTTCTCTTTGGCAAGTCAGTCCGAATAAAAACTATTCTTTCTAACATTCAAGCTGCCAAATAAACATAAACTCGTATATTATGATAGGGAGGACACACCCAAATCCGAAAGTAAACATAATGTAAAAACGAAGAAATGTTCTTACAGAAACAAAAACTGATACATTCATTTGCCTCAAGTATGTGCTCCGATGGAGCTCTCAAGTAAGGCAAAAACAATTGCATTAGACAGTGTACAATAAAAACAAACACTATGCGTTTGATATAGACAGCAGGTAACTGTGATGTTTGCCAGCGCAGAGTCGTCCAGTCCGATGGTGTGATGGTTAGCGCATTCGCTTACTACGTCATAGGTTCATGGTTCAACTCCTACGTTTCACAGACTTTACCATTAATGCTTCTATTTCGAGTAATTAGTCGTTTAGAAATTATTAGAATTCACATTAAAAGTCACTGATGAGGTTTTCTGGCAAAAACCGAAATAGCTATATGACCTGCCCATGTGAGCAATAATTCTAATTCTTTGTTGTTGTACACTTAAAATTGCTTTGTTTCAGAACAGAAATAGACAACTAAGTATTGTCATTTCTCTTTGGCAAGTCAGTCCGAATAAAAACTATTCTTTCTAACATTCAAGCTACCGAATAAACATAAACTCGTATAATATGATAGGGAGGACACACCCAAATCAGAAAGTAAACATAATGTAAAAACGAAGAAATGTTCTTACAGAAACAAAAACTGATACATTCATTTGCCTCAAGTATGTGCTCCGATGGAGCTCTCAAGTAAGGCAAAAACAATTGCATTAGACAGTGTACAATAAAAACAAACACTATGCGTTTGATATAGACAGCAGGTAACTGTGATGTTTGCCAGCGCAGAGTCGTCCAGTCCGATGGTGTGATGGTTAGCGCATTCGCTTACTACGTCATAGGTTCATGGTTCAACTCCTACGTTTCACAGACTTTACCATTAATGCTTCTATTTCGAGTAATTAGTCGTTTAGAAATTATTATAATTCACATTAAAAGTCACTGATGAGGTTTTCTGGCAAAAACCGAAATAGCTACATGACCTGCCCATGTGAGCAATAATTCTAATTCTTTGTTGTTGTACACTTAAAATTGGTTTTTTTCAGAACAGAAATAGACAACTAAGTATTGTCATTTCTCTTTGGCAAGTCAGTCCGAATAAAAACTATTCTTTCTAACATTCAAGCTGCCGAATAAACATTAACTCGTATATTATGATAGGGAGGACACACCCAAATCAGAAAGTAAACATAATGTAAAAACGAAGAAATGTTCTTACAGAAACAAAAACTGATGCATTCATTTGCCTCAAGTATGTGCTCCGATGGAGCTCTCAAGTAAGGCAAAAACAATTGCATTAGACAGTGTACAATAACAACAAACACTATGCGTTTGATATAGACAGCAGGTAACTGTGATGTTTGCCAGCGCAGAGTCGTCCAGTCCGATGGTGTGATGGTTAGCGCATTCGCTTACTACGTCATAGGTTCATGGTTCAACTCCTACGTTTCACAGACTTTACCATTAATGCTTCTATTTCGAGTAATTAGTCGTTTAGAAATTATTATAATTCACATTAAGGTGCTTATTTTGTAAATCCCAACGCCTCACTTCACCCTGCGTTCACTAATTTGGTATTTTGTAAAACGCATCACCTCACTCGGTGACTGCTCGCGTTGTCTTACGTAGTTTCATATGAAAATCGGTACCGCGTAAAACGCAACGCGGCGCATTCACTCACTTGAACTGTCAAATCGTTCACTTGGGTTTGTGCTCGCGTTCAGTTTTTTAAACGCAAAATTTTTGGTAATTTCGAGTGAAAATTGATTTGTGGTAATCTGCAGAAGCAAATAATAAGTATTGCAGTACTTCTTAAAGACAAATACTAAAGAAAAAAGTACAAAAAAAAGAAAATACTAGCACTGCAGTTGAGGATCGAAATCACAAAAAAAAAAGAAATGCATCGCGGTTGAGGGTTGAACTCGCAACTTCTCGCGTGCTAGTCGAACGCTCTAACCACTAGGCTATGGGAGGTATGCAATGGACGCAGCAAATTTTGTGTGTTTTGTATTTGGCTGATAAATTAAGAAAAATACAACTCTTTTTCGTAAGAACTTGACAGCTCAAGTGATGCCGTAAGACAACGAACGCAATTACGCCGTGATTTACAAAATGCCGTTTTTTGATCCCGGCGTTGGCTTCGTGTTCGCGTTGCGTTCGATCACGGTGATTTATACGGTAAGGCCGTTAAAGTCACTGATGAGGTTTTCTGGCAAAAACCGAAATAGCTACATGACCTGCCCATGTGAGCAATAATTCTAATTCTTTGTTGTTGTACACTTAAAATTGCTTTGTTTCAGAACAGAAATAGACAACTAAGTATTGTCATTTCTCTTTGGCAAGTCAGTCCGAATAAAAACTATTCTTTCTAACATTCAAGCTGCCGAATAAACATAAACTTGTATAATATGATACGGAGGACACACCCAAATCAGAAAGTAAACATAATGTAAAAACGAAGAAATGTTCTTACAGAAACAAAAACTGATACATTCATTTGCCTCAAGTATGTGCTCCGATGGAGCTCTCAAGTAAGGCAAAAACAATTGCATTAGACAGTGTACAATAACAACAAACACTATGCGTTTGATATAGACAGCAGGTAACTGTGATGTTTGCCAGCGCAGAGTCGTCCAGTCCGATGGTGTGATGGTTAGCGCATTCGCTTACTACGTCATAGGTTCATGGTTCAACTCCTACGTTTCACAGACTTTACCATTAATGCTTCTATTTCGAGTAATTAGTCGTTTAGAAATTATTAGAATTCACATTAAAAGTCACTGATGAGGTTTTCTGGCAAAAACCGAAATAGCTATATGACCTGCCCATGTGAGCAATAATTCTAATTCTTTGTTGTTGTACACTTAAAATTGCTTTGTTTCAGAACAGAAATAGACAACTAAGTATTGTCATTTCTCTTTGCCAAGTCAGTCCGAATAAAAACTATTCTTTCTAACATTCAAGCTGCCGAATAAACATAAACTCGTATAATATGATAGGGAGGACACACCCAAATCAGAAAGTAAACATAATGTAAAAACGAAGAAATGTTCTTACAGAAACAAAAACTGATACATTAATTTGCCTCAAGTATGTGCTCCGATGGAGCTCTCAAGTAAGGCAAAAACAATTGCATTAGACAGTGTACAATAACAACAACGCATAGTGCGTTTGATATAGACAGCAGGTAACTGTGATGTTTGCCAGCGCAGAGTCGTCCAGTCCGATGGTGTGATGGTTAGCGCATTCGCTTACTACGTCATAGGTTCATGGTTCAACTCCTACGTTTCACAGACTTTACCATTAATGCTTCTATTTCGAGTAATTAGTCGTTTAGAAATTATTAGAATTCACATTAAAAGTCACTGATGAGGTTTTCTGGCAAAACCCGAAATAGCTATATGACCTGCCCATGTGAGCAATAATTCTAATTCTTTGTTGTTGTACACTTAAAATTGCTTTGTTTCAGAACAGAAATAGACAACTAAGTATTGTCATTTCTCTATGGCAAGTCAGTCCGAATAAAAACTATTCTTTCTAACATTCAAGCTGCCGAATAAACATAAACTCGTATAATATGATAGGGAGGACACACCCAAATCAGAAAGTAAACATAATGTAAAAACTAAGAAATGTTCTTACAGAAACAAAAACTGATACATTCATTCGCCTCAAGTATGTGCTCCGATGGAGCTCTCAAGTAAGGCAAAAACAATTGCATTAGACAGTGTACAATAACAACAAACACTATGCGTTTGATATAGACAGCAGGTAACTGTGATGTTTGCCAGCGCAGAGTCGTCCAGTCCGATGGTGTGATGGTTAGCGCATTCGCTTACTACGTCATAGGTTCATGGTTCAACTCCTACGTTTCACAGACTTTACCATTAATGCTTCTATTTCGAGTAATTAGTCGTTTAGAAATTATTAGAATTCACATTAAAAGTCACTGATGAGGTTTTCTGGCAAAAACCGAAGTAGCTATATGACCTGCCCATGTGAGCAATAATTCTAATTCTTTGTTGTTGTACACTTAAAATTGCTTTGTTTCAGAACAGAAATAGACAACTAAGTATCGTCATTTCTCTTTGCCAAGTCAGTCCGAATAAAAACTATTCTTTCTAACATTCAAGCTGCCGAATAAACATAAACTCGTATAATATGATAGGGAGGACACACCCAAATCAGAAAGTAAACATAATGTAAAAACGAAGAAATGTTCTTACAGAAACAAAAACTGATACATTCATTTGCCTCAAGTATGTGCTCCGATGGAGCTCTCAAGTAAGGCAAAAACAATTGCATTAGACAGTGTACAATAACAACAAACACTATGCGTTTGATATAGACAGCAGGTAACTGTGATGTTTGCCAGCGCAGAGTCGTCCAGTCCGATGGTGTGATGGTTAGCGCATTCGCTTGCTACGTCATAGGTTCATGGTTCAACTCCTACGTTTCACAGACTTTACCATTAATGCTTCTATTTCGAGTAATTAGTCGTTTAGAAATTATTAGAATTCACATTAAAAGTCACTGATGAGGTTTTCTGGCAAAAACCGAAATAGCTATATGACCTGCCCATGTGAGCAATAATTCTAATTCTTTTTTGTTTTACACTTAAAATTGCTTTGTTTCAGAACAGAAATAGACAACTAAGTATTGTCATTTCTCTTTGGCAAGTCAGTCCGAATAAAAACTATTCTTTCTAACATTCAAGCTGCCGAATAAACATAAACTCGTATAATATGATAGGGAGGACACACCCAAATCAGAAAGTAAACATAATGTAAAAACGAAGAAATGTTCTTACAGAAACAAAAACTGATACATTCATTTGCCTCAAGTATGTGCTCCGATGGAGCTCTCAAGTTAGGCAAAAACAATTGCATTAGACAGTGTACAATAACAACAAACACTATGCGTTTGATATAGACAGCAGGTAACTGTGATGTTTGCCAGCGCAGAGTCGTCCAGTCCGATGGTGTGATGGTTAGCGCATTCGCTTACTACGTCATAGGTTCATGGTTCAACTCCTACGTTTCACAGACTTTACCATTAATGCTTCTATTTCGAGTAATTAGTCGTTTAGAAATTATTAGAATTCACATTAAAAGTCACTGATGAGGTTTTCTGGCAAAAACCGAAATAGCTATATGACCTGCCCATGTGAGCAATAATTCTAATTCTTTGTTGTTGTACACTTAAAATTGCTTTGTTTCAGAACAGAAATAGACAACTAAGTATTGTCATTTCTCTTTGGCAAGTCAGTCCGAATAAAAACTATTCTTTCTAACATTCAAGCTGCCGAATAAACATAAACTCGTATATTATGATAGGGAGGACACACCCAAATCAGAAAGTAAACATAATGTAAAAACGAAGAAATGTTCTTACAGAAACAAAAACTGATGCATTCATTTGCCTCAAGTATGTGCTCCGATGGAGCTCTCAAGTAAGGCAAAAACAATTGCATTAGACAGTGTACAATAACAACAAACACTATGCGTTTGATATAGACAGCAGGTAACTGTGATGTTTGCCAGCGCAGAGTCGTCCAGTCCGATGGTTAGCGCATTCGCTTACTACGTCATAGGTTCATGGTTCAACTCCTACGTTTCACAGACTTTACCATTAATGCTTCTATTTCGAGTAATTAGTCGTTTAGAAATTATTAGAATTCACATTAAAAGTCACTGATGAGGTTTTCTGGCAAAAACCGAAATAGCTATATGACCTGCCCATGTGAGCAATAATTCTAATTCTTTGTTGTTGTACACTTAAAATTGCTTTGTTTCAGAACAGAAATAGACAACTAAGTATTGTCATTTCTCTTTGCCAAGTCAGTCCGAATAAAAACTATTCTTTCTAACATTCAAGCTGCCGAATAAACATAAACTCGTATAATATGATAGGGAGGACACACCCAAATCAGAAAGTAAACATAATGTAAAAACGAAGAAATGTTCTTACAGAAACAAAAACTGATACATTAATTTGCCTCAAGTATGTGCTCCGATGGAGCTCTCAAGTAAGGCAAAAACAATTGCATTAGACAGTGTACAATAACAACAACGCATAGTGCGTTTGATATAGACAGCAGGTAACTGTGATGTTTGCCAGCGCAGAGTCGTCCAGTCCGATGGTGTGATGGTTAGCGCATTCGCTTACTACGTCATAGGTTCATGGTTCAACTCCTACGTTTCACAGACTTTACCATTAATGCTTCTATTTCGAGTAATTAGTCGTTTAGAAATTATTAGAATTCACATTAAAAGTCACTGATGAGGTTTTCTGGCAGAAACCGAAATAGCTATATGACCTGCCCATGTGAGCAATAATTCTAATTCTTTGTTGTTGTACACTTAAAATTGCTTTGTTTCAGAACAGAAATAGACAACTAAGTATTGTCATTTCTCTATGGCAAGTCAGTCCGAATAAAAACTATTCTTTCTAACATTCAAGCTGCCGAATAAACATAAACTCGTATAATATGATAGGGAGGACACACCCAAATCAGAAAGTAAACATAATGTAAAAACGAAGAAATGTTCTTACAGAAACAAAAACTGATACATTCATTTGCCTCAAGTATGTGCTCCGATGGAGCTCTCAAGTAAGGCAAAAACAATTGCATTAGACAGTGTACAATAACAACAAACACTATGCGTTTGATATAGACAGCAGGTAACTGTGATGTTTGCCAGCGCAGAGTCGTCCAGTCCGATGGTGTGATGGTTAGCGCATTCGCTTACTACGTCATAGGTTCATGGTTCAACTCCTACGTTTCACAGACTTTACCATTAATGCTTCTATTTCGAGTAATTAGTCGTTTAGAAATTATTAGAATTCACATTAAAAGTCACTGATGAGGTTTTCTGGCAGAAACCGAAATAGCTATATGACCTGCCCATGTGAGCAATAATTCTAATTCTTTGTTGTTGTACACTTAAAATTGCTTTGTTTCAGAACAGAAATAGACAACTAAGTATTGTCATTTCTCTTTGGGAAGTCAGTCCGAATAAAAACTATTCTTTCTAACATTCAAGCTGCCGAATAAACATAAACTCGTATAATATGATAGGGAGGACACACCCAAATCAGAAAGTAAACATAATGTAAAAACGAAGAAATGTTCTTACAGAAACAAAAACTGATACATTCATTTGCCTCAAGTATGTGCTCCGATGGAGCTCTCAAGTAAGGCAAAAACAATTGCATTAGACAGTGTACAATAACAACAAACACTATGCGTTTGATATAGACAGCAGGTAACTGTGATGTTTGCCAGCGCAGAGTCGTCCAGTCCGATGGTGTGATGGTTAGCGCATTCGCTTACTACGTCATAGGTTCATGGTTCAACTCCTACGTTTCACAGACTTTACCATTAATGCTTCTATTTCGAGTAATTAGTCGTTTAGAAATTATTAGAATTCACATTAAAAGTCACTGATGAGGTTTTCTGGCAGAAACCGAAATAGCTATATGACCTGCCCATGTGAGCAATAATTCTAATTCTTTGTTGTTGTACACTTAAAATTGCTTTGTTTCAGAACAGAAATAGACAACTAAGTATTGTCATTTCTCTTTGGGAAGTCAGTCCGAATAAAAACTATTCTTTCTAACATTCAAGCTGCCGAATAAACATAAACTCGTATAATATGATAGGGAGGACACACCCAAATCAGAAAGTAAACATAATGTAAAAACGAAGAAATGTTCTTACAGAAACAAAAACTGATACATTCATTTGCCTCAAGTATGTGCTCCGATGGAGCTCTCAAGTAAGGCAAAAACAATTGCATTAGACAGTGTACAATAACAACAAACACTATGCGTTTGATATAGACAGCAGGTAACTGTGATGTTTGCCAGCGCAGAGTCGTCCAGTCGGATGGTTAGCGCATTCGCTTACTACGTCATAGGTTCATGGTTCAACTCCTACGTTTCACAGACTTTACCATTAATGCTTCTATTTCGAGTAATTAGTCGTTTAGAAAAAATTAGAATTCACATTAAAAGTCACTGATGAGGTTTTCTGGCAAAAACCGAATTAGCTATATGACCTGCCCATGTGAGCAATAATTCTAATTCTTTGTTGTTGTACACTTAAAATTGCTTTGTTTCAGAACAGAAATAGACAACTAAGTATTGTCATTTCTCTTTGGCAAGTCAGTCCGAATAAAAACTATTCTTTCCAAATTATTATTCTTATAAAATATTATAATAACGACGGTATATAAACTGTAAAACATAATTAAGTATGGTCCATCGCGGATTATCGATTATAGAACAGGATCCTCTGAATAGACTAAAATACCGCCAAATTTTTTAAGTTTCAAGAACATAACTAATACTACCTAAGCAACTAACTACATTTTAAATACAGTATAAACTCGACTACCGCAACTCTCGTTATGCGCAACTCCTCGATTAACGCAACACCATAATTAAAAGCATTGTAGACTCAGGGCCAGTTTCTCAGTGGATGTTTAAATCTAATTTGCGAATTGAGTTTAAATCTAGTTTAACTTTTCTTGAGTTTCACAGTGCATTTATTTAAATACGGAATAATGAATGGCAACTTCGAATATTTGACAATTGAACACAGCACAACTTGCCAAAAACATATGTTCAATTGTTCAATTATGGAGGCAGCGCGAGCTAAAAATTTTTCGTCGGCCGAAAGAAGTGAATTATTGGATATTCTTCAAAGAATCCACAGTTTATATTATTTATAATACTACGGGATCATTTATATGTGCTACACCATGCAGTTGTATGTTTAATTTGGCCGCTTATAAATTGCAATATTGTCGACGCAGCTTGCCTGCACATCCGAAATCAGCTGTTTATTTGTTTTCGATTGCAACTCTGTGCCGTACTTAAATGCCCACAACCGGGCATTTAAATTGTATTTAACTTCCCACTGTGAAACTGAAATTCCCTATTTAAACTGCAATCAGAGTTTAAACATCCACTGTGAAACTGGCCCTCAGTCAATGCAACTTGAAAAAAAAATTACCTCGGTAAACGCAACTATTTTTTTTCTTCTATTTTTCTGTACCAACTTTGCGTTTTGTCGTTATTTTACCGTTGTTTCTGGGAACACACACAGTATGGAATACAGAAAGTTTCGTACGAGAAGAAAAAGAATCATCAAAGTTTACATGTAAGTACATACATATGTACTTGTTCTATGTATGTACTATTATAAGCAATAACATAAAATGAAGAGTGCAAGAGAGTGAGAGTTACTTTCTTCAGTATATTTCGTACTTTTTGACAAGCAACAAGTGTCTTGTTTCTAATCAGTTTCGTGAAAAACATATCGCGATCAGTTGCATAATAAAAGCGCATAAAAATGCCAAAAACGACAAAGTGTAGTAAACTCTCAATTAAACAAAAAAGTGAAATTTTGAGTAAGCTTGAAAAAATGCATGGGTTCAATTGCCTTCGGATATTATAAAGAAGTGCTGGAAAAAGATTATGTATCCTAAGAATCACTGGACAGATGAAGATAATTTACCACTTAGTGTAATAAGACCAGAAGTCGTCAGAGAACATGCATTAATGCTATCTGTCTCAGACTATTTTCGAGAAAATATGCCAGAAGAAATAATTTCTAATGCTGAAATCCATGAATGGGTATTTGAAAACGTTGAAAACGGCTCTAATTTTTGTAGTAAAGATGTAGATGAAGTGCAAGAAATCGATAGCTCAGATGACAATGTTGTTGAAGTTCTAAAACATTCAAGGATTACCCACCAGACTGCTATTGATTCATATAACAATTGCATTCAATGGGCTGAAGAAAATGGAATGGATCTTACAGATATTCTTATGCTTCAAAATCATCGTGAAACTGCTGTGCAGGGACACATATCAATCAAAAAAACACAGTTAAAAATATCTGATTTTTTTAAAAAGTAAATACAAATTATCTTTAAACTTTATATATTTTGGTATAAAGTTAGTATATTTTTATTAGAGTTCGATCTCCTAACAGAATAAGTATGTATGTACATATGAATATGAACTATATAATATGAATTTTTTAAGTTTCTTTTTTTAATAAAACGCTAAAAAATCTACTAAATTAACAGTGTTTATTAATACAAATAAAAATGCTTTCAAAAACACATGCACAGCGAGGGTAATATACATACAAATTTTTTAACTCGGTTTGCGCAACAACCGCGTTTATTGCAACTACCCGAATTTCTATTAGTTGCGGTAATCGAGTTTATACTGTAACCAGCAGTATCGCGCCACTTCGTGGCGACTCCCCTACTTTTCCTTCGCCGATATTGAAAAGTCGTCTTAATTTTTTTTAAATTTTAAAATCAAAATTTTATAAATCCGTATTACCTACTATATTTTAAAATGTTAATAGTTTAATCTGATTCTCGAAATTAAAATGTTGGTCTTAATTGGTAGAAATACCCGAACGAACGTAATTAAGCTTTGCTGGCGCCTTTAACCAAAACTTGAATTAAAGAAAATTAGCTCATTTTGCTGGTTGATAACGTACATACTGCGCTACCTATTTCAATCTTGATAAATAATGAACGGAGGTAGTAGTAGTGATTCGGGAGGGAATAAATAAAGGAGCAAATATATAATTGTTACTATCAGTATCACAAAATTCGGAGTTTATTGGAAAATAATAAATAAAAATTATGTGAGGCTGGTTTTCCAAAAAGATTTTAATCCTATCCATTTCCCTCAAGATTTCTCTAAAGTTGCAATTTTCATGAAACATGTGTAATTCCTATACATATTCTTAGTATTCCACCTTCTAGAATAATTTCAACTTTTCCTCTGACCCACTGCGCGGCTAAATCAAGGATTCCAACTCTTCTTTTTTTTCCTATACTATTTCTACAACGTCAGTCCCACCGACTCTTGCTGTATATAAATGAGGCAAGCTCGCGTATTTTTTTTTTGTAGTTAAGTCAGCTATGTGGGAATATGTATGTGATTAACATATTGTTTGATTCCCTACCGAAAGTTAGAAAGAAAAATTCATTTCACCAACAGACCAAATACCAAATTAATAACTTGAACTCGTCTTATGAAAAAAAAAGACTTTCAGACGTAGCCTATTCTTGAAAAGAGTGTCTACATTTACTTATATACATACATACATACATATGTATGCAGCTACTCAAATTTTGACTTCAATTAAAAACTTGCTTAGATAATTGAAATTATTTTGATTTCCCATGAAATCTAACCGAACATTAAAAATCTCCGTCCAT
This sequence comes from Neria commutata, assembly GCA_963457695.1. Classification (NCBI taxonomy): domain Eukaryota; kingdom Metazoa; phylum Arthropoda; class Insecta; order Diptera; family Micropezidae; genus Neria; species Neria commutata. The sequence goes on along the minus strand of OY735247.1, from coordinate 37,950,096 downwards.
TTACATTGTCTTATGTTCAGCAGCACGGCTGCTAATCACATCTGCCAATGTAGAAATTTTATTAGTTATGTTTTTTGCCCCTATAATCTTATACATACATATTTTTACAATCTTTCGGTGAAAAAATTAATAAATAGTCGACTAACCATTGCCATTACCGCAAGAAGTGTAAGCTGTAAGCCAAAATATGATACCTTTTATGTACATGAAAGTGAAATGTAAAGCATTACTCTTGTTGTGCAGAAAAGAAAACGACAACATTGCAAGTCTATGCTAACATACTCCCTCACTCTCATCAAATGCTGCCCAAAACAGTGCTGTACAAAAACAATGCTACATTCAATGTTAAATTAACAGAGTAACGGTAACTGAACCATAACATTGCGTGCGCAATAGCGTTTTATATAATAGTATGATAGGGTATCTAATCCTAGTTTTTTATTAAAATTTCCAAGTTTCAATTAATTTTATACTAAAAATTTACATAAATTTAAAATTTCACTTAATAAATTTACTCTATATTTTTATTTTTAAAATTATTTAACTTTTACTAATAAAATTTATTTGCATTATTCGTCTAACCGCGACTGCTGGCACAAATTTAGTCAATACTAATTAATATATCTATTTCTAAGTTTCCTTAATCAATAATATTAATTACTGCGAATATTAAAAAATTATTTATTTTTAAAATAAACAAAAATTCACACAAAAATTTGCATATAAATTAAATTAATAATAAATTAATAAGCCAAAATAAAACTTTTAACGAATATTAAAAAAAAAATTTTTTAATCCTTTAAAATAAGAATTACTAATTAATTATTTAAAATAGTATTTTTATTTTATTAATAAAAATAAATATAAATATTTAAATAGTATCAATTACTCCCATTTATTAATATTTACCCCCAATAAATATGTTAATAAAAAATATGAAAACACTTATTTAAAAAAATAATTTTTTAGTTTTATACTTAAAATAAAAAAAATTTATTTGTATAAATTAAATAATTAATTAATAATTATAAATAGTAATAAAATTATACAATAAAATTTCAATTTAAATAAATAAAATATAATTATAATATAATAAAAGAATAATTAAAAGAAATATTAAAAATAAAATACTTTAACTAATTAATAATTTAAACAAAAATATTTTATAAAATATAAAATTTACTTAAAAAAAATTTCAGTATATAATTTTTTAAAAAAATTTAAAAATATTTTTTTAATATGTAAAAAATAAAAATGTAGTATTTAATTTTTAAATTTTTAAAATTTTTAAAATTTTTCAAAAATTAAAAAAAAAATTTCTAATATACAAATGAAAAATATATTATTTAATTTTTAAATGTTTTAAAATTTAAAAAAAAAATTTTTTTTGTAATTTTAAAAATAAAAATACTATTTTAAATTACTAACTAGTTAAAAATATTCTAGTTTTTTTTTTTTTATCTCAAAAATTTTTTGTATACTAGGTTTATATAAAAAATTTATATATATACTGTCAATTCTCTTTTTATGCGGTGGATGCGTTCCACAACTAACCGCACAAAAGGAAATCGCATAAAAAAATACACTAATGTATAGTAAAAATAGGGAGGTGTTCCATTATTTTCAAAAAGCGCATAAAACTCAAAAGTCGCATAGAAAAAGACATTAATTACATTGCATAATTAGGGATACGTTCCAAAATTTTTTAAAAGCTCATAAGACCAAAAAATCGCAAATAAAAGTCGACTCAGAAAAAATGCGGATACCTAAGAATTTTTGAACAAGGAGTAAAAATTTTCAATTTGCCTGTTCTATATGTAGGGGAATCCCATAAAACATTGATACCCAAAAGTTCCTTTTGGAAGAGAAAACACCAACACATACAAGTTTTGTTACGATAAAAAAAGAAAGAAAAATTGTGTTCAATATGTACACTATAAAAACAAATGAATTGTATTTTGTTATATGTTATGAACAACCCAACTTAATAACTCAAAATTCATTTAAATCTCTCATGATTCTTCCAATAAATGATCCAAATCAATTTCCCAGTCAAAAAAATCAATTTCCCACTTTTTTTCTGAAAAGCTCTTCATTTTGCAAAGTTGCCATCATTTAAATTTCAAACTTCATATGAACAAAAATTTTTTCAAGTGCTCCTCATTCCACAGCTGCACACTTTTTCCATCGAAATCATGCACAAGACAACAACAGAATTTGCGTTGAAGATAAGTGTCGCAAAAATGTACCAACAAAGCTTAAGAAAGTGTTGTTGCTTTACGCTAGGGCACCTCGGCCATACAAAATTCAAAGGAAAAAACACATAACTTCGAAATAATGAAAATAAAATCGCATAAAACTCGTATGGAAAACCGCATAACTTCGAAATCGCATAAAAATAATTCGCATAAAAAGAGAATTGACAGTATATAACTCATTGGTATATCTTGTTTTATCTATATATTATGCTAAAAAAAAAACCAAATTCTGAAATCTGGATTATTTCTATTAAATTATTAATATAATATATTTATAGGTTATTCCTTTTTATTTCTATATCTATATAACAATTTAATTAATTGCTATTTATTTATAGATTTATATATAGATAAAATTTTATTAATTCATATATATATACATATATAGAAAATTAAAATTATCTAATAGAATAAATATTTTTATTTAATTATACACTATTTATAATTATCTAAATAAATAAATGTCATAAATTATTTAAAAAAAAAACTATAAAAAATTATATAAAAAAAAAAAACCCAATGAAAACTAACCTATTAGTGAATTGCCTGATAAAAGGGTTACCTTGATAGGGTAAATTATGTAATTTTGTTACATTAATTATATATTTTCATTTAAATTATATTTAATAGAATTAAACCATTTCTAAAAGTATCAAAAACTTTTGTGCATCATACACCAAAATATACTTATTTAAGAAAATATATTGCATAATATTTATATTTTATACATATATAGATATTATAATTAAAAAGATAAGCTAATTAAGCTACTGGGTTCATACGCCATTTATAAAGGTTTTAATCCTTTTCTTTTTAATTTTTAATAATTCAGCAAAAATTATATTTTTTTAAATTCTTTTAACAGGAACAACAGTATCTGCTAATTCTTGGTTAGCTGCTTGAATAGGATTAGAAATTAATTTATTAGCTTTTATCCCCCTAATAAGAGATAATAATTTAATATCTACAGGAGCCTCATTAAAGTATTTTTTAACACAAGCCCTAGCTTCTACAGTTTTATTATTTGCAGTAATCTTATTCATATTACAAAATAAAGTTATTTTTCAGTTAGATTTTAATTTATATATTAATATAATAATTATATCTTCCTTATTAATAAAGATATCATGGTTCAACTCCTACGTTTCACAGACTTTACCATTAATGCTTCTATTTCGAGTAATTAGTCGTTTAGAAATTATTAGAATTCACATTAAAAGTCACTGATGAGGTTTTCTGGCAAAAACCGAATTAGCTATATGACCTGCCCATGTGAGCAATAATTCTAATTCTTTGTTGTTGTACACTTAAAATTGCTTTGTTTCAGAACAGAAATAGACAACTAAGTATTGTCATTTCTCTTTGGCAAGTCAGTCCGAATAAAAACTATTCTTTCGAAATTATTATTCTTATAAAATATTATAATAACGACGGTATATAAACTGTAAAACATAATTAAGTATGGTCCATCGCGGATTATCGATTATAGAACAGGATCCTCTGAATAGACTAAAATACCGCCAAATTTTTTAAGTTTCAAGAACATAACTAATACTACCTAAGCAACTAACTACATTTTAAATAATAGGGTATCTAATCCTAGTTTTTTATTAAAATTTCCAAGTTTCAAATAATTTTATACTAAAAATTTACATAAATTTAAAATTTCACTTAATAAATTTATTCTATATTTTTATTTTTAAAATTATTTAACTTTTACTAATAAAATTTATTTGCATTATTCGTCTAACCGCGACTGCTGGCACAAATTTAGTCAATACTAATTAATATATCTATTTCTAAGTTTCCTTAATCAATAATATTAATTACTGCGAATATTAAAAAATTATTTATTTTTAAAATAAACAAAAATTCACACAAAAATTTGCATATAAATTAAATTAATAATAAATTAATAAGCCAAAATAAAACTTTTAACGAATATTAAAAAAAAAATTTTTTTAATCCTTTAAAATAAGAATTACTAATTAATTATTTAAAATAGTATTTTTATTTTATTAATAAAAATAAATATAAATATTTAAATAGTATCAATTACTCCCATTTATTAATATTTACCCCCAATAAATATGTTAATAAAAAATATGAAAACTCACTTAAAATAAAAAAAATTTATTTTTATAAATTAAATAATTAATTAATAATTATAAATAGTAATAAAATTATACAATAAAATTTCAATTTAAATAAATAAAATATATCATAATAATTAAAAGAAATATTAAAAATAAAATACTTTAACTAATTAATAATTTAAACAAAAATATTTTATATAATATAAAATTTACTTAAAAAAAATTTCAGTATATAATTTTTTAAAAAAATTTAAAAATATTTTTTTAATATGTAAAAAATAAAAATGTAGTATTTAATTTTTAAATTTTTAAAATTTTTAAAATTTTTCAAAAATTAAAAAAAAAAATTTCTAATATACAAATGAAAAATATATTATTTAATTTTTAAATTTTTTAAAATTAAAAAAAAAAAATTTTTTTGTAATTTTAAAAATAAAAATACTATTTTAAATTACTAACTAGTTAAAAATATTCTAGTTTTTTTTTTTTTTATCTCAAAAATTTTTTGTATACTAGGTTTATATAAAAAATTTATATATATACTGTCAATTCTCTTTTTATGCGGTGGATGCGTTCCACAACTAACCGCACAAAAGGAAATCGCATAAAAAAGTGTATAGTAAATAAAATTATATAAAAAAAAACTTTTTAAAAATAAGCTTTAATTTATTTAATGTACTAAAAAGTAGAAAATAAATTGTTTCCAAGTCACCTGTATCTTACTATTAATAAAAGCTTGGGGCGCTCATTTGTTCAAAATTTGTCAACCAATTGATACAATATTTTATTTAATTTATTTTTTGTAAATAGATTCTAGTAATGAAAGATAAGTGTGAATATAGGTTTTGAGCGCACAAGCTTTTATTAATAGTAAGATACAGGTGACTTGGAAACAATTTATTTTCTACTTTTTAGTACATTAAATAAATTAAAGCTTATTTTTAAAAAGTTTTTTTTTATATAATTTTATTTTCTACATTTTAGTCTTCCATAAATTCAATTTTAGAGCTCTGAAATTTTTCGCAAAAAGAATTTAAAACTTGCAGAGCAGTACACAATATTTAGGGTATTCACAGTGTCTCCTATCGTCATATCCTCAATTTAACAAATAATACGGCTGTGATCGACCCTAATATTTGTGGCGCGATGAGTTGTTGTTGTTTTGCTTGCAAGGCGCGGCGAGTAAGTTCCTATCGTGTTTCATTGATGTGTGGTGTACCTATAATTATAAACTAAAGCTCAAGTGTGGAGTTGCTTGAAAAGTGCCACGCCCCTTGTCCTACGCCCATAAAATTTTACCAGTGGGACGAAGCATCCAAGAGGGGCCTGTATACGGAATTTCAATGCTGCACGACCTTTAGTTCAAAAGCTATTCTATATAAACGATTTTGTTTGTATGGGCGGTGCCACGCCCCCTAATCCAGTGCCCGCCTTATTTTCTCAGTAGAAGGATATGGATATGTAGTAAGTTCCTACCGAGTTTCATTGATGTGTGATTTGTAGTTCTAAAGTTATACGCAAATTCGGAGTTGATAAAAAAGTGCCACGCCCCTTATCCTACGCCCATAACATTTTACCAGTGGGACGACACATCCAAGAGGCGCCTGTATACGGAATTTCAATGCTGTACGACCTTTAGTTCCAAAGCTATTCTATATAAACGATTTTGTTTGTTTGGGGGGTGCCACGCCCCCTTATCCAGTGCCCGTCTTATTTTCCCAGTAGAAGGATATGGATTTGTAGTAAGTTCCTACCGAGTTTCATTGATGTGTGATGTGTAGTTCTAAAGTTATACACAAATCTGGAGTTGATAAAAAAGTGCCACGCCCCTTATCCTACGCCCATAAAATTTATTGATTCATGTATTGGGCTCGTGTTTAGGCATGTATGCAAAGTTTCAGATCTCTAAGTAGTCGGAAAGTGGGTGTAAAATTGATTACTAGATTTGACGACATACATACAAACATACCGGATGTGAACCTAATATAAAGCTTATAAAATAGGGATGTGTTCCATTATTTTCAAAAAGCGCATAAAACTCAAAAGTCGCATAGAAAAAGACATTAATTACATTGCATAATTAGGGATACGTTCCAAAATTTTTTAAAAGCTCATAAGACCAAAAAATCGCAAAATGTTTCAGAACAGAAATAGACAACTAAGTATTGTCATTTCTCTTTGCCAAGTCAGTCCGAATAAAAACTATTCTTTCTAACATTCAAGCTGCCGAATAAACATAAACTCGTATAATATGATAGGGAGGACACACCCAAATCAGAAAGTAAACATAATGTAAAAACGAAGAAATGTTCTTACAGAAACAAAAACTGATACATTAATTTGCCTCAAGTATGTGCTCCGATGGAGCTCTCAAGTAAGGCAAAAACAATTGCATTAGACAGTGTACAATAACAACAACGCATAGTGCGTTTGATATAGACAGCAGGTAACTGTGATGTTTGCCAGCGCAGAGTCGTCCAGTCCGATGGTGTGATGGTTAGCGCATTCGCTTACTACGTCATAGGTTCATGGTTCAACTCCTACGTTTCACAGACTTTACCATTAATGCTTCTATTTCGAGTAATTAGTCGTTTAGAAATTATTAGAATTCACATTAAAAGTCACTGATGAGGTTTTCTGGCAAAACCCGAAATAGCTATATGACCTGCCCATGTGAGCAATAATTCTAATTCTTTGTTGTTGTACACTTAAAATTGCTTTGTTTCAGAACAGAAATAGACAACTAAGTATTGTCATTTCTCTATGGCAAGTCAGTCCGAATAAAAACTATTCTTTCTAACATTCAAGCTGCCGAATAAACATAAACTCGTATAATATGATAGGGAGGACACACCCAAATCAGAAAGTAAACATAATGTAAAAACTAAGAAATGTTCTTACAGAAACAAAAACTGATACATTCATTCGCCTCAAGTATGTGCTCCGATGGAGCTCTCAAGTAAGGCAAAAACAATTGCATTAGACAGTGTACAATAACAACAAACACTATGCGTTTGATATAGACAGCAGGTAACTGTGATGTTTGCCAGCGCAGAGTCGTCCAGTCCGATGGTGTGATGGTTAGCGCATTCGCTTACTACGTCATAGGTTCATGGTTCAACTCCTACGTTTCACAGACTTTACCATTAATGCTTCTATTTCGAGTAATTAGTCGTTTAGAAATTATTAGAATTCACATTAAAAGTCACTGATGAGGTTTTCTGGCAAAAACCGAAATAGCTATATGACCTGCCCATGTGAGCAATAATTCTAATTCTTTGTTGTTGTACACTTAAAATTGCTTTGTTTCAGAACAGAAATAGACAACTAAGTATCGTCATTTCTCTTTGCCAAGTCAGTCCGAATAAAAACTATTCTTTCTAACATTCAAGCTGCCGAATAAACATAAACTCGTATAATATGATAGGGAGGACACACCCAAATCAGAAAGTAAACATAATGTAAAAACGAAGAAATGTTCTTACAGAAACAAAAACTGATACATTCATTTGCCTCAAGTATGTGCTCCGATGGAGCTCTCAAGTAAGGCAAAAACAATTGCATTAGACAGTGTACAATAACAACAAACACTATGCGTTTGATATAGACAGCAGGTAACTGTGATGTTTGCCAGCGCAGAGTCGTCCAGTCCGATGGTGTGATGGTTAGCGCATTCGCTTACTACGTCATAGGTTCATGGTTCAACTCCTACGTTTCACAGACTTTACCATTAATGCTTCTATTTCGAGTAATTAGTCGTTTAGAAATTATTAGAATTCACATTAAAAGTCACTGATGAGGTTTTCTGGCAAAACCCGAAATAGCTATATGACCTGCCCATGTGAGCAATAATTCTAATTCTTTGTTGTTGTACACTTAAAATTGCTTTGTTTCAGAACAGAAATAGACAACTAAGTATCGTCATTTCTCTTTGCCAAGTCAGTCCGAATAAAAACTATTCTTTCTAACATTCAAGCTGCCGAATAAACATAAACTCGTATAATATGATAGGGAGGACACACCCAAATCAGAAAGTAAACATAATGTAAAAACGAAGAAATGTTCTTAAGTAGTGTAAATATGATGGTTCTGGCGCAACCTGTGGAGGTGGAGCAGTGTGGAGCAACGAGAAATTTCATAGTGTGGAGCAGTGTGACGTCACATTTTTGCTCCACCATATGGTGAGGAGAAACGATGACGTCATCAGCGGTAATGTAAACAATACGATGACGTCATCAGCGGTAATGTAAACAATACGATGACGTCATCAGCGATAATGCAACCCTGTTTTAAAATTTGAAGGTGACGTCATCAGCGATAATGCAACCCTGTTTTAAAATTTGAAGGTGACGTCATCAGTGGAAATGCAACCCTGTTTTAAAATTTGAAGGTGACGTCATCGGTGGAAATGCAACCCTGTTTTAAAATTTGAATTTCACAATTTGAATTTCACAATTAGATGTAATTTGAAGCCGTTTATATATGTATATGTGTGTATGTGTGTGTGTGTATGTATATTAGAATTTCACATTTATGTAGATGTAATTTGAAGTGTGTATGTATATTAGAATTTCACAATTAGATGTAATTTGAAGTGTGTATGTATATTAGAATTTCACAATTAGATGTAATTTGTTATGTGTGGAGCAAAAATGTGACGTCACCAGTGAAAATTTGTATGTATGGAGCAAAAAAAATACTAGAACAATTCCTCCATCGTATGGGAGGAGCAGAAAGTTTACTAAAATCATGTGTGAAAATGCAACCCTGCAATACAATTTGAATTTCACAATTAGATGTAATTTGAAGTGTGTATGTATGTATGTGTGTTATAGGGAATCGAGAAGAAGGTATATTACTTACATATAGAATATTTCGTTAGTTTTAGTTAAAACGTTGAAGTAATCATGTCGCTAGCGGTTGAAATTGAAAAGTTTTTAGTCGATTATTCCTCATTTGTTCTACCAGAGCATCTAACATCCTTTTTTCTATGGCTTGAACAAATAAAAAGGGCGGATTCTAATGAACTAGTTGAAAACCATTTTGGAAGCCACTATAGAGAATGTGCATGGAGCAATGAAAAATGTACATCCGGACCGGATACTTGCGTCTGCTTTTATTATGAGAGAGCATGTAAAAATGCAAAGATATTGATGAGTCACTATCGTCGTTTGAGAGGAAGTTATTAATGATTTCAAATATTCTATGTTGTAAAATATTTGTTTAATACGAGAATAAATTCATATAAATGACACGTCACATCTGCCTTTTATTCATTGCGATATTGGCTTAGATCACATCATCATGACATCGAAAACGCTTACTTTAAGTGGAAATACCTCTATTCTGACGGCAAACTACTTTCCACCAATAGATTTATCGGAAAATTATGTGTGTGGTCTAATTGATTTTTATACCTATAATTCTATACCGAATGTTGATGTTGGGAACAATTTATTTCATATCGATGATGTAATTATTGAAATACCGGTCGGCTTATATGAACTTCAAGATATTGCAGAATACTTGCATGAAAAATATAATGAAATCAAAGAAGATGGTGCACTTTCAATTGAAGCAAATAACAACACGATGCAAACAGAGATATATTCCACTGAAAAGATTTACTTTAATAGGAAACGAACTATTGGCAAACTATTGGGCTTCAAAAGCAGGGAACTAGAAGCGGGCGATTTTCATTCGTCTGATTTACCAGTGAATATCACCAACATTAATATAATAAGAATACATTGTAATATAGTAGTCGGTGCATATATTAATAGCTCGCCAGCTCATACAGTTCACGAATTCTCGATTGATGTAAGCCCTGGATATAAAATAAATGAACGTCCTCAAAATGTTATCTATCTACCAATCAACGTTAAAGAAATAAGTTCTATAACAGTGAAAATCCTAGATCAGAACGACAATTTAGTTAATTTTCGTGGAGAAACAATTACTTTAAGACTGCATTTTAAGCCGCAAGAGTAATGATTATTTACAATAAAAATTTACTGAAGAGTGAAGTATACCTCACTTCTTCTCCGTCTGTTGAACAAAGAAGGTTACATCAACGGAGACGACAATCACCTAAACATAAACAATTAACAAAGCTTAACAAGGACTTCTTGAAATCTCTAGGATTTCAATTGAAAAAATAAAAAACAACAACAACAACAAGAACAACATCATCCCTAATTTAATCATGAGCGAAATCCTTAATGTTCTACAAAAACCTTTACATGATGAGCGGATTATAAAAAAAGAATACCATAGTTATTCGCCATATCTTCAATCGTATAACAATAATGATGAAGTTAGGATTGCAATTCAAAATCAAGATCTACAAGTTCTACCCAGCGAAAGTTTTATTTATATTGAAGGATTTGCAACCCTAGAGAATGGTACAATTTCATCTAATATTAAATTGAAAAACAACTCTGTAGCATTTATGTTCGACGAAATTCGCTATGAGTTGAATGGACTTGAAATTGATAGCACACGCCACTTGGGTGTAACAACGACAATCAAAAATTATGTCTCTCTAAACATTAACGAAAGTAATATGTTAAAAAATGCTGGATGGACAAATGGTGGTGAAACGGTTTTAAACAATGGGTATTTTAATTATTGCGTACCCTTAAAAATGTTGTTGGGTTTTGCTGAAGACTATAGTAAAGTGTTATTAAATTCTAAACATGAATTGATATTATTACGTTCAAAATCAGACGAGAATGCAGTTTACTCCTCTGAAGGAAACGAAAAAGTCGAGATGAAAATAATGAATATAACATGGAAAATTCCTCATGTTCAACTAGCCGATTCTTCAAAATTAGAAATGTTTAAAACTATTAAAAGCGGTCATCCTCTAAGTATGGCATTTCGCAGTTGGGACTGTCACTTCAATCCGATGCTCATTCAAGGAACAAATCACTTATGGAATGTAAAGTTATCGCAGCAGAACGAAAGACCCCGCTTTATTCTAATAGCATTTCTAAATGAAAACAAGTTTCAACACTGTGACCTAACCGATATCAAAGTACATTTAAATTCTGATACTTACCCTTATGATGACCTCAATCTTAAATTTGAACGAGAGCGTTATGCTATTCTATATGAAATGTATTCAAAATTTCAACAAAACTACTACATTCGTGACCCTCAACCGTTGCTCTTATGTGAAGAATTTAAAACAAAAGCTCCAATCATTGTAGTAGATGTCACACATCAGAATGAAACAATCAAATCAGGACCAATAGATATCAGGATTGAATTTAAAACATTAACAAATGTTCCTATAAATACCTCAGCATACTGTGTACTCATACATGATAAGCTTATCGAATACACCCCACTAACTGGTGAAATAAGGAAAACAAATTAAGCTACATTTACATTCATCTATTAATCTTCTATGAGTGTACACGTGCATCAACGATGGAAATCAAACATTTTATAACTATAGATGTGCAAGGCTTTATTGGAAACTTCAACAAATTTATAGCTAAAGAGCTGGCAATTTCTTTTAATTCTTTTGAAGTTCAAAATTTCATCATCAAGCCGCCATTTGAATTCAATAGGTTAGCAGTAAAATATCAGAAACAAGCAAATTGGCTAACTGCGAAACATCATGGTTTCGAATGGAACGATGGATCGGTTTCCTTCAACAGCGTCAAAAACTTTTTAAAGGAAAACCTTCAGGATGCTATAGTGTATGTGAAAGGAAGCGAGAAAAAACGTTGGATCGAAAAATTACTAAATATGCAGATTAAAGTTTATAATGTTGAAGACGAATTCTGTTTTGAAAATTTTAAGACATTGCAAAAAACATATTCTAGTATCCCGCAATGTTCTTATGCTCATAGCGGAGTTTGTGCTCTGAAAAATGCTATTATTCTAAGAAAAATTATTTATCTTGAAAGTAAATTATAAAAATAAAAAAAACAATATAATTTTCAAGTATTTTATTTGTTTTTTATTAAATAAGGAATATAAAATTGTACATGTTAATTATTTTTCAATTAATTTGATAATGTCCCCACGCTAATGTGTTAACACCATCTTCTTGAATACATCTCTTATCATCTGAACAACTTAATATTAATTTTTTGAGCTCTTGTGTATACAATTGATGAACTCTTGATCTAAATATATACATATTACCATAGAATTGTTTCTTCCTCAACAAACAATCTTTATAATCTTCTATACTAAGGTTTTTTTAATAAAGCTTTTTTAACGCCTTTTGCTTTTTTTACTTGTTTACAATTGATCGTATCAATAGAATACATTTTTGATCGAAGGCCGACGAATTCCCTCATTATATTTCCGTTGTTTTCATCTTTCATCATGCCGAGAACTTTTTTGTTTTTCAAAGGCAAATTGAAGGCATTGTCATTTGAATATCCTGAAGTATCGAAATACAAATCTATATCATCTCTAATGTCTTTATAAAAATCTTCAGTCTGAATATTGTAAATGAATGAGTCTGTATCCATGTAATTTAAAGTTAAATTTACACCAAATTTCGGTTTCATATAATTATAATGGAAATCATACATTTTTAATTTGGATAATTCAAGTACCGTAAAACCTAAATATATAGGTTTATTATACAACGAATGAACCCTATTCAATTGGATTGCAACCATGTCATCTGTAAACAATGTAGAGCTATGATAATTGGGTTTTGCAATTAGAGCGCGAGCACCTAAATGTTTTCTATAACTTTCCCATTCAGTTACAATTTTAACATCTTTTCTCTTATCGACATTTTCCATTGTTTTGCCGTATACGGCATTATTTAAGAGTTTAAAGAAATTTTTTTCAAACTCGTTTTTAGCTAATGTTCTATGATGAGTATTCAAATCTATATATTGCTTCAACCAACTCGACTGTTTAAATTTCAAAATTGTGTGTATTTTTTTCAACTTTAATCCATTTGCTAGACATTGCTTAAGATTTCTATGATGAATAATGTAATTAGTTTTATTATTTAAATCTGCTATTAATTTTTTACATTGGGTTATGGGGCTGTTTTTATTTTCTACACAAAATGGCAAGTCATTATGTAGAATATGGTAATTTTCTGGATACTCTAAATCTACTTCAAGTATATAACCAAAAGAAGAATTTTCTTCAATTGATTCTATCTCAAAGTCATCGAAATTTTGCATCCATTCAAATCCACCATATGGAAGCTTTTCCGACATTGCCCAACCATACAGATTATTTGCATCTAAATACATTAAATATTCTGATGGTTGGGTAATGTCGTAATCACTCATATATTTATTGTTTGCCTTGGAATGTCTCTTGCAGCATTGGACAAGTCCACCTCGTATTCCCTTTTGTACAAAATTGTACATATCTATATCGGTAAGGAGCTCAAGTTCAATATTAGTTGTTTTAAGCATTGCATCCCAAGATAAGCCTGGAGCAGTATAATATTGACAGGGATCTAGCCCATAAATATTTTTGCAAACCTTTCTAAAATTTTCAAAAATATCTGTCAATAGTAAAACATCTGTTTTCAAATACAACATCATATAACTAAGCAATGTCGAACAATTGAAAACATCCCAAACTTTTTCAGCATGTTCATAATCCTCAATTGAACATTCTATATTACACAATTTGTTGAAAAATTCATCTCGAGTTGGAAGTTTTTTCTCATTAAGGCGATCTACAGAATTTATATAATCATAGGGAAAGACACCCTTTCTTCTGACTAAATTAAACTCAGCTTCAATTGGATACATCTCTCTTGTAATATGTAAATCATTAACAGCTAAATTATTAGCTAAACTATCTAAGCTTGATGCCATAAACCGAAATGAATCTAAAAATCGCAATTCAATTGTATTTTTCTCATCCACAAATATGCGTTTCGAAAGAGATACATACAATTCCTTATTTAAAGGGATTACATGTATATCTCCTGGAAATAATGTGAGTTCTTTGATAAAAAGATGACAATCATAACCGGAAAAGTTATGGAAAAATATAGGAATAAATTTTGCAATCTGATATCTCAAATTGCATTCATTATGGGCTGGTCCTCTATATTTTCCAGTTAAATGGCAATGATCAGCCACTCTATCATTTCCCAGCTCTTTATTACAGATATGACATAATATGCTATCAAATTGTTTTCGAATTTCCTCAGATGTGAGGAAATTCATCGGCCTTACTATAGCTAAATAATTATAATAAATATCTTTTAAATCTCTAACTAAATACTCTACAAATTTTTTTGGTGAATCTACACCTGAATATTGAACTAATTTACTATAACTATTATTAGAACATTTTATATAATAACTAAATGCAAAAGGTACATGCTTTTGAATACTCTTAACTTGTGCTGAGTTTTGAAAATTTTCACTTTGTAAAATACACTCAAAATCAGCATATACTACAACGGGTACATCTAACTCCCGTTCATAATTTTTATATCGTAGAACTACATTCTTACCTCTTGGCATTTCACAAACAATTTTGTTGCACCCAAGTTTGTGAAATGCCAACGACTCTGCAGTATGCCTATACTGCAGGCAGTCGTTACACATAAACAGTTGATTTACATGTTGCGTAACTTGTTTACGTAGCAATCTATTGAAAAAATAGAAAACCAAAATATATCAAAATTTTAAATATATAAATCGTATAATATATATAAATATTGTATATAAATTGTTGTTATTCTTATTATTGAATATATATACCTTGAAATATGTTTTATCCACACGTAGTGGAACTGCTGTTCTTTCTGGATTAGCATCAGGTTGATATGGTGCTCCTTTTCGGCAGCAGTGCTATAGTAGGGACCAACTACTTTATGGAGCTCTTCATCGAATCCGAAAATATTAATGCTGATGCTGCTGTTTTGGTCCTCAAACTTTTTTGCGTCTTTAATTAGTAGAGGGAATGCCAGATCCTTGAAATTTAGCTCTATATTGTTGCGCAAGGTTATTAAATCAGCCTTAATGTCTGCTATTTGATAGTTGGAGCATCTCTGAGGATCACGTTCCACTGGACACAGCGCTGATATTATCGCCCACTTGAAGCAGAATTCATCATTGTTTAATACATTTATACACGCTTTCTTCTTGTAGACTTCATATGGTAGTGGTAGATATCGCGATCCTTTTATTGGTCTATATTGATTGATGTTAATTTCCAGATGAGAGAGTCTTATTAATGTCCAGCCGCTATCTCTTTCTTGAAATTCAGCTAGTTTTGTGCAGAGTTGCATACACATGTCCTCATAGCTAGAAATCACTTGTGGTTCAATTTGAGCTACACTCATTTTAGTTTGAAATGATTTCAAGTCAATAACTATTTCATCATCACTGGACATTTTTATGAATTCAGCAAACAGTTCTATATTATATTTAATTGCTGAATGTTTTTCGAGCATATCGTTTAACATTTTTATTATAATTGGTTGAGAATTTTTCAAAAATTGATCAGGTATTAGTTGACCTTCATCTTTATTTTCAAATACAACTGTTTCAATGCGCTCATTAAACGCCGATTTAACACTTTTAAAGTTTTCGTCTTTTGTAATAGCACAATTTCTCTTATGTTTATTTGTGCGTACGTGATAGTTCCAGGATTTGAATGTAACATTTTCACCACAACTGTCACAAGGTACTTTTCGGTTGAAATCAATCAACTGATTTACATTATTGTTATTATTATTATTATTATTATTATTATTATTGCTGCATGATGGCAGACAATCTTGTGGCTGATGATAAACTTTATTATGTCGTGCCAACGCATCAGCTCGCGAAAATGATTGTTTGCATATTTCACATGCAATCTCAACTTTATTATGCTTACTAGCAATATGTCGATTTAGATTAAATTTGGAAGTAAATCCGCATCCACATACTTCACATATAAATCCTTTCATTTTGATTTATTGTTTTTTATATTTTAAATTATAATATTTTTTAGCTTCTAGACTTCACTTTGCTCCTCGATGAAAGTTGACACAGGACTATTGTTTTTTATATTTAAAATTATAATATTTTTTAGCTTCTAGACTTCACTTTGCTCCTCGATGAAAGTTGACACAGGACTATTGTTTTTATATTTTAAATTATAATATTTTTTAGCTTTTAAACTTCACTTTTTCCTCGATGAAAGTTGAAACAGTACTATTAAAAGCTTCACGTTCATTCGTCCTTTATATAAGAAGCGACAATGAGCCGAACGATAATTTTTGCGCTCGGGTTCTGTGTTGTTGTTGTTTATATATGCTGACTGGACATTTTTGCGCTCGGGTTCTGTGTTGTTGTTGATGTTCATATGTGCTGACTGAGCATTTTTTACGTTCGGTTTCTGTGTTGTTGTTGATGTTCATATATGCTGACTGAGCATTTTTGCGTTCGGTTTCTGCGTTGTTGTTGTTTATATATGCTGACTGGGCATTTTTTCTCTCTATTTTTAATAAACGACTCTCACTTCGATTTGTTGAAAATTTGAGTGATGTGTACTATATTATATTAACATTCTCTTTGCTTGAAAGTTTATGTTCACGAATTCATATAAAAAGCCGGAAAACGAGTAGCAAATTCCATTCAACACAGAATAGTGAGCAGACAACATTAATAAAACCTACTTGGTAAAAATTTAAAGTGAGTATCCTTTAATTAAATATTTTTATATTTGAATGTATAAATTTTTTTTATTATTTTTCATATTTCTTTTATTTACAGAGTCAAATCAATAATTCAACACAATGGATGCAGTCAAGGAATTTAACAATAAAAATTCTAAAGGAATAAAGTCGATTCTAGCGATTTCTAGTATGTTACATAGGAGTCCATACCCGGTCCTCAACATGAAGAGGATAACAACTAAATTTGGAGAACGTATATTGGTTGAAACATCAGAACATGTGCTGTTTTTACCTCCAAAATTCAACACAGTCAGCCAGATGACGTTGAAAACTTTAAGCGAAGGAGGTTTTGAAATCCTGAAAATTGATTCCCCTGATGGAAGTTATAAAATAGAGATTGGAAAAGCTGTCGGCGTCAGCACTAACGAAATAAATGATGGTGCATTTAATGCGATAAATTTTGATCCTTTGTCATCAGATCTTATTATCAAGTATTAATAAAAACAAATATTTTATTATTAAATATTAATTGAAAAATCGTTTTTAATTCGAAAAAAGCTCAGTAAAACCAAAGCCCTAGTGACGTTGTGACACCATATCAAATCGTTAGCAAATTTCTAATTTCTGATAGAGTGAACATGTGTATATATACGAATATGTACATAAAGTTCAGAAAAATAAAGCAGACTATAAAACAATATACTACAATATTGCATAAGGACTTCGCCTTGCGTATAATTATTTTGATAAAGCTCTCAAAAATAAAGCGATCTAAAAATAATGTGAAAATAAAGCGAGCCAAAAATAAAGCGAATCAAAAATAAACCGGAGTAAAGCGTTTGTTTACATTATCACAGCACGCAGCAGTAGCTATAGCGGCACGCACCATGTCCGCATATCAAATTTCTAATTCCTGGTAGAGTGAACATGTTCATGCATGCGAATATTTTGTTTACATTATCGAATCACAAGCGTTCAACGCTATAACAAATTACTAATACAATATTGGATATGGACTTCGTCTTGTGTGGGATTATTTTTGATAGAGTTAATACAAAATGTTCTTTTAAAAAAAAAAATATGTCATGTCAAATCATGTAACCAACTAAGAATTATATATATATATCAAACAATAAAACTCATTAATTTTTGATTAAATTTAAAAAAAAATCTCTTTTATTTGCTATGTTACTATTTAGATTTAACAATATTAGAAAATTTCACTTTTATGAATCCATGAATTGTGTTCATTGGAGAATCCGAGCCATTTAACAAAAGCTTCACTTCCTCTCGTTTTTAGGACTTTTTCAACGAGATATGTATTGGGATATCGCGTCTTCATCACCTCATATTCATAAAATCCTCCCTTGATTACATTTCCTTGGTAGTCCTTTAATATGTATGTAGTTGGATTAGTATTCTGGATGTGATGAATTTCGAAAATTTCTGTTGTCCAATTTGGTGTATAACCTTTTTCAAAGATATGTTTATACTTGCTAATTCGTACATTATCACCCACATGAAACTTGGGTTTAGCGAACATTTTTATCTTATTATATACAGTTTTCAACAACATTTTTTCATTGGAGGACGTTACATTATTAGGTATCATTTTTATAGTTCTATGTTTTTTATTGTTATATTTTTCAACTAAATCTTTATAGTTATCAATCCATCTATATGAGCCATTAAAACTAAATTCTTTCCACATCATTCCCTTTAGTGTTCTATTGAAACGTTCCACAATTGACGCTTTTAAAACGCTATATGAAGAATAGTGATTAATATGATATTTATTCATCAAAGTTTTAAATTCCTTATTGAAAAATTCTTTGCCGTCATCAGTTTGTAGATTTTTTGGCATTCGTCCTAGAACGAAAACACCTTTCATCGATCTAGCAACATCATCGGCACTTTTAGTTTTAAGTGCTACAGCCCAAGCGAATTTCGAAAATGTATCGATAATTGTTAAAAGATAACGGTATCCTCTGTTATACTTGGAATAAGTTCCCATTTCAACCAAATCAGCCTGCCAGAGATCATCTATTCCTTTTGTGATTACAGAGCGACGTTTAAAATTTTTACGCGCTTGCTTATGCAGTTCCTCTACTAAAAATCTTTTATTCATATTGACACTTTATTGATGGTGGCTTCGGGAGCACCTTTGCTACTGTTCGTATCTCTATTTATTGGGTAGGTTTTATTCCAGATACATGATTAAATAAGAATGATTCGATATTTTCAAACTTTATATTGAAAATATGTTGAGTGTGTATTAAGATTTTCATCAACAGTTAACTTTAATTCTTTAATAGATAAAATTATCCCCTCAATATCTGAATCGAAACTTTTCTTCTCCTTCGCAATGTTCTCATTCAATGATTTTTCAGCTTCCTTAATGCCGTCATCTACATATTTTATTAATGCACCAACACTGTCGTTTATTAAGTCCTTCATCTCCACATTTATATCATTTAAGCTATTTGTGACGTATTCTTGTGTTGCAGCGTCATTCTCATATAATGGATTTCCTAGGTTTTTTATACGTCTTCCATGTACGTTCATATTTTTATCCTTATCCAAACTAAGCCCCATCAATTTGGGAATTTTTTTTCTGAGATTAAATTCATCGTTTCGCCTTGTAACGGAGTAGTGACCAAACTTATTAACACTCATATTGCGAATATGCACTCCAATTTTGATGTATGTGCTTATATAATTATATTGGCTTCTCTGAGTTCTTCAATAATTGACACTATTTCATTATTATG
Source organism: Neria commutata (assembly GCA_963457695.1). NCBI lineage: Eukaryota > Metazoa > Arthropoda > Insecta > Diptera > Micropezidae > Neria > Neria commutata. The sequence continues at coordinate 37,930,337 of OY735247.1, read as the reverse complement.
ACTAGTATGACCAGCTGATTGTGATGATATTAAGAGTCGCAATCTATTCACAATTTCGTTTGGATCATCCCAATAAATATAATTAGGAACATTTTTATTAACTCTCATCAAACCAGATCCCTTGCGTGTAGAAGTTGATAATGTACTTTTATCTTTAAACAAATTTTTAATTATTTTCTTATATTTGAATGCTCTAGTTCCTTTAATTTGAGTTTCATCGCTATAGTTACGTTTATGAGCATTCGTTTGTTGTAAAATTTTTTTGTAAATCGACAATTCAGTAGCATCATAGTTTACGGGTTTTTTGTAAAATAATAGTTCAAATAGTCCGCGTGTTAAAGACCAATTTTGTACGCCAATTGAAATTTTATCATTCTGCAATTTAATTGGTGTATTACCAAACAGCCAGTTATCATGTTTATCTTTATGCGGTCCATATAAAGTATCTAATTGATTTTTTTGTGCCAACTGCGATAAGTTTGTAATAAGACTACTATCGTTTGGCAATTCATTTTCTTGTGAGTAAAATATATCAACATCCTCATCACCCTCATTGCTGTTGTCCATAAGCTCATCATCGTTTTTTAACTTGAACGGAGTACTTGTTTTCTTTGGTATTTCATTGAATTCGTAATCATTAGGGTTTTCTCTTTCGGTAGATCTTTGTTGTGTATGTGACTTTTCAATAAATTCTTTTAGAGGTTTTGTTATGGGTTTAAAGGTATCTTCTAAAATATTCTTTGTATTCGCTTCACCCAACTTTAAGCTCCTGATTTTCTTCTTCAATACACTTCTGGTCTTAATAATATCATTCAAAAGTTGTTCATTCATTTTATGATTTCCGATTTTAAAAGTGTATCACCTTATCTGCTATCTACTTATCTGATATCAGCTTATCTGCTATCAGATATCAGCTTATCAGCTCTATACCAGCTCTATACCAGCTTATCTGCTCTATACCAGCTCTATATCAGCTCTATACCAGCTCTATATCAGCTCTATATCAGCTTATCAGCTCTATATCAGCTCTATACCAGCTCTATATCAGCTCTATACCAGCTCTATACCAGCTATATATCAGCTATATATCAGCTTATCTGCTATCAGATATCAGGTATCAGGTAACAGGTTATCAGCTTATCTGCTATCAGATATCAGGTAAATCAAGTTGTTGAATCAGTTGTAATAGCTTGAGAGCAGATAACATACTAAACAATTTAGTTATAGCATCTGACATTTTATTGTTTAATAAAAATATTGAAGCCCTTTCTATAGCGTCCAGAATCAATATCATCATCTTTGCTTATAACAAGGAATCCATATTTATCCTTCCAACATTCTGTGCACATTTGACAAAACGTTTTAAATGACATATCCCCACCAACATGATCATGATATATATGCTTCATATTCAGTTCATCTTGTTTAAACATAATTATCATGTTAGCATTGTCACGTATTAAATGCTTTGGTATACGTGTATATGTTTGACACAGATAGAAGCTATCAACATTTTTATGCCGACCCATGCAGAAATATGCACGAATATTATTTTGTTTCTCGCAGGCAACATCATCAAAAATCATGATGGAATTTCTTTTGGCCTTGTCCGGTGGTATAACGTGTTCATTCTCAGAAAATGTATAGAACCCCATACCTTTAATTGGTGTTATCAATTGTCTTAAATATTTATATTTAGGCTGATGTAAAGATTTTGAATATAAATATATATTTTCAAATTTTAGACCATTAGGACTTTCTAATAGACCTATCATAACATTGGTCTTTCCGCAATTTGATGGTCCAACAATAAGCGCTCGTATGGTGTTCGGAAGTAGTGAACTGTGTCTTAGTTTTTGATGATTATTTGAAGAAATATCGACATTTCTCACAATTATGTTTTGATGTTGTTTTATTAGACGCATCTTACCAACTGATGACAATCTATATGAAACATATACATTTGTTGATTTACATTAGTCTTTAATGGACTGTGTGAAAGGTTAAAACATTATTCATTATAATATGGTAGTAAACTATAAAAATCAAATCAGTCCTAATCGATTTGTTGTCGGAAGAAGTCTTCTTAATAATCTAATAAATTCGTTGCCAGTGGAACTTCATTTACCAGGCTATCAGTTTTGTGGGCCGGGGACGAAATTGGAAAAACGTTTAGTAAGAGGCGATAGAGGAATTAATCCCTTGGATTCAGCTTGTAGAGAACACGATATTGCTTACGCAGAAACAAAAGATATAAACAAGCGACACATAGCCGATAAAATTTTAGTTGATAAAGCGTGGGAAAGAGTTGTAAACAAAGGAAACAAAATCGGTGAGCGTGCCAACGCATGGTTAGTTGCCAACGCTTTGAAAACTAAAGTGAAATTCGGTATGGGGAATGTTATGAGTAAGAGCAAGGCTGTTAATAAGCCTCAAAAGAAAAGAGGAAATAATAGAAAGAAATGTTTAAATGGAAGAAAACTTTTCTCAAAAGCCGTAATGAATGCTAAAAGAATCTTGAATCAAGAGAAACCTGAAAATATTGAACAAGCAATTTCTATTGCTCGAAAAGTAGTTCAAAATACTTTCAGGGGTAAAAAGGGTTCAATTGACGTTCCTCGTATTATACCCATACCTAAAATTGGCGGTTTTCTACCATTAATACCCATTTTAACTGCTCTCGGAGCAATTGGAGGTTTGACATCTGGTGGAGCTGCCGTGGCAAGAGTTTTGAATGATACTAAACATGCTAGGGAACAATTAGCAGAAGCAAATCGACATAATAAAACTATGGAATCAATTGCTCTGGGAAAGGGATTACATCTTAAGCCCTATAAGAAGGGTTTTGGTTTATGTTATACACCAGAATCAAAAAACCATTAAAGAGGCTACCTAAAAGAGCTCTTACTGATGTCGATTTGTTGAAATATGCCAAAAATATACCCCATTTCAGAGGAATTTTTATGCGAGATACTCTACCGAAACGACCATTTTTTCGCGAATGTGGCATAGTCAATCTGGATATTTCTAAGGGTTCTGGAACACATTGGGTAGCATATAATAAAAATGGAACTTGTAAGGAATATTTCGATAGCTTTGGAAATTTACAACCTCCACAAGAAATAATCAAGTACTTGGGAAATAACATTCAGTACAACTATGAACAACAACAGCAATACAATTCATTTAATTGTGGACACCTTTGCCTAAAATTTCTTTACAATATAAATACAAATAAACTATACTAAAATTTATCCTCCTTATATATGGTGGAGGAGTGAAGTAATATAGAGTTGAATAAAATAATCCATTAAATGGGTATTATATAGAGAATCGCATTTAAACAATTACCACTATAGTATCAGCTTTAGCCCAAGGAGGATCAAAATGGATTATTTCAATCGTAAAAAAGGATACGAAAAACTCTTATATTGTAATTATTGTGGCAGTAATGATCATAAAGTAGACTCCTGTAGGAAAAAGAAATATGATGACCTTCAGAAAGAGACAAAGAAAAATAAAAACTAATAATTTGTTATATTACATACATATATACAAATAAATATTCAATTTTTATATATACACCATATTTATTTATTTGATTATTTTTCAACACAACGGATTCAAATTACATCTAATTGTGAAATTCAAATTGTATTGCAGGGTTGCATTTTCACACATGATTTTAGTAAACTTTCTGCTCCTCCCATACGATGGAGGAATTGTTCTAGTATTTTTTTGCTCCACACATACAAATTTTCACTGGTGACGTCACATTTTTGCTCCATACATATCAAATTACATCTAATTGTGAAATTCTAATATACATACACACACACACACACACACACACACACACATATACACATACATACACACTTCAAATTACATCTAATTGTGAAATTCTAATATACATACACACACACACATACACACATATACATATATAAACGGCTTCAAATTACATCTAATTGTGAAATTCAAATTGTGAAATTCAAATTTTAAAACAGGGTTGCATTTCCACCGATGACGTCACCTTCAAATTTTAAAACAGGGTTGCATTTCCACTGATGACGTCACCTTCAAATTTTAAAACAGGGTTGCATTATCGCTGATGACGTCACCTTCAAATTTTAAAACAGGGTTGCATTATCGCTGATGACGTCATCGTATTGTTTACATTACCGCTGATGACGTCATCGTATTGTTTACATTACCGCTGATGACGTCATCGTTTCTCCTCACCATATGGTGGAGCAAAAATGTGACGTCACACTGCTCCACACTATGAAATTTCTCGTTGCTCCACACTGCTCCACCTCCACAGGTTGCGCCAGAACCATCATATTTACACTACTTTCTTACAGAAACAAAAACTGATACATTCATTTGCCTCAAGTATGTGCTCCGATGGAGCTCTCAAGTAAGGCAAAAACAATTGCATTAGACAGTGTCCAATAACAACAAACACTATGCGTTTGATTTAGACAGCAGGTAACTGTGATGTTTGCCAGCGCAGAGTCGTCCAGTCCGATGGTGTGATGGTTAGCGCATTCGCTTACTACGTCATAGGTTCATGGTTCAACTCCTACGTTTCACAGACTTTACCATTAATGCTTCTATTTCGAGTAATTAGTCGTTTAGAAATTATTAGAATTCACATTAAAAGTCACTGATGAGGTTTTCTGGCAGAAACCGAAATAGCTATATGACCTGCCCATGTGAGCAATAATTCTAATTCTTTGTTGTTGTACACTTAAAATTGCTTTGTTTCAGAACAGAAATAGACAACTAAGTATTGTCATTTCTCTTTGGGAAGTCAGTCCGAATAAAAACTATTCTTTCTAACATTCAAGCTGCCGAATAAACATAAACTCGTATAATATGATAGGGAGGACACACCCAAATCAGAAAGTAAACATAATGTAAAAACGAAGAAATGTTCTTACAGAAACAAAAACTGATACATTCATTTGCCTCAAGTATGTGCTCCGATGGAGCTCTCAAGTAAGGCAAAAACAATTGCATTAGACAGTGTACAATAACAACAAACACTATGCGTTTGATATAGACAGCAGGTAACTGTGATGTTTGCCAGCGCAGAGTCGTCCAGTCCGATGGTGTGATGGTTAGCGCATTCGCTTACTACGTCATAGGTTCATGGTTCAACTCCTACGTTTCACAGACTTTACCATTAATGCTTCTATTTCGAGTAATTAGTCGTTTAGAAATTATTAGAATTCACATTAAAAGTCACTGATGAGGTTTTCTGGCAGAAACCGAAATAGCTATATGACCTGCCCATGTGAGCAATAATTCTAATTCTTTGTTGTTGTACACTTAAAATTGCTTTGTTTCAGAACAGAAATAGACAACTAAGTATTGTCATTTCTCTATGGCAAGTCAGTCCGAATAAAAACTATTCTTTCTAACATTCAAGCTGCCGAATAAACATAAACTCGTATAATATGATAGGGAGGACACACCCAAATCAGAAAGTAAACATAATGTAAAAACGAAGAAATGTTCTTACAGAAACAAAAACTGATACATTCATTTGCCTCAAGTATGTGCTCCGATGGAGCTCTCAAGTAAGGCAAAAACAATTGCATTAGACAGTGTACAATAACAACAAACACTATGCGTTTGATATAGACAGCAGGTAACTGTGATGTTTGCCAGCGCAGAGTCGTCCAGTCCGATGGTGTGATGGTTAGCGCATTCGCTTACTACGTCATAGGTTCATGGTTCAACTCCTACGTTTCACAGACTTTACCATTAATGCTTCTATTTCGAGTAATTAGTCGTTTAGAAATTATTAGAATTCACATTAAAAGTCACTGATGAGGTTTTCTGGCAGAAACCGAAATAGCTATATGACCTGCCCATGTGAGCAATAATTCTAATTCTTTGTTGTTGTACACTTAAAATTGCTTTGTTTCAGAACAGAAATAGACAACTAAGTATTGTCATTTCTCTTTGGGAAGTCAGTCCGAATAAAAACTATTCTTTCTAACATTCAAGCTGCCGAATAAACATAAACTCGTATAATATGATAGGGAGGACACACCCAAATCAGAAAGTAAACATAATGTAAAAACGAAGAAATGTTCTTACAGAAACAAAAACTGATACATTCATTTGCCTCAAGTATGTGCTCCGATGGAGCTCTCAAGTAAGGCAAAAACAATTGCATTAGACAGTGTACAATAACAACAAACACTATGCGTTTGATATAGACAGCAGGTAACTGTGATGTTTGCCAGCGCAGAGTCGTCCAGTCCGATGGTGTGATGGTTAGCGCATTCGCTTACTACGTCATAGGTTCATGGTTCAACTCCTACGTTTCACAGACTTTACCATTAATGCTTCTATTTCGAGTAATTAGTCGTTTAGAAATTATTAGAATTCACATTAAAAGTCACTGATGAGGTTTTCTGGCAGAAACCGAAATAGCTATATGACCTGCCCATGTGAGCAATAATTCTAATTCTTTGTTGTTGTACACTTAAAATTGCTTTGTTTCAGAACAGAAATAGACAACTAAGTATTGTCATTTCTCTATGGCAAGTCAGTCCGAATAAAAACTATTCTTTCTAACATTCAAGCTGCCGAATAAACATAAACTCGTATAATATGATAGGGAGGACACACCCAAATCAGAAAGTAAACATAATGTAAAAACGAAGAAATGTTCTTACAGAAACAAAAACTGATACATTCATTTGCCTCAAGTATGTGCTCCGATGGAGCTCTCAAGTAAGGCAAAAACAATTGCATTAGACAGTGTACAATAACAACAAACACTATGCGTTTGATATAGACAGCAGGTAACTGTGATGTTTGCCAGCGCAGAGTCGTCCAGTCCGATGGTGTGATGGTTAGCGCATTCGCTTACTACGTCATAGGTTCATGGTTCAACTCCTACGTTTCACAGACTTTACCATTAATGCTTCTATTTCGAGTAATTAGTCGTTTAGAAATTATTAGAATTCACATTAAAAGTCACTGATGAGGTTTTCTGGCAGAAACCGAAATAGCTATATGACCTGCCCATGTGAGCAATAATTCTAATTCTTTGTTGTTGTACACTTAAAATTGCTTTGTTTCAGAACAGAAATAGACAACTAAGTATTGTCATTTCTCTTTGGGAAGTCAGTCCGAATAAAAACTATTCTTTCTAACATTCAAGCTGCCGAATAAACATAAACTCGTATAATATGATAGGGAGGACACACCCAAATCAGAAAGTAAACATAATGTAAAAACGAAGAAATGTTCTTACAGAAACAAAAACTGATACATTCATTTGCCTCAAGTATGTGCTCCGATGGAGCTCTCAAGTAAGGCAAAAACAATTGCATTAGACAGTGTACAATAACAACAAACACTATGCGTTTGATATAGACAGCAGGTAACTGTGATGTTTGCCAGCGCAGAGTCGTCCAGTCCGATGGTGTGATGGTTAGCGCATTCGCTTACTACGTCATAGGTTCATGGTTCAACTCCTACGTTTCACAGACTTTACCATTAATGCTTCTATTTCGAGTAATTAGTCGTTTAGAAATTATTAGAATTCACATTAAAAGTCACTGATGAGGTTTTCTGGCAGAAACCGAAATAGCTATATGACCTGCCCATGTGAGCAATAATTCTAATTCTTTGTTGTTGTACACTTAAAATTGCTTTGTTTCAGAACAGAAATAGACAACTAAGTATTGTCATTTCTCTTTGGGAAGTCAGTCCGAATAAAAACTATTCTTTCTAACATTCAAGCTGCCGAATAAACATAAACTCGTATAATATGATAGGGAGGACACACCCAAATCAGAAAGTAAACATAATGTAAAAACGAAGAAATGTTCTTACAGAAACAAAAACTGATACATTCATTTGCCTCAAGTATGTGCTCCGATGGAGCTCTCAAGTAAGGCAAAAACAATTGCATTAGACAGTGTACAATAACAACAAACACTATGCGTTTGATATAGACAGCAGGTAACTGTGATGTTTGCCAGCGCAGAGTCGTCCAGTCGGATGGTTAGCGCATTCGCTTACTACGTCATAGGTTCATGGTTCAACTCCTACGTTTCACAGACTTTACCATTAATGCTTCTATTTCGAGTAATTAGTCGTTTAGAAAAAATTAGAATTCACATTAAAAGTCACTGATGAGGTTTTCTGGCAAAAACCGAATTAGCTATATGACCTGCCCATGTGAGCAATAATTCTAATTCTTTGTTGTTGTACACTTAAAATTGCTTTGTTTCAGAACAGAAATAGACAACTAAGTATTGTCATTTCTCTTTGGCAAGTCAGTCCGAATAAAAACTATTCTTTCCAAATTATTATTCTTATAAAATATTATAATAACGACGGTATATAAACTGTAAAACATAATTAAGTATGGTCCATCGCGGATTATCGATTATAGAACAGGATCCTCTGAATAGACTAAAATACCGCCAAATTTTTTAAGTTTCAAGAACATAACTAATACTACCTAAGCAACTAACTACATTTTAAATACAGTATAAACTCGACTACCGCAACTCTCGTTATGCGCAACTCCTCGATTAACGCAACACCATAATTAAAAGCATTGTAGACTCAGGGCCAGTTTCTCAGTGGATGTTTAAATCTAATTTGCGAATTGAGTTTAAATCTAGTTTAACTTTTCTTGAGTTTCACAGTGCATTTATTTAAATACGGAATAATGAATGGCAACTTCGAATATTTGACAATTGAACACAGCACAACTTGCCAAAAACATATGTTCAATTGTTCAATTATGGAGGCAGCGCGAGCTAAAAATTTTTCGTCGGCCGAAAGAAGTGAATTATTGGATATTCTTCAAAGAATCCACAGTTTATATTATTTATAATACTACGGGATCATTTATATGTGCTACACCATGCAGTTGTATGTTTAATTTGGCCGCTTATAAATTGCAATATTGTCGACGCAGCTTGCCTGCACATCCGAAATCAGCTGTTTATTTGTTTTCGATTGCAACTCTGTGCCGTACTTAAATGCCCACAACCGGGCATTTAAATTGTATTTAACTTCCCACTGTGAAACTGAAATTCCCTATTTAAACTGCAATCAGAGTTTAAACATCCACTGTGAAACTGGCCCTCAGTCAATGCAACTTGAAAAAAAAATTACCTCGGTAAACGCAACTATTTTTTTTCTTCTATTTTTCTGTACCAACTTTGCGTTTTGTCGTTATTTTACCGTTGTTTCTGGGAACACACACAGTATGGAATACAGAAAGTTTCGTACGAGAAGAAAAAGAATCATCAAAGTTTACATGTAAGTACATACATATGTACTTGTTCTATGTATGTACTATTATAAGCAATAACATAAAATGAAGAGTGCAAGAGAGTGAGAGTTACTTTCTTCAGTATATTTCGTACTTTTTGACAAGCAACAAGTGTCTTGTTTCTAATCAGTTTCGTGAAAAACATATCGCGATCAGTTGCATAATAAAAGCGCATAAAAATGCCAAAAACGACAAAGTGTAGTAAACTCTCAATTAAACAAAAAAGTGAAATTTTGAGTAAGCTTGAAAAAATGCATGGGTTCAATTGCCTTCGGATATTATAAAGAAGTGCTGGAAAAAGATTATGTATCCTAAGAATCACTGGACAGATGAAGATAATTTACCACTTAGTGTAATAAGACCAGAAGTCGTCAGAGAACATGCATTAATGCTATCTGTCTCAGACTATTTTCGAGAAAATATGCCAGAAGAAATAATTTCTAATGCTGAAATCCATGAATGGGTATTTGAAAACGTTGAAAACGGCTCTAATTTTTGTAGTAAAGATGTAGATGAAGTGCAAGAAATCGATAGCTCAGATGACAATGTTGTTGAAGTTCTAAAACATTCAAGGATTACCCACCAGACTGCTATTGATTCATATAACAATTGCATTCAATGGGCTGAAGAAAATGGAATGGATCTTACAGATATTCTTATGCTTCAAAATCATCGTGAAACTGCTGTGCAGGGACACATATCAATCAAAAACACACAGTTAAAAATATCTGATTTTTTTAAAAAGTAAATACAAATTATCTTTAAACTTTATATATTTTGGTATAAAGTTAGTATATTTTTATTAGAGTTCGATCTCCTAACAGAATAAGTATGTATGTACATATGAATATGAACTATATAATATGAATTTTTTAAGTTTCTTTTTTTAATAAAACGCTAAAAAATCTACTAAATTAACAGTGTTTATTAATACAAATAAAAATGCTTTCAAAAACACATGCACAGCGAGGGTAATATACATACAAATTTTTTAACTCGGTTTGCGCAACAACCGCGTTTATTGCAACTACCCGAATTTCTATTAGTTGCGGTAATCGAGTTTATACTGTAACCAGCAGTATCGCGCCACTTCGTGGCGACTCCCCTACTTTTCCTTCGCCGATATTGAAAAGTCGTCTTAATTTTTTTTTAATTTTAAAATCAAAATTTTATAAATCCGTATTACCTACTATATTTTAAAATGTTAATAGTTTAATCTGATTCTCGAAATTAAAATGTTGGTCTTAATTGGTAGAAATACCCGAACGAACGTAATTAAGCTTTGCTGGCGCCTTTAACCAAAACTTGAATTAAAGAAAATTAGCTCATTTTGCTGGTTGATAACGTACATACTGCGCTACCTATTTCAATCTTGATAAATAATGAACGGAGGTAGTAGTAGTGATTCGGGAGGGAATAAATAAAGGAGCAAATATATAATTGTTACTATCAGTATCACAAAATTCGGAGTTTATTGGAAAATAATAAATAAAAATTATGTGAGGCTGGTTTTCCAAAAAGATTTTAATCCTATCCATTTCCCTCAAGATTTCTCTAAAGTTGCAATTTTCATGAAACATGTGTAATTCCTATACATATTCTTAGTATTCCACCTTCTAGAATAATTTCAACTTTTCCTCTGACCCACTGCGCGGCTAAATCAAGGATTCCAACTCTTCTTTTTTTTCCTATACTATTTCTACAACGTCAGTCCCACCGACTCTTGCTGTATATAAATGAGGCAAGCTCGCGTATTTTTTTTTTGTAGTTAAGTCAGCTATGTGGGAATATGTATGTGATTAACATATTGTTTGATTCCCTACCGAAAGTTAGAAAGAAAAATTCATTTCACCAACAGACCAAATACCAAATTAATAACTTGAACTCGTCTTATGAAAAAAAAAGACTTTCAGACGTAGCCTATTCTTGAAAAGAGTGTCTACATTTACTTATATACATACATACATACATATGTATGCAGCTACTCAAATTTTGACTTCAATTAAAAACTTGCTTAGATAATTGAAATTATTTTGATTTCCCATGAAATCTAACCGAACATTAAAAATCTCCGTCCATTTACATTGTCTTATGTTCAGCAGCACGGCTGCTAATCACATCTGCCAATGTAGAAATTTTATTAGTTATGTTTTTTGCCCCTATAATCTTATACATACATATTTTTACAATCTTTCGGTGAAAAAATTAATAAATAGTCGACTAACCATTGCCATTACCGCAAGAAGTGTAAGCTGTAAGCCAAAATATGATACCTTTTATGTACATGAAAGTGAAATGTAAAGCATTACTCTTGTTGTGCAGAAAAGAAAACGACAACATTGCAAGTCTATGCTAACATACTCCCTCACTCTCATCAAATGCTGCCCAAAACAGTGCTGTACAAAAACAATGCTACATTCAATGTTAAATTAACAGAGTAACGGTAACTGAACCATAACATTGCGTGCGCAATAGCGTTTTATATAATAGTATGATAGGGTATCTAATCCTAGTTTTTTATTAAAATTTCCAAGTTTCAATTAATTTTATACTAAAAATTTACATAAATTTAAAATTTCACTTAATAAATTTACTCTATATTTTTATTTTTAAAATTATTTAACTTTTACTAATAAAATTTATTTGCATTATTCGTCTAACCGCGACTGCTGGCACAAATTTAGTCAATACTAATTAATATATCTATTTCTAAGTTTCCTTAATCAATAATATTAATTACTGCGAATATTAAAAAATTATTTATTTTTAAAATAAACAAAAATTCACACAAAAATTTGCATATAAATTAAATTAATAATAAATTAATAAGCCAAAATAAAACTTTTAACGAATATTAAAAAAAAATTTTTTAATCCTTTAAAATAAGAATTACTAATTAATTATTTAAAATAGTATTTTTATTTTATTAATAAAAATAAATATAAATATTTAAATAGTATCAATTACTCCCATTTATTAATATTTACCCCCAATAAATATGTTAATAAAAAATATGAAAACACTTATTTAAAAAAATAATTTTTTAGTTTTATACTTAAAATAAAAAAAATTTATTTTTATAAATTAAATAATTAATTAATAATTATAAATAGTAATAAAATTATACAATAAAATTTCAATTTAAATAAATAAAATATAATTATAATATAATAAAAGAATAATTAAAAGAAATATTAAAAATAAAATACTTTAACTAATTAATAATTTAAACAAAAATATTTTATAAAATATAAAATTTACTTAAAAAAAATTTCAGTATATAATTTTTTAAAAAAATTTAAAAATATTTTTTTAATATGTAAAAAATAAAAATGTAGTATTTAATTTTTAAATTTTTAAAATTTTTAAAATTTTTCAAAAATTAAAAAAAAAAATTTCTAATATACAAATGAAAAATATATTATTTAATTTTTAAATGTTTTAAAATTTAAAAAAAAAATTTTTTTGTAATTTTAAAAATAAAAATACTATTTTAAATTACTAACTAGTTAAAAATATTCTAGTTTTTTTTTTTTATCTCAAAAATTTTTTGTATACTAGGTTTATATAAAAAATTTATATATATACACTTGATCCTCTTTTTACACGGGTTTTTTTTAAATCAATATTTTTTACACGGTGTTTTTTTACATCCCCCAGTTATTTTTTATGCACGGTTTTATTTTTTTTGCACGACTTTTTCGTACCCTTTTTCTTCGTTTTAATTAGATTTACTACATGTAACACAACCATGCATTAGAAAGAAACTCTGTTGTCAATATAAAACAAACTTATAAAACGAAATATCAAAATAAGTGGTCGCAATGGCGCCAAAACGTGTTAAAATAAATTTGCCCAAAAAATTCGAATTTTGGACGAATTAAAAGCTGGCGAAAAATTTGCGACAGTTCCAAAAAGAAAAACGAAGTAACTGTTCGCACAATAAAAAGAAATGAAAATATGGTGGTGCAAACGGAGCGCGCACTTGTATGGTGTAGTGTCTATTTTTAATGGAACGAGTTAGGACACATGCATACAAAAACGTGTTTTTATTGCACGATTATATTTATTTGCACGGTTTTCTTTCGAAATTGGAACGATTAGGCACTTTTATAGGAAAATTTATCTTTGTTTACACGGTTTTCTTTTGCACGAAATTTTCTTGGCCCGACCAACCGTGTAAAAAGAGGATCAAGTGTACTGTCAATTCTCTTTTTATGCGGTGGATGCGTTCCACAACTAACCGCACAAAAGGAAATCGCATAAAAAAATACACTAATGTATAGTAAAAATAGGGAGGTGTTCCATTATTTTCAAAAAGCGCATAAAACTCAAAAGTCGCATAGAAAAAGACATTAATTACATTGCATAATTAGGGATACGTTCCAAAATTTTTTAAAAGCTCATAAGACCAAAAAATCGCAAATAAAAGTCGACTCAGAAAAAATGCGGATACCTAAGAATTTTTGAACAAGGAGTAAAAATTTTCAATTTGCCTGTTCTATATGTAGGGGAATCCCATAAAACATTGATACCCAAAAGTTCCTTTTGGAAGAGAAAACACCAACACATACAAGTTTTGTTACGATAAAAAAAGAAAGAAAAATTGTGTTCAATATGTACACTATAAAAACAAATGAATTGTATTTTGTTATATGTTATGAACAACCCAACTTAATAACTCAAAATTCATTTAAATCTCTCATGATTCTTCCAATAAATGATCCAAATCAATTTCCCAGTCAAAAAAATCAATTTCCCACTTTTTTTCTGAAAAGCTCTTCATTTTGCAAAGTTGCCATCATTTAAATTTCAAACTTCATATGAACAAAAATTTTTTCAAGTGCTCCTCATTCCACAGCTGCACACTTTTTCCATCGAAATCATGCACAAGACAACAACAGAATTTGCGTTGAAGATAAGTGTCGCAAAAATGTACCAACAAAGCTTAAGAAAGTGTTGTTGCTTTACGCTAGGGCACCTCGGCCATACAAAATTCAAAGGAAAAAACACATAACTTCGAAATAATGAAAATAAAATCGCATAAAACTCGTATGGAAAACCGCATAACTTCGAAATCGCATAAAAATAATTCGCATAAAAAGAGAATTGACAGTATATAACTCATTGGTATATCTTGTTTTATCTATATATTATGCTAAAAAAAAAACCAAATTCTGAAATCTGGATTATTTCTATTAAATTATTAATATAATATATTTATAGGTTATTCCTTTTTATTTCTATATCTATATAACAATTTAATTAATTGCTATTTATTTATAGATTTATATATAGATAAAATTTTATTAATTCATATATATATACATATATAGAAAATTAAAATTATCTAATAGAATAAATATTTTTATTTAATTATACACTATTTATAATTATCTAAATAAATAAATGTCATAAATTATTTAAAAAAAAAACTATAAAAAATTATATAAAAAAAAAACCCAATGAAAACTAACCTATTAGTGAATTGCCTGATAAAAGGGTTACCTTGATAGGGTAAATTATGTAATTTTGTTACATTAATTATATATATTCATTTAAATTATATTTAATAGAATTAAACCATTTCTAAAAGTATCAAAAACTTTTGTGCATCATACACCAAAATATACTTATTTAAGAAAATATATTGCATAATATTTATATTTTATACATATATAGATATTATAATTAAAAAGATAAGCTAATTAAGCTACTGGGTTCATACGCCATTTATAAAGGTTTTAATCCTTTTCTTTTTAATTTTTAATAATTCAGCAAAAATTATATTTTTTTAAATTCTTTTAACAGGAACAACAGTATCTGCTAATTCTTGGTTAGCTGCTTGAATAGGATTAGAAATTAATTTATTAGCTTTTATCCCCCTAATAAGAGATAATAATTTAATATCTACAGGAGCCTCATTAAAGTATTTTTTAACACAAGCCCTAGCTTCTACAGTTTTATTATTTGCAGTAATCTTATTCATATTACAAAATAAAGTTATTTTTCAGTTAGATTTTAATTTATATATTAATATAATAATTATATCTTCCTTATTAATAAAGATATCATGGTTCAACTCCTACGTTTCACAGACTTTACCATTAATGCTTCTATTTCGAGTAATTAGTCGTTTAGAAATTATTAGAATTCACATTAAAAGTCACTGATGAGGTTTTCTGGCAAAAACCGAATTAGCTATATGACCTGCCCATGTGAGCAATAATTCTAATTCTTTGTTGTTGTACACTTAAAATTGCTTTGTTTCAGAACAGAAATAGACAACTAAGTATTGTCATTTCTCTTTGGCAAGTCAGTCCGAATAAAAACTATTCTTTCGAAATTATTATTCTTATAAAATATTATAATAACGACGGTATATAAACTGTAAAACATAATTAAGTATGGTCCATCGCGGATTATCGATTATAGAACAGGATCCTCTGAATAGACTAAAATACCGCCAAATTTTTTAAGTTTCAAGAACATAACTAATACTACCTAAGCAACTAACTACATTTTAAATAATAGGGTATCTAATCCTAGTTTTTTATTAAAATTTCCAAGTTTCAAATAAGTTTATACTAAAAATTTACATAAATTTAAAATTTCACTTAATAAATTTATTCTATATTTTTATTTTTAAAATTATTTAACTTTTACTAATAAAATTTATTTGCATTATTCGTCTAACCGCGACTGCTGGCACAAATTTAGTCAATACTAATTAATATATCTATTTCTAAGTTTCCTTAATCAATAATATTAATTACTGCGAATATTAAAAAATTATTTATTTTTAAAATAAACAAAAATTCACACAAAAATTTGCATATAAATTAAATTAATAATAAATTAATAAGCCAAAATAAAACTTTTAACGAATATTAAAAAAAAAATTTTTTTAATCCTTTAAAATAAGAATTACTAATTAATTATTTAAAATAGTATTTTTATTTTATTAATAAAAATAAATATAAATATTTAAATAGTATCAATTACTCCCATTTATTAATATTTACCCCCAATAAATATGTTAATAAAAAATATGAAAACTCACTTAAAATAAAAAAAATTTATTTTTATAAATTAAATAATTAATTAATAATTATAAATAGTAATAAAATTATACAATAAAATTTCAATTTAAATAAATAAAATATATCATAATAATTAAAAGAAATATTAAAAATAAAATACTTTAACTAATTAATAATTTAAACAAAAATATTTTATAAAATATAAAATTTACTTAAAAAAAATTTCAGTATATAATTTTTTAAAAAAATTTAAAAATATTTTTTTAATATGTAAAAAATAAAAATGTAGTATTTAATTTTTAAATTTTTAAAATTTTTAAAATTTTTCAAAAATTAAAAAAAAAATTTCTAATATACAAATGAAAAATATATTATTTAATTTTTAAATTTTTTAAAATTAAAAAAAAAAAATTTTTTTGTAATTTTAAAAATAAAAATACTATTTTAAATTACTAACTAGTTAAAAATATTCTAGTTTTTTTTTTTTTTATCTCAAAAATTTTTTGTATACTAGGTTTATATAAAAAATTTATATATATACTGTCAATTCTCTTTTTATGCGGTGGATGCGTTCCACAACTAACCGCACAAAAGGAAATCGCATAAAAAAGTGTATAGTAAATAAAATTATATAAAAAAAAACTTTTTAAAAATAAGCTTTAATTTATTTAATGTACTAAAAAGTAGAAAATAAATTGTTTCCAAGTCACCTGTATCTTACTATTAATAAAAGCTTGGGGCGCTCATTTGTTCAAAATTTGTCAACCAATTGATACAATATTTTATTTAATTTATTTTTTGTAAATAGATTCTAGTAATGAAAGATAAGTGTGAATATAGGTTTTGAGCGCACAAGCTTTTATTAATAGTAAGATACAGGTGACTTGGAAACAATTTATTTTCTACTTTTTAGTACATTAAATAAATTAAAGCTTATTTTTAAAAAGTTTTTTTTTATATAATTTTATTTTCTACATTTTAGTCTTCCATAAATTCAATTTTAGAGCTCTGAAATTTTTCGCAAAAAGAATTTAAAACTTGCAGAGCAGTACACAATATTTAGGGTATTCACAGTGTCTCCTATCGTCATATCCTCAATTTAACAAATAATACGGCTGTGATCGACCCTAATATTTGTGGCGCGATGAGTTGTTGTTGTTTTGCTTGCAAGGCGCGGCGAGTAAGTTCCTATCGTGTTTCATTGATGTGTGGTGTACCTATAATTATAAACTAAAGCTCAAGTGTGGAGTTGCTTGAAAAGTGCCAAGCCCCTTGTCCTACGCCCATAAAATTTTACCAGTGGGACGAAGCATCCAAGAGGGGCCTGTATACGGAATTTCAATGCTGCACGACCTTTAGTTCAAAAGCTATTCTATATAAACGATTTTGTTTGTATGGGCGGTGCCACGCCCCCTAATCCAGTGCCCGCCTTATTTTCTCAGTAGAAGGATATGGATATGTAGTAAGTTCCTACCGAGTTTCATTGATGTGTGATTTGTAGTTCTAAAGTTATACGCAAATTCGGAGTTGATAAAAAAGTGCCACGCCCCTTATCCTACGCCCATAACATTTTACCAGTGGGACGACACATCCAAGAGGCGCCTGTATACGGAATTTCAATGCTGTACGACCTTTAGTTCCAAAGCTATTCTATATAAACGATTTTGTTTGTTTGGGGGGTGCCACGCCCCCTTATCCAGTGCCCGTCTTATTTTCCCAGTAGAAGGATATGGATTTGTAGTAAGTTCCTACCGAGTTTCATTGATGTGTGATGTGTAGTTCTAAAGTTATACACAAATCTGGAGTTGATAAAAAAGTGCCACGCCCCTTATCCTACGCCCATAAAATTTATTGATTCATGTATTGGGCTCGTGTTTAGGCATGTATGCAAAGTTTCAGATCTCTAAGTAGTCGGAAAGTGGGTGTAAAATTGATTACTAGATTTGACGACATACATACAAACATACCGGATGTGAACCTAATATAAAGCTTATAAAATAGGGATGTGTTCCATTATTTTCAAAAAGCGCATAAAACTCAAAAGTCGCATAGAAAAAGACATTAATTACATTGCATAATTAGGGATACGTTCCAAAATTTTTTAAAAGCTCATAAGACCAAAAAATCGCAAATAAAAGTCGACTCAGAAAAAATGCGGATACCTAAGAATTTTTGAACAAGGAGTAAAAATTTTCAATTTGCCTGTTCTATATGTAGGGGAATCCCATAAAACATTGATACCCAAAAGTTCCTTTTGGAAGAGAAAACACCAACACATACAAGTTTTGTTACGATAAAAAAAGAAAGAAAAATTGTGTTCAATATGTACACTATAAAAACAAATGAATTGTATTTTGTTATATGTTATGAACAACCCAACTTAATAACTTAAAATTCATTTAAATCTCTCATGATTCTTCCAATAAATGATCCAAATCAATTTCCCAGTCAAAAAAATCAATTTCCCACTTTTTTTCTGAAAAGCTCTTCATTTTGCAAAGTTGGCATCATTTAAATTTCAAACTTCATATGAACAAAAATTTTTTCAAGTGCTCCTCATTCCACAGCTGCACACTTTTTCCATCGAAATCATGCGCAAGACAACAACAGAATTTGCGTTGAAGATAAGTGTCGCAAAAATGTACCAACAAAGCTTAAGAAAGTGTTGTTGCTTTACGCTAGGGCACCTCTGCCATACAAAATTCAAAGGAAAAAACACATAACTTCGAAATAATGAAAATAAAATCGCATAAAACTCGTATGGAAAACCGCATAACTTCGAAATCGCATAAAAATAATTCGCATAAAAAGAGAATTGACAGTATATAACTCATTGGTATATCTTGTTTTATCTATATATTATGCTAAAAAAAAAACCAAATTCTGAAATCTGGATTATTTCTATTAAATTATTAATATAATATATTTATAGGTTATTCCTTTTTATTTCTATATCTATATAACAATTTAATTAATTGCTATTTATTTATAGATTTATATATAGATAAAATTTTATTAATTCATATATATATACATATATAGAAAATTAAAATTATCTAATAGAATAAATATTTTTATTTAATTATACACTATTTATAATTATCTAAATAAATAAATGTCATAAATTATTTAAAAAAAAAACTATAAAAAATTATATAAAAAAAAAAACCCAATGAAAACTAACCTATTAGTGAATTGCCTGATAAAAGGGTTACCTTGATAGGGTAAATTATGTAATTTTGTTACATTAATTATATATTTTCATTTAAATTATATTTAATAGAATTAAACCATTTCTAAAAGTATCAAAAACTTTTGTGCATCATACACCAAAATATACTTATTTAAGAAAATATATTGCATAATATTTATATTTTATACATATATAGATATTATAATTAAAAAGATAAGCTAATTAAGCTACTGGGTTCATACGCCATTTATAAAGGTTTTAATCCTTTTCTTTTTAATTTTTAATAATTCAGCAAAAATTATATTTTTTTAAATTCTTTTAACAGGAACAACAGTATCTGCTAATTCTTGGTTAGCTGCTTGAATAGGATTAGAAATTAATTTATTAGCTTTTATCCCCCTAATAAGAGATAATAATTTAATATCTACATAAGCCTCATTAAAGTATTTTTTAACACAAGCCCTAGCTTCTACAGTTTTATTATTTGCAGTAATTTTATTCATATTACAAAATAAAGTTATTTTTCAGTTAGATTTTAATTTATATATTAATATAATAATTATATCTTCTTTATTAATAAATAATTATTAAGTAAAAAAAAATTTTTAATATTTAACGTTTTTAAAATGGACTAAAAAGTATAAAATAATTTTTCATTGCCATAAACAGATTTCTGAACCAATATAGATGGTCCTGATAATGTTTGATTTTGATTTTTCAATTAATATGGAAATACTAGTAAGATTTCAAACTAAAAACGTTGGGGCATACATTGGGTTATTGATGCGTGAATAGTTCACCTAAGTCACTAACCGTTTGATTGTACTGCCTATTCTTTGATTTAAACTTGTTAAACTCAAAAGTAGATTAAAATTCAGATTTTTGTTGCATGCTTTGTTTTTCAATCCCATCTATTTGATTGATGAATTTTAGTCATTTATGCTTTGAAAGTATGAGCTGTAGTAACTTAAGTTCGACTATTATTATTAAATCACTTAAGTACAATAATATTGGCCTGCAAATGATATAAACTGTTTTCTCAACAGCAGCTACTCTTTGCTATTATTTTGCGCCCAACGTTTTTAGTTTTAAATCTTACTAGTATTTCCATATCAATTGAAAAATCAAAATCAAACATTATCAGGACCATCTATATTGGTTCAGAAATCTGTTTATGGCAATGAAAAATTATTTTATACTTTTTAGTCCATTTTAAAAACGTTGAATATTAAAAATTTTTTTTTATTTAATAATTATTTTCAGATTTTTAGTCTTGTGTGTGTAAAATTTTTCAAGAAATTTCAAACATTTTGATGAGATTATAACAGAGACATGTAAATTTCAACTGATTATATCTACCTATCAATCTGTTTATTTCTCATGATATATAAAATAAAGAAGATAGCAAAATTCAATTAAATTATATCAATAATATTGCATTCTTATGGTCTAAGTTGTCGCATTCTTTCCATCTCCTTCAAGGCATCTTCATTGCACGGTTTCTTGCCAGTGAGTTTTGAACAGTCGAACTCCTCTATTTTTAATCCGTCTAATGATCTCACACGACTTAATGCGACATATGCCTGTCCTTTAGCAAATAGTGCAGATCCGAGATATACAACAGCATGGTCCACTGTACATCCTTGCATTTTATGAACTGTGCAGGCCCAGCAGAGTATTAGTGGGAGCTGTGTTCGCTCGATTGTTCCATAGTTTCGGAGTGCCGGAAACTGGGTTCATACCCCACTTATAAAGGTTTTAATCCTTTTCTTTTTAATTTTTAATAATTCAGCAAAAATTATATTTTTTTAAATTCTTTTAACAGGAACAATAATAACAGTATCTGCTAATTCTTGGTTAGCTGCTTGAATAGGATTAGAAATTAATTTATTAGCTTTTATCCCCCTAATAAGAGATAATAATTTAATATCTACAGAAGCCTCATTAAAGTATTTTTTAACACAAGCCCTAGCTTCTACAGTTTTATTATTTGCAGTAATTTTATTCATATTACAAAATAAAGTTATTTTTCAGTTAGATTTTAATTTATATATTAATATAATAATTATATCTTCTTTATTAATAAATAATTATTAAGTAAAAAAAATTTTTAATATTTAACGTTTTTAAAATGGACTAAAAAGTATAAAATAATTTTTCATTGCCATAAACAGATTTCTGAACCAATATAGATGGTCCTGATAATGTTTGATTTTGATTTTTCAATTAATATGGAAATACTAGTAAGATTTAAAACTAAAAACGTTGGGGCATACATTGGGTTATTGATGCGTGAATAGTTCACCTAAGTCACTAACCGTTTGATTGTACTGCCTATTCTTTGATTTAAACTTGTTAAACTCAAAAGTAGATTAAAATTCAGATTTTTGTTGCATGCTTTGTTTTTCAATCCCATCTATTTGATTGATGAATTTTAGTCATTTATGCTTTGAAAGTATGAGCTGTAGTAACTTAAGTTTGACTATTATTATTAAATCACTTAAGTACAATAATATTGGCCTGCAAATGATATAAACTGTTTTCTCAACAGCAGCTACTCTTTGCTATTATTTTGCGCCCAACGTTTTTAGTTTTAAATCTTACTAGTATTTCCATATCAATTGAAAAATCAAAATCAAACATTATCAGGACCATCTATATTGGTTCAGAAATCTGTTTATGGCAATGAAAAATTATTTTATACTTTTTAGTCCATTTTAAAAACGTTGAATATTAAAAATTTTTTTTTATTTAATAATTATTTTCAGATTTTTAGTCTTGTGTGTGTAAAATTTTTCAAGAAATTTCAAACATTTTGATGAGATTATAACAGAGACATGTAAATTTCAACTGATTATATCTACCTATCAATCTGTTTATTTCTCATGATATATAAAATAAAGAAGCTAGCAAAATTCAATTAAATTATATCAATAATATTGCATTCTTATGGTCTAAGTTGTCGCATTCTTTCCATCTCCTTCAAGGCATCTTCATTGCACGGTTTCTTGCCAGTGAGTTTTGAACAGTCGAGCTCCTCTATTTTTAATCCGTCTAATGATCTCACACGACTTAATGCGACATATGCCTGTCCTTTAGCAAATAGTGCAGATCCGAGATATACAACAGCATGGTCCACTGTACATCCTTGCATTTTATGAACTGTGCAGGCCCAGCAGAGTATTAGTGGGAGCTGTGTTCGTTCGATTGTTCCATAGTTTCGGAGTGCCGGAAACTGGGTTCATACCCCACTTATAAAGGTTTTAATCCTTTTCTTTTTAATTTTTAATAATTCAGCAAAAATTATATTTTTTTAAATTCTTTTAACAGGAACAATAATAACAGTATCTGCTAATTCTTGGTTAGCTGCTTGAATAGGATTAGAAATTAATTTATTAGCTTTTATCCCCCTAATAAGAGATAATAATTTAATATCTACAGAAGCCTCATTAAAGTATTTTTTAACACAAGCCCTAGCTTCTACAGTTTTATTATTTGCAGTAATTTTATTCATATTACAAAATAAAGTTATTTTTCAGTTAGATTTTAATTTATATATTAATATAATAATTATATCTTCTTTATTAATAAATAATTATTAAGTAAAAAAAATTTTTAATATTTAACGTTTTTAAAATGGACTAAAAAGTATAAAATAATTTTTCATTGCCATAAACAGATTTCTGAACCAATATAGATGGTCCTGATAATGTTTGATTTTGATTTTTCAATTAATATGGAAATACTAGTAAGATTTAAAACTAAAAACGTTGGGGCATACATTGGGTTATTGATGCGTGAATAGTTCACCTAAGTCACTAACCGTTTGATTGTACTGCCTATTCTTTGATTTAAACTTGTTAAACTCAAAAGTAGATTAAAATTCAGATTTTTGTTGCATGCTTTGTTTTTCAATCCCATCTATTTGATTGATGAATTTTAGTCATTTATGCTTTGAAAGTATGAGCTGTAGTAACTTAAGTTCGACTATTATTATTAAATCACTTAAGTACAATAATATTGGCCTGCAAATGATATAAACTGTTTTCTCAACAGCAGCTACTCTTTGCTATTATTTTGCGCCCAACGTTTTTAGTTTTAAATCTTACTAGTATTTCCATATCAATTGAAAAATCAAAATCAAACATTATCAGGACCATCTATATTGGTTCAGAAATCTGTTTATGGCAATGAAAAATTATTTTATACTTTTTAGTCCATTTTAAAAACGTTGAATATTAAAAATTTTTTTTTACTTAATAATTATTTTCAGATTTTTAGTCTTGTGTGTGCTAAATTTTTCAAGTAATTTCAAACATTTTGATGAGATTATAACAGAGACATGTAAATTTCAACTGATTATATCCGAAAGAGAAAATTGTTATATCTACCTATCAATCTGTTTATTTCTCATGATATATAAAATAAAGAAGCTAGCAAAATTAAATTTTTTAAAATTTATATTTCAATTAAATTATATCAATAATATTGCATTCTTATGGTCTAAGTTGTCGCATTCTTTCCATCTCCTTCAAGGCATCTTCATTGCACGGTTTCTTGCCAGTGAGTTTTGAACAGTCGAGCTCCTCTATTTTTAATCCGACTAATGATCTCACACGACTTAATGCGACATATGCCTGTCCTTTAGCAAATAGTGCAGATCCGAGATATACAACAGCATGGTCCACTGTACATCCTTGCATTTTTTGAACTGTGCAGGCCCAGCAGAGTATTAGTGGGAGCTGTGTTCGCTTAATTGTTCCATAGTTTCGGAGTGCCGGAAACTGTATTGATTTCGACTTGATCAAATGAATTCCATCTATACCAAAGTCGATGCGAACACATGGAATGTCGGTATCATACATCTGATCACGACGGTATAAAGGCCAAACAATTTCAGTGATAGTGCCCATTGCACCATTCACAAGTCCTTGCTCTATATTAATATTTGAGCGAATCATCACTCTCGCTCCGTTGAAAATTTCCAATACCTTTTTATAGCAGGCCAATTAAAAGGAACGAATGTATGCATAAATATACCAGAGTTGGAGCGTGATGGGTTTGAGTGTGGTGAGTTTGAGTGTGGTGAGTTTGGGTGTGGTGAGTTTGGGCGTGGTGAATTTCATCATACCACATATGACAGGAATGTAAGAAACGACTGTTAACACCTCAATACCAAATTTGATATTGATATTGCTGTAAAATTAGCCGAGATAAAGCATTCCTTAAGTTGGAGTTGTATAGGCGGGGCCATGCCCCGTTGTCCAACGCCAACCACATTTAGGAAAAATGTTGGAAACGAATGTATATATCAATATACCAAAATTCGTTAGAATTGCGTATTCAAGTGCCGAGATAAAAAGTACTGTCAATTCTCTTTTTATGCGGTGGATGCGTTCCACAACTAACCGCACAAAAGGAAATCGCATAAAAAAATACTCTAATGAATGGTAAAAATAGGGATGTGTTCCATTGTTTTTAAAAATCGCATAAAACTCAAAAATCGCATAGAAATAGACATAAATTACATTGCATAAATAGGGATACGTTCCAAAATTTTTTAAAAGCTCAAGACCAAAAAGTCGCAAAGAAAATTCGAAAAAATGTGGATACCTACGAATTTTTTAACAAGGAGTAAAAATTTTCAATTTGCCTTTTCTGTAAAACATTGTTACCCAAAAGTTCCTTTTGGAAGAGAAAACACCAACATATAGGTACAAACTTTGTTAGGATAAAAGAAAAACCAATTGTGTTCAATATGTACACTATAAAAACAAATGAATTGTATGTTATATGTTATGAAAACCCCAACTTAATAACCCAAAATTCATTTAAATCTCTCATGATCCTTCCAATAAATGATCCAAATCAATTTCCCAGTCAAAAAAATCAATTTTCCACTTTTTTTCTGAAGATATGTTCTTCATTTTGCAAAGTTGGCATAATTTAAATTTCAAACTTAATAAGCAAAAACCTTTTTAAGTGCTTCTCATTCCACAGCTGCACACTTTTTCCATCGAAATCATGCGCAAGACAACAACAAAATTTGCGTTGAAGATAAGTGTCGCAAAAGTGTACCAACAAAGCTTAAGAAAGTGTTGTTGCTTTGCGCTAGGGCACCTCTGCCATACAAAATTTAAAGGAAAAAAACGCATAACTTTGAAATAATGAAAAAAAAATCGCATAAAACTCGTATGGAAAAACCGCATAACTTCGAAATCGAATAAAAATAATTCGCATAAAAAGAGAATTGACAGTATTTCATTATTTGTGGGCGGTTCCACGCCCACACAGAAAAAATTTTGATATAATATTGCATTGTCATCCAGTTCTGAGCTATGTTGAAAATTTCAAGTCTCTAGCTTATCGGGAAGCTACTTAAAATTAATTCGAAGATTTGTACGGGACATACAAACAGACAAGAAAGCGACCTAATAAAAACGTTTTAAAAGAGGAACCGCTCCTTTTTATTTCTGATTCCCTAATGTTATAGAAGGACAAAGTTGAATAAATTCTTTAATTTTAATAACCTGACAAAAAATAGCCCCTCTTATATTAATTTCTTACATGATTATTGAACCTTTAATTTTAATATGTATTGTATTTTCTTTAATTATTGGTTCATTAGGAGGATTAAATCAAACATCTTTACGTAAACTAATAGCTTACTCTTCAATTAATCATTTAAGATGAATATTAGCAGCAATATACACAAGATAAACCCTTTGAAACACAGCGCGGGGCTGTGTTTTGCCGTGATAAGACAAATAAGAAGAATGAGTTGAGTTTCAGTGTTAAGTTGATATATAATTTCAGGAAATGTACGGAAATTCAAATGTACAATAATTATGCGGAATAAAGAGGAAAATTGCAAATTCTACAAATTGATGATACTTTATGAATTTGTTCACAGTGAACGTATGAATTAAAGAATTGGATTTCGCACAGCGAAGATATATACATATATAAAATGTAATTTGAAATGAAAAAGAATGAAAATACAAGCGAACACGGAATGTGATTCGGAAGCGAATAAAAGCGAAGTGCTCGGGTGGAATGTTGAAGGTGAAGTGTCGATGTTGAGCGATGCAAAGAAGCGAAAAAGTTGTAATCGCATCGGTTGACTGCGAGCAGACCGGCGCCGGCGCGTAGTGGCATCGAACGGCCGAACGACACTGGGCTCGCCAGTGCTGGGCCAAAGTCGATTAAACACCTTTGATGAATTTATTTTATATTCTATACCTTATTGTCTTTTGTAACGAGTAATACGCAACAATGCAACCCTGCTGACGATATTTGAAAAGTTCGAGAACATCATCGAAAACCTAGAAGGACGCCAGTGACGACTTCGAAGCGAACGCGAGTGCACGCGCATTTTGTATTTGATATAATAACATTCTATTAACTTGAAGTTGTATTGCAAACCATAAACCATTTCGGGTAGATACAAACGCTCAAATACCGGTGAGCCAGTCGTCACCAACGCCAACTTGTAGTTTTGAAAACGCGTCGTGTAGTGCAATGCGGGAAGTTGATCGAAATGTGGAGGACGTAGTGACGTCATGCTACAAATGTCGAATATAAGGCATAACGAAAATTCGACCATGATGCGAGAAGGAATAGCGACGCAGTGCTATACTTCCCCTTCGTATGCTGTGCCACAAGCGTCGTGCGCAGCGCAATTTGAATCGAACGTGTTCGATGTCGAAAATTCGAACACAGTATTCGCGACGATGCCTCCTGCGAATTGGGTTGGTAACGCGAATCCTGTGTATACGTGTCAAAGCAATATGTTCACGCCAGCGCGACGATTTGCGCAGAACAATACTTTCGGACACTTGCGCGAAAATTCGAACACAGTATTCACGACGATGCCTCCTGCGAATCGGGGTGGCATCCTGTGTATACCTGTCAAAATAGTTTGTTTACGCCGGCGCAATAATTTGTGCTAAACAATAATTGTGAAAATATGCAGGCCAACGTTTTCGGCAACGTGCATGACGTTATTTCTATTTTGCCAACGTTTGACCCAGCTGATAAGATTGTGACGTCTACGCAATTTATCTGTCGCATCGAACAATTGCGAAGGGCATACCGGTGGAACGAGAAAATCTTGCTTTTTGCTGTACAAACAAAGCTGCTAGGGTCAGCTAAATTGTGAATCGACGCGATGCAAAACGTATTTACTAATTGGACGGTTTTCGTGGACGCATTCCTAAGTGAATTTCCATCGATAGTTAATGCTGCAGAAATTCATATGCAGCTAATGAATATGCGCCGCAGCTACAGTGAATCGGCAGAAGGCTTTTATTATAGAGTGTTATGTGTAAGCCGACGTGGTTGTCTCGTTGACCAGTCCGTCGTCAAGTACGTCATCAACGGCATTAATGACGTCGACTTAAAAAGGAGCTTGTCGATTAAGAGCTACGCGACATGTAATGAACTGTTGCGCACGATTATGAGTTATTGCGAATATAACGAGTTAAGAAACTCAACAGTTGTAAAGCCAAGTATACAAATAACGCCGCCGCAAAAGAACGAGCAAATACAAATCAAAAAAGAGGCCACTGGCCCAATTTGTTTTAATTGTCGGAAGCCAGGACATATATCGCGTAACTGCTCCGAACCATAAAGACGCGCGAGATGTGACAAATGCGGAAAAGGTGGACACAGTGCAAGTGACTGCAAGTCAAACAGTGCAGAGAGAGCAAATTGTAACGCTATAGCAGATAGTGAAGATAAGTTCACATTTAAAGTTGTGCATGTGAACGGAATAAAGACAAAAGCATTTGTTGACTCAGGCAGTGCGCATACGCTCATTCGCAATACATTTGCTGCGCAGTTTGCTGACAGAGAAAAGTGCTATGTGCGATTGAACGGTTTTGGTGGTGGACAATGCGAGTGTTTCGATAAACTTAAAGCCAAAATATATATTGACGGGCTTGTATGTGAAGCAGATATGCTAATCGTGAACGACGAAAAACTTTTGTGTGATGTGCTCTTGGGCAGAAATGTTTTATGCTCGAATGGCAATCGACTAGTAATAGACGGTGACGAATGCTGGATGCAATCGAAAGCAATTAAGAGCATCACAAGTGAAATGACAAACGGGAAGTTAGAACGTAACAAAGATTGCTTTTCTGCAGAAACGGCAAAAATCGGTAAAGCAATCATTCCCAGTCGTACGGTCGACGAACTCATCGCTATGCTTGACCGCTTCTTGACGCTGCTTGGTGAGAGTAGCCTGACACTGCGATATGACTTGTGTAAATTCTTGTCGACGACAATCGAATTCCTGGGTCACCACGTGAGTAGCAATGGTATTATCCCAAGTGGGCGAAAAATTACTGCTATGCGTTTAATGGAGTACGATTTTGAATGCCGGCATAGGCCCGGTAGCCGCATGAGCCATGTGGATGCGCTCAGTAGAGCACCTGTAGTTTCTGCCGCTGACGCTATAGACGACACCGGTATGGTAATGCGAGTGGTGACTGACCACGACGATTGGTTGCTTACTATGCAATTGCAAGACGACAAGTTACGCAACATTTTAGACGTTCTGCAAGGGAAGCGCAAATCTGAGCAGGAAAAGCAGCTGCGGAAAGATTACAAATTGCAGAATAATCGCCTTTACAGGGTTCACAACAATAAACTACTTTTTGTTGTGCCACAGCCTGTTCGTTGGCGCGTTGTCAAATATTGCCATGACGATATGGGACACTTTGGACTTGACAAGACGATGCAGCGAGTTTCGGAAAATTTCTGGTTTCCACGAATCCGAAAATATGTGCGTGACTATATTTCCGCATGTGTTGATTGCTGTTACAATAAAGGCAAGAGTGGAAAGCCAGCAGGTACGCTTTATACAGATGCAATGGAGCCCATTCCCTTTCAGCTACTTCACATTGACCACTTGGGGCCTTTCGTGAAGAGTAAGAAGGGAAATACGTATGTCATCGCAATAAGTGACGCATTCACAAAGTATTTGATTGTGAAGCCAACACGAAGCACGAAGACACAGCCTGTGTTGCAGGCATTGAACGAGGTGAGCAGCTATTTCGGGCTGCCAAAGGTCATCGTCACTGACCGGGGTACAGCCTATACTGCAAAGCAATTTGCCGAATATTGCGACCGGAATGATATCCGCCACATCAAGACAGCAGTCAGAACACCGCGCGCTAACGGCCAAGTAGAGCGCGCCAACAGGATCATTTTGGACTTTCTACGAACATCTGGAACTAACGCAAAGGAGTGGGACGACCAACTCCGCAATCTTCAATGGAGTGTGAACACTCAAAAGAACTGCAGCACGAAATTCAGTCCTAACCAACTCCTCTTCGATTTCGAGTTGCGTGACATTATACGCAACAAGCTGTTAGCTGCAACAATCAACGAAGCTGATGGTACGAGCATGGACGAAAAATGAGATTTGGCGCTTCAAAACATTCAAGAACAGCGAGCCCAGTGGAAGACACGATTTGACCGCAAGCATAAACCATCAATCGCGTACCAGGTTGATGATCTTGTCGTTATTCAAAATGACTTGCGCTCAACTGGGGAGTCAAAGAAGCTAGATCCAAGGTACCGTGGGCCCTACATCGTAACAAAAGTTTTGGGCAGGGATCGATATCTGCTGGAAGACGTTAAAGGCATGCAAATCAGCCAGAAGAAGTTCTGTTCGGTCTATTCAGCAGTGCTATGCCACCAGATATTGATGCGGAGGATTGTATTGACGACCAGGAGTGCAGCGAGACAGATGACATCGAGGCGATGTCAAGTCAGGAATCGCCGAGCTGTAACGAGTAATACGCAACAATGCAACCCTGCTGACGATATTTGAAAAGTTCGAGAACATCATCGAAAACCTAGAAGGACGCCAGTGACGACTTCGAAGCGAACGCGAGTGCACGCGCATTTTGTATTTGATATAATAACATTCTATTAACTTGAAGTTGTATTGCAAACCATAAACCATTTCGGGTAGATACAAACGCTCAAATACCGGTGAGCCAGTCGTCACCAACGCCAACTTGTAGTTTTGAAAACGCGTCGTGTAGTGCAGTGCGGGAAGTTGATCGAAATGTGGAGGACGTAGTGACGTCATGCTACTCCTCTACCACTTCATATGCTGCGCCACAAGTGTCGCGAACGGTACGTTTTATGCCACAAATGTCGAATATAAGGCATAACGAAAATTCGACCATGATGCGAGAAGGAATAGCGACGCAGTGCTATACTTCCCCTTCGTATGCTGTGCCACAAGCGTCGTGCGCAGCGCAATTTGAATCGAACGTGTTCGATGTCGAAAATTCGAACACAGTATTCGCGACGATGCCTCCTGCGAATTGGGTTGGTAACGCGAATCCTGTGTATACGTGTCAAAGCAATATGTTCACGCCAGCGCGACGATTTGCGCAGAACAATACTTTCGGACACTTGCGCGAAAATTCGAACACAGTATTCACGACGATGCCTCCTGCGAATCGGGGTGGCATCCTGTGTATACCTGTCAAAATAGTTTGTTTACGCCGGCGCAATAATTTGTGCTAAACAATAATTGTGAAAATATGCAGGCCAACGTTTTCGGCAACGTGCATGACGTTATTTCTATTTTGCCAACGTTTGACCCAGCTGATAAGATTGTGACGTCTACGCAATTTATCGGTCGCATCGAACAATTGCGAAGGGCATACCGGTGGAACGAGAAAATCTTGCTTTTTGCTGTACAAACAAAGCTGCTAGGGTCAGCTAAATTGTGAATCGACGCGATGCAAAACGTATTTACTAATTGGACGGTTTTCGTGGACGCATTCCTAAGTGAATTTCCATCGATAGTTAATGCTGCAGAAATTCATATGCAGCTAATGAATATGCGCCGCAGCTACAGTGAATCGGCAGAAGGCTTTTATTATAGAGTGTTATGTGTAAGCCGACGTGGTTGTCTCGATGACCAGTCCGTCGTCAAGTACGTCATCAACGGCATTAATGACGTCGACTTAAAAAGGAGCTTGTCGATTAAGAGCTACGCGACATGTAATGAACTGTTGCGCACGATTATGAGTTATTGCGAATATAACGAGTTAAGAAACTCAACAGTTGTAAAGCCAAGTATACAAATAACGCCGCCGCAAAAGAACGAGCAAATACAAATCAAAAAAGAGGCCACTGGCCCAATTTGTTTTAATTGTCGGAAGCCAGGACATATATCGCGTAACTGCTCCGAACCACAAAGACGCACGAGATGTGACAAATGCGGAAAAGGTGGACACAGTGCAAGTGACTGCAAGTCAAACAGTGCAGAGAGAGCAAATTGTAACGCTATAGCAGATAGTGAAGATAAGTTCACATTTAAAGTTGTGCATGTGAACGGAATAAAGACAAAAGCATTTGTTGACTCAGGCAGTGCGCATACGCTCATTCGCAATACATTTGCTGCGCAGTTTGCTGACAGAGAAAAGTGCTATGTGCGATTGAACGGTTTTGGTGGTGGACAATGCGAGTGTTTCGATAAACTTAAAGCCAAAATATATATTGACGGGCTTGTATGTGAAGCAGATATGCTAATCGTGAACGACGAAAAACTTTTGTGTGATGTGCTCTTGGGCAGAAATGTTTTATGCTCGAATGGCAATCGACTAGTAATAGACGGTGACGAATGCTGGATGCAATCGAAAGCAATTAAGAGCATCACAAGTGAAATGACAAACGGGAAGTTAGAACGTAACAAAGATTGCTTTTCTGCAGAAACGGCAAAAATCGGTAAAGCAATCATTCCCAGTCGTACGGTCGACGAACTCATCGCTATGCTTGACCGCTTCTTGACGCTGCTTGGTGAGAGTAGCCTGACACTGCGATATGACTTGTGTAAATTCTTGTCGACGACAATCGAATTCCTGGGTCACCACGTGAGTAGCAATGGTATTATCCCAAGTGGGCGAAAAATTACTGCTATGCGTTTAATGGAGTACGATTTTGAATGCCGGCATAGGCCCGGTAGCCGCATGAGCCATGTGGATGCGCTCAGTAGAGCACCTGTAGTTTCTGCCGCTGACGCTATAGACGACACCGGTATGGTAATGCGAGTGGTGACTGACCACGACGATTGGTTGCTTACTATGCAATTGCAAGACGACAAGTTACGCAACATTTTAGACGTTCTGCAAGGGAAGCGCAAATCTGAGCAGGAAAAGCAGCTGCGGAAAGATTACAAATTGCAGAATAATCGCCTTTACAGGGTTCACAACAATAAACTACTTTTTGTTGTGCCACAGCCTGTTCGTTGGCGCGTTGTCAAATATTGCCATGACGATATGGGACACTTTGGACTTGACAAGACGATGCAGCGAGTTTCGGAAAATTTCTGGTTTCCACGAATCCGAAAATATGTGCGTGACTATATTTCCGCATGTGTTGATTGCTGTTACAATAAAGGCAAGAGTGGAAAGCCAGCAGGTACGCTTTATACAGATGCAATGGAGCCCATTCCCTTTCAGCTACTTCACATTGACCACTTGGGGCCTTTCGTGAAGAGTAAGAAGGGAAATACGTATGTCATCGCAATAAGTGACGCATTCACAAAGTATTTGATTGTGAAGCCAACACGAAGCACGAAGACACAGCCTGTGTTGCAGGCATTGAACGAGGTGAGCAGCTATTTCGGGCTGCCAAAGGTCATCGTCACTGACCGGGGTACAGCCTATACTGCAAAGCAATTTGCCGAATATTGCGACCGGAATGATATCCGCCACATCAAGACAGCAGTCAGAACACCGCGCGCTAACGGCCAAGTAGAGCGCGCCAACAGGATCATTTTGGACTTTCTACGAACATCTGGAACTAACGCAAAGGAGTGGGACGACCAACTCCGCAATCTGCAATGGAGTGTGAACACTCAAAAGAACTGCAGCACGAAATTCAGTCCTAACCAACTCCTCTTCGATTTCGAGTTGCGTGACATTATACGCAACAAGCTGTTAGCTGCAACAATCAACGAAGCTGATGGTACGAGCATGGACGAAAAATGAGATTTGGCGCTTCAAAACATTCAAGAACAGCGAGCCCAGTGGAAGACACGATTTGACCGCAAGCATAAACCATCAATCGCGTACCAGGTTGATGATCTTGTCGTTATTCAAAATGACTTGCGCTCAACTGGGGAGTCAAAGAAGCTAGATCCAAGGTACCGTGGGCCCTACATCGTAACAAAAGTTTTGGGCAGGGATCGATATCTGCTGGAAGACGTTAAAGGCATGCAAATCAGCCAGAAGAAGTTCTGTTCGGTCTATTCAGCAGTGCTATGCCACCAGATATTGATGCGGAGGATTGTATTGACGACCAGGAGTGCAGCGAGACAGATGACATCGAGGCGATGTCAAGTCAGGAATCGCCGAGCTGTAACGAGTAATACGCAACAATGCAACCCTGCTGACGATATTTGAAAAGTTCGAGAACATCATCGAAAACCTAGAAGGACGCCAGTGACGACTTCGAAGCGAACGCGAGTGCACGCGCATTTTGTATTTGATATAATAACTTTCTATTAACTTGAAGTTGTATTGCAAACCATAAACCATTTCTTTCATTAAAACGATATTCAATAATTAAAAACACTCTGAAGCACCTGACATTTTTCAGAAGTAGGATTGTGACATTTTTAGAAATCGGGCCTGACACTTTTAATATAATTTTTTTATTTAATATTTTTAAAATTTATCATATTAATCAACTCTTTTCAATATTTTAAAATTTAGTTTATTCTTAAATTTATTGTCGCTAGGAGGACTCCCTCCCTTTTTAGGATTTATACCTAAATGAATAGTAATTCAAGCATTAACAATTAAAAATCAACTATTTTTAATAAGAATTATAACAATATTAACATTAATTACTTTATTTTTCTATTTACGATTATGTTATACAAGTTTTATATTAAATTATCATGAAATAAATTGAATTAATAAAAATCAATTTAATAAAATTGAAATAGACTTTTACTTAATTCTTTCATTCTTTTCTATTTTTGGGTTATTTATTATTTCAACTACTAATTTTATACTTTAAAGGCTTTAAGTTAAACACACTAATAGCCTTCAAAGCTATAAATATAAGAAGTCTTTTAAGCCTTAGTAAAATTTACTCCTTTAGAATTGCAGTCTAATATCATTATAATTGACTATAAAGCCAAGGATTAATTTAATTTTGATTAAAAAGAATAAATTCTCATAAATAGATTTACAGTCTATTGCCTATACTTCAGCCATTTAATCGCTACAATGGTTATTTTCTACAAATCACAAAGATATTGGAACTTTATATTTTATATTCGGAGCATGAGCAGGAATAGTGGGAACTTCTTTAAGAATCCTTGTCCGAGCTGAATTAGGTCACCCTGGAGCCTTAATTGGAGATGATCAAATTTATAATGTAATTGTTACTGCTCACGCATTTGTAATAATTTTTTCCATAGTTATACCCATTATAATTGGAGGATTTGGTAATTGATTAGTTCCTTTAATACTAGGAGCATCAGATATGGCCTTTCCACGAATAAACAATATAAGATTTTGATTACTACCTCCCTCATTAACCCTACTACTAGTAAGTAGAATTGTGGAAAATGGGGTTGGGACAGGTTGAACGGTATACCCCCCCTTATCATCTGTAATCGCACATGGAGGAGCATCTGTAGATTTAGTAATTTTTTCCTTACATTTAGCAGGAATTTCTTCAATTTTAGGGGCAGTAAATTTTATTACAACTGTAATTAATATACGAGCAACAGGAATTACTTTAGATCGGATACCTTTATTTGTATGATCTGTTGTTATTACTGCTTTCTTATTATTACTATCATATACCATCTATTCCGCTTGCCGAAAATGCTGCTATCAGTGACAAGCAACAACAAATTAAACCGGTTTCTTCGCAACAAGCAACGTGCAATCAGCAAGAAATAACATTGCAAGCCGTGTTTGCTGAACTTGTCGCACTTCGAGCTGAAAATGCCCGCTCGTTCTCTTTGATCTGCTCTCTTCAGGAAGATAAAAATCTCTTAGTGCAGAAAATTGATGATCTGTGCTTAGAATTGCAATCGGTGCAGCGTAAATTATGTGATAAAGACACTGCAATTTCGCTCCTAACTGATGAGGTCAAAGCTCTTAGTAAAAATCTTGGAGAGTCTTTGAATTCTAATGCCAACAACACTGCTGCCTCTGCTGCTACCGCTTCTACTGCTACTAATACTGCCGCTGCCGCTGTTCACAGAAATGCTCCGGCAACCTATGCTGCTATCGCCGCTGCTGATGCTATATCGCCAATGCTTGCTACTAATATTAATGCCGCTGCTGCTTCTTTAATTCCAAGTGCTGCTCACAATCTGCCTGTGCACCCGCTTCCTTATGCTACGCGCCCTGCGCCACCTTCAGTGAATCGTGACTCGGAATGGACTCAAGTCAAAAGGAACAACTTTCAAAAACCACTTGTTGTTGGCTCCAAAGTTAACTCGGGACTTGCTGTCTCCACTCAAATGAAGTGGATACATCTTTCATCTTTTCCGCCATCTGTTACTGCTGAGAACATCATTGAATATGTTGCTGAAAACGCCCGCATTAATAAAAATTTAATTTCATGCTATGCTTTGGTCAAGAAGGACGTTTCCTTGGATTCCCTGAAAAGTATCAACTTTAAACTGGGTGTATCTGCAGCCTTTTATGAGCAGTTGATCAGCACTGATCTGTGGCCTGCTAATGTTATTTTGCGCCCATTTCAGTATTTTCCAAGGCTCGGAGACCAACGGCAAATTCCTTAAATTGCCCTACTACGTCAAGCAAAAAAAGTAAACAGTTGAAAATCTACTTTCAAAACATCTCTGGTCTAAGAACAAAATCTCAAGTGGTGCGGGCGAGGACTTCGCAGCTGGATTTCGACATCTTCGTCATTGTTGAGACTTGGTTAAATGCTAAGTTCTATGATCATGAATTTTTTGATCCCAATCTGTTCGATGTTTTTCGTAAAGATCGAGATGCTGGAAAAACGGGCTGTATCAGGGGTGGAGGTGTGCTTATTGCCGTACAACGTAAACACCATGCGTCCGTTCAAATTCTGGAAAATCACGACTCTCTGCTAGACCAGCTCTGTGTGTGCGTTTAAGGCTCCACTGGGTCGCTTTTTGTTTGTGCTTCTTATATACCTCCGAATAGTTCTGAAAGCCTTTATAAAGCTCATGTAGATAATATTATTACTCTAGCCTTAAACAAACTTGGTGATAATCACCTATGTGTGCTTGGTGATTTTAATTTAAGTAATGTCAGCTGGTCTCATAATACTAATAACTCTGCTTTAATTCCTAGTAATATTAATAGTGCCTTTGAAATTTACTTGGTTGATAGCTTTTTAAGTATTGAACTAGTTCAAATTAATAGTTTTTTTAACAAGCTTGGAAAAATCT
This sequence comes from Neria commutata, assembly GCA_963457695.1. Lineage (NCBI taxonomy): Eukaryota > Metazoa > Arthropoda > Insecta > Diptera > Micropezidae > Neria > Neria commutata. Next base: position 37,893,327 of record OY735247.1, on the reverse strand, counting down.
TGGACCTGATATTTATAAGTAATAACATTAACTTTAATTTGCTTGAATGTTTCTTTCCCCTATCTACATCAGACATGCATCATGTTCCTTTGATTCTTGAACTTGAATTTTATGAATTTTCGTCCATTAAAGATAATAATCAAACTCTATCCTTTAACTATAGTTCGTGTAACTTTGATAATTTGAATAGCTTCTTTATAAATTTGGACTGGACTTCTTTGTTTCAAGACCTAGATACCACGTCTTGTTTTGAAATCTTTAGATCAAAAGTTGTTGAAATATGCCTCTGCAATATTCCACTTGCCGTTAAAAGGCAGTATAAATTGCCATGGCATACTAAAAATCTTAAAAGATTAAAAAATCAAAGAAACAAATTTTATCGCAAATTCAAAAAAACCGGTGACATTTTCCATCTCAACAAATACAAACAGTACTCAAAAGATTTTATCTGCTTAGATAAGTTTTTATATAGAAATCACATACTAAAGTTTGAAGCCAATATAACTTCTAATCCCAAAGCTTTCTGGCACTTTATTAAGTCGAAGAAGTCGAGCTCTAGTATTCCCTCGTCATTATTTTTCAAAGAAAAATCTGCAAATTCTGCATCGGATGCAGCAAACCTGTTTGCTGAATTTTTTAAATCAAATTTTATTTCGGATACCGATACTGATTTTTCTCCTGATTTGGAATCATCTCTGGATTTTGGTTCCTTATTTTTGTCATCTCTCGATATACTTAATGGTATAGCACGACTTAAACCTTCGTCTCAAACAGACTTAGATGGACTCTCCGCCGTTTTGTTCAAAAAGTGTGATGCTCTTGTTCTCCCTTTGAAGACAATCTTTAATAAATCATTATCTTCTGGTATTTTTATTGATGCTTGGAAAACAGCATTTATTACTCCTACTTTCAAGAGTGGCAATAAAAATGATGTTTGTAATTACAGACCTATTTCCAAACTTTCAACCGTTTCTAAGCTTTTCGAATGCATTATCAAGGAAAAAGTGTATTTTGCAACTAAAAGTTTAATTTGCCAAAATCAACATGGTTTTGTTCCCGGTAGATCGACTGTGTCAAACCTAGCAGTTTTCACTGAAGATTGTATTTCAGCCTTCCAAAATGGACAGCAGATTGATGCGGTCTACACTGATTTCTCCAAGGCATTCGATACCGTCTCTCATAATATTCTAATAAAAAAATTAAAACTGCTGGGTTTTCACTCCAAATTTCTCGAGTGGATCAAATCCTACTTAAGTAATCGGCGTTGTGTGGTCACAGTTGATAATGCTGCGTCCTTTTCTTTTGTTGCATCCTCGGGTGTTCCTCAAGGTAGTATTCTTGGACCCTTGCTCTTTACTATCTTTATTAATGACATCAGAAGTTGTTTTTCTTTTGCAAAATTTCTTCTGTATGCAGATGATCTTAAAATTTACACGGTTGTCAATAACTTGAGTGATGCGCAGCTGCTCCAGGCTGAACTTGATAAGGTATATGTGTGGTGTTGTAATAATCGTTTATCTCTAAACATTAGTAAATGCTTTCACGTTACATTCTCCAAGTGCTATACTGTCTTCCAGTCCTCCTACCATATTGCCAACTGTTACTTAAAGTCGGTTACTGAAATCAAAGATCTGGGGGTAATTTTTGACTCCAGGTTTACATTTTCTAGCCACATTAACTCCACTATTTCTAAGTCATATGCGATGCTAGCCTTTGTAAGACGTAATAGCTCAGAATTCACTAATCCATATACCCTCAAGTTGCTTTACACCTCATTTGTCCGTTCCACGATTGAATATGCTTCTTTTATTTGGAGACCTTACCACACGTGTCATATTAATCGCATTGAACGTATCCAAAAAGTTTTCATTCGTTTCGCACTTCGATCGTTGCACTTTCACGACCCCTTACCTTCCTATACTTCTCGTTGCTTGCTCATAAACCTTAAATCTCTTCAAATTAGGAGATCTATCTTATCTTTATCCTTCGTCTTTGACATCATTAATGGCAAAGTTGATTGTCCTTCTCTGCTCGAGAGGATTTACTTCAATGCTCCTGTGAGATTTCTTCGACATTTTGATTTTTTTTATGTTGGCTTCATTAAATCTAACTATGCTCTAAATGCACCGATTATAAGAGCTTTGATTGAATTTAATGATATTTCGCATCGTATGGAAATCGATTTTTCTACTTCCAAAAATAATTTTTTGAATTTGCTTAAAGCTAATCTGAATTAATCTGTTCTGAATTAACTGCTAGATGTAAGATCTCTTTTTATTTTACTTATTAGTCTGTAAGAATATTGTTTATTCATAGACTAAATAAATAAATAAATAAATAAATAAATCATTACCTGTTTTAGCAGGAGCTATTACAATACTTTTAACAGACCGAAATTTAAATACTTCATTTTTTGACCCAGCAGGAGGGGGAGACCCAATTTTATACCAACACTTATTTTGATTTTTTGGACACCCTGAAGTTTATATTTTAATTTTACCTGGATTTGGGATAATCTCTCATATTATTAGACAAGAGTCCGGAAAAAAGGAGACTTTCGGTTCACTAGGAATAATTTATGCTATATTAGCTATTGGATTATTAGGATTTATTGTATGAGCCCATCATATATTTACAGTAGGAATGGACGTAGATACCCGAGCTTATTTTACTTCAGCTACTATAATTATTGCAGTTCCTACTGGAATTAAAATTTTTAGTTGACTAGCAACCTTACATGGAACTCAATTTAATTACTCCCCAGCTCTTCTATGAGCATTAGGATTTGTATTTTTATTTACTGTAGGGGGTCTAACAGGAGTAGTACTAGCTAATTCTTCTTTAGACATTATTCTTCATGACACTTATTATGTTGTAGCCCATTTTCATTATGTATTATGAATAGGAGCAGTATTTGCTATTATAGCAGGATTTGTGCATTGATACCCTTTATTTACAGGCCTTTCTATAAATGCAACATGATTAAAAAGCCAATTTATTATTATATTTATTGGAGTAAATATTACATTTTTCCCCCAGCATTTTTTAGGGTTAGCAGGAATACCTCGACGTTATTCTGATTACCCAGACGCCTACACTACATGAAACGTAATCTCAACAATCGGGTCATCAATTTCTTTACTAGGAATTTTATTCTTTCTTTTTATTATTTGAGAAAGTATAATTACTAAACGACAAGTTTTATACCCAATACAATAAAATTCATCAATTGAATGATATCAAAATATTCCCCCAGCAGAACATAGTTATTCAGAGTTACCATTATTAACAAATTTCTAATATGGCAGACTAGTGCAATGGATTTAGGCTCCATATATAAAGATTTTTCTTTTGTTAGAAAAATGACAACATGATCTAACTTAGGCCTTCAAGATAGAGCTTCTCCTCTAGTAGAATAATTAACTTTTTTTCACGATCATACTTTAATAATTTTAATTATAATTACAGTTTTAGTTGGGTATTTAATACTTATATTATTTTTTAACAATTATACTAACCGATATTTATTACATGGACAAACCATTGAAGTAATTTTAAAAATTTTACCAGCAATTATTTTACTGTTTATTGCTTTTCCTTCACTTCGTTTATTATATTTATTAGATGAAATTAATGAACCTTCAATTACATTAAAATCTATTGGACACCAATGATATTGAAGCTATGAATATTCAGATTTTTTAAATATTGAATTTGATTCTTATATAATTCCTACAAATGAACTAAGAACATACGGTTTCGTCTTTTAGACGTTGATAATCGAGTAGTAATTCCAATAAATTCACAAATTCGAGTATTAGGTGCTTATTTTGTAAATCCCAACGCCTCACTTCACCCTGCGTTCACTAATTTGGTATTGTGTAAAACGCATCACCTCACTCAGTGACTGCTCGCGTTGTCTTACGTAGTTTCATATGAAAATCGGTACCGCGTAAAACGCAACGCGGCGCATTCACTCACATGAATTGTCAAATCGTTCACTTGGGTTTGTGCTCGCGTTCAGTTTTTTAAACGCAAAATTTTTGGTAATTTCGAGTGAAAATTGATTTGTGGTAATCTGCAGAAGCAAATAATAAGTGTTTAGGCCAAACGCCCTAGTACCATTTGTACCGGTTCGGCTGGAGCGAGGTGGCAACTTGCTGCTAAGTGTCGCCTGGGCCCGAGTGCTGCAAGCCGGTGGCGGTAAGCTGCGCTCGGACACTTGCGATTTACCACTCCAGCGAACCAGGTAAGCCAACGTTTCGCTGCTCCTCCATATGAGGGCATAGTTTATTTTTTCGTATCTTTTTCTGCCATCTCCTCCATATGAGGAGTCCATCTTATATATAAAATTTCCATTTATTTAATAAATTTATTTGGATACGTTTTATAACGTAATATCGAAAACTCTACCTTCTTATTATTCCACTAATTCGCTTTGTGTTTGCTCTTTTTTATCTCTTTTATTCCGCCTTTCCAACGCCGGCAACGAACCGCACAATTTTATTTTGTTTGACGTCATATGCGGCAAACCCCTCGACTACGTCGATATTTGGTCCTTCGAGCCGCGGATCTCGGCTTTTTGGAAAGCGGAATTTCAACAGCAAACAGTGTACGAACGAGCTTTATAGTGAAGACATCCATTTTATTACAAAGTGCAAAACCCGAGCGTGCAACGAATTTACAACTTTAAAGTCAAAACTTTTTGACTTGAACGATCCATAACCAGTGCTACGGAAAGTGCATATCACAACTCTAAAACGCACGGGACTTTCCAGCAATCAGCAATTTTAAATCGCAACATTTTTGCGCAACGAATATTTCAACAATTTGCTGCTATCACAGGTGCGTACAATTATTGGTGATAGAGAGCGTCATTTTAATTTGTAATACGAAAATAAATTTAAAAAAAAAAGTGCATTTATTTATTACAATAAATTTGAATTCCTCCCTGCATATTTCATATGGGAACGACTTGCAAAAACATAAGTGCAATTCCTTTTCATATTGTCCCGGGCGTTGACCTCGCAGTCTCTTGGAGGAAAAGTACATAGGAATCATATGTTTCTATGTACTCTGCCTAAACAGCACATCTCTTTAGGCAAACCTCCCTGTCCAACAAGAAGTTTGAGAACGAAACGAAACTTCGTTCTCAAATTTAGCACCACACTAACATACATATATAGCCACCTAACATATTTCGCTCACACTCATTGCCAATTCATACGTATCATTCCCATTCACTGCTCACTTGCACACCAGTCACACTTGCCTATGCAAGAGCAAGAAACTCACACACACACTCTCACACACACTGCTCGCACACTGTTCCCACTTGCCGCGCTCTCACACCCCTACCGTCGGTCAGTAGGTCAGGGATCGATTGGCACGATTTCGCTCATTAGCGAAAATCGAAAAAGAATACCAACCCTGAGTTTCGTGAGCACAGCTGCCATATTTGCTTTGGAGTAGAGACGGACACAAGTCCAGTCTATTTGATCTTGATTTTTTTTGAAATAAAGTGCAAATTAAAGTAAACAAAAGATAATGAACGTGAATTTAACGTAAAGTTAAAGCCAAAAGTAGAAGCATTCAATTCACGCAACCTAAATTTAAAAATAAAAGTGCGAACCAGCTAGCAGAAGGAAGGAAGACCAGCGAGCTGCAACCAAACAACGTGGGACAAATAACAGAAAGTGGTCAAGACACAGAATAAAGCGGTGGAGCCGGATTCTGTGCTCCAGGTTGGTCGTTCCAACAAATTTTTTATTAAATAAATTTTCTTTCGCGATTTACTTGTCTTACGTTTCAGTGAAAATAAAGGAAACATAAATAGAAAAGTGCAGTGGTACGAGCAAACCCACCAAACCAAAAGTCCGAAAGTCCACGGTGACCAGGTTGTCACCAGCAGGGTGTGTGAGTGTAATTACATTATCTCTTATTTATTTGAAGACTTATTTATTTATTCGACTGTCTAAAAAGTGCACGATTTCCCTTTAAGATATAGCCTGCTGAACATATCCGAAAAATTTTGGCAGCAACTTTTAAGTGTTATAAAAGGTTTTATTTGGCTAAGTTATCATAAAATATCTAAATTTGATCGGGAATTTTTTGGGATTTTTTGTGCATCCAAGTTTTTCGCACGTACGCGATTGGCTGTTGGCCATATTTAGTGGACATTTTCAACCACATTGAAAAGTTTTCGATCGGTGTTCGGCGATCTTTAAGATTACATTGGTATCGTTCGGTGGACTTCAAATAAAGGTTAAATCCCAGTTTGGCGGATTTGCTTTTTGGTCGTAATTTCCGAAATTACCAATTGCAATAAAGTAAAATTTTTTCCTGCGTTTTGGTCAAATCTTGGTTCAAATTGAGTTGGACACGAACGGCAATTATAATATATTTCGTCATTTGTCGGCGCGAACTTCTAATAATAGCAAATAAAGTTTCGTTTAATTTTATCTATAATTTCACGGTCACGGTGCAATTGTTGTTCGATTTTTAAAAATCCTTCGAAGTGTTTCAAGCGGTTCTTTGCAATTTATTTAAACACAATTCTTTCGTTGCACAAGTGTTTGCTGCAACAGTTCGAGCGGTTGCAATTTTAATTTCGTTTCATAATTTTTTGCAAATAATTTGTGCGCACCGTGGGCCTTTTGCCAAGCTGCATTGGCAGTTTATATTTGATTTGTTCGCGTTTTTCGCGGTTTGGTTTTCGAATTTAACTTTGTTAAAGGTGGAAATTAGTGAATTTCCTTTTCAAGTTGCTCTATTTTCCGAAAGATTTTATCATTTCACACCGATTTTCGGGAACGGTGTAAGAGTCCGAAACTTAAAGAGTTCACCCCTTTTTTCGGTACGGGGTTAGTATAAGTTCTGTTGAAGCTGAAGTGTCGCTTCATAAATTGGGCGGTGTTCAATTAGTTGGTTTGTCCGAATATTTACTTTCGCTAGTCCAAAAAAATGGCAGCAATTAAAGAGTTCAACCGCGTAGCCGAAGAGCTAATCGAATTCGAAAGCGAGTTCAATGACTCGATAGACCAGCATTCTGTGTTCTCTATCGAGGTGCAAAAGGCGGAATTGAACGCCCTTTGGCAATCCGTAAAAACGGCTTATGCAGCCGCCATTCCGGCGATGTCTGCGTCTGTGACTAGCACAGAACTGGGATTGGACACAATTAAGTCCACATACAAAAACTGCTACGCTGCATACGTAACTTGCGCAGCTTTGATGGGCGAATTCGCTCATAATCTGTCATCCGTCCGACCTGCCAGCTCTACTATGCTGGCAGCGGAAAGGCCTGCTGAAGCAGCTGCCACCACCTTTCATGTGAATCTTCCGCCATGTGATACTCAACTATTTTACGGCGATTACACAACATGGCCATCCTTTAGGGACTTGTTTACGGCCATTTACGTTAATAACTCTCGGTTGAGCCCTGTGGAGAAGTTATTCCACCTCAACCAGAAGACTCGTGGGGAAGCAAACGAGATTGTGAGGAAATCCCCTCTTACCCATGAAGGTTTTACGACCGCATGGAAGAATCTGGTTGATCGGTATGAGAATCGTCGGATTCTCGTCAATACCCAACTAAAGATTTTGTTCAGTCTTGCGCCAGTTCCCTCTGAGTCCGGGGCCGGGCTCAAAAAATTGCAGCGAGAGATAAATAACTGCATTGCAGCCTTGGAGCTGCACGGTGTGGAGGTGAAAAACTGGGATGCAATATTCACCTACTTATGCTCGACCCGGTTACCTGAGACCACCTTGGCGTTGTGGGAACAAACCTTGGTGAAGAAAACAGAGATTCCAAAGTGGGGAGATCTGGACAACTTTTTAACCAGCCGGTTCCAAACGCTGGAAACCGTGGCGGATATCCGCAGCGGCCCGCTATCGAGCGGCCCACCGGCGAGCACTAATCGGTCCCAGCCGCGCCCAATCGAGGGAGCTGCAAGAAATTTTCGGGCGCACCATGCAAACACATCGCAGGCCCAGAACAATCTCGGGTGTAGGCTTTGCTCTTCTAAGCAACATATATTGCGTAATTGTCCGCGGTTCTTAGATATGAATCCGAAGCAAAGATTAGATGCCATACGGAAGCAGCACCTCTGTATCAATTGCTTCTCTAATTCCCATGAAGTACGGGATTGTAGGAGCTACGTTTCATGCAGCACATGCAGAGGAAAACACCACGCGCTGCTGCATCGAGCAGATTCTAGCGAAGAGGGTTCCAGTCCTTCGGGGACATGTCCGGCGAATCCCCCCGCATCTCACCCGCCATCCAATTCAGGAAATTCTCGTCCTAATCCTTTCGGGCCCTCGACAAGTCGGGTCCACTCTGGGTTTGCTGCAACCACCCAACGGGTGTTGCTCGGTACAGCCATGGTGACCATATGTCACATGGGAAGTACATTTACGGCGAGGGCATTGCTAGATTCGGGGTCGGAAGGCACATTTATTTCGGAGCGCTTGCAGAAACGTCTCCAGCTTCCAACTGATAAGGCTCGAGCACAGGTCTCGGGCTTAAATCAGGTAATTTCCGCCACTAGCAGCAAGATGTGTACGCTAAGGCTCGGTTCTCTAGCGAGGTCCGACTGGAACATCGAAGCAAGGGCTTTGGTGCTTCCACAATTGACCGGAAATCTACCTTCCGAATATATAGATGCGGCGTCCCTTCAGGATTTGCCAGATTTGCCGCTTGCGGATGCCCGCTTCTATCAGAGTGACCAGGTCGATGTCCTCATCGGAGGAGATGTGTATCCCAACGTCATTTTGGACGGAGTGAGGCATAGGGTCCTCGGGTCACTACTGGCCCAGGAGACAGTGTTTGGATGGGTACTCACGGGCCCACTCCCTGGCAAAGAAGCACCAGAAGCACAGAAATATTCTGTGCATTACAGCGAGGTCGCCTTAGATCAGCAAATAGCTCGCTTCTGGGAACTGGAGGATATTCCAAAACAGAGGTTTTTGTCGGGGGAGGAGCAGTACTGCGAGAGATTATACACGGAAACGACTCGCCGTCAGGAGGACGGCCGGTACGTCGTCCAGCTACCCTTTAAATCAGGAGATTTACCGGAGCTGAGACTAGGCGCATCCCGACATCGTGCTTTGGCTCAATTCTTGCGGAATGAGAGAAGTCTTGCTAGGAAACCGGAGCTTAAGGTTCAATACAGCAAGGTGATCCAGGAGTATGTAATGTTGAAACACTCCCACAAAGTTCTCGGAGAGGAAATCTCGCGTTTTCCTCATTTCTATCTCCCGCACCATGCGGTGATAAAGCCAGAAAGCACGTCGACGAAAGTTCGGGTCGTATTTAATGCATCAAGCCCTACGTCAACCGGCGTGAGCCTGAACGATGTGCTGCATACAGGTCCGGTATTACAAGCCGACCTGACTCTGCTCATACTGCGGTGGAGAATATTCCGCTACGTTTTTAGCGGCGACATCGAGAAGATGTATCGCCAGATTTTGGTTGACAAGAAGCACACCCCTTATCAACGGATCCTGTACCGAGAGTCGCCAGATGCGCAGATCGAGGATCTAGAACTGGACACAGTAACCTTTGGAGTTAATTGCGCTCCGTACCTTGCCATACGAACGTTGCACAAGTTGGCTGAAGACGTCGAACGGAGCTACCCCCTAGCGGCGAAGGTTCTAAAGGAAAATATGTACGTGGATGATGCGTTAGTCGGGGCCCATAATATAGAAACAGCGTTAGAAACTCGCGATCAGCTGACGGCGGCATTGAGTTCCGCTCGGCTACCTCTTCGAAAATGGACCGCTAACTGCAAAGCCATTCTCGACGGCCTTCCCAAGGAACACCTGCTAAACGAGGATTTCCTGGAGCTGGAAGACTCCAGTATTACAAAGGCACTAGGCATTCGTTGGAATGCGAGGACTGACCTTTTTTATTTTTCTCCAACAGAGATCGAGGTTAAAGGATCTTTTACAAAACGCGAAGTTTTGTCGCTAATCGCCAAGCTGTTCGACCCGGCAGGATGGCTAAGTCCAATTATTGTCGTGGCGAAGATCCTGATGCAGGACATCTGGTTGGAACGCATCGACTGGGACCAGGAAATCAGTGGTCAAATCTTGCAGCGATGGAAAACGTTTTTAAGTTCCTACGGCTGCATAAAGGAAATTCGAGTGCCGAGATGGATTCAATTCGCTCCAGAGAGGAGGACCGAATTACATGCGTTCTGTGACGCATCGGAGAAGGCGTACGCTGCAGCCATATACATTCGTGTGGAAAACGAATGCTCCGAAATCAGCACTAACCTCCTTGTTTCGAAAACCAAGGTAGCGCCTGTGAAGACCGTTTCGCTACCGCGCTTGGAATTATGCGGAGCGGTGCTGATGGCTGACATGATGGAGGCGTTGCTGCAGGAGCTTCCCATCAGCCCCCATCGAATCTGTTATTGGACAGATTCGACGATCGTGCTCTGTTGGCTTAAAAAACCACCGTGTACTTGGACCACATTTGTTGCCAACCGAGTGGCAAAAGTCGTGGAAAAGGTCGGAACCACAAATTGGTTCCACGTCGACTCAGAGGACAACCCGGCAGATCTGGGAAGTCGCGGAGTTTTACCACAAGATCTGGTGGATAACACCCTATGGTGGAACGGGCCCTCGTGGCTAGGGAAGGATCCCTCGCACTGGCCTTTACCTACAGATACAGAAGATCGTGACTGGTCGACTTCATTGGAAGCCAGGCCACTCCGAGCACATTTTGCTTATTTTCCAAAGTACGAAGATCAATTGGAAAGATTTTCGGATTTGGCTCGGGGTTTGCGGGTACTCTCTTATGTGTACCGGTTTTATCATCGGCTGCACCCCGAGTTTAAGGACAAATTCGAGTTCGAGTCCTCGGAGGTGTCAAGCAAAGAAATCGAGCACGTTAAAACTCGGCTGATAGTCGCCTGCCAGAAAGCGAACTTTGCTTCCGACTATCGAGACGTGCATGAGAAGCAGCCGTTAGCAAAGAAAAGTGCGCTGCTTACTCTCAATCCGTTTTTAGACTCCTCCGGAGTCCTGCGAGTGGGTGGACGATTAGCGTTGTCTCCATCCCTCTCTTATGATGAACGTCACCCGATTTTACTTCCCAATCATTGTCGCTTGGCCAAGTTGTTGGTGCAATTCACTCACCAGGTCAGCTTGCACGGGGGAAATCAATTAGTATTGCGACTAATTCGAACCCAGTTCTGGATTATACGGGCCAAAACTTTGATTAAGTCTGTAATCCACAATTGTAAAATCTGCGTGATCCACCGCAAAAAAGAGCGGACGCAGCTCATGGCAGCACTTCCCGCTGAACGCACAACACTCAGTCGACCGTTCGCCTGTACGGGTGTTGACTTTGCAGGCCCATTCGACATTAAGAGCTTTCGAGGTCGAGGCTGCGTTATTTCCAAGGGATATGCCTGTATTTTTGTGTGCTTTGCGACCAAAGCAATCCACTTGGAGGCCAGCAGCGATCTTTCAACTGCCGCCTTCATGGCAGCCTTCGCCAGATTCGTTGGCAGAAGAGGACGTCCGACTGACATCTATTCCGATAATGGGACCAATTTTGTGGGAGCGTCCAAGGTACTCAAACGGGAGTCTCGGGAATTTATGCGCGCAGCAAGAGACTGCGTTCTAAGTAGCCCAGCACACCAAGAACTTAAATGGCACTTCATCCCCGCTGGTGCTCCCCATATGGGAGGTTTGTGGGAGGCGGGAGTTAAGAGTTTTAAGTCCCACTTTAAGAAAATTGCGATTTCCATTAAATATACATTTGAAGAGTTCTCAACATTGTTGGCCCGCATCGAAGCGTGCCTTAATTCTCGACCGTTGGCACCTATGTCCGAAAATCCAGATGAGGTCGCCCCTTTAACCCCAGGACACTTTCTCGTAGGCAGTCCTTTATTGGCTCAGACGGAGCCCGAAATGTTTGATGACCCAATCTCTATAGTCAACCGTTGGCAAAGATTGAAAGCCATCCACCAGCTATTTTGCAAGCGGTGGAAAAACGAATATCTGCACGAACTCCACAAGCGTTTTAAGTGGAAATACCCACAAAGAGACTGCGAGGTAAACGATTTAGTCGTCATTCGCGACGAAAATCTGCCGCCGAATGAATGGCGACTGGGAAGGATTACGAAAATCCATACAGGCCCAGATAACCGAGTAAGGGTCGCGGAGATAACCACCAATCGTGGCGTTATCACCCGCCCAATTGTAAAGCTCGTGGTTCTACCACCGTCCTAGTCCTCGCCGCCCTATAACCTCTTTATATTTCTTTTTGTTATATAGTCCAACCGTATCATGAGCTATAATATTAACTCGGTCAAGCGCAACAAAGCGGCAGCCCCCGGTACGTGCCGCCTCTGCCAAGGCCGCCACCCACTGCGGTTTTGCAACGAGTTCCGCGCCATGGATGTGGAACACCGACTGCGCGCGATCCTGCTTCATCGCTATTGCGCCAATTGCTTGTCGCCGGACCATCTGCAGGGCCGCTGCCATAGCGAACTGCTCTGCCGAGTGTGCCAGGAGCGGCACCACACCTTGCTGCACGATCGGGGCGCACCGGCCAACCGTCTTGGAGCTCGTCCTCGTCCGTCGCGCCCAAGGCGATTGTGCCCGGATGAGCTGCTCGTCGAAACGTGCTCCGATGACAGCGATAGACCTCGTCCGAGTCCGTCGCGGCTATCGCTCCAGGAGGTCATACGGCAGCACGACCAAGCAGTACAGCCATTACCAAGCAGGGATCTCACCCATCAATTCCGGCCCCCGCTCCAGAGACGAATGTCGCGCAGATCGCGACGAACTAGAAGCGGCGCGCGCAGCCAAACTGACCTGCCACACGCTGGAGCTCGTCCGCGTCCGTCGCGCCCACGTGCTGAGCAGCGTCGCCGAGCGGGGCTCCCTCGCGCTGGAGCTCGTCCTCGACCGTCGCGCCCACGCGCAGCGGAGAACCGCCAGCAGCTCGCTCCATATGACGCGCGCTTGCAACTCGCCGAACGCGCGCCGCCAATCTTGACACAGCATCTAGTGTCACTGCCACCAACGGCATTAGTTCGAATCCAGGGCCGAGGAGGAACACAGATTGTTCGAGCCCTAATCGACTCCTGTCGAGAAATGTCGGTAGTATCCGACGCCGTTGTGTCACGTTCGGGCATGATGATCTCCCGTGGGGAAGCTCATGACACTTGCCTGCTGTCGATTCGTGGGGTCTCCGGAAACGGCGACCAATTGAACGTGCACGCTCAGATTCAGCGCGGGCTAAACTGCGTCAGCCCATCGCGGTCATTGGATGTGCGCCAATTGAGCGCTTTCGAAAATTTAATGCTGGCAGATCGCCGTTATTATTTGTCGGGGCCTATAGAGCTCATTTTGGGCGCCGATGTTTATGCCCGCATCTTGCGTGCCGGCATGTTCCCCGGACGTACAGGGCAGCTAGCCCAAAACACAATCTTCGGCTGGGTTATAGCTGGCACCTGCCCCCTTTGAAAACGCCATTTTTTAAATTTTACTATCACCAATAATTGCGCACAGAATTTTGAATTTTTTGAATATTTCTAATACGTATTATGCTTAGTTGTAAGTCGAATTTTGAATTTTTTGAATATTTGTATCGTTATTATGCTTAGTTATAAGTTTGAAGTTTTGAATTGCCCTTTTCTTTATATATCTTTAACAATATTGCAGTGGTGCTGCAAGGCGGGCGGCAATGTTTAGGCCAAACGCCCTAGTACCATTTGTACCGGTTCGGCTGGAGCGAGGTGGCAACTTGCTGCTAAGTGTCGCCTGGGCCCGAGTGCTGCAAGCCGGTGGCGGTAAGCTGCGCTCGGACACTTGCGATTTACCACTCCAGCGAACCAGGTAAGCCAACGTTTCGCTGCTCCTCCATATGAGGGCATAGTTTATTTTTTCGTATCTTTTTCTGCCATCTCCTCCATATGAGGAGTCCATCTTATATATAAAATTTCCATTTATTTAATAAATTTATTTGGATACGTTTTATAACGTAATATCGAAAACTCTACCTTCTTATTATTCCACTAATTCGCTTTGTGTTTGCTCTTTTTTATCTCTTTTATTCCGCCTTTCCAACGCCGGCAACGAACCGCACAATTTTATTTTGTTTGACGTCATATGCGGCAAACCCCTCGACTACGTCGATAATAAGTATTGTAATACTTTTTAAAGACAAATACTAAAGAAAAAAGTACAAAAAAAAAGAAAATACTAGCACTGCGGTTGAGGATCGAAATCACAAAAAAAAAGAAATCTATCGGCGATGGGGGTTGAACTCGCAACTTCTCGCGTGCTAGTCGAACGCTCTAACCACTAGGCTATGGGAGGTATGCAATGGAATCTGCGTTGTGTGTTTGTATTTGGCTGATAAATTAACGGCCTTACCGTATAAATCACCGTGATCGAACGCAACGCGAACACGAAGCCAACACCGGGATCAAAAAACCGCACAAAATTGGCAGCGTTCATTGCATACCTTCCATAGCCTAGTGGTTAAAGCGTTCGACTAGCACGCGAGAAGTTGCGAGTTCAATCCTCAACCGCGATACATTTCTTTTTTTTTGTGATTTCGACCCTCAACCGCAGTGCTAGTGTTTTCTTTTTTTGTACTTTTTTCTTTAGTATTTGTCTTTAAAAAGTATTACAATACTTATTATTTGCTTCTGCAGATTACCACAAATCAATTTTCACTCGAAATTACCAAAAATTTTGCGTTTAAAAAACTGAACGCGAGCACAAACCCAAGTGAACGATTTGACAGTTGAGTGAATGCGCCGCGTTGCGTTTTACGCGGTACCGATTTTCATATGAAACTACGTAAGCCAACGCGAGCAGTCACTGAGTGAGGTGATGCGTTTTACAAAATACCAAATTAGTGAACGCAGGGTGAAGTGAGGCGTTGGGATTTACAAAAGAAGCACCTAAGAAAAATACAACTCTTTTTCGTAAGAACTTGACAGCTCAAGTGATGCCGTAAGACAACGAACGCAATTACGCCGTGATTTACAAAATGCCGCTTTTTGATCCCGGCGTTGGCTTCGTGTTCGCGTTGCGTTCGATCACGGTGATTTATACGGTAAGGCCGTTAGTTACCGCAGCAGATGTACTTCATTCATGAACAGTACCAACTTTAGGGGTAAAAGTAGACGGAACCCCCGGACGATTAAACCAAACAAATTTTCTCATCAATCGGTCAGGACTATTTTATGGTCAATGCTCAGAAATTTGTGGGGCAAATCATAGTTTTATACCTATCGTAATTGAATCTGTACCAGTTAATTATTTTATTAAATGAATTTCTAATAATATAAATTCTTCATTAGATAACTGAAAGCAAGTGCTGGTCTCTTAAACCATTTTATAGTAGATTAGCGCCTACTTCTAATGAAAAAATTAGTTAAACAACATAACATTAGTATGTCAAACTAAAATTATTATTATATTACTATTTTTTAATCCCACAAATAGCCCCAATTGGATGATTAAGACTGTTTATTATTTTTTCAATCGTTTTTATTTTATTTAATATTATAAATTATTACTCAATTTTACCTACTACACCTGAATCTAAAACATCATTACAAATTTCTTGTAAATCTTTAAACTGAAAATGATAACTAATTTATTTTCTGTCTTTGACCCTTCTTCAAGTATTTTTAACTTATCATTAAATTGACTAAGAACTTTCTTGGGAATTATTATAATTCCTTCAATTTATTGATTAATACCTTCACGATATCATATTTGTTACGACCAATCTGGCAACTCCAGAATCGTCAGACTGCTGAACGCACTGAAACAGCTGTCAAATTAGTGACAGAAGAGATTTGAGAAATTTTGTAAAGCGTGCGTTGCGAGCCACGAGCTAAATTAAAGTAATATCTGTAATTCATATAATTCATAATATAATACTTTGTAAATCCTATTGCAGGAATTTTTAAACACCCAATAAATTGAATTCTGTTCTAAAAATTCGAGAACGCTCGGAACATATTTAAAAATTCTTTAGATTTCCTAACCTAAAACTGGAAAATGAAGAAGGCTCGTAAAGCATGTGAATCTGGAGTTAAGCCAAAGGCTTTTAATTGCCTAGGCTGCGACAAGGCGGACAACTTGCGAATGGTGCGCTGCGTAAACTGCGATAGCTGGTTCCACTATTTATGCGCTAAGGTAACCTCTGCTACGGCCCAACGTAATTGGCGTTGTAAATCTTGTTCTGGAGCTCAGGAAAGCGTACCTGTAGAGAGGCAACGCAGTCTGTTTGGCACCCCTAACACACAAGATGATGGGCCTCTGAAGCGGAGAAGGTCTCTTCAAGATGATGCTGTAGGTGCGGTACACCCGGTGCAAAGTCCGGTTGCCGCTGAAGCCTCATTGCCGCTACATGAAGGCGATGTATCAGCGATCACTTATCAACCTTCAAGTGCGCCTGTTGTTGCACCTCCGCCATTGGTTTCGGTGGATATCCCCCAGTTACCAACTGCAGAAATTTCTTGTTCTAGGTCCAGCAAGTCCGCTCACAGCAAGGCAGGGTCCAAATCGTCAGCAAGCGTGCGCCGCCTACGGGCACAAATGCAGCTCCTTGATGAACAAAGAGCACTCATGGAGCAAAAGGAGGCTATCTTGCGAAAGCGAGAAATTTTGCTTGCTCAACTTGAAAATGAAGAGGGCAGCCCTCTAGACTCTGAGTGCGATGACAGCAGCAGTTCGGACAGGGAGCAGTGGCAGCATGCCACGAATGGTAGGACTGGTAGGACTGGAGTTCGCATTAGTGCTCCGAATGCAGAAAGCACCACAGCTGCGCAAGCGGCTGCACACGTACCTGGTAATCTGCGTAGGGCCTCGGGTGTAAATTGTGACAGCATTCTAGAAAAACTTCGCGCCCTGGAATTAGAGGTCATGGCGAAATCAGAGCAAGCTCATGCGTCGCAGTGGCTGCCAGGCGTATCTGGCTCCATTTCACAAGTTGTAAATGACCGAAATCAAAATTTTGGTGAAGTTGACTCTTCGACAGTCAGACGTCGGCTGACCCGTGAGCAACTAGCGGCCCGCACAGGTGGATGCAAAGATCTCCCTAAGTTCTCAGGCAGTCCTGAGGACTGGCCGATGTTTTCGGCGACGTATGAGCAAACCACTGAACTTTGCGGTTTTTCTCAAGATGAAAACCTAATTCGACTTCGACTGGCACTAGACGGCAACGCCCGAAAAGCTGTTAAAAACTTACTTTTGCACTCGTCTTGCGTCCCACAGATTATTTCAACATTACGTATGAAGTTCGGAAGACCCGAGCTCATTATTGGAGTACATATTACTATCGCAAATTCGGGACATGCCATCGCCGAAAGAAAGTTCACTGGAAACCTTGGTTGACTTCGCCATTGAAGTCCAAAATATATGTGCTACAATGAAGGCATCGGGTCTGATGAATCATCTCACTAATCCCGAACTAGAGCAGGAGCTGGTGGGAAAGCTTCCCGCCATATTAAGCGCGTTCTGGGGAATGCACAAAGTTACACTGACGACTTGCAACTTAGAGAATTTTAGTAATTGGCTCTTTCAATTCGCAGAGGGGGCTAACTCCGTTTTGGTGCCAAACAATCAACAAAAACTGCGCAAGACCGGAGGCCTGCATGCGCACATTGAAGCCGCTGGCGCTGACAACTTTAAGCAAAGTTTCCACCAATGTAAAATCTGCCAAGGGAGCTGTGCTGATATTAGTAGCTGCCAAGCCTTTGGCCGTCTGCCACGGGCGGAACGGTGGAATTTGGTGCGTGTCCACAAGTTGTGCCGTTGCTGTCTGAAGGCACACTACCCAAAGCCGTGCTGGTCTAAGCAGGTTTGTACCATAGAAGCATGTGGTTTACGTCATCACCACCTCCTACACAGGGACGACCAAATTAAAGCTATCGACACGCCACATAGTGTGCACACTCACCGCGATAGATCTGATCATATTATCTTTAAGATAGTTCCTGTAGTATTATATGGCTATGGAATCCAGATAAACAGCTACGCGTTTTTTGATGACGGGTCGTCACTGACCTTGATGGACGAAGCGCTACTAAAGGAGTTGAGATTAAGTGGCACACCGCAACCGTTGTGTCTGAGATGGACGTCGGATGCACATCGCTACGAAGATCAGTCAATACGATTAGATCTGGAAATTTCTGGATTGTGTTGTTCGAAACGTTTCGAACTAAAAGATGTGCATACCGTAAAGAAATTGGGGTTGCCGGCTCAATCTTTGGACGTCAAGAAATATCAGGCGCAATACAAGCACCTTCGTGGTATTCCATTGCAGTCATATTCGGAGTCTTCACCGAGGCTCCTAATCGGGTTGAACAACAGCACGCTGGGCATTTGTTTAAAACGCAGAGAAGGCGGTTCTTCGGAGCCGGTAGCCGAGAAGACGCGCCTAGGTTGGGCGTTGAAAGGCCAGGCAGTTGGAGTAAAGGGTGGTGACGAGCAATCACACCCAGTATTTCATGTCTGTGACTGCAACGTTGCGGCAAACGCTGAACTTCTTCAAGTCGTCAAGGATTTCATCTGCCTCGATAACCTAGATGTCACCAATAAAGATGGCACTTCTGTATCAGATGATGACAAGTACGCCAATGAACAGCTAGAAAAGCTTACACGCAGAGTTGGAGACAGGTTCGAAACTGGTCTATTGTGGAAGCGCGAGACCATTCAATTTCCTGTTTGTCTACCAATGGCGCAACGCAGAGCAAAGTGCTTGCTTAACAAAACAAAGCGCGATCCTGAGCTAGGGCAACAACTTCAGTCCAAAATTGCTGACTATTTAGATAAAGGATATGCGCGGAAACTACAGCCTGGTGAAATCGAAGCAGACGACTGCTGGTACCTGCCTATATTCCCAGTAAGCAACCCGAATAAACCTGGGAAAATTCGCCTTGTCTGGGATGCGGCAGCAAAGGTTGATGGTGTGTCGCTTAACACACAACTACTAAAGGGACCAGATTACTTAACCTCGTTGCTGTCTGTAATGCGAAAATTTCGTCAGAGGCGAATCGCCCTAAGTGGTGACATTGCCGAAATGTATCACCAGGTTAGAGTTCGAATGGACGATCAACGCTACCAACGCTTCTTGTGGTATGATAATGCCTCTAACGAACCCGCATATGCTATGCAGGTAATGACGTTTGGTGCTAGTTGTTCTCCAACTTGTGCCCAATATGTTAAAAACAAAAACGCCGAAGAATTTTTAGAGGACTATCCAAGAGCTGCGCAATGTATATTGGAAAATCACTATGTAGATGATATGCTAGATAGTGTAGACACAGAGGAAGAGGCCATCAAGCTGGCAGAAGATGTACGTTGGGTTCATGGCCAAGGTGGCTTTTACATGCGCAACTGGCGTTCAAATTCAAAGGTCGTGGCTAATGCGCTGAATGCCGAACCAGAGGGATGCCTTAATTTCGCTGGCACTGATGAGCTACAAACGGAGAAAGTTTTAGGGATGTGGTGGACCACGATGGAAGACTGCTTTGTATTTAAAGTCAGTAAGCGCTACAAGAACGCTGACTTATTGCGTGGATTGAGACAACCTACCAAAAGAGAACTCCTCAGTCTTCTGATGACCATCTTCGACCCACTCGGTATGATATCATTTTACACTATGTATGCCAAAATTATTTTTCAGGAGACTTGGCGCTCTGGCTGTGCCTGGGATGACCCCATTCGTGATGAGCAATACTCTAAATGGCTTACATGGATCGCACACATGCCCGATGTGGAAGCAATGAAAATTCCGCGTTGCTACTTGAGAGAAAGGTTCGATCGCTTTCCTGACATGGAACTGCATACGTTCGTAGATGCAAGCGAGGATGGCTACGCAACAGTTAGCTATCTGCGGTGCTCAGATGACCATATCATTGATTGCTGTTTGCTTGGAAGTAAGACCAGAGTGGCGCCCCTAAAAAGTATGTCCATACCCAGACTGGAGCTTCAGGCTGCTGTACTTGGAGCGCGATTTGCGCACAGCTTACTTTCTACACACTCACTTCCGATACGGCACCAGGTATTCTGGTCAGACTCGCGAACTGTGTTATCGTGGATTCGTTCTGATCACCGACGCTACCGACAATTCGTAGCATTTCGTGTGAGCGAGATACTGGAACTGTCCGAGGTGGATCACTGGAGGTGGATTCCTTCTGGTGAAAATGTAGCAGATGAGGCTACCAAATGGCAAAAGACTCCAGACTTCTCTCCCGCTAGCCGATGGCTGAATGCTCCGGCTTTTTTAAGGCGGCACCCAAGTGAGTGGCCGAAGGAAGCCGGCATCACCGATAACGTTACTCGTTCCCAGTACGTAACTCACCACCGCGAGCAGGCGTTGCCGCAGCTTCATTCCCTGTCAATGGGCGCGAAGCGTTTTTCCACGTGGGAAAAGCTCTTGAACGTGTCGGTGACCATTGTGCGCGCCGCCTTCGCCTGGAAGAATTTCAAGGTCAGCGAAGAAAAGAGTAGAGTTGCCTCCCAAGAAGAAGTCAAGCTGGCTGAGATTCTAATCTGGAAAGAAGACCAAGTTTCAGCGTACCGTGAGGAAATAACTTCATTAGCTCGATCGCAATTGATTCAAAAAAGTAGTTCCATCTATACTTTGACGCCTTATTTGGATTCTAGCGGCGTGCTGCGTCTGGGAGGTAGAGTAACACATCCTGGCTACTGCGATCCAGTTATACTGCCGAGAGATGAGCGGATTACGCACTTACTTGTTGACCACTATCACCGAAGATATTATCATATGAACCATGAAACCGTTGTGAACGACCTTCGTCAAAAGTTTTGGATACCAAAGGTTCGAGCAGTACTGAAAGAGGTGCGTAAAACTTGTTTTGTTTGTAGAATAAACAACGCGCGTCCGTTTCCACCCAAGATGGGTCGTTTGCCATCAATTAGAACCGCATCCCTTTGCCGCTCATTCTCCTACGTCGGCGTAGACTACTTTGGGCCAATGATGGTGTCCGTTCGGAGGAGCCAGGAAAAACGTTATGGAGTTTTGTTCACGTGTCTTACCACACGCGCTATCCATTTGGAGGTTGCGTATTCATTGTCAACGGATTCCTGCATACTTGCCATTCGCAAGTTCGTAGCCAGACGCGGAATGCCAGTGGAGATATGGAGTGACAACGGTACTAACTTTAAAGGTGCCGAGCGCGAGTTAAAGGACGCATTCGCAATGATGGACCAAAATGCGATTATTCGCACCTTTACGTCCCCATCTACTAAATGGAACTTTATACCGCCCTCGTCACCTCATATGGGAGGCGCCTGGGAGCGTCTGGTGCGCTCGGTTAAATCCGTACTGCAAAAGGTTTTGCCTTCGCGCAACCCCACTGTAGAAACGACTGTAAACTCCAGACCACTAACCTACATACCAATCACCGACGAGTCTGAGGAGGCCCTGACGCCAAATCATTTTTTATTGTGTAATTCCAATGGAGTGAAGCCTCTAGCAGAGCTCGTTCCTGAAGGCATCGCATTGCGACGGAACTGGCTAACGACGCAACAACTGGCCGACGCATTCTGGAGAAGGTGGGTGCGTGAGTACCTACCAGTGATCACAAGGCGTTGCAAATGGTTTAACGACGTAAAACCTCTTGAGGAAAACGACGTGGTCATTATAGCTGATCCTGAAAGCCCAAGGAATTGCTGGCCAAAGGGGAGAATAGTTCGCGTTAGACATGGAGCTGATGGTCAGGTGAGAAGTGCTGTAGTAAAAACAGCGACAGGACTGTATGAGAGACCCGCCACAAAGATTGCCGTGATTGATCTGCAGACGTTGGATATGCCCCTTCAGGACATACCGAGGGGGAGTGTTACGACCAATCTGGCAACTCCAGAATCGTCAGACTGCTGAACGCACTGAAACAGCTGTCAAATTAGTGACAGAAGAGATTTGAGAAATTTTGTAAAGCGTGCGTTGCGAGCCACGAGCTAAATTAAAGTAATATCTGTAATTCATATAATTCATAATATAATAGGTACTTTGTAAATCCTATTGCAGGAATTTTTAAACACCCAATAAATGGAATTCTGTTCTAAAAATTCGAGAACGCTCGGAACAATATTATTTGAAATAACATTTAATTAACCTTACACAAAGAATTTAAAACCCTATTAGGACCTACAGGGCATAACGGATCAACATTTATTTTTATTTCACTATTTTCTTTAATTTTTATACCCTACACCTATGGTAATAGGGTATAATAAGTTTGTGCGAAAATTGTAACGCATTAAAGGAGACGCCCTAGGTATAGACATTAGTATATAGAAGTGATTCTAACACTTTCTGTGTTGATTTCCGGTTGTCCGTCTGTCCGTCTGTCTGTCTGTCTGTCTGTCTGTCTGTCTGTCTGTCTGTCTGTCTGTCTGTCTGTCTGTCTGGCCGTCCGTTTACACAGGAGAGAAAGAAGGAGTGGTCCGATTTGGACCAAATTTGGCAAACAGTCGCAGTGAACCTTTCACTACTTCAAGTTCTGAGATTAGCAAAATCAGCCGAAGGACACGCCCAAAACGGACCTGTAAGTCCCACTACCTCGGGTTGTTTGCGACCAAATTGCTGTAATTTGTCTAATTACTAATTGAAAGGAATAAACCTTGGTATTCAAGTTAAGGGGTCGGTCATCTATGTCATACGAAAAAATGGGCGTGGTCCGCCCACTATATAGGCGACAAAATTTTTCGGGTAAAATGGCTCCCAATTGACTAGTTACGAATATAAATGAATGAAATTCGGTTCCCAAGTTGATATGTAGATCTTAGATACCATACAAGAAAATGGGCGTGGTCCGCCCACTATATAGTGCATATAAACGAAATATCCTCTTAACTTCCATAATATATACACCAAAGCGTCCAGATTTGGTTACTTCGTTCCTGGTAGGAATACCTTTCAATTCTCCAGAAATGGGCGTGGTCCGCCCACCATGGGGGCAGTAAAATAAATATGCCGATCACGTCTGTTGTACACCTGGCAGAGCATCAATATTTGGTATTTATAGTTCTATCAGGTATATATTGTAGTCTGCCAAAAATGGGCGTGGTCCGCCCACTATGTAGGTTGTAAATCAAATGCACCCACAATTTCAGTGAATTATCACCCCACTTGGGAACATGGTGTAGGATATTACTCTGTCGGTGAAACCCGACTGATACTTCCTTACTTGTATTTAATAATTTTATAGGATTATTCCCATATATTTTTACTAGAACAAGCCATTTAACATTAACACTAACTTTAGCTCTTCCTTTATGAATCAGCTTTATAATTTATGGATGATTAAATAATACCCAACATATATTTGCTCATCTAGTTCCTCAAGGAACTCCCGCTATTTTAATACCTTTTATAGTCTGTATTGAAACAATTAGAAATATTATTCGACCCGGTACGTTAGCAGTACGATTAGCTGCAAATATAATTGCAGGACATCTATTACTAACACTATTAGGAAATACTGGCCCTTCTTTATCCTATATTATTATTAGTTTACTATTAATTGGTCAAATTATACTATTAATCCTTGAATCAGCAGTTGCAATCATTCAATCATATGTATTTGCTGTATTAAGTACTTTATATTCTAGAGAAGTTAATTAATTTTTATAAATGTCAACACATTCTAACCACCCTTTCACCCTAGATTATAGTCCATGACCTTTAACTGGGTCAATTGGAGCTTTAACAACTGTAACAGGATTAGTAAAATGATTTCATCAATATGATATTTCTCTATTTGCATTAGGAAATATCATTACTACTTTAACAGTTTATCAATGATGACGAGATATTTCCCGAGAAGGAACCTTTCAAGGCCTACACACCTACGCAGTAACTATTGGCTTACGTTGAGGAATAATTTTATTTATTTTATCAGAGGTATTATTTTTTGTCTCATTTTTTTGAGCCTTTTTCCATAGAAGTCTTTCTCCTACCGTTAAATTAGGAATAACTTGACCACCAATGGGAATTATTCCTTTTAACCCATTTTAAATTCCCTTATTAAATACTGCAATTTTATTAACTTCAGGAGTAACATGAGCCCATCATAGTTTAATAGAAGGAAATCACTCACAAACAACTCAAGGATTATTTTTTAATGTTATTTTAGGAATTTATTTTACTATTTTACAAGCTTATGAATATATTGAAGCCCCTTTTACAATTGCTGACTCAGTTTATGGATCAACATTTTTTATAGCAACAGGATTTCATGGAGTTCATGTTTTAATTGGAACTACATTCTTATTAATTTGTCTAATTCGACACATAAATAATCATTTCTCAAAATATCATCATTTTGGGTTCGAAGCAGCAGCATGATATTGACATTTTGTAGATATTGTATGACCATTCTTATATATTTCAATTTATTGATGAGGAGGATAATATTAATTTAATTTATATAGTATAAAAGTATATATGACTTCCAATCATAAGGTCTATAAATTATAGTATAAATAATTTTATCTATTTTATAAATCGCTTTAATTATTATGGCCATTTCAATAATTGTTATAATTTTAGCCACAGTACTCTCAAAGAAATCAATCAAAGACCGAGAAAAAAGCTCTCCTTTTGAGTGTGGATTTGACCCAAAATCATCCTCATGGCTACCTTTTTCTTTACGATTCTTTTTAATTACTATTATTTTTTTAATTTTTGATATTGAAATTGCATTAATTCTACCTATGATTTTAATTATCAATTACTCAAATATAATAGTATGAACATTAACCTCTATTATTTTTATTATAATCTTATTATTTGGACTATACCATGAATGATCCCAAGGAATATTAAATTGATCAGAATAATTAAAGGGTTGTAGTTAATTATAACATTTGACTTGCATTCAAAAAGTATTGATTTATTCAATCTTCCTTGAATATGAAGCGATATATAGCAATTAGTTTCGACCTAATCTTAGGTATTTATACCCTTATTTTTTAATTGAAGCCAAAAAGAGGCTTATCACTGTTAATGATATAAATGAGAAACTAATCTCCAATTAAAGAAACATGGGGCTCAAACAAAAGCTGCTAACTTTTTCTTTAATGGTTAAACTCCATTTATGTTTCTAATAAAATTTATATAGTTTAATATAAAAACTTTACATTTTCATTGTAAACATAAAAATTATTTTTTTTATAAATTACTAAAATAAATTCACTATATTCAAAGATTTAATAATCTCCATAATATCTTCAATATTATACTCTTAATATAAGCTATTTGAATATAAAAATAATAAAAAACTAAATAAAATAATTAACCATAAAACAAATAATAGTAAAAAATTTTTAAATTATTATTTTGTAATAAATAATTTAATTGAGAATAAAAAACTAACTTTTTATATAAATATTGACCACCAAAAAATTCTGATCATCCTTGATCAAAAGATTTAATAACTAAACCGCCCAATAAATAAAATTATATAAAAAAAAACTTTTTAAAAATAAGCTTTAATGTACTAAAAAGTAGAAAATAAGTTGTTTCCAAGTCACCTGTATCTTACTATCCCTAAAAGCTTGGGGCGCTCATGTGTTCAATATTTGTCAAACAGTTACCACAATATTTTATTTAAATAATTTTTTGCAAATAGATTCTAGTAATGAAAGATATTTTGAATATGGATATTGAGCGCACAAGCTTTTATTAATAGTAAGATACAGGTGACTTGGAAACAACTTATTTTCTACTTTTTAGTACATTAAAGCTTATTTTTAAAAAGTTTTTTTTTATATAATTTTATTTTCTACTTTTTAGTCTTCCATAAATTCAATTTTAGAGCTCTGAAATTTTTCGCAAAAAGAATTTTAAACTTGCAGAGCAGTACACAATATTTAGGGTATTCACAGTGTTTCCTATCGTCATATGTCATATCCTCAATTTAACAAATAATACGTGGCATATTTGTGACGCGGTGAGTTGTTGCTATTTTGCCAGCAGGGCGCGGCAAGTAAGTTCCTATCGTTTTTCATTCATGTGTGGTGTACCTATAATTATAAACTGAAGCCCAAGTGTGTAGTTGCTTGAAAAGTGCCACGCCCCTTGTCCAACGCCCATAAAATTTTACCAGTGGGACGACACATCCAAGAGGCGACTGCATACGAAATTTCAATGCTGCACGACCTTTAGTTCCAAAGCTAATCGAGATCAAAAATTTTGTTTGTATGGGGGGTGCCACGCCCCCTTATCCAGTGCCCGCCTTATTTTCTCAGTAGAAGGATATGGATATGTAGTAAGTTCCTACCGAGTTTCATTGATATGTGATGTGTAGTTCTAAAGTTATACACGAATCTGGAGTTGATAAAAAAGTGCCACGCCCCTTATCCTACGCCCATAAAATTTTACCAGTGGGACGACACATCCA
Source organism: Neria commutata (assembly GCA_963457695.1). Taxonomy (NCBI): domain Eukaryota; kingdom Metazoa; phylum Arthropoda; class Insecta; order Diptera; family Micropezidae; genus Neria; species Neria commutata. The sequence goes on along the minus strand of OY735247.1, from coordinate 37,866,907 downwards.
AGAGGCGACTGCTTACGAAATTTCAATGCTGCACGACCTTAAGTTCCAAAGCTAATCGAGATCAAAATTTTCTTTGTATGGGGGTGCCACGCCCCCTTATCCTACGCCCATAAAATTTTACCAATGGGACGACACATCCAAGAGGCGACTGCATACGAAATTTCAATGCTGCACGACCTTTAGTTCCAAAGCTAATCGAGATCAAAAATTTTGTTTGTATGGGGGGTGCCACGCCCCCTTATCCAGTGCCCGCCTTATTTTCTCAGTAGAAGGATATGGATATGTAGTAAGTTCCTACCGAGTTTCATTGATATGTGATGTGTAGTTCTAAAGTTATACACGAATCTGGAGTTGATAAAAAAGTGCCACGCCCCTTATCCTACGCCCATAAAATTTTACCAGTGGGACGACACATCCAAGAGGCGACTGCTTACGAAATTTCAATGCTGCACGACCTTAAGTTCCAAAGCTAATCGAGATCAAAATTTTCTTTGTATGGGGTGCCACGCCCCCTTATCCTACGCCCATAAAATTTTACCAATGGGACGACACATCCAAGAGGCGACTGCATACGAAATTTCAATGCTGCACGACCTTTAGTTCCAAAGCTAATCGAGATCAAAAATTTTGTTTGTATGGGGGGTGCCACGCCCCCTTATCCAGTGCCCCCCTTACTTTCTCAGTAGAAGGATATGGATATGTAGTAAGTTCCTACCGAGTTTCATTGATGTGTGATGTGTAGTTCTAAAGTTATACACAAATCTGGAGTTTATAAAAAAGTGCCACGCCCCTCGACCTACGCCCATAAAATTTATTGATTCGTGTATTGGGCTCTAGATTAGGCATGTATGTAAAGTTTCAGATCTCTAAGTAGTCGGAAAGTGGGTGAAAAATTGATTACTAGATTTGACGACATACCGCGGACATACCGCGGACATACCGCGGACATACCGCGGACATACCGACAGAAAGTTAAGTTAATATAAAGCTTATAAAAAGGAGACTTAATAATACCATAAGTAGAAATTACAGGCATAAATGACGCGCCCAGAGCAAAAACGACTCTTATAATTTCACAGAGCAAAAACGCTTCAAAAAATTACACACCGTACATGTGACACTAACACATATTTGCATGCATGCTCGGTTGCAGAGCTCGGAGCAACCGTCGGTTTCGTCAGTGTCGCTGCTGATGCCAAGCAGAACAGACCGAGAGTGGGTTTTGTTCTGCTTGTTCACATGTATGTCGCTACCACGTGGTAAAATCCGGTTTTGAGAAATATCTATGCTACCAACGAAAAATTCTTGATGCTTTGCCGTCTTGTCGAATTTTCGTTTAGCAGGCTGTAAATTGAAAAATTACAATTTCCTATTAGCCCAAAAAAATATGTTTGCTTGCCTTTAAATTTTATCACTTCTAAACGCAATATGTAAATTTTTTGCAAATTTCGCTTTATTTAATATTTTTTCATTTATTTTATTTGCGTTGATATATTTTGATAAATCACTTTATTTTAGATTTTACAGATACTTTTCGTCAAATCTTTTTTGAGATCAAATTATTTAAAGATCACATTAAATACAAATATAAACTGATGACGTTTCGGCAATATAGGTATGTATAGCCCTTTCATCTCCTAATTCTGCATCTAATTTGCCGCTGTCTTTCAGTCTCTAAGCAGCATACCCGGCAACAGCATTATTTGAGCTGTTCGTCCGTTTGTGTAAGTTTTTTATACAAACTTGCCTGAGATCCTGCTTTGCTTTGTGTGGGTTTTTCCCGCGAATTTTTCACCTGTTTGAAGGCATTCAATCTTTTGACTGCGGACGGCTAGAGACTTGCAGGTGTTTGGCGGGGTTCTCTATTATAAAAGGTCGCTTGCAGATTTTGAAAGAATAAAGCGTGAACATCTTGTGGAAGAAATCGGTCTTTGTGATCTTTAAGAAGCAGTTAACAAAATAAATAAATTCGAAATTGAGGAACGCTTTCATGAGAGAACGTACTATTTTCAATATGCAACCGATTTTTCTATTTTAAATCAAAGCAATATTCTAATGGCAAAGATCAACGGTCGCAAATTTATTTGTAACTCATCGGGATGATTCTATTTCATTTTATAAATTAACTATTTGGTGTGAATTCATGATATTTGTTTGTATGGGGGGTGCCACGCCCCCTTATCCAGTGCCCGCCTTATTTTCTCAGTAGAAGGATATGGATATGTAGTAAGTTCCTACCGAGTTTCATTGATATGTGATGTGTAGTTCTAAAGTTATACACGAATCTGGAGTTGATAAAAAAGTGCCACGCCCCTTATCCTACGCCCATAAAATTTTACCAATGGGACGACACATCCAAGAGGCGACTGCTTACGAAATTTCAATGCTGCACGACCTTAAGTTCCAAAGCTAATCGAGATCAAAATTTTCTTTGTATGGGGGTGCCACGCCCCTTATCCTACGCCCATACAATTTTACCAATGGGACGACACATCCAAGAGGCGACTGCATACGAAATTTCAATGCTGCACGACCTTTAGTTCCAAAGCTAATCGAGATCAAAAATTTTGTTTGTATGGGGGGTGCCACGCCCCCTTATCCAGTGCCCGCCTTATTTTCTCAGTAGAAGGATATGGATATGTAGTAAGTTCCTACCGAGTTTCATTGATGTGTGATGTGTAGTTCTAAAGTTATACACGAATCTGGAGTTGATAAAAAAGTGCCACGCCCCTTATCCTACGCCCATAAAATTTTACCAATGGGACGACACATCCAAGAGGCGACTGCATACGAAATTTCAATGCTGCACGACCTTTAGTTCCAAAGCTAATCGAGATCAAAAATTTTGTTTGTATGGGGGGTGCCACGCCCCCTTATCCAGTGCCCGCCTTATTTTCTCAGTAGAAGGATATGGATATGTAGTAAGTTCCTACCGAGTTTCATTGATGTGTGATGTGTAGTTCTAAAGTTATACACGAATCTGGAGTTGATAAAAAAGTGCCACGCCCCTTATCCTACGCCCATAAAATTTTACCAGTGGGACGACACATCCAAGAGGCGATTGCATACGAAATTTCAATGCTGCACGACCTTTAGTTCCAAAGCTAATCGAGATCAAAAATTTTGTTTGTATGGGGGGTGCCACGCCCCCTTATCCAGTGTCCCCCTTACTTTCTCAGTAGAAGGATATGGATATGTAGTAAGTTCCTACCGAGTTTCATTGATGTGTGATGTGTAGTTCTAAAGTTATACACAAATCTGGAGTTTATAAAAAAGTGCCACGCCCCTCGACCTACGCCCATAAAATTTATTGATTCGTGTATTGGGCTCTAGATTAGGCATGTATGTAAAGTTTCAGATCTCTAAGTAGTCGGAAAGTGGGTGAAAAATTGATTACTAGATTTGACGACATACCGCGGACATACCGCGGACATACCGCGGACATACCGCGGACATACCGACAGAAAGTTAAGTTAATATAAAGCTTATAAAAAGGAGACTTAATAATACCATAAGTAGAAATTACAGGCATAAATGACGCGCCCAGAGCAAAAACGACTCTTATAATTTCACAGAGCAAAAACGCTTCAAAAAATTACACACCGTACATGTGACACTAACACATATTTGCATGCATGCTCGGTTGCAGAGCTCGGAGCAACCGTCGGTTTCGTCAGTGTCGCTGCTGATGCCAAGCAGAACAGACCGAGGGTGGGTTTTGTTCTGCTTGTTCACATGTATGTCGCTACCACGTGGTAAAATCCGGTTTTGAGAAATATCTATGCTACCAACGAAAAATTCTTGATGCTTTGCCGTCTTGTCGAATTTTCGTTTAGCAGGCTGTAAATTGAAAAATTACAATTTCCTATTAGCCCAAAAAAATATGTTTGCTTGCCTTTAAATTTTATCACTTCTAAACGCAATATGTAAATTTTTTGCAAATTTCGCTTTATTTAATATTTTTTCATTTATTTTATTTGCGTTGATATATTTTGATAAATCACTTTATTTTAGATTTTACAGATACTTTTCGTCAAATCTTTTTTGAGATCAAATTATTTAAAGATCACATTAAATACAAATATAAACTGATGACGTTTCGGCAATATAGGTATGTATAGCCCTTTCATCTCCTAATTCTGCATCTAATTTGCCGCTGTCTTTCAGTCTCTAAGCAGCATACCCGGCAACAGCATTATTTGAGCTGTTCGTCCGTTTGTGTAAGTTTTTTATACAAACTTGCCTGAGATCCTGCTTTGCTTTGTGTGGGTTTTTCCCGCGAATTTTTCACCTGTTTGAAGGCATTCAATCTTTTGACTGCGGACGGCTAGAGACTTGCAGGTGTTTGGCGGGGTTCTCTATTATAAAAGGTCGCTTGCAGATTTTGAAAGAATAAAGCGTGAACATCTTGTGGAAGAAATCGGTCTTTGTGATCTTTAAGAAGCAGTTAACAAAATAAATAAATTCGAAATTGAGGAACGCTTTCATGAGAGAACGTACTATTTTCAATATGCAACCGATTTTTCTATTTTAAATCAAAGCAATATTCTAATGGCAAAGATCAACGGTCGCAAATTTATTTGTAACTCATCGGGATGATTCTATTTCATTGTATAAATTAACTATTTGGTGTGAATTCATGATAAAAGCGATGAGGGTGGTAAGAAGTGAAAATTCAGTTTGATGCAATTGCATTTCTTTATATTTTCGCAAAATTTTGTATGCCATTCATGTAATATCAAATTAAGGTCAGAAGCAAAAATTGTTCAACGTAATTCTTTAATTTTACAATGCTTATAAATGTTTAGTTGCCTCTTTGGAGCATAGAATGTCGACATTACCATCATAAAATCGACACAACTTCCGTTTCATCAGTGAAAAGGTGAACGCTACATTCCACTTCTTCCTTTCAGTTCAGCAGCATACAGAAAGAAAACCGCTTAGAAATTATTGCGACAGTCATTTGAACGAGTGAACAAATGACCAGCCATAACACGCCTGCAAGTGACCCCGTTGATCGCTTTTATCATGAATTCACACCAAATAGTTAATTTATACAATGAAATAGAATCATCCCGATGAGTTACAAATAAATTTGCGACCGTTGATCTTTGCCATTAGAATATTGCTTTGATTTAAAATAGAAAAATCGGTTGCATATTGAAAATAGTACGTTCTCTCATGGAAGCCTTCCTCAATTTCGAATTTATTTATTTTGTTAACTGCTTCTTAAAGATCACAAAGACCGATTTCTTCCACAAGATGTTCACGCTTTATTCTTTCAAAATCTGCAAGCGACCTTTTATAATAGAGAACCCCGCCAAACACCTGCAAGTCTCTAGCCGTCCGCAGTCAAAAGATTGAATGCCTTCAAACAGGTGAAAAATTCGCGGGAAAAACCCACACAAAGCAAAGCAGGATCTCAGGCAAGTTTGTATAAAAAACTTACACAAACCGACGAACAGCTCAAATAATGCTGTTGCCGGGTATGCTGCTTAGAGACTGAAAGACAGCGGCAAATTAGATGCAGAATTAGGAGATGAAAGGGCTATACATACATACATATATTGCCGAAACGTCATCAGTTTATATTTGTATTTAATGTGATCTTTAAATAATTTGATCTCAAAAAAGATTTGACGAAAAGTATGTGTAAAATCTAAAAAAAAGTGATTTATCAAAATATATCAACGCAAATAAAATAAATGAACAAATATTAAATAAAGCGAAATTTGCAAAAAATTTACATATTGCGTTTAGAAGTGATAAAATTTAAAGGCAAGCAAACATATTTTTTTGGCTAATAGGAAATTGTAATTTTTCAATTTACAGCCTGCTAAACGAAAATTCGACAAGACGGCAAAGCATCAAGAATTTTTCGTTGGTAGCATAGATATTTCTCAAAACCGGATTTTACCACGTGATAGCGACATACATGTGAACAAGCAGACAAAACCCACCCTCGGTCTGTTCTGCTTGGCATCAGCAGCGACACTGACGAAACCGACGGTTGCTCCGAGCTCTGCAACCGAGCATGCATGCAAATATGTGTTAGTGTCACATGTACGGTGTGTAATTTTTTGAAGCGTTTTTGCTCTGTGAAATTATAAGAGTCGTTTTTGCTCTGGGCGCGTCAAATCATATAGAACATTGGAACGAAGTAACCAAATCTGGACGCTCTGGTGTATATATTATGGAAGTTAAGAGGATTTTTCGTTTATCGCCTATATAGTGGGCGGACCACGCCCATTTTCTTGTATCGTATCTAAGATGTATATATCAACTTGGGAACCGAATTTCATTCATTTATATTCGTAACTAGTCAATTGGGAGCCATTCTACCGGCACAATTTTACCGCCTATATAGTGGGCGGACCACGCCCATTTTTTTGTATGACATAGATGACCGACCATTTTGAATGAGTAATTAGACAAATTATAGCAATTTAATCGAAAAAAACCCGAGGTAGTGGGACCTACAGGCCCATTGGGGGCGTGTCCTTCAACCGATTTCAAAACTTTTAACACTTTACTTAACCCGAGGTTCACTGTGACTGTGTACCAAATTTGGTCGAAATCGGACAACTCCTTCTTTCTTTTTTTTCCGGACACGCAGACAGACGGACAGACGGACAACCGGAAATCAAAAGAGAAAGTGATTCTGATCATTTCTATATACTTATGTCTATACCTAGGACCGCTCCTTTAATGCGTTACAATTTTGGCACAAAGTTATTATACCCTATTACCATAGGTGTAGGGTATAAAGAGTTAAATTTTTTAATAAAGCAAACAAATTATCATAGGAACAGGAAAAATTAATCAATTTAATATATACCCCCTTAAATTCTCAAAATGAATAGCCCAGTTATACTTTTTAATATAATTCACCCCTCATCATTTAATATATTTAATGCACCACAATTTAAATCACCTGTCATACTATAATAAACTAAACGAAAAGAATAACAAACAGTTAACCCCGTAGAAAAAAAGAATAAAAAAAATGAAAATATATTAATTAAATTTAAACTTACAATTTCAAAAATTATATCTTTAGAATAAAACCCCGCCAAAAAAGGCATCCCGCATAAAGCTAAATTTGCCACATTAAAACAAGCAGAAGTTATAGGCATATGCAAACTTAACCCTCCTATTAAACGAATATCTTGTGTATTATTTATGTTATGAATAATAGCTCCCGCAAATATAAATAATAATGCCTTAAATAAAGCATGAGTTAATATATGAAAAAAGGCCAATTTATAAAATCCTATTGATAAAATTCTTATTATTAATCCTAATTGACTTAAAGTAGACAAAAAATAATTTTCTTTAAATCAAACTCAAAGTTAGCCCCTAATCAAGCCATAAATAAAGTTAAACCAGATAATAATAGTAATAACTGCCCTAAAATAGTATTTTCTAATAAAATATTAAAACGAATAAATAAGTAAACCCCAGCAGTTACTAAAGTAGAAGAATGTACTAAAGCAGATACAGGAGTAGGAGCAGCCATAGCAGCAGGTAATCAAGAAGAAAAGGGAATCTGAGCTCTTTTAGTTATAGCAGCTAAAACAATTACACTTCCAATTAACATTATTTCAAAATCAAACTTCATAATTTCTAAATAAAAAACATAAGACCATCTACCATAGTTTAATATTCAAGCAATAGCTAATAATAAAGCAACATCTCCAATTCGATTAGATAACGCCGTTAATATCCCTGCATTATAAGATTTAATATTTTGAAAATAAATTACTAAACAATAAGAAACCAGTCCTAACCCATCTCATCCCAATAAAATTCTAATTAAATTAGGACTAATAATTAATAACATTATAGATAAAACAAATATTAAAACTAATATAATAAAACGATTAATATTATAATCACTTTCCATATATTCCATTCTATAATAAATAACTAAAGAAGAAATTATCAAAACAAAAGATATAAAAATTAAACTTATTCAATCAAATAAAAAAGTCATAATAATACTAGTAGAATTTAATGAAACTACTTCCCACTCTAAAAAATAAACTAATTCATTTAATAAAAACCATAAACCTATAGAAAAAAAAGTAATTCTACAAAATATTAAACCCCCAAATCTAATTGTACAAATAGATAAATATTTCACGATCTAAAATGAAAATTCATATCATTGACACCACAAATCAATATTTTTAACTTTGTTTAAACTCGTACGAGGTGTACGAGTTTTTATTTTTTAAACAAAGAAAAGAAATAGGAAATATTTCAATTTGAATTTTGCGCGGAGTTGCGCGTTTTACTTTATATTATTTAACAATTTATTTGAAATTTATATGGAGGCCACGGAGTTGTGGTGTTGCCGGCGCAGCGCTTTCTTGGAGAGTGTGTACGGCCTCTCTGGCGAAGAGCAAGAGAACCGTCCGCTGTGGTTGGGAGCTGCACAGTGGGCAGATCCGGCTTAAACATCCCGGCCGCCTTGCAACGCTGCAATTTTGTGTAGTCCGGGGCGTACTTCAATCCACATCCTTACCGGTGAATTCCTTGCTTTGAAGTCTGTAAGAAGGAGTGTTTGCTATTGAGAAGACTTGGAGTTTGAACACTATTATAAGGGGAAAATATTGGTACGCGGGAGGTACATGATCTACGGGTGCGCGCATCGGATTTCCTCCAATTCGAGTGTGATTGTTGGATTCTCGATGCTAAGGGATTATGCGGCACATCTAGGGAAGATGATTTCTGTCGCTTACGAAGTTGTCTTGTGTAGTGCATACGGCCAAGTGAGGCAACTAAGTAACGTAATATAAATAGGACAATGCCAAATGCAAAATGTAAACAAAATACAAAATATAGAGCAAGCATTGAACCTTTTGAAGTGGCACACTTTGTGACACATTGTATCGACTGCCCGCACTACGCTAGCATGCGACATCTGACTCCATGCTTGCCAGCAGCGAGCGTTGACCGCGCCATGCGACGCAGCGACGTTGAACTCGCTGAGTCGGTAATACGCGTGCTCGCGCACATAGTAAAAGTAGGGGCATGCATGTACATACATACATACATACATGCATGCGCGTATCGATACTATGTGCAGTGCATTAGAACGCCCAACCCCCCTTTTTGATCGGTCAGCAATTAGCTGATTGGCCGAATGCGCTACTTCCCCTTTCTTTTTGACTTTGTAGACTTTTGGAGACTTTGTAGAGCACAAAGTCCAAATTGTGAATCTAGTATTTAAGCCGCACTTTTCGGAAATAAAGTTCAGAATTGTTCTAGCAGCCACAACCGCTTCTACTATTCTAATTCAGGCACCTTCGGGCGCCAAGTGATAAATCGGCACGGACCACTGTGCCAAATAGTGGTAGGCGACAGACCGGAGGTCTGTATTGGCCTGTCGTCCTAGGGACACATACACAGTAGACTCCCAACACTACACAGTAGACTCCCAACATTACATGGCGATCCTGCCCAACCGGACCGGGAATTTTCTTAATATCTAATTAATTCACTTTCTCAACAAGCCAAAATGTTAGATTAAAGACATTTTTCACAAGGAATAGCCATGTTACTGGCGTTCCTTGCGATATGACGTAAATTCTTCGAGATGACTATTCAAAATTCACCAACCATTACCGGCGATATGGAAAAACCCCATCGCCCCCACCTTCCTGATATAATGACTCTTCAGGAAATTCGTCGCCACCAGACGAAATCAAAAATTTACAAGATGCGACAAGTACATTTTTCGCTTGAAACAATTGAAGAAGAAGCTCAAGAAGCTTTCCCAACCAGCAGCAATTGAAGCCAAAGAAGAAGCTCGCGCACGATGCCAGCGAGATGTCAGGCGACAGAACTTCGCCAACATTTTTTTTACTATAATGAGATATTTAAAATAATTTTCTTTCAATTTGACTATAATAATTTTCAAAATAATTCCTTTATAATATACATACATGTTAGACGCAAAGTCTTGAAATGGTCAGAAAGTTGGACCACTTTTTCAAAAAAAAAAAAAAAAAAGCCGTAAGGCATGGCAATAGAAATTAGCCAACATTTTCTTACTATTAAAATATAATTTCACTATCAACATTTAAAATAATAATTTAATTAAATCAATTAATTACAACTAAAACTTGAAAATTCGATCAATTATATAGTAATTCATTAAATTTTATATTACAATTCAATTTCGTTTCTAACATGGAAATACTTTTATACATTTAAAATAATTTTCTTTCTTGATTTAAAAAAATAATTAGTAAAGTAACATAGCATACACATGTAAGACTTTTTAAAGATTTTCAAGTTAACAATTACTTTTAATACACACATTAAATATTAGAATTTAATTTACTTTTGCAAAAATATCCTAATTAATACTACAACTAAAGAACATTGCACACATTTTGAATATGAAAGTCAGAAAAATTTTCTGTGCAACACTGAAAGTAAAATCAACAATTTTTAAAATGAACAAATTTCTAATTGATGAACATACAGCAGCATTTTAGCAAAACAAAAATGTACATTTTCTAATTTCGCCTCCAAGTACTTCAGTCAAGCAAAGCATTAAAAACATTACAGCTTATAGACAAGAATAAGAATTAGCTAGAAATTCCTTAAAATGACAGAAAGAAATATGTAGTTCCAAATTTAAAGCTCACCCGTCTGTATAACGTATTAGATAGTATAGGTAGAGCAATATATTCAAAATTAAAGCCAAAACATCAAACAGCAAAAACAAGGAGCAGAGCAGGAAAAGTAGAGAATGTGATCACGCAGAGATCAGATACAAGTGCCACTAATGAGCCCGTACACCTCTACATGTGGAACTGTATTCCGATTTCTGACGTTATAAAGGTAGATGAAAAAAAAAGAGATTGACGTCAAATAAAAGAATTTAAAGTCGCGCTTAGAAGTTTGCCAAGTATATTGAATTGAATTAAAGTGGATCGGTAGTAGCGATAATCCAACCTCGGACTAAGGTCAGGTCGGAGAAGCTATCTATCCTGATGAATATTGAATTGAAGAAATGTTATGCATGTGAGGAAAGTCGCTCTTTCCATGAAGTTATTAATGAATTAGGAAACTGAAAGGTCGGCAAACACCTGTTTCCATGTGATCCACAGTACAAGAAGAATAGAAGAAAAGAACAAGAAGAATAATAAAAATGAATCACACGGAGATCACACCGTAGTGAAGAAGATCAATTGCTATAATAAGACTCCCTTTGAATAAATTAATGGCGGATTAGAATAAAGTCACTGAACTCGAAAAATTATTGACTAGGATAGCTATTGGAATGAAGTACAGGAATAAATTAAAATACATGCAAAAATGAAGTACAGGCAAAAAGAAATAAAAAGAGGCATGCAGCTGCTAAAGTAAAATTCAGAAACAATGTAACAACATTCAAACGCACTTAAAGCAAAACCCAAATTTTATTACACCACAAAAATTGTAAACAATGACATACTCATAATTTCAGTTCATTCAAAATTTTTATTCCTTATGTAACAAAAATTTTCTCTAAAGGGTAAGGGTGTAGTGCATACGGCCAAGTGAGGCAACAAAGTAACGTAATATAAATAGGACAATGCCAAATGCAAAATGTAAACAAAATACAAAATATAGAGCAAGCATTGAACCTTTTGAAGTGGCACACTTTGTGACACATTGTATCGACTGCCCGCACTACGCTAGCATGCGACATCTGACTCCATGCTTGCCAGCAGCGAGCGTTGACCGCGCCATGCGACGCAGCGACGTTGAACTCGCTGAGTCGGTAATACGCGTGCTCGCGCACATAGTAAAAGTAGGGGCATGCATGTACATACATACATACATACATGCATGCGCGTATCGATACTATGTGCAGTGCATTAGAACGCCCAACCCCCCTTTTTGATCGGTCAGCAATTAGCTGATTGGCCGAATGCGCTACTTCCCCTTTCTTTTTGACTTTGTAGACTTTTGGAGACTTTGTAGAGCACAAAGTCCAAATTGTGAATCTAGTATTTAAGCCGCACTTTTCGGAAATAAAGTTCAGAATTGTTCTAGCAGCCACAACCGCTTCTACTATTCTAATTCAGGCACCTTCGGGCGCCAAGTGATAAATCGGCACGGACCACTGTGCCAAATAGTGGTAGGCGACAGACCGGAGGTCTGTATTGGCCTGTCGTCCTAGGGACACATACACAGTAGACTCCCAACACTACACAGTAGACTCCCAACATTACATGGCGATCCTGCCCAACCGGACCGGGAATTTTCTTAATATCTAATTAATTCACTTTCTCAACAAGCCAAAATGTTAGATTAAAGACATTTTTCACAAGGAATAGCCATGTTACTGGCGTTCCTTGCGATATGACGTAAATTCTTCGAGATGACTATTCAAAATTCACCAACCATTACCGGCGATATGGAAAAACCCCATCGCCCCCACCTTCCTGATATAATGACTCTTCAGGAAATTCGTCGCCACCAGACGAAATCAAAAATTTACAAGATGCGACAAGTACATTTTTCGCTTGAAACAATTGAAGAAGAAGCTCAAGAAGCTTTCCCAACCAGCAGCAATTGAAGCCAAAGAAGAAGCTCGCGCACGATGCCAGCGAGATGTCAGGCGACAGAACTTCGCCAAAATTTTTTTTACTATAATGAGATATTTAAAATAATTTTCTTTCAATTTGACTATAATAATTTTCAAAATAATTCCTTTATAATATACATACATGTTAGACGCAAAGTCTTGAAATGGTCAGAAAGTTGGACCACTTTTTCAAAAAAAAAAAAAAAAAAGCCGTAAGGCATGGCAATAGAAATTAGCCAACATTTTCTTACTATTAAAATATAATTTCACTATCAACATTTAAAATAATAATTTAATTAAATCAATTAATTACAACTAAAACTTGAAAATTCGATCAATTATATAGTAATTCATTAAATTTTATATTACAATTCAATTTCGTTTCTAACATGGAAATACTTTTATACATTTAAAATAATTTTCTTTCTTGATTTAAAAAAATAATTAGTAAAGTAACATAGCATACACATGTAAGACTTTTTAAAGATTTTCAAGTTAACAATTACTTTTAATACACACATTAAATATTAGAATTTAATTTACTTTTGCAAAAATATCCTAATTAATACTACAACTAAAGAACATTGCACACATTTTGAATATGAAAGTCAGAAAAATTTTCTGTGCAACACTGAAAGTAAAATCAACAATTTTTAAAATGAACAAATTTCTAATTGATGAACATACAGCAGCATTTTAGCAAAACAAAAATGTACATTTTCTAATTTCGCCTCCAAGTACTTCAGTCAAGCAAAGCATTAACAAGTAAGGAAGTATCAGTCGGGTTTCACCGACAGAGTAATACCCTACACCATGTTCCCAAGTAGGGTGATAATTCACTGAAATTGTGGGTGCTTTTGATTTACAACCCACATAGTGGGCGGACCACGCCCATTTTTGGCAGACTACAAGATATACCTAATAGGACTATACATGCCAAATATTGATGCTCTGGCAGGTGTACAACAGATGTTATCGGTATATTTATTTTACTGCCCCCATGGTGGGCGGACCATGCCCATTTTTGGAGAATTAAAAGATATTCTTACCAGGAACGAAGTAACCAAATCTAGACGCTCTGGTGTATATATTATGGAAGTTAAGAGGGTTTTTCGTTTATCGCCTATATAGTGGGCGCACCACGCCCATTTTCTTCTATGGCATCTAAGACCTATATATCAACTTGGAAACCGAATTTCATTCATTTATATTCGTAACTAGTCAATTGGGAGCCATTTTACCGGAAAAAGTTTGCCGCCTATATAGTGGGCGGACCACGCCCATTTTTTCGTATGACATAGATAACCGCCCCCTTAACTTGAATACCAAGTATTATTCTTTTCAATGATTAATTAGACAAATTACAGTAATTTGATCGCAAAAAACCCGAGGTAGAGGGACTTATAGGTCCATTGGGGGCGTATCCTTCGACCGATTTGAATAATTTTAACACTTTACCTAACCCGAAGTTCACTGTCACTGTGTACCAAATTTGGTCCAAATCGGGCAACTCCTTCTTTCTTTTTTTTGCGTACACGCAGACAGACAGACAGACGGACGGACAGACGGACAGACGGACAACCGGAAATGAAAAGAGAAAGTGTTTCTGATCATTTCTATATACTTATGTCTATACCTAGGAAGGCTGCTTTAATGCGTTACAATTTTGGCACAAAGTTATTATACCCTATTACCATAGGTGTAGGGTATAAAAACATTACAGCTTATAGACAAGAATAAGAATTAGCTAGAAATTCCTTAAAATGACAGAAAGAAATATGTAGTTCCAAATTTAAAGCTCACCCGTCTGTATAACGTATTAGATAGTATAGGTAGAGCAATATATTCAAAATTAAAGCCAAAACATCAAACAGCAAAAACAAGGAGCAGAGCAGGAAAAGTAGAGAGTGTGATCACGCAGAGATCAGATACAAGTGCCACTAATGAGCCCGTACACCTCTACATGTGGAACTGTATTCCGATTTCTGACGTTATAAAGGTAGATGAAAATAAAATTATATAAAAAAAAACTTTTTAAAAATAAGCTTTAATTTATTTAATGTACTAAAAAGTAGAAAATAAATTGTTTTTAAGTCACCTGTATCTTACTATCCATAAAAGCTTGGGGCGCTCATGTGTTCAATATTTGTCAAACAGTTACCACAATATTTTATTTAAATAATTTTTTGCAAATAGATTCTAGTAATGAAAGATATGTTGAATTTGGATATTGAGCGCACAAGCTTTTATTGATAGTAAGATACAGGTGACTTAAAAACAATTTATTTTATACTTTTTAGTACATTAAATAAATTAAAGCTTATTTTTAAAAAGTTTTTTTTTATATAATTTTATTTTCTACTTTTTAGTCTTCCATAAATTCAATTTTAGAGCTCTGAAATTTTTCACAAAAAGAATTTAAAACTTGCAGAGCAGTACACAATATTTAGGGTATTCACAGTGTTTCCTATCGTCAGATGTCATATCCTCAATTTAACAAATAATACGGCTGTGATCGACCCTAATATTCGTGGCATATTTGTGACGCGGTGAGTTGTTGCTATTTTGCCAGCAGGGCGCGGCAAGTAAGTTCCTATCGTTTTTCATTGATGTGTGGTGTACCTATAATTATAGACTGAAGCCCAAGTGTGTAGTTGCTTGAAAAGTGCCACGCCCCCTGTCCTACGCCCATAAAATTTTACCAGTGGGACGACACATCCAAGAGGCGACTGCATACGAAATTTCAATGCTGCACGACCTTTAGTTCCAAAGCTAATCGAGATCAAAAATTTTGTTTGTATGGGGGGTGCCACGCCCCCTTATCCTACGCCCATAAAATTTTACCAATGGGACGACACATCCAAGAGGCGACTGCGTACGAAATTTCAATGCTGCACGACCTTTAGTTCCAAAGCAAATCGAGATCAAAAATTTGGTTTATATGGGGGGTGCCACGCCCCCTTATCCTACGCCCATAAATTTTACCAGTGGGACGACACATCCAAGAGGCGACTGCATACGAAATTTCAATGCTGCACGACCTTTAGTTCCAAAGCTAATCGAGATCAAAAATTTTGTTTGTATGGGGGGTGCCACGCCCCCTTATCCTACGCCCATAAAATTTTACCAATGGGACGACACATCCAAGAGGCGACTGCGTACGAAATTTCAATGCTGCACGACCTTTAGTTCCAAAGCAAATCGAGATCAAAAATTTAGTTTATATGGGGGGTGCCACGCCCCCTTATCCTACGCCCATAAAATTTTACCAGTGGGACGACACATCCAAGAGGCGACTGCATACGAAATTTCAATGCTGCACGACCTTTAGTTCCAAAGCTAATCGAGATCAAAAATTTTGTTTGTATGGGGGGTCCCACGCCCCCTTATCCAGCGCCCCCCTTATTTTCTCAGTAGAAGGATATCAATATGCAGTAAGTTCCTACCGAGTTTCATTGATGTGTGATGTGTAGTTCTAAAGTTCTACACAAATCTGGAGTTTATAAAAAAGTGCCACGCCCCTTGTCCTACGCCCATAAAATTTATTGATTCATGTATTGGGCTCTAGATTAGGCATGTATGCAAAGTTTCAGATCTCTAAGTAGTCGGGAAGTGGGTGAAAAATTGATTACTAGATTTGACGACATACATACCTGATTTGAAGTTAATATAAAGCTTATAAAAAAATTATATAAAAAAAAACTTTTTAAAAATAAGCTTTAATTTATTTAATGTACTAAAAAGTAGAAAATAAATTGTTTTTAAGTCACCTGTATCTTACTATCCATAAAAGCTTGGGGCGCTCATGTGTTCAATATTTGTCAAACAGTTACCACAATATTTTATTTAAATAATTTTTTGCAAATAGATTCTAGTAATGAAAGATATGTTGAATTTGGATATTGAGCGCACAAGCTTTTATTGATAGTAAGATACAGGAGACTTAAAAACAATTTATTTTCTACTTTTTAGTACATTAAATAAATTAAAGCTTATTTTTAAAAAGTTTTTTTTTATATAATTTTATTTTCTACTTTTTAGTCTTCCATAAATTCAATTTTAGAGCTCTGAAATTTTTCACAAAAAGAATTTAAAACTTGCAGAGCAGTACACAATATTTAGGGTATTCACCGTGTTTCCTATCGTCAGATGTCATATCCTCAATTTAACAAATAATACGGCTGTGATCGACCCCAATATTCGTGGCATATTTGTGACGCGGTGAGTTGTTGCTATTTTGCCAGCAGGGCGCGGCAAGTAAGTTCCTATCGTTTTTCATTGATGTGTGGTGTACCTATAATTATAGACTGAAGCCCAAGTGTGTAGTTGCTTGAAAAGTGCCACGCCCCCTGTCCTACGCCCATAAAATTTTACCAGTGGGACGACACATCCAAGAGGCGACTGCATACGAAATTTCAATGCTGCACGACCTTTAGTTCCAAAGCTAATCGAGATCAAAAATTTTGTTTGTATGGGGGGTGCCACGCCCCCTTATCCTACGCCCATAAAATTTTACCAATGGGACGACACATCCAAGAGGCGACTGCGTACGAAATTTCAATGCTGCACGACCTTTAGTTCCAAAGCAAATCGAGATCAAAAATTTGGTTTATATGGGGGGTGCCACGCCCCCTTATCCTACGCCCATAAAATTTTACCAGTGGGACGACACATCCAAGAGGCGACTGCATACGAAATTTCAATGCTGCACGACCTTTAGTTCCAAAGCTAATCGAGATCAAAAATTTTGTTTGTATGGGGGGTCCCACGCCCCCTTATCCAGTGCCCCCCTTATTTTCTCAGTAGAAGGATATCAATATGCAGTAAGTTCCTACCGAGTTTCATTGATGTGTGATGTGTAGTTCTAAAGTTCTACACAAATCTGGAGTTTATAAAAAAGTGCCACGCCCCTTGTCCTACGCCCATAAAATTTATTGATTCATGTATTGGGCTCTAGATTAGGCATGTATGCAAAGTTTCAGATCTCTAAGTAGTCGGGAAGTGGGTGAAAAATTGATTACTAGATTTGACGACATACATACCTGATTTGAAGTTAATATAAAGCTTATAAAAAAGAGATTGACGTCAAATAAAAGAATTTAAAGTCGCGCTTAGAAGTTTGCCAAGTATATTGAATTGAATTAAAGTGGATCGGTAGTAGCGATAATCCAACCTCGGACTAAGGTCAGGTCGGAGAAGCTATCTATCCTGATGAATATTGAATTGAAGAAATGTTATGCATGTGAGGAAAGTCGCTCTTTCCATGAAGTTATTAATGAATTAGGAAACTGAAAGGTCGGCAAACACCTGTTTCCATGTGATCCACAGTACAAGAAGAATAGAAGAAAAGAACAAGAAGAATAATAAAAATGAATCACACGGAGATCACACCGTAGTGAAGAAGATCAATTGCTATAATAAGACTCCCTTTGAATAAATTAATGGCGGATTAGAATAAAGTCACTGAACTCGAAAAATTATTGACTAGGATAGCTATTGGAATGAAGTACAGGAATAAATTAAAATACATGCAAAAATGAAGTACAGGCAAAAAGAAATAAAAAGAGGCATGCAGCTGCTAAAGTAAAATTCAGAAACAATGTAACAACATTCAAACGCACTTAAAGCAAAACCCAAATTTTATTACACCACAAAAATTGTAAACAATGACATACTCATAATTTCAGTTCATTCAAAATTTTTATTCCTTATGTAACAAAAATTTTCTCTAAAGGGTAAGGGTGTAGTGCATACGGCCAAGTGAGGCAACAAAGTAACGTAATATAAATAGGACAATGCCAAATGCAAAATGTAAACAAAATACAAAATATAGAGCAAGCATTGAACCTTTTGAAGTGGCACACTTTGTGACACATTGTATCGACTGCCCGCACTACGCTAGCATGCGACATCTGACTCCATGCTTGCCAGCAGCGAGCGTTGACCGCGCCATGCGACGCAGCGACGTTGAACTCGCTGAGTCGGCAATACGCGTGCTCGCGCACATAGTAAAAGTAGGGGCATGCATGTACATACATACAAACATACATGCATGCGCGTATCGATACTATGTGCAGTGCATTAGAACGCCCAACTCCCTTTTTGATCGGTCAGCAATTAGCTGATTGGCCGAATGCGCTACTTCCCCTTTCTTTTTGACTTTGTAGACTTTTGGAGACTTTGTAGAGCACAAAGTCCAAATTGTGAATCTAGTATTTAAGCCGCACTTTTTGGAAATAAAGTTCAGAATTGTTCTAGCAGCCACAACCGCTTCTACTATTCTAATTCAGGCACCTTCGGGCGCCAAGTGATAAATCGGCACGTACCACTGTGCCAAATAGTGGTAGGCGACAGACCGGAGGTCTGTATTGGCCTGTCGTCCTAGGGACACATACACAGTAGACTCCCAACACTACACAGTAGACTCCCAACATTACACTTGCTTGGCTGCCAATATGAAGCAAGGAATGATGCTTTCTGTGGCAATGAATGCAAGTAAAATCACTTGTGCAATTTTCTTTTGTGTGAGAGAAGGCGAGACAATTTTTGCATAGAAGGTTTTCTGTTACGAATTGAAGTCGCTTGTGAACAGGGAGTTGCGACAAGATTTCAGTGGGTGACTTTCATTGCAGAGCTGACATGAGAGTAATCTGCTCTCTGAGAAGTGCCATTGAATCTGGTTGTGTTGGGAAACACTTGTAGTTGGATTGGGCTTCATTGTGTGTGAACGAAATATGCTAAGTCTCTCAAGCACTTCGTATCTGCTCGTGAGAAACTCATTCATTTGTGACCATTGAGGATGGCCCTTTTGAGAGCTGAGGGATTGCTCCCAAAGTGACAAAGTTTTCTTGGGTAATTTTATCGAGCAGATATACACAAGAAGGGGATCCCAATTTTCGGTGGAGATACCGTGGGAAGCGAGAGCTGAGAGACAGGAGTTTATTTTTAATTGCAGAGATTCAATTAAATCACTGTCTTCAGACTGTACAACGGGGATGTTGAGTAGGGTTTTTATTTGGTTATCCACCAAACACCTCTTATTTTCGAATTGACATTTGAGAGCGTCCCAGGCCAGTGTAAAACTTTCGTCAGTCAATGGTAATTGTTTGACGATTTTACTGGCTTTGCCTTGCGTTACCGGAGGTGGTATAATTTTTGTACTGGTGTCAACGCGGGATGGTCGATATATATGGCAGTGAACATGTCCCGAAAGAATGGCCACTGCTCATAGTCACCAAAGAATATATCCGTATCACACGGGGGAATTTCAAGGCAAATATTTGGCTCTTGGGCAGACATAATTTCTTTTAAATAAGTTATGTGAGAGTGATAGGCTGATTTATATTTTGAAATAATGCCGTTTGAAAATTCGAATTATCCCACTGTGCGAAAAGTCGGCACTGCAACACGCAAAGAGAATTGTGTTCAGCAATAGCCAACTTGTCCCACTGTACCGAGAGAGTTGGTACCAACACAGAGAGTGTAGTATTGCGTGGGTGCAGCTGCAGCAGGTAGCGCAGCAAGCGATCGCACAGGAGAATGCGACACAAAGAGGAATTAGAAAAACTGCACGGGAGTATGTGCGTAAGATGTGTATGCTTATGGGAAAGGCAGAACTACACGAGAGAAGGTATTTATGCACGTATGTAAGTAAATAAGTCAATCGCACAGTTAGATGCACACGGGATTGTGCTTATTATTAAATATTTGCAAAAATAAGAGAGATATATTTTTGCAACAATATTCAATAATTTATATGAGAATATAAGTGGAACGGACTTACTCAGTAAATTGGGATATTTATGGAGTGGGAATTCCGTCCACGAGATTGTTGTGTCCGGGTTTAGACAGGGAAACATCTGGAACGGCAACACTGGAATTGTGAATGGAATGAGTGTGAATGGCGTGTCGCCAGTACGGGAAACAAAAACCCCTCTCCTTTCCCCATCCGGCCCTCTCCGACGAATACAGTGTTGCCGTTCCAGATGTTTCCCTGTCTAAACCCGGACTGTGTTGATTTAGCGGGGGCTGGCTCCGGCTAAACTTTTTACCCTTTGTTTACGTCAAAGAGAGTATAAGGAGAAGAGGTAACAACCCGTTCCAGTGCTAAAAATGCGTGACTTTAGTACAGAAAAACTAGTAGAAAACTGACTCATTCTACCCAGAAACCTGCTCATTTTTCTCGAGCGATTCCGGCCATTATGTTGCCGCTTGTGTGGCGGATATTGAGTAAATTCAAGAAGCGGTTTGTTCGGCGCAGGATAGATTGAGTTTCTTTCGCATTCCCCATGCAGTCGAATTCGACAGTATCGCTGCTGATGTCAAGCAGAACAGGCCAAAGTGTGGATGTTCTGCTTGTTCTCATGTATGTTCCAACACGTGGCAAAAACCGGTTTTGGGAAATTGGTTTGCTGCGAGTGCCGTACATTTCTCAATTTCTTGATTCTTTGCCGTCTTGTCGAATTTTCGTTTTGCCGACTGCAAACTGACAAATGGCAATTTCCTATTAGACAAATAATATGTTTGCTTGTCTTTAAATTTTATCAAATTAAGCGCAGTGCATTTTTCAAAAATTTGTCTTTATTTAATATTTTTTCATCTATTTTATTTGCATTGATATACATATCTTGGTAAAGCACTTTTCTCAGATTTTGCAGATACTTTTCGTCAAATATTTTTTAAGGTCATATTTTTTTAAAGAGCACATTAAATATACATTAATTAATCACATTTATCCAATATACATACTTACATCCCTTTCAACACTTATTTCTGTCCTTAAGCAGCACACCCGACGACAGCATTATTTGAGCTGTCCGTCCGTTTGTTTACATTTTTTATACACACTTGCCTGGGATGCTGTTTTGATGTGTGTGTGTGTTGCCTGCAAATTTTTCGCCTTTTTGAACGCATTCTACCTAGTAAGTATTTTTTATGTCGCGACCACTGCGGACGGCTAGGCGTGCAGGTGTTTGGCGCGGTTGTCTATGATAAGAGGTCGGTTGCAGATTTTGTAATAAAGGAACGTCATTATGTTGTGGAAAAAACTGGCCTTTGTGATATTTAAGAAGCATTTTACAAAATAAATAAATTCGAAATTGAGGGAGGCTTTTATGAGGGAACTTACTTTTTCAATATGCAACCAATTTAGCAATTTTAACACAAAGCAAAAATTCTGAGGCCAATGTCGACAAAATCACTTGCTCACTCACTCATTAAAATGACGTCGCAATAATGTTCAACAAATTTATTTGTAATTCATCGGGATAATTCTATTTTATGGTATAAACTAACTATTTTGTGTGTATTTATGATCAAATCGATGAGGCTGGTAAAAACTGAAAATTCAGTTTGTTGCAATTGCATTTCTTTCTATTTTCGAAAATTTTTAATGCTGGTCCTGTAATATCAAATTAAGATCAAAAGCAAACATTGTTCAGTGCAATTTTT
Organism: Neria commutata; assembly: GCA_963457695.1. NCBI lineage: Eukaryota > Metazoa > Arthropoda > Insecta > Diptera > Micropezidae > Neria > Neria commutata. The sequence goes on along the minus strand of OY735247.1, from coordinate 37,844,862 downwards.
CAAGTTTACAATGCTTATAAATGTTCAGTTGCACGAATTTCCGTAGGAGCATAGAATGTCGACATTACCACCACAAAAACGAAACTACGTCCGTTGAATCGGTGAAAAGAGGCACGCTACATTCCACTTTTTTCCTTCAATTCAGCGACATACAGAAAGAAAACCGCTTAAAAATTATTGCGACGTCATTTTAATGGGTGAGTGAGCAAGTGATTTTGTCGACATTGGCCTCAGAATTTTTGCTTTGTGTTAAAATTGCTAAATTGGTTGCATATTGAAAAAGTAAGTTCCCTCATAAAAGCCTCCCTCAATTTCGAATTTATTTATTTTGTAAAATGCTTCTTAAATATCACAAAGGCCAGTTTTTTCCACAACATAATGACGTTCCTTTATTACAAAATCTGCAACCGACCTCTTATCATAGACAACCGCGCCAAACACCTGCACGCCTAGCCGTCCGCAGTGGTCGCGACATAAAAAATACTTACTAGGTAGAATGCGTTCAAAAAGGCGAAAAATTTGCAGGCAACACACACACACATCAAAACAGCATCCCAGGCAAGTGTGTATAAAAAATGTAAACAAACGGACGGACAGCTCAAATAATGCTGTCGTCGGGTGTGCTGCTTAAGGACAGAAATAAGTGTTGAAAGGGATGTAAGTATGTATATTGGATAAATGTGATTAATTAATGTATATTTAATGTGCTCTTTAAAAAAATATGACCTTAAAAAATATTTGACGAAAAGTATCTGCAAAATCTGAGAAAAGTGCTTTACCAAGATATGTATATCAATGCAAATAAAATAGATGAAAAAATATTAAATAAAGACAAATTTTTGAAAAATGCACTGCGCTTAATTTGATAAAATTTAAAGACAAGCAAACATATTATTTGTCTAATAGGAAATTGCCATTTGTCAGTTTGCAGTCGGCAAAACGAAAATTCGACAAGACGGCAAAGAATCAAGAAATTGAGAAATGTACGGCACTCGCAGCAAACCAATTTCCCAAAACCGGTTTTTGCCACGTGTTGGAACATACATGAGAACAAGCAGAACATCCACACTTTGGCCTGTTCTGCTTGACATCAGCAGCGATACTGTCGAATTCGACTGCATGGGGAATGCGAAAGAAACTCAATCTATCCTGCGCCGAACAAACCGGTTCTCGAATTTACTCAATATCCGCCACACAATGGCCGGAATTGCTCGAGAAAAATGAGCAGGATTCTGGGTAGAATGAGTGAGTTTTCATCTGGGTTTTCTGTACTAAAGTCACGCATTTTTAGGACTGGAACGGGTTGAGCCCTCTTCTCCTTATATTCTCTTTGCCTTATACTCTCTTTGGTTTACGTCGGCTGCCACCTTCTGCTGCGGGTGATGTTTTTGTTGTTGTGCGGCTACAGGCAATTTTTTGGGGGTTTGAACTGCTGAAACACTAATAGTGAATGTTCAAGAAAGTCCTGGCTCAAATTTGGCTCGAAGGACCATGTTTAAACTCGTACGAGGTGTACGAGTTTTTATTTTTTAAACAAAGAAAAGAAATAGGAAATATTTCAATTTGAATTTTGCGCGGAGTTGCGCGTTTTACTTTATATTATTTAACAATTTATTTAAAATTTATATGGAGGCCACGGAGTTGTGGTGTTGCCGGCGCAGCGCTTTCTTGGAGAGTGTGTACGGCCTCTCTGGCGAAGAGCAAGAGAACCGTCCGCTGTGGTTGCTGCTGTGGAGCTGCACAGTGGGCAGATCCGGCTTAAACAAACTTAAACTACTTAAATTATAAAAATAAAGTACATATTTCACTTTTTAAAATTAATAAATTTAAAGGAAATCAATGTAATAATAATAATAAATATTCACGAATTTTACCCCCACTAAAAGAACAAATACCAGAAAAAATTTTTCCATGTTGTCTATAAGCATATAAATATTAAGTATAAGCCGCACTGAAAAAAGATAATAAGGCTAAAAAAATTATAGTTAAAAAAGATCATCTAACAATTCTATTTAATACAAAAATTTCTCCTAATAAATTTAAAGTAGGGGGAGCCGCCATATTAGCAGAACTTAATAAAAATCATCATAAAGTTATCGAAGGTATAAAATGTAGTTATGGTTTGTCTTCAGGCTCAAGGTCTTCCTAATTAAAAAACGTTCGATGAATTTTAATTATTTATTCTAGGCCAATATTTCGACGTCCATCGGATGTCATCATCAGGGCCACTGAATATAAAAATATATATGTATACAACATATTTTAACAAATTGTACAAAAACAAAAAACCTATTAAACAAGAAGGATTGACCTATTACTTACATATATGGAAAATGAACTTGACACAGAACTAAATATAACAATTAAAATTAAACAAACAAACAATTTTACAAAAAACTAAAAACTAACACTAAGTGCAGTCAGTGTTGCTGCGTCCTCGTCTGGTTTCTAACTAATTTCGTTGACTGAGTCCTCTGTTTTTCTACCAGGTGTCTGTAAATATTAGCGCATTTGTCTGTGTCTGTTTTGAAATTTAGTCGCAAGTGTGCTGGTGTATTAATAATATGTAGCATTTCCAGGGTATATCTCCGTACGTAGTTTGTCTCTTGTTGCAGCACTCTTACATTTTCAAAATCTGGGGTATGGTTGAGTGTTGTGCCAAGGCTGTTTTTTGCTCCATAGGTTTTGTACGTGATTTGTGATCCGATTTATGTGATGATATTCTAGTTTTTAATTTTGATTTAGTGGTGCCTACGTAGATTTTATTGCAATTATTCGATCCGTCTCCTTTGCATGTTATTTTATATATTAAGTCTGATTTTTCTCCTATGTCCATTTTAGCTTTGGTGTTGCTGTAAACTTGTCCCAGTGTATTAACTGTTTTGGTTGTTATTTTGCACTTGTCAGTGTCGTAGCACTTCGCTGTAATGATCCTCTCAGTCATTCCAGGTATATACGTCATAGATTTGTATATTTTGGGTGGTAGTTCCGTATTTTGTCCATTGTTATCCTTCCTCCTGGAGTGTTTTTTAATTAAATCCAACGTTGTTTTCGTAGGGAATCCGTTTTTTGTTAGTATGTCCATGACCTTCTTGATGTTGTTTTTGTGAAACCGCGCGTCGCTAATTGTTAGTAGGGGAGAGGGGGGGTACCTTCGTCTACTTTTTTTTGAAGGCCTATATTTCAGAAGGTAATGAAAATATTTAAAAACCGATTAGACTGTTACAATACCTCATTATTTAACAATAAAATGTTATACTAAAAGTTCTTTAAAAAGTTCCGTTTGTATTATTTTTTTCAAGATTAGTAAAAAAAGTCATTTCGCTGAATGTGCCCCCATGCCAGGGTAGCTTCGGCATTTGGCGGGGCACTTTCAGCATTCACACTTTAAAGTACCATAAGGTGATACAAAATCTTGTTTAGACTAGATAAGACATGCTTTTGGTTACATAACACGTTTTTATTATTTTTGCATTAAAAAATTTAAAAAAAATCATGTTTAAGAGCTTAAAAAAAATTTACTTATTATCAAATTTTTTTTATAAATTATTTGTTATATATAATGTTTAAAGTGCTAAGATCGACCCTAATATTAATTTTGTGTGGTTATGGGAGGTTTAAGCCAGGCTCGAGGGTCTTGGAAGCTTCAACTCGATTTCGATTTTTAGTACCTGTGAAGTTATATTGACGAATGTGCCCCATGAAAAAAAGACGAGTCCACCCTGGTGTCACTTTTTTTTCTTTTAATTTTTTTACTTCTAATTTCAGTGCTTTATTTTCACATAAAACTCTTTTATTTACAAAATAATTGGTATTCAAGTAATATTAATACAATTTTGTTCGAAATAATGGTATAAATACGGCACAAACTTCTTACGTTACCGACCTGAAAATTCGGCAACGAAGCGCGAAAACACAAAATCAAACGTAACTTTGTCAGCTGTTCAGATAGAGATGGCAAACTTTGTGAGGAGTATTTATGCTAGTGATGGGTTAGTTTTTGCTAATAAACAGTGATGTTCGGTGACTCCTTCATACCGAAATCGCCTTTGACGAATGTGCCCCAAGGACGAAGGTACCCCCCTCTCCCCTACTCTGTTTATAAAATTGCTCGCCGTGTTCATAATTATCTTCTTGGTGTGTTTAGAATTGTAATTTATCAGGCGTCCCGAGGCAGTGTGCTTTTGGTACCAGTCGATCACCAATTTGTCCTCCATTCTTATTACCAACGTGTCCAAATGAGATAATGTCCCATTATCCTCTAGTTCTTTGGTAAATTTTATGTTGCGATGAAATCCGTTAAGAGCATTTAAAGTATCGTCAATTTTGTCTCGTTTTACAATTGCAAACAGGTCATCCACATATTTAGTCAGTACTCTAGGTCTATCATTTAACTCGTCCATAACTGTATCTAACAAAGATGGACTAAAAACATAGGTATCTTAACTAAAAACGCAAAAATTAAAGACAAGTATAATAATTCATAATCAAATAAATAAAAAGATATTAAATAAAAATTTATTAAATTTAAACTATTATATAAATAAAAAATTCCTACTAACATAGGCAATGAAACTAATAAAGTATAAAATAATAAATAAATTCCAGCCTGCAACCGCTCAGGCTGATACCCCCAACCTAAAATTAAAAACAAGGTAGGAACCAAACTTCTTTCAAAAAATAAATAAAACATAAATAAACTTATTCTTCTAAAAGTTAAAACTAAAAATAATAATAAAAAAAGAATATTAACGGTCCCCCATTAGAAAAAAGTCAAAAATTTCGATTTGTGACAAATCGTTAATTTTTTGTCCCACTTGCTTATAAGTTAAGATATCTAAAAGTGGTCTTCTGCACTATATTCTAGGCATTTGAAATTAACTAAAACGCCCGAAGAAAACAGTAAAAAAATTTTAAATTTTTTGAAATTTTTTATACGGTCCCCAATTAGAAAAAAGTCAAAAATTTCGATTTGGGCCAAATCGTTAATTTTTTGTCCCACTTGCTCATAAGTTAAAATATCCAAAAGTGGTCTTCTGCACTATATTATATGAATTTGAAATTAACTAAAACGCCCGAAAAAACAGTAAAAAATTTTTTTACTTTTTGAAATTTTTTATACGGTCCCCCATTAGAAAAAAGTAAAAAATTTCGAATTGAGCCAAATCGATGATTTTTCGTCCCACTTGCTTATAAGTTAAAATATCCAAAAGTGGTCTTCTGCACTATATTCTAGGCATTTGAAATTAACTAAAACGCCCGAAAACACAGTAAAAAAAATATAAAATTTTTGGAAATTTTTTATACGGTCCCCCATTAGAAAAAAGTCAAAAATTTCGATTTGGGCCACATCGACAATTTTTCGTCCCACTTGCTCATAAGTTAAAATATCCAAAAGTGGTCTTCTGTACTATATTCTAGGCATTTGAAATTAACTAAAACGCCCGAAAAAACAGTAAAAAAAATTTTAAATTTTTTGAAATTTTTTATACGGTCCCCTATTAGAAAAAAGTCAAAAATTTCGATTTGGGCCAAATCGTTAATTTTTTGTCCCACTTGCTCATAAGTTAAAATATCCAAAAGTGGTCTTCTGCACTATATTCTAGGCATTTGAAATTAACTAAAACCCCCAAAAAACAGTAAACAAATTTAAAATTTTTGAAATTTTTTATACGGTCCCCCATTAGAAAAAAGTCCAAAATTTCGATTTGAGCCAAATCGATGATTTTTCGTCCCACTTGCTTATAAGTTAAAATATCCAAAAGTGGTCTTCTGCACTATATTCTAGGCATTTGAAATTAACTAAAACGCCCGAAAACACAGTAAAAAAAATTGAAAATTTTTGGAAATTTTTTATACGGTCCCCCATTAGAAAAAAGTCAAAAATTTCGATTTGGGCCACATCGACAATTTTTCGTCCCACTTGCTCATAAGTTAAAATATCCAAAAGAGGTCTTCTGTACTATATTCTAGGCATTTGAAATTAACTAAAACGCCCGAAAAAAACAGTAAAAAAAATTTTAAATTTTTTGAAATTTTTTATACGGTCCCCTATTAGAAAAAAGTCAAAAATTTCGATTTGGGCCAAATCGTTAATTTTTTGTCCCACTTGCTCATAAGTTAAAATATCCAAAGGTGGTCTTCTGCACTATATTATATGCATTTTAAATTAACTAAAACGCCCGAAAAAAACAGTAAAAAAAATTTTAAATTTTTTGAAATTTTTTATACGGGCCCCCATTAGAAAAAAGGCAAAAATTTCGATTTGTGACAAATCGTTAATTTTTTGTCCCACTTGCTTATAAGTTAAGATATCCAAAAGTGGTCTTCTGCACTATATTCTAGGCATTTGAAATTAACTAAAACGCCCGAAAAAAACAGTAAAATTAATTTAAAATTTTTTGAATTTTTTTATACGGTCCCCCATTAGAAAAAAGTCAAAAATTTCGATTTGGGCCACATCGACAATTTTTCGTTCCACTTGCTCATAAGTTAAAATATCCAAAAGTGGTCTTCTGCACTATATTATATGCATTTGAAATTAACTAAAACGCCCGAAAAAACAGTAAAAAAAATTTAAAATTTTTGGAAATTTCTTATACGGTCCCCCATTAGAAAAAAGTCAAAAATTTCGATTTGGGCCAAATCGTTCATTTTTTGTCCCACTTGCTCATAAGTTAAAATATCCAAAAGTGGTCTTCTGCACTATATTCTAGGCATTTGAAATTAACTAAAACGCCCGAAAAAACAGTAAAAAAAATTTAAAATTTTTGGAAATTTTATATACGGTCCCCCATTAAAAAAGTCAAAAATTTCGATTTGTGACAAATCGTTAATTTTGTGTCCCACTTGCTTATAAGTTAAGATATCCAAAAGTGGTCTTCTGCACTATATTATATGCATTTGAAATTATCTAAAACGGCCAAAAAAACAGTAAACAAAATTTAAAATTTTTGAAATTTTTAATACGTTCCCCCATTAGAAAAAAGTCAAAAATTTCGATTTGGGCCACATCGATAATTTTTCGTCCCACTTGCTCATAAGTTAAAATATCCAAAAGTGGTCTTCTGCACTATATTCTAGGCATTTGAAATTAACTAAAACCCCAAAAAACAGTAAAAAAATTTAAAATTTTTTGAAATTTTTTATACGGTCCCCCATTAGAAAAAAGTCCAAAATTTCGATTTGAGCCACATCGACAATTTTTCGTCCCACTTGCTCATAAGTTAAAATATCCAAAAGTGGTCTTCTGTACTATATTCTAGGCATTTGAAATTAACTAAAACGCCCGAAAAAAACAGTAAAAAAAATTTAAAATTTTTTGAAATTTTTTATACGGGCCCCCATTAGAAAAAAGGCAAAAATTTCGATTTGGGCCACATCGATAATTTTTCGTCCCACTTGCTCATAAGTTAAAATATCCAAAAGTGGTCTTCTGCACTATATTCTAGGCATTTGAAATTAACTAAAACGCCCGAAGAAAACAGTAAAAAAAATTTTAAATTTTTTGAAATTTTTTATACGGTCCCCAATTAGAAAAAAGTCAAAAATTTCGATTTGGGCTAAATCGTTAATTTTTTGTCCCACTTGCTCATAAGTTAAAATATCCAAAAGTGGTATTCTGCACTATATTATATGAATTTGAAATTAACTAAAACGCCCGAAAAAACAGTAAAAAAAATTTTAAATTTTTTGAAATTTTTTATACGGGCCCCCATTAGAAAAAAGGCAAAAATTTCGATTTGTGACAAATCGTTAATTTTTTGTCCCACTTGCTTATAAGTTAAGATATCCAAAAGTGGTCTTCTGCACTATATTCTAGGCATTTGAAATTAACTAAAACGCCCGAAAAAAACAGTAAAATTAATTTAAAATTTTTTGAATTTTTTTATACGGTCCCCCATTAGAAAAAAGTCAAAAATTTCGATTTGGGCCACATCGACAATTTTTCGTTCCACTTGCTCATAAGTTAAAATATCCAAAAGTGGTCTTCTGCACTATATTGTGACGAATATGGGGGTTATACTACGGCAGCTAAAGAAAAGGACACCCTGTGCACGGTTACAGTTGAACAAGCATAGGCAAAACAAAAGCTTTAGCAAATATCAGCACCTCTGATTCGAAAGTGTTTCGAAGTTCTGACAAATATTGTGTATTGGAATTTTCTCGTACAATCCAGAAACAGGGCGAGCGAGAAGTTGTAGAATGTTCGACAGTAGCTGGCGAGAAACAGTAACAGGTATAAAAAGCGGCCGCCGGCAGTGTCGAGAGTCAGTCTTTGAGTAATAATTGAACGTGCAACATCGAGTCAGTTACCGAGTATCAAGTGAACGTGCAACATCGATTCCGAACGAGTGAACGTGAAGCATCGCAATCACAACCGAGGACAATTCAACTGCAACTGCAAAATAGTGCAAATCTTTGTAACAAAAGGATTGGAATAGTCAATCTGTTATTGGAATCAATAAAACCGTTACAAGCATTGAGCTTTTTGTGCATTATTCTTGACGATTACACAATCCAGTGATCCGAACCGAAGTAGCGGAGTACTTCAGCGGAATTACGTAACAATTGGTGTCAGAAGTGGGATTGTGCTAATCCAGAATAATGGTGAAGTTCGACCAGTTGAAAGTAGAGCAACTTAAGAAGGAGCTGGCCAAGCTAGGATTGCTGACAACAGGCTTGAAGTCCGAATTGCAGCACCGACTACGAGGGCCATTGGAGGCGAGAGGCTTTGATCTGGCAGAGCATGAGTTTGAGTGCGACTCAAAAGTGGCTGAGGTATCAGAGAAAGACATCGCTCCAATGAGTAGGGACATGAGCCAGTTGCTCGCTGCTATGCAAGGCATGATGGCCGAGAATTCTGAAATAATGAAGCGAGAATTTATGGAAACTTCGGAAAGAGTCGAGCAGAAAATGGAAGAAAACTCTGTGATCATAAAGAAAGAACTCCTGGAAAATTCTGTGAACATGGAGCAGAAACTACAAGAAAATTCTACACGAGTCGAGAAAAAGATGGAAGAAAATTCTGTGAACATGGAGCAGAAACTACAAGAAAATTCTACACGAATCGAGAAGAAGATGGAAGAAAATTCTACACAACTACGAGAGATTTCTGAGACTTTGACTGGAAAGGTGGACGAGCTCCAGGGAAAATTCAACGCGCTAGACGAGAGAGTGATGAAGATTGAATCAGGCAGAGACTGTACACTAGATGAAAAAGTGGCAAAAATACAAGCAGATCTGGAAAAGCAGCTGCAAGAACAATTGCAAGAGCAACTGCAAGAGCTGCAATTGCAAAGCCCACTGCCGCAAATAAGAGAATTCAGTGGTACGAAACTCAAAGCACCTACGTACGATGGGACAACGGCGTTTAACATCTTCCAACTGCAGTTTGAAACGACGGCCGCCCAGAATCGGTGGGGCGACGCAGAAAAGGCAGCGGCTCTGATAGTGGCATTGAAAGGAGCAGCAGCCGAGGTGTTACAGACGATTCCACCAATACTAAGATGCAGCTATGAGGCCATAATAAGTGCGGTAGGAAGGAAGTACGGTAGCGAGCACATGAAGCAGCTGTACTACATCGAGCTGAAGAATCGCAGGCAAAGGAGCGGTGAGAGCTTGCAGGTCTACGCAGCGGACATTGAGCGACTGGCACATTTAGCTCACTCTGACCTGGGCAGTGAACACTTGGAAAAGATGAAGATACAAGCATTCATCGAAGGAATTCGCGATCCAGAAATAAGACGCAGCGCAATAATGATGAGCAAAGCGACATTTACCGAGACGGTTACCAGTGCACTTACATACGAGGCAGCGTGGACCAGCACTATGCAATATTCTGCACCCAAAGTTCGCAGGATGGAAGCTGATGACGATGTTCTGTGTCAAGCAATCAAAACAGAACACTCGCCAGCGGATCGGACGATGAAGAAATTTACAGGAAAATGCTTCTATTGCGACAAAACAGGACACATGGCGAGGGAGTGCCACCTGCGTCGGAAACGTTCCAGATGGCGTATACCAGAACGGAGGTATGGCGAAAGAAAAGAGCAGAGCAGCAACGGCGACAAGGGAGTCGTGATAGAATCAAACAAGAAGCTGGCGAACAAGCAGGAAGAGGCATCCAGCAATCTGGAGGAACGAATTTACGCAGTACCTGTACTAGCATATCCGGTTCCTGGTGAAAAATTCATACTGCGCACGGATGCAAGTGCTACTGGAATCGGAGGAGTCCTTTCACAAGTCATTAAAGGCGAGGAAAAAGTAATTGGCTACTATGGCACTTCTTTAGCAAAACCGGAGAGAAAATACTGCGTCACTAAAAGAGCACTGCTGGCCGTGGTGAACAGTGTTACACATTTTCACAAATATCTCTTCGGGCAGCCGTTCCTGTTAAGAACGGATCATGCGGCACTCAGGTGGCTATTACAACTCAAGAACTCCGAAGGCCAAATTGCTCGATGGTTCGAACGATTGCAGAGGTACGATTTCGAAATAGAGTATCCTGAAGTAAGACTACATGGCAACGCCGATGCGCTATCCAGACGTCCCTGCAATACAGAATGCAGGCATTGCTCCAGAGCAGAGGAAGAAGAAGGACGAATCGATATTCGGTTGCTTAGTGTCTTGCCGGAAGAACAATGGACAGCAGAGCGAATAAGAACCGAGCAAAGAAATGATTCAGATCTGGCGAAAATAGTGGACTGCAAAGAAAGAGGTGTACGGCCAAGATTCAAAGAAATAGCGTGTGAAAGCGCCATCACTAAAGCATACTGGGCACAGTGGCAGAGCTTACAACTACGCGACGGGTGCTTGCATCGAAGATGGGAAAGCGAGGACGGAACAGCACATAGAAACTTAATTGTCGTTCCTAAAGTGCGAGTAACGGACATTGTGTCAGCATGTCACAATGGTTCGGGTGACGGTCATCTGGGAATCACCAAGACGGTGGAGAAGATAAATAAACGGTTCTACTGGGTAGGATGTAAGCAATCTGTTGCGGAATGGATTAAGACATGTGACAAATGCGTCACCGCTAAAGAACCCAAAACACGCGAGCCCACTTACGATAACAATGAGGACTTGGCGAGCAATAAGCGGAAGGAATTGGATGCGATGCACCAATATATGCGGAAACGCATGCGGTTGATGAGTGACAAGATGAAGGCCAGATACGATTTGAGGGCAAATTCCGAAGGCTTCGAAGAAGGACAACTAGTGATGCTTTACAACCCACAGCGCAAGAAGGGGCTGTGTCCGAAGTTACAAACGCATTGGGAGGAGCCAGACTGCGTGATCAAGCGATCAAATGACGTCGTATATCGAATACCGTTGAATGGCAAGAAGAGAGTTAAACTTAAAGTAGTCCATTTGGAGAGACTGGCACCCTATAAGGCTAAAGAAGCTATCCTTGTTCGGGACGAACAAGTTTAAGAGGAGGGCAGTGTGACGAATATGGGGGTTATACTACGGCAGCTAAAGAAAAGGACACCCTGTGCACGGTTACAGTTGAACAAGCATAGGCAAAACAAAAGCTTTAGCAAATATCAGCACCTCTGATTCGAAAGTGTTTCGAAGTTCTGACAAATATTGTGTATTGGAATTTTCTCGTACAATCCAGAAACAGGGCGAGCGAGAAGTTGTAGAATGTTCGACAGTAGCTGGCGAGAAACAGTAACAGGTATAAAAAGCGGCCGCCGGCAGTGTCGAGAGTCAGTCTTTGAGTAATAATTGAACGTGCAACATCGAGTCAGTTACCGAGTATCAAGTGAACGTGCAACATCGATTCCGAACGAGTGAACGTGAAGCATCGCAATCACAACCGAGGACAATTCAACTGCAACTGCAAAATAGTGCAAATCTTTGTAACAAAAGGATTGGAATAGTCAATCTGTTATTGGAATCAATAAAACCGTTACAAGCATTGAGCTTTTTGTGCATTATTCTTGACGATTACACAATCCAGTGATCCGAACCGAAGTAGCGGAGTACTTCAGCGGAATTACGTAACAATATTATATGCATTTGAAATTAACTAAAACGCCCGAAAAAACAGTAAAAAAAATTTAAAATTTTTGGAAATTTCTTATACGGTCCCCCATTAGAAAAAAGTCCAAAATTTCGATTTGAGCCAAATCGATGATTTTTCGTCCCACTTGCTTATAAGTTAAAATATCCAAAAGTGGTCTTCTGCACTATATTCTAGGCATTTGAAATTAACTAAAACGCCCGAAAACACAGTAAAAAAAATTTAAAATTTTTGGAAATTTTTTATACGGTCCCCCATTAGAAAAAAGTCAAAAATTTCGATTTGGGCCACATCGACAATTTTTCGTCCCACTTGCTCATAAGTTAAAATATCCAAAAGAGGTCTTCTGTACTATATTCTAGGCATTTGAAATTAACTAAAACGCCCGAAAAAAACAGTAAAAAAAATTTTAAATTTTTTGAAATTTTTTATACGGTCCCCTATTAGAAAAAAGTCAAAAATTTCGATTTGGGCCAAATCGTTAATTTTTTGTCCCACTTGCTCATAAGTTAAAATATCCAAAGGTGGTCTTCTGCACTATATTATATGCATTTGAAATTAACTAAAACGCCCGAAAAAAACAGTAAAAAAAATTTAAAATTTTTTGAAATTTTTTATACGGGCCCCCATTAGAAAAAAGGCAAAAATTTCGATTTGTGACAAATCGTTAATTTTTTGTCCCACTTGCTTATAAGTTAAGATATCCAAAAGTGGTCTTCTGCACTATATTCTAGGCATTTGAAATTAACTAAAACGCCCGAAAAAAACAGTAAAATTAATTTAAAATTTTTTGAATTTTTTTATACGGTGCCCCATTAGAAAAAAGTCAAAAATTTCGATTTGGGCCACATCGACAATTTTTGGTTCCACTTGCTCATAAGTTAAAATATCCAAAAGTGGTCTTCTGCACTATATTATATGCATTTGAAATTAACTAAAACGCCCGAAAAAACAGTAAAAAAAATTTAAAATTTTTGGAAATTTCTTATACGGTCCCCCATTAGAAAAAAGTCAAAAATTTCGATTTGGGCCAAATCGTTCATTTTTTGTCCCACTTGCTCATAAGTTAAAATATCCAAAAGTGGTCTTCTGCACTATATTCTAGGCATTTGAAATTAACTAAAACGCCCGAAAAAACAGTAAAAAAAATTTAAAATTTTTGGAAATTTTATATACGGTCCCCCATTAGAAAAAAGTCAAAAATTTCGATTTGTGACAAATCGTTAATTTTGTGTCCCACTTGCTTATAAGTTAAGATATCCAAAAGTGGTCTTCTGCACTATATTATATGCATTTGAAATTATCTAAAACGGCCAAAAAAACAGTAAACAAAATTTAAAATTTTTGAAATTTTTAATACGTTCCCCCATTAGAAAAAAGTCAAAAATTTCGATTTGGGCCACATCGATAATTTTTCGTCCCACTTGCTCATAAGTTAAAATATCCAAAAGTGGTCTTCTGCACTATATTCTAGGCATTTGAAATTAACTAAAACCCCAAAAAACAGTAAAAAAATTTAAAATTTTTTGAAATTTTTTATACGGTCCCCCATTAGAAAAAAGTCCAAAATTTCGATTTGAGCCACATCGACAATTTTTCGTCCCACTTGCTCATAAGTTAAAATATCCAAAAGTGGTCTTCTGTACTATATTCTAGGCATTTGAAATTAACTAAAACGCCCGAAAAAAACAGTAAAAAAAATTTAAAATTTTTTGAAATTTTTTATACGGGCCCCCATTAGAAAAAAGGCAAAAATTTCGATTTGGGCCACATCGATAATTTTTCGTCCCACTTGCTCATAAGTTAAAATATCCAAAAGTGGTCTTCTGCACTATATTCTAGGCATTTGAAATTAACTAAAACGCCCGAAAAAAACAGTAAAAAAAATTTAAAATTTTTTGAAATTTTTTATACGGTTCCCCATTAGAAAAAAGTCAAAAATTTCGATTTGGGCCACATCGACAATTTTTCATCCCACTTGCTCATAAGTTAAAATATCCAAAGGTGGTCTTCTGCACTATATTATATGCATTTGAAATTAACTAAAACGCCCGAAAAAAACAGTAAAAAAATTTAAAATTTTTTGAAATTTTTTATACGGGCCCCCATTAGAAAAAAGGCAAAAATTTCGATTTGGGCCACATCGTTAATTTTTCGTCCCACTTGCTCATAAGTTAAAATATCCAAAAGTGGTCTTCTGCACTATATTCTAGGCATTTGAAATTATCTAAAACGCCCGAAAAAAACAGTAAAAAAAATTTAACATTTTTTGAACTTTTTTATACGGTCCCCCATTAGAAAAAAGTCAAAAATTTCGATTTGGGCCACATCGATAATTTTTCGTCCCACTTGCTCATAAGTTAAAATATCCAAAAGTGGTCTTCTGCACTATATTCTAGGCATTTGAAATTAACTAAAACGCCCGAAAAAAACAGTAAACAAAATTTAAAATTTTTTGAAATTTTTTATACGGTCCCCCATTAGAAAAAAGTCAAAGATTTCGATTTGGGTCACATCGACAATTTTTCGTCCCACTTGCTCATAAGTTAAAATATCCAAAAGTGGTCTTCTGCACTATATTCTAGGCATTTGAAATTAACTAAAACGCCCGAAAAAAACAGTAAAAAAAATTGAACATTTTTTGAAATTTTTTATACGGTCCCCCATTAGAAAAAAGTAAAAATTTCGATTTGGGCCACATCGACAATTTTTCGTCCCACTTGCTCATAAGTTAAAATATCCAAAAGTGGTCTTCTGCACTATATTCTAGGCATTTGAAATTATCTAAAACGCCCGAAAAAAACAGTAAAAAAAATTTAAAATTTTTTGAACTTTTTTATACGGTCCCCCATTAGAAAAAAGTCAAAAATTTCGATTTGGGCCACATCGATAATTTTTCGTCCCACTTGTTCATAAGTTAAAATATCCAAAAGTGGTCTTCTGCACTATATTCTAGGCATTTGAAATTATCTAAAACGCCCGAAAAAAACAGTAAAAAAAATTTAAAATTTTTTGAACTTTTTTATACGGTCCCCCATTAGAAAAAAGTCAAAAATTTCGATTTGGGCCACATCGAAAATTTTTCGTCCCACTTGCTTATAAGTTAAAATATCCAAAAGTGGTCTTCTGCACTATATTCTAGGCATTTGAAATTAACTAAAACGCCCGAAAAAAACAGTAAAAAAAATTAAAAATTTTTTTAAATTATACGAGTTTATGTTTATTCGGCAGCTTGAATGTTAGAAAGAATAGTTTTTATTCGGACTGACTTGGCAAAGAAAAATGACAATACTTAGTTGTCTATTTCTGTTCTGAAACAAAGCAATTTTAAGTGTACAACAACAAAGAATTAGAATTATTGCTCACATGGGCAGGTCATATAGCTATTTCGGTTTTTGCCAGAAAACCTCATCAGTGACTTTTAATGTGAATTCTAATAATTTCTAAGCGATTAATTACTCGAAATAGAAGCATTAATGGTAAAGTCTGTGAAACGTAGGAGTTGAACGTTAGTCGTTTAGAAATTATTAGAATTCACATTAAAAGTCACTGATGAGGTTTTCTGGCAAAAACCGAAATAGCTATATGACCTGCCCATGTGAGCAATAATTCTAATTCTTTGTTGTTGTACACTTAAAATTGCTTTGTTTCAGAACAGAAATAGACAACTAAGTATTGTCATTTTTCTTTGGCAAGTCAGTCCGAATAAAAACTATTCTTTCTAACATTCAAGCTGCCGAATAAACATAAACTCGTATAATATGATAGGGAGGACACACCCAAATCAGAAAGTAAACATAATGTAAAAACGAAGAAATGTTCTTACAGAAACAAAAACTGATACATTCATTTGCCTCAAGTATGTGCTCCGATGGAGCTCTCAAGTAAGGCAAAAACAATTGCATTAGACAGTGTACAATAACAACAAACACTATGCGTTTGATATAGACAGCAGGTAACTGTGATGTTTGCCAGCGCAGAGTCGTCCAGTCCGATGGTGTGATGGTTAGCGCATTCGCTTACTACGTCATAGGTTCATGGTTCAACTCCTACGTTTCACAGACTTTACCATTAATGCTTCTATTTCGAGTAATTAGTCGTTTAGAAATTATTAGAATTCACATTAAAAGTCACTGATGAGGTTTTCTGGCAAAAACCGAAATAGCTATATGACCTGCCCATGTGAGCAATAATTCTAATTCTTTGTTGTTGTACACTTAAAATTGCTTTGTTTCAGAACAGAAATAGACAACTAAGTATTGTCATTTTTCTTTGGCAAGTCAGTCCGAATAAAAACTATTCTTTCTAACATTCAAGCTGCCGAATAAACATAAACTCGTATAATATGATAGGGAGGACACACCCAAATCAGAAAGTAAACATAATGTAAAAACGAAGAAATGTTCTTACAGAAACAAAAACTGATACATTCATTTGCCTCAAGTATGTGCTCCGATGGAGCTCTCAAGTAAGGCAAAAACAATTGCATTAGACAGTGTACAATAACAACAAACACTATGCGTTTGATATAGACAGCAGGTAACTGTGATGTTTGCCAGCGCAGAGTCGTCCAGTCCGATGGTGTGATGGTTAGCGCATTCGCTTACTACGTCATAGGTTCATGGTTCAACTCCTACGTTTCACAGACTTTACCATTAATGCTTCTATTTCGAGTAATTAGTCGTTTAGAAATTATTAGAATTCACATTAAAAGTCACTGATGAGGTTTTCTGGCAAAAACCGAAATAGCTATATGACCTGCCCATGTGAGCAATAATTCTAATTCTTTGTTGTTGTACACTTAAAATTGCTTTGTTTCAGAACAGAAATAGACAACTTAGTATTGTCATTTTTCTTTGGCAAGTCAGTCCGAATAAAAACTATTCTTTCTAACATTCAAGCTGCCGAATAAACATAAACTCGTATAATATGATAGGGAGGACACACCCAAATCAGAAAGTAAACATAATGTAAAAACGAAGAAATGTTCTTACAGAAACAAAAACTGATACATTCATTTGCCTCAAGTATGTGCTCCGATGGAGCTCTCAAGTAAGGCAAAAACAATTGCATTAGACAGTGTACAATAACAACAAACACTATGCGTTTGATATAGACAGCAGGTAACTGTGATGTTTGTCAGCGCAGAGTCGTCCAGTCCGATGGTGTGATGGTTAGCGCATTCGCTTATTACGTCATAGGTTCATGGTTCAACTCCTACGTTTCACAGACTTTACCATTAATGCTTCTATTTCGAGTAATTAGTCGTTTAGAAATTATTAGAATTCACATTAAAAGTCACTGATGAGGTTTTCTGGCAAAAACCGAAATAGCTATATGACCTGCCCATGTGAGCAATAATTCTAATTCTTTGTTGTTGTACACTTAAAATTGCTTTGTTTCAGAACAGAAATAGACAACTTAGTATTGTCATTTTTCTTTGGCAAGTCAGTCCGAATAAAAACTATTCTTTCTAACATTCAAGCTGCCGAATAAACATAAACTCGTATAATATGATAGGGAGGACACACCCAAATCAGAAAGTAAACATAATGTAAAAACGAAGAAATGTTCTTACAGAAACAAAAACTGATACATTCATTTGCCTCAAGTATGTGCTCCGATGGAGCTCTCAAGTAAGGCAAAAACAATTGCATTAGACAGTGTACAATAACAACAAACACTATGCGTTTGATATAGACAGCAGGTAACTGTGATGTTTGTCAGCGCAGAGTCGTCCAGTCCGATGGTGTGATGGTTAGCGCATTCGCTTATTACGTCATAGGTTCATGGTTCAACTCCTACGTTTCACAGACTTTACCATTAATGCTTCTATTTCGAGTAATTAGTCGTTTAGAAATTATTAGAATTCACATTAAAAGTCACTGATGAGGTTTTCTGGCAAAAACCGAAATAGCTATATGACCTGCCCATGTGAGCAATAATTCTAATTCTTTGTTGTTGTACACTTAAAATTGCTTTGTTTCAGAACAGAAATAGACAACTTAGTATTGTCATTTTTCTTTGGCAAGTCAGTCCGAATAAAAACTATTCTTTCTAACATTCAAGCTGCCGAATAAACATAAACTCGTATAATATGATAGGGAGGACACACCCAAATCAGAAAGTAAACATAATGTAAAAACGAAGAAATGTTCTTACAGAAACAAAAACTGATACATTCATTTGCCTCAAGTATGTGCTCCGATGGAGCTCTCAAGTAAGGCAAAAACAATTGCATTAGACAGTGTACAATAACAACAAACACTATGCGTTTGATATAGACAGCAGGTAACTGTGATGTTTGCCAGCGCAGAGTCGTCCAGTCCGATGGTGTGATGGTTAGCGCATTCGCTTACTACGTCATAGGTTCATGGTTCAACTCCTACGTTTCACAGACTTTACCATTAATGCTTCTATTTCGAGTAATTAGTCGTTTAGAAATTATTAGAATTCACATTAAAAGTCACTGATGAGGTTTTCTGGCAAAAACCGAAATAGCTATATGACCGGCCCATGTGAGCAATAATTCTAATTCTTTGTTGTTGTACACTTAAAATTGCTTTGTTTCAGAACAGAAATAGACAACTAAGTATTGTCATTTTTCTTTGGCAAGTCAGTCCGAATAAAAACTATTCTTTCTAACATTCAAGCTGCCGAATAAACATAAACTCGTATTATTTGATAGGGAGGACACACCCAAATCAGAAAGTAAACATAATGTAAAAACGAAGAAATGTTCTTACAGAAACAAAAACTGATACATTCATTTGCCTCAAGTATGTGCTCCGATGGAGCTCTCAAGTAAGGCAAAAACAATTGCATTAGACAGTGTACAATAACAACAAACACTATGCGTTTGATATAGACAGCAGGTAACTGTGATGTTTGCCAGCGCAGAGTCGTCCAGTCCGATGGTGTGATGGTTAGCGCATTCGCTTACTACGTCATAGGTTCATGGTTCAACTCCTACGTTGCACAGACTTTACCATTAATGCTTCTATTTCGAGTAATTAGTCGTTTAGAAATTATTAGAATTCACATTAAAAGTCACTGATGAGGTTTTCTGGTAAAAACCGAAATAGCTATATGACCTGCCCATGTGAGCAATAATTCTAATTCTTTGTTGTTGTACACTTAAAATTGCTTTGTTTCAGAACAGAAATAGACAACTAAGTATTGTCATTTTTCTTTGGCAAGTCAGTCCGAATAAAAACTATTCTTTCTAACATTCAAGCTGCCGAATAAACATAAACTCGTATAATATGATAGGGAGGACACACCCAAATCAGAAAGTAAACATAATGTAAAAACGAAGAAATGTTCTTACAGAAACAAAAACTGATACATACATTTGCCTCAAGTATGTGCTCCGATGGAGCTCTCAAGTAAGGCAAAAACAATTGCATTAGACAGTGTACAATAACAACAAACACTATGCGTTTGATATAGACAGCAGGTAACTGTGATGTTTGCCAGCGCAGAGTCGTCCAGTCCGATGGTGTGATGGTTAGCGCATTCGCTTACTACGTCATAGGTTCATGGTTCAACTCCTACGTTTCACAGACTTTACCATTAATGCTTCTATTTCGAGTAATTAGTCGTTTAGAAATTATTAGAATTCACATTAAAAGTCACTGATGAGGTTTTCTGGCAAAAACCGAAATAGCTATATGACCTGCCCATGTGAGCAATAATTCTAATTCTTTGTTGTTGTACACTTAAAATTGCTTTGTTTCAGAACAGAAATAGACAACTTAGTATTGTCATTTTTCTTTGGCAAGTCAGTCCGAATAAAAACTATTCTTTCTAACAATCAAGCTGCCGAATAAACATAAACTCGTATAATATGATAGGGAGGACACACCCAAATCAGAAAGTAAACATAATGTAAAAACGAAGAAATGTTCTTACAGATACAAAAACTGATACATTCATTTGCCTCAAGTATGTGCTCCGATGGAGCTCTCAAGTAAGGCAAAAACAATTGCATTAGACAGTGTACAATAACAACAAACACTATGCGTTTGATATAGACAGCAGGTAACTGTGATGTTTGCCAGCGCAGAGTCGTCCAGTCCGATGGTGTGATGGTTAGCGCATTCGCTTACTACGTCATAGGTTCATGGTTCAACTCCTACGTTTCACAGACTTTACCATTAATGCTTCTATTTCGAGTAATTAGTCGTTTAGAAATTATTAGAATTCACATTAAAAGTCACTGATGAGGTTTTCTGGCAAAAACCGAAATAGCTATATGACCTGCCCATGTGAGCAATAATTCTAATTCTTTGTTGTTGTACACTTAAAATTGCTTTGTTTCAGAACAGAAATAGACAACTTAGTATTGTCATTTTTCTTTGGCAAGTCAGTCCGAATAAAAACTATTCTTTCTAACATTCAAGCTGCCGAATAAACATAAACTCGTATAATATGATAGGGAGGACACACCCAAATCAGAAAGTAAACATAATGTAAAAACGAAGAAATGTTCTTACAGAAACAAAAACTGATACATTCATTTGCCTCAAGTATGTGCTCCGATGGAGCTCTCAAGTAAGGCAAAAACAATTGCATTAGACAGTGTACAATAACAACAAACACTATGCGTTTGATATAGACAGCAGGTAACTGTGATGTTTGCCAGCGCAGAGTCGTCCAGTCCGATGGTGTGATGGTTAGCGCATTCGCTTACTACGTCATAGGTTCATGGTTCAACTCCTACGTTTCACAGACTTTACCATTAATGCTTCTATTTCGAGTAATTAGTCGTTTAGAAATTATTAGAATTCACATTAAAAGTCACTGATGAGGTTTTCTGGCAAAAACCGAAATAGCTATATGACCTGCCCATGTGAGCAATAATTCTAATTCTTTGTTGTTGTACACTTAAAATCGCTTTGTTTCAGAACAGAAATAGACAACTTAGTATTGTCATTTTTCTTTGGCAAGTCAGTCCGAATAAAAACTATTCTTTCTAACAATCAAGCTGCCGAATAAACATAAACTCGTATAATATGATAGGGAGGACACACCCAAATCAGAAAGTAAACATAATGTAAAAACGAAGAAATGTTCTTACAGATACAAAAACTGATACATTCATTTGCCTCAAGTATGTGCTCCGATGGAGCTCTCAAGTAAGGCAAAAACAATTGCATTAGACAGTGTACAATAACAACAAACACTATGCGTTTGATATAGACAGCAGGTAACTGTGATGTTTGCCAGCGCAGAGTCGTCCAGTCCGATGGTGTGATGGTTAGCGCATTCGCTTACTACGTCATAGGTTCATGGTTCAACTCCTACGTTGCACAGACTTTACCATTAATGCTTCTATTTCGAGTAATTAGTCGTTTAGAAATTATTAGAATTCACATTAAAAGTCACTGATGAGGTTTTCTGGTAAAAACCGAAATAGCTATATGACCTGCCCATGTGAGCAATAATTCTAATTCTTTGTTGTTGTACACTTAAAATTGCTTTGTTTCAGAACAGAAATAGACAACTAAGTATTGTCATTTTTCTTTGGCAAGTCAGTCCGAATAAAAACTATTCTTTCTAACATTCAAGCTGCCGAATAAACATAAACTCGTATAATATGATAGGGAGGACACACCCAAATCAGAAAGTAAACATAATGTAAAAACGAAGAAATGTTCTTACAGAAACAAAAACTGATACATTCATTTGCCTCAAGTATGTGCTCCGATGGAGCTCTCAAGTAAGGCAAAAACAATTGCATTAGACAGTGTACAGTAACAACAAACACTATGCGTTTGATATAGACAGCAGGTAACTGTGATGTTTGCCAGCGCAGAGTCGTCCAGTCCGATGGTGTGATGGTTAGCGCATTCGCTTACTACGTCATAGGTTCATGGTTCAACTCC
The DNA here is from genome assembly GCA_963457695.1 of Neria commutata. Lineage (NCBI taxonomy): Eukaryota > Metazoa > Arthropoda > Insecta > Diptera > Micropezidae > Neria > Neria commutata. Next base: position 37,822,941 of record OY735247.1, on the reverse strand, counting down.
TACGTTTCACAGACTTTACCATTAATGCTTCTATTTCGAGTAATTAGTCGTTTAGAAATTATTAGAATTCACATTAAAAGTCACTGATGAGGTTTTCTGGCAAAAACCGAAATAGCTATATGACCTGCCCATGTGAGCAATAATTCTAATTCTTTGTTGTTGTACACTTAAAATTGCTTTGTTTCAGAACAGAAATAGACAACTTAGTATTGTCATTTTTCTTTGGCAAGTCAGTCCGAATAAAAACTATTCTTTCTAACAATCAAGCTGCCGAATAAACATAAACTCGTATAATATGATAGGGAGGACACACCCAAATCAGAAAGTAAACATAATGTAAAAACGAAGAAATGTTCTTACAGATACAAAAACTGATACATTCATTTGCCTCAAGTATGTGCTCCGATGGAGCTCTCAAGTAAGGCAAAAACAATTGCATTAGACAGTGTACAATAACAACAAACACTATGCGTTTGATATAAACAGCAGGTAACTGTGATGTTTGCCAGCGCAGAGTCGTCCAGTCCGATGGTGTGATGGTTAGCGCATTCGCTTACTACGTCATAGGTTCATGGTTCAACTCCTACGTTTCACAGACTTTACCATTAATGCTTCTATTTCGAGTAATTAGTCGTTTAGAAATTATTAGAATTCACATTAAAAGTCACTGATGAGGTTTTCTGGCAAAAACCGAAATAGCTATATGACCTGCCCATGTGAGCAATAATTCTAATTCTTTGTTGTTGTACACTTAAAATTGCTTTGTTTCAGAACAGAAATAGACAACTTAGTATTGTCATTTTTCTTTGGCAAGTCAGTCCGAATAAAAACTATTCTTTCTAACATTCAAGCTGCCGAATAAACATAAACTCGTATAATATGATAGGGAGGACACACCCAAATCAGAAAGTAAACATAATGTAAAAACGAAGAAATGTTCTTACAGAAACAAAAACTGATACATTCATTTGCCTCAAGTATGTGCTCCGATGGAGCTCTCAAGTAAGGCAAAAACAATTGCATTAGACAGTGTACAATAACAACAAACACTATGCGTTTGATATAGACAGCAGGTAACTGTGATGTTTGCCAGCGCAGAGTCGTCCAGTCCGATGGTGTGATGGTTAGCGCATTCGCTTACTACGTCATAGGTTCATGGTTCAACTCCTACGTTTCACAGACTTTACCATTAATGCTTCTATTTCGAGTAATTAGTCGTTTAGAAATTATTAGAATTCACATTAAAAGTCACTGATGAGGTTTTCTGGCAAAAACCGAAATAGCTATATGACCTGCCCATGTGAGCAATAATTCTAATTCTTTGTTGTTGTACACTTAAAATTGCTTTGTTTCAGAACAGAAATAGACAACTAAGTATTGTCATTTTTCTTTGGCAAGTCAGTCCGAATAAAAACTATTTTTTGAAATTTTTTATACGGCCCCCCATTAGAAAAAAGTGAAAAATTTCGATTTGGGTCACATCGACAATTTTTCGTCCCACTTGCTCATAAGATAAAATATCCAAAAGTGGTCTTCTGCACTATATTCTAGGCATTTGAAATTAACTAAAACGCCCGAAAAAAACAGTAAAAAAAATTTAAAATTTTTTGAAATTTTTTATACGGTCCCCCATTAGAAAAAGGTCAAAAATTTCGATTTGGGTCACATCGACAATTTTTCGTCCCACTTGCTCATAAGTTAAAATATCCAAAAGTGGTCTTCTGCACTATATTCTAGGCATTTGAAATTAACTAAAACGCCCGAAAAAAACAGTAAAAAAAATTTAAAATTTTTTGAAATTTTTTATACGGTCCCCCATTAGAAAAAAGTCAAAAATTTCGATTTGGGTCACATCGACAATTTTTCGTCCCACTTGCTCATAAGATAAAATATCCAAAAGTGGTCTTCTGCACTATATTATATGCATTTAAAATTAACTAAAACGCCCGAAAAAAACAGTAAAAAAAATTTAAAATTTTTTGAAATTTTTTATACGGTCCCCCATTAGAAAAAAGTCAAAAATTTCGATTTGGGTCACATCGACAATTTTTCGTCCCACTTGCTCATAAGTTAAAATATCCAAAAGTGGTCTTCTGCACTATATTCTAGGCATTTGAAATTAACTAAAACGCCCGAAAAAAACAGTAAAAAAAATTTAAAATTTTTTGAAATTTTTTATACGGTCCCCCATTAGAAAAAAGTCAAAAATTTCGATTTGGGTCACATCGACAATTTTTCGTCCCACTTGCTCATAAGATAAAATATCCAAAAGTGGTCTTCTGCACTATATTCTAGGCATTTGAAATTAACTAAAACGCCCGAAAAAAACAGTAAAAAAAATTTAAAATTTTTTGAAATTTTTTATACGGTCCCCCATTAGAAAAAAGTCAAAAATTTCGATTTGGGTCACATCGACAATTTTTCGTCCCACTTGCTCATAAGATAAAATATCCAAAAGTGGTCTTCTGCACTATATTCTAGGCATTTGAAATTAACTAAAACGCCCGAAAAAAACAGTAAAAAAAATTTAAAATTTTTTGAAATTTTTTATACGGTCCCCCATTAGAAAAAAGGCAAAAATTTCGATTTGTTACAAATCGTTAATTTTTTGTCCCACTTGCTTATAAGTTAAGATATCCAAAAGTGGTCTTCTGCACTATATTCTAGGCATTTGAAATTAACTAAAACGCCCGAAAACACAGTAAAAAAAATTTAAAATTTTTGGAAATTTTTTATACGGTCCCCCATTAGAAAAAAGTCAAAAATTTCGATTTGGGCCACATCGACAATTTTTCGTCCCACTTGCTCATAAGTTAAAATATCCAAAGGTGGTCTTCTGCACTATATTATATGCATTTGAAATTAACTAAAACGCCCGAAAAAACAGTAAAAAAAATTTAAAATTTTTTGAAATTTTTTATACGGGCCCCCATTAGAAAAAAGGCAAAAATTTCGATTTGTGATAAATCGTTAATTTTTTATCCCACTTGCTTATAAGTTAAGATATCCAAAAGTGGTCTTCTGCACTATATTCTAGGCATTTGAAATTAACTAAAACGCCCAAAAAAAAACTGTAAAATTAATTTAAAATTTTTTGAATTTTTTTATACGGTCCCCCATTAGAAAAAAGTCAAAAATTTCGATTTGGGCCACATCGACAATTTTTCGTCCCACTTGCTCATAAGTTAAAATATCCTAAAGTGGTCTTCTGCACTATATTATATGCATTTGAAATTAACTAAAACGCCCGAAAAAAACAGTAAAAAAAATTTAAAATTTTTGGAAATTTCTTATACGGTCCCCCATTAGAAAAAAGTCAAAAATTTCGATTTGGGCCACATCGATAATTTTTCGTCCCACTTGCTCATAAGTTAAAATATCCAAAAGTGGTCTTCTGCACTATATTCTAGGCATCTGAAATTAACTAAAACGCCCGAAAAAAACAGTAAAAAAAATTTAAAATTTTTTGAAATTTTTTATACGGTCCCCCATTAGAAAAAAGTCTAAAATTTCGATTTGGGCCAAATCGATAATTTTTCGTCCCACTTGCTTATAAGTTAAGATATCCAAAAGTGGTCTTCTGCACTATATTCTATTTGTGACAAATCGTTAATTTTTTGTCCCACTTACTCATAAGTTAAAATATCCAAAAGTGGTCTTCTGCACTATATTATATGCATTTAAAATTAACTAAAACGCCCGAAAAAACAGTCAAAAAAATTTGAAATTTTTGGAACTTTTTTATACGGTCCCCCATTAGAAAAAAGTCTAAAATTTCGATTTGTGACAAATCGTTAATTTTTTGTCCCACTTGCTTATAAGTTAAGATATCCAAAAGTGGTCTTCTGCACTATATTCTAGGCATTTGAAATTAACTAAAACGCCCGAAAAAAACAGTAAAAAAAATTTAAAATTTTTTGAAATTTTTTATACGGTCCCCCATTAGAAAAAAGTCAAAAATTTCGATTTGGGTCACATCGACAATTTTTCGTCCCACTTGCTCATAAGATAAAATATCCAAAAGTGGTCTTCTGCACTATATTCTAGGCATTTGAAATTAACTAAAACGCCCGAAAAAAACAGTAAAAAAAATTTAAAATTTTTGGAAATTTTTTATACGGTCCCCCATTAGAAAAAAGTCAAAAATTTCGATTTGGGTCACATCGACAATTTTTCGTCCCACTTGCTCATAAGTTAAAATATCCAAAAGTGGTCTTCTGCACTATATTCTAGGCATTTGAAATTAACTAAAACGCCCGAAAAAAACAGTAAAAAAAATTTTAAATTTTTTGAAATTTTTTATACGGGCCCCCATTAGAAAAAAGGCAAAAATTTCGATTTGTTACAAATCGTTAATTTTTTGTCCCACTTGCTTATTAGTTAAGATATCCAAAAGTGGTCTTCTGCACTATATTCTAGGCATTTGAAATTAACTAAAACGCCCGAAAACACAGTAAAAAAAATTTTAAATTTTTGGAAATTTTTTATACGGTCCCCCATTAGAAAAAAGTCAAAAATTTCGATTTGGGCCACATCGACAATTTTTCGTCCCACTTGCTCATAAGTTAAAATATCCAAAAGTGGTCTTCTGTACTATATTCTAGGCATTTGAAATTAACTAAAACGCCCGAAAAAAACAGTAAAAAAAATTTTAAATTTTTTGAAATTTTTTATACGGTCCCCTATTAGAAAAAAGTCAAAAATTTCGATTTGGGCAAAATCGTTAATTTTTTGTCCCACTTGCTCATAAGTTAAAATATCCAAAGGTGGTCTTCTGCACTATATTATATGCATTTGAAATTAACTAAAACGCCCGAAAAAACAGTAAAAAAAATTTAAAATTTTTTGAAATTTTTTATACGGGCCCCCATTAGAAAAAAGGCAAAAATTTCGATTTGTGACAAATCGTTAATTTTTTGTCCCACTTCCTTATAAGTTAAGATATCCAAAAGTGGTCTTCTGCACTATATTCTAGGCATTTGAAATTAACTAAAACGCCCAAAAAAAAACTGTAAAATTAATTTAAAATTTTTTGAATTTTTTTATACGGTCCCCCATTAGAAAAAAGTCAAAAATTTCGATTTGGGCCACATCGACAATTTTTAGTCCCACTTGCTCATAATTTAAAATATCCAAAAGTGGTCTTCTGCACTATATTATATGCATTTGAAATTAACTAAAACGCCCGAAAAAAACAGTAAAAAAAATTTAAAATTTTTGGAAATTTCTTATACGGTCCCCCATTAGAAAAAAGTCAAAAATTTCGATTTGGGCCACATCGATAATTTTTCGTCCCACTTGCTCATAAGTTAAAATATCCAAAAGTGGTCTTCTGCACTATATTCTAGGCATCTGAAATTAACTAAAACGCCCGAAAAAAACAGTAAAAAAAATTTAAAATTTTTTGAAATTTTTTATACGGTCCCCCATTAGAAAAAAGTCTAAAATTTCGATTTGGGCCAAATCGATAATTTTTCGTCCCACTTGCTTATAAGTTAAGATATCCAAAAGTGGTCTTCTGCACTATATTCTATTTGTGACAAATCGTTAATTTTTTGTCCCACTTACTCATAAGTTAAAATATCCAAAAGTGGTCTTCTGCACTATATTATATGCATTTAAAATTAACTAAAACGCCCGAAAAAACAGTCAAAAAAATTTGAAATTTTTGGAACTTTTTTATACGGTCCCCCATTAGAAAAAAGTCTAAAATTTCGATTTGTGACAAATCGTTAATTTTTTGTCCCACTTGCTTATAAGTTAAGATATCCAAAAGTGGTCTTCTGCACTATATTCTAGGCATTTGAAATTAACTAAAACGCCCGAAAAAAACAGTAAAAAAAATTTTAAATTTTTTGAAATTATTTATACGGTCCCTCCCTCATTAGAAAAAAGTCAAAAATTTCGATTTGGGCCACATCGACAATTTTTCGTCCCACTTGCTCATAAGATAAAATATCCAAAAGTGGTCTTCTGCACTATATTCTAGGCATTTGAAATTAACTAAAACGCCAGAAAAAAACAGTAAAAAAAATGTTTAATATTTTGAAATTTTTTATACGGGCCCCCATTAGAAAAAAGTCAAAAATTTCGATTTGTGACAAATCGTTAATTTTTTGTCCCACTTGCTCATAAGTTAAAATATCCAAAAGTGGTCTTCTGCACTATATTATATGCATTTAAAATTAACGAAAACGCCCGAAAAAAACAGTAAAAAAAATTTGAAATTTTTGGAAATTTTTTATACGGTCCCCCATTAGAAAAAAGTCAAAAATTTCGATTTGTGACAAATCGTTAATTTTTCGTCCCACTTGCTCATAAGTTAAAATATCCAAAAGTGGTCTTCTGCACTATATTATACGCATTTGAAATTAACTAAAACGCCCACAAAAAACAGTAAAAATAATTTAAAATTTCAAGGGCACGAATTACAAGGGTGCTTGGGATGGTTGGTATGGTCAGGCCGGTGTGCGGGATCCCAAGTCATACACTGTGAAAGATCTGCATAGAAGTCTGGCTGGGCGTGCCATTGCCAGCTTAAACCTGATGCCCAGCGTGGCCGAAATCGCGCGTTTGCGAGCTGATGCCACCGTGGACTGTGCGGCGCAGATGCCCTATTTGAAGGGCGGCAACACGTGTAAGCGCCATGTCTATTCAACGTAAGGGACGATCCATGCGAGCGCTACAATTTGGCCGAAAAGTATATGCATTGCAGTTGCTGGCGCAGTAAGATTCAATTCTCATGCCTGATTAATAAATTTTTTATCCGAATATTTTAAATATCCTGTTGAATGAATTGAAATGGTTTAATGCTACTGCTGTGCCTGCTGCCAACAAACCGCTTGATCCACAAGGGGATCCGCGTTTATGGGATAATCTGTGGACCGATTTCGGCGACTTTGAAGAGATCTTTCCGGAGACAACATACGCTGGAGCAATAAGTTATTAGAGTCTGAATCAAAATTCTCTCATAATTGATGTTACTTGTTTATGACTTAGTTCTAATTGTGAAAAGCTGGCCTAACACTTTTACACTATAATAAATATAAAGCTTTTATAGACGCGAAAGCATGATCGTTCTTTTAATCGAATACCCGGTTTTAGACAATAAATAGGACAAATGTTCAGACAACGAATTAGTTATACTGTAAGGCGCTTCGGAACTTCAATATTAGGTAACATACAGTATATGTTTTAATAACTAATTAAGCGATCTTCACATCCTGTTTTTCTTCGAAGGAGTATAAAATAATCTCGATCAATCAATATTTCGAAATAAACTTGAAAAATATATATTTTCCTTATGCCTTTACTTGTAGACTGAAAGCTTTCGTTTGAAAAATCATACCGTGACTTTGAATGTCAGCCATTTTGATTTGAAGCAGAAATTTGGAAAAAATTAAATAGACTTGAAGTTATAATGTTCGATGATCGTTTGAGGATCAATCCTTGCTTTGACAATTTCAGTCGTATCGATCACCTTCAGCTTCCTTGAATTCAATAAAAACGGAGTTGAAGAAGAAAAAGGTCAGCTAGTTATTTTTTGTTAGAAAATATTTATTTCATATTTTTATGATATCATTTGCTATGTTCGTTGGCTTTGCTTGCATTTTTGCATATCCTTATGCATAACTTAAGATACTTAAGGTGAACAGTTTTTTTGTTTGTTTCTTATAGGCAATTTTAAATGCATTATGATTGTATATAGGTAGATGTGTATAAGTGTATATGAGAATAAAAAAAATAGAAAAAGATGAAACTTAATTGGAAAATACTCTGCTACAGAAGGGCTCCACACAAAATAGTTAATAATGCTTAAATTTCATTTGAGTTGAATAAAATTAAAACTAGACATACGAATATATAGAATAGGCATATGAGTATTTATAAAACTGGCTAGTGCGAAAAAGTGTAGTAAAACGTTGATGAGGCACACATTGTCATCATGACTGTCATCTAGTAATTGTAACCGTTGCCAGCGTTATCGCCGTTTTGACCGCCAGGTCCGAAGCCATTGGAGGTTGTTTGTTCGTATTCATAGCCATCACGGCTGGCATTTCCGTTACCATTACCGTTGCCGTTGCCATTGCCTTTGCTATTACCGTTGCTATATCCATTACCATTTCCATTGCTTTTGCCATTACCGTTGCTGTATCCATTACCATTTCCATTGCCATTTCTATAGCCATTTCCACTGCCATTGTCATTGGGACGACCGCCCGAATAACCTTGACCGTTTTCACTATTTTGTCCGCTCTGCCTGCCATTTTGTCCACCACTGTTGCCACCTGGCTGTCCGTTCGCATAACCGTTATCTCCTAGATCCTGGCCATTAGCATAGCCGTTTCTGCCATTGCCGCTGTACCCATTGCCATTACGACGTCCGTCAGCACCATTGGGAAGTCCAGCTGAGTAACCATTGGTACCCAAGTCTTGCGCATTTTGATAGCCACCCGCACCACCACCGAGCGCACCATTGATTGCCTCACCTTCGTAACGCACTTGTGGACGATAGCCTTCTTGATCTGCCTCATACTGGACAATCTGGAAAACACTTACTCATCAGTTCATTGCACCATATAATATTGTATTTGCATTTGTGTTTAGAGAACTGTCAACTGTGCTATGCACTAGACTACATGTGCCACCAAAAGATCGAACGGTAACAAATTCTTACTTGCTTCCTTCCATCGGGCAACAAAACATTGTATTGGCCGGTGGTATAATCACCATCGCGCATCTCGGAGTGCCCAAACGACAAGCCACTTGGAGCATCCTCAACTTCGTAGCTAAATTCGTATTTGGCAGGCTCCTGGGGAATAGCAAGGATATTGGTTATATCATAATGTTGGAGTGATTGGAAGTGGAGTGGATCAAGCTACGAGTTCGTGCAGAAAGGCATTGCCTTTACTAAAGCGCTAAGAGCTTGGTGAAAGGATTTCGAAAGTGTTGATGCGTGTCGCATGTCCGTGCTCGTTCAATGTAAGCGGTGTACGAGTATATGGATACCAATTTAGGAAGGAGCCAAGTAAGAAACAAAGCAATCACAGAGTTCAGTACAGATCGATAGCCATAGAATGGCCAATATTCAAGCTAGAGCTCTAATCAGAACAGTGCTAGGATTAGCCAGATTCAAGCATGTATACGGGTATATTCCCCTATAGCAACTGTGTTGAAAGCATGTTAAATATGAAACACTGCAAATGATAAACTTACATTGTTCTCGTTATCACCGCTGTTAGAGCCGCCACGTGCACCAGCTCCATTTGAAGAGTAGCCGTAGCTGTTATCATCAGCGCTTCCGCCATTTCCGTTGGTTCTGCCGTTTCCATTCTCGGCACCAGATGCCGGAGGACCATAACTGTCGGAAGGTGGGCCATATGCGGTAGAGGGACGTCCGCCACCATTGCCATTATCATTGCGGTTGCCATTACCATTAGCTCCGGGGGCACCGTATTGGGATGATGGTGCTCCATTGCCGTTACCGTTACCATTAACGCTTGGAGCGCCATATAAGCCGGACGGACGTCTGCTGCCATTACCGTTACCATTACCATTGCCATTTCCATTGGCTGAAGGAACTCCATACGTGGAGGAGGGAGCTCCGTTGCCGTTGCCGTTTTGACCGGGCGCTCCGTAGGTGCTGGAGGGACGACCATTGCCATTTCCGTTAGAACCGGGTGCTCCATAAGTGCTGGAGGGACGACCATTGCCATTTCCGTTACCGTTTCCGTTACCGTTTCCGTTCAGACCTGGCGCTCCATAGGCGCTGGAGGGACGACCATTGCCATTAGTAGCTGGCGCCCCATAGACGCTGGAGGGACGACCACCGTTACCATTGGTACCGGGAACTCCATATGTGGATGAAGGAGCTCCGTTGCCGTTACCGTTTTGACCGGGCGCTCCATAGGTGCTGGAGGGACGACCATTGCCATTTCCGTTACCATTTCCGTTCACACCGGGTGCTCCATATGTGCTGGAGGGACGACCACCGTTGCCATTACCATTAGTAGCTGGCGCTCCATATGTGCTGGAGGGACGACCGTTACCATTGCCATTTCCATTGGTGCCGGGAACGCCATAAGTGGAAGATGGAAGATTGCCGTTACCATTTCCATTGCCATTCAGACCTGGGGCTCCATATGTGCTCGGAGGGATTCCATTGCCTCCAACATCAGGCGGCAAGTATGAGTTTACCGGCGGTTCAGGCCGTGCTAGGGCTATTGTTACCAGCAACGTTAAGCTCACAAATTTGAACATTTCGATGCAGTTTTCGGTTTGCGGCTATTGCAATATTTGTTTAAGGCTCTTTGGCAGTATTTCAGCTGTGCGTCGAAGAGCCCAAATGATCCTTATGAGTGCCAGCTACAATTGTTAGCCCAACACCGTGTGCTTCTTTTTATTCGAATGTGCTTTGCCCGCTCTGGTTTATTCAAATCAAACCCAAATGATTTAAACCCAAATTCTGACTGATTTCAAAGTTCCAAATCATCACATATTTATATGAATCTGTCGGAGGCTGATCTCAGCTGAGGAATCCCAAATGCAATTGTAACTCTGACTATGACTTCGACTCCAACTTCGCTGCTTCTTTCTACTTCCATGCGAGCGAGTTACACGCCACTCATTCGTCGCCAATGCAGCTTTTGTTGTTGCCTTTGGCTTTGTTGCGTGTTGTTGTTGTTGTTGTTTTGGATGCGCCATCCCAGTCACCATCGCCACTCACGTAATATGCGAGCATCTTCGCTGCTGTGTTCTGCGATGGCGCCTGCAGCCGCTGGTGATCGTTGCAATCCAAAGCTCTCAAAAATCTTCAAATGAAGGCTCACACATACACAACCAGATCAACCGCCATGTGCTACGAAAATCAGATTCCACACGATCGGCGATGCTGCCAGCTGCTCTGCTCTCATACCTGCAGCTGAAGAGTTGGCTGGAGAGCAGAATATTCCACAATTCACAAAGCAGAGAGGAAAAGGCAGCCATCTCTTCAATGGTTCCAATGCGGCCACAAGAGCATTAGTTTGCTACTGCTGCCCTCATTGGATCACTTGGTCGATATTGCTGCTTTGGGGTAGTAGGTTGGATGTGGCTATGGTTGGCGCTTTGCTGCTCTCTGTTGCCTGGCGATGTTGCTGACAGAAGCCACGTACTCGTATGTAGCAGCAGAAGCCGGCGGTGAATGTGTTGTCAATGAAAGTCACATACACAAATCGTGCAACACGAGGGTCGGCAGGAAATATCACTCTTGGTAAAATATTACGAATTGATTACTTCAGAACGTGTTCTCAATATATTTGTCGGAAGTGGGCTTATAATGGATATTGGAATTTGTGTATGTGACCAGTTTTCTACAATCGCGACAGCTTTTTTATGACATCCTTCCAGGTAAAGTTACTGCCGGCATATTTTAGTAGGAATGACATCCAGTTTCATATACTAGGCATGGAATGTCCATATATTTCGAGAGTAGTAAAAGAATGCATTCATTTCAGATTTCTTATTCTAGTTGAATAGCAATAAAAGATTGCATTCACGGTGTAATCATTTGGCTTCAAAATTCAATAGATGAACTTTAAGTTTTTATGAAGTTACTGATTGATAACTCATTTGACCTGTTTTTGTTTTAAGTCAGACTAATGCTGTCTTTTGTTTAGTTAACCGAATTTCCGATTTCAATTTAAAGAGAAGTTGCATTTATTGGCACATTCACTTGCATTTTCTGGCATTTAAGATGATACACAAAAATTCTTACTATCGACTTTTCTTTTGATTGTTTTCAAAAAAAAAATTTTAGATCCGATCAAAATTTTTCACAGCTATTGTATTATCACCGCGGCTCCACGTGCAATTTTTCTTGGCAGGAAATTCTTTTAATGAAATAATCCCTTAAACTTATTTGATTTACTTTTGAAAGAAATTAATTCGTTATTCTATAAATTTGCATTCCTTCGTCATTTTCTGCTCAATTTCCTCTTGGGTGCTTCACTCTTCAATTGAAAAATATGTATGGGCAAAAGAGATACCTACAAATCTCAGCGCAATTATATGCGAGCTTCCATGATGTTGCGCTTGCTGCAGTCGTTGAGTGCTCGTTTAACAATTAAACCTAAGTAAAATAAATAAAATAGATAAACCAGTTTAACTTTCTTATACCCTACAGCTTACTTTAATTGAAACCAACCAGGAATTTTCGCAGTTATATAAACATGAAAATAATAATAAAAGCACTTTTTACTAAAAAACGATTTTATTGCTCATCACACTATATACATATATAATATTCTAAGATTAATAAGAAATGCACGTAGTATAACCTTTGGCTTGAGTAGAGCTCTCAGGTATAAGAGAATTGTTCTAGTCTACACATATCGAGGGTAGTATAACACATTTTGATGAAAAAAGGCGTTACATTTGTTGGTGGGTGGCTCACCTTTTTGTACAATCTCAACAGCAAGATCGCTAACGCTATAGCTGCTGCAATTAGTTGTGAAAATGAGTTCTCTTACATTTTCAGTTCATGGTTCCATTGTATTATATTTTTTAGGCAGATTCCAAAGACTGAAATAAATATGTAAATATGAATAAATATACATATATGTTGCCTCAAATTTAAACATAGCATCCGCAACATCAGGGCAGATGTCGTCACATCGTTTACATAAACGTGTACATACTCATACAAACACCTACATATGTACATACATGCACCTCAATTCAAACGGTTGGCGCATCCTGGCGTTGCAGTGAGATGTTCTATGTGACTTGGCTTCGATGCTCACATAAAGAATTAGCGCTGAAGTGCAAAAATTCCTATATCCACTATATGAGCCAATGCGTTAAGATTTCATTGCCATAAAATAAAATTTTTGAAATTCCATGCAACTTCTGACGATTATTGCAATATCATATACAAAATTGTTTCTACGCAAAATGTGCCCATTCAGTTTCGAAATAGCGGTACATGCGCTCCTACCCACGGTTTTTCATATGCACCTAATTGCTTAATTCACTGAAGTGATCACTCCTGCACCACGAAACTCGCATAGACATTCAACTCATTCAACTCCACCAGAGGTGGAGGCTTTGATGTTCGTAAATCAATTAAGCGAACTTGCGCATGTATTTGATTGGAAAAAATTAATTATTAAGATGCGCATAGTTGTGAAAATTTCAATATTGTTTGCTTTCGCTAATTTCAGGCAAATAAGACACAAGAAGTTGCTTATTAAGTGTGCAAATCCGTCGTGCCAAAATAATAAAATACAAAGATGAAGCAATTTAAAAGTTTCGAACGGATATGTACTTTTATGCTACGTGCTTGTATTTTTATGCGCATGTAGTAGTGTGAGGGGACTGTTATACGGTAGCCAAGGCAATGCTGGTTGGTGTCTTCAACATATGTACATATGTATGTATGTATGTACAGCATATGGAGAGCAACATTGAGCCGTTTATTTTGAAAGTGGTGCAAGTCCATTCAAACAAAATTAAGATAATGGTAGTTATAGATACAACTTGTTATGATCTTTTTATGGATAAACAATTTATAGTAAAAAAATTGAGATTCTAGTATTTGGCAGATGGAAGATTTAGCTCAACAGCATTGACACTCAGAATGAACTGTATTAGTACACTGACCCTGCTACACTTGCCTTCACTGCAGTGTAAACAAATTGCTACAGTGGGTACAATACATGTTTTTTTCAAAACAATAACTACTAATAGCAAGACAAATATAGTTTTCTTTAAATAGGACTATGATATGCCTACTCTTAAACGAGGCCTTCGATATGATGTTGAATATAAATAAACTCTTTTGGAATTAAATTGTCCAATGTACTTGCACTTGAACAGCTTATATGAAAACTTTTAAAAATTACAAAGATAATATTTTGTAAAGATTTTTGACGGTTTATAAGTATTTTAGCAAAAGGCAGTTAGCATCTTTAGTTTTTAATTATGCATAATAACTTTTTTTAAATTGTTCTGTCTTGCTTTTCGTACTTGTTGCTCTAAGCTTGAGTGCAAATGTCGTTCCTAATTTGAAAGCAAAACATCACAGCTCCAAAAATAGAACAAGAGGTGTTTGTTGTGGTGGTGGTACAGGGAGAGAGAATGGGCTGACTGCTACTGCACCATTGCAGACTAGAGCGCATGCGTGTTAGAGTAGCCAAGTGTTCAAATAATGTCCTTATTATGTCATTCAATTTTTTTCCATACAAATTGAATGTTTTTGAATATAGTGTTCATAACGATTTTTTAAATTTGTAACTACTTCGTTATTTATAATCAGCCAAATTCTGAATATTCCCTGGGAATTTTTTTCCCAAGAATTTAATTTTTCCTGGGTGAGAATTTCTCCTATTCCAATCTACCTGAGAGAAGCATAATTTGCGAGAAGAAGCTTGTTAGTATGGAAAGGGTGTAACTCGCATTTTCGGTACTTTACAGAAGAAGGAAAAATTAGGTATTTAAAAAAAATGTTAATACAATTCCCAATAAAAAATGGACAAATTTTACTCTAGTCCTTACTCTAGAAAGATACATACTACTTTTATTTAAAACTATTGCGGAAACTTAGCAAGTACATTTGTTGTAAAATTGTATTAACACGTTTACGTTAATGTCCCCCTCAGCACTTAAAGGATATGCAGGAGTTTGTTGAATGTGCAGACATGTGCTCAAAGCAATTATCCTATTACCACATGGCAACTCTGCAAGTAGCGAATTATTGGTGTGACTTATCAACAGGAGACAGTAGGCAGTTGGCAGTCAGTTCTCTTATCAGCCGCTGGAAAGAAGAAATATCTCTTTCTATTAAAACAGATTGAGCTTGCATCTTAAATTTAAATAAAATGCAAAAAGTATTGCTAAAATTACGCATTTTGTGTGTCGTCGGCCTGCTGCTGTCGGTCTACGCGACATATGTGGAAATAAGGGCGGAACAGGATGCCAACTACGTGGCGCTGTGCGACATCAGCGAACGCATCAGTTGCACCGCTGTCTTCAACACTTTGTATGTGCATAAACCTTTGCATTTTAATTTAAGTCAAATTGCTATAAAAAAACAGCTGACAATTAATAACTTTTAATTAGCAGTTATGGCAAAGGGTTCGGTCTCATACAACACATCACTGGCGCGTCCTCGGCATGGAATCAACCCAATGGCGTGCTGGGCATCATCTTCTACGTCATACTCTTTCTATCAAGTAGTGTTCATTTTTCAACAATATTCGCGAAATGATTTAATTGTTGGCCTTTATTTTTCAGCTTTCGTGCAGACACGCCTCTTTTCACTGTTCCAGCTATTTCTCTGCATTGCCTCGAATCTGATGTCCGTCTACTTGGCGTATCTGTTGTATTTCGTGCTGGAGGAGCTGTGCGTGATCTGTGTGGCCATTTATGTGGTGAATTTCTTTTGCTTGGTGCAGTCTTGGAAAATTTGTCAAAGATCTTGGCAGCAGCAGCCGAAGGAGCAAAACAGTGATCAGCAGAGTCACACGAAGATTGATTGAGTTAAAAGTGGATTTTAAGCATTTTATTGTAAAATCAAATATCCTAACTATTTTTCGAAATACGTATTAAAATTTAAATCTAATTTTAAATCTGCATTTTTTAATTCTTACCCTTCTCTAGAAAAGGAAACTTTTTTTCTTTAGACGAAATTCTGTTTGCAGAATTTCAGAGCCGCAAAAAAGGGCCCTGACGCACGTCGTTTTGTTTTTGAAAAAGAAATTGTTCTGAAAATTCAATTATAAAGAAATATTTATTTAAAGTTTACGTTCTTCGGTTAAACTGACAATAAAAATTCACAAAACTACTTTGCAGCCACCTATGAAAACTCGCCTTGATTTTGCTTTTTATTTCGACATTGGTATTAAACTTTTCTTTGTAAAATCTGATATTGGATTCCTATTTATTTTTGGAAATAAATTGTTACATATTTTTGATTAATTTGCCACTTATTATTATAGACTGAGTGAAAAATAAGAGGGAGCCTTTCTCAAGTTCCCAATGAATTCTCTTTCGTTGAGATCTAGCTAATGTCCAGTATCTTTTTTCGCTGCTGTGGTGCTATTTCGGATAGTTGGGTAATATTTTATAATCTCAAAATATGCTTCGTTTTGGATTGAGAGCTGAAGGACAGTCTTTCACTTCCTATCGATATATATATGTATGACAGTTGAACAATTGAAAACATCGATCATAAGATGTTAATTCTACTACAGCGAAAATTAAACGCTCCAATGAGAAGAGATAAATCTGAGCCTCTAGCAGATGCTTTTAACAAAGTGGAATTAATGAGCCTCCGTATGGCTGCAGGGTGGAAAATAAGCGCAGCAACTTAATTAAGTTATATAGAAAATGCAGTAGCTGCATAATTGTACGATGCCGAGGCCTAATGTCTTCATGCCGCCAGTCTTGCATTGCCATTTTGAATAACTCTCATGTCTGGCGGCAGCAGCAGTCACGTTGAATGTTGGCGGCAAGCCGTAATGACACAAGCGAGCGAGCAACTTCTGAAAGATACAAATCACCAGATAGTTTATTTAGCTTGAATGCAACTGCGATTGTCGAAAGCCAAGCACAATTGATTTGTGTACCCATTTCGAAATTATGCCACTTGAATTAAGAGCATACCACAATTGAAGGTTATGCACGAAACCTTTCGGAAGAATTCTCCCTTTCTCTATTCGTGGCCGCTGGATTCGCATTGGTTTCTACAAGCTCTATTTAAGATCGACTAGAAATGCAAACATTATCGATCTCACGCCATAACGACATCACTTGATCTTTGATCAGAGATCGTGTAAACATTACCCCCCACTACGTTTTTGACTGCTCCGATTGAATTGGATCTAAGCTGCTGATCTAATGAAGAGGCGTCATAGCAATTTGTTAAGTTACTTGCTAATGTTCGAATATTATTGCGATTTTACAGATGCGCCAAAACGATCAGAGGCAAGACGTCGCACAGTGTAGCAATTTCCTAATAAGTGTGACCAAAAATAGCAAAGGATTTTAGAACGACACAAAATTACACACACATGCCCAGCTGGCCATAAAAATCATTCGGCTTATACTATTTGAACTAATAAACGACTTAACATTTAGCATAAGAAAAATTTATCTAAAGAAAAAAAATTCCAAAGATAAACAAAAAAAAATAGTAAGGCCTGTAACCGAAGCTTCGATTAATGGGAAAACGGTTTTTCGATAGCTTGGCAGCATTAGAACGTGTTCCTCTAGCGGATATTTCAAGATTCGCTAGTATATCAGGATGGTTCACCCACAGCTAACGGTTCGGGCTTTCTCCATCTATTGGGTTCTATATATGAGGCATCACAATGGGCCTTCGGCCTCTGGATGGGTTTACTGGCAGCAGTAAATAGCCTATTTAACCTAACCTAACCGAGGCTTAGGTCATTCTTCCTAGCTTTCTCGCTTTAACTTAATAGCTGCATGGAATCCCCATGGAATGGAATGTGGAACCAAAAACTTCGTTTTCTCTTAACTAAGGGTTACCTTACATTTTTAAGCTTTTGACTCACAAAGTGAAACACTGTGCGTCGTTTCAGCCTTATCAGCTCGCTTGTAAAAATTTGGTTGAACTGGTGTACTGTGAGCTGCAAGCTGCACGAATTGCGCGCCTCAGTTGGTGGATGCTTGTTGCAGCAATGTGTTGTTGTTGCCTACATTAGCGTTCCGCTTCTTGTCTCAAGGTAAAAACAATGTTCGCAGATTTTCGACTTTTCCTTGTCATTGGTGTGTACCCCTACACCCCTACACCCGTGCACCGCACAAGTAGACAAATAAAATAATGCTTTCGAAAATTTTTGTCTGTTCATGCTTGTTGCTTTCAAGCAGGACATTTGGGCATCACGATCCTTTAGCTGTGTGTGTTTTGGCAATAAAAGATTACCAAACAATTTTGCCGTTACTTAATAGAGAGATAATGCTGCCATAAAAGTGTAAATTTCCACGGTATTTCACACTAAATAACGGCGAATGAACTGAAGCTTATGGAGCCTTTGAGCGCGGACGCAAGCTTGCATACGATTGAAGTGGGCAGAGGGTAGATGGGTAATGCTGTGCTCATGCTGAGCATTAAATGAAAAAAAAACGAAGTGGGCGTTCATGTTTTTTCAGTTAAGAGTTTTAACACGAATTCCATTAATTACGAACTCAACTAAATGTTACTGTTATAAAATTTTAAATAAAACATTAAAAAAGGAAACAATTCTTTTACTAACGCATTACAAAATCTTATTGGGATAATATTGTAAATTTTAAGAAAATATGTTAGTCATTTTTATTTTAGGATCAATATTTTGCAGCTGATCATGAATTTCGAAGTATATCACATTCTCCACTAGAAGTGATACGAATTCCAATTTGAAGAGGAAAACCACTTCTCTGCAAAACGCTTCCATGCGCGAAATGGCACACTCCATTCTTTGACAAAACGATTGCCAAAAGTATTAACCAGCAATAAATCATGATGCCAATTGGCAATCTCAAACAATCGAGCGAGTGGCATGGCAATATCTGCCTCGAATGTAGTATGTAGGCAGCTGCATTTGAGCGCTCTGGCTGTTGCGTCTGTGTGTTTTGTGTGTGTCTGATTGCGGCAACAAATAGCAGTCAAATTATATTTTACACATTGTACAATTGAATTTTTTGCATTAAAGCATCAATTCGGTTTGTGTTGATGCAACATTTCTAGCAACAATGAAAAAGGAATTTACTTTTTTAATAACGAATTTGGCACTTACAAGTTTGTCTATGGAGATAAGCATATTGTTATTAAACTTTTGTTTATTCAGATTTGTGGCATAATCAGTTCGTGATTGTTCACATTAAATCAGTTGGCAACATTACAGACATTTTCCATGTTGCCGCAACAAAGCGTGCAATCAGTCAAGCATTGGAAAAGTTGGAGCAACATACTACATACATATATATTTAGATATTTATCAACAAAAAGTAACAACATTACTCTCTTTTTATATGTTTTCTTGCATTGCTAAAATCTTAATTAAATGTTTATTTGTTGGCAAGCATAAAAAATCGTGTTCGATTTTAGATGATGGATTTACTAACTCTTAATCTTAGTCAATTTCAATTGCAATTAATGTAGCATAAAAACCAATTAGACAGAATTTGCTTCACAATAAAATTTTTTTTTTTTTTAAGCTAATTGCTTTTGATTTTCTTTATATACTTACATAAGCGCATTTGACATGTTGGAATTTCATGAAATTTTTATGGTCAAGACCAACGTTAGATCCTCTTGTTTGCCTCTAATCCTTTTACTCGATTTTCCATGAAGTGTAGCATTATCAAAAAAAATTACGTGAACGCTATTACCATTAAAGCTAGGGAAATCGATTTTTTGTGCATTTCGACTTTTGACTCCATAGAGTCAAACTTTGCGTGGATTTTATATTTCTTCGAATGAATGACAATAATGCGTGATATTAAGATACGGTTCAAGTTTCCTCTTTGAAAGTTGTTTGCGTTAAATGCTCATAATATTTGCACATGCACCCGCACACAAGCCATAGGCCAAGTTAGATGCCTTTTGCACGCTGTGGCAAGTGTTTTTGGCGGAAAATGACGTTTTAGAAGGGATTGACACTTGACACACTGTGCGCGAAAATCAAGCCAAAAATTTCAAGTGCCAGCCGGCAGATGCAACTGCAACACCTCAACAACAATAACACTAAAACTAACACCAACGACGCAAACATATGCAACATCACGTATCATGTTAGTGTCGTTGAATTTATTTTGTAGATGCTTTAAAGATGCCACAAAGAAATATAGATGCACTTTCTGCGCTGAAAAATATGTACACACTTACATATGACGCACCCAGAACAAAAACGACTCTTATAATTTCACAGAGCAAAAACGCTTCAAAAAATTACACACCGTACATGTGACACTAACACATATTTGCATGCATGCTCGGTTGCAGAGCTCGGAGCAACCGTCGGTTTCGTCAGTGTCGCTGCTGATGCCAAGCAGAACAGACCGAGGGTGGGTTTTGTTCTGCTTGTTCACATGTATGTCGCTACCACGTGGTAAAATCCGGTTTTGAGAAATATCTATGCTACCAACGAAAAATTCTTGATGCTTTGCCGTCTTGTCGAATTTTCGTTTAGCAGGCTGTAAATTGAAAAATGACAATTTCCTATTAGCCAAAAAAATATGTTTGCTTGCCTTTAAATTTTATCACTTCTAAACGCAATGGCGAGTTCGCCAGGGGTTTGCCGCATATGACGTCAAACGAAAATATATAAATTAAGTGCGGGTTCAATCGGCGTTGAAAGGGCAGGGCTTAAAGGGAACGAAAAGATAGAGAAAAACCAAAGCGAATTAGTGAAAAATAAATTAAAAGTCAAATTTCCACTACACGTTATAAAACGTATGCAACTAATTTATTGACTTTAAGAAACTGGTGGTCTCCTCATATGGAGAAGATGGCACAACAATATATATAATTAAATTAGGTCCTCATATGGAGGAGCAGCGAAAAGTGGTCTTACCTGGTTCGCTGGAGGTTTGAATCGCAAGTGCCCGAGCGCAGCTTACCGCCACCGGCTTGCAGCACTCGGGCCCAGGCGACTCTTTTGCAGCAAGTTGCCACCTCGCTCCAGCCGAACCGGTACAACTGATACTAGGGCGTTTGGCCTAAACATTGCCGCCCGCCTTGCAGCACCACTGCAATATTGTTAAAGATATATAAAGAAAAAGGGCAATTCAAAACTTCAAACTTATAACTAAGCATATATACAAATATTCAAAAAAAATGCAAAATTCGGCTTACAACTAAGCATAATACGTATAAGAAATATTCAAAAAATTCAAAATTCTGTGCGCAATTATTGGTGATAGTATTCAATAAGGAGTGCAAAATTAAAAAAAATGGCGTTTTCAAAGGGGGCAGGTGCCAGATATAACCCAGCCGAAGGTTGTGTTTTGGGCTAGCTGCCCTGTACGTCCGGGGAAAATGCCGGCACGCAAGATGCGGGCATAAACATCGGCGCCCAAAATGAGCTCTACAGGCCTCGACTCATAATAACGGCGATCTGCCAGCATCAGATTTTCGAAATCGCTCAATTGGCGCACATCCAATGACCGCGATGGGCTGACGCAGTTTAGCCCGCGCTGGATCTGAGCGTGTACGTTGAATTGGTCGCCGTTTCCGGAGACCCCACGAATCGACAGCAGGCAAGTGTCATGAGCTTCCCCACGGGAGATCATCATGCCCAAGCGTGACACAACGGCGTCGGATACTATCGACATTTCCCGACAGGAGTCGATTAAGGCTCGAACAATCTGTGTTCCTCCTCGGCCCTGGATTCGAACTATTGCTGTTGGAGGCAGTGACACTAGATGCTGTGTCAAGATGGGCGGCGCGCGTTCGGCGAGTTGCAAGCGCGCGTCATATGGAGCGAGCTGCTGGCGGTTCTCCACTACGCGTGGGCGCGACGGTCGAGGACGAGCTCCAGCGCGAGGGAGTTCCGGTCGGTGGCCTCGCTCGACGCGTGGGCGCGACGGTCGAGGACGAGCTCCAGCGTGAGCGGGCCCCGTTCGGCGACGCTGCTCAGCACGTGGGCGCGACGGTCGTGGACGAGCTCCAGCGTGTGGCAGGTCAGGTTGGCTGCGCGCGCCGCCTCTACTTGGTCGCGATTTGCGCGACGTTCGGCTCTGGAGCGGGGGCCGGAATTGACGGGCGAGGTCCCTGGTTGGCAATGGCTGCACTGCTTGCTCGTGCTGCCGTACGACCTCCTGGAGCGATAGCCGCGACGGTCTTGGACGAGGTCTATCGCTGTCATCAGAAGACGTGTCGATGATCAGCGCATCCGGGCACAATCGCCTTGGGCGCGACGGTCGAGGACGAGCTCCAAGACGGTTGGCCGGCGCGCTCCGCTCGTGCAGCAGAGTATGGTGCCGCTCCTGGCACACTCGGCAGAGCAGCTCGCTTTGGCAGCGGTCCTGAAGGTGGTCTGGCGCCAAGCAGTTGGCGCAAAAGCGGTGCAGCAGTATCGCGCGCAGTCGGTGTTCCACGTCCATGGCGCGGAAATTGCTGCAAAATCGCAGTGGGTGGCGGCCTTGGCAGAGGCGGCATGTAATGGCAGCTGCCGCCTTGTTGCGCTTGACAGAGTTAATCTTAAAGCTCATGATGGATCGATCTAGACTATACAACAAAAAAACATAAAGAGGTTATAGGGCGTCTAGGATTAGGACGGTGGTAGAACAACGAGCTTGACAATTGGACGGGTGATAACGCCACGATTGGTGGTTATCTCCGCGACTCGTACTCGTTTATCTGGGCCTGTATGGATTTTCGTAATCCTTCCCAGTCGCCATTCATTCGGCGGCAGATTTTCGTCGCGAATGACGACTAAATCGTTTACCTCGCAGTCTCTTTGTGGGTATTTCCACTTAAATCGTTTGTGGAGTTCGTGCAAATATTCATTTTTCCACCGCTTGCAAAATAGCTGGTGGATGGCTTTCAATCTTTGCCAACGGTTGACTATAGAGATTGGGTCATCTAACGTTTCGGGCTCCGTCTGAGCCAATAAAGGACTGCCTACTAAAAAATGTCCTGGGGTTAAAGGGGCTACCTCCTCTGGATTTTCGGACATAGGTCCCAACGGTCTAGAATTGAGGCACGCTTCGATGCGGGCCAACAATGTTGAAAACTCTTCAAATGTGTATTTGCAAGAGATGGCTATCTTTTTGAAATGGGACTTGAAGCTCTTCACTCCCGCCTCCCACAATCCTCCCATATGGGGAGCACCAGCGGGGATGAAGTGCCATTTAAGTTCTTGGTGTGCTGGGCTACTTAGAACGCAGTCTCTTGCTGCGCGCATAAATTCCCGAGACTCCCGTTTGAGTACTTTGGACGCTCCCACAAAATTGGTCCCATTATCGGAATAGATGTCAGTCGGACGTCCTCTTCTGCCGACGAATCTGGCGAAGGCTGCCATGAAGGCGGCAGTTGAAAGATCGCTGCTGGCCTCCAAGTGGATTGCTTTGGTCGCAAAGCACACAAAAATACAGGCATATCCCTTGGAAATAACGCAGCCTCGACCTCGAAAGCTCTTAATGTCGAATGGGCCTGCAAAGTCAACACCCGTACAGGCGAACGGTCGACTGAGTGTTGTGCGTTCAGCGGGAAGTGCTGCCATGAGCTGCGTCCGCTCTTTTTTGCGGTAGATAACGCAGATTTTACAATTGTGGATTACGGACTTAATCAAAGTTTTGGCCCGTATAATCCAGAATTGGGTTCGAATTAGTCGCAATACTAATTGATTTCCCCCGTGCAAGCTGACCTGGTGAGTGAATTGCACCAACAACTTGGCCAAGCGACACTGATTGGGAAGTAAAATCGGGTGACGTTCATCATAAGAGAGGGATGGAGACAACGCTAATCGTCCACCCACTCGCAGGACTCCGGAGGAGTCTAAAAACGGATTGAGAGTAAGCAGCGCACTTTTCTTTGCTAACGGCTGCTTCTCATGCACGTCTCGATAGTCGGAAGCAAAGTTCGCTTTCTGGCAGGCGACTATCAGCCGAGTTTTAACGTGCTCGATCTCTTTGCTTGACACCTCCGAGGACTCGAACTCGAATTTGTCCTTAAACTCGGGGTGCAGCCGATGATAAAACCGGTACACATAAGAGAGTACCCGCAAACCCCGAGCCAAATCCGAAAATCTTTCCAATTGATCTTCGTACTTTGGAAAATAAGCAAAATGTGCTCGGAGTGGCCTGGCTTCCAACGAAGTCGACCAGTCATGATCCTCTGTATCTGCAGGTAAAGGCCAGTGCGAGGGATCCTTCCCTAGCCACGAGGGCCCGTTCCACCATAGGGTGTTATCCACCAGATCTTGTGGTAAAACTCCGCGACTTCCCAGATCTGCCGGGTTGTCCTCTGAGTCGACGTGGAACCAATTTGTGGTTCCGACCTTTTCCACGATTTTTGCCACTCGGTTGGCAACAAATGTGGTCCAAGTACACGGTGGTTTTTTAAGCCAACAGAGCACGATCGTCGAATCTGTCCAATAACATATTCGATGGGGGCTGATGGGAAGCTCCTGCAGCAACGCCTCCATCATGTCAGCCATCAGCACCGCTCCGCATAATTCCAAGCGCGGTAGCGAAACGGTCTTCACAGGCGCTACCTTGGTTTTCGAAACAAGGAGGTTAGTGCTGATTTCGGAGCATTCGTTTTCCACACGAATGTATATGGCTGCAGCGTACGCCTTCTCCGATGCGTCACAGAACGCATGTAATTCGGTCCTCCTCTCTGGAGCGAATTGAATCCATCTCGGCACTCGAATTTTCTTTATGCAGCCGTAGGAACTTAAAAACGTTTTCCATCGCTGCAAGATTGGACCACTGATTTCCTGGTCCCAGTCGATGCGTTCCAACCAGATGTCCTGCATCAGAATCTTCGCCACGACAATGATTGGGCTCAGCCATCCTGCCGGGTCGAATAGCTTGGCGATTAGCGACAAAACTTCGCGTTTTGTAAAAGATCCTTTAACCTCGATATCTGTTGGAGAAAAATAAAAAAGGTCTGTGCTCGCATTCCAACGAATGCCTAGTGCCTTTGTAATACTGGAGTCTTCCAGCTCCAGGAAATCCTCGTTTAGCAGGTATTCCTTGGGAAGGCCGTCGAGAATGGCTTTGCAGTTAGCGGTCCATTTTCGAAGAGGTAGCTGATCGCGAGTCTCTAACGCTGTTTCGATATTATGGGCCCCGACTAACGCATCATCCACGTACATATTTTCCTTTAGAACCTTCGCCGCAAGGGGGTAGCTCCGTTCGACGTCTTCAGCCAACTTGTGCAACGTTCGTATGGCAAGGTACGGAGCGCAATTAACTCCAAAGGTTACTGTGTCCAGTTCTAGATCCTCGATCTGCGCATCTGGCGACTCTCGGTACAGGATCCGTTGATAAGGGGTGTGCTTCTTATCAACCAAAATCTGGCGATACATCTTCTCGATGTCGCCGCTGAAAACGTAGCGGAATATTCTCCATCGCAATATGAGCAGAGTCAGGTCGGCTTGTAATACCGGACCTGTATGCAGCACATCGTTCAGGCTCACGCCGGTTGACGTAGGGCTTGATGCATTAAATACGACCCGAACTTTCGTCGACGTGCTTTCTGGCTTTATCACCGCATGGTGCGGGAGATAGAAATGAGGAAAACGCGAGATTTCCTCTCCGAGAACTTTGTGGGAGTGTTTCAACGTTACATACTCCTGGATCACCTTGCTGTATTGAACATTAAGCTCCGGTTTCCTAGCAAGACTTCTCTCATTCCGCAAGAATTGAGCCAAAGCACGATGTCGGGATGCGCCTAGTCTCAGCTCCGGTAAATCTCCTGATTTAAAGGGTAGCTGGACGACGTACCTGCCGTCCTCCTGACGGCGAGTCGTTTCCGTGTATAATCTCTCGCAGAACTGCTCCTCCCCCGACAAAAACCTCTGTTTTGGAATATCCTCCAGTTCCCAGAAGCGAGCTATTTGCTGATCTAAGGCGACCTCGCTGTAATGCACAGAATATGTCTGTGCTTCTGGTGCTTCTTTGCCAGGGAGTGGGCCCGTTAGTACCCATCCAAACACTGTCTCCTGGGCCAGTAGTGACCCGAGGACCCTATGCCTCACTCCGTCCAAAATGACGTTGGGATACAAATCTCCTCCGATGAGGACATCGACCTGGTCACTCTGATAGAAGCGGGCATCCGCAAGCGGCAAATCTGGCAAATCCTGAAGGGACGCAGCATCTATATATTCGGAAGGTAGATTTCCGGTCAATTGTGGAAGCACCAAAGCCCTTGCTTCGATGTTCCAGTCGGACCTCGCTAGAGAGCCGAGCCTTAGCGTACACATCTTGCTGCTAGTGGCGGAAATTACCTGATTTAAGCCCGAGACCTGTGCTCGAGCCTTATCAGTTGGAAGCTGGAGACGTTTCTGCAAGCGCTCCGAAATAAATGTGCCTTCCGACCCCGAATCTAGCAATGCTCTAGCCGTAAATTTACTTCCCATGTGACATATGGTCACCATGGCTGTACCGAGCAACACCCGTTGGGTGGTTGCAGCAAACCCCGAGTGTACCCGACTTGTCGAGGGCCCGAAAGGATTAGGACGAGAATTTCCTGAATTGGATGGCGGGTGAGATGCGGGGGGATCCGCCGGACATGTTCCAGAAGGACTAGGACCCTCTTCGCTAGAATCTGTTCGATGCAGCAGCGAGTGGTGTTTTCCTCTGCATGTGCTGCATGACACGTAGCTCCTACAATCCCGTACTTCATGGGAATTAGAGAAGCAATTGATACAGAGGTGCTGCTTCCGTATGGCATCTAATCTTTGCTTCGGATTCATATCTAAGAACCGCGGACAATTACGCAATATATGTTGCTTAGAAGAGCAAAGCCTACACCCGAGATTGTTCTGGGCCTGCGATGTGTTTGCATGGTGCGCCCGAAAATTTCTTGCAGCTCCCTCGATTGGGCGCGGCTGGGACCGATTAGTGCTCGCCGGTGGGCCGCTCGATAGCGGGCCGCTGCGGATATCCGCCACGGTTTCCAGCGTTTGGAATCTGCTGGTCAAAAATTTGTCAAGATCTTCCCACTTGGGAATCTCGGTCTTCTTCACCAAGGTTTGTTCCCACAAAGCCAAGGTGGTCTCCGGTAACCGGGTCGAGCATAGGTATGTGAATATCGCATCCCAGTTTTTCACATCCACACCGTGCAGTTCCAAGGCTGCAATGCAGTTATTGATCTCCCTCTGCAATTTTTTGAGCCCGGCCCCGGACTCAGAGGGAACTGGCGCAAGACTGAACAAAATCTTTAGTTGGGTATTGACGAGAATCCGACGATTCTCATACCGATCAACCAGATTCTTCCATGCGGTCGTAAAACCTTCATGGGTAAGAGGGGATTTCCTCACAATCTCGTTTGCTTCCCCACGAGTCTTCTGGTTGAGGTGGAATAACTTCTCCACAGGGCTCAACCGAGAGTTATTAACGTAAATGGCCGTAAACAAGTCCCTAAAGGATGGCCATGTTGTGTAATCGCCGTAAAATAATTGAGTATCACATGGCGGAAGATTCACATGAAAGGTGGTGGCAGCTGCTTCAGCAGGCCTTTCCGCTGCCAGCATAGTAGAGCTGGCAGGTCGGACGGACGACAGATTATGAGCGAATTCGCCCATCAAAGCTGCGCAAGTTACGTATGCAGCGTAGCAGTTTTTGTATG
Source organism: Neria commutata (assembly GCA_963457695.1). Lineage (NCBI taxonomy): Eukaryota > Metazoa > Arthropoda > Insecta > Diptera > Micropezidae > Neria > Neria commutata. The sequence goes on along the minus strand of OY735247.1, from coordinate 37,795,655 downwards.
TGGACTTAATTGTGTCCAATCCCAGTTCTGTGCTAGTCACAGACGCAGACATCGCCGGAATGGCGGCTGCATAAGCCGTTTTTACGGATTGCCAAAGGGCGTTCAATTCCGCCTTTTGCACCTCGATAGAGAACACAGAATGCTGGTCTATCGAGTCATTGAACTCGCTTTCGAATTCGATTAGCTCTTCGGCTACGCGGTTGAACTCTTTAATTGCTGCCATTTTTTTTTGGACTAGCGAAAGTAAATATTCGGACAAACCAACTAATTGAACACCGCCCAATTTATGAAGCGACACTTCAGCTTCAACAGAACTTATACTAACCCCGTACCGAAAAAAGGGGTGAACTCTTTAAGTTTCGGACTCTTACACCGTTCCCGAAAATCGGTGTGAAATGATAAAATCTTGCGGAAAATAGAGCAACTTGAAAAGGAAATTCAATAATTTCCACCTTTAACAAAGTTAAATTCGAAAACCAAACCGCGAAAAACACGAACAAATCAAATATAAAACTGCCAGTGCAGCTTGGCAAAGGCCCACGGTGCGCACAAATTATTTGCAAAAAATTATGAAACGAAATTAAATTGCAACCGCTCGAACTGTTGCAGCAAACAATTGTGCAACGAAAGAATTGTGTTTAAATAAATTGCAAAGAACCGCTTGAAACACTTCGAAGTATTTTTAAAAATCGAACAACAATTGCACCGTGACCGTGAAATTATAGATAAAATTAAACGAAACTTTATTTGATACTATCGCACCGACAAATGACGAAATATATTATAATTGCCGTTCGTGTCCAACTCAATTTGAACCAAGATTTGACCAAACCGCAGGAAAAAATTTTAATTTATTGCAATTGGTAATTTCGGAAATTACGACCAAAAAGCAAATCCGCCAAACTGGGATTTAACCTTTATTTGAAGTCCACCGAACGATACCAAGGTAAATCTTAAAGATCGCCGAACACCGATCGAAAACTTTTCAATGTGGTTGAAAATGTCCACTAAATATGGCCAACAGCCCAACGCGTACGTGCAAACAACTTAACTGCACAAAAAATTCCCACAAATTCCCGATCAGATTTGGGTATTCTTATAAAAATTTAGCCAAACAACCCTGGTTTGGCTGGTAATATTATAATCAATATTTCTAATATTAATAAAGTATATAAATTTATACTATAATTTGTTGCTCACTCACTTGTGGTGCACTCGCGTTTGGGAACCACTGTATGGGTATTTCACACGCTTTTGGCACACTGTTTTGTTGTTGCCGCTGGCTCACTTGTCACACTTTATAGATGTATTCCGATTGACTAAAAAGGGATTAAGGAAAGACGGCGCGGATTATATGTTCCGTAAAAAGTTGTCCGGAACGACAAACCTGTAGCACGGAATACCGAATTCCGTGCTTGGAGCCCTTTACACTTGTTTGTCCCACGTTGTTTGGCTGCCGGCTTGTCGGACTTCCTTCCTTCTTGTGCACTTGTCGGTTATTTACGTTGCGTGAATTGAAATGAATTTACTTTCACTTTACTTTTACGTTAAATTCACGTTTATTATCTTTATTTCCTTTGAATTGCACTTTATTATATTAAAAAAAATCAAAATCAAAATAGACCGGACTTGTGTCCGTCTCTTTTTCAAAGCAAAATATGGCAGCTGTGCTCACGAAACTCAGGGTTGGTGTACTTTTTCGATTTTCGCTAATGAGTGAAATCGTGCCAAACGATCCCTGACCTACTGACCGACGGTAGGGGTGTGAGAGCGAGGCAAGTGGGAACAGTGTGCGAGCAGTGTGTGTGAGAGTGTGTATGTGAGCTTCTTGCTCTTGCATAGGCAAGTGTGACTGGTGTGCAAGTGAGCAGTGAATGGGAATGATACGTATGAATTGGCAATGAGTGAGTGAGCGAAATATATTTGATGGATATATATGTAAGTGTGGCGCTAAATTTGAGAACGAAGTTTTGTTTCGTTCTCAAACTTCTTGTTGGACAGTGAAGTCTACCTAAAGAGATGTGCTGTTTAGGCAGAGTACATAGGAACATATGATTCCTATGTACTTTTCTTCCAAGAGACTGCGAGGTCAACGCCCGGGACAATATGAAAACGAATTGCACTTATATTTGTGCAAGTCGTTCCCATATAAAAAATGCAGGGAGGAATTCAAAATTATTGTAATATATAAAATGCACCTTTTTTTGAATTTATTTTCGTGTTACAAATTTATAAAAAGAAAACGCACTCCTATCACCAATAATTGTACGCACCTGTGACAGCAGCAACTTGTTGAAAATGTTGTAAATTCGTTGCGCAAAAATGTTGCGATTTAAAATTGCTGATTGCTGGAAAGTCCGATGCGTTTTAGAGTTGTGATATGCACTTTTGGTAGTGGTTCGTTTAAAGTTGTGTGGTATTTTAAGCCGCTGCTTAAGATTCGTTGAAGGTTCAAATCTGTTGCTTCTTCGAATTTTTGCACTATTTAATAAGTTGATGAATTCACTATGACACTTCGTTCGTGTGCGCTGGTTAAAGTTGTAATGCCGCTTTCCAAAAAGCCGAAATCCGCGGCTCGAAGGACCAAAATGGCGAGTTCGCCAGGGGTTTGCCGCATATGACGTCAAACGAAAATATATAAATTAAGTGCGGGTTCAATCGGCGTTGAAAGGGCAGGGTTTAAAGGGAACGAAAAGATAGAGAAAAACCAAAGCGAATTAGTGAAAAATAAATTAAAAGTCAAATTTCCACTACTCGTTATAAAACGTATGCAACTAATTTATTGACTTTAAGAAACTGGTGGTCTCCTCATATGGAGAAGATGGCACAACAATATATATAATTAAATTAGGTCCTCATATGGAGGAGCAGCGAAAAGTGGTCTTACCTGGTTCGCTGGAGGTTTGAATCGCAAGTGCCCGAGCGCAGCTTACCGCCACCGGCTTGCAGCACTCGGGCCCAGGCGACTCTTTTGCAGCAAGTTGCCACCTCGCTCCAGCCGAACCGGTACAACTGATACTAGGGCGTTTGGCCTAAACACGCAATATGTAAATTTTTTGCAAATTTCGCTTTATTTAATATTTTTTCATTTATTTTATTTGCGTTGATATATTTTGATAAATCACTTTTTTTTAGATTTTACAGATACTTTTCGTCAAATCTTTTTTGAGATCAAATTATTTAAAGATCACATTAAATACAAATATAAACTGATGACGTTTCGGCAATATAGGTATGTATAGCCCTTTCATCTCCTAATTCTGCATCTAATTTGCCGCTGTCTTTCAGTCTCTAAGCAGCATACCCGGCAACAGCATTATTTGAGCTGTTCGTCCGTTTGTGTAAGTTTTTTATACAAACTTGCCTGAGATCCTGCTTTGCTTTGTGTGGGTTTTTCCCGCGAATTTTTCACCTGTTTGAAGGCATTCAATCTTTTGACTGCGGACGGCTAGAGACTTGCAGGTGTTTGGCGGGGTTCTCTATTATAAAAGGTCGCTTGCAGATTTTGAAAGAATAAAGCGTGAACATCTTGTGGAAGAAATCGGTCTTTGTGATCTTTAAGAAGCAGTTAACAAAATAAATAAATTCGAAATTGAGGAAGGCTTTCATGAGAGAACGTACTATTTTCAATATGCAACCGATTTTTCTATTTTAAATCAAAGCAATATTCTAATGGCAAAGATCAACGGTCGCAAATTTATTTGTAACTCATCGGGATGATTCTATTTCATTGTATAAATTAACTATTTGGTGTGAATTCATGATAAAAGCGATCAACGGGGTCACTTGCAGGCGTGTTATGGCTGGTCATTTGTTCACTCGTTCAAATGACTGTCGCAATAATTTCTAAGCGGTTTTCTTTCTGTATGCTGCTGAACTGAAAGGAAGAAGTGGAATGTAGCGTTCACCTTTTCACTGATGAAACGGAAGTTGTGTCGATTTTATGATGGTAATGTCGACATTCTATGCTCCAAAGAGACAACTAAACATTTATAAGCATTGTAAAATTAAAGAATTACGTTGAACAATTTTTGCTTCTGACCTTAATTTGATATTACATGAATGGCATAAAAAATTTTGCGAAAATATAAAGAAATGCAATTGCATCAAACTGAATTTTCACTTCTTACCACCCTCATCGCTTTTATCATGAATTCACACCAAATAGTTAATTTATACAATGAAATAGAATCATCCCGATGAGTTACAAATAAATTTGCGACCGTTGATCTTTGCCATTAGAATATTGCTTTGATTTAAAATAGAAAAATCGGTTGCATATTGAAAATAGTACGTTCTCTCATGAAAGCCTTCCTCAATTTCGAATTTATTTATTTTGTTAACTGCTTCTTAAAGATCACAAAGACCGATTTCTTCCACAAGATGTTCACGCTTTATTCTTTCAAAATCTGCAAGCGACCTTTTATAATAGAGAACCCCGCCAAACACCTGCAAGTCTCTAGCCGTCCGCAGTCAAAAGATTGAATGCCTTCAAACAGGTGAAAAATTCGCGGGAAAAACCCACACAAAGCAAAGCAGGATCTCAGGCAAGTTTGTATAAAAAACTTACACAAACGGACGAACAGCTCAAATAATGCTGTTGCCGGGTATGCTGCTTAGAGACTGAAAGACAGCGGCAAATTAGATGCAGAATTAGGAGATGAAAGGGCTATACATACCTATATTGCCGAAACGTCATCAGTTTATATTTGTATTTAATGTGATCTTTAAATAATTTGATCTCAAAAAAGATTTGACGAAAAGTATCTGTAAAATCTAAAATAAAGTGATTTATCAAAATATATCAACGCAAATAAAATAAATGAAAAAATATTAAATAAAGCGAAATTTGCAAAAAATTTACATATTGCGTTTAGAAGTGATAAAATTTAAAGGCAAGCAAACATATTTTTTTGGCTAATAGGAAATTGTCATTTTTCAATTTACAGCCTGCTAAACGAAAATTCGACAAGACGGCAAAGCATCAAGAATTTTTCGTTGGTAGCATAGATATTTCTCAAAACCGGATTTTACCACGTGGTAGCGACATACATGTGAACAAGCAGAACAAAACCCACCCTCGGTCTGTTCTGCTTGGCATCAGCAGCGACACTGACGAAACCGACGGTTGCTCCGAGCTCTGCAACCGAGCATGCATGCAAATATGTGTTAGTGTCACATGTACGGTGTGTAATTTTTTGAAGCGTTTTTGCTCTGTGAAATTATAAGAGTCGTTTTTGCTCTGGGCGCGTCATATCTGCTTGGTTGAAAAAATTAAATGAAATCGCATGCGCCTGGAAAAAACGTATATGTATTACATACAAATTTTTAAAGGAAAAACTGAAATATTGCTCATGTTGTGGCAAATGAAGCGCTTTTAATTAAGATTACTTCTTACTTAGTTGGTCAGAACAACCAGACGTACGGCTTCTCTTCTAGCGCTCCTGCTATGCGTGGGCCTTCTCCAGGTGGAAATTCCGAGTGTTTCCAGTGCTTGGTCTTTCCGCCGCAGACATGGACTCCCACGCCGTCTCCGTCCTCCAAATGCCGCCTCGTATACCTTCTTCGCTAGAGCTCCTTCGCCAGTGAAGCCATACGGGGATGATGAGCGCCTTGTAAATTGTCAGTTTTGTCAGAAGAGAGAGGACTCTACTTCTCAAATGCTTACCGAGTCCGTAGTAGCTTCTATTGGCAAGAGTTATTCTCTGCTTTATTTCCAAACTGATATCGTTCGTAGTGGTAATGGCGGTGCCAAGATATGTAAACTCCTTTACAGCTTCGAAGGTATAGTCCGGGTTTAGACAGGGAAACATCTGGAACGGCAACACTGGAATTGTGAATGGAATGAGTGTGAATGGCGTGTCGCCAGTACGGGAAACAAAAACCCCTCTCCTTTCCCCGTCCGTCCCTCTCCGCCGAATACAGTGTTGCCGTTCCAGATGTTTCCCTGTCTAAACCCGGACATAGTTTCCAGTTTCCAAATGGGAGTCACGGCGCCGATTAAGATCACTTCATTCTTCAAAATATCAAAATAACAGTTACGATACCGTTTCTAGTTTGGAGATTAGCGATTTCAATGCCATTTCCAGTGTTGTCAGCTTGGCGCAAAACGGTTGCGATAACGGTTCTCCTCGGTACATATGTATGTACATACATAGATGATACCTTTGCCGAGTTTTTAATACGGACAGTTGTAAAAGCATGACATCCAAATTGGAATTGCGTATGAGTTTGAGTTTTTCTGGTACGTGGGCTGTTCTGACTTCAAAGCAGAGCATATCTTAATTAATTTTCGAAACTACTTGTATTGCTCCCGCAGTTTTGCCAACTTCACGATGTTGGTGTGCAAGCTGGCGGTATATAACGTTGTAAAAGCACTTATGCATGCGTTGGTGCATGCGCGCTTGCGTTTGTCGCCGAGAACGTGCCCAACTAAAAAGAATACTATATAAATCAAGGCGCGTGCATTTTACCGCTACAGCGGCCCGCCATTCCCTTTTCGCACCATGCACCCTTGCGGCAGGCTGCACGTGCTGGTTACCTCAGAGCACCGTCACGGCAGCAGCAAACGTAGTAAAAGAAGATTAAGTAAAGTAGCCTTGTGTCTTTCAGGCTTGTGCAAACGCAACGAAATCAACGACAATTGCAACAACAGAACACTTTAGTTTTGTTGCTGGTTGTTTGAGTTAAATAAATTGAGAACTATTTAAACACAAATCATTTCACAAGCTATTGCACAGCACAGAAAAGAACACGCAATGAAAAATAAAAAAAAATTGCGAAATATGAAAGAAAAATTAAACTGGTGAGTAATTTTATGCAAGAAAAGCGGTCGGTATGTGAACGATTTCAAAGGAAAATTTGTGGCAAAGATGTATGTATTTGCGTTTAAATAAGCGGTTGCTGGCCGTTAGTTACACCAAACCTGTAATGACGGTTAAATACAGTAATGTCCACGAAGTTAATTCTGTGGTCATATGCAATAACGACTTAAGTCGAAAACAACTGTTTCGAGAAAATGCAATTCGAAATTTGAAATGCACATAAGTGCATGTACATAAGTGCATGTGTTTTTTTTAAATAACTTTTTTTCTGAGATGGGTACAGATACCGGGGTTTGAACAAAATATGCGCATCAACGTCAGGAATACAGTGGTAACGTCAACTCAATTTCGTCTTAAGTCGACTTAAGTCGTTATTGCTTTTGACCACAGAATTGTGAAGGTGATCCAGTTTTGTTGCGGCTTGTCAATGCTCCCGGCCAGCATGCACATGTGACTCTCTGCGCGCATGTGTGTTTGTGGGTATTGGGGAATGACATGAAGGAGTTGTGAACGTTTCACTTTCTGCGGTTAAGTTGTAGATTTTACGGCTTTCATTTGATCAAATAAATGCATAGTTTAACGCATTGGGTCACATTTAAGGCTCCAGTCTGGTCCGTACAAAACTGTTATTTCGATTTTCATACAGTTGGAATGATTTTCACTAAGACACGCTAGGTTTCGGTCAGTTCAACTTTACGCTTACCATTGATGTTAATAAGTGCACACAGTTTCTAAGCATTGAACCCAGAAAAACTTTAAAATAAGAAAAGTAAGGTCAAACCAGAGAAATTGGGATGGGGAAAACCAGAGGAACGGGAATGTTTTTCAAACTTCAGTTTGCTCTTGACCACAAACTTTTTCCACATGTCCCACTAATTGTTTTCTTCATTACCACCATGTATGTAGATCTTACTGACTGATCAAAAGTCACATGCAATCCGACAATTGTTATGCTGGTGACACTATGTTGATATTACTATTATAGAATTACTACAATCCTTGTGCCTCCAAATGGGACACCAACTCTTTTTGCTCGCTCTTACAAACGGGATTCTTGTTGTACTTTCGCGTTGAAAATCGTAAAATCAGAGAACGAATAAGCTGATTTAGTAACAATTTGGTTCGTTTTCTTGTGGTATGAACTAGACTAGCGGTTATACAACAAAGTTCCTTGTATGGAGGCCCTGCTAAAATTTAGCGGTTTCTCCGAAAATTGGCACTACTGTTCGCTGTCAATTTGGCAAACGATTTTCGTTCGGGCAATTGCAGATTGCAGACTTCGAAAGGTTTGTGATCCGAGAAAATAAAACATTTACGCTAATTGCTGATAGTTCTTTTGTAGTTTTTCATTCGAGCAAAGAAATTGGAATTTAGTTCGAAATGTTTTCATTGGCACGCAATGTTTCAAATGTGGCCAGGTAAGTACAAAGAGATGAATTGCCGGCTTTTGCAATGCCGCTGATTCGCTGATTACATAAATTATTCCTCGTTTGAATGCGCAATTGATTTGTTTTCAGAACTGCTGTTCGCGGCAAACACACGCTGCCAAAGATGCCCTACGATTATACTGCTCTGGAGCCAATCATTTGCCGTGAAATCATGGAACTGCATCATACCAAGCATCACCAAACGTATATAAATAATCTGAACGCCGCTGAGGAACAACTGGCCCAAGCGCAAAGCAAGAACAACGTCACCAAGATTATTTCACTCGCACCTGCTTTGCGATTCAATGGAGGTGGTCATATCAATCACTCAATTTTCTGGGAGAATCTTTCGCCGGAGTGCTCCAAACCATCGGAAGAATTGAAGAAAGCCATCGATGAACAATTCCGCAGTTTCGATGAGTTTAAAAAGGAAATGACTGGTATAACTGTCGCTGTGCAAGGCTCTGGCTGGGGTTGGTTGGGGTATAACAAGAAGACGAAGCAATTGCAGTTGGTCGGTATGTCCAATCAGGATCCACTGGAGGCCAGTACTGGTGAGGGTGCAACACACTCTAATTTTGAACTTGTAATTTTAATTTTTAAATTCATAGGTCTCATTCCATTGTTTGGTATCGACGTCTGGGAGCACGCTTACTATTTGCAATATAAAAACGTACGCCCCTCATATGTAGAAGCAATCTGGGATATTGCCAATTGGAAGGATATTTCCAGCCGTTATGCTGCCGCTTCTAAGTAAGACAGTGCGGGCGTTGATCTTGCTTGTTTGTTGTCTATCTTAAGTGGGATTCTAGAATTCTTGTATGTTCTTTACTATAAGATGCAAAGGTGCATGGAGGCACCTGTGAATAGTGTGCAGCTAGTAGAACATTTTTTGCGCCTGCATACTCAGCTAATTTCCAGGTCTCTAATAAATTGAATACGAATGAAACGCTGTACATACTTGGAATTTTCGAAGATTAGAAATTGGCAATGAACCGTAGTTTGAATGGAGCGGGGTAAAAATGGGTAAAGCGCTGTTGTCCTTGAAAGTTCTTCCTAAATACAGATTTTCCATTATTTTTTCCATAATCCATTAAAATCTTATGATTGCATGTCCTTCATATTAATGCGAATAGGCGAGGAAAAACAAATTGTTGGAAAATATTCGCTGCGGATAACAAAAATTTTGCTACGCTTATTTTATGTACAGCGGCGAGTCAACTTTTCTTATCTGCACTTTGCATCGGTTTTGCAGAATATCATAATCAAAACAAAGACAGCTGAGCAAGCAATGAAAATTGTGGAAGTGTAGTCATCGTCCGGGGAATCGACGGAGAGGCATTTTCCAATTTTCTGCGTGGAAGGGTGTTTTGTTATTGTTATTGTGGTGCGTGGAAAACCCGTGGCATTTCCTCTAGATTCTCCGCCCGCGCAGAAAATTCCATTTTCCTCAGTTTCCACAATCGCTGCACCGCTTCACAAGTGAATTTTCCGTCGCAGACATCGCTGAAACGGAAAGCAAGTTTGTCCGACGTCCGTGTAATGTCTGGTCCGCGCGTGAAATCAGCAAAAATATAAATCGTTTTAAAAATCTTGTAGAGTTAAGTGCGAAGTAAAAATTCCAAAATACGCTAAATAAGCTCCGACACAGCTCCAAGCAGGAAGCAGTGAGTCAGTGATTTGTCAAAGCTGAGCTGACCGCTTGAAAAACACCACTTAGCCAGCCGCAGTTAAAAAAAACTCACTAGGTGCAATTTTTCCACAAGACCGGAACTTTCATCAGGCTGAAAAACCACTTTGTTACATCTACTTGGTAAGCTGAAGTTTTCATTTCCGGTTCCTGCGTGACTATATGAAGTTGTATTAAAAGCATCTGTGAAGATGTGAAAACTTCTGTGAAAAATCGATTTTCTGCAAGATGGTTCATTGCCGTTATACTTTCCATTTTGTACAATTTTCCAACTGCTCTTTGTGTTGCGCATTTTCAATTCATTCCACTATCCACTTGATCAGGTGCGTCCTATAGTTTGCCCTTACAACGAAATGAATTGAACTTTGTTTTCAAAATTTCTACAATTCTGTGTTTAAGTTTTCTTAATGTGATGATTCAGTAAAAAATTGATAGTAGCACAATGACTACACAGAAGCATAAAAGGAGGACTTCAATTCTAGACGAGCTAAGGAAAAGAAGATAACACCAACAGAGACTAGGAAAATCCGAAAATAAAACTTCATAAAAAAAGCAGTAGTTCTTAAAATCTAAGTAATATTAGATTTCATTCGAAATTCTTGCCTTTAATCGGAAGAACATTTATAATTTTTAAACTGATTTTAAATTTCTGTTTCAAATTGATTTACATTATAGATAAATAACTGCTTATGTTTCAATATACTTTAAAATTCGACGTCAAATGAGCTGGATTTTATAAGCTTTATATTAGGTTCAAATCAGGTATGTATGTTTGTATGTATGTATGTATGTATGTATGTATGTATGTATGTATGTATGTATGTATGTATGTATGTATGTATGTATGTATGTCGTCAAATCTAGTAATCAATTTTTCACCCACTTCCCGACTACTTCGAGATCTGAAACTTTGCATACATGCCTAATCTAGAGCCCAATACATGATTCAATAAATTTTATGGGCGTAGGATAAGGGGCGTGGCACTTTTTTATAAACTCCAGATTTGTGTATAACTTTAGAACTACACATCACACATCAATGAAACTCTGTAGGAACTTACTACATATCCATATCCTTCTACTGAGAAAATAAGGGGGGCCCTGGATAAGGGGCGTGGCACCCCCCATACAAACAAAATTTTTGATCTCGATTAGCTTTGGAACTAAAGGTCGTGCAGCATTGAAATTTCGTATGCAGTCGCCTCTTGGATGTGTCGTCCCACTGGTAAAATTTTATGGGCGTAGGATAAGGGGCGTGGCACTTTTTTATCAACTCCAGATTTGTGTATAACTTTAGAACTACACATCACACATCAATGAAACTCGGTAGGAACTTACTACATATCCACATCTTTCTACTGAGAAAACAAGGGGCACTGGATAAGGGGGCGTGGCACCCCCAAAAAAACCAAATTTTTGATCTCGATTAGCTTTGGAACTAAAGGTCGTGCAGCATTGAAATTTCGTATGTAGTCGCCTCTTGGATGTGTCGTCCCACTGGTAAAATTTTATGGGCGTAGGATAAGGGGGCGTGGCACCCCCATACAAACAAAATTTTTGATCTCGATTAGCTTTGGAACTAAAGGTCGTGCAGCATTGAAATTTCGTATGCAGTCGCCTCTTGGATGTGTCGTCCCACTGGTAATTTTATGGGCGTAGGACAAGGGGCGTGGCACTTTTCACGCAACTACACACTTGGGCTTCAGTTTATAATTATAGGTACACCACACATCAATGAAACACGATAGGAACTTACTCGCCGCGCCTTGCAAGCAAAACAACAACAACTCATCGCGCCACAAATATGCCACGAATATTAGGGTCGATCACAGCCGTATTATTTGTTAAATTGAGGATATGACGATAGGAGACACTGTGAATACCCTAAATATTGTGTACTGCTCTGCAAGTTTTAAATTCTTTTCGCGAAAAATTTCAGAGCTCTAAAATTGAATTTATGGAAGACTAAAAAGTAGAAAATAAAATTATATAAAAAAAAACTTTTTAAAAATAAGCTTTAATGTACTAAAAAGTAGAAAATAAGTTGTTTCCAAGTCACCTGTATCTTACTATTAATAAAAGCTTGTGCGCTCAATATCCATATTCAAAATATCTTTCATTACTAGAATCTATTTGCAAAAAATTATTTAAATAAAATATTGTGGTAACTAGTTGACAAATATTGAACACATGAGCGCCCCAAGCTTTTATTAATAGTAAGATACAGGTGACTTGGAAACAACTTATTTTCTACTTTTTAGTACATTAAAGCTTATTTTTAATAAGTTTTTTTTTATATAATTTTATTTTGGATAACTTCAACGTAGCGCCTCAGGAGCAAAGGTTGTCATTTGAGTTTTCCTCAATCTGAGCAAACGCTCAAAGAGAAGAACAAATTCAGCGACGCCTAGCAAATTAAAACGACCAACTACCAAAATTATTCCGACCGACTTCTACTTCGGCGCATATTGCGTATGCGTTTTATTTGCGTCGCTACGTATGGCTAAATCGCGCAAGTGTGCGTGCGTGCAAAAGACGTAATCAGCAAGTGGTAGGGGTTGAGCCTTTGCCGGCAGCCCAAGGGTGAAGAACGTACAGGCAGCTTCAAGTGGCGTTGGAAGTGCCTGGTGCGCCATGCCCTCCCGCCGCTGTTGCACGCAACTTCTGTAGGCGGTTGCTATAAATAAAAGTTACCTACTCGCACATTTGCACTTGTGACGACGGCTCGCTTGCTCCTCCGACGCGCTCGTAACATATGGTTGGAATAGTCAAACCTCAAGCCAATCATCACTCTGCCTGCCTGTTCGTGCATCAGTCGTTCTGGGTTGTCTGCCGCTCTGTCGGGTTGTGGTGTGTCCGTGAATCCATAAGCTGTGTGTGTCCATGTTGCCTGAGTAGGTACTATGTAGTGTTTAGTTTTTGGCTAAAAGCATTTCGCTGCCGTTCCTTCTTGTGCTGCTCCTCCCTCGCACTGCCGGCGCTGTAACATTTATTGATGCCATTAATCGATTTTCTCTGAAGTATCCTGTTTGGTTTGTTTCATTAAGTTGCCTCTGATTTCTACCTTATGCTTGTTCTGTTGTTATTGCTATCGTTGTTGCTTCAGTCGATAAATTTGCGTAATTATAAAGTTATAGATCGGCAGACAGAATATTAGTGAAATGAGCAGTGGAGTCGCTTGACATTGAAATGATAGGCGTCTCTTTTGGCAAAGTTCTTTTAATCTTAAATCTTAAACTTTTGAGAATTTCTTGGAGTTTTCATGGAAATTATACATTTTTTTCTTTCAATAAATTGAACAATCATCAAAAGTTCGGTACTTTGCTGAATTAATTTTGATATTTATTAATCATAAATTAAAGATTTATTTGGTTGCGTTGCTATTTTGGAAACATTACGAGCAAACATCGGTTCTACTTCAGTTGTTCTTTAATTAATTGTGACAAAATTTTTCCGTGCTGATTTATTCTTTCGAAAAAATAAAATAAAATTTTGTAAATCTACATATAGATATACATATGTACATACATACATATATAAAATTCAATTTATTCATAAACAGAATCATCTTCGCGCACAAAAAACCGGTCCAACAGTCATCCAGGTTTCTTCTTTCATTTCGATATATTTGTCTATTTTAGAAGTTATTTTAAGAGCGCCTTGGTTAAGCTCTTTTCATCAAGAAAGTCGTATTCCACTTTATGATTGCATTTCGTTTACTTACAAGCTTTTCGGAGACTTCTTACGAGTACCCCCTTCAAAAAGGAATCATCTTAACTGCTTCTGACATTAATATGACAGCTTGTCAGTTGTCACACTCAGTCCGTTACAAGCAAAACCGTTATGCTGAGAATTTAACAACATGATGAAAGCAATAACAAGTTTTAATACATACTAAACGACCCATATGGTTGCATAAGGTCGAGTGATCCTCTTCTACAATATGCTGCTTCCTGTTGTTGTTGTTGCTGTTCTGTTTGTTATTGCAATCCTCATAATGCTAAGGTCAAGTTTAGTTTTTGTTGTTTTCGTGTAAGCTGAGAAAATGTCAATTGTTGTTGCATGGATTTCTTCTTGATGGAGCTGGAAGGAGGGAAGGACAGCTCAGTTTCATGCCTTCAGCGTTGTTTTTGTAAATTTTGTATAAAACTAGAAAAACTGGCAAAAGCGTGTGGATAAATCTTATGGAATATCCCTTAAGCGTATTCCTTTTTATCCACAATAATATCAAATTTAGCAAATAACTGGCGGATACGAGATATTTGTGTAAATATTTAACTTGGGGCAATTAATCTTAATATAGGTATATTATTCTTTGTGTGTGCTTAATGGTTTATGTAGTTTTGTGTCTGCCTGTGTGGGAGTATGACGTCAGTGGGTTCGACATTTTGTTGTTGTCAAATAATTACATTCATTGAATTCTTGTGCAGCTGAAATCCATAATGTCTTTATTTCCGTCGCCTGGACGTGTAATTTTGAATTGTATGAAATAAATTTAGTATTTATGGAGGCCACTTTTTTACTCTCATGAAATTTATCTCTGCAACCTACAGTTTCATCAAAGCTGTAGTTTGTTATCTCACGAAATAAGTAATAAATAAATAATAATAATAAATAATTGGCGCAACAGCTCACGAACGAGGCTTAGAACTAGCTTTCTCCTATTAACTAGGCTTAGAACTAGCTTTCTCGTATTAACTTGTGTGTGCTCATACTATCTTTAGCACAAGATAGCGGGACCTACGCATTTATTCTGCAGCCGAGAGAACGTGAAAAAAACAGTTACTTTTTTTATTAGATGTTATGAGGTCGGCTGAGATTTGAACCAGCGACTCCACTGAGCCACGGCGGCACCACCATATAAGTGCCATTGCCTTTCTTCTGAGATACCGGGGTGCCACAATTCGCCGTGCGGGGGTGCTGGTGAGGCCTCGGAGTTTAAATTGGCAGGAGCACTGAAAACAACCTAGCTCAAAACGTTATAATTTAGAATTTATTTTCATAGCAATACTTACACTATCTTACTAATAGCTGCTGCTTACTGGTCGGGGGTTCAATAGCGAGTGTCGGTCAGAAAAGTGCTGACTCAATTCGGGCGCCGGTGAAGCCGAGCGCCACTGATATAGCGCCTCAATTTTACGCGCTATTGAAAGAGTACTGTTTTCAAGGAGGACTCCTCGTTTTATTGTTATATAAAATATTTACAAATCAAATTAGAAGTAGGCAGCAGACTATTTTTATGTCAACGTGCTATCGCTAGTAGTTCAAATACGAGTGTGTAATTAAGTTGGTTGCGGTTGCAGCTATAACAGCTGTTTTTACTTCTAATGACAGAGTGAGGGCGCTGCGGTTGCTAGCAGGGCCCACAGTACTCCCCTCCGAGCGACGAAGCTACTGCTGAGTTGCGAAATGTACTCGCTTCGGTCCTCGATATGTCCTTAGCGGTTGCTGTAGAGTAACAGGAGCGGGAGTTGGCGCTTCCGGCGCCGCTGAATCCGTGGCTCTTGCGTATAGAAGTGAATCAGTCCGTTCGACGAACGCTGGTTTTAGTCGTTCCGTGGAAATAGTTGCTTGTGTTCCGTTGATGTTAATTTTGAAAACATAGTCGGATATGCGTTTAATTATTTCATATGGTCCTTCATACGGTGGGTCGCAAGGTTTTTTGACAGCGTCGATTCTTACAAAAACATGCGTGCATTGGTGGAGTGTCTTGTGTGCAAAGGCTTTTCGCTTGTTATGGTGTGCTGACGGTGCCGAACGAACTAGGCGCATTTGCTCGCGTAGCTTTTCCAGGAAGTACCTGGGTTCCGGCGTCACCTCTTCGTTTATGAAAAACTCACCTGGTATACGGAGTGTGGTTCCATAGACAAGCTCTGCTGCTGACGCTCCTATGTCTTCTTTGTGACAGACGCGGAGACCTAGCATTACCGACGGGAGGACGTCAATCCAGTTTGGTGAGTTATGACACATAATGGCTGCCTTAAGTGCTCGGTGCCATCGTTCGATCATTCCATTTGCAGCAGGGTGATAGGCCGTAGTCCTAATTCGATTGCTACCAATAAGTTTTGCCAATGCGTCGAAAAGCTGCGACTCGAATTGTGATCCTCTGTCAGAAGTTATAGTTGTCGGTACTCCAAAACGTGCCACCTAACAGGCGTAGAAAGCATCGACAATAGTGCACGCCGTAATGTCCTTTAAAGGTGTAGCTTCTGGCCAACGGGAGAAACGGTCAATCATGGTAAGTGCGTATCTGTAACCACTGCATGGTTGCATGATGACTATATCGATATGCACGTGTCGAAAACGGTCGTTTGGCATAACAATGTGTTGAGGAGTGTTTTTTACATGTCGGCCTACTTTACTTCGCTGGCAGGATAGACATGAGCGGGCCCAGCTGATGACATCGCGATTCATATTGGGCCAGACAAAACTCTTGCTTACCAGACGCTTCGTTGCACGTCCGCTCGGATGCGACAAGTTGTGAGCGTTGTCAAATATGCGCTTTCGTAATAATTTCGGCGCGTATGGCCGGATACTTGGTCCCGCAACATCGCAGAACACTACAGTCTCCGTACCATCTACGCGCAAACTGCGCAACTGGAGTGATGTACTGTCTGGGTTCGCGATAAGTGCTTTCAATTCGTCGTCGGCCTGCTGTGCTGTGGCCAGTTCTTGCGTGCTGACAAAGATGGGTACGTCGATAGTATGGATTCTGGAGAGGGCGTCGGCCACTTCGTTGTCTTCTCCGGATATATGCAAGATTCGTGTGGAGTATTGGCCGATCTCCTCCAGCTGCCGTGCTACTCGGTCACACGCATGGTTTGATTTTTGGGCAAAGGCGTAGATTAAAGGCTTATGGTCCGTTAGGATGACAAGCTCGCGACCATCGATGAGATGTTTAAAGTGCCGTACCGCTCGGTGAATGGCTAAGAGTTCTCTGTCGTATACTTTGTATTTTTTTTCGCGGTCGTTGAGCTTTTTCGAAAAGAAACCTAAAGGACGTGGTCCGTCTTCGGAGCGTTGGTCTAATGCCGCTCCAATCGCAGTGTCGGATGCATCGCAGCGCAGGACCAGAGGAAGATCGAATTTAGGATGCGACAGTTGGGCCGCGTTCTCCAGACTGACTTTACATTCTCCGAACGCTCTGTCAACCTCTGGCGTCCATGCCACCGGTCGTTTGTCCCTTTTCTTTGCTCCTAATGTAAGCTCAATTAGTGGTGCCTGCACTTGTGCTGCGTTGGGCATGCAGCTTCGATAAAAATTCCAAGCGCCCAGAAATTTGCGAAGTTTGTCAATCGTATCAGGTTTAGGATAGTTTCTAATTGCCACAACGCGGTCTTCTGGAGGTCGGATGCCTTCTTTGCCGACGGTATATCCGAGATATCGAACCTCTTGATGACCGAATACACACTTCGCTGAATTGAGCACTAACCCGTATTTGTGTAGTCTCTCGAGGACGATCAGCAGGTGCTTCTTATGTTCCTCTTCGTTGCGTGACGCTATCAGAATGTCGTCGATATAGCAGTAACAAAAATCGATGTCCTGCAGAGCCCTATCCATGAGTCGTTGCATACTTTGTGCGGCATTGCACAAGCCGAAGGTCATTACGTTAAACTCGAAAAGACCGAAAGGCGTAATGACAGCCGTTTTTGGACGATCCTCCAGTGCCAGAGGGATTTGATGATAGGCGCGCCGCAAGTCAAGTGTCGTAAAAATTGCGCATCCAGTGAGCCGATGAGTGAAGTCATGTAGGTGCGGGATAGGGTACCTGTCCGGTACTGTGATGGCATTTAGGCGACGATAGTCACCGCAAGGACGCCAACCACCTGAATTTTTCTTCACCATGTGAAGCGGTGAGGCCCACTCGCTTTTTGATTGTTGACAAATACCTTGATGCAGCATAAGCTTGAACTCTTCACGAGCCGCTTCAAGTTTCTCGCCCGCCAACCGGCGTGGACGTTCAGCTACTGGGTGTCCCTTAGTAATGACATGGTGTTGCACCGAATGCTCGGCAATAATTCGATTCGACTCCTTAGTAAGCGCAGGAAATCGTCTCATTATGCTGGCGTAACGATCTGTCCTATCGATGGAATAAACAGAAGGTTGATTAGAATTACCTGGCACCAGCTGGGTGCGGAGGTGAGTGGCGGTGTCTTCAAGTCGCTTTTGTTTAAGGCTAACTATGAGCCCGTAGTGATGGATGAAGTCTGCGCCTAAAATCGGTTGCGACACGTTTGCTACTACGAATGACCAATGGAACTCGCGGCGAAGCCCAAGATCAAGTGTCATGTCCTTTGTGCCAAAGGTGTCAATGCTGGAGCCATTTGCAGCGAACAGCTTGTTGGCAGCTATGGTGCGGTAGTTGGTGTTTTGTTTGGGAAGGACAGAAACATCGGCACCGGTATCAATCAAGAACCAAATGCTCGTTTTCCTGTCCCGAACTTTGAGGCGTTTTGATGTTGCTGTGCCGGCGACTACCTCAACGAGTGCCGGCAGCTTTACAGCCCTATTCGCTCGCTCCCGGCACAATTGATTGAGAGTATCAATTGATCCGCTTTCTTGTGCCGGGCTTTCTACAACCCTATTCTTTACCAATCGTATCACGAAAAAAGCTTTGGCGTTTCATTTAAAGCTCTTTGCTGTGAAAACAGCTGTTTGTGCTTCTTCTTCTTCACAAAAAACGAAAAATGGAAACAAAAACTGCAGAAAAGTGAGTATTTTTTGGAAATTTTCATTAATTTGGTGTTTTATCTTATTTCTTTTAATTTCTAGACATCGTATATTTAACAGGAGGACGTAGGAGCAGCTGCAGCATTTCATTCAAAGTTGCAAACAGCACCCAGAGCAGCAAGCCGGGAAAACAGCCCGATAGCGCTGCGAGCAGTGTAAAATTTGTGGGAGCAGTGGCAGAGGACCTCGAACTCCCGATATAAAGGAGTTTTAGCAGCAGGCCATACATGTGTTGTGTTTTTAAAATTGTGTAACTTCCTTTAAATTGCTGCAATAAAAAAATTTTTGCTTTTTTGCTTCAAAATTGACGTTTTTCAACAGCTGTTTTCGCTTGTTACCTCCTAATTCGACAGTCACAATGAATATCTCAATTGATACAATTCGAGCTTTTGATTTCTCTTCTGAATAAGGAAAAGTAGAAATTGTGCCGAAATGCTCTATTGAGACGAAATTAGTATTGAGACGGTCGAAGGAATAGAGCTGTTAGTTTAACTGGCGCTCCCAGTTGCACGGCGGTCGACATTTCCGTGCATCAGAGCTGAATTTTTTGTGATAGTAACACAACTTGCTTGCATTATCCGCTCCAGCAACAGGGGACGCAGTGCGAGAGCTGCGAGGGCGACTCATGCTGCGGTCGCGAGCGTGCTTTTCGCGAGTGAGCTGTTCCACTTGTTGCGTCAACTTGTCAATAGCTGCTCGTAGCTGGCATACGTCGTTTGTCGATTCGTCACGGGTGGTGTTTCCACGTGCGATAGCATCTATGTCACCTGCGCTGTGGGTGATGGCAGACAACTGTGGACGAATGGCTTCCACAACGCGATCTGCTTGTTCAGCCAGTTTCGGTAAATCGGTCAGCTCGCATATTGCCAAAACACCGCGAACGCTCTCAGGCAGTTGCTCCAGAAAAAGGCTGCGCAGCACGTTTTCGTTGCACTGGCCTGCCGACAAATTTCGCAAGCGTTGCAGTAGCAGCGACGGCTTCTCATCCCCGAGAGGTTGCCCACGGAGCAGGCGTCGGAGCTTAACCTCTTGCGATTCTGACAAGCTGTTGATGATGCGATGTTTGAGTGCTTCATATTTCCCTTGAGTCGGTGGACTGTCGATGATGTCGCCTACGATGTCGAGCAAATCACCATCGAGATGAGTGGCGATGTGCCGGTACTTTGACTCATCCGAAGTGATGCGATGCATCTCGAACCTCATCTCGGCGACGGTGAAGTATCGTTTTGGGTTGTCTCGCCAGAATGGGCTTGGCAACTTGACCACCGTGACAGCGTGCACGTCCACGGTACTTGTATTCCCCTCCATGGGGTCCAATGGGGGAGTAGCTTTGTCGAAAGTACCAGACTCCACTTCCTTCTCGGCTAACTTGCCGGCTTCCTTTGATGGAGAATGCTCTATAGGCATTTTGCACAAAAAGTGTGGTTATGCGCGCCGGGAGCACCCTTTTCGTATTATGCGTTTCCAACGCAGGGGTCACCAATTATAGCGCCTCAATTTTACGCGCTATTGAAAGAGTACTGTTTTCAAGGAGGACTCCTCGTTTTATTGTTATATAAAATATTTACAAATCAAATTAGAAGTAGGCAGCAGACTATTTTTATGTCAACGTGCTATCGCTAGTAGTTCAAATACGAGTGTGTAATTAAGTTGGTTGCGGTTGCAGCTATAACAGCTGTTTTTACTTCTAATGACAGAGTGAGGGCGCTGCGGTTGCTAGCAGGGCCCACACTGACAGCGCTACTTGCGCCCTCTAACGACCAGTAGCATATACTTAATATCTAATAATATATTGGAGTGATGCCACAGGGCGTCGTGGCGTAAACATTCCGCCCACCTTGCAGCACCACTGCAACTAATAACTTATCTAACGTACGAGATAATGAACTACAATATATATATATGGGGTATGCGAAAAATAAAAATTTTGTTGTATTTTCCATTAATACCTCAGTGCAATTCAATTATTAATGAAAAATGGGCGGGGGTAGTTTTATATCACGCGTTGACCGGACCAACAAGGTGCCTTTTGCGGTCAATGGTCCGACTACAAACGGTGGGGGCCATTCCGGGCGAATACCGCGGTGCAAAGTACGCGGTCTATGGTTCGGGATGCCTGCACGAGCATCGCGGGACCGAGCTCGTTCCTTGTCGTATTTCTGATGTGGGTGCCGGCTTCGGGACAGCCCGGCTTTCACATTTTGGAGCTCTCGATGCTCACGTTTGGTTGTGGCAGTTGTTCGGGCGGAATTCCTCAGGTCGAAGTGTAGTGGAGGACGGAATTTACGCTGGCTATGGGCTTGGCACGGCTGTGGGCAAGACGGTCGTGGTATTGCTGCACTCCGGCCTTCAGCGTCCCTGGTTGACGACGCCCCGGGTGGGCAATACGAGCGGGGTATTGCTCCACCCTGGCTCGCCGCCCTCCTTTGGGATGTCAATGTTGGGCAATACGATCGCGGTATTGCTCCATCTACGACCATCGTCTCCCCGTCTACTATCGCTGCGGACGGGCAATACGGTCGGGGTATTGCTCCTTCCTCGACCATCGCCTTCTCGGGAGCTGCTCCGTCAAATGGGCAATACGGACTGGGTATTGCTCCCTGACTGGTCAGCAGCTCATTACCATCATCGTATTTTTTCGTGGTGCCTTCGTTACAGAAGCGCCAGGATTCTCGAGGTTGCCGCACTGGAGATATCTGGTTGAAGTAGGCAGCAGGTGATTCCTCTCGCGGGGTTGACGTCGTGTTGTGTTGGGTTTCGGGCAGCGGCAGATCCGGGGTGACCTGCAGCAACGCCTCATCGATCGTACTGGCGGGATATTGCAAGTGCAGCCATGAATGATGGCGCTGCTTGCACTGCGGGCAACAGAATGGGCTTTTACATTCTTCTAACGTGTGCGAATGGGCTAAGCAATTTATGCAGAGCTGTAGCCGTCGTACGACTGCCCATCGCTCTTGCACGGGCATCTCCCGGAAGGTAGGGCATCCTTTGAAAACATGCCGTTTAGATGCACATAGCTTGCATACGGCTGGGCTGGTGTTTGCCTGATATGCGTTGAACTTTCGTGCCGCACCATTCGGAGGATAGATCGGGGTTTGGGCGAGAGAATCAATAAACTCGTTCATCTGAGCGGCGCAGCAGACATACGTCTGGTAGCAGGATCGGTATTTTTCCTTGACGATGTTCGCGTTGGCCGCATCGTCAGCAGATCCTGGAACGGAGCGCATACTTTCCTCGTATGCCATCTTGACTCGCTGCCATACGGACTTGATTTCCTCTCTCTGCACCTCAAGTGTGTACGGGGTGTGGTCGCTCAACACTTTGCTGAAGTTGGTTTCAAACTCCAACAGCTCATCAGCCAAGCGGACGAAATTACGGATGACCGACATTGTATCAGTTAGTGGAGACGACGGGATCAGGTTCAGTTTCCGGGCTTTGAATTTTCCGTATGAATTTTCTGCCGGGGTGCAGAAAATCTCCTGTACGAATTCGGGGGATGCCTCTTGAGATCTGATTTAATCTCAGTAGGCAGTGGCCGAAATGCCAAAACTAGCACGGTAGGTATTTTCTTAGCTTCGGCCAAAACGCCAAAGTTAGAATTTGAGAAGAGTCGGGTTGCCGAAATTAAAAGGGAATCAATATTAGGAGATTTCTTAAAATCAGCCGAAAATGAAAATTGAATTGGCCGAGTTGCCGAAAATGAAAATTAATTCGGCTGAGTTGCCGAAGTTAAAATTTTAACCGAAGAAATTAAATTATCTGCCGGGGTGCAGAAGATATATTTCTACCATCAGCCGGGATGCTGAATTTCAAAATTTTTTCGCCCGGGTTGCCGCAATAAACGATTAAATATTTCATAAAATTCGCCTATAGGATATCCACCAAATATTTGTTTAATTTTCTGCCGGGGTGCAGAAAATCATATTAATATTTTTAGAAACTCAACCGAAGTGCCGAAGCTAGAAGGCGGACAAATATGAATTGATTTTCTACAACTCGGCCGAAGTGCCGAAGGTAAGAATCGCATACATATTGCCGTGGCCGAAAACTCGGCGGAAGTACGGAGTAAATCAAAAAATTACTTTTCTTCTTTAAGTTCGGCCGAGATGCAGAAATCGAAAATCGCAGGAATATTAATTTATTATTTAACTCAGCCGAAATGCCGATATGAAACTGAACTTAATGTTAATTGAACTTCTAACACTCGGCCGAAGTGCCGAATCAAACGAGTCTATATTTATCACCTTAACTTCAGCCGAAATGCCCAAATTAGAAATCCACAAAAAATTTACTAAATAAATTTAAAGTGGGGCAGGGAATTAATATACATACATATAAATAATTTCAACTGCCTACGTAAGTTTCGTACTATTTCCTACCGGGATGCAGAAAATCGTGCATTAAATTTCCTACGGGGATTCTTCTTATTGTTTGTTGCCACTGCTCACAGTGCAACAACAACAGTTACTCTTTAGGCAGCCGTGGCGATGAACAAAAGAATAATAGAAAACAAAACAACAATTAACCCAAAAATAACAACAACAATAACGACGCCAGTTAAGCGTCGTGCACTGCAAATCTTTAATTTAGCAAAGGGTCAATGTCCTATTATTTCGACGGAAAGGCAGAAGAAATTGCAAACAGATATTGGTTTTGTAAATCAAATTCGTATCGCGGGCCGAACACGAACTCCAGTTCGAATTACATCGACCGACAATAGCAAAATTGATTTTGATATCTGTCGCAATGCAATATAAAATTTGGATTTTATTTTCGAATGTTATTTACTATTTGATACTGAAATGCAAAATCGTACGACCGTAAAATATAATTCAGTAAATTTAACGGGTGGCTTTTACGAAGTGCAAAATAATACGAACTATTTTCTGCTGGTGTTCTTGTTATTATTTGTTCACTGTCCGCTAATATGCACCAACGGAGAAGTGACAAAACAACAACAACAACAAGTGCACCAGCCACCTGCACTGCGACGACTGCAATGGCCTGACCTATCCCAACACAAAAACGCCAACAACTATTGTGTGCCTATGCACAGCGCAAAAAAGGGGATAATTACGGGGATTGGTGTTCCCCTATCTTTATAAATTTCGATAAATATTAATTTATTTATTGTTAAAATACACATACATTCATGTTTTACAAATTCTTTAGCGTGGCAGAGGAGTCGGGGTTTTTATTTTATTGTATTTCCCTGCAAACGGGCACAAAATGGCCGGGGTGCCGAATTGGTCGCGAATTGCACTGAGATTGAAGTATAATGAAAAATACAACTTACCTCTTTTTTTCTTGATTGTAGATATATGTATGTGCGGCAGAAACGTTGGGGCTTCTTTGGCCGCTGTTTCCCTCGTCGGCGAGTGGTGACCGCTGATGAATATCGGTGGGGCTGCAGTGGCCCTTTTATAAAGTTGGCGGCAGGGGCCGCTGTGTCCAACGTTGGCTGAGAGATGTAGAAAGTTATGTTTCAGCGTGTGTGATGTGAAATTTCTTGTGTGAATTTTGATGTTTTGTAGAAATTTGATGTGATGTGTGGATTTGATGATCGGTGTGATTCAGATTAAAGTTGTAAATTTTATTGAAGTTGAATGATTGTTCGGAATGATGTTGTGATTGTGTTTAATGTTGTATGCAGCTTTCTTTAAGTTGCACAATTGTGATCGGGTGAATTTGAGGTTGCGATGAACTTGGTGTTGTATGTGAATATGATGCTCAAATTGTCCGATATATCTCGATGTTTAGTGTTTGCGATCAGAGTTGTGCAACATGAAAAGAAAATTAAAAAAAAATGAAATTAGTAAGAGTGGAAATGAAAACTGTAAAAAATGTGTGAAAATGAATGTGTGTGTAAGTGTAAATGCTGTGGTATGAATGTGACTTTGTGTCGAGGTTAAAGGTGCTCCGCTGTTGCATCGACTCCGAGCCTCATCCGGCTCGAAGGACCAAATGTTGGGCGCAAAAGTGACCGGGGTGGCACAATTCGCCGTGCGGGGGTGCTGGTGAGGCCTCGGAGTTTAAATTGGCAGGAGCACTGAAAACAACCTAGCTCAAAACGGGGAATGAAAAGAGGGAGCGTGGGTTTACGTTATAAATTTAGGTTAGAATTTATTTTCATAGCAATACTTACACTATCTTACTAATAGCTGCTGCTTAATGGTCGGGGGTTCAATAGCGAGTGTCGGTCAGAAAAGTGCTGACTCAATTCGGGCGCCGGTGAAGCCGAGCGCCACTGACAGCGCTACTTGCGCCCTCTAACGACCAGTAGCATATACTTAATATCTAATAATATATTGGAGTGATGCCACAGGGCGTCGTGGCGTAAACAGTAGTAAAATATTAATCTTCACTTGCAATACATTTCTCATTTCTATCATGCAATGAAATATTATTGCAATAACGTAAAAAAGAATTTTTCTTAACTTTTACTTTTTTGATAAAAAATCGAAGAAGCCCAAAACAAAGCGTTTAACCTTCATCTGCCCCTCAAAAAAACTTACGTTGCGGACCCTGATGTGTAGATTTCTACACATATGGGATTTTAGTGCATATTCGCTACAATAATTCGAACTTAGCCCATTTCTTGATTATATTTCATCAGAAAACATGTTTAAAAGATGGAACTTATTTACCGTAGCTTTTCTTGAATTCGTTTTATGCAAACATTTCGATTGTTGTCTTTTTAGCATGCAATTTTTAAAAAAGAACACAAAATAGTTTCAAATAAATTGTTTTTAGATAGAAATTGTTTTCGTAGCATATATGGCATCTTGATATGCCCTTTGCTTGTGGCGGAACGGTTTTTGATATTTTTGATGGGATATGACTTGTAGCATTTGATAGTAAAGATGCTGTAGTTTCCGATCCAGGCATACCAGATCTGGCTGCCAAATACGGGTATGACTTGTGGTCGAGCATACACTCAACCAAAACATTATGCCCTATTTTTCATGCTTTTATGGCATATACTGGCGGAATATGCATCTTCCTCGAAAACTGAGTGGTAACGCATTCATGTGAGTTATAAAATTTCACCAGTAAACTAGACCACATCATATTTCTCACGAATCGGAGCATATTTTTCGGATGATTTTTGCTGCCTTCTATTCATTGCATCATGAAATCGTATAACTTGATTCATATATGACATTATTGTTTTGAAAATTGGGCGGCCGTGTTCGGTTCGTGTGGTTTCGTTAAGATCTAATATTATATGCATTAGGTACTCAACTACTACACGAATTTCGAAACCATTGCTCTAAAAACTGGCCTATATATACCAGCTAAAATTAAGACACCAATATATGCTTGCAATAAGTTTTAGCTAACCCTTTTTGTAGCCCTCACCATGTTTTGCAATGACAAAGACATTCGAATACGTTAAAAATAATTTTTCAATGTTCGGCGGGAAGAAGGGTAAAAAAGCATATCCTATGCCATTAACGCGAGCTTTTTAAATTTATAATTTTATAAATGTATTTCACAACTTTGTTTTTATTCACTGATTTATATTTACGCGCAGAAAAAACAGTATTTTTTTCCGCCAAAACCTCACGAACATATGTTAACTTCATATGTGTAGAAATCTACACAAGGGACAACAATGTAAGTTTTCTTATAAAAGCTCCAAAAATTTCCGTTTATGATAAAAATGCAATTTTAGCTGTAAATCGATGCTGTTAATAAAGTCATAAAATTTGGAAAAATTTAATTAAGCCGTTTTGGAGAAAATTCCAAAAGTGTATGCTCGATGTGTAGTTTTCTACACCAGGGGCAGATAAAGGTTAAGCAAGCAGACGAGAGTCGAATTTCTTAAGACCATTAAAACGCAGCTGCAAAAAGTGCAATTTGCCTTTGGGCAACACGAAAAACTCCCAAACACACTCACATACATACATACATACATATATAATCCACTAGGCCATCTTGGTTGCACTTAGAACCGCTTGCGTACCAACGCGCGTTCACAATGGCGGCGTTTCCGCATCCGCTTGGCGTGAAAATCGTTGCGAGTTTTATGCGTGCTGCTGCAACACCTCTTCTTCATTTTGGTTTTCAAACTGCTGTTGTTGCTGTTCCATGTTTGAATGCGATTTCTACCACCGCTCCCTCAGTTTAACAGCTCTCCGTGCAATTTCGTTGCTTCTTTTTCTGAAAACCCATTTTGTTTGTGGTTTCGGGGAATGATTTGTTGAGCGGTCGCTTGCTTTTAATGGCTTAAAGGCACTTTTAGGAATTCTTTTTCCTCCATTCCCATGCGTCATTCCTGTCATTTTTGTTTTTGTTGTTGTTGTTTGTTGCAGTTCGCCTGTATTAACTGCAGTGCTGTCGTTGCTATTTTCAACGGGAGTCGCGCTCCATTGGGGTTGCATTGCGGTTTTCTCCCATTGCAGTCCTTTCATTAAGTATTGCGTGTTATCCTGTGGTTTCTCATGGAACTCAAGTGCGGCAGCGCTGCACTTTATAGCTGCAAAATGCACACACTCATAAAATTTATTTAAAAATTAATTGGTGCTATTATGCATACTTTAAGGCCGACTCCTGAAGATGTTGCTTTCTATGTATTTGAAGAACATCGTGCAAAGGTTTGAGTTGTTTCTATGAACAGGGAGTCGGGGAGAATTTCGAACCTCGCATGTTATATGTACTTGAAGTATCTTCGATGAAAACTGTACCTTTCGTTTTGCGAATGACTTTTTCATATTTTCGTCCCAAATTTTTTTGCAGATATACATATATAGTTTGATTCCCATAAGCAATTACAAATTATGTGTAGCTTAAATTTTATGCATATATATTCGCGCATGCTTCTTCTATTATTTCTTCTTCTTATTTTGGAATATACTTAATTAGTGCACTCTCTTCTTTGTACTTTTAGTGTACCTATATAAATTTATTTGTACAATATTTTCTTTTGAAGTTTGACAATTTTTTTGGACATAAATTCTCAATACTGAATTATTAACAACTACAAAATAATAACTTAAAGACTTCTATTAAATGTATTTGATTATATTTCGTTAAATTAGCAATAACTTTTGATGGATATCATAAATTTTATGCTTAAAAGAAAATTTTTTTATAGAATAAAATCGGTAGTATGAGTAATATTAATAGAATACTATTTTGCTCAAATAGCACCAACGACTTGATCTAGAATTACGGCCAGACACTACAAATATATTTTTAGACCTACCATCAGAATACATATATACGATTTTCTCATGAGTTTATCGGAGGGTTTTTTTAAAAAGTTCTAGTATCGATTTTGTTTTTTGATTGGTTTTTTCAAATTTTGCGATAACATTTTTAGTCGCTTTCAGATTTTTCAATTTTAACTTAAGATACTTTTAATATATAGTACCATGCCTACACTCTTGTTGTAATTTTAGAAATCAGTGAAAACACAAAAGCAAGAAATGGAAATCGAATGGAGGAAGAGAAATCTTAATCATAAATTACAAATGAGAAATCTTGTTATTTTCCTTTTGAAATGAGCCTTCATTTCTCTTTCCTTTTGCTTTGTTTGTTTTGGCATGGTACGTATAGAAATTTGTACTATGTGTGTGTGTCTTTGAAGGAGCGTATTTGAGCAAACACACAATGAGTGTGTGAGTGTGTGTGTGTGAGCTGGTATGACTCATTCGTTCATTCATGTATTGAGGGGCTTCTGGCATGAGCGCACACACACTTCGTATACGGCAGCCAAAATAACGGTGTCGCCACTTTCCGTTGGTACCCAGTGCGGCTCCTAGACTTGGCAGGCTCTGTTGTTGCCACCACCGCACCATCTCCAGCACTCATTTGCAGACTGTAGCCTATTGCTTTTGAGCGACTGACTATATATGTACATATTTATATATACATATGTATGTATGTTTGTAAGGCATTGTTAGGAGGCAGTGCGGGGTTCTGGTGGTGTAGCGCATAGTGGTGAATCATACGCCGCGTTCGTCTGGTATGCTGAGAGAGGGCAGTAGAGAATAGGCGGCCTGCTTGTACGTGGAAGAATAGTGGTGCGCCTCGCTCTGGGCCTATGCTCAACTCGAATGTGCAAATGAAGCAAAACTACAGAAAGAAGACTACCGGGGGTAGCTGTGCATTGTTTTTGTTGTGCGCTGGATCCTTTGGTGCCAAGAAGTCGGTGACGATTTGTGTTTGTTGACTTTTTTCTTTGTCGTAGTTGAGGCTTTCTAGCGCTGTTTCTACTTGTTCACCGTGTATTCCCTGCTGTTGGTTGCCTACCGAGTTCTACTAGCGCTGTTGTTGCTTTTGTTGTTGTTGTTGTTGCCGCCGTGCTTGTAATTTGTAAAATACATACAATCCTTACAAACGGGCATATGTGAGCGCAACAACATGCATATACGCACAAACACCCACATATGTATGCACGCTTATTATTACCAGACCAAATCTTTACCGTTTCCCCCTCTCTCGTGCTGGGCGCAGCTCTACCGCAAAATGACAGGCTTCCATTTCCCTTGGCTGCAAGCTTTTTTTTGTGTTTCATTTTTCATTTTCCAGCTTTTACGGTCTAATTTTTGTTCTCTGACACATGAGAGACTTTTTATTAACCCTTTCAGACCTGAGAGTAACCCAGCGGAGGAATAATTTTTTCTGTATTATTTTCTTATCATTAGGGTTAAAATAAACCTGAAAATAGTACTAAATTTCATTTTCCTATTTCCGTAATGAAAGTGGAGCATGTCCTCTATAGAGGACATCAGGTCTCAATGGTTGTATTTTTTTTATCAAATACATATGACGTGAGTTTTTTTTAATGCTTGTTTTTTGGAAAAAGATAAGTTTTTTAAGTGTTTTAATTCAAAATTATTCAAAATAATTAATAATACATAAATAAATACAGGGTACTACGGAAAAAATACATCAAATACAATGAAAGTTCTACCTGTCTCTATGGTATTTGATAAAACAATTCTTACCACAGGCAATACAAAAATAAACATTTAAGTCATTGCATGTAAGTTTTGCTTTTACAAAATATGTATCTACAGCGGCTGCTGTTTTTGTCATTCGAAAACAATGTACATATACTGATATAAGTTATCATGACACTAGTTTTCGATGGTGTATTGCTGGCAGTATAAAGGCCAATGCTTATGTACGTTTGATTTATTGGATGAACGTCCAACTCATCTCGCCTCATGGGAATTTTGTACAACCATTGATGTGCTTAGCTGACATTTAAATTCCTATAGATCCCGGAACCCAGGCCTCCCACATCAGCGACCAAGCACTTGCCTACGGAGCCACTGCGACGCATGTTTCATCAACTCATAAAAATACATTATGATTCGAAGTTGCCATTTTTCGATACTTGATAAATATACGATGGAATTGAAGCATCGCATCTGGTGACATAGATCACCTCCTCCCATGTTTCCATTATATAATGAAACATTTTTCGGGCGAGATACATATTTCCCTATACTTTTTATCGTTCTTTGACCATCTTGTTGCCAGCATGTACCATGTGATTACGGAAATTCCGAGGCTCCTAACAATAAACTGATTGGAGTGCAATCATCATCGTCATCCGTTTAAAAAGAGTCATTATCGTATAGATTCAGTGCTCCCGTTTCTATAGGACTTGTAAAATCCTTAGCTTCCATTTCATCCTTGTCATCAATATCAGATTGAACAACTCGTTTAGATCCCTTAAATCTTGGTCCTTGCAGTTCTAGTAGTTGCAAATATCCTACCCAAGAGAAGCATTACTAAAACTGATCAAAATATTCTGGGTAATATTCATATAAAGTGCAAAAATTCATATGTATTGTACAAAAAGTACACAAATTTTACAACCGATGAGACCCAGTGTCCTCTGTAGAGTACAACTATAAACCTCATTGGGTAGCTTACAATTTTACCATTTGTAAAATTAAACTTAAACATTATCCTTCTTTAAATATATGTTTTCACGAAAAAAATTGTTTTGAGGAATTTATAATGGATCCTATATATTTTTTTTAATAATCAAAATACAAACGCTCCCAAAACAAATTTTGCAACTTTTTGCGACAAAATTTGAGTATAAACTAAATTTTTATCAAACTTAACGTCAGCATACTTAGATTTTATGTTTTTATACCCTACACCTATGGTAATAGGGTATAATAACTTTGTGCGAAAATTGTAACGCATTAAAGGAGCCGTCCTAGGTATAGACATAAGTATATAGAAATGATCAGAATCACTTTCTGTGTTGATTTCCGGTTGTCCGTCTGTCCGTCTGTCCGTCCGTCTGTCTTGCTGTCCGTGCGCACAGGAGAGAAAGAAAGAGTTGTCCGATTTAGACCAAATTTGGCACACAGTCGCAGTCAAAATCGGTTGAAGGACACGCCCACAACGGGCCAGTAAGTCCCACAACCCCGGAATTTTTACAGTAAAATTGCTTAAATTTGTTGAAATATTCATAAAAAGGAATGGTATTTGGTATTTAAGGTACGGTGTGGGCCCTGTACGTGATACAGAAAAATGGGCGTGGTCCGCCTACTATATATACGGTAAGCGGAAAATCCTTATAACTTCCATAACATATACACCAGTCTGTGCATATTTGGGCACTTCATTGCTGGTGAGAACACCTTTTAATTCTCCAAAAATGGGCGTGGTCCGCTCACTCAGTTACTTGGTGTAGGGTGTTACTCTGTCGGTGAAACCCGACTGATGCTTCCTTACTTGTTTCAAGTGTTTTAGAACATCTTAGTAGTTTTGGAGTTTTAAAATTCTATAATCAATGGCAGATATTGGCTGTCAAATTTGTGTCCTCTGTAGAAGACTCAGGTCTGAAAGGGTTAAGGTTTTCATTTGTGTTGCTGCCGTAAAATTATATGTGGAATATCTTCTCAAATTCTAAAATAAAATGCATAATAAGAATTCGTTGAATTTCTTCGAGTCTCGCGGGAATACCGTAAACAAATTTATGATTTTTGCTGCGCACTAAATGAGCTCACATGCACGTATGTATGTATGTGTACATGTGTATGTGTGAGTGCTTTATGTGTGGGCATAAGTTTCGTGTCCTTGGTAAAATTTTCGACGAACGACTCTTAGTAGTACTTTATTATACTGCAAACTTTTTAATAAAGTGTTTATTTTATGCGGCGTCAGACTTGAAGGATTAAAGTGTTCGTAAAATTATTGTCTAAAAATTATATATTAGACGCTTTCAGAGTTCAACAGCAAATATTCTGCAATAAAATTATAAAGATAAAAAAGTACCGCCGGAAGTACCACGGAACTTTCCTCAAAACTACTACAAAGAACAACATGCATAATTTCGATACAAAATCGCACAAAAACTCCACGTTGATAAGAAACTTGAACTAAATTCAAATCAAAAATGGAATAAATCCAATGGTTTTTTTTCCCAAAGAAAATTCACAAGCGACATTGAAAAATACCAGAAGAGATGATATATAATTAAATGAAAATCTCCTAGTGCCGAAGTCCTTCAGTAGCCGCAGTGGGATCTTGTGAAGCTGAGCACATCCTTTTAAATTCGAAACCTTGAAAAGTGTCGCGGTCATGTCTGCCGTGAATGGTGAATAGCTTTGAGGCTGGAATTTCAATGTCAGCACTTGAGACCGTGGAAAGAAGAAATGGCAAGCATAAATGCAAAAGTAAACTAGCCCAAGTTTATAAGCTGAAGATTTAAGGACAAGGTTCTAATACTTTTGTACTTGTTTATAGAATAAAGTAGACGGACATTTTGCATGCGAAGAAAAGTTTTTTCCCAAACATTTTCAAATGCTAAGCCAGTTGAAATTATGAGCTTACCAGCTAATAATATCATTTTGATATCAAGATAATGCCGAAAATATGATCATTTCTATGAAGAAGGATATAAGAGAATATTGCTTTGCTATTGAAATAAGGCTGCTCTCAATGAAAATGAAGATGGCTTATGAGGCTGGAGAGCGGGTCGCCGGAAGAACTGAGGCGAATCAGTGCTCAGCCGTTTATATGAGTATATAAACAGTATGTATGTACATATGTATATCGGTAATATTTTCTGCCGATATTTGACTAATAATTGAAAACGTTCAGTTGTTGTTCAAAAGTTAATTGAAACTAAGAAACGATAATATAGCAAGTAAATTTTCGAAATAAGTATGAAGAAAAATAAGTTATGGAAATGTCAAATTATATAAAATTCTCCAAAGGCATTAAAATTAAGTGCCGACATCAAAAAAATATTGAAATTTCTATTTGAATAAGTAACTGTAAGGGAGTGTTTGCCACGAAGGTAAATGAAAACAAGTAAGGAAGTATCAGTCGGGTTTCACCGACAGAGTAATACCCTACACCAACTTCCCAAGTGGGGTGATAATTCACTGAAATTGTGGGTGCATTTGATTTACAACATACATAGTGGGCGGACCACGCCCATTTTTGGCAGACTACAAGATATACCTAATAGGACTATACATGCCAAATATTGATGCTCTGACAGGTGTACACCAGATGTTATTGGCATGTTTATTTTACTGCCCCCATGGTGGGCGGACCACGCCCATTTCTGGAGAATTAAAAGATATTCCTACCAGAAACGAATTAACCAAATCTGGACTCTCTGGTGTATATATTATGGAAGTTAAGAGGATTTTTTGTTTATCGCCTATATAGTGGGCGAACCCATTTTCTTGTATGGCATCTAAGACCTATATATCAACTTGGGAACCGAATTTCATTCATTTATATTCGTAACTAGTCAATTGGGAGCCATTTTACCGAAAAAATTTTGTCGGCTATATAGTGGGCGGACCACGCCCATATTTTCCTGAGATATAGAAGACCTACCTCTTAACTTGAATACCAAGTATTATTCTTTTCCATGAGTAATTACACAAATTACAGCCATTTTACCGAAAAAAATCCGAGGTAGTGGGACTTACAGACCCGTTGTGGGCGTGTCCTTCGGGTAATTTGAAAAATTTTAACACTTTACCTAACCCGAGGTTCACTGTAACTGTGTACCAAATTTTGTCCAAATCGGACAACTCCTTCTTTCTTTTTTTTGCGTACACGCAGACAGACAGACCGACAGACAGACAGACAGACAGACAGACAGACGGACGGACAGACGGACAGACGGACAACCGGAAATGAAAAGAGAAAGTGTTTCTGATCATTTCTATATACTTATGTCTATACCTAGGATGGCTCCTTTCATGCGTTACAATTTTCGCACAAAGTTATTATACCCTATTACCATAGGTGTAGGGTATAATGAAGTGACATCGGCATGTGTTTCTTCCACCCCCCTTCATTTTGGGCAGACCATTTACCAACATGACGTACGAAATTTGACACTTCTGTGCGCCCCCGTTCGCCGCGCTGTCACAGACGATTGCTGCCATGGGCCAGCCGTGGGGTATTGCAAAATGTTCCAATCCCTATCCATTAAAAACTCCCCCAAGCGATTGTCGTTGTTGTGGCGCAACCGAGCGACTGAGTAAGTGAGTGAGTGAGTGACGACGCTTGGAATCAATTTTAATTGCGCCACAAGCGTAAAGTGTCTGCTCGAGCTGCTGCCGCTGCTTATGACTCATAACCAACAGCCGAAGTGCGTCAAGTCTGAATGGGGTTAGAAGGACATCGACGACCGACTCCAACTCTCAGCCACTCTCTACGAGTCTGCGTCTTTCTCGACGACGGCTATGAACGCTTCACCATCGGGGTGTAATGGTGTGTATGTGCGAACTGCCCATGGCTATGTAAATACCTCCAGTCCATTCATGGCGCTCAATATTTGCGCAGCGAAATGGAATACACTCGCTTGCCTCATTTCATTTCAATTTAATTTTTGCTCTTGAATTTGCTTTTTTTCTACCCAAAATTATAAATACCAATTTCGTTTGTGATTCAATTATGCGCACGTGCCGGAATATCTGTGTTCCTTGTGCAACAGCGTAGCGTTTAACACGACCTTTTAATTAAGTCAGTAACGGAAACGCAATTAAACGCTCTAACTCGTGCATATGAACGGAGAAAGGTGAGCTGTTGACTCTTAGCTGTACTCTTATCCATGGCAGATAATGTTATCTTACACGGGGCCTCTGGAGTTTAATACAACTCTCCAAATGGCTTAAGTATGGCTCTTCTTAGGGTTTTTTTTTTAGCAGGAAATACGCCTTACATATGGTATAAGCTTTTTCTAGTAAACCATTTTTGTTCTAGACAATCAGTAAAATCTTACCCACACAGGACTTTAAGTATTGGAATCAAGTTAAACTGAAATAATAACTACCATAATTTCCATACTGGGTACATATGTATACGCTAGATTAACATGGTGATTTGAGATATTTTGGTAGCGATATACAGTCTGTGTTAGTAGAAAGGCACCGCGATTTTCCAAAAAGGTCATCTTCCTCATTTTCTTTTTCTATATTGAAGATCTTTTTGAATGACATGGCTCAATCATTTCATATATCATGTATACAGTATACCTAATCATTATCAAGTTTGGCTTGGCAGCTTCTTGGTATACTTTCTGTTAGATGTTTGTGAATTTAATAGATCAATGAGAAATTTAAAAAAATTAATTCAACATACTTTCCCATTTTCTATTTCGTTTGTGTATTCCATTGCGGAATCCTTTGTGCAATATTGTCCCTAGCGTGTATCCACAACACATTGCAATTACATTTCAGTGAAAATCAGTAGCAAATTTTGCTCATGTCGAAATGGCCAAGTGCGTCGCATGAGACAGCGTGGGACGCATTACAAGGGTGCACTGTAGTTTCTGCCACCCACCCAACCCCAGTGCACGTGCCGATTCCACAGCGAATAACCTTCGCCTTCGACGCGCAATCCTTAGAACAACGTGACGCAGCTCAGACCGTTACCCTCTCTCGCTCATCCGTTAAAATGAAATATTGAACCAAGTCAGGCAATTATTTCGCGATGCGTATTTGCAAAAGTCGCTGGTGATTGCTCGTCGAAAATGCTGCTGGTGTAGCGTTGCTGGTGACTGCTGACTGGAGGCTACACTCACTTTTTCGCTTCGGCCATAAAACGTTACATTCTAACTTATGTCGGTGTTGTTGGAGCTTGAAGTTGTTGTTGCTCTCTTGCTGTTTCTGTTGTTAAGTTTATGTCAATGACAGTTCATGCTCATGTCCAATGTTGTTGGATTTTTCGCTGTGACCCTTTAATGGTATTCTCAAAATTGCATACAAATTTCGTGCGCACTTCTTGACACTCACACTGGCACTAAAACAGCTGGCAAGTTTGCATATTATTTATGTATATGTATTATACTATATGCATTTTATTCCAAGCTTATTTTCTTTTGGAGTAAATAGCAAAATTGCTTTTATTTTAATGTAGCTCTGGCATTTTAAGAACTTAATACCAAATTTCCATGTAAGGACTTTAAGGCAGACTGATTGCTCACAGACCTCTATGAGTAGCTATTTTGACTACCCAGCAGCTAAGAGATGACGTATGTAGCTATTGATTTTTGGAGATACCACCAAAATTAGACCAAGCTAGTGAAGACAGTTGCTTGAAAAATAACTAGAGAGTGTTCAGCAGATGAGATTCCTTTTAAATAGCTAGTCAATGTTGAGAACCTTCCAAATGCAGATATTTTAGTGCTTATGTATGTCGGTGGCTTTATTAAAGAGTAAGCTTTTCAGTACACTCACAACAGATTGCCACTTAAATCCTAAATTCTGAAAAAAAAGTCATTCATGAGTAAAATATTAGAAGAAGATTTAAAAGCTTTTCATTTTCAAACAACATTACCGGTGTGTGCTAAACTTTTCTGTAGAACTTTTGATTGAATGTTTGGAACTGCAAGAAAATTTAATGTAATACATAGATATTTCGGTATATCGTTAAAATCAAATATGTTAAAAACTGTAAATCGAATCAATGCGATTTAGCCAACTCTTGAACGGAGCCGCCGAAAACATATGCAAATTTCGTATTTTGTAAATAAAGACTGATATTTCTCGATTAAGGACTATAGTTTCTCATAGAAAAATATCTACCTATACTCATCGGACAAGGACCTTTCAATGACTTTTTTTTACAAAAGACGTTAAAGCTCTATTTCTTATGGGATCGTCAGATATTATCGTCAATATTACTTAAGTGAAAGCCAAGCGGAAGATATGTTGGGTCTGTCGAAGAAGTCACTTAAAATATTGTAAATAATATTTTGATGGATTTCTGAAGTGGGTTTCTTCAGCATGAATGCCGACAGAGCTCTGTCGCAGCACATTACGGCATATTAAACTGCAATAAACTGTCGCGTTATGCCGTAGAATGATGATAAGGACAACACATTTCTTCGGCAGACAATGACATACCCGTTTTTTTTTATTGAATGCTTCGAATTATGCAGAAATCAATATGAATTTCATTTTACGTCACAAAAGCAAATACAAAGTTTTTATATTACTATATTCATTGCCATTGTGTGTGTGTGTGAGTTGGTTAGCCTGTAAGCGCTTTGGCAGATAGCAAGTAATAAGATCAGACATTAACATGGCTAAAATGCCACAATAATAAAAGCAACAAAACAATAGCGACTCACACGCTGGCAACAGCGTGAGCTTGTTGTAGTTACAGTGGCGTGCATAAAAATCGCTTACATTGCTCGGAAATTTATTGTAAAATTTTTGATTTCATTGAAATTTCTAAATTTTCTAATGTTACTGTTATGACAGTGTTGTATTGCCGCATTGTGCATGTATGTATGTAGGTAAGTCTCCATGTGAGTGCGCCTGCGCCAAGTTTAGGGGTTCGCCAGCCAGAAGCACGGCTCGCCTGTGCCACGCATAGCTTCGCTCCTGGCCTCACGTTCAATACGTAGTTTACCCTTACTGGGTTCGCATCGGTGTTCGCTCGTGCTGCGCTTCCCACACAAATCATTGTCGCTGCCTGCAATCGATTTTGTACAGCAAGCAAAAAGAAAAGAGCCCATTTTTATATTGCCACAAAAATCGCAAACTGCAAAGAAATTCACAAATTTGCCAAATTAAAGAAGTGAGCTCTCAGTTTCCGACAGAAAATACCCAAGAATTCAAGTGTTTTTTGCTGGTCAGCATTGTGTAAAGTGCCGTGAAAATTTTCAACAAAAAAAAAATTCTGTTATACCAAAAAATTTTCGGTGTGTCATGCCAACAGTCAAAAAGTTCGAGTCGACGATTTTCGATTTTGCAGCCAAATGTGCGCTTTTGGATACTTACTAATTTTCTCACTCTTTCTAACAACTATACTAATTGTTTTGCTAATTTTTGCCACGACTACAAAAAAGTCCTTGCTTGATAGTTTGTTTTTCGATTTTATGCAAGACAATGCGCAGCAGTCCCAAGTGCTCCTGCCAACGGCTGACAATTTCCTAAGCAATTAAACGCCGAGCAAACTGCAACGAAAAATAACAAGACATTTTACTTTCAACTTGATTTCTTTGGTTTTGCTAATTGAATAAATTGGTAAATTAGAAAATGAAAAAAAAAGAAAATTTGAAATCTTCAAAATTTGCTCAAGTTATTCGTTCAAAATCTCAGCCGTTCACATTTTTTCCTTCGCATATATTATATATTTTTTGGTATAATAAATGTGTGGGAGTGGAAAAGTGTAGAAATCGCTGCTCGCAGCTGGAGACTTTGTAGAATTGTGTATTTGTGTGTAGAAAACGGCAACAACATTAAAATTTATTGATAAAGGTCATGACGAGACAGACGAAGGATATATGAAGCGTGAAGTACGCACACAAATGCCGAGTGAGGAGCGAGTGTATATGTGCGTAGTGTTGGTGTTCGACTGCGGCCTTCTCAACTGTTCCAGTGAGAGTGAACAATTTCTTCTCACAAAAGTTTTTTCAAGTTAATTTTCTTAAAAAAGATCAGCATAAATTTTCATATATAAAGTATCAGCAATTATTTGTAGCATGTTTTACATGAAAGTGCACTGTTTTCAACTAAAAATCCAGGATGCTCAAAAAGCAAATCTATAAACTTGCCCCAGTGAAGTGTTCGGTCTCTGATGCGAGCGGTCGCTGGTTCGAAACTCAGCAGACTCATACCATCTAAAAGAGAGAGAATCTGTTTTCAAATTAGTTCTTTTCGCGGCGCCATCTCTCGCGTAAAATTCGCGACTATCTGAGATTTTTCTTGTCCATGCAAATAAAGCTTCTCAATATCGCGTATGGATGTGCCTATAAAATAAATTTGTAGGTCCCACTTGTGCTAATCTTGAAAGAGTAAACACACTAAGCCTAATGAAAACTTTCTAATGAAAACAGCAAAACTTTTAAATTAATTCTGCATTTCTTTCGAATTAGTTTGCTTATACGCCCTGTTGTATTAGA
Source organism: Neria commutata (assembly GCA_963457695.1). Lineage (NCBI taxonomy): Eukaryota > Metazoa > Arthropoda > Insecta > Diptera > Micropezidae > Neria > Neria commutata. Next base: position 37,756,613 of record OY735247.1, on the reverse strand, counting down.
CAGAAGCAATTCTTATGCTTAAATAATCTGCGAGCTTCCACTTCCAAACATTTTGCCAAGATCTCTTATAATTTTTCGTGACATTTTTTCTCACAGTTTTTCAAATTATTTGACAAAATCTTTTATAGTTTTTCGCAACATTTTTTTCATAACAGATTTTTTTGCAAAGGTTTCTTCTGTTGAAATGTACATGCGCTCAAATATACATTGAAAATGCTTCTCTATACTTTACGCAGTTCTCCCCGAATTTGTCTTCATGCTCTCGCACTTACCACTCTGGAGAGTACTCTCTGGCTCCAAGTTCGAAGTCGTGTTGAACGCGAGCTTGAGCGTCTTCTGTTTGATACTTCTTGTTGTTCTTTGTTTTGACTGTTTTATTTTGGTATATGCCGTTGAGTGTTTGAGTGGTAAACATAAATAAAAGCATAATAGAAAAAATTCGGAACTGTGCAAAGTATTTGGAAAAGTGTTTTCCAATATTGAGATTGTGAGAGTGCAAAAGCGCTGAATGAAGAAACATTCTTATGCGAATATTTTAGGTGCTACTGTGTGTGCAACTTGAAAGTGCTACGTCCTCCCATATTGAATTTAAAAGAGATTGCAATAAAAATGAAATATTGAAAATTTATTTCGAAATAAAAACCAAAACCAATTTCATGTGCTTAAAAAGTCAGTGTACAAATTATTGTAAAACTACTGATCAATGTAACAAGTTGAGTGAATTTCGACAGAGAATTACAACGCCGATTGAGTTGCATCGGCTTTAAACGTTTTTTGAGGTAATTAAATTAATTTCGTGTTGAACAAAATACATTTAATATATTGTACATTGAGTGAGTAGTTTGAGCAGACACTATAAGTATGGGCTCACTGACAATGGGTTTGAGTAGGAAGAGGGAAGAAACCAGGGCTTTCCCTGGCATGACTCATGCAAAATGTGAATATGAAAGTAGAGTGGAAAGAGTTACCCTATGGAAGTGGATTCTGGAAAGCCATGACTAGTTGTAAAAAAAAATAACACTTTTTTTTCCATTTAAAGTAATTTTTTGATGACTTTACTATTTAGTAATTGATTTCAGAATGCCAATTCTTTTGTATTCTCATTGGAGCTTCGATATCATAACTTTTCTCTGACGAAGAATTTTTATGAATGTTCCGAATTTCCGATTTCTCATATTATGATTCGAATTTAAGTAATCTATGATATCTCATTTTTTCAAAATCTTTACCGTGGCAATAGTTTATGGAAGTTTGAAGGCTAGATGCGCTAGCCTAATATTTATATTGTATACATATGTGCATATGTACATAGATATTTTTTATAAATTTGACGCATTGAGTCTACCTCAATGTGTACAGGAAATTTGAATGACTAATAAAGAGTCTGACACGAAATGGTGCCAAGTGACGCTGGGGTCACGAACGTTGCCTTCTTTTCCTTCCTTATTTCCTTACTTTTTCACTATTTACGATGCTCTACGTAATGTCCTTTGCACTGCTGCTAGGAGGAATAGAGTCCCGAACGCCATTATAAAAGTCATATTAAACTACGCTCGTAAAAATGACGGCCAGCGGCAGCGAACTATTTTACAACATTTCTGCAGAGGTGCAGAAGAAGACAGAGCAGGAATGTTAGGAGGAGAGGGGCTCGCCCAGTGAAGGATCCATAACAGTGCAAAATTGCGTGTAATGACAGTGTTCAATAAAAGCACAAGCAGCAGGAGACTAGCAAAAAGCAGCAAGTGGCGCCAGCCGAGCGAGCTCTGAGGACACACTCGACATTAAACAGAGTTAAACTGTGCTTTTACGGTCCGCCGTGGGTTCTGTGTGTAGTGCAACAGTGGGCAGCGCCAATTGGTCATGCTGACTTTTAAAGCTTGGCTGCCTGCTTCCATACAGAATATATGTAGTCTGTTCTACAACGGCGTCGCTTTAATTTCGTGTGAAGACTTTATGCACTTCGTCTGACCGCTATTTAAATTCGTTAGGATTCAGACAGAAATAAGCCACCACTTGGCAGGCGTTTAACCAGTAAGCATATAGCGTGTAAAGCACTCACGTGAACGCACCTGTGCGCCCATTATACGCCATACAAATTACCCTTAAATACCCAGCAGCTTTGTATATTAATTTTCCTACTATTGCTGTCGTGCAGATTTGTATGTACTATTTATACATTTGTATATCTCAATTCTGCCCACCCCCTCCGTGTCCCCGCTCACTCTTTAATTACGGCTCTTCCAGTATGCCTTGAGTTTTTTTTATGCAAATCGAATGAGCCACCCTCATAATTTAAAATACTTTGAGTAAGGTCATTACTTTTGTGATACTTTGTGATACGTTGTATTTTGAAAATGTGTATGTATGAGTGTGTGGTTTTTTATGCTAAAATATCTGGAATAAGGAACAAGTTTTATTTATAGCATTCTACCAAAAATTAAAGCATTGTAATCATAGTTGGACGATTTCGCGTAATCAAGCTCGCTCTCTCTCTCTCATGTCTTTAAGAGCCTATATGAGAGATCGAAAGCGAGTAGCGTACCAAAGAAAAATCAATTAAAACAAGTAAGGAAGCGTCAGTCGGGTTTCACCGACAGAGTAATACCCTACACCAAGTAACCGAATGGGGCGATAATCCACTGAAAGAAATGAAATTATTGATACATGTAATTTACAACCTACATAGTGGGCGGACCATGCCCATTTTTGGATAATAAAAAGGTATTCCTACCAGAAATGAAGTAACCAAATCTGGATGCTCTGGTGTACATATTATGGAAGTTAGGAAGATTTTCCGTTTATCGCCTATATAGTGGGCGGACCACGCCCATTTTCTTGTATGGCATCTAAGACCTATATATCAACTTGGGAACCAAATTTCATTCATTTAAATTCGTAAATAATCATTTGGGAGCCATTTTACCGAAAATTTTTTTCCGCCTATATAGAGGGCGGACCACGCCCATTTCTTCATATGACATAGATGACCGACCCCTTAACTTGAATACCAAGTATTATTCTTTTCAATGAGTAATTAGACAAATTAAAGCAATTTGATCGCAAAAAACCCGAGGTAGTGGGACTTACAGGCCCATTATGGGCGTGTCCTTCGACCGATTTGGCTAATCTTAGAACTTAAACTAAGTTAAGGTTCACTCTAACTGTGTACCAAATTTGGTCCAAATCGGACAACTCCTTCTTTCTCTCCTGTGTAAACGGACGGCCAGACAGACAGACAGACAGACGGACGGACAGACGGACAGACGGACAACCGGAAATCAACACAGAAAGTGATTCTGATCATTTCTATATACTTATGTCTATACCTAGGACGGCTTCTTTAATGCGTTACAATTTTCGCACAAAGTTATTATACCCTATTACCATAGGTGTAGGGTATAATTATTACCATTTTCGCATGTGGCAATTTTTATACCCTACACCTATGGTAATAGGGTATAATAACTTTGTGCGAAAATTGTAACGCATTAAAGGAGCGGTCCTAGGTATAGACATAAGTATATAGAAATGATCAGAAACACTTTCTCTTTTCATTTCCGGTTGTCCGTCTGTCCGTCTGTCCGTCTGTCTGTCTGTCTGTCTGCGTGTCCGGAAAAAAAAGAAAGAAGGAGTTGTCCGATTTCGACCAAATTTGGTACACAGTCACAGTGAACTTCGCGTTAGGTGGAGTGTTAAAATTATTCAAATCGGTTAAAGGACACGCCTACAATGGGCCTGTAAGTCCCACTACCTCGGGTTTTTTGCGATCAAATTGCTGTAATTTGTCTAATTACTCATTGCAAAGAATAATACTTGGTATTCAAGTTAAGGGGTCGTTCATCTATGTCATACGAAAAAATGGGCGTTGTCCGCCCACTATATAGGCGGCAAAATTTTTTCCGGTAAAATGGCTTCAATTGACTAGTAACGAATATAAATGAATGAAATTCGGTTCCCAAGTTGATATATCTGTGGTCATATGCAATAACGACTTAAGTCGAAAACAACTGTTTCGAGAAAATGCAATTCGAAATTTGAAATGCAAGTGTGCACATCAACATAAGTGCATGTGTTTTTTTTAAATAACTTTTTTTCTGAGATGGGTACAGATACCGGGGTTTGAACAAAATATGCGCATCAACGTCAGGAATACAGTGGTAACGTCAACTCAATTTCGTCTTAAGTCGACTTAAGTCGTTATTGCTTTTGACCACAGATATGTAGGTCTTAGATGCCATAGCAGAAAATGGGCGTGGTCAGCTCACTATATAGGCGATAAACGAAAAATCCTCTTAACTTCCATAATATATACACCAGAGCGTCCAGATTTGTTTACTTCGTTCCTGGTAGGAATATCTTTCATTTATCCAGAAATGGGCGTGGTCCGCCCACCATGGGGGCAGTAAAATAAATACGCTGATAACATCTGTTGTACACCTGTCAGAGCATCAATATTTGGCATGTATAGTCCTATTAGGTATATCTTGTAGTCTGCCAAAAATGGGCGTGGTCCGCCCATTATGTGGGTTGTAAATCAAATGCACCCACAATTTCAGTGAATCATCACCGCACTTGGGAACATGGTGTAGGGTATTACTCTGTCGGTGAAACCCGACTGATACTTCCTTACTTGTTTATAATAGCTTATTTTAAAATTTTGTATTTTTCTTTGCAGCAAGTAAATTGTAAATAAAGGCCTTTTGGGCCTCTCACCGCCAGAGAAGATGTCGTCTGTTAAAGTGGCGGTTCGAGTGCGTCCCTTCAACTCGCGCGAAATCGGTCGAGAATCGAAATGCATTATCGAAATGGGCGGTGCCACCACCGGTGAGTGATTTCTTTGAACTGTTACTCGTATATGATATATTGATTTATTGTGTGTACCTACTTCTATACGTTAATACTTTTAAAGCTGTTGCAAAATATGCTTCAAGTAATCCCGCAATTAATACACTTTTTCTTTAGCCATTACAAACCCCAAAGTACCACCAAACTCCAGTGAATCTGTTAAACGCTTCAACTTCGATTACTCATACTGGTCCCATGATGTGAGTATCTAAACTTTTGCTCATATAAAACGTGCTGTAATTGTGCTGTCAATATGGCAATGAAACAATATTCATTTGTATGCTTTGCTTGTCGTTTTTCATTACGCCAGCCCCGAGATGCTGAATTCTCCACACAGGAGATGGTCTACAAGGACATTGGGGAGGAGATGCTGCAGCATTCCTTCGACGGCTACAATGTGTGTATATTCGCCTATGGACAAACAGGTGCTGGCAAATCGTACACCATGATGGGCAAGCAGGAGGAGAACCAGGAGGGCATCATACCCATGATTTGTAAGGATCTGTTCAATCGCATACACAGCACGGAAACGGCTGAGCTCAAATATTCGGTAAGTGTGTGTGTGGCGGGGTGAAGGTACAGCAACTGGAAGTTGTGCCACTAAAATGCAATATTCTTGCGTTGTTTTATTACATTTGGATTTCCCTATTGTTTTGCTATGCTGACGCCTGCAGGTCGAGGTGTCTTACATGGAAATCTATTGTGAGCGCGTGAGAGATTTATTGAATCCAAAGAATAAGGGAAACTTGCGCGTACGTGAGCATCCGCTGCTGGGTCCATATGTCGAGGATCTGTCTAAGCTGGCAGTCACCGACTACCAGGACATACACGACCTCATCGACGAGGGCAACAAGGCGAGGTTTGTGTTACTTTTCTAAAAATTTGAAAAATTTCAATCTATAACATTTTGTATTTATTTTAAAATTTTCATTTAGAACCGTGGCCGCCACCAACATGAACGAGACCAGCTCACGTTCGCATGCGGTGTTCACGATTTTCTTCACGCAGCGTCGCCATGACACCATGACCGATCTCACCACTGAGAAGGTTTCGAAAATCAGCTTAGTCGATTTGGCTGGCTCCGAACGCGCTGATTCCACGGGCGCCAAGGGCACACGCCTCAAGGAGGGCGCCAACATCAACAAATCCCTGACAACGCTGGGCAAAGTTATTTCCGCTTTGGCTGAAATTGTAAGTGCTGCATTGCATGAATTCAGTGGCGTGGTTTGGGGTTTCCGACTGTATAACGTAACTTCACTTGTCATTTTCATTTGTTTGTTTTACATTCTCACAAATGCTCGCTTCTGCAATGCTAACAAACAAAAAACGCACATATTTATGCGAAATTTAATACGAATTAACCCCAAATGCATTGATCTGGATTTTTGCTGCTAACTACGTACTTGACATACGCACTTAATGCATTTAAATGAATTGGATTACTTTTACAGTCTGTAAGTATGAGTCAAAAGTGTAGAGTGCCAAACCATCTGGCTGCATTTTTATGATTCAAGATTCACACATTTGCATATACTTATATTGCATAACATTTGAGGTTATACTTTTTGGCAGGCATAACCATTTTTGTCTATGGCACATTTCAGGCTTCCAAGAACAAGAAATCCAAAAAGGCAGACTTCATACCCTATCGTGACTCCGTGCTCACTTGGCTGCTGCGCGAGAACTTGGGCGGCAATTCGAAGACTGCCATGATAGCAGCCATTTCGCCGGCCGACATCAACTACGATGAAACACTGAGCACCTTGAGGTGAGTCGTTTCGAAAGGGTTAAGAGTTTTGCACAAAATAAAAAGGGCCAACAAATTTTCAATGCTATTAAATGCACAACTGCCAGTACTGAAATTTATAGACAACGCTATCGAAACTACCACCAGTAGAAGGAGTAGCTTTCAATGGCTGCATTTTAAAATAAAGGCCATAAATCTCAAATGTAAAAGTTTGAAATTTCCAGTTAAAAATTATCTATCAGAGCAGTTCTCTATTTCTGAGCACTAAGGCCAAAGTTATCAATTAAATACTCAAACTGCTAACAGTGCCTCTTTAATTTATTATTTCTGTATCTATTTAATCTACTTTTTCATTATGTGCTACAGATATGCCGATCGCGCTAAACAGATCGTTTGCAAAGCCGTGGTCAATGAGGATGCCAATGCCAAGCTTATACGCGAACTCAAGGAAGAGATACAGAAGCTGCGCGATCTGCTAAAGGCAGAGGGCATCGAAGTGCAGGAAGGTAAGTTATCGTTCAAACGTTCTGTAGTGGTTTTTCAAATCACAGCAGAAATCACATAAAGAAATCATTTCTATCTGAACTATCGGCAATTTCATACACTCTGTTAAAAGTTTGGCATATATGTACATACCATCATAATCATATATTATTCGAGTTCAGTTACAAAAACAAAGCATACTATGTATATTCCATTTAGGGCCCGATGGTAAAGTGGTTTGCGAGAAGCGTGATCCGAATAGTAAGTAAATGAAATTCACACGTCTTTGCTTACTTGCCTCAAAATAATGAAGAAAAAAATCACTAGTATGTAACAGATATCTGCAGTGAGTAGCCATAAGTATACTTAGTGCATTCGAGTATGTATTGATTTTTTCTTGCACTACTACTCAATCGTACTCACTGAGTTTTTGAAGTATGAGTCATGCTTTGACTCTTGCTCTAGAGTCGATGCAATGTGCATTGTCACAAAATAAAGAGAGAGAGAACATCAAACTCGTTTTCAGGAGGGCTTGCATGGCAAAAACATTAACAGCAACGCTATCTAACTACGTTTTCCAAGAGAAATATTTGCTACAAAAATACGAGCATTTCTTTTAATGATTCATGGCACTTTTGTCTGATTTGTGCTTCATATATTATTCTTTAATATAAGCGCTACTGCTTTAAGAGTATGCTACTTTTACAGTGAGAGCGCCACAAGTGTTTAGAAGTGGCGGAAGTTCCACTCCGAGTGTTGTCTTGCACTCTTATTTACGTGATCGACTCTTAAGTCGCAAGAAAGCGACTCGCTGCAGATCTCTGGTGTATAACCACGCCCACTTGAATTTGCAAACAATTCTTAAATGCATATAAACTCAATTGTCTATGTGTGCGTGTGCGTGCGTGTCTATCGTAAAAGCAACTATTCCTAAATTATTTTATGCAACTGCCTCGCTTCCAGTATACGAACGGCTTAAGGACTCATCTTTTTTATGTGAAATGTCCTGATTTTGTTGCTACACTTTACCTTAACCCGTATGTGATAAACTTGCGTTTGAACATAAATAAAAATTCTTACGAATAGAAACTTTTTAAATTGAGATGAAGTTAGTTCCTAGACGATATCTTACACATGGGTTAATGCAAAATAAAATAAAATCTATTTGTTTTATTTATGTTGCGCTTTCAAAATATGCCGACACTTTTATGATAACATTTTTGAATGCGAATGATATATTACTATATTATAAGCGATAGCGCTTTATTTTAATTGAAATCAGAAATGAGTTCGAAATCGTTATGCTGGGATCAATATCTCCTTTGTATACGTTCAAGAGCTCGATTAGTCTTCTCAATGCAAATATCTCTATGAAAATTTTCGAATTTCTGCAGTTATCGGTTTGGAACGATACACATTATTGTTTGAATTATTATTTTTTTAATTAAAAAAATACGGTTTTTTCGCCATCGATTATCTCTGAACGAGACTATAGCATATGGGCACGTTCCCTCCAGTGTTCTCTTGCAAGTAATTTGTGTATGTTCCACAATTGGTATCGCTTTGTTTCACTGTACATAGTCCATATATTATATATAACCACTACAAGTATTTTTCGATTGAATAATCTTTTGCAACTGCGCGTATTGCTGCTGTGTACGCTTTTACGCCGCTTCTCGAACCCACACTAATGCACTGCATGCCAATTTTCAGAGGATGAACTGAACAAGTCCGGCGGTGGGCCTAAGTCGCCCTCGAAGGCGCGCAACCGCAATGGCTCCACCACCGAAATGGCGGTGGATCAGCTGCAGGCCAGCGAGAAACTCATTGCAGGTAATTACTGCTTTCTTCATGTACTAGTTCCAAATGGGTGCTGACCTTAGGCCTAAATCCCGCAGAACTCAATGAAACTTGGGAGGAGAAACTGAAGCGCACCGAAGTAATACGCTTGCAGCGCGAGGCTGTGTTCGCGGAGATGGGCGTGGCCGTGAAGGAGGACGGCGACACGGTGGGCGTTTTCTCGCCGAAGAAGACACCGCACTTGGTCAATCTGAACGAAGATCCCAACTTGTCCGAGTGTCTTTTGTACTACATCAAGGACGGCATCACGCGTCTGGGCACGCACGAGGCCAATGTGCCGCAGGACATACAGCTCTCGGGCTCGCACATACTCAAGGAGCATTGCACCTTCGAGAATCGCAGTAGCTCCGTCACCTTGATACCGCACAAGGATGCGCTGGTCTACTTGAACGGACGCAAACTGGTCGAGCCGGAGCTGTTGAAGACGGGCTCGCGCGTCATTTTGGGCAAGAATCACGTATTCCGCTTCACCAATCCCGAGCAGGCGCGCGAGTTGCGTGAGAAGATCACAGAGAGCGCCGAGAATGAGTTGGAGAAGTGTGACACGCAGCAGGTGGACTGGAACTTTGCACAGTGCGAGCTCTTGGAGAAGCAAGGCATTGATCTGAAGGCCGAAATGAAGAAGCGCTTGGATGTGCTGGAGGAGCAGTACAAGCGTGAGAAGTTGGAGGCTGATCAACAGTTTGAAGAGCAAAGAAAAGTGAGTGCCAGCAGTGCATCAAATTTTGAGCGTCGCATTAACTTTTGTTTTCATATGAAATTTTAGTCATATGAGGCGCGCATCGACGCATTGCAGAAGCAAGTGGAGGAACAGTCGATGACCATGTCCATGTACAGCAGCATTTCGCCGGAAGATTTTCAGCAAGACGAAGATTTATTTAGTAAGCTATTATGAATGGTGTTGTTGTTGTAAAAATTATATCACACATTTGACATGTCCAGCTCCACTCTATGAGTCTTGTTGGAGCGCGCGGGAAGCAGGTCTCGCCGCTTGGGCATTCCGCAAATGGCGTTACCATCAGTTCACCTCATTGCGCGATGATCTTTGGGGCAATGCCATATTCCTGAAGGAAGCAAATGCTATATCCGTGGAGTTGAAGAAAAAGGTACTTGGAACTTTTGAAAATTTTGTTTATTCTGTTATACATTTTAGATAAACCAAATTATTTTCGCTTACAGGTGCAATTCCAATTCACGCTCTTGACCGACACACTCTATTCACCACTACCACCCGAGCTGGCCTCGTCAGCTTCACCCTTGCAGAACGAAGATGAATTTGGCGCTCCGCCAGTGTCTAAGACAACTGTGGCTGTGGAAGTTACCGACACCAAAAACGGCGCCACTCACTACTGGTCGCTGGAGAAGTTGCGGTGAGTGCTCTCCAATACTTGTTTATTCTATGAAAGTTTAGTTGGAAAATCACCGTCATTATTTTGCAATTAGTTTAGTATAATTGATACACTCTGTGCTAGAACTAAGCGTAAAAAAGAGTTAATCCTCAAAGGCATTTAGGAGTTTTGAACTGGGCAGTTTTTTGTTGGTTTTTGGAACGTGCATGGTGGTTGTTTATCAAATAATTGTTAACTTGATTTCAAAAATATGTAATTTCAATAACTTTCCAAAAATGTTCAACATTACTTGCAAGTCTATCACTGCCACCATTTACGCCCCCCACATTAACAAAGCATCTCCATACAAGTACTATAAAGTTGTAGTCATTATCTGCATATATAAAATTTTGTTTTAAATTTGAAAATTTCATTTCATATCTTCTGCTACATGCCCCTCATGCCTGCACTTTTTTGCCTACCCCATCCTTTCCCCTCTATTTTCCGATACGACATTACGATACAAATTGCCACATAAAGCAACCGCCTCGAATTGATGCGTCAAATTTACAATGTCGAGAGTCCACCGTCATCAATGCTTTACGACACTTCTTCGCTGTGCGACAGTCTCAGTAACTCAGTCGCATACACGTCGAACGCTGACTCCGGCCCAGGCAACAATTGCGCCCCAGCTGCCTATTTGAATGCGCGCGCCAATTCCGCTCATGAGCAAACGCTGGTCAATGGAACTGCGGCGTTGCTGCGTGCGAATGCGAGCGGCCAGTCAACAAAGTCGCCTCAAGCGAACAGCTCCAGCTCACCGTCTCGGCTAATATTGACGAATCTGGTGCCCTCTAGGTTTGACTCCACTTTCGGCTATATCTACTCTTCTTTATTTTTAAACCTATTTATTGGTGGCCTGTCTGCTGTGTACCGGAGAGAATTGTGCGGAATTGGCTGGCTGGAATGAACTCTCCCGAAAAGAAATGCAGAGCTCCCAAAGTCTTTTTGAAATTTCGGACAAATTTTGAAACTGAAAACATATAAGTTGCAAAATAGAAGTAATATTATAGCGAAAAACTTAGGCTTCCAAAATTAAAGTTACATAACTGAATCTGATGTGAGCTTAGAAAGAATAAAATTTTTTTAATTTTCGAAAGTATCTAGATCGTTCTTTTTTGAGACGAAACCAATCGCGTGGGCTACATAGAAAAATTTCTTCCTAGCACCTACTCTCTTTGCTTAGGTGCTCTTATTTTTTATACATACAAAAAAATAGAAAACAGAATTCCAACTTTTTGCATATGGCGGGTTTCCTTTACATATTATAAATTTCAGCACAATTTTCTCCATCTAGAAAGCACTGACTGTACTTTTGCTTGCTTTGTACATACAGTTTTATAGCGATTTTTAATTTTTAAATAAAATATTTTTATTCTTATTTTTCTTTGTAATTGTATAGTTGCTTTGTACCCGAGATGTGCCTTTGAGGAGCGCCTCTTGTCAGAAAAGCATTAACCGTTGGCTTTTCACTTTTTCGGCGCCTCGCTTATATAAAAACCTTTATCATTTTAATTTAGCTGCTTTGAAAACTTCATGTGATATTTTTCGCAGTGCTCGCCTTTTTTCGCATTTTTCGTATCTCAATGTTGCTTTTGCCTGCTCTGCACCAGCTTAGTCCCATTGAAATGTTGCCGTGCCTATGAAATAAACTTATTTATTTGTTTATGTTTGGTTTGTAGGCAACGCTTGGAGCTGATGCGTGAGATGTACCACAACGAGGCAGAGCTCAGTCCAACCTCGCCCGACCACAATGTGGAGAGCCTCACCGGCGGTGATCCATTCTACGATCGCTTCCCTTGGTTCCGCATGGTCGGTCGCTCGTTCATCTACTTGAGCAATCTGCTGTATCCCGTGCCATTGGTGCACAAAGTGGCCATCGTCAATGAGCGCGGCGACGTGCGTGGCTATCTGCGCATAGCAGTGCAACCAGTGCTGGTGAGTGATGATCATATACAGAACTTTTATCAGCAATTTCTACAACTCACACGCTTTGTCGCTGTTTAGGATGAGGAATCCATTGACTTTAACAACGGCGTCAAGCAGTCGGCACGTTTGGTGTTCAATGAAGACGATGCCAAACCGAAATATCGCGCTCTGAACGAGAAGGACGATGTGCAGCGTTACATTGAAAATGGCGGCATGGATAGCAAACTCGAAGGTCAGTTTATGCCTGTCACATTTATGGTTTTGATTGCTTATAAGTTGTTTTGAAATCGTACCTTGGAATTCAAAAGGGTTGCTGTTTTCCTCTTGGGAAATATATTTGAAGCTGTAATGGCTTCTGGGCCATGATTTCTTGAGCTATAGATTTTATTTTTGCTTTGAGCTTAATCCCTCTAAGCGCTTTTAAATCGAGTTTTACTTCTTTTTTTCTTTTGAACGTTAGGTGTTTTCTGCTTAACCTCACTTAACATAACATAACCTTATAAAATCTAACCTCTTTCTGTTGAAATATTTGGCGAATATGTTTGCTTAATGCCCCATTCAGTATACTCTTTATAATTCTTTATAATATGTATCTTAAGAGAAATTATATTGTACAAACCATGCGAAAATATTTCGAATATTAAAACGATTAGAACTCGAAGATGCAGATTCTGGACGTGGCGTTGACTCGAACTCCGCTTCAGAGTGCCAGGAGGCGGTCGATGAGCCCGGCGAGCATTTGCAGGTGGGCAAGGAGTTCACCTTCCGTGTGATTGTGCTGCAGGCGACTGGCATCGGTGCCGAATACGCCGACATTTTCTGTCAGTTCAAGTGAGTGCTTCCACTTTACACTGCCTACAAGTAAAATAAATCTTAATTCCCTGTTCGTACATTGCAGCTTCTTGCACCGCCACGAGGAGGCGTTCTCCACTGAACCGGTGAAGAATTGTGCTTCTGGTGCACCGCTCGGCTTCTATCACGTGCAAAACGTAGGTTGAACTCTTGCGATCTCTCGAGAGAGGCCGTTCTCTCGTTATTAACTCTCTGCTTATTTTCTTACTAAATGAACAATGTTTTTTTCGACAGATAACTGTGCCGATTACCAAATCTTTTATTGAGTACTTGAAGACGCAGCCGATCATGTTCAAGATCTTCGGACACTATCAGACTCATCCCTTGCACAAGGATGCTAAGCAGGAGTTTGTGTCTCGTCCACCACCAAGACGTATGCTTCCACCAAGCATTCCGATTAGTCAGCCGGTACGTAGTCCCAAGTTCGGGCCACTGCCCTGTCCACCATCGTCGACTGTTTTGGCGAAGCATGATGTGCTGGTGTGGTTTGAGATTTGCGAGCTGGCACCGAACGGCGAATATGTGCCATCGGTAAGTGATCTCTCACTTTCGATCTACGCTGACTTTACAACACTGCCTCTACTCTCGCTGCAGGTGGTTGAGCATAGCGACGATCTTCCGTGCCGCGGTCTGTTCTTACTGCATCAAGGCATACAGCGTCGCATACGCATGACGATTGTGCATGAGCCCACACCCGAGGTGAAGTGGAAGGACATACGCGAGCTGGTAGTGGGACGCATACGCAACACGCCAGAGTCCTCGGACGATCTGGATGAGGACGCTTGCGTGCTGTCGTTGGGCTTGTTCCCGGGCGAGGCAGTGGAGGTGCCCGGCGATGATCGTTCGTTCTATCGTTTTGAGGCCGCTTGGGACTCGAGTCTGCATAACTCGGCTCTGCTTAATCGCGTGACACAGGCTGGCGAAACCATTTACATTACTTTAAGCGCTTATTTGGAGGTGAGTTGGCGTGACTTCGATGCAGGCTCGAAGCGAGCACTATATGCCTCCGTCTTTTTCAGTTGGAGAACTGTGCACGTCCGGCCATTATAACCAAGGATCTGAGCATGGTCATTTATGGACGCGATGCACGCACTGGACCGCGTTCGCTGAAGCATCTCTTCTCGGGCCAGTACCGCAATCCGGAGGCCAATCGTCTGTCCGGCGTCTATGAGCTGTCATTGAGAAGAGCATCCGAAGCAGGTAGTCCAGGTAGAAATTTTTAATGTAGTTGTTGTCATTCGCAATACTTGCCTGCCTGTGCACTCTGTGTGTGTGTGTATGGTGAACTTGATTGAAATACAGTGTGGGGGTAAAGAGTGTGCAGGCTTTTGAAGCTTTAATATTTAAATTTAAATGCTCAAAACTTCTTTTTTGACTCGCTCTTTTTAAGGTGTGCAACGTCGCCAGCGTCGCGTGCTCGACACTAGCTCCACTTATGTGCGCGGTGAGGAGAATCTACATGGCTGGCGTCCACGTGGCGACTCGCTCATCTTCGATCACCAATGGGAGCTGGAGAAGCTGACACGCCTCGAGGAGGTGGGACGTGTGCGTCATCTGCTGCTGTTGCGCGAGCGCCTGGGCATGGACACAAACCCCAACCCTACCACCAAAACGGAGAAGGACGTATGCAATCTGGCGGCACGCGCCGCCACCTCACCCGTGCACATGGTGATTCCACCATCGCCACAGACACCAGTCAAGGATCCACAACAGATAATGCCCGAACGCGAGTACAACCAGCGTGAACAGGATATGATGTCGAAGTGCTTGAAATTGATACAGGGTAAGTGTGCTCCAAACTTCGCTGCACTAACATAAATCTAAAATTTCAACTAGCGACTGCCTGAATTCATATATCTGTGGTCAAAAGCAATAACGACTTAAGTCGACTTAAGACGAAATTGAGTTGACGTTGCCACTGTATTCCTGACGTTGATGCGCATATTTTGTTCAAACCCCGGTATCTGTACCCATCTCAGAAAAAAAGTTATTTAAAAAAAACACATGCACTTATGTACATGCACTTATGTGCATTTCAAATTTCGAATTGCATTTTCTCGAAACAGTGGTTTTCGACTTAAGTCGTTATTGCATATGACCACAGATATTTTCTTTATGAATCGAGGGGCGATCATTAATGAGCCTCATTATTTTATTATTTTACACTACGTCACAGCGTTGCAATAGAATATTTTGAATCAAAGCCTGTCGCACTATTGTTTTTGCCTAGTGTAATTCTTTTACGTCTATTCTACAGGACGTTACAGCAAGGCGGAGCTGGCAGATACACAAACCCAGTCCGACGCCTCCCCCAGCGATGAGGGCTGTGCCGATATGACCGTCAGCTGCATTTCCAGCAATTCCATTGAGTAAGTTTCGTGCGCATGGCCACTGCTCCACATGCGTAGCTCTCTTCGCTCGTACGATTCCAACAAAAACAGAAAAAAAGAAAACAAAATCTACATATTCTATGTGAATCCTAAATTCTTACTATTTTACGTTCTTTTTTCTTTTTATATTCTTGTTTTATTTTATATATACGTACATGCATTTATATTAGATCAACAACAAAAATTAGACAAAGGTAATTTCTCTTTCTTTCTTCTACATCTTCTCTTGTTTGAGCTTTCCGTTTCATTTGTAGCTTGTTTCACATTTCTCATGCAATGCTTTTGTCGCCAAAAAAAAAAATCAATGTCGCTTAAAGCCATTTCCGCCTACCCCTCTATGTGTGTGTGTGCTTTCGTTGCAAATTATTTTTAAATTTAATTGTTTTTGTTGTGGTTATGAATTTGCAGATTATGCTCGCCAGATCGCTCTGATGCTCCAAATGGCTGGGAGGCACCCGCTCCGGCCACGCAACCTGCACTTCCGCTCAGACTTTACGTGCCCGAGCTGGAGGAGATACGCGTCAGTCCAGTTGTGGCTCGCAAGGGTGTCTTGAATGTGTTGGAACATGGCGGCTCCGGCTGGAAGAAGCGCTGGGTGGTGAGTAGACTGACTGACTTTCACTGAGAAATTGCAAACGTCTAAATATTTGCCTTATATGCTGTCGCGCTTGTATTTGCAGACCGTGCGTCGTCCTTACGTTTTCATTTACAAGTCCGAGAAGGATCCCGTTGAACGCGCCATCTTAAATTTGGCCACTGCTCAAGTCGAGTGCAGCGAGGATCAAGCTGCAATGGTTAAGATACCAAATACTTTCAGGTAAATGCGCTGGAATGCAATAAATTGAGGAAACCTGCAGGAATTATGTGCAACTCTTTTCTCTTTGCTCTGCAGTGTCGTTACAAAACATCGTGGCTATCTGTTGCAGACCTTGGGCGATAAGGAAGTGCACGATTGGCTGTACGCCATTAACCCCTTGTTGGCAGGACAAATAAAGTGAGTTGCGGCTATAGGATATATGGCTGACATAATTTATTGGCAAATTTTTTCCTTAATTTGTAGCTGTAGTAAAGTCAAGGTGCACAGCTAAATTTTGAAATGTACTCTTGTAATTTTGTTGGCAAAAATTTTACGTGTTGGCAAAAGCCGAGTATGAGCTCCTTCAGTTATAAAGAAAATAAAATTATATAAAAAAAAACTTTTTAAAAATAAGCTTTAATGTACTAAAAATTAGAAAATAAGTTGTTTCCAAGTCACCTGTATCTTACTATCCCTAAAAGCTTGGGGCGCTCATGTGTTCAATATTTGTCAAACAGTTACCACAATATTTTATTAAAATAATTTTTTGAAAATAGATTCTAGTAATGAAAGATATTTTGAATATGGATTTTGAGCGCACAAGCTTTTATTAATAGTAAGATACTGGTGACTTGGAAACAATTAATTTTCTACTTTTTAGTACATTAAATAAATTAAAGCTGATTTTTAAAAAGTTTTTTTTATATAATTTTATTTTCTACTTTTTAGTCTTCCATAAATTCAATTTTAGAGCTCTGAAATTTTTCGCAAAAAGAATTTAAAACTTGCAGAGCAGTACACAATATTTAGGGTATTCACAGTGTTTCCTATCGTCATATGTCATATCCTCAATTTAACAAATAATACGGCAGTGATCGACCCTAATATTCGTGGCATATTTGTGACGCGGTGAGTTGTTGCTATTTTGCCAGCAGGGCGCGGCAAGTAAGTTCCTATCGTTTTTCATTCATGTGTGGTGTACCTATAATTATAAACTGAAGCCCAAGTGTGTATTTGCTTGAAAAGTGCCACGCCCCTTGTCCTACGCCCATAAAATTTTACCAGTGGGACGACACATCCAAGAGGCGACTGCATACGAAATTTCAATGCTGCACGACCTTTAGTTCCAAAGCTAATCGAGATCAAAAATTTGGTTTGTATGGGCGGTGCCACGCCCCCTTATCCAGTGCACGCCTTATTTTCTCAGTAGAAGGATATGGATATGTAGTAAGTTCCTACCGAGTTTCATTGATGTGTGATGTGTAGTTCTAAAGTTATACACAAATCTGGAGTTTATAAAAAAGTGCCACGCCCCTTATCCTACGCCCATAAAATTTATTGATTCGTGTATTGGGCTCTAGATTAGGCATGTATGCAAAGTTTCAGATCTCTAAGTAGTCGGGAAGTGAGTGAAAAATTGATTACTAGATTTGACGACATACCGCTGACATACCGCGGACATACCGCGGACATACCGACAGAAAGTGAAGTTAATATAAAGCTTATAATATAATAATATATATATTATGTCAGTCACACAAATCAGTGGCCACAAACCATAACATCCTAACTTGAGCTAGGACAACATTGAGCTTTTGATGCCATCGTGTTCAGCGTCTTGGGCTTTCAAATTTTCATGTTTGTATCTTTTTTATGGTGGCAATTATCCATAAAAAACCTATTAGCTTTTACATATGACGCGCACAGAGCAAAAACGCTTCGAGTGTCAATTTTCGCCTCATTGCGTACATGCGCTGTGCAGGTATAAAAGTCGTTTTTGCTCTGGGCGCGTCATATGCTGCAGTGAGAATTTAAAACTTTAAACTGCTCTCTTGAAAAAAATTGAAAAACAGATTTAGGCGATTCTGACTTGTGACCACAGAAATATGCACATTTCTTGCGCATTCTAATTAAAGTTAAAATCATTATAAATATCGTTTCTTTTTATCTTGCACCCACAGGTCAAGACTGGCACGTCGCACACTGGAGCCTGCCTCGCAGACAGCGTCGCAGATACAAGCCACAACAGCGGCTAATTCGCAGCACTCAAACAAATGAGATACAATAACGATGGAATCCGTTTTAGTGTTTTAAGAGGAATGTTTCTGTTGCTGTTGTGAAGTTGAATGCAATTGAAGGTGCAATATAATATGTACACATATAGAGAATACATGCAAAGGGCAACGCGCGCAATTGTAACAAAATAGCAGAAACATAATCCACTTGGATTCCATTAGTTGCAAATGAGCAGACGAATCGATTGAGTATTTTCTTTTTAAGCAGAAGGCAACACTTGAGCGTGTAGAAAATTGTAAACAAAGAACAAACCAACAAAAGATTGCAAAAGTCAAAAGTAAAAAAGTAATTTATATTGCCTAGTTTTTAGTGGTAGTTTTTCATTTTGTCTCTCTCACATTTTACTAAAAATATATTCTAATTGTATGCTACGCATTAGATTAAAATTTTACATACGCTTAAATATTGAACAGAAATTGTCTTACTTTTTTTTTGAAAAAGAAGAACATAAAGAGAGTTCAAACAGTAATTTAAAGCAAAAATGAGAAGAGAGAAAAATGAACCAAAATTGACTCAAGTGCTCGTAGAGTTTTGGCCACATTTTTTTGCTTTGCACTTTTCATAAGCTGTTATATTTGCTGTGAAAGCGTATGCAGAGTTTTGTAAATAACATATATTTTATATACTTTAAAAGTTGTTCAAATTTTGGGTTAATTGAATTTTTAATATGTATTTATTTATATATTTATTGCTATTTAAAGCGCATCACAAAACTTTGTAGAGTATATAGTTGCATTTGTAAAAATAGTTAAAATTCATTTTATATAAGTAGGTGCATATATATACATATGTATATGTATATATGTATATGTGCTACTTGAATTGTGATCCTTTGTTTTTTTTATATATTTAAGCCTTTTACAATTTCTTCTTTGAATGGGAGATGTGAAAATTTTAAGATTTCAAAGAAAAGTGCTAGGAAAAGATGCGTGCAGGCACTTGCACCAATTCGCTTACTTTTATGCAAAGCTAATTTTAGCGTATCCGTTTCCACCTTAAAGTATTGTTATGCAGCATCGTTGCTCAGAGGAGTAAAATGTTTAAAGCACTACACATACATACACATGCATATGTATGTGTGAGATATTATGGCGTATTGGTAATGTTGAAATGAATTGAAAATGTTTGTTTACGCAAAATTTGCATGCATTTGAAAAAGAATACCAAATTTCGTAATTATTATTTATTGTTTAACTGAGATTACATATATACATGAATAAAGCATAGTATTAAAACTACAATTTAACAAAACAATATATGCATATTTATAAAATGAGTAAAGTATAAATATATGCAAAATATGCGTATGTATAATACAAAGAAAAGCATTCGAAATCGAAGACCGATTAAAGAAATAAGAGAACGGCGTAGAGTTTAGTAAGATAAAATGCAGAAATATAGGAAAGCAGCGTAGTTTAATTAAAGAAAGCAGTGCAGGACAGAGCGTATGAAAGTAGTCACTTGAGTTGGACGAGCTTTGAAGCTTCGTAAAGCTATGCGTGAGCCAAAGCTTGTGAACGGCAGTGAGTATGAAAGTGTAGCAAATAGTCAGCACTTGGAAGCTCAGTGGCAGTGCTTGATAGCTTTTGGCAAGATCAGTAAGCTGTGAAAGCTTTAAAGAATGTCCTGCCTTCAACTTGCTTTGACAACTTTGAAAAGAGCGCATTAAAATTTTAAGCAACACACACACAGACATTTTAAAATTGTAAAAATTGCAGCATAATTAAAAAAATCTGTAGTTAGGACTCAGACAAAACCGGAAACGGATTAGCACTGCTACACGTTTCTCAGCTGATTTAGATTATGACCAACACGCATAATGCAGACAGATGGCACAATAAGCTAGGCAAGGGAACCACCATCTAACATATAAATGCTATTTAATGTACACTATATGTAACTGTCAATATTTATAAATAAGTGCGATGGAAAGATGAAAAGCTTTCGTAGAAAGTGCAGGTTTTCAGCGTTATTTGTGCTTACATTTTAAGCCTGCTTTCAAATGTGGCATTTTAATATTTTATAAAGTAGCAAGCTATGCAGCAAACAAACAAATAAATAGCTGCTGAAAAGCTTCCGCAAACATTTTCAATGCGCTTTCAATGCAATATCAACTCGAATACATTTCGCTTAAGTGTTATGCCTAGATTATGTATAAAGTATTATTATTTTGCGTATTATCCAAAGATGTGCTCTACATGATTGCAGACAAACTGAAGCTTTTAAGCTCACGCAAAAGTGCAGCAAATGCTTTCTAACTGAACGAGCTTATGTAAAAAGTTACGCTGAAAAAGTGCAAAGCTTGCCGACTGCAAGCTTTAAGGAGAATTCTTTCGTTGGTGAGTGTTTAAAGCTCACCGAACGCTAAGGATTCGGGTAAAACCAGGGAAAACCAAAGAATAAGAAGTAGCAAAACAGTGGGCAGAGAAGAACAAATTCTGTTGAAATGTTTATAAATTATATTGTATGCATTGTAAAAGCTTCCACTCTGCTTCTCTCTCCCTCTCTCCATTGTGTACAGTGCACTAAAACGCTGTAGTGGTATTTCGTTTGCAATGCTATTGCAATTGTGCAATTTAGTTTGTAAAATAATTATGTATGTAAAATTTATATGCTTTTTTTGCTTACTGGAATTGAAGTTTTTGTTAGGAATGATCTCTTTGTTTTTAAAATTAATATATACATTTAAAAATAGTGCGAGTAAACAACTTACCAAAGAAAAGATATAAAATTACTGCGTTTCTGTTTTTTAGACTTTCCTACTATATGTATAAAATATTTATAAAAAAAATCTGATTGCAAACAAAGCAAAAATCAAATGTAAAAGAGGCGAAAATTATTCGCAATTTCCAACATCTAAATGCAGCATGAAATATGTATAAATATTACGTAAAACTGCATTGATATAGCCTGAGGCTCATAGTGAAAAGCAGGCATCAGGCAATACGGTACAACAACAAATGCAACGTTTTGAGGTAAAAGAAAAAATTTAATCAAATGGAAAAAGAAGCAGCAAATACGATAAAAATCGAATATAAAACGGCAACAAAACGGCAAGAAATGCACGAAATTCTAGCAGAAAGTATATAATTAATATATATGTTATTATTATTATTATATGAAAATAATTATAATTATGTAATTGAAAATTACTCAAAAAAAAGGAATAAACACATTTAAAGCAACGTAATAAAATAAAAGCATCAACAAGTCAGAGTTACAAGAACACGTGTGGAACAGTGGAAGAGGAGGAACAACATTATGTAAGAGAAACCTTATTCAAGCTAATTGTATTATCTACAGATATATACGTGGCGTATCACTACTAAATATATATTATAAATAAAAGGCTTTAAATAAAAATTGTACGCGAAATGTGTTTTTCTTATTGGCGGGTCGGATTGGGTCACTTTGCACTACTAAATGCAGGAAAATGGCGAAAGCTATATAGATAGTTTTGCATATATATGTACATACATACATACAACTAAATCGGGTGGCAACAGTGTTTAGGAAGCAAATAAATAATTTTCTACAAGTCGAAGACTCCATAAGTCGAACCTTTTTCTTTGGATTATAGTGATTCGAGTTTTGGAAGTTCGACTGTATATATGTACATATGTATTACAACATAATTCCAGAATGTGATTTAACGCCTCATACAAACAATGCCATTTTTGTTGGAAATCTAAGTTCTTCTCATTTTTAATTGCTTTTTTTAAAGAAAAATTGCTCTTACTATGGAAGTTCTTTACTGATCACTCACTTCTCACTCCTATTTCAAAGATGTAAAATATGACATAATGTTGACTAGCGTAATTCTAGGAGCGCACAATTTCGCATGCTACGAAAGTTGACAGCGCTGAGCAGATCGGCAATAAACCGGCCTCTGCTTGCAAATAAATGATAATAAAAACAAGTAAGGAAGTATCAGTCGGGTTTCACCGACAGAGTAATACCCTACACCATGTTCCCTTGTGGGGTGATAATTCACTGAAATTGTGGGTGCATTTGATTTACAATCTACATAGTGGGCGGACCACGCCCATTTTTGGCAGACTACAAGATATACCTAATAGGACTATATATGCCAAATATTGATGTTCTGACAGGTGTACAACAGATGTGATCGGCATATTTATTTTACTGCCCACATGGTAGGCGGACCACGCCCATTTCTGGGGAATCGAAAGGTATTCCTACCAGGAACGAAGTAACGAAATCTGGACGCTCTGATGTATATAAATATTATGGAAGTTAAGAGGATTTTTCGTTTATCGCCTATATAGTGGGCGGACCACGCCCATTTTCTTGTATGGCAATTAAGACCTATATATCAACTTGGGAACCGATTTTCGTTCATTTATATTCGTAATTAGTCAATTGGGAGCCATTTTATCCGAAAAATTTTGCCGCCTATATAGTGGGCGGACCACGCCCATTTTTTCGTATGACATAGATGACCGACCCCTTAACATGAATACCAAGTTTTATTCTTTTCAATGAGTAATTAGACAAATTACAGCAATTTGATCGCAAAAAACCCGAGGTATTGGGACTTACAGGCCCATTATGGGCGTGTCCTTCAACCGATTTGGCTAATCTTAGAACTTAAACTAAGTTAAGGTTCAATCTAACTGTGTACCAAATTTGGTCTAAATCGGACAACTCCTTCTTTCTCTCCTGTGTAAACGGACGGCCAGGCAGACAGACGGACAGACGGACAACCGGAAATCAAAAGAGAAAGTGATTCTAAGCATTTCTATATACTTATGTCTATACCTAGGACGGCTCCTTTCATGCGTTACAATTTTCGCACAAAGTTATTATACCCTATTACCATAGGTGTAAGGTATAAACATTACTGAATATAGACAAATTCAAGGTATCAATTTCTTTTTGTTGAATTTTTACTGTGTCTCAGAACAGATTTTGCTATAAAATGCAATCTTCTGCAGCCGCTGGCGTCATTAGCTACGTTGTCGGTTCTGCGAGTGCAGCCTTTCAGCTTTCAAAATGAAGCTGTTCTATTTCTTGGTCTGCGCTGCAGTGTGTTTGGAATTCGTTGACGGGGAGTCTCAAACAAATGTAAGCAATATCGGCCCAACAAAAAGCATATAGCATGCATAAGGAAAAAACTTGCAGCTATTTTCTCAAATGTAAAAATGTCGCTGCGCTTCGAAGTAGCACAAATCAAATTTAATCCTTTCTCTTCACTTTTGTAGTCCTGCTCCACTGTCGATGGCGAAACTAAATGCACTGAAGCCACTGCGACTGCAGATTTGCAAGCAAAAGTAAGTTGTTATCTATTTTTAGTTGAAAACGAAATGCATACATTATCTTTTAAAACTCAAATATTTGCAGCACTGTACGGTTGAGGGTGGTCTCAATTGCATCGAAGCAATCTGGCCACCCACACCGGAATCTAGCAGTGCGCGCTTTAAACGCAGTTTTGATCTTAGCAGCCTAAATGCAACGACTCATGTCCATAGGCGCGTCATACGTGGTCACCTCCACTCTCACACTACTACCACAGATCATCCTAGATTTGTATTATCCGAAGCTCAACTGTAGAGCTTTGTGTATTTGCTTGTTAAGACTAAATCTATTAATTCCAGTTCGCGTTCATACCCGGAGCAAGTTTTCCTCCTACGAGAAAGATAAGAAAGGTAATTTTTCCATTTCGCCAACATTTAAGTTTTTGTATTTCAAGATAAATGCCGAGTAATCATCGATTCTTATAATACATGTTTCAGTATTGTTCAATTGCGAGAAAGCTTTGTATTAGTATGATAGAAGATCCTGCCGCCGAATATTCAAGCAAAGCACCGTGATGCTCGTACACACTCTCAAGCTGATAATGGAATTGATTATGTGAAGTCTGTACATTGAATACTTTTAAATACATACGAAATTGATTATAACTGCAACTGAAAATTTTTTAATTCGAATAATGTTTTTTTCATAGCTTTGTTAATTGATGGCATACCACGAAGTTCACGCAATAACTTGCATTTTAAAAGCAGATTTATATTTCATTTATATTAAGCAGAATGTAATGCAGATAATTGGACTTAAATAAATAGAAATCTCAAATACTTTGAGAGGTGCATTGACAATAAATGAAAATAGTTGTGCTGCATCCTCAGGGCCGACTCAATCAACTTCAACCGCTCAGACAGTTTTATTTGTGGCCCGCAACAGCACCAACACTTGCCTCCACCTTGGCCACTTTCTTATTAATAGCTTCCAGATTTTGCGCAAAAGTTTCCTGCACTGAATGCAATAGTTCTTTGTTGTTGACAAGGCTGGTTGTAATGATAGTTTGCTTCTCTTCAATTTCAGCAATGATTTTAGCAAAGTTCATAGCTGGAAAAAAGGAAAAACAGCATATACAAAATTATAATCTATGCGTGCAATGCACAGTTCCAACCATATTTATGCAGCGACTCCAAAGCCTGCATGCGCTCGATGATGTCGGGCAGAATCTCAGCAACGGGCTCAGTTCGTTTGGCGATGTCGTACAGCTCGCATACTTTCTGATCGCGTTTGGCGTCTTCAGTTGAGCCGCTCGACTTTTCTGCAATCGCATCCATTTTGGAGGTGAGCGTGGTGAGGCGCTTCTCAATAGCATCTACTTGGTCAGTCTGCAGCAACGCCGCCTTGGTGCTTAGCTGACGCACTGCTTCCATAATGTTGGAGGTGTTCGTGACAGCTGTGAGCCGACTGAGCTTTTCGGGTTGCGCACCCACGGCTTGCTCCAGCTGATGCAAACGGTGCTCCAGCTTAGCGATGCGTGCGGAGGCAGCCAAATCGCTGCCGGGCACTTGAATTGCCGTTAGCACACCGGACTTCTTATACTCCTCTACTTGGCCTACAAAAGACAGAAGTGAGCACAGACAAAGACTAATAAAATATTCGTCGTCTTAACGCACATATGAGCGCCTTCACTTCTTTATCCGCGGCTGTTGCTACTTGCTCTTTGCCCAATACCTGCTCTAGGCGCAAAGAATCCAGCACCTTCTTGGCAGTGCCAATAACGGTGGCCACAGCATCATACGACTCTTTTTCTTCCTGCGCCAGTTTGCGATTCATCTGCAGTGGTGCAATCTCGTCCATCAACTCGTTCATCTCACGCTGCAAGCGATGGCATTTCTGCACGGGTGTCTCCTTCTCACCGACACCCACCAGCTCGTACTCGCCGGAGCGAGCATCGTAACCCTTGCATAGACGGCGACCGATGCGATCGGAAAAGTCGACGCTGCCTTCCAGAGTGGCATCGCGGAAGCGATTGTATGATTCGCCAGTTGAGATGTGCATCCGCTCAATGGCCTCATTCTCGGGTTCCTCCTCGTAGTAGTCCGATGTTTCCTGCTCAGCATTATCTGGTGTCTCATATACATCGGGTTGGTCATAAGCCTGCAAAAAGCGAGTGATGCCACAAAAGAGGGAGTTAGGTGTGTCTGCGGTTCAGCGGCTGCATGACTCAGTTATCGAGTTTTCCATACTTACAATGCCAGGGAAATTTTCGTATTTCGGATCCGCCATTATTGTCGGCACTGCTGCACAGCTTAGGAATGGTATGCGAAATGTTTGTTTTAGTTGCTAAAAGCAAAAATCGCGAAATTTTTCACAGTAAAAAAATCTTGTCGAAATTTTTGTTTAAAGTGCAGGGTGGTTAATAGAGAGAAAAACAACAACAAAAAACAAATCAGCTGGCAGCTGATGTCATTTTTATAGCGACATCTAGTGTGCAGTAGTACACGTTAGCAATTGCAATCGGAAGATGGCATAAAATTAGTCTAGCGAAAATATTAGATTTTAGATTAGTTATGTACATTATGATTTTATGATTGGACCAAGCTTATTTAATGTAAATTTTAGGGTGTAAAATAATTTTTCAGTTTTTGGTTTGCTGCGAAATTTAGAGAATAATGGAAAGAGGAGATAATCTATATTTAGAGTTCGCAATGCCTTAAAGCTCGATGTCGGTTCCGTTGTTCAGAATGCTGAAAGTGTAGAAAATGGTATCTAATACCAACAATTTTATTCTGAAAACTATTTATATAAAATACATTAATATAAATTTGCTTTTTGTCTAGAGAACTAAAGTTTAGAATTTTTTAAAAATAAAAATAATATTTGAATCAGATGAAAGTTGAATCGCCTCTTTTCGCTTTGAGCTCTTTATCTGTCTAATTTAACAAAAGTTGTTCATGCAATATAGCCGCTGCAACGAACGAAGGCACAAAACGCAACTTGCAACAAAGCACTTCCGGCATGAAATCCTTCGCACGTTCATTGCATCCGCCGCACTTCCTCGAACAATTAACACCAAATCCCGGACGGCGGCAGCACTTCGTTGTCCTGTCAGCAAAAAAGTGAATGCGTTTTGACAGGATTTGCTTAAGGATTGAATAAGGTTGCGAGCCGACACGCAGAGTTGGTTTCCGCTTTCACAAAAGTGAGCTGCCAGAAAGCTGCAATACTCACGCACTCACGCAGGCAAAGAAACAAAAACAAAACAAAATGGGCGAAAATTCAAATATCAAAGGAAAGTGCTGCCATGCTGCTTTTTTTTGTGTTTGTGTGGAGTTGCAATGAAATTACGGTTTCTGTCAGTCGAGCTTTATCACTTGAGGGCAAATTACTCTTTGAAGTGCACTGCACAGTGGGAGATATGGACTGGTGAAGACACATCAAAGGGTGAAAATTTAAGGAAGTGGAGGATTTTCTTAGACCTTCTTATTTAATTGCTTCCATTGACATTTGTAGCAGAAGTTAAACAATTATCATTAAACGTCTTGTCGGTTGTGAAAGGGTACTATTTGAAAGGGAAAGATAAGCTAAAGAAGAATTGAAGATGAAGAAATAAAAAGATGAGGAGAGGTTTAAGAATAAGATGGAAATAAAAATTGAGTTAAGGGAGTTAAGAAGAACCGAGTAAAGCGAAAGCGTAAAGAAGAGTAAAGAAGAAAAGAAAACCAGACGAAAGAAGGAAGAAGAGAATAAGGTGTAGAATGCTGCATAAAATGCGGAACATACGCTCTTTTGAATCGCACTGTAAAAAGTTTATGTCAATAAAATTGTCAATTCCATTGCATTCATCTAATTTTTATACACTCTCTGCACAACTGCTCAATTGGCCCGAACCAATGGGACAGATTACCAGCTCAGCCTCAGCTGGGCCGAATTAATTTTTTATGCAAATATTGCCACCTGCTCACATGGATGAAATCCCTTGTCGTAGCTACTCACTTTCCTTGTGAGTTGGCGCTTTCAAGCAAGCACGTAAAGAAATTTTGCCCAGTTGAAATAGTATGTAAGTGAAAATAAATTTTACGTTATTTTCCGTATATAGGATGGTTTACTTTTCTGAGTGGATGCCATGCAATTTTCACGCCACCAGAAATCTCTTTGTGGCTACGGTTTCAACTACGTCTCTGGCTTCCACTCATGCGAATTCTTTTAATTGTTTTATTATAAGCTTTATATTAGGTTCACATCCGGTATGTATGTGGGTCGTCAAATCTAGTAATCAATTTTTAACCCACTTCCCGACTACTTACAGATCTGAAACTTTGCATACATGTGTAAACACCAAGACAATGCATGCATCAATAAATTCTATGGGCGTAGGATAAGGGGCGTGGCACTTTTTTTTATCAACTCCAGATTTGTGTATAACTTTAGAACTACACATCACACATCAATGAAACTCGGTAGGAACTTACTACATACCCATATCCTTCTACTGACAAAATAAGACGGGCACTGGATAAGGGGGCGTGGCACCCCCCATACAAACAAAATTTTTGATCTCGATTAGCTTTGGAACTAAAGGTCGTGCATCATTGAAATTTCGTATGCAGTCGCCTCTTGGATGTGTCGTCCCACTGGTAAAATTTTATGGGCGTAGGATAAGGGGCGTTGCACTTTTTTATCAACTCCAGATTTGTGTATAACTTTTGAACTACACATCACACATCAATGAAACTCGGTAGGAACTTACTACACATCCATATCCTTCTACTGGGAAATAAGACGGGCGGTGGACAAGTGGGCGTGGCACCTCCCATACAAACAAAATCGTTTATATAGAATAGCTTTGGAACTAAAGGTCGTGCAGCATTGAAATTTCGTATGCAGTCGCCTCTTGGATGCTTCGTCCCACTGGTAAAATTTTATGGGCGTAGGACAGGGGGGACAGCCGTATTATTTGTTAAATTGAGGATATGACATATGACGATAGGAAACACTGTGAATACCCTAAATATTGTGTACTGCTCTGCAAGTTTTAAATTCTTTTTGCGAAAAATTTCAGAGCTCTAAAATTTAATTTATGGAAGACTAAAAAGTAGAAAACAAAATTATATAAAAAAAAACTTTTTAAAAATAAGCTTTAATTTATTTAATGTACTAAAAAGTAGAAAATAAATTGTTTCCAAGTCACCAGTATCTTACTATTAATAAAAGCTTGTGCGCTCAATATCCATATTCACCCTTATCTTTCATTACTAGAATCTATTTGCAAAACATAATTTAAATAAAATATTGTGGTAACTGGTTGACAAATATTAAACACATGAGCGCCCCAAGCTTTTATTAATAGTAAGATACAGGTGACTTGGAAACAATTTATTTTTTACTTTTTAGTACATTAAATAAATTAAAGCTTATTTTTAAAAAGTTTTTTTTTATATAATTTTTTCAGCAACGTTTTGTGCTTTTTGTTTTCGCAAGTTTCGTGAATAAGTAATAATTTAACGCAAAAGTATCCGATATTTTTGTCTGTATTTTTTTTTCTAAAAATTTGCCTTGAAATGTTGGCGTATTAGCTACCAACTTCTTTAGACTTTCAATGCAAGAGATACTTTTCCGTTCATGGGTGTGAATACTCGTAATATAAATTTCCTTGAGAACATTCTTTTCAATTGTAATACACACATATATCCACATTTCGCCAGTTCAATTGCCAACAGTTGTAAATAAATCAATTCTATTCATTTATTTATATATAAATATGTAATATATGTACATATGTGCTGTTATGGTTCGCCCTTTTTGTGTCACTGTCTGCATGCAAGTGTGTGTGTGTGTGCGCGTGCATTACAGTGAAATCCCCAAGCAAATTCAATATTTTCCTGTCAAATGAAAAGTTTACATCTCTTTGTGTGTGTAAGCCAAAGGAAAAACAAAGTGAGGCAGACATTTGGCATATTCAAATTCGTAGTGCTGTGGCTTGTGGCGGTGTTTGTACCGCAATATTTGTTGCTGTAGTTGTGGCTTAAGCAAAGGTTTATACTTTAAAGCTAATGCGGCGTCTTCAGCTGCAGAAAATAATTTCAATTTTAATTCCAAGTTAGGCAAATGCCCACCGCCACTACTTCACATTCCCTTTAATCCTTTCAAAACCAACAAGTGCTTTATGGGGGCGCATCCCCTGAGTGTTGGTTTATCAAAAGAGAAAAAAACCATTTTAATCTCTGCTGCGATGCGTGGCATAGTAATTTATCACTAGGCAACGTGAACAAGCAAACCTTTTCGTCTCACGGCGGCCCGGGGTGGGCGGCTTTCGGGAGCTGAGCTTGCTGGGCACTGATGTAAACTCAATTTGGGCGACACAACAACACAACAGATTTGTTCATTTGGCTGTAAGGTGGCAGCAGGGAAGTTTGTGTTTACACGGAATTTTGGTTTTTGTAAAATGAATAATAGTCATCAACACGCACACACATACACACATAGGTACATGTGACCTGTGCATAAAGGCTTGGTTTGGAGTAAATTTTGTGGCTGCCTTTGGCTTGCTTAGCACAGGCTCCTAATATTTATAATTTGTTGCTAACAATGTGTGTGTGTGTGTTTGCATGCGTGTGTACATATATGGGAATAAGATGATGTTGCTCTCGAGTGTGTGTTGATGAAGAGCAGGTGTCGTAATCATGGAAATGCAGGTATGCACAAGCATGTTTATTCCCATTAGCATGTATCCTTATTTTGCGTTTTCTCTGTTTCTTTGGCATTCTGAGCATGTGCAAATTTAGCCACAGTTTTTCCCTGACCTACTTGCATGGGTGTATGGCTCATGCATGGAACGTTTGACTTCTGTGTGGCACATGTTTTGGGCTCTGCTTGAGAATGCATTTATAATTACATTTTGTAAAGTTTCCTTAAAATGTAAGAGAAAAGAATTTCCGCATTTTTGTTTCTGAACATTGCGCTTTTTACAATTTTTTCTCCATATAAAATGGAATTTTATTTGGAATAACTTTAACATTATTCTTACCGGCTTACTGTTGTTTTGGCGGATTGACGTTATTCAATATAAGCTCCAGAAATGTATATGTATTTCTTTTTCTAAACTGATTATCGCATTAATTTCTAAACTAATTCGATTTTTTCCCCATGGTTATAATGACTTTCGACTTTCGGTGCTTTCGACTTTTTCGTCTTTTTCGACTTTTTCGTAAAATTTCATATTTTGTTCAAAAATACTGTGACGAATATGGGGGTTATACTACGGCAGCTAAGGAAAAGGACACCCTGTGCACGGTTACAGTTGAACAAGCATACGCAAAACAAAAGCTTTAGCAAATATCAGCACCTCTGATTCGAAAGTGTTTTGAAGTTCTGACAAATATTGTGTATTGGAATTTTCTCGTACAATCCAGAAACAGGGCGAGCGAGAAGTTGTAGAATGTTCGACAGTAGCTGGCGAGAAACAGTAACAGGTATAAAAAGCGGCCGCCGGCAGTGTCGAGAGTCAGTCTTTGACATCGAGTCAGTTACCGAGTATCAAGTGAACGTGCAACATCGATTCAGAACGAGTGAACGTGAAGCATCGCAATCACAACCAAGGACAATTCAACTGCAAAACAGTGCAAATCTTTGTAACAAAAGGATTGGAATAGTCAATCTGTTATTGGAATCAATAAAACCGTTACAAGCATTGAGCTTTTTGTGCATTATTCTTGACGATTACACAATCCAGTGATCCGAACCGAAGTAGCGGAGTACTTCAGCGGAATTACGTAACAATTGGTGTCAGAAGTGGGATTGTGCTAATCCAGAATAATGGTGAAGTTCGACCAGTTGAAAGTGGAGCAACTAAGAATGAGCTGGCCCAGCTAGGGTTGCAGACAACAGGCTCAAAGACCGAATTGCAGCGTCGACTACGAGAGCCATTGGAGGCGAGAGGCTTTAATCTGGCAGAGCATGAGTTTGAGTGCGACTCAAAAGTGGCTGAGATGTCAGAGAAAGACATCGCTCCAGTGAGTATGGACATGAGCCAGTTGCTCGCTGCAATGCAAGGCATGATGGCCGAGAATTCTACACGAGTCGAGAAAAAGATGGAAGAAAATTCTGTGAACATGGAGCAGAAACTTCTAGAAAATTCTGAAATAATGAAGCGAGAATTTATGGAAAATTCTACACGAGTCGAGAAAAAGATGGAAGAAAATTCTACACAACTACGAGAGATTTCTGAGACTTTGACTGGAAAGGTGAACGAGCTGCAAGGAAAAGAATGCGCTCGATGAGAGAATGCTGAAAATGGAATCAGGTCGAGATAATTCAATCGCAAGAATACAAGCGGATCTGGAAAAGCAGCTGCAAGAGCAACTGCAAGAACAATTGCAAGAGCAACTGCAAGAGCTGCAATTGCAAAGGCCACTGCCGCAAATAAGAGAATATAGTGGTACGAAACTCAAAGCACCTACCTACGATGGGACAACGGCGTTTAACATCTTCCAACTGCAGTTTGAAACGACGGCCGCCCAGAATCGGTGGGGCGACGCAGAAAAGGCAGCGGCTCTGATAGTGGCATTGAAAGGAGCAGCAGCCGAGGTGTTACAGACGATTCCACCAATACTAAGATGCAGCTATGAGGCCATAATAAGTGCGGTAGGAAGGAAGTACGGTAGCGAGCACATGAAGCAGCTGTACTACATCGAGCTGAAGAATCGCAGGCAAAGGAGCGGTGAGAGCTTGCAGGTATACGCAGCGGACATTGAGCGGCTGGCACATTTAGCTCACTCTGACCTGGGCAGTGAACACTTGGAAAAGATGAAGATACAAGCATTCATCGAAGGAATTCGCGATCCAGAAATAAGACGCAGCGCAATAATGATGAGCAAACCGACATTTACCGAGACGGTTACCAGTGCACTTACATACGAGGCAGCGTGGACCAGCACTATGCAATATTCTGCACCCAAAGTTCGCAGGATTGAGGCTGAAGACGACGTTCTGTGTCAAGCAATCAAAACAGAACACCCGCCAGCGGACCGAACGCTGAGGAAATTCACAGGAAGGTGTTTCAATTGCGACAAACCAGGTCACATGGCGCGGGAGTGCCGCCTTCGTCGGAAGCGATCCAGATCGCGTACACCAGAACGGGGCTATGGCGAACGGAAAGAGCAGAGCGGTAGCGGCAGCAAGGCGTCGTTAAACTAAAACGAGCCAGCTTCGAGGGGCGCGAACTGGCTCACACAACAAGCAGTCCCCAAATCTCCATTTCACAACTGCGACGGGAAAACAACAGCCTAACGATAGATGGCCAAATCGATGACCAATGGTTTACGGTGACCCTGGACACAGGGGCATCACATTCCATCATCAGAAGCGACTTGGTAAAGAAAGCAGAACCACTAGTTGGAATCAAATTACGCACAGCGACAGGAGAGGATGCACCAATACGTGGAAAAGTCACAAAAGAAATCACTATTGGTACAACGTCAGTTCAACACGAATTCGTAGTAGCGGAAATCGTAGATGAACTCATTCTGGGAATGGACTTCATGATGCGGAATGGATTCACGTTGGACTTGCGGGAACGAGTGCTGCGATACGGAAATACGGAAATGCCACTAAAGATCGGAGAAAACCAAGCGTTCGTGCATCAAGTGGTAATGATAGAACAAGCAACTATTCCAGCTAACTCAGACGCTGTGATTTGGGCTAAAGTAAATGGAGGAGGTGGGAGCAATTCGTTGTGGATGATTGAAGCCGACACCAAGACACCGATAAATAACATCATAGTCGGAAAGACCCTCGTGAACGCGCAAACCAACAATCTAATACCAGTCCGAATTCTAAATTTGGCCAATTCGGCGAAACTAATCAAAACGGGAACAATTATTGGACAATGCCACCAAGTTACAACCATTGTCAATTGTGAAGCGGAACGTGCAACCAAGCAAAATCCGACACGCGAAAAAGAAAACCAGCTACGAAGCTTAATCAACGCCTGGACTTCGGACCTTTCTACCGAACACAACGTAAAAGCGCAGCAACTGCTGGAAAAACATCGGGACATATTTCCATCAGCGGCAAACGAAGGGAGAACGGCGATGGTGAAACACAAAATCAACACTGGCGATGCGAAACCCCTCCGTCAACCTCCGCGACGAGTACCACTTGCTAAAAGGGAGGAAGTTAATGCGCTGGTGGAGGAAATGCAACGCAACAAAGTCATTGAGCCATCCTCTAGTCCTTGGAGTTCTCCCGTAGTGCTAGTGAAGAAGAAGGATGGCAGTACACGATTTTGTGTCGACTACCGTAAGCTGAACGATGCCACCAAAAAGGACAGCTATCCATTGCCAAGAATTGACGACACCTTGGACACGCTCTCAGGATCCAAATGGTTTTCCACACTTGATTTACAAAGTGGATATTGGCAAGTTGAAATGGATAAGAGCGACAAAGAAAAGACAGCTTTCAGTTATGGAGATGGACTGTGGCAATTTTTGGTGATGCCTTTCGGACTGTGCAACGCACCGGCCACGTTCGAACGCTTAATGGAACGTGTGCTGAAAGGTTTAAATTGGAAGACTTGCTTGGTTTATTTGGACGACATCATTGTAATGGGCAAGGACTTCGATGACCACCTAAAGAACTTGGGAGAAGTATTTCAAAGAATCAACGAGGCCGGATTAAGACTTAGTCCGAAGAAATGCTCGCTGTTTAAGCAAGAAGTTAAATACCTCGGACATCGCGTAACTGCGGAAGGAATACACACGGATGAAGACAAAATCGCTGTTGTGAAGGAGTGGCCCACTCCAAAGAATTTACATAAATTGCGCAGCTTCCTAGGGCTATGCACGTATTACAGGCGATTTGTTCCAGCATTCGCGTCTATTGCAAGCAGCCTACATGAACTGACGAAGAAGAATCATCCATTCGAATGGAGGAACGAGCAGGAAGAGGCCTTCCAAAAGCTAAAGGAACGACTTTACACAGCGCCTATACTAGCATACCCGATTCCTGGCGAAAAATTTATATTGGACACGGATGCAAGTGCTACCGGAATTGGAGGAGTCCTCTCACAAGCCATCGAAGGCGAGGAACGGGTAATCGCTTACTACAGCACGACTCTAGCAAAACCGGAAAGAAATTACTGCGTCACTAGAAGAGAGTTGCTAGCCGTGGTGGACAGCGTTAAACATTTCCACAAGTATCTCTTCGGGCAGCCGTTCCTGTTAAGAACGGATCATGCGGCACTCAGGTGGTTGCTGCAGTTCAAGGACCCTGAAGGCCAAATTGCTCGATGGATCGAACGGTTGCAAAGTTACGATTTTGAAATTGAGCATCGCAAGGGATGACTGCATGGAAACGCCGATGCACTATCTAGACGGCCCTGCAATACAGAATGCAGGCATTGTTCCAGAGCAGAGGAAAAAGAAGGACGACTCGATATTCGTTTGCTCAGTGTCTTGCCGGAAGAACAATGGACAGCAGAGCGAATAAGAACCGAGCAAAGAAATGATCCAGATCTGGCGAAAATAATGGACTACAAGGAAAGAGATGTACGGCCAACATTCGAAGAAATAGCATGTGAAAGCGCCATCACCAAAGCATACTGGGCACAGTGGCAGAGTTTACAACTACGCGATGGATGCTTGCATCGAATATGGGAAAGCGAAGACGGAAAAGCACATAGAAACTTAATTGTTGTTCCTAAAGTGCGAGTAACGGACATTGTGTCATCATATCACAATGGTTCGAGTGGCGGTCATTTGGGTATCACCAAGACGGTGGAGAAGATAAAGAAGCGGTTCTACTGGGTAGGATGTCAGCAATCTGTTGCGGAATGGATTGGGACATGCGACGAATGCGTCACCGCTAAAGGACCCAAAACACGCAGCCGTGGCAGAATGATCCAATACAATGTGGGAGCACCTTTTGAGCGAGTTGCGATGGACGTTGCCGGACCGTTTCCCATAAGCGAGAGTGGCAACAGGTATGTTCTGGTGGTGATCGACTACTTCAGCAAATGGCCAGAGGCTTACCCGATACCGAATCAAGAGGCCAAAACATGTGCAGATGCTTTCATCAAAGATTGGGTGTGTCGCTTTGGAGTCCCGCTGGAACTTCACTCAGATCAAGGACGAAACTTTGAATCGGGCATCTTCAAAGAAATGTGCGCCACGCTTGGTATACGAAAGACAAGAACCACACCGTTGCACCCCCAATCTGATGGCATGGTAGAAAGATTTAATCGCACTCTGGAAGAGCATCTGAGAAAAGTTGTAAGCGACCACCAAAAGGACTGGGATGGGCACATACCGCTATTCTTGATGGCCTATAGATCAGCAATTCATGACACGACAGCAACGACACCCGCCAAGGCAATATTTGGCGAAGACTTACGACTGCCCGCTGATTTAAAGTTTGGGGTATGCGAGCCCATTGACGATGGCGATAACGACTTTGCGAACAACAAGCGAAAGGAATTGGATGGGATACACCAATATATGCGGACACGCACGCAGTTGATGAGTGACAAGATGAAAGCCAGATATGATTTGAGGGCAAATTCCGAAGGATTTGAAGAAGGACAACTGGTGATGCTTTACAACCCACAGCGCAAGAAGGGGCTGTGTCCGAAGTTACAAACGCACTGGGAAGGGCCATACTGTGTGATCAAGCGCCTGAATGACGTTGTATATCGAATACAGCTGAGCGGCAGTAGGAGAGCTAAACTTAAAGTAGTCCATTTGGAGAGACTGGCACCCTATAAGGCTAAAGAAGCTATCCTTGTTCGGGACGAACAAGTTTAAGAGGAGGGCAGTGTGACGAATATGGGGGTTATACTACGGCAGCTAAGGAAAAGGACACCCTGTGCACGGTTACAGTTGAACAAGCATACGCAAAACAAAAGCTTTAGCAAATATCAGCACCTCTGATTCGAAAGTGTTTTGAAGTTCTGACAAATATTGTGTATTGGAATTTTCTCGTACAATCCAGAAACAGGGCGAGCGAGAAGTTTTAGAATGTTCGACAGTAGCTGGCGAGAAACAGTAACAGGTATAAAAAGCGGCCGCCGGCAGTGTCGAGAGTCAGTCTTTGAGTAATAATTGAACGTGCAACATCGAGTCAGTTACCGAGTATCAAGTGAACGTGCAACATCGATTCAGAACGAGTGAACGTGAAGCATCGCAATCACAACCAAGGACAATTCAACTGCAACTGCAAAATAGTGCAAATCTTTGTAACAAAAGGATTGGAATAGTCAATCTGTTATTGGAATCAATAAAACCGTTACAAGCATTGAGCTTTTTGTGCATTATTCTTGACGATTACACAATCCAGTGATCCGAACCGAAGTAGCGGAGTACTTCAGCGGAATTACGTAACAATACATTTGCCTTTTCAAATGTACAGCAGCAACTACCCTGATCAAATTGGTATTCTATCTAGCCAATGCGCTACTGAATTCCCGTGGCTTGTGGCCAATTAACCAATTTACGACTGTGCCGAGTGCCGAAAGTGCACAACTCAATTCCTGCTGATGTCGAAAACCGTTAGTGCGTAAATAAATGGCAAACAGTTTTTTTGTATTATTATTGATTTATGCGTTTAGTTTTGTTCTCAGCTCATGTGTGTTATTTTTGCTACGTGCCGCAAACAACAACAACAATTACAACAAAAGAGAAAATCGAAAGATAAACAAACAAAAGTTTTATTCGC
The DNA here is from genome assembly GCA_963457695.1 of Neria commutata. Lineage (NCBI taxonomy): Eukaryota > Metazoa > Arthropoda > Insecta > Diptera > Micropezidae > Neria > Neria commutata. The sequence goes on along the minus strand of OY735247.1, from coordinate 37,719,275 downwards.
TTTGTTTTTGGGGTTTTTGCGGTTTTTGGCTGTATGTGAGAAGTGCTCAGTTTTGATGCAGGGCTAACCCTAAAGGGAGGGGGAAGGGTTAAAGTGGATTTAAGACTGCCAAAAGGAAGCCAACTTTTTCAAAAATAAAAGTTGACAAAAGTAATTAAAATGCGGTTGTTTGCTAAATGCTAAAATAAACAGCAGGGGAAAAGGAGTGTTAAAAGATAGGAAACGAGAGGAAAAATACTTGCATACGAGTACTCATCAGCGCCGTATGCAAATAACATGAAAGTATGCTTCAAGGCATGTACATACACATGGACGTGCGCAGATAGAAACAGGGGAGGGTGATTGCTCCCTACCCCTTTGAGCTTATATTGATTAGAAATCATAGTTTTTTTGGAAGCTGTTGTTATTTGGATTTTAACGCGAAATTTTTGCGAAAAGTGCAAGAAAAGGTTAAACATTTTCTCTCTCTGCATTTTTTGAATAATAATTAGTGTCCGAACGATACACAATTTCTTAATTTTTTGCCTGCGCATTATATACTTTTGACGATATTCTTTCTTGAGCCCATATGTACCTATACTCGAGTCCAATTCTTTTCATCGTCATATTCCCAAATGAATTCAGAACGTTTCAAAATTGTTGCTTAAAAAGTAATTTTATGTTTTCAAATTATTTCTGAATGTCAAATATTTTTACTATTTAAATACGCCACTGCCTGCTGTTGCTGCAGCATACATTCGGCATATATCGCAGCCCATTCCCTTGCGGTTGCAATTTGCATGCTTGTGACTGCCACTCCACGCTCTAGAAGTTAAGATAGTGGCCCCGTCTGAGTCTGTGGCACAGGGCAATAAGCTTTCTGGCTGTGTGTGTGTGTGCGTTGGTGCGCATGCATGATGCATGCATTGGCCGCCATGGCCATGGCACAAATGTGACGGTGCATGTGGGAGAAGGGGGCAGGGGGCCTGAGCATAAATGCAAACTTAAAAAGCGGCATAAAAGAGAGAAGAAAAATAGAAAGAGGAACGCTCGCTTTAGGGTTGTGAACTGTGAAAGTCTTGAATTTTTAATTGCGCCAATTTAGTTAATTTACAGTAAGCAAGGACGACCAAAAATGGGCGGCAGCGCCTCACTATGCACTCTGAGCACAAACAAAGTCAAATGTGTTAAGAGCTAAAGCCAATTTAAGTGCAGTTTTGTGGACCAGTGGCGAAGAGGCAATGAGCAAAAGGACAACCACTTAAAGAGTTTGTGCCTTTTTATGTCAAATATTCAGTTGCTTAATTTAAGTGGAAGATGAGCAACGGAATTCCCCCAGTGTCCAACCCAACAATCCAAACGCTCACTCTCATTACATGCAGCTGAACAAACGAAATGTTTAGTATCCATCATATAAAATGGCCCTCAGCTGCGCTGACTCAGCAGGTCCATCAACAGCAGGACACGCATACAAATGGAGCGCATGTAATGCCATCTCGAGGCAATTGATTCACCTGCCCAGCTAATCTACAGTTGTGTTGACTACGCATGGCAATTCGCGGTCGACACGTGTACACATTTATACTCGTACACATACACGCTGCAACACCACAAACACAAATAGAAGCGCTCAGCTGAATATAAGCTTGATGTATGCATGTATGTAGTATGCTTGTTGCTAGCCGAATTGCTAACGCTCCTAAATGGATTGGACACGTCCAAGGCATGCAGCATAATTAATGTGGGTAGTTAGGCATTTGTTTCTAGTGCTAATGTGGAAAACACTAACATATGCACACACGTATATATGTACGCATGTGTATAGATGATGAGACAATTGACAGGGGTCCTACACGTATGAGTGACTTTAATTAAATAATCACACTCAGATGTTGCGTAAACGCGCTGAAGGCACATCAAATAACAAATTCTGCAATTCAAATTTTCGACTCGAATATGTAGAATATTTTGTAGGTCCCACAAGTTAATGCGAGAAAACTAGGCCTAAGCCTATGCTATAGTCGCATCCGAACGTGATTGAGAAACTGCATTTTAATGACAAAGAATTATCTCAAAGTTTCGACAATTCTTGCCGAGAGCTGCCACTGCGAGTAAAGCAACGAAGTGCGTTCTTTTAAGATATTGCGTGTCTGCTGGGCATCGAACCAGCGATCTTCGGCTGCAGACATCGAGCACTTATCTATTGCCATTGCCTTTACAACGGCCAAATTTCCTATCAAGTGCCCTTTTAGGAGCGATACTAAATTGAAAAGATTTCTTGAAGTGATGTCTGCTGCCATAAAAGATAGATAGATAGACAAAAATACACTCCCTTTTCAGAGCTTTCTGCTTGTAGGTACTCTTGTTCTCTCTCTTTTAAATACAAATGTTTTTATAGCTGCTGTCAAAAATTGAAATATCTCTGCGAATTCAAACGAACTTGAACAATATTTCTACTTTATTACTGCAGCTCTCGCTTTTGGCAGTAATATAACATGGCAACAGTGTTGACAAAGCGTTGCCAACAGTTAAAATAAATTATGCAAATCCATTTGGGCCTACTTAGAAGTAAGATGCAGGAAGAAAGAGGGGCAGACGGGCAGCAGAAAGGCAGAGAATTACTTTGTCCAGCACAGAACAAGAAAATAAAAGTGAAAGCAGCAACAGGAACAACAACAACAACAACAACAGAAAAAGCAACAGCACTCATAGCAGCAGCGCTCGACAAATGTCAAAGAGAAGCCCTAATAGGCTTAAAAGCCTTGAGATATGCTACAATCAAGTGGCACTTAAGCAGAATTGCTTAAATAAATTGCGCTGCGACAGCAACGCAACTCACAAATGAAGAAATGTTGTTGTTGTAAGGCAAGTCAGCAAAAAGGAAATATTTAATTTACAGTAGTTTGTGTATACAAAATGTCGAAATGCTCGAGCTAAAATTTTTTGGGAAATTACATAAGATAGGTACTTAAAATTAATGTGCAACATTTGAACTAAGTACGGAAGCGAAAGTTGTGTAGAGAATTCGAATATCGATATTTAGAATTGACGCACAAAGCAATGACGTCATCGCAGGCCTCACAAGGCTCAGTTCGGAAAAACCCGTGCTGGACAGGAACATTGGAATGTGTTCTATTGAGACTGGGTTACCACAATGGGCGCAGGTCAGATAATGTTCTCTTCTAAGGATGTGCTGGTGGGTGGCAATAGTGTGTTCAAGGCGCAGATGTGAAAAGATTATAATATTGTGTGTTTGCCTATATCTGTGGGGTATATTGGTGTCTTGAGTTCCCTGCTGATATTTGTGTAATGCTGGTGGTTGGTATAGGCTGATGATGCCTTCCTATTTACAGCGAAATTTCTGGTTATAAATTGTTTCATATCGTTCTTTTCAAACATTGTTGATATGTAAAAATCGCTTTGTTTCAGAACAGAAATAGACAGCAATTGTCATTTCTCTTTGGAATGTGAGTACGAATAAAACTTTTCTATCATATGTAAAAATTTTACAATTTCTTGATTGATTCTGCAGCTATGAAGTCGGCAATGTAAGTCGCTATTCTATCGGCAAGTTAATTTTGGCAACATTTTAATTGTTCTTCATACATTTCATTGAAAGAGAATTGACAAAAAATAATTGCTTAAAAGCTTGAAGTACATCTTTGGTTTGCTGTCAAAGAAAGTGCAATTTCTCTGTATCGGGAAAAATTCAATTAAATGTCAAAATCATGCTCATGCAACCGATTTTCAATAATGGCTGCCGCTTCTGTGTGGAGTCCTCCATACACTTGTAACTGTCAAAGCTGATTTTGGCAAGCAACTCGTTAACAACATGACAGCCAGAACTGAGCACGATGCGCAGCCGAGAGCCGGGCATGCCAACTGACGTGAGCTGATGCCACCGGGCCACAGCAGTCGAAGTCTGCTGGCACGTGAATTGCATGTTAAAATGTTGAGTGCACAATATGACGTCCAGAATATTGCCGCAAATTGTGAAGCAGTTGAGAGAGGAGCGCAGAGGTAGGAAGTAGCAAAAGCCGAAAAGACAAGCAAAGTGACAATGACAATGACAGCGACAGCGGCAGAGAGAAGTGAAAATGTCAATTCCAAATAGTGCACGGCATGGCCTGCCACATGCCATATGCCACTTGCAACAATGATGACGCACAACGCAGAGTTACAATTTTCATAGTGCCTCGCTTTAATGAACAATGGCAACTTTATGCATTTTACTCTGTTGTTGTTTTTGTCTCTCTTTTGGCATAAGTTTTAAAGTGCAATTTTTTATTGCCACATGCGGCACATATGAGTAATTCTTAATTGCAAAGGCGACTTGTTGTTGTTGCTGTTGGTCAGTATCGAACTTGCCGTAACCGCTACATAAGCGCTGCTGTATTATTTATTCATGGTGGCAGCGGCAAGTGCCAGGAATGTGCGGACACGTGCAACCAGGCGGCAGCAGCAGCAGCAAAGCCACAGCAGCTGCAATGCGCTTAAAAGCATCGTACATGCGAATTAAATATTGATAATACCGCCCGCAGTTTGCTGTGAGCAGAGGGTGGGCGAGCAGGGTAGGCGTGTCCAACGTTATGCGTAGCGATTTAATGAAGTTGACGCTTCGCAAGCATGCAATTTACAGCACTGCGGCGTATCAGCGGTGCATGTCAGCGGTATTTAACACTTAAACATTGGCGTAGAAAAGACCGATTTAACCCTTAAATGCATGGCGTACCATATATGGTACACTCCCTAAATCGGTTGTAACTCCATCAAATCAATTTGGATCGTTTTTGTTATTGCTCTAGATTGTTCTAAAAACAACTGCCGTTTATTTAAATATCGCAACAGCTTGCTAAAGTTTATATTCAGTTGACAGTTAGTTGCCAAAGTGGGCGGTCGTGAATTTTGCGAAAAATTGTAAGAGTGATTTTTATTCGTTAATAAAATATACATCATTTTATTGTTTGTCTAATAAATGTTACAAGCAAGTACATTTATGTTTGTTTTAGCTAAATAAAATCGAATTTTATGAAATACGATTATTTTAAATACTTCTTTTGATTTTTTTCACATGTACCATATATGGTACTTCATGCACCCAAACCATCTGACCCGAAAAATTTTGCCGCCTATATAGTGGGCGGACCACGCCCATTTTCTTGTATGACGTAGAGGGCCCACACCTTACCTTAAATACCAAATATCATTCCTTTTAATGAGTAATTAGACAAAACAAAGCTATTTTACCGAAAAAAATCCGGGGTATTGGGACTTACAGGCCTATAGTGGGCGTGTTCTTCAACTGATTTGGCTAATCTTGGAACTTGAAGTAGTGAAAGGTTCACTGCGACTGTGTGCCAAATTTGGTCCAAATGGGACAACTCCTTCTTTCTCTCCTGTGGCACGGACAGCAAGACGGACAGACAGACGGACGGACAGACAGACGGACGGACAGACGGAGAGACGGACAACCGGAAATCAACACAGAAAGTGATTCTAAGCATTTCTATATACTTATGTCTATATTCCTTTATGTCTAATGAACTAAATCAAATTTTTCCATAAACAACATTATTAGTCTCATTTGACTCCAATGCATAGTTTACCATATATGGTACAAATAAAAAAACTCACATTTTTTACTTTTTCTAAAAAACTATGCATTTATATAAAAAATGAGCATCCATTTCGTGATCAGTGGGTGATTTCACATAGGGGGGGCTTGGTCTCCATGCTAGGTGCTGACCCCATGCATTTAAGGGTTAAGTGAGGTGCAGCTGATGTGATGACACATTTTCGAAAAAATTTCCCACAAAACGTTAAAAAAAATCGTTTTTAGAAAAGGGATCAACAAATTTACTGAAAATCCCTACTTAAAAAGCAATAAAATTTGTTTACATTATTCAAATGAAAATAACAAGATTTTCAGCGTCTTTATATTTTTTTGTAATTTATATTAAAAACCTTCAACAAATCTCAAACAAGTTTTATACAATTTTAGCTCATGTTTCAAATTAAAACTGACAACATTTTCATTTTCTTCTAAAAAATTGTAACAAAATTTCCATAAAAATTCGTTACCCAAATATTGATAAAATTTTGCATTATAAATCGAAGAAAAAATTGTCCAAAATTTATTACAACATTTTGATGTTTGCAAATTTTTGTTTAGAATCGCTAAAATTCTAAATTCTAATGCATTGAATTGAAATTGGCATACTAATTTTTGTGAAACTAAACTGTCTAAATATTTTATGAAAATTCAATTACATAATAAATTTTATGAAAAAGATAATTTAAGTAATACCGAAAGGAAAGGAACCTTCTCTATAACTTAAAATCACGCCTGATAGTTATACGCCGCTGTTTTGTTTTTGTGTTAGGGTTAACTCGTGCCTAACTTCGCTGTTGTTGTTGTGCCGTTCGACATGCGTGCATTTGACAGTACAAGAGTCCATAGTCCAGCGCGCATGCAATTTGCTAATTTAGCTCGTAGCTGTTGGCGTGCGGGCTCATGCGCTTGCTGCTCCGTGCTACTTTAGGCTCCTGTGGGCTTACATAAACATTTCAGCAGTGGCGGCCCGCATTACGTCACATCCGCTGCCTGCACTAAATATAGGTACATAATTATTCATATTAACAACAAACTAGAGGGCGCTCGACTTCCTGCCAGCGGTGGCTTATCGTGTGTGGCACGCACGTGCTGCGACGGCACCTGCGCCCTCCTAGCCAATTGCCTTGAATGCACGTGCAAACGTGGTGAGCCTAATTTTATTGCCACAAAGTTGACCCTCCCCCATTTTTTTGGGCCTGCCGATTTTATTGCCAATTAAAGAGCCAATTTAAAGCTTGCTGAACTAAACTTACCTTGCCTTAGCAGTTCGAATCGGAAGTTCAGAATTTTCTTCCAAGAGACGATCTTGCTCTCTAACGATAAAGAATGCTTGCAAGAAGTCCTGCTATTATATGGCCTAATGCGGGCCAAGCACATGAGCATCTTCTCTGTGGACACGCAAACAATGCGATTTACTCGCATCCAACGCACGCACGCCTCATACAAACTTGTATATACATAGTCATATAGTCAATCATATACAAGTATAGCCCAATTTTGGCATTACAGTTGCAATTGATTTCCAGCACAATTGTTGTTGTTTTCTCATAGTAAAAAGAAAAGTTTTCAAATGAAAAAGTAAAAATTTATAAAAAAAATTGAATGCAATCTTTTGTGACTCTCGCCAGCATAGACGCTGTTAGTCTACCCCAGAACGGACCGGCCAATAAGTTTCCTTAAACCAAATACCCTTAACTTAAGTTGTTTACTTCCCGTTTCATTTAAAAAAGCCTTAGGCTACTTGATCTCTCTCTTTATATTAAACTAAAATAAAAGTCTTACAGTGCTCACAGCCAATCAGTTCCAAGCAGCTTCAGCTCCATCGAGTGTGACGGCGCCGCAGTGGCTGCAGTGGCCTGCAGCAGTCGATTTATCATTGCTGTTGACAGTTCGTACGTGTTGTCCATTTTAATTGCAAATTTCGCACTTACTTTCTTACTCCGGCTGCCACTGCCAGCGCTGCCTGCATACCCGCCTGCTGCCCCACAAAAAAGAGCTATCCCTTGAAATTGTTGCAGTTCACTGCATAAATTCCTTCACGCGCTCGTTCATTCACTGAAGCTGCAAAATACAATCGCCATAAAATTGCACAATCGACGTGTTTACTTCGTTAAACTGGGCTGATGTTGCTGTTATCGTGCTTGTTTGAGCGTTTTGTTGTTGTGAATATAATTGCTTTTACAATTGTTGGCAGCGCCTGCTGCGTCGTGGCATTAATTAATTGCCACTTCATTCGCTTAGTGCGTGTTTAGCTGCCATTGGAAGTGAGCACTGCCTCGACTTAGTTTGGTATCACGGGGCAGACTGGTGGGCTTTTCCATGCCACGATAAGAAGTACTGAAATACAGTAACATACTTTGAAATAAGTTTGAATAACATAGAAAAAATTCAAGTAATTTAAAGAAATTTACTGAACATGCGATTTTTAAAATATTTCTATATATTTTTCGATATATTTTTCAGCATATTCATATTCGAATGGAACGATTTTAAAATAATTGAAACATACAGTTGAACTTAAAAGACAGAAAGAATTATATCAAATGCCAAATTAAATGTCATGAAAGTTATATTCATTCAAATCGCAAAACAATAGATCTTATAATTAGAACACTGGCTATAGTAGTAAAACTAACTATTAAAAGGATCGGAATATATCAGTTGTTGTTGTTATATTTAATATGTCTAATTCCAAGCTGGCATTAGAGCCATTAAGCAATACTTCTAAATTCCCATAATGATTCCTTTGAAACTTGACAATCGATTCCTCTCTTAATCGTCTTATTTTTTGTATTGATTCTCAAAACTCGCGAGATCCCTTTTGACCCTTGAGAACCCTTTTGAGCTTTGCTTTTAGAACCCTTTTACTCAACAATATGTCATGGTATTTGTAAAGATTAACTAGCTTCAGTCGCTCTCATCCAAAGACAAATTCACAAATAATAATCTTCATTAGGCGACGCAGTCCAAACAACTTAAATACCTTTATTTGCCACTCGGAATCCACAGCTAAGTTATTGTATCTAGAACACACACACACATACACACATAAAACTTTGTAGAGAATTAATTTGCACATCTCAATTAAATCTGCAATTGAGATTATTTGTGCTGTCTGTCGGCCTTTGCTTTGCAAAGGAGCGCAGCAGAGTGTGGCTTCAGCTGGCCGGCAGCCTGTGTCGCTTGCTCTGGACTGATTGTCAGTGCTTAAGCTGGAATTTATGGAGTAGCCGCAAGATGAATTCTGCAAGAAGTGTAAATTTGTAGAGAGTGAATAGTGAATATTTGATGGCATGAAATTAGTTTGTTTGTGAATGTTCTGAGGGGCCTGACAAGGGAAGCCTATTAGTGGCACAGTTGCTTGAGCATTAAATTGATTCAATTTAGAATCATTTGAGTCTCTCTCTCTCTCTCTCTTAGAAAGAATTGATATGATGAGGGCATGAGCCAGGCCAACATGGGTGTTTCCATCAAAAAATTACAGAACGCTGCTGATTTCGGTTTGCTCTTCTTCTTCTTCTTTTTTCAGCAGCTGTCAGTTTGCAGTTTAGTGCAGCTGTGTATATTTTGCTAGTGTAGAATAAAAATACACTCTCTTCTTGCTTAGACTGTCATGAGTCGATGCAGAACTGTTGCAGGTAGTTTTTGGCCTTTCAGACTGAGCACTTCCCAATAACAGGAAGCATGTGACGCCTTACAAAATTTGTTTTCCATTTCAACGCAATATTTTCGACTTATAAGAAATATTAGTTATTCCCTTCGCATGCGGATTTACATAATTTTCATTATATGATATCGTTTTCGTTTGAAATTGCAGCATAGCAGCCTTCAATAAGCCTACAGATATAATTTATGTATGTATATAGTATTATAATGTGTTCTTCTTTATCACCTGACGGCTGCGGGACCGGCGACTTAGTCGCCACAAAATACTATTGTTTGGTCCGACGTACTGTGGGCTCGTCAAGCCAATGTGGACTGCTTTAGGCCGTTCCTTGCCAAAGTACTGAGAGATTGCGATCAGATAAGTGTGAAAACAATTCTGAATTTATTTTGAATTTAGACCTGCTTAAATACTAACATTATGCTGACTTAACACTAAGTGTGTAATGCCCCATTCCTGATGACCATATTGATTGTTGTTGTTTTTAAATCGATTTGCCGAAATGTCTGGTCATCAAGAATGTTCACAATTGCAAAGTGTGCACTTATTGCAGTTTCAAGGTGAAGTTGGCTTTTCGTTTATGCTGCATTATTTTTGTTGTTGTTTCTTTTTGATAAGTACATTACACCCTTTCCCTTCGGGGAAAAATTATTTTTGTCTTTAATGATAAAAATAATTTTTGATATTTACATAATTGTGTTTACTTATGTGAGTGTATATTTAAACTTCTTAAGATTATTATTGTGTACTACTCTCTTTTCTCCATTTACATCTATGATAGAATTTACTCCTTGTCTCTCTACTAATCTGTAAGGCCCGTGATATGGGCTTTGTGCTTTCTTTCTGCTTTCTCTTTTCATTAATACTAGATCTCCTATGCTAAAGTCGACTATGTTACTAGTTCTATCATATTCTATTTTTCTTTTTTCTTTTACTTTGCTAATTATATCTCTAGCCTTATTGATAGCTGTTTGTAGTCTAATTTTTAATTCAGTAGTGTAATCATCTAAATTGTATGTTGTATGTCTTCTATCTATAATGTCGTTTGGTAAGTATGGAAGCTTTCCATAAACTAACTCGTATGGAGTATAATGTGTGTCAATGTTTGGGGTAGTATTATATGCGAATGAGTAGTATGGAATCCATTTGTCCCATTCATAATCTTCAGCAAAGGTCAACAAAAATTCATTTAGCACTCTATGATTTCTTTCGATAGATCCCATTGTTTGGTGGTGATATGGAGTTGAGAAAATTTGTTTAGTTTGTAATAATTGGCATATGTGTCTCATAAGTTCATTAGTAAATTCAGTGCCTTTATCTGATTTTAGTATCTTAAAACATCCATATCTCAGAATGAATTGTTCAACTAGTGTTCTAGCAATTGTAAGCGCGTCTTTCCTTTCAATTGGGTGTGCAATTACGAATTTGGTAAGTTCGCACTGCATCGTCAAGATGTATCTGAATCCATTAGATATACGCAGTGGACCTACTGTGTCAATCTGCAATATTTCAAAGCTTGTATTGGGAGTGTCAGTTATAACCATTTTTTCTTTTGAGTGTTTTACTTGTTTGTTTTTAATACATAGTTCACACGAGTTTATATATTGTTTAACCATTCGACGCATATCTTTCCAAACATATCTTTGTTTAAGTTTCAAAATTGTTTTTCTTATCCCTAAATGTCCTCCGTGTGGGGAATCGTGGTATTCTTTGATTAGATTGTACTTCTGAGATTGCTTTGTTATTCTTCTAGGAGCTTTGTATATAATAATTTTCAATGGTGAGCTATAATTTTTCTTTTGTTGCAACTTATTAAATTTCTTTTTAAATTCTTCCTTGTCAATTAATTCAAATATTTCGTCATTTACCTCTAGCGCTAGTATGACGATTTTCTCTCTGTACATTTTTGATGTCAGCTTCTCTAGTGTCAAATCGAGATTTGCTAGATTTTCACTGCACCGTACAGTGACATTTTCCTTTGAAATGTCTATTAAGGTTTTTCTACCTTTGCTCACAATAAATTCTAATCTCTGCATTTTTCTGACGTCAGTTATTGATACACAGTCCCAAATGTAAAGTTGATCAGGCTTTGGTTGGGTGCTATGATCTTGATTCTTATGGTCCGCCTGGGCAGCCATTCTCCTAGTGGTTATGAGTACATTTTCTTTTGTTTTGTCTTCATTGGTAGGGATAATTGATTTAAGTATATTAGAGTCGATTTTGATTCGAGATAATGCATCTGCGTTGGTGTTCATTTTTCCTTGTTTATATATTATGTCAAAGTCGTAGTCTGATAAGTCTAAGCGTATTCGTGTTAATTTTGATGAAGGGTTTTTGTGACTAAAAAGTGATATTAATGGTCGATGGTCTGTGACAACAATAAATTTTCGGCCATATAGGTATGGTCTAAAAAAATTGATACCCCAGTGAATTGCAAGAAGCTCTTTTTCAATTACTGGTTTATTTATGTCATGTTTCTGTAGCGATTTGCTGGCGAATGAAATCGGTAGGTCGTGACCTATTTCACCCTGTGACAGTATCGCACCTAATGCAAAGTCTGATGCGTCAGTGGTCAATATAAAAGGTTTATCAAAGTTGGGGTATTGCAGTACTGGTGGGTTTATTAATTTTTCTCGTAGTGTGTCGAAAGCTCTATGGCATTCCTCCGACCAAATGAAAGGTGTGTTTTTCTTTAACAAGATATTTAATGGTTTTGTAATTTGTGCAAAATTTTCAATAAATCTTCTGTAGTAGTTGCAAAAGGCAACGAATCTCCTTACGTCGTCTGCGTTACTTGGAGTTGGGTAATTTTCTATAATTTTGTATTTTGCTGGGTCAGTTTTGACGCCTTCGTTTGTTATCAAATGTCCTAGGAATACTACTTCTGATTTCAAGAAATGACATTTATTTGGGTTTAGTTTGAGATTGTATTTCTGTAGTCTCTCAAAGACTTTAATTAGATTTTCATTATGATGCTCTAAGCTGCATCCGAAAACTATAATATCATCCACATATAGAAATGCTTCCGAGCTTAACCCAGTGAGAGCTATGGTCAGCATGCGTTGAAAACTGTTTGAAGAAATTTTGAGACCAAAAGGTAATCTTTTAAACTGGTAGTGTCCATCTGTTGTTGAAAATGCTGTTAATTGTCTGGATTGTTCATTTAAAGGGATTTGGTGAAAAGAGCTGGTCATGTCTAAAGTGGAAAAGTATTTGGCTCTACCTAGTCTGTCTAAAATATCTTCCATCCTAGTTAGTGGGAACTTGTCATTTACTAGTTTATTATTTAGTTTTCTATAGTCTACTACCAAGCGCCATTTTTTGCAACTATCATCACTTTTCTTAGGGACTAAGAGAAGTGGCGAGTTGTATGGGCTAGTTGAATGTTCAATGATGTCGTCTTGTAGAAGTTTGTTCACCTGTTTTTCTATTTCTTCGCCTTGTATGTGCGGGAGTCTGTAGTTCTTTATGTATACTGGTGTGGTGTCTGTTGTTGTTAAATTTTGAGTATAAAAATTGTTTTGTGATAGTGGTTCTTCTTCTAGGTGAAAAATCTTTTGATATTTTCTAAATATTTGTATTAGTGTTTGTTTTGATTTTGGGTCCGTGTTTTCTATGGTTATTTCTTTTATTACTTTTTCTAGTCGTAAATTGTCATTTGGTTCTTGTTTTGTATGAGATATGTTGTATTTTGTGAGTGGTTCTATTTTCGGAGTGAAGTTATTGAGTGTGATTGCTTGGTCCGTAGTATTAAGTATTCTAATATGAACTATGCCTGTGGCTGGTGCAATAGAATTTGCAATAAAAATGCCCTTTTGTATTTCTTGTTGGCAAATGACTGAGTCTTCTTTGAGTGAATGGCTTCGGATCTAGGAGGGATTGTTGTGTATCCTGATGATATCGCTAGTGTTATATCTGTGTCTTGGAGGCATATTGTAAGTGTATGGCTTTCGTAATCGACCTTGCAGAAATATTTTGAGAGAAAGTCTCGACCTATGATTCCATCTGTTGCTATGGGGAAGTCTGTGTTAATTACGTGGAATGTGTCTTTTATGCTTTTGTCTCCAAGGTACATCTCTATTTTATAAGCTTTATATTAGGTTCACATCCGGTATGTATGTCGTCAAATCTAGTAATCAATTTTTCACCCACTTCCCGACTACTTAGAGATCTGAAACTTTGCATACATGCCTAATCTAGAGCCCAATACATGAATCAATAAATTTTATGGGCGTAGGATAAGGGGCGTGGCACTTTTTTATAAACTCCAGATTTGTGTATAACTTAAGAACTACACATCACACATCAATGAAACTCGGTAGGAACTTACTACATATCCCTATCCTTCTACTGAGAAAATAAGGGGAGCACTGGATAAGGGGGCGTGGCACCCCCCATACAAACAAAATTTTTGATCTCGATTAGCTTTGGAACTAAATGTCGTGCAGCATTGAAATTTCGTATGCAGTCGCCTCTTGGATGTGTTGTCCCACTGGTAAAATTTTATGGGCGTAGGATGAAAGGGCGTGGCACCCCCCATACAAACAAAATTTTTGATCTCGATTAGCTTTGGAACTAAATGTCGTGCAGCATTGAAATTTCGTATGCAGTCGCCTCTTGGATGTGTTGTCCCACTGGTAAAATTTTATGGGCGTAGGATGAAAGGGCGTGGCACCCCCCATACAAACAAAATTTTTGATCTCGATTAGCTTTGGAACTAAAGGTCGTGCAGCATTGAAATTTCGTATGCAGTCGCCTCTTGGATGTGTTGTCCCACTGGTAAAATTTTATGGGCGTAGGATGAGGGGGCGTGGCACCCCCCATACAAACAAAATTTTTGATCTCGATTAGCTTTGGAACTAAAGGTCGTGCAGCATTGAAATTTCGTATGCAGTCGCCTCTTGGATGTGTTGTCCCACTGGTAAAATTTTATGGGCGTAGGATGAAAGGGCGTGGCACCCCCCATACAAACAAAATTTTTGATCTCGATTAGCTTTGGAACTAAAGGTCGTGCAGCATTGAAATTTCGTATGCAGTCGCCTCTTGGATGTGTTGTCCCACTGGTAAAATTTTATGGGCGTAGGATGAGGGGGCGTGGCACCCCCCATACAAACAAAATTTTTGATCTCGATTAGCTTTGGAACTAAAGGTCGTGCAGTATTGAAATTTCGTATGCAGTCGCCTCTTGGATGTGTCGTCCCACTGGTAAAATTTTATGGGCGTAGGATAAGGGGCGTGTGTATAACTTTAGAACTACAAATCACACATCAATGAAACTCGGTAGGAACTTACTACATATCCATATCCTTCTACTGAGAAAATAAGGCGGGCACTGGATAAGGGGGCGTGGCACCGCCCATACAAACAAAATCGTTTATATAGAATAGCTTTGGAACTAAAGGTCGTGCAGCATTGAAATTTCGTATGCAGTCGCCTCTTGGATGTGTCGTTCCACTGGAAAAATTTATGGGCGTAGGACAAGGGGCGTGGCACTTTTCAAGCAACTACACACTTGGGCTTCAGTTTATAATTATAGGTACACCACACATGAATGAAAAACGATAGGAACTTACTTGCCGCGCCCTGCTGGCAAAATAGCAACAACTCACCGCGTCACAAATATGCCACGAATATTAGGGTCGATCACAGCCGTATTATTTGTTAAATTGAGGATATGACGATAGGAGACACTGTGAATACCCTAAATATTGTGTACTGCTCTGCAAGTTTTAAATTCTTTTTGTGAAAAATTTCAGAGCTCTAAAATTGAATTTATGGAAGACTAAAAAGTAGAAAATAAAATTATATAAAAAAAAACTTTTTAAAAATAAGCTTTAATTTATTTAATGTACTAAAAAGTAGAAAATAAATGGTTTTTAAGTCACCTGTATCTTACTATCAATAAAAGCTTGTGCGCTCAATATCCATATTCAAAATATCTTTCATTACTAGAATCTATTTGCAAAAAATTATTTAAATAAAATATTGTGGTAACTGTTTGACAAATATTGAACACATGAGCGCCCCAAGCTTTTATGGATAGTAAGATACAGGTGACTTAAAAACCATTTATTTTCTACTTTTTAGTACATTAAATAAATTAAAGCTTATTTTTAACAAGTTTTTTTTTATATAATTTTATTTGTGGTGGCCTTCCGATAATATTTCTTCTTTTGTAATGCCGCTTATTCTGCATCTGTGTGAAGTGGAGAATTCGTCGTCCTCAAAAGTGCGATTTGATTTGAGTAAAGATATGTCTGCTCCTGTGTCTATAAGGAATGTTTGTGGCTTTCTGTAGTTCTTGCATTTTACAGTAATGTAATTCGAGGCTTTATTGGGTATTGTATATATTTTTAATTGTTGCCCTGTGGAAGATCTTGGTCTTCCGGGCCTGCCATGTTTCCCTGGTCGTTAACTATATTGACGTTTTGTCTTTGGTTTCGTCTTTGATTGTAATTTCTACTAGGGTTGTTGTATAGCCGGTTCGGGTTTTGAGGGTTCTGGTGTTGGTTAGTAAGTGTTCGACCTTGGTAATTAGAATTTTGGTAATTATTATTTCCACGGCTATTATAATTTTGGTAGGGATTATTGCTTGTGTTTTGCCAGTTTGAGTTTCTATTTTGCCAATTAGAGTTTCTATTTGGCCAATTTGAGTTTCTATTTGGCCAATTTGAGTTTCTATTTTGCCAATTTTGGTTTCTATTTGGCCCATTTAAATATCTATTGTGCCAATTTGAGTTTCTATTTTGGTTGTACGAATTTCGGTTGCTTTGGGTGATATTCATGACTTGTGGTCGTTCATCGTCTCTTTCTACTTCTAGGGCGAGTGTTATTGCATCTGTTAGTGTCGCAGGTTTTGATGCATATATGGTTGGTTTCAGATAATCATTGATGCCTTTCTTGAAAGTGTTCAGTGCGTAGCTGTCATTCATTTTTACTATTAGTGCTTTTTCGGCTTGTGTTGCCGTACTAGGCAAATCTTTTATCTGAAGCGAGTTGAGTTCTTCCACCAAGGATAGGATCCTATCTTTGAAATCATTAATGCTTGAATTTCTTTGTTTCAAGGACTCTAGTATGGACTGTATTTTAGGGATCGTTTTTGTGGACGTATATTTTGCATTTAGTGTTTGTTTTAGTACTTCTAAAGAATCTATCTCAACTACATATCCTAATGCTGTTCTTACATTTGGTGATAGTTTTACGCTGGTTATGAAATCAATTAAATCTTTCCTTTGGTCGACTTTAATGTATTTGTGGTGGAGTTCCACAATCTTTAAAAATGGTGCTAACTCCTTATATTCACCTGTAAATATTGGTAATATTTTCATTGCTGTTGATAGCTTGAAATCCTCCATCTTGATTGAATTTGCCAAATCTTTTAATTCTATATTTTGGTTTTTTCCTTTTCCTTTTCCTACCTCTTCTACTATATTTTCTAATTGGTTTATTATTTCTTCCTTTAAGTAAAGATATTTTCTGTTAAATTCTGTTATTATAATATTCTTATTTTCTACTTCAGAGATTGTTGCTGCCTCAATGAAACTATTTTTAATTTGTTTTATTAGGTCTAACTTATCCTTGAGCGTTTTTTGTGTATAACTTCTGCCTGAACTTTTCTTGAAATTGTTGTATATTGTGTCTAATTGTTCTTTAATATTTTCCATTTAGGAATAAAAACGAATCTTAATAATTATTAAAGAGTTGTTATATATTTTTCATATTGATCAATTCTACACGTGAGTAATGTGTGTAATGTTGTTGTGTTTACGCACGTATTTCCTAATGTGTTGGTTGAATTTGTAAATCGCAAATATAATTATTATTATGACGAAGATTGCAATCGCTGTCTCTGATAGGTGCGGCGTGATTTTAATGACGTTGGTCTGGTTGCTTTCCTGTAGCTGCTGTGGTTTCGCCACATTGTTGCCCATTTTGCTTCTTAGGGAACTTCTTTGCTGTTTTCTCTAAGTCGTGTATTTGTTGCCAAACGTCGTTCGATTCGGCCCAGGATTTACAATCTTGGAGTCGTCTCTTAAGGTGTGCTATCTTCCTTCGTGAGTTTGCTGCTACTCCGCCTCGCTTTCTTTTTGGTTTGTCGGTGGCAGGAATCGTCGTTTTCTTTGCTTCTAGTCTGGCAAGCTGTCTTCTTTTGTATTCTTCTATAGTGATCGGTTTTGGTCCGATGTTCATATTTTATATCTGCTGCCGAGGTTCGGTCGCGTGCAGGATCGCCATATAATGTGTTCTTCTTTATCACCTGACGGCTGCGGGACCGGCGACTTAGTCGCCACAAAATACTATTGTTTGGTCCGACGTACTGTGGGCTCGTCAAGCCAATGTGGACTGCTTTAGGCCGTTCCTTGCCAAAGTACTGAGAGATTGCGATCAGATAAGTGTGAAAACAATTCTGAATTTATTTTGAATTTAGACCTGCTTAAATACTAACATTATGCTGACTTAACACTAAGTGTGTAATGCCCCATTCCTGATGACCATATTGATTGTTGTTGTTTTTAAATCGATTTGCCGAAATGTCTGGTCATCAAGAATGTTCACAATTGCAAAGTGTGCACTTATTGCAGTTTCAAGGTGAAGTTGGCTTTTCGTTTATGCTGCATTATTTTTGTTGTTGTTTCTTTTTGATAAGTACATTACAGTATGCTTGCTGTTCATTGCCTTGCTCCTTGCCTTGGCACAAAGCCTTTATGTGACGAGATCTAAGACAATGGCAAAGCCTTTAATGCTCGGCATTTGCATTTGCCAATTCTGTATGCTCTTTCGGCGGCATTTGTGCCAGCGGCAGAAGCAGCAGCAGCAGTGGCAGTGGCAAGGGCAGGGGCAGTAGCGGAAGTGGCACTGCCAAGCTGCTTTTAGCGGCGCAGCACGTACGGCGCATTCATGGAAGCCGGAAAATTTCTGTTGTGAGTCCAAAGGCGCTTTGTGCGTGCGGCTGCGACATTGCATTCGTTGCTACGGTATGGGATCCAGGCTCCCCGGAGAGATGCCAATTTAAGTGTTAAGTGCTGCTCGCGCGCCAAGCGCGTTGCCCTGATTGTTTTCTATGTCTCTGTTTCTGTCTCTCTCTGTCTCTGTTTCTGTCTCTGTCTGCTGTTGATATGGCGTTGGAGGCTTTCGAGAACATTGTTTCTTTTGAGCCGGAATTATGGTTTTATTTGTTTTTGTGTGTATCTGTGTGTATTTGATAATGTAAGCATTGTGCGCAGTCAGAGATAAAATGGCAAATGGCTTGTGGCTGCGTCGGGCTGCCGCATTTTGTTGCTGTGGCAGTTGGGAATCAACTGCAGGCGTCCTGGAAATATTTTTGTATGCATGGTAGTGCAAAGTTTCAGGCAAGAAACTGACATTCTTTAAGAAAACTAGCATGAGAACTAGGTGCTATAATCCAAACAGCTTGAAGGAAAACAACTTGAGTGCAATGGCACAAAAGCAAGGGGCATCTTTAGTGCAACTGCTTATTGTTGCAGTATGCGAAAGCTTATGGCAGAGCTTTTACGAATGCACTAGAATAATGCTTTTGCAATAGGAAATCTACTTGAAAACTATTGAACGATGAGAGCGCAGCACAGTTGGTTCCAGCAAAAGTGGTAATGTTTGTGGATCTTGCAATTCACTTAAATTCTATTATTTAATTCGATAAAATTAAGATTTAATGTAAGTGAATGTTAGTATCCATATTTAGATACAAATCTGCTACTCTTTAGTAATTTTGTATTTTTTATTTTAAGCACAAATAAAGTCAACTTCAAATAAAACTTTGCTTCTTACGATAAATTCATTTTACAGCTGACTAATTTCTCTTTGCTCGAGAAGCGCACTAATTAAGCCACAACACAAACAATCTCAAGAGCAGTGCAAATAAAATAGACGGAAGCAAAATGCCAAACCAATAAACCGACTGCAATTGTGCAAATCAAAGCAAAAAAGCAAACCCGGCTATAAGCGGCGGTTAAATATTTCCCGCTTGTTTCGGCCATGGCCAACGTTGGAAATAGGTACACACACACACTTGCGCGATTTATGCCGGAAAATTTATAGAATTTTGGCTGTGTGCTTGTGGCAATTTCGCGTGGTCGTTTAAACTCAGTGGCAACGCTGAACATTGATTGTTGTTGCTGGCTCCAATGGCTTTGTTTGAAGCAAGCAACAAGCAGCGATATTTGCCAATAAGTTTTTGTAATTTGCTGATAATATTTGACCCGTTTTTATTAGAAAGTTTTGAGCGTTTTGAAAAGATTTTAGGAAACTCTAGCACATGCCTTTTTTCTCCAATTTTGTTGCGGTCTGCAGAGCTGTGTCGTAATGATTCCTTTAGGGAATCAATTACACTCAATTACAAATTACAAGGAATTGCAAAAAGTAATCAATTCCTTTTGTTCACAGCAAAGGAATTGATTACTTTTTAAATTCCTTTGAAAAATTCCAAAAGTAATTTGCTTTTTTTGAATTCCAAATCCAAGGAATTTTATTTTTTGGAATTCAAACGAATTCCTTTGTAGGAATGGAATTGAAAAAAATCAATTCCATTCCATGGAATTGAAAATGTAATTGACTTTTTCCAATTCCATTCCATGGAATTGAAAATGTAATTGATTTTTTTCGATTCCATTCCTCAAAGGAATTTAAAAAGGAATGCTGTCGGGTTATATGGCAATAAACTTTCAACCACTTCGAACTTAAAATTTTCGCACTTGTGCATATAATAATATTTGTCAATCGCGTGGTCATTCTTATCAACATTGTAAATACACCAAGACGCCATGCTCTCTCTGACGATCACTTCGAAATGCTGACTTTAATGAAAGCCAACGCACATTTCCTCGAATGATACAAAGAAAACCTCTTTTCTGTTTGTGTTTTTGTTGTTTATTGTTTGTTGCAAATTTAACAATTAAAATAAAATTAATATTCTTTCCAAATATTTTTCGTTTATTTACATATTTTGCCTGAAAATAAGGCGCAAAACTTTGAAAAAAATGCAATTACTGAGGAATGTAATTGTAATTGTAATGGAATTGGATTTACCCAGCTCTGGCGGTCTGTTCTCCTAAGAGAAACCACGAATTCGTATAAGGTCACTTTTGTTTTCAGAGGTGTGTATATAAACGGACTTTTTCAACGTAGAAATCTGAAATATGGTATGATAGTTCTCCACAAAAAACAGTATTTTTACTATAAAATATTAAGAAATATGTATTTTTACAAAAATTTTGTCTAACTTTAAACGGGAGTGAAAAACTGACCTGTCCTCCAAGGTCTCATTCTCTACATTTCTCGAGCGAAAATTTTGATAAAATCAGTTATACTAGGTATTTGGAAAACTGCAGGTTTTTTTCGAAATATTTGTCTTCAAATTTTTAATGCTGGTGAATTGACTCCCATCTAAATAAAAATTGTGCTGTTTAGAGCATGAGGGGTATCGTTAGAAGCGCTACGTTAATGGATTTCAAAATTTAAACAAAATAGTTTTAGGTGAATTGGCTTTGAAGATATAGCTCAAAATGTCGAAAAGATGATCATAATACTCCCCCCGGTAGCATTTCAAGCTTTCTCATTTCGCTTTACCCAAAGAACCTGAGTGATATCAAAAGCACTCACGCTTGATTGGTTTTCATCTCTTCTTGTTTTCTTCATTCAAAAATCATCTTTTAATCAAAGAAAGTTCGAAGGCATCAAAATTTTGTATCATCTTTCAATTCAATTGTACATACATAAAGTTTGAAAAAATTTGTCTTCAATTTTTCCAAAAATTAAAAGCAACACTTTCGTTGGCTGAATTAAAGCCAGTAAGCAAAAGCATCGGGAAAAAGTTATGCACTTTATGGGTAGGGTAGTCAACTTATTTTATTTTAAAAAGAAAGTTTCCTTTCATTTCATTGCAGCAATAAAAAAGAAGTGCGCCTGCCGGCGCTAAAGTATGGAAAGTATATGCAATTAAACCGGACGAACGAGCTTTTAAGCATAAAAAGCGCTTAAACTGAATTACAGCTGAAAAGTTCTACAAACTTTCAAGGAAATGGACCATAAACTAATTAAACTGCAACGAAGAAAAATTTTTAAAGTTTCGTTTTTATTGCCACTTCCATTTCCATCTTCAATTTCGCTATTTTTGTTCCTTAAGCAGGCAGAGCATTTCTTTCTTCATTTTCATTTTGGCATAATTCTTAGGGTTCCGTTCCCCTAAAAGGGAAAAAACGGGAACACTTATAAGGTCACTTTTGTTTTGGGAGTGTGTATATAAAACGACCTTTTTTTAATCGTAGAAACCTGAAATTTGGCACGATGTTAGGTCTTAATAACCTAAACACATTTTCACTATAAAAAGTTAAGATAAATTTGTGGAAATATATTTTTATAATTTTTAAATGTTTTTGGGTCGGACAAAAAAAAAATAAATATATTTTTAAATCGTATCGTGTGGGGTATCGTTAGAAAGGGCTACATCCATAGATTACAATTTTATGTATACGGGTTAGAAAGATATAGTTAATAAAATTATATAAAAAAAAACTTTTTAAAAATAAGCTTTAATTTATTTAATGTACTAAAAAGTAGAAAATAAATGGTTTTTAAGTCACCTGTATCTTACTATCCATAAAAGCTTGGGGCGCTCATGTGTTCAATATTTGTCAAACAGTTACCACAATATTTTATTTAAATAATTTTTTGCAAATAGATTCTAGTAATGAAAGATATTTTGAATATGGATATTGAGCGCACAAGCTTTTATTGATAGTAAGATACAGGTGACTTAAAAACCATTTATTTTCTACTTTTTAGTACATTAAATAAATTAAAGCTTATTTTTAAAAAGTTTTTTTTTATATAATTTTATTTTCTACTTTTTAGTCTTCCATAAATTCAATTTTAGAGCTCTGAAATTTTTCACAAAAAGAATTTAAAACTTGCAGAGCAGTACACAATATTTAGGGTATTCACAGTGTCTCCTATCGTCATATCCTCAATTTAACAAATAATACGGCTGTGATCGACCCTAATATTCGTGGCATATTTGTGACGCGGTGAGTTGTTGCTATTTTGCCAGCAGGGCGCGGCAAGTAAGTTCCTATCGTTTTTCATTGATGTGTGGTGTACCTATAATTATAAACTGAAGCCCAAGTGTGTAGTTGCTTGAAAAGTGCCACGCCCCTTGTCCTACGCCCATAAATTTTTCCAGTGGAACGACACATCCAAGAGGCGACTGCATACGAAATTTCAATGCTGCACGACCTTTAGTTCCAAAGCTATTCTATATAAACGATTTTGTTTGTATGGGCGGTGCCACGCCCCCTTATCCAGTGCCCGCCTTATTTTCTCAGTAGAAGGATATGGATATGTAGTAAGTTCCTACCGAGTTTCATTGATGTGTGATTTGTAGTTCTAAAGTTATACACACGCCCCTTATCCTACGCCCATAAAATTTTACCAGTGGGACGACACATCCAAGAGGCGACTGCATACGAAATTTCAATGCTGCACGACCTTTAGTTCCAAAGCTAATCGAGATCAAAAATTTTGTTTGTATGGGGGGTGCCACGCCCCCTTATCCTACGCCCATACAATTTTACCAGTGGGACAACACATCCAAGAGGCGACTGCATACGAAATTTCAATACTGCACGACCTTTAGTTCCAAAGCTAATCGAGATCAAAAATTTTGTTTGTATGGAGGGTGCCACGCCCCCTCATCCTACGCCCATAAAATTTTACCAGTGGGACAACACATCCAAGAGGCGACTGCATACGAAATTTCAATGCTGCACGACCTTTAGTTCCAAAGCTAATCGAGATCAAAAATTTTGTTTGTATGGGGGGTGCCACGCCCCCTCATCCTACGCCCATAAAATTTTACCAGTGGGACAACACATCCAAGAGGCGACTGCATACGAAATTTCAATGCTGCACGACCTTTAGTTCCAAAGCTAATCGAGATCAAAAATTTTGTTTGTATGGAGGGTGCCACGCCCCCTCATCCTACGCCCATAAAATTTTACCAGTGGGACAACACATCCAAGAGGCGACTGCATACGAAATTTCAATGCTGCACGACCTTTAGTTCCAAAGCTAATCGAGATCAAAAATTTTGTTTGTATGGGGGGTGCCACGCCCTTTCATCCTACGCCCATAAAATTTTACCAGTGGGACAACACATCCAAGAGGCGACTGCATACGAAATTTCAATGCTGCACGACCTTTAGTTCCAAAGCTAATCGAGATCAAAAATTTTGTTTGTATGGGGGGTGCCACGCCCTTTCATCCTACGCCCATAAAATTTTACCAGTGGGACAACACATCCAAGAGGCGACTGCATACGAAATTTCAATGCTGCACGACCTTTAGTTCCAAAGCTAATCGAGATCAAAAATTTTGTTTGTATGGGGGGTGCCACGCCCCCTCATCCTACGCCCATAAAATTTTACCAGTGGGACAACACATCCAAGAGGCGACTGCATACGAAATTTCAATGCTGCACGACATTTAGTTCCAAAGCTAATCGAGATCAAAAATTTTGTTTGTATGGGGGGTGCCACGCCCCCTTATCCAGTGCTCCCCTTATTTTCTCAGTAGAAGGATAGGGATATGTAGTAAGTTCCTACCGAGTTTCATTGATGTGTGATGTGTAGTTCTTAAGTTATACACAAATCTGGAGTTTATAAAAAAGTGCCACGCCCCTTATCCTACGCCCATAAAATTTATTGATTCATGTATTGGGCTCTAGATTAGGCATGTATGCAAAGTTTCAGATCTCTAAGTAGTCGGGAAGTGGGTGAAAAATTGATTACTAGATTTGACGACATACATACCGGATGTGAACCTAATATAAAGCTTATAAAAAGGTGAAAAAAACAGACCTGTCCCCACATGATCCCATCTTCCCACGTCATTTCTCAACCGAAAATTTTGATAAAATCAGGCTTACTAGGTATTTGATCACGCATGACTGAATGGCTGCCGGTTTTTCGAATTTTAAATTTTTAAAATTTTTTTAAATTTAAGATGACCCCCCTCAGAAAAATTTTGTTGTTGTTTATATCGATTGGGGTATCATTAGAAAGGGCTACGTCCATGGATTCCAAAGATATTTTTTTGCAGCTTTTTTCGATTTATTTGTTTTTCTATTTTTTTAAGTTTTATTTACGGGCAAGGGGAAACTAATTTCGAACGATAAAAAGGGTATTTCTGCTACGGAACCCTCAGTGAGCGAGCCCGACTCGCACTTGACTGCTTTTTGAAGTTTTTGTTGGCCAAGAAGTTGCCTTAGTTCACATTGTGTTTGGAAACCAAACGAAATGGTTACAGGGAGAATATTGCTAAAAGTGTTGAAATCTTTTGAGATATTGAGTTGCTTTTTTGCAACAAGCGTGAGCAGCCTTTTTATGAGTATACACAAGCCAAGCAAATTTAAAAGCACGCAAAGGAAGAAAAATTGCGAGTTCCCTTAATTTTTATTATGGCACATACTACATACATAAAATCAAGCACGAAAAAAGCAGCAACAACAACAACAACAACAACAATGTTAGACTATGCGATTAGCATGCCAAACGCCGCGGCGTAGCAGGAGTTATATGATTAACGCATCCAAGACACGCAAATCTTAATATTTCATAAGAAGCAGCTGAAACTGACAGGAAATTAAATTTTCCTTCCTTTGCTGCCAACAACAATTAAAGTATGTATATGTGTGTTTTGTTGCTTTTGTGGTCTTGATAGCTTTGCACTCGTATAGAAGATAATTTATTGCATTAGAGGAATCAAGATGCAAGAATTTATTTTTGCCGAATTTAAAGAGGCAGCTTTTAATATTGCTCGCAGAATCGTAGAATAAAGTAAGTACGTAAATTTTACTGGCATTGTTAATTAAAAAAACTGATTGGTGAAAATGTTATATGAAAATGTATGTTGCCTTTGTGCAAGAAGTTCCGAATATGATAGCAAACGGCAACTGTACAGTTTTGTGATTGATTTAAGAAAATATTCTCGAAAACCTGGAACTTTGCACATCCATGGGACATCAAAAATGCATTAGCTGTAGATACATTTTTATTATGAATATATTGATGTTTAAATTTATGGCAGGCCACATTATGCAAGCCCTTACATAATACAACTTAAGACACACACACACACTTACTAAGAAAACAACATGCTGCTGCGGTCTCGAACAGCTCAGCCCAAGGACACGTAAAAGTGTTCAATTTCATCAGTTTCTATGGCAAGAACGTGCCTGGAATTGCACAAAGTGCATGCATGGAGACCTAGTGCAAATAGAAGAGCCTGGCATGCTTGCATACTTTTAAGTAGGACAGAACAAATTGCGAAATTATGCACACTCTTACATTTGCTTGTGCGGGTGTGTGTGTGTGTTTGTGATTGAGTTCCCATAAAAGCATAAAGAGCTGCACATTACTTTCGAACTTGAGTCAACTTTTGTGGAACGAGCACATTTATATACACACATACATACCCACATACATACTCCACTGACAGGCGAAGCGACAGCGACAGCAAAAAAATACATTTCGAAATTTCATCTTACAAATTGCAGCCACAAATGAGAAAACTTTTTACAGCATGAATTTACAATTGGTAAAGGTGTGTCTTGGTCGAGAAGTTTATCATTTTGCTGCTGCTTCTTCATTTTTGCGCGAACTTTTTCATACAAATGTTAGAGTGGAATTTGAAATGAAAATAAAACATGCCAAAGAAAATTGACAAAAGTTTAATAAACTTTTGCGCAATTTCAGAAGCATTTGAATTCCAAAAGGACGTCCTTTTAAAGTTGGTTGTTGTTGGCGCTGTCTTTGGGCCACAACTGACAGGCGCCATACAAAATGGAGCCAACACTTTGAGAATATTTTTTAAGAGTGCTTTAATATTTACTTTAAATTGTGTATGCTATATTAAAATGCCGTTATCGTCTACCATATGTGGCATATAGTGACATACATACATACATACATATGCACCTATATGTATATGTAAAATTTAGCTTGCTTTAAAAGCACACTTTATTTTGGCACGCAGTTGGCAACGCACGACGCTGCTGTGGAAGAGGGAACATGCAGTGATTTATCATTGTATCATGATGAGCGTGATAATGGTGAGGTAGAAAGTGTAGCAGGGGAGAAGAGGAAAGCAAGCATGTGCTTGTAATGATGATGTTGAGGGTGGCAAGAATGTTGGTGATAATGATGTTGGTAGCATTGCTGGCTGGTAGCTTGCAATTGATATTGCTCTGGCAGCAATGTTGTTGGGCTGGCGGCTGTCGGCTGACGGCTGGTGATGATGATGATTATGGCTGATGTTGGTGTCAATTTGTCAATGTTTATTTTGTATGCGCCCTTTAGAACACATTACAAGACTTTTCCGTTTGTCACACTGAAATGCAATTTCTTATTTCAACATGAAGATGGATGGCGTTGACGGGGGAATGTGTTTGTATGCGTGTTAAGCGTACCAAAAATAGTTTGTCATTTTAACACGTTACACATAAATAACAAAAAAAAAGGATAAGGCCTTTTCTAAAGCGCTTAGTATTCGACCGAAGCTTGATTTTTTAGCCGAAGCCAAATCGAACATCGCCTAAATTTTTAAAGCCTGATTTTGCAGACTGAGTTGAAAGATTTTTTTATTGTTTAACAATAATTAATTTTTCTGCTTAACTTTTATGCAAATTACGCGAGTAATTTGAAGTACTTTGCAGAAATTTGTTAATAATGGTAATTCAGAATAACTATGTTCTGCTGGAGGAATATTTTGATATTATTCAATTGATGAATTTAATTGTATTGGGTATAAAACTTGTCGTTTAGTAATTATACTTTCACAAATGATAAAAAGAAAGAACAGAATTAATGGTAAAGAAATTGATGACCCAATTGTTGAAATTACGTTAAAAGTCCCTTTCGATGATTTCGACAAGATTTAGTAGTTACAGTTAAAATGAATTGCACAATCTGCTGCTCGAATGCTGCTGCCCGGCAGTTCCAGCAACACTTCTCACGTGAGGTTTGCCAGGAGCGCAGTTGCACAATTTATTGCCTTCTGTCTTTCAATGGAAGCAGTTGGCCAACAATTGCCAATACTAAATTCATTTTCGTTCACTGGAAAACCTCATCAGCGCTTGGAGCAGTCTGACAAATGAGTGCAAGAGGTTTTGGAAGAGAAGGAGGCTTTTGTAAAAACAACAACAATTCGCCACAGCAGTCGCTTCGCGGAGAGGCATCCTTTGCCACTTCCAGGCGTTGATGTAGGAAATTGTAAAGTTATGATGTTCGTTGGCTGGCAAACACAATTGGAGGAAGGCAAAATGGAACAGAGAAGAAGCGAGCGATGGCCGAAAGCTTGCGCAACATGTCACAATAATTAGCTAACGGTTGCTAGCAGCCAACAGGTAATCAATCATCGCACAGACAGTTGAATAAAGCCAAATGCACACATACCGAAAGACAGGCCAGCTGGCGGACTTGCCGACTTGAAGATTAACGATTCAAAGACATAAAATCTGACATTTGTGTAGATGCATGTGTTCTTTTTGTTGTTATTGTTTTTGTTGTTGTTTCGATACGCAGGAAGCTGGGAATCTCCAAAGTTACTGCGAATCCATGCTATTAACACTTCTTCTGCTTGTGCCTTCGTATTAATGCCGTCTTCCAAATGGACTCAGTTATTTTTTCCGCAGCGTTATCAACAATCAAGAAATTTCTTCGAAGAGCAGTATAAACCTTTTCTAGAGTTCCTTTTATATATTTATAATGCAATAGTTTTGTCATGAATTTTCAATAAATTTTACATTTAATTGTCAGACAAATTAATAGCCCAATTCACAATCTTGTGCAAATGGTCTGGGATTTTTGCAATTGACAGTTTTGTAGCAAAACAACAGTAGTTTTGACAGTAGTTTGCTAAAAAACTGTCAATTGCAAAAATCTCAGACCATTTGCACAAGATTGTGAATTGGGCTAATATCTTTCATGCGAGCACATTCAAAAGAGAAAGCAGTATGAAAGTCTTTAAGGCTTGTAGCATTTTTGGCAACTGCCTTCCGCTCCTATTCCTCACCACCCTGACCTCCTCACCCCCTCTTTGCAGCTGCTGCTCGCTGTGCGTCCGCCCATTGCGGCTACATTCCGCTTGGCATTCCCCATGGAATTTGCATTGGTCGTGCCGTGCCGTGTGCCTACCTTCAACTCGCTACCCCCACCCCCTACCCCAACCCCATCCCCTAACCGAACTCGTATCTGCTTTTCCATTATGTTCTTTTGCCAGTTGTTGCTGAAGACTTCTGTGGCTTATTCCCTTGCCCTGCCCACAGATACAATACATTTTACCTGCCTGAGTGCATATTAAAGCCTAGCTTGCCATTGTTGTGGTTGTTGTTGTTGCGCGCATAGAATTTTGCCAGAGATACTTGCAAATAAATTTGAAATACAAACAGATTTGCGCATTTCCCCAGACAGCGGAAGTGGAATTTAATGGCAGATAAAGGCTGAAGCAACATGCTTGCTTAAGTTTCTATATAAATAAAAAAAGGTATTCTTTGTGCGATTTAAATTGCGCTGAAATATTGCCTTTATATTCAATGACAATAGTCAGTCATAGAAAATAAGCACTTGTGCAGATATTTCTTTAAAAAGCAGCTTTTTACTCGATGTCATTCGAGCGTTTATTGTGCATATCGAAATGTTTTAAGCTTTTAGCGTCAGTTATTAGTCATGAACTTCTGCTGGCTTAAGCCAACTCACGTACAATTTTCATACAGATTTGGCATTGTTGGCGAGGCAGCCAGGCGTGCTTTTCATGCAAATGCATTTTTAAATTGATTTTCAAATACTTTATTCATTGTTAATTATTTTTGCAGTTGGTGGCCCCTTCTCATTGATTTTTGTTGCTTTCCCTTGGAGCATACCTACTTACTTACATAACTTTAAATTGATTATTAAATTTTGATAATTTTCTAAAAGCAAATTTTTACTTAAGCGGTTTTTCAAGAATTTTTTTCTGGAAAGACGTTTAAATGCATTAAAGCGAAAATTTATAGTTATATTGTGATCACTTTATATTTTGGTTTTCTATTTCTTATTTTGAAAATAAGTGATTTTTATTGGTGCTAAAATTGTATGGAACTTATGTTGAAAAAATAAAAATAATGAATTTTAAAGTAATGAACTTAAAATTATTTTTGTAAATTTTTTTGTATTCAACTAAACAAAGTTAGTGCATGTTATATGCTAAACTAAAAGTCTTTATACTATGTAAGCTAAAAATCTATACTTGTACAAATATTTTTATGCATAAACCAATTACATTTCTATGCCAGTATTTGTAAAAACAATTTAGATGTGTAACTACTGTCAATATTCAATGTTCCGGATGCACGCAGCAGGGGGCGTCATTTTTGTTGTTGTTGTACAAATTGTTATTTTCATTTCATTTGAAGCGCAGCAGCGAAAATGTTCGGCTTCCCCATGCCACTGAATATATTTGAAGCAAGCTGCCAATTTTTTGCTCCACCCAGCAACATGTGGCGACAATATGTTGTAATATGGAAGGCAGCTGCATGTGGAACAGCTGGGTGGGAGAAAGTTACGAAGGCGGGGGCTGAAGCTATCGGTTTAGTAATGTAGAATAACGACAAAAGGCAGTGAATGCCTTGATAAGCAGATGAGCGTGAAGAATAGTATGCATAGTTCCGACAAATAGATTAGAATCCCGGAGAATGGTGTGAATATTTTCGACAGATAGATTCGAACTCTGGAGAATGTTTTCGACGAATAGATTTGCCATCTCTGCTTATATTTTAAGCTTTTTTTTGCATCTTTCGGTGCAAGTTTCTCGACTTTTTTCACATTTTCTTTTATGACGACGAGGGGCGTATTCAAGGCTCTCTCATCTTTAATGTGAGTTATTATCTTTTAATGAAATTATTAGAGCACCCACTTCATTTGTAAAATACCCCCAATACAGCGAAAACATTGAGCGCCGCTCGTAAGAGTGCTTGCAAGATGCTGTAGATACAAGTTGTTTCTAAGTTTAATTGCAGCTCCCTACAAGCATTTAAATTCGCGCTTAATAATTAAGTACATTTCCACAACTTCTACGCTTTACGCGGCGTATGCGTAACTTGAGCGCAATATGAGCACTTAATGCGTATACGCACTGTTGAGCTGCTAACTCTCCGCTAACTCTCCGCTCGCCATTGCTATACAAACTCACAATTGCTTTGGAATTTTGCGCGTTTTTCTTATTTCCTGTCGATTTGCAAAAAAGAGCTTGTGTATTTTGCGAAAAGCGGCAGCTGCTTGACAAGTGCGCGCTGTACACTCGCCCCTCTCGCTTGCCGCTCTAATCCGACCGTCGTTGCCATTGCTGCTTGAGCTGGATTCGGTGTCAAGTTGCTTTGTCAATTTTTAGCCCCATACTCAAGTATTTCTGTTGACGTGTTAAGTGCTCTACACATGAAGATGCAAAGCGTAGCAGCCGGAGCCGGAGCTCGAGGATTGCCTGCTGTGTGTAAGCGTCTTTACGCACTAAAGTAGAGATTTATTTATTTTTAAGCTTAAATGTGCACATGCCAAGGGAAGAGTACTAAATTTGCAGGATTTTGCTGTTCAAATTGCATTTTAAATTTAAGTCGACAGAAAGTGCGCTTCGGAAAAATGGCAAAAAAAGCAATGTCAAAAAGAAATTTTAAAGATACCAAGAAAAATGTGTACACTGCGCAAAGATGCGAAAGATGTTAGCTAGTTGAAGTGGCTCAAACACACTACACAAAAACAACAACACTGATAAGAAGAAGAAGCTTCAGCGGGCGTGAAACAAATTATGTAAATCAGTTAAGCCCTAAAAAAGAACAGCGCAATGTAGCAGGCAGTAGGCGTTGGAACAAGTAAGCCGTCTGCCTTGTCCAACAGCTGTGAACAGCAACAAAGCATGAAAGACAAACAAAAACAAAAGCAAAAGCAAAGACAAAAGCAATAAAACGAAGCAGCAGCAAACAACAACAAATGTCAAATAAGGCCTCAGTAGGCTTTTAAGCCTTAAATATGCTACAATTGAGCAGCGTTCAAGCCTAATTGCACAAATAAATAACGCATTGCCGAGCACATAAATTCAATTCCCACGCGTGGAAGCAGAAAGCGGCGGCGTTTGCAGTGAAAGTGCTTTGGAAAATACGCTGTAAGAGGCAAAGCGTAGGGAAAGCGAATAGTTTGCATGTATTTGGGTCAAGCTGAGCAGAATCAATAAAGGCAAATTGAAGCTACAGTTTGATTTGATTTTAAAAATTTGTTATCGACTTTAAAGAGATTGTTGAATACAAGCAAATGAGTTGAATAAAAGGCTCATTATAAAAAAATGTTGTTGCATATTTTTTGCTATGAGTGCCTCAATTATAAAAAATATTAAAATAGGCACACTTCGTTTTATTATTATCTGGATTCGGTTCCTGACAGAAATTCGACAAATGTGTATGCTTTTATGCTTATGGAAGAATATCTTGCACTTAATGCTGCCATAGAAGAGACAACAACAGTTTATTGCTGTAAGAGATTAAGCAGATTTTAAGTGAACAAACACAACAACAATAGTTATAACTATTTGTCGTTTCTCACATAGGCAAAGTCATTGGGTTCTTTTGATTTATGCCAGAACCGCAACAATGAATTTTTATTCAATGTGAATTCTAATTGAAGTAATTTGAAACAATTTCTTGTCAAAAGCAGAAATATATTTTTAGAAAGTCTGCGAGCACCAGGCTTTGTGCTCTGAGCTGATGGTTTGTTAGGCGAAGATGCTAACTGGCATAGTACAAAGCAGGGCTGGGCTTTTCACTGGCCAGCTTGCAGTTTCATTCACATGAGTTATGCTGCTGGCGAGGGCATCGGCAAATTCGGAGTATCTTGAAATGTACAATTGGGGAGTTCACAGTTCCGTGCTATCTAGTGTGCTTTCCTTGCCGCCTGCTAAATTAAACCCACTTTGCTATCTGGCAGCGTTTTTTGTTGTTGCTTTGCACGCAAACAAGAAATACAACTAGCTGAAAAAATTGACATGCGATGGATCGTGTTTTTCCTTCGTCATAAGCTGGCATTTCTCATCAGCTGTTTTATTCGCGAAAATGGAAACAGATTTTGAACAAATTTCATTGAATTCTCAGAGAATAATCACACACTACTTCCATTTTGATGGAATATTGCTTTTTGCGAGAGTAATAAATCCTTAATAATCGCTTTAGCAAACACTTGTAGTGCGATTGTGGCAAATTAAGAATGGCCCACGAAACAGGGGCGCTCAGAGTTTTATTTTACTATCGTGCTGAAGTTGCCAGATGGAAAATTTAGAAGGAAACTGTGAATACCCCAAATATCTTGATTATGCTAACTTTCATAACATTTGCAAGCCTTATAAATTAACAACTTGACTTAAGCCGCTCTTGGTTTCCAACTTGAATGTGCACTCTTACACTCATGCTACAGTTCGAGCGGATTGCTCTTGCTCGTTTCTCTTTCGGTATCTACTGCAGCTGCTCTGAGCTCCGCTTGCAAGTTTCACACAGATATTGAGCGTTACAGCCTCAAGCTTTATAATTGAATGTAACTAAATAAATAAAGCTCGTTATGAAGCTACAAACTTTGCGGCTTGTGATAGCCATCCTGCTCTGGTGTCGCTGCTGCATGTGGTTAGAGTACAGTTTTCAATGTTTCACACATACATGCACTGACATATGCCTGTATGTGTGCTGAAGGAAGTTACAGCAACATTTTTTAAATAAAGTATTGCATGTGTGTACTTGCAGCTGGCAAGTGCTTTCAAGCACAGGCACACAGAATGAATGGACACAATTGCAGGTGGCTGCTGGCAGCTGGCGGAAGGTAGGTGGGAGTGGCACTGCAAAGTGTCTTAAATAATGTTGCATACTTGATGTGCGCTTTTAATGAACTTAACGCTGGGCATGCATGAAATATGACACAATCCTTGCCACAGCGCCTCGTCGGAGTGCCTCGTCGTTCGCTACGTCCATTGTGCGCTTCCAAGGCGTGTTTGCTTGAAGTGTGTGCGTTTAAAGCACTCATGCTCTTTCAAAAAATAGTACAACGTTCAGTGTGCGATATGTTGTAGCAATTGTGCGAGTGTGAGTGTGAAAAGTGTGCGCTCCTTTTGTTGCTTTTCATTGCTTTTGCAACATAACGTGTCAGCGCGTCCTTTTTGCCTTCGCCACAAAAATGGAACAAAGCTGTAAATGCTTGCGCTTCTCTTCCGCTGCACAGACCAGAAAAGCGAGTAAAACATTTGCTTGCATTATTTTTATTAAAAGTAAAATATTTACACACGCACACATTGCTGCATTGTAGTAGTATTGCATGTTGCAACTAAGTATGCGCTGTTAAATGCGCTCGCTGGCATTGCAATGGAAAGCAGCTTAAGGGCTGTGAGCTCATCTAACATAAACTTATCAAGTTGCTAAAAAAATATTTTGAACTCATTTCGGAAAATGCTTGCAAAGATATTAAATAGATACGAGGATTCTTGAAGCTGCTGAGATTTACTTAGACTAAACTTACACTGGCAAAAGTTGAAAGAAATGTTGATTTTATACTAAAAAACTTGTATAAATTGCATAACTGCATTTTAGAAAATATAATTGCTTACAATTGTAGATAACATCGAAATTTGTATGGCCATATTTGAATAAGATTTAATTGACATAATACTACCTCGCAGAGGCTGTGCACAGTTCATCATGCAATTGTTGTAAGAGCATTTCCATCATCAGCACAGAATCTTGAAACAAGAAATCTACACTCAGCAGTTCCAAAACTGAAGCTGAAAAAATGTATTTTGAAGAAGATTATTATCGATGTATGCCAATTGCTTGCTGAAAATAGTCATTAGATCTGAAGTTTTTCCATACGATACTGCTCAGCTGTTCTCTAATTGCAAGTAGCATTTCTCTAATTGGTATCACGAGTTTCATTAGCTTCAAAGAAAAATAGTTTTGCCCCTGCATAACTTTAAATTATATACATGTTAACATGTACATATAATTTCAAAAATATAATTGAAGCCTTTGTACTAAATTTGTCACTATATAATTTGCTTCTATATTATTTCTTTTATGACAGCAGTAGTTCAATAAATTATTTTTCCCAGTAGAGGGAAATTAAAGCAAACATTTTCACCCTAACCAAAATTATTGCAGGACTTCGCTCTCTATGCGACAAGCTCAAATTAAAAGTCATGCAAAACTTTAAGCACCATTTTAATAACATTTTTTGTATATGCCATTTTTATGCTGTTCTTTTTTATGCTCGCTCATAATTTGCAGCATTATTACTGCTACATATATTAAAAATAGCAACAGCAACAACAACAATAATATAAAAAGCAAAGCAACCAGAAATTTATTATGAGCGAAAAGTGTATAAAAAAAAGAAGCACTCGCATTAAACTGCCTGAAATTTACGACATGAAAAGCCGCTTCACTTCTCCCTGCGGCACTCTCGCACAAATTTCTTTCTAATGAACTGTAAAGCTTCCAATTCGGGCACTAATTTAACGTTTCTCGAACGAAATTTTCATAATTTGCATGTTTATGGCTTTTTTCAGTTTAAGCGTAGATATTTTTATTGACATTTGAAGGGAAGTCAAGTTATGAACTTTCTGCCAGCTTTTTAAAACAGCGCTCGATAAGCATATCGAAATCATGACGTTGCATTTTAAAGTATGTGAAGTAGTAACTTGGTGGAGGGGGAGGGGGGTGTATTGGTTTTGAGGCATGGAAGCATTTTACATTTTCAGATGGCTTTTCAATATATTTATGCTTTCTGAATAAAGCTGAAATATTTTGCTGCTGCCGCTTTAGATACATTTTTGTCAAATTTTTATAGATGCCACAAAATTTCAATCGAAAGCTTGAAAAAAAGTGGCGAGTGCGCTCTACCACTGCGCTACATCCCCTGCTTGATATAGCCACAATTGATAATGCTTTTGGGCATAGTTTGTTAACTGAAATGAATTCTAGTTAAGTATTGCACTTTGCTGTAGCTGGAAAATAGTTCATATATATATATATATATATGTATGATAATTCAGATATATGTATGCGCATTAAAGCTTACTTGCAAAGTTTTAGTATAATACTTAAGTTTTAATCTCTACATATATATGTATGTATGTATGCGTATTTTCTATAAATCGCAGTTAAAGTGTAATAAAAATTGCCGTAGCACCCATGGACGCACTCTCTCGCCGCCACAAGTTTCTTGTTGCTCCTTTAATGCTGCGAGTTGTTGTTGTTGTTGTTGTTGGCGTATACATTGCTGAGGATTACTCTGCATGCTGTTTATGCTGCTTTGCGTTGATATTGAATAATAAATTCATTTTTACGAGCGCATTGAAATGTTTTATTTATTTCAATTTTAGACAGGATGAAAGAGCAGTTATATTCCCGTTGCTGTGCCAGATAACGCCATATATATACATATATATGGCAAGCAATGCGCGCGCACACACACACACACATACACAAACACACCAACGTGCAACAAATTCTTTGCATATAAAAATGTAAGGCAGTTTGTAAAGGCATGTAAATGGGGTCATCGCATATCGTACCAGCAAAAGAAATATTGCAATGATATGTTAGGTATATAGAAAGCAGAAATTGAGCAACATTCATTGTTAATATCTTTAATATTTATATAATTAGAAAATTCAGTTTAGAAGAATGTGCGCAAGCAAGAAACTTAAATACCATTTATTAGGAAATAGTTGAA
This sequence comes from Neria commutata, assembly GCA_963457695.1. Classification (NCBI taxonomy): domain Eukaryota; kingdom Metazoa; phylum Arthropoda; class Insecta; order Diptera; family Micropezidae; genus Neria; species Neria commutata. The sequence continues at coordinate 37,683,220 of OY735247.1, read as the reverse complement.
AAGAGATGAGTAAGTATATTTTCGAAGCGACTACTTTTTCGAAGCGACTACTTTTCGAAGCGTTTTCTACATCTTTTTAGTTCCAGAAATTATCAACTTTCCTAATTTTTATACCCTACACCTATGGTAATAGGGTATAATAACTTTGTGCGAAAATTGTAACGCATTAAAGGAGCCGTCCTAGGTATTGACATAAGTATATGGAAATGCTTAGAATCACTTTCTGTGTTGATTTCCGGTTGTCCGTCTGTCCGTCTGTCCGTCTATCTGTCTGTCTGTCTGTCTGTCTGTCTGTCTGTCTGTCTGTCTGTCTGTCTTGGTGTCCGTGGCCACAGGAGAGAAAGAAGGAGTTGTCCGATTTGGACAAAATTTGGCACACAGTCGCAGTGAACCTTTCACTACTTCAAGTTCTAAGATTAGAAAAATCGGCCAAAGGACACGCCCGGGTCAGTAAGTCCCACTACCCCGGAATATTTTCAGTAAAATTTCTTTAAATTGTTTAATTACTCATTAAAAGGAATGGTATTTGGTATTTAAGGTAAGGTGTGGGCCCTCTACGTCATAAAAAAAATGGGCGTGGTCCGCCCACTATATAGACGGTAAGCGGAAAATCCTTATAACATCCATAATATATACACCAGTCAATCCATATTTGGTCACTTCACTGCTGGTAATAATACCTTTAAACGCTCCCAAAATGGGCGTCGTCCGCCCACTCAGTTACTTGGTGTAGGGTATTACTCTGTCGGTGAAACCCGACTGATGCTTCCTTACTTGTTTTATTGTACGCTTAACGAGATTAGATTAGATTAGATTATTCCCATGTTCTAAGTTTATTAAATACAAAAGTTAGGTTTTTTTCCTGTTGCAATATTTTCAAAAATTGTTTGAGAAAAATTCGGATTTAATATATATACATATGTATGTACATACATACTGCCTTTTATATTTCAGGTTGAAGTTTCATATTAATAACTCTTATACATTTAGAATTTGGTTATTTATATTTTATTGATTTATTGTATGGTCTTTTACATAATGTATGGAACATGATGTCGTTCAAGTGGCCACCTTTGGACCTTTGGCCGTGACGCAAAGCTCTTTTGGGCACATTTTTCATATGCCCAATTCTTGTGCAGGGCGTTGAAGAGAGGTGCCCGAATACTCAGCCTCACGTACGTTGGCTTGATTATCGCCCAGTCTTTGCTTTATTTCACAGTGTATGCAGATTTTCAAAATTATTCATTATACGTAAAACATAGAACGCACCCTGTATCATAATTGATAAATAAACTTAATTAAGCCACAAAAATATACGAACTGAACTGAAACTGACAAACGTAGCTCACTATATAAATATGCATAAAGCCGAAGCTATACTTCAATAATTCCTGTTTCTCAAATTTCGACGCCTAACACTTGCAGCCATCAAATCATGAACACTGGCGTTCATACCTAACCACAAAAGAAAACACTTTTTATTGCTACCGCCGCACAAATGTTGCTTTTTTAGGTCAGCGATTTTAGGCGAAAATTCTATAGCCACGTTGCAGCAATGATTTTTGCATAGTTACTACGCGCCACGCTGTGTTGCAGTGCAGTGCAGCGCGGTGTCGATGAATATTCCAAGTCACTGCCGTTGTTTTTGTTGTCAATGTTGCAACAACAATTTTCATCTCTGCTTGGACAGCAGCCAAAAAAGCATGTCACATTTTCACTGACAATTGCAATGTTAGACAAGTAAGGAAGAATCAGTCGGGTTTCACCGACAGAGTAATACCCTACACCAAGTTCCCAAGTGGGGTGATAATCCAAAGAAATTGTGGGTGCATTTAATTTACCGCCTACATTGTGGGCGGACCACGCCCATTTTTAGCAGACTACAATATATCCCTAATAGGAGTATTTATGCCAAAAGTTGATGCTCTGGAAGGTGTACAAACGAAATGATTGATATATTTAATTTACCGCCCCATAGTGGGCGGGCCACGCCCATTTTTGGAGAATTAAAAGGTATTCTTACTAGAAATGAAGTGACCAAATATGGACGCTCTGGTTTATATCTTACTGAAGTTATGAGGATTTTTAGCTTACCGACTATATAGCGGGCGGACTACGCCCATTTTTTCGTGGGATATATAAAACCAAACCCTTAACTTGAATACTAAGTACAATTCTTTTTCATTAGTAATTAGACAAAATATAGCTATTTTACCGAAAAAAATCCGGGGTATTGGGACTTACAGGGCTATAGTGGGCGCGTTCTTTAACCGATTTGGCTAATCTCGGAACTTGAAGTAGTGGAAGGTTCACTGCGACTGTGTGCCAAATTTGGTATAAATCGGACAACTCCTTCTTTCTCTCCTTTGCGCACGGACACCAAGACAGACAGACAGACAGACGGACAGACGGACAACCGGAAATAAAGACAGAAAGTGATTCTAAGCATTTCCATATACTTATGTCTATACCTAGGACGTCTCCTTTAATGCGTTACAATTTTCGCACAAAGTTATTATACCCTATTACCATAGGTGTAGGGTATAAAAATCCGAGAGAAAATTGCAGGCAACGTCAATGTAGAGCGATGTGGCAACATCAATGTTGCTTCAATAATATGAACTGGCTCAAATCGAGGGCGACTACAAGGGTCAACATTGACAAGCAAAACAGAAAATAAGATCGCTAGCAAAATTTATGCATGTGCGCTACTGCCAGCGGCTGCTGCAGTATAAACCAGGCTGAGATGAGCAAGAAAAGCAAGTTATGCAATTGCGCATATGCATGTGTGTTTTTTTTTTTTTTTTTTTTTTTTTTTTTTTTAGCAGGTGGAAAGCGCTCGAAAACCTCATTGTAGTGCGGGGCCCGAACCCGCTAAAACCACCTCATGTCCGTACGGATAGATCCTCCCGGAACCACCGTTAGGTATTTCGTCGGAAGGCCGTAGTGAGTATAATTACTCAAGCGTCAGTCTGTCGGTCAGTTCGTTGACTGTCCATTCGAGGTCGCCGGTGTGTGCGGCTGCGTCGCGAGAGTGGATGCGTTCCATGTTACGCCCACGTTCAATGCGTCGAAGCGCTGTCATCATCTTCGCTGCTACTGCCTGAAAGGCTTGCCACTTCTGGTATGTGTCACAGATGTGTGTGACTGTGTTCGCCGTTGTTGGGGTCTCTCCAAAGGCCTCTCTGATCTCGGCTCGCTCGGCGTTGAAGCGCGGGCAATAGAACAGGATGTGCCTGGCGTCTTCAATTTCCTCTGGGCAGTTGGGGCAAAACGGGTCTTCCTCATATTTGAAGCGATGCAGGTACTGCTTAAAGCAGCCATGTCCACTAATCAGCTGCGTGACGTGAAAATCCAGCTCTCCGTGTTTGCGGTTTATCCAGCTTTCAATATTTGGGATGAGAGCGAAAGTCCATCTTCCTTTGTCGGAACGTTCCCAGCGGCGCTGCCATTCCCAGATGCTGCGGCTTCGCTCTTGCGTCTTTGATTTGGTTCCCCTTGTTGCATATAAGCGCTGTAGTTCGCACGCCAAGATGTCTATTGGGGGCATTGCTGCGATGACACCAATCGCCTCATCCGACACAGTACGAAAAGCACTAGCGACTCTGAGGGCACTCAGGCGGTATGTTGAGCGAATACCTGTCATGTATGCCTTTACTTGTGTCGCTTCCGACCATATCGGTGCGGCATATAGCATGATCGAGCTCGTGACTCCAGCTAGCAGCTTTCTCCGGCTTGAGCGTGGTCCACCGATGTTCGCCATGATACGCGAGAGCGCGCCGTTGACCTTTTCTGCTTTATCGCTAACTGCAGCTAGGTGATCTTTGAATGACATCCTTGTATCGATGAGGACTCCCAGGTACCGTAGGTGTGGACTGGAGACGATGTTGTTCTGGCCCACTCTAAACGTGAAGACCTCGCGCACTTTCCTCGAGCTCAGGAGTACTGCCTCGGTTTTTTGTGCCGCCAGCTCTAGGCCTGCTCTGTCCAACCATTTGGTTATTCTGCAGACTGCGTCACTACACAATGCCTCTAGGGTATTGAGGTGCTTCGCTACCACCACCAGTGCGATGTCATCCGCGTAGCCAATTAGGGAAGAGCCCGTTGGGAGGTCAATTCTCAAGACCCCATCGTACATGATGTTCCATAGTGTGGGCCCAAGTACTGAGCCCTGCGGAACGCCTCGGGACACTTTGTATTGCTTGAAGCCTTCATCGGTGTCATACAGCAGGATACGATCCTCAAAGTAGTTTCCAATGATTCGTTGCAGGTACCTCGGTGCATTTAGACTGTTCAGCGCCATCAGGATTCTCGACCAACTTGCCGAGTTGAACGCATTCTTTATATCAAGCGTTACCACTGCGCAGTACTGCTTGTCGCCGCCTTTCCACCTTTCGCCGCTTGTCGCTTCTCGGGCGATATCCATTACCGTTTGGATGGCGTCAATGGTTGACTTGCCACGGCGGAACCCGAATTGAAATGGTGATAATCCTTCAGGCCTTTCCAGAGTGGGTCGTAGGCGCTCAACTATGATGCTTTCCAGGATTTTTCCCAGTGTGTCAAGCATACATAGTGGCCGGTACGACGCTGGCTGCTCCGGTTGCTTGCCAGGTTTCAGGAGCAGCACGAGTCTCTGACACTTCCATAAGGTCGGGAAGACCCCTTCATTTAGACACGCTGTGTACATTCTGGCGAATACACTGGGGTCTGCTCTGATAGCAGTCTTGATGGCCACGTTGGGAATGCCATCTAACCCTGGTGCCTTGTTGTCCGCCACCTTTCTCAATGTTAGCAGTACCTCTTCCGCTGTAACAGCAGGGATTTCGCTTATGTCTGGATTGTGGCAATAGTGGAGCACTGGTCCCTCCTGTGGAGGAAAGAGTACAGACACCACGCTTTCCATTAGTGCAGGATCTGAAGGTTGTGGTGCTCTAGGGTCCTTCACGCTGCTCATCACCACCTTGTAGGCCTTACCCCATGGGTCGACATCCGCGCTATCACTCAGCTCCTTGAAGCAGGAATCTTTGCTTAGCCGAATCGCCTTCTTGAACTGTTGACGACATGCTTTGTATTCTGCATGTTTTGCGTCCCACGTCGGAAGATTTCGCGCGCGCTGCGCTTTTCTGCGTGCTTGGTGGCATCTCCTTCTAGCCTCCGCAATTTCCTCGTTCCACCAGTAGACTGGTTTCCTTTGTGGCTTGCTCGAACGCCTGGGCATTGCTGCGTCGCATGCCTCGTACAACCGCTGTTTGACGCCTTCTGCAATGTTAGTGGCTCCTTCACTGATTATCTGCTCTCCGCACCATACCAGCTTAAAGATGTCAGCATCAAAGACATTTCTCTTCCATCCTTTGGCTTGTGCCAGTGCTACTTTGCGTACTCGTTGTGGTTGCTGTATCTCGATGACTATGGCACGGTGGTCACTGTGCGTATAGAAATCTCCAATGCTCCATTTGGCATTTCGCGCGATTGAGCTATGGGCAAAGGTTAAGTCTATTGCCGACCGCTTCACTCCAGCTTCAAAAGTGTGTTGGCCATCGTTCAAGAGCTCAACATTTAGCGTCGCGAAACATTCTAACAGAATTCTGCCTCTGCGGTTTGTACTCCTGCTTCCCCAAGTCGTTGACCAGGCGTTGAAATCTCCGGCAATAATCAGCGGGCACTTGCTTCTGGCTTCTGCCGTCAGCTCCGTCAGCATTTGCTCGAATTGGGTGATATCCATACTGGGTGGGGCATAACACGAAAAACAGTATATTCCATTGACTTGCACCCATGTGAAACCAGTCTGCGCTGCTGGCGCTCTCCGTTGGTGCACTCTGCCGCCTAGTGTCCACGCAACCGCTTTGTTGGATGCGTCCGTCGTCCATTCACAGCCGTTTTCGTTGTGGTGTTGCTCGCACAGCAGAGCGAGGTCAAACTTTTTCTCGACGATTGTTTGCAGCAAAAGATCCTGTGCTGCAACACAGTGGTTCAAGTTGAGCTGGATGATTCTCATCGCATATTTTTCCTGGCCGCCTGACGGGCAGGACAGACAAAGCTGCCAGCCGCATGGCCCTCACCACATAGTGCACATTTCACTGGGTTTTCACATACAGTGGATCGGTGGCCCTCTTTGCCGCACTTTCTGCACGTGTTGCTGCGATCTACATCCTCCTTGCAGTTATGTGCCACGTGGTTGTAGCCCCAACATTTAAAGCACATTGTTGGGGTGATGCTCTCTCTAACACGGCTTGACACCCATCCGATGCGGATTCGCTGCGCCTTAAGCACCTTGACACCATCCTCTACCGGTAGGGTGACGTATGCTGTCTGCGTGCCTTGATATCCTCTGTGGTTGATCCGAACCGAGGACTCGTCCGGGCGCCGTATGCCACACTGCTCGTGTAGTGCATCGCAGATCTCCGATGCCGTTGTGACTTCGTCTAGATCTCTTAACTGGATCCTGATCTGGTGCGTTTTCGCAGATACCTTGGCGGACTCGCCCAGCACCTGCTCCACCGCCATCTGGTATGCGCCGGTATTTCGCTCTTCGGTGCGTTTTAGCTCCAACAGTAGCTCATTTTTTGCCGTTCGTCGGATGGCCTGTACATTTTCACCAAGTGTTTTGAGGGTATCATTGCTCTTGATGGTGCGCAGAATATCCGCATACGTCTGATCGGCGGTTACTGCGATGACCAGGGCATCAGGCTTAGACCTTATCCCCCTGCTCTTCTTCTGCTCCTTTTTCCGCTCCTGCTGTCGTTTTCGCCTGTCGTTGCCATGGGTGTTGGCTTTTGCATCCTTAATGGCTTTCTTCCTCTTTTTCTCAACCAGCGTCCATTCGTCGTCCGGACGATTTTCTGGCTTTTCCCGCGAGGTTTTTACGGGTGTCGCGTCTGAGGGTGCAGCCCTGTTTTTCTTCGGCTTAGGCTGCCGTTCTGGAGCTCCTTCATTCTCCCTTTGCCTTTTCGTACTTTTCAGTACTAGGCCAGCCTGAGGAGATGTCTGAGCGCTCCTTTCCTCAACATTTCTTCGTGTGGGTGATGGAGGTTTTTTGGATGTCTCCTTGTACAGCGTTACGATGTTATCAACCAGATCTCTCATCCGTTGATTTATGGAACGCTTTCCATTTCCCATCATTTCTACTAGGTCTCCTATCTTTCTTCCAAGCAGGGAAAAAGAGTCATCGGATTCCACTTCGTTTATATTTGGGAGCTCCAGACAGGGTGGTGAGGAGCTCGATCGTGCGTGACTAGCACTCGGTGCTAGATTATCGGGAGAGCGAGCCATGAGCTTGCTCCTTTTGAAGGGCTCGGTACCTGTGGTATCCATCGCCGTCTCCTTCGGATCGTTGGTTGTGTTCTTTTCCAACGTTGTTGCGCCCGTGGTGTTCTTCGGCGCTGTGCTGCTTACTACTTCTTTATTTATAGAAAACATTCTTGTTAGTTGGGTCCCCCCTTAGAGCCGCTATCGCTGCCCGAACGTGTAGTCACCTATTGACCCCATGGTTGTCTTTGCTATGCAGGGAGGCCATGCGAGGGTTGACACAAGACTTTATGGGTGCTTGAGTTCAGTGCCAGGTCAGTGCTAATCGGGAAGTTCATCCGAACCTACACCGCCAACTTAATGACGACGGACATCGAACGTACTCTAAGGCCTGCCAAGGTTTTATCGGGACGGAGGCAACTGTGGCATTAACCTGAAAGCCGTTTCGGTGAGACATCACTCTCACGTACTAAGGTAACAGAATACCACATTCGTCAGCCCATATCTATCTCATCCGAACGGGTTTTTCCAGTATGCCATACTAAAGATCTTACTGGTCTCGATCTCAGTGTAGTTTTGTGGTCCTCCTGACCGGAATTTCTCCTTGCGTAACAGAGCGTGCGATAGGTCCCACGTAGCTACCCATAGGGTAGGGGACACTTATGCAAAGGACGGTGCCTGCTCGCCCTGTCGCAGAACTTCGCTGGGTTTTTGTGACCTTTTCAGTCACACCCTCCACTTCTGCCGCTCGTGGTCGGGGGCTGCTTATTTGTTATTCGCAGCTAACCTACATATCTGCAGGCCACTCAGCTATCCGCCACCTGCTGACCCCCACAGTAGCCTGAGCTCGGCCGTGTGCATATGCATGTGTGTGTGTGTATGTGTGTGTGAGTGCAAGAAGCCAGCAGGAAGTATTCAAAGTTGCAGACAACAGCATTAAAGCCATGCTATAAACACCATCGGCACTCGGCGCTCGGAACTTGACATGCCAGTAAGACTCTCTTACACAAAAGTTCGGCAGTGCGGGATGTAGAGTGTGAGAAGGCAGAAAGTTAGTTCAGGCAAGGCAAACTTGCCAGTTGACTTTTGCCATCGTGCGACAGCATGCACAGAGGCAGTGCAGCATTAAAGTGCGCCTTTACACGCATTTGCAATGTGCGTGTGTGTGTGCGTGTGTTTGAATTCGCTGTGCCTGAGCAGAATCTTGGCTTGAGCATCGTTAAGGCTGACACTTTAAGGGCGACCATGGCAGCTTGAATGAAATACTGCTACAATGTTCTTAAAGACTGCTTCCTGTTCAGGCATTGGGCCTAAAAGTCTGACTCGGCTATAGAACTTTTAATAGCAATTACTAATAGGAAATGGAATAGGAATGAAATCAGCAACAGTAGCGAAGCAAATCTGCTGATCGAAAGAATACAGAATCGAAATTCTATATCAATAAGTACATAGAAGAAATTGGAAATGTTTTACTTTTCTATCCACTGATTTTGATGATTACTAAAAAATTGAAGCGCTGAAATCAAAATCGAACTTTTTCCAAATTGTAAATGGTTAGAAATAAAGCTTAATTTTTTCCATAAATTCCACCAGAGCCTTCAACAAGAAGGAATGATACTTTTGACAGAAATGCCAGAATAAAGAAAAGAAAAGAAAAGGAAAGGAAGCTATAGCGAATCTTGCATGCTTTGTAGAGACTTTGGAATCGTAGCCTATATTTTGCTTTAATTTTTGCTGGATATTGCATTTAAATCGGAAGCATAACAACTATAAAAATCTCAATTCCGCAAAAAGTAGTTCGAATTTCAATTGACTATTTTCTTGTGTCCAAAAATAGTTCGACCTTTGGCTTCAGCTTCTTCGGGATTCGGGCAAAATTTTAACTTCGGTTTAAATTCTGCTTTGTCGATTTTTCTTATATTTTAATGTTATAAAATAACTTTTCTATTTTATTGTGTAATAAAAGATTGCATATCTGTTGATTTTTGTTTGCATATCTCATCGCTTGAGTGTCAGCGGTTTCATTTTTACACTTGATCTTCAGATGCAATTTTCCAAGTGAGAACAGCAGCATTATTTTAAATATTTCACAAAACGAAATCAAAATTGAGCAATTATTACAAAATATTTCTAACTCAAATGACATTGAAAAGTTGAGAATTTCTGGCAGCGAAATTTCTGAGACTTTGCGAAAATACGCGCTTCCTTGTGACCATTTCGTGAATTTGCATTTACTCTCTTTTGTGTTCAATCTGCGTTTTTGCAGGAAGGCGAAAACTCAAATCTTTATTTACATTTTCATCGTTGAGCAGCCGGCAGTTTTGTGTGTGTGTGTCTGTGTGTTCTAAAGTGCTCAGAAGTTTAACTTGGCTAAAACTTGTTTCGAAACTTGCCAAATACTCATTCTATTAAGCACGTTTGGCTGAAGCTCACTTAAGCTCTTCAACTGGCGGAGGTGTCGGCTTACGGCTGGAAAGGTGCAGCGAAAAGTTGCGTGTGACGCGGGTATACTCAAGTTTTGACATTCACTGATCCAGCTCATCATTGGCAGCTGGGAAGAGCGCGCGCTCAATTTGGCACAAGCGTTTCAATTTAGCAGCAATTTTCTATTTTCATGTGCTTGAAATTTGACTGCAAGGATTAAACAATTTATGCCAACTAAGATTGGGAATTAAGTCAATCGTGAAAATGAGCACACGCCCTGGAGTGTCGATAATATCTGTGGTCACAAGTCATAAGCGCCTAAGTCTATTTTTGACTTTTTTCAGTAGATCAGCCGAAAGTTTTAAATTCTCAGCTATTGCTAGATAGTTGCCGTACTAAAAAAGATACAAATTTGAAAATTAGATAGCAAATAGACTTGGACGCGCTGAACAGGATGACATTAAAAACTCAATTTTGTGCTAACTCGAGTTAGTTTGTTTTGATATGTGGCCACTGAAATAAAGCTTTTAGCGCTTAGATTTTGAAACACATACTACTTCATATTAGTATATCAGCTAGAAACGACTTTTAAGGCGCAATTAGTTCTTCATCTGTTTAGTATTATATTAATATTGTTGTTGCCCTTCTAATAACAAGTCACTCGCTTGGAAGAGTTTGCTAATTTAAACTTCAAGCAGCACTTGAAAATTCATCTTTGCCAGAAAGACGCCCACAGCTACCATTGGCATACATACATATTTTCGGTGCTACATATTTAATAGCCGCTCTTCAGACACTCTTGGCAGAAGGCGCTAATGGCATTATCATAAATAATCACAATTTTCGTGTCATTTGCATATTGAAAATTTCGCCGAGTTGAGCGCGATTGCTAGTTTGCCTGTCTGACTCATGGCTACACAGATACGCAGCTACGCAGATACACAGATAAGCATGAAGCATTTGAATGGCTGAATGGAAATTGCATTTTGTGAGCCAAGCTGCGGGGGTGCAGTGTGCTGGCATGATATAAGGCATATATAGATAGCGGAATTCCGCTAAAACGGCCTTAAATTAAATTAGAATTTCGCAGCTTATACCTGAGCAATGAGTAGAAGTCGGATTGCCAGTATGAATTTGAGTGATTCGGTTGTATTTTCGATACGCTGAAGGAGCAAGCATGTTCATTTAAATATTGCAAGCTTCATGATCAGTGAAATTCTTTCGCTTTGAACTGCTTTTAAAGATCTCAATGAAATATAATTTGCTTGCTTGTATTGCTTAGATTGGCATAAAACGCCTTTCAGGTCGCTTTGGCTGGCAGACTAGATACTTAGGTAGGTAGGTAGGTTAAGTGGTCGTCTCGAGGACCTCACTTAGGCCAAAAGGCCCATTGTGTTACCACGTTGGGGATTTTCACCTATACACTTCCCATGTATGGGAGCCACTTTGAGGCTCTGGTATATTTGTCGATGTGTCCTGGTGGCGTTTTTTCCAAGTCTGCCAGACAGCTCAGGAAGTAATGTCCCAGGAATCGGAAGCGCGTTCTTGCTAGCGCTGGGCATTTGCAGAGGAGGTGTTCAACAGATTCCTCGCAGTCTTCGTCTCTGCAGCTTCTGCAGAAGTCGTTGTACAGCAGTCCCAGTCTGTTGGCATGTTGACCAATGAGGCAGTGTCCGGTTATGATTCCTACGACAATCCCTATGGAGGGTTTGCTTAGTAGAATCAATTCACTGGATCTGCTCTGGTTGATCGTAGGCCAGATCTGCCTTGCTGTGTGACATGTCTGTTGGTGGAGCCATCTCGTGTTTGCTCTGTTTATGTGGTTGATTTTTAGCATTAGTTTGCATGTGGAGAGTGGTATCCCAACTTCTTCAGTTATGTTGATTCTATGTAGCTCTGTGCCTGCTCTTGCGAGCTCGTCAGCTATGCAGTTTCCCTCTATGTCTTTGTGCCCAGGCACCCAGCAAAGGTGTACATTGTACTGCGCGGATATCTCGTTTAGAGATGTTCGGCAGTGAAGGGCTGTTTTAGAGCGGGGATGTGCGCTGAGTAGAGCTTGTATTGCAGCCTGGCTGTCGGTGTAAATGGTAATGTCCCTGAGGGAGATCGCATTTGCTTTGAGCCAAGCGGCTGCCTGTCTGATAGCTGCAAGTTCCGCCTGAAAGACGCTGCAGTGGTCCGGTAGTCTATATGACGATCGTAGGTTCAGATTCCTGCAGTATACACCGCTGCCGACTTTGTCGTTCATCTTTGAACCGTCCGTGTAGAAGGTTGCCATATTGTTGGACTCCTCCGGTAGTTCGTGTTTGTCCCAATTATCCCTTGAGGGGATTTTCGCACTAAATAGTGCTTTGGGGAGTGGTTTGGGGATTGTGTAATCAATCTCCGAAAGACGGAATGGTAGTTTATTTACGATTCTGGAATGTCCTATGTCGATCCTGCTCCATGGGTGGATCGCATTGAGTCTTGCTGCCGTACAGCTCGCCACTAGTTCCCCGTAGATGTCTATGGGGAGTAAGTGAAGTAGAGTTTCCAGGGCTTTAGTGGGCGTTGTCCTGATGGCGCCTGAGATCAAAATGGCCGCCATTCTTTGCACCTTGGTTAACAGATTCACGTAGGTGGATTTGCTCAGGGCTGTCCACCATATTGTGACTCCGTACATAAGAATCGGTCTGACGACTGCCGTGTACAGCCAGTAAATGACTGATGGTTTCAGCCCCCAGCTTCTGCTGATAGCTCTTTTGCAGGTATATAGGGCGGTGGTGGCTTTCTGGATGCGATTTTTAATATTGTCCTTCCAGGTTAGCTTCCGGTCTAAGATGATTCCTAGGTATTTTAATTTTTCTGTTAGGTGTAGGTGAGTGCCGTTCAAAGTGGGTGGGCTGAACCTCGGTATCCTATGTTTCTTCGTAAAAAGCATAAGTTCCGTCTTGGCAGCGTTAACACCCAGACCGCACTCCCTTGTCCATGACGATAGTGTTGTAAGGGCGCCTTGTAGGAGGTCTCTGAGAGTATCTGGGTACCTGCCTGATGCTAGTAAGACGATGTCATCTGCATAGGCGATCACATGGCAACTCGAGGTTGCTAGCTTAGTGATGAGGGGGTTTACCGTGAGATTCCAGAGTAGAGGCGATAGGACCTCCCCTTGAGGGGTGCCCCTTGTAACAAACCTGGTGATTTTGGTTTCGCCCAACTCCGTGATTATTTCCCTCCTTTGAAGAAGGTTCTTTATAAGCTGGATTAGCCGACTGTTTAGGTTCAGGTCGGTTAGAGCTGCCATTGTGGACTCTGGTTGGATGTTGTTGAAGGCTCCTTCGATATCGAGGAAGGCCGCCAGAGTGTATTCCTTGTGTGAAAGTGATGTTTCTACTCTTTGCACCAGGTCGTGAAGGGCAGTTTCTGTGGACTTGCCCTTAGTGTATGCGTGTTGGAACGCTGATACCCTGTTGGGGTCAATGGTGTGGCGCATGTATGCGTCCAATAATTTCTCTAGTGTTTTTAGGAGAAATGATGTGAGGCTTATAGGTCGAAAGTCCTTTGCCGTAACGTGGCTGCTCTTCCCTCCTTTGGGGATGAAGACTACTTTCGCCCTGTTCCATTGGCGTGGGACATGGGCAAATCTGATGCACGCTTTGTAGATCAGGATAAGCCAAGGGGCTAATTGGGTCCTGGCCTGTTTTATTTCCTCTGGCATTATGCCGTCAGGGCCTGGAGATTTGTTCGATTGTAGGCTGTCAACGGCCCAGTTCAGATTCTCGCCGCTTATCGCAGCGTCGCTGACGTCGGGGCCTGTTGGCATATCAGAGTCCGCACAGTCCATTGGTGTGTTAGAATTGCCTGGGAAGTGTGCGTTAATTAGGAGCTCAAGGGTCTCTGAGCTTGAATTGGTCCACTCGCCGTCAGGTTTCTGTACGAATCCCGTATGCGTTGGACTAGCTGCCAGAACTTTGCGGAGCCGGCTGGTTTCCGAAGCGCTCTCGACATTTCCGCAGTATGTCGACCAGGAAGTACGTTTCGCTTTCCTTAGTGCATTCTTGAAGAGTCGCAGGGTCTCCTTGTAGGATGACCAAGTGCTGTCTCTCTTGGCTTTGTTGAACTGTTTCCTGCACTCACGCCGAAGGTCCGCGATTTCCGCGGTCCACCAGTGCGGTTTAGGTTTGCCTCTTGGGATTACAGTTGGACAGGAAGCGTCTGAGGCCTTGTTGCATGCCTTGGTAATGGTCTCCACCAAATCTTCCAACTGGCCCGTGGATCGGGGTACTGCTGGCTTAAGCGATTTGAGTTGTGAAGAGAGAATTTGATTGTACATATCCCAGTCCATCCTTTTCCTGTTTTTGAAGGGAGGTGGTTTTGGGATTTGTAAATCTACATGAAAGAGAATGTACCTGTGGTCAGAGAGGGAGTGGTCTTTAGACACCCTCCAGCTGCGGACCACATTTGCATGATCCCCAGTTACTAGAGTGATGTCCAGAACTTCTTTTCTGTTGACCGTTACAAAGGTAGGTTCTTGACCAATATTACTAATATGTAAATCTGTGGAAAGGATATAATCAAATAGTGACTCACCCCTGTCATTAGTATCCGAACTGCCCCACATCGAGTGATGGGCGTTCGCGTCGGCGCCGATAACCAGAGTGGCGCCGGTTCTGCGGGCTTCTTCGGTCGCTTCTTGGACCTCCGGAGCTGGTACCATCGTGTGGTCGTGTGCCATGTAAGCAGAGAGCAGCCAGACCGGGTTGCCCCGGCGCTTTATACAGATGGCGGTGGTGTCGCTGTTGCTATATTTGGACAGAAGAAAGAATTTGATATTTCTGCTGATTAGTATGCAAGATCTCGGTCGACCGTTACCTTGTATATAGATCGCAGTGTGCGAGGATGAGCCCAGACCGCAAACCCTGTCTGCCACTGTCCAGGGTTCTTGTATTAGGGCGACGTCCTCCCCCCTTTGGTGTAGGTGGAGGAGTAGAGCGGCCGAAGCCGCTTTAGAGCGGTGCAGGTTGATCTGTACCACCCGTATCATCTTTGTCTTCGGGTTGTGGGACATAGATGACTGTTGTGTCCGCGTCCTCTGGCTCCGAGGCGAGAAGAGCATCTTCGTCATTCTCTCCGGTCTGGCCCCCAAGGAGACTGCCGCTGAAGATTTTGCCGACGGCTGATGTGACCGAGTTCGTTTCGGAGTCTGTGTCCATTTCAGATTCGGACTGCCGCACTTGGTCTGAGACTAGATACTTACTCAGAATACAATTTAATCTAAAATGCTAGCACTGCTGAAGCTGCTAAAATTATGCAAGCCTTTTTTTGGTTTTCACAAATACATTTAAATGAAACAGCGAAAGCAGCTGTTCACATTCACTACGCTTAAAGGCGCTTTCGTTAAGATGAATGATGACAGACTTCAATGGCCAAAACAATCTAAGAATTTTTTATGTAACCATTACAACTGTTCATTCGTTAGTTCGTCAGTTATCATTAAAGCACCACGCTTCCACTTGAGCGTACACGAAAGGTCTTTAATGACAATTCATATTGGCAAATCCATTAAGCCGCATTATGAAGTGCTTTTATTCACGGCGTTTCACAATTTGGCACGCTTTAAGCTTTCAATGCAGTGATGTGGCAATTTTTAGCAAACAAAATATTTATGCTTACGATATTTGTGCGTCTTTATGTTCCCCCCGCTCGCTGCGCAATGGCATCATAACAAGTTTCATTCATGCCGCCACAGCCCGACACAATTGACAAATTCCGAGCAGCATTTCACATCGCTCGCCTTCTGTCCAGCTACTCGTACAAGCATTTATTGCCGCGGGCATTCTTATGAGCTTGAACTTTTTGCGAAGCTTTTTCCTCTTTTGTATTTGGGCTGTTGTCATGTCGAATCGCATTGCTTCTGGGCCGGCGCACATTTATGTATGTAATCGCATTTGCTTTGCCAGCAGCAACGCTTTGTGAAACGATTTTGTTATCTGCCACAGTGGGTGGCAACTCCAAATGCTGCTCATCATAGCAATTTATATTGATAACATTTTTAATATACGAATTTAAGAAAATAAATTGCACGTAATTTATTTTCAACAGTTCAGACAGATTTTCAACATGCTCAATTATCATAATTATCGCCGAAAGGATTCACAACAGTTTCCAAGTCAGCCTGCGAGCGCCGAAGGAGCACTCAAATTGCAGACTCAAAGACCGTGTTTTAAAGTGCATAAATGCGAAGCGTTTAACGCAGAAACGTGTTTTTAATGTGTTTTTGTATATGCTTCTTTGCTAAAGACCTTTAAAGATCTTCTTTAGCAGCTTTCAGTTGTGTCTGGGAGAAAAAAATGTTGATGCTGCTGATGGTAATGATGCTGCCACTTAATCACATCTTTAGCGAAATAATGCGCTTTTAAATACATAAATATATATATTTAAATGCATGCAATTTGTGAAGGACAGCTGCGAAACTTTGGCACTGTGAATTAATAAACTAAGAGTGAGAGTTAGACATTCCTGCTTAAAGAATAGGATATCGAAGAAAAGCAAAAGTATTTTGGGCGTTTAAAAAAATATGCAGTTTTGAGCATGGATTTGAAAGATTCTTCGACTGCTTACAAGAGATACCTCTGCAAAGCTTTTAGTCCAGTAGGCATTAAACTTGAATTCTTTCCATTTCCTTACAACTTCTGCTGTATGCTCCTTGCACAATTCGCAGAAGCGTTCAGCACCAAAAAATACTGCTATATAGCCGAGGCCTAGGTCTGCTTTCTCGCATTAATTTTTTCTATTTTTTAACAGAAGCTAACGGCAGGTACACATTTATTCTATAGTCTTGTCTGAACATCCGTTTGAATAAGGCTTTTTGTGAGAAGCTTTTTCCTATCAAGGCAGAGAGAGAGAGTTGCCAATTTCGTAGCGAGAGATGTCGCCACTCGTACAGAAACGAAGTCTCGTTTTATTTAATGAGTTGGCTGGGATTCGAACCAGCGTCTTCACTCAACAGGGACCTATGAATTCACGGCGGCTGCGAAATTATTGCTAATGACTCAGTTCCATGCTTTGTGTACTTAAATGATAACTATTTAATTGAAAAAACTGTTTGTTTAATACTTAACAAACTGATCACTTTAGGTCGTTCATTTAGGCATTTATATTTATTCACATAATTTTTATATTTGAATGTTAGCCGAGCTTTTTTTATTATTGATATAAAGAATGAATATTTTTTATGCACAAATATTGGCATTTTCAGATACTTTGAAGTTATCTAAGCCAAGTTCAATTATATGACATCGTTTTCCCAGCTCATTTGTTAGCTTTATCTTGAATTAAAATAAATGCATCATTCAATTTCTATCATTTATCAGCGTAATTCATTTACCTTTGCATGCAAACTAATATTAAATAAGTAAATCGTTATATACGCGGAAATATTTGCATGAGTTATCTGCAAGCTAGGACCTTAACGAATTAATCGTTTTGAATCAATAGCAGGAAATTAAATAAATGAATGCAAACTGAACTAACTGGAGTTTCAATTCTGTAGTAATGTAGCTCATCTTTCCATGAACTTCTTTCATAGCACTTGAAACATAGCGAAATTCACAATTGAAAGTGAAAACTTAAGCTTGATTCACGTTTCCTGTGCTCTTTTTTATTTAAATTACAATTTACTGTTCTCTTTTTGTCAATTGCTTTCGTTGCCATTTTCCAATTCCGTAATCGTGCGGCACTTCGGTTCATTCAGTTTCGTGCATCACTTGCTTCTAAATTTAAGCGCTTCGAATTTACGTGTTGCGCATAACAAGTCATCCTTCCTGCCGCCCTTCCCGCTGGCTTGCTGTTCCATCGACCATTTTTCATTTAATTTGCAATTAGCTTTTTTGTTGTTGTTGCCAGTATTGAAGGCACATCTTCAATTGCTGAAGATTAATGGTCATTGCCGTAGTTCATTCAAGGTTACGGCAGGTAATTACAGCAAATTTGAATATACTTGTAAAGGCTTTTAAGCTTTGGCACAGCTCATGGCAAAGGATCGCAACTGACATGCGGCACGCTTAATGAGTGCTTTCAACTGATGGCTACGTCAAGATAGTTTTGTAATTTAATAAATTGACATTTTTGGAATTTATGGTAGGCATTTCTGTTGCTACAGCAAAATAGGGATGGGTAACGCAGCGCTGCGTTGAGTTATTGCGCTAGCGCACTGAAATGCGCCATTGCGCTGATACACCATTTGACAACACTGTGGCGCAGTAGCGCAATAACTGCGCTGACACCTTTCGGCAACACTGTGGCGCAGTAGCGCAATAACTCAGCGCAAATTCATTTGATACATTCAGCGCAGTGTTGCCAGAGCCTAGCGATACGTAGCGCAGCTCTGCTCTTTGTTGGCAGAGACTTGATATAAACGCTGATGTTGCATTGACGAATTTGTAACTCAAAGCGCAAATGTGTTGAACCAGTTATTTTGCAATATTAGGTTTTTGCTCATTATATTCTACAAGCATACTTAGGTCTTCATTACATTCGCATACAAAATAACAAAACAAACCGAGCCACAATTTTCATAAATAAACAATCTTTTTATTAAACAATTCAATTGAAAAAACACTTAAAACGTTACAAACACGTACTACAAAAATTCTTGTAGATATAAAGTTATACATAAAAATTGAGATCATTGTTAAATATTTGTACAAACACATACAAAAATTTTTAGATAAAAAGTTAAACATAAAAATTATCACTGGTAAAAATTTGTGCAGATCCACTTAGTGGTCATTATTTCCTAAATTATAGTTCAAGAAAATAATTTGGGAGACTTTTTCGGCTTCAAGCCTTTCGCGTTTCTCATTTACAATTTGCCCAGCATGCGAAAATATGCGTTCACATGGAACCGATGTGGCTGTTATGTAAAGTCTTTTTTTCATTAATAGGTACAGTCGAGGATATATATGTTTCCTCTGACTCCACCACAATAGGGGATCGTTAGGCTTGCCAGAACTATCCTATCTTAATAGAATGGGTTCATACATGTACTTGTCTACTTCTACAATTGATGAAGCCAACCGATTTTGAGGCCGTGCATGCTGCTGAACTTCCCGATCAAATTCCTTCCATATATTCTGCCTTCTGTTGTATCTCGTTCCATGTGCTGAACAACCTCAACCTTTTCATCTACATGGTGGACTTATTCGCCACCGAAAGCTGCTGGCCACAAAATAGGCATTTCACCTTTTTTTCTTTCTCGTCTGAGAAATGCAGCCACACTCCGCTTTTCTTTGCCGTCGTCATCATTAATTTATATGAAAATGGTAAAAAAATATAAACAATTTAAATATAACCGTGCAACTTTCACAAAACCGCCAAAATAGTGATGGTTGATAGCCAATACAAACTGCTTTTCGATAACAAAACCGCTGTAAATTGTGGGTATCATGGCGCAATTGAGTTAACGCACTGCGCTGGCTTCAATGTATCAACGCACAATTTGCGCTATTACCCATGCCATGGCGCTGTATCATTTTGGGTATCATGGCGCAATTGAGTTAACGCATTGCGCTGATACACTTCACTGCGCTAGCTTCAGTGTATCAGCGCACCAAAAATTGCGCCATTACCCATGCCTACAGCAAAATTGTATAATATTCGAAGACCAATTGGCAACTGAGCTGTAGCTATTGCTTAACCTTGCCAACTTGTTTGACAGGTTCTTTGGTGCAGTTGCAACTTGTTCGAATGTTGCCATTGCATAGAATCTGCTTCGAACATTCACTTCAATTGAATTACTTTTGTGGCTACCACAGATTGTGATTGGTCTGTTCTGTAGGGTAATGCTTTCACAAGTTTGTAGAAAAAAAAAACAGTGGATACAAAGAGTAGCAAAAGCTATAATAAGGTATATGGAAAATATAGCTCAAATATATTCCATTTACAGACAATGCAATTTTAGATATGCTTGGTTCTTTGCATCAGCGTCTTTTTGCACACAAAGCTTCCAGGCTCAAACTCCTAAATTATTATGTTTTCTTTGGATATTTATGCTTTTGAAAGTCAAAAGAATGCTTGTATAGAAAGTTTTTTTGGCGACGCCGCACAGTGGCTGGTTTGGCAGAAAAAATTTCAAAAATACGTAAAATAAATTTTTTTGTAGAAAGATTTAGCAAAACTATTATATGTATTGGATAGGGAATTGATTGTACTTTAAGAAAGTGAAAGTTTCAACTAATTTGCATAAGTAGTTTGGTCTGTAGAGCTGGTCAAACTTGACTGATTTTTCAAACACAGCAAAAAAACGAAATTTGGGAAAAAATTTCCATGTTTGAAGTGAAAAAACTATAATACTGCTGCACAAATATTAGATTTTTAAAATAGAATTAAATTATTTCATCAATTTCAACAAATACAAAATTTAAAAAAAAAAATTTGGTTTTGTGTTTTTTTATAAATGGCATTTTTAATATCGTCCTTTGATTTTAAACTTTGCGTTGAGTTTAAAAAAAAATCTTGATTTGTCTTGGCGTCTGCTTACCAGAAGACTAATTACTGATTATTTCTAAAAGTATATCCAAAAAATTGGCTGCAATTATTTGCAATTCTTTGAGCTAGATCGATTTTAATCGAGAGGTCTACGGATCATCCATGTCCCTCCGCCTGCATTTAACAACTATTCAACCTTAAATTTTGAACTAGAAAGTTGAAATTTGGTATACTACTTTCATTCATGTCGTTATAGTTAACAATTAAAACTTTTTTTAACTAGCCTCCTGCCACGCCCACTTTTTAAAATTACATTATCTCGTTTTTTTATATGAAAATGAGAAAAAACTATATTTTCTAAATATGCAGGTAATCCAATTAACTAAAACGCTTTCATATTCATCATAGACCACGCCCACTTTCTTGTTTTTCTTAAAAAAGATGATTTTTCGGTTTTTTTTGCTGCTGGGGCGTCACGAATATTTGTATTTGGTCAAAAAAAATTTAATAAATTAATTATTAAGAAAAAAGGAAGGTTATTATCGAATAAGTTATTAAAATTTTTATTAAAATATTAATAAAATGGTTTTAACTTATTTTATCCCTATCGAATTTTTTGACACCTTGTAAATAATCAAAATTTTTTACGATCTTAAAAACTTCTCTTCTCCACATCAAATGTTAGATATAAGACACTCTGTATATATTTTTGCTATTATAACTGCAAAATCTTTCTAAATTTGAAATATTTCCGCATAATTATACCCTACACCTATGGTAATAGGGTATAATAACTTTGTGCCAAAATTGTAACGCATTAAAGGAGCCTTCCTAGGTATAGACATAAGTATATAGAAATGATCAGAAACACTTTCTCTATTGATTTCCGGTTGTCCGTCTGTCCGTCTGTCTGTCTGTCTGTCCGTCTGCGTGTTCGGGAAAAATAGAAAGAAGGAGTTTTCCGATTTGAACCAAATTTGGTACATAGTCGCAGTAAACCTCGAGTTAGGTAAAGTGTTAAAATTAGTTAAATCGGTCGAAGGACACGCCTACAATGGGCCTGTAAGTCCCACTACCTCGGGTTTTTTTCGATTAAATTGCTCTAAATTGTCTAATTACTCATTCAAAAGAATAATACTTGGTATTTATGGTTAGGTGTGGAGCCTCTGCAAAATACCAAAAAATGGGCGTGGTCCGCCCACTGTATAGGCGGCAACAATTTTCCTGTAAAATTGCTCCCAATTGACTAGTTACGAATATAAATGAATGAAATTCGGTTCCCAAGTTGATGTATAGGTCTTAGATGCCATACAAGAAAATGGGTGTGGTCCGCCCACTATATAGGCGATAAACGAAAAATCATCTTAACTTCCATAATATATACACCAGAGCGTCCAGAATTGGTTACTTCGTTCCTGGTAGGAATATCTTTTAATTCTCCAGAAATGGGCGTGGTCCGCCCACCATGGGGGCAGTAAAATAAATATGCCGATAACATCTGTTGTACACCTGTCAGAGCATCAATATTTGGCATGTATAGTCCTATTAGGTATATGTTGTAGTCTGCCAAAAATGGGCGTGGTCCGCCAACTCTGTAGGTTGTAAATCAAATGTACCCACAATTTCAGTGAAATCACACCACTTGGGAATTTGGTGTAGGGTATTACTCTGTCGGTGAAACCCGACTGATTGCTTCCTTACTTGTTTTTTATATAAAACTAGCTGTCCCGGCAAACGTTGTTCTGCCTAAAATAATTATTTTATTCCAAGGTTTGTTTTGAAATGTGTTTCAATGTATTTCAGGAAGAATATGTTTTCATGAATATTTCTACCCCGACAACAGCTATCGGGTTCAAATTTTGTCAACGACTTTCTGTCAACTTTAGAATTATATGGTGTGAATTTGAACGAAATCGGTCCATAAATAAGAATTTTTCGAAAAAACGCCGCAGCAGCGCCACTTACGAAGGTCTTACATGAAAAAAAACCATTCAGAGCACCACACGAACATATGTTGTGAGTATAAGGTCGATCGCTTCTGTGGTTCAGCCGTGATGCTGCGACATACATACGCACAAATGTTTTTATATATTAAGATATGCGATTTTTGTCTACGTTCACTTCAACAACATATTCCGTCGCACCCTGTATATGCACACAAACAAGTTTTGCTGTGAATATAGCTATGACAATTTTCTGCAGAAAGCAAAATTATTCCGATATCTCTATCCGTTCAAAAGTTATGATTTTTGAAACTTTTTCGGCCAAACGAGCCACTGTGCGCCGTGGTCAGTTAATAAGTGCTTGCTCGCTGATGCGGAGGCTCTGGGTTCAACTCTCAATCTGGCTTATAACATCTAATACAAAGAGAATATATATATGTACAAGATACAAGAATTTCTTCATTTTAAATGTATTTCTCGCTGTGTAATAAGACACATCCGATCATTGAAGGCTCTTACAAGTTCCAAGTATTCCAAAAGCTTTAAAGATGTGACATGCTCTTAAATTTTGCTTGTGAGCAGCGACTATGAAGCTGTATAGCCAATTCTCGAATCCATTGCCAAGATTTCCAGACATAGCGTCCATATGCAAGCAAGTAAATCGGCAAAACTTTGATTTCATTTCTGCATTAATCAATAAATGCAGGATCAGCTGGCAAGAAGAACATGGTTGCTTCTACACAGCAAAGTGACATAGTCCCAGCAGATGCACTCAGTGGCAGTTAACGTGCTCTGGATGAAGTCGTTGAGAAAGTGGCTCAATGTGAATGCAATAATGTTTACTTAGAGTCCACGTGTCGCGTCTGCTCCCACAGTTGCTTGTTTGCATGTGGCAGCTGACTTCGCAAGCGGTAATTTCAAACTGGCAGCAGCAGAGCTTCCAAGCCAACGCTGCCAATTGTGGCTGGTGCAACGGAAAACCGTTGCATGTAATTTGCCGTTGCACTCGCAATGATTTTCACTGATTTTGTGGCATCACATTTTGTGTGGCAGCAATAAACTTTGTCCAGCGCAGCCAACAAAAATAGCAACTCCAGCCACATTGCATCATCGTGCGGCCACAACATGCCACAGGCAGGCAAGCGCTGAAGCGTCATCTTCACGCTGTTGCAGCCAGCCAACTCCATGCATCTTCCCTTACTTCCCTCTCTAACATCGTGTCTATATTGTCTTTGCTATATATCTATTGCTTATGCAAGCTGCAGTCTTTTGTGCCTGGAGGACCGAGGAGCACACCGCAACAAAAAAAACCCACAATAAGCCAGCAGCCACGAGCGCGTGATGCGCTTGGCAGTGCGTTCCCCGCCAATGACGCCTCAGCTCAGCAGAGCTGCACTTCATAAATACTAATGCCACAAAATGTTGCACTCAGCGATTATGCGGTGTCAGGCGATGCCATATTGCATAAACGCGCTCACTATGCCAAATGATATGACGACGACGGCAACAACAACAAAAACAACAACAACAGATTACTCGCCTTGGCGCGCTTTCAGCGGCGCAAATTTGATGTAATTCAGCAGAGGATGCTGCAAGATTGTTATAAACTTTGCAAAACAAGCTTCAAAAAACTCAGCTTGAAATTGCAGGAAAATGTCAGCGCCTTTAGTTGGGGTCACTTTTTCGAAAATTGCAACGCTGCAAAATTGCGCTAATCGGCTTCTGGGTGGGTGAAGGGGAAGTGGGTTATTACATGCATTTTATACTGCCTTACATTTTCACTTTAATTAATTAACTGAATTGAAATCATTTACAATTTTAATTATGGCAATTACAGTTTTGACAGCGCAACGTTTTAATGCATTTTTTTGCAAGTCTGGCAACAATTTATGGCCCTCGAATCGATAAGCTTTTAATGACCTTGCAAAAGTGGCAATTAATTAAAATGCATTTCAAATATTTTATGTGATTTTGCATATTTGTGAATATGCAGGGCCGTAATAAAAATATTTATTCGGAGCAGCCTGCGTTTGTAACCTAAAAAAAAGCCACAGCTCAGATTGACAAATAGAGATCTCTTGTTTTTCAGCAATAATATGGGAAAACATTAATTTTGATATGAAAAATAGTTGATGAAGCTATCGGTTTTCTTTTGTCCTATTATAAGCAACACTGGCGGTCCTGACAGATAGGCATGTCTATAAATTTTACATACTATTTGATTTCGACAAGTCAAACTTTATATTGCAATAAAATTATATGTATATAAATTTGCTCACCCAATCATGCGTCTTCACTTGCAAGAAATTATTTCATGCATGCTGAAGATTTACAGCTCTTAAAATAAGTGATTTATGCATAAAATAAAAAATTTTATGGTAGTGAATAAATTGAGCTTCCCTTGAAAAAATATATTGCATTGAATTTCATACTAAAGGTGCATCTACTTTGTGGCACATACATTTTTATCGTTCTTGCTGATATCAATTTCAATACACAAAAAAAATGTGCATAAGTTTTCTTGCCAACTATTTTTGTGCAGTGTTCTAGAAAAGTGCAACAATTGTTGTTGTTGTGCACTTGTAAACAGCGCAGCAAAACATGAAGTGACAATCCAGCTTGACATTGTCGAGCTGAAGCAGACAGATACAACAACAACGTCAACTGTCGGAGAGGCATGCCAAATTTGGAAGATTTATTGCAAGTGCAATGTCTACGGCGCAGTGAAAGTGCACACGAGCTACGGCTGTCGACTGTAGGCAATTAATCTTATTCGAACGGCAACCAACGGCAAAGTTTTCAATAGTGTGAAGCTGGGATGAGAGGGATGTATGCAGCGAAAACAACATGCATAATAGGAAATCGTAGTGCAACAAGAGCGCAGTTTTGAATGAAGGAAGTTGGTGCATTGCTTGAATGTGTGTGCCTTTGTTATTGCATTCGACTCGAGCTGAATCTTTCTAATGTGAATCCAATCGAGATGAATTTCTCTAGTATGAAGGATAGCTAAAGGGCAGGCGTGGTACTATTTTGGATTAACAGCTTATTTAGTTTTTTGATTTTTTCGTGTGCACTGCTTTATAAAAATATTCTTTACACTTAAACTTATAAGTAAGTGCCCTAGGTTAAGTTAGCTTAAAGTGTCTGCTTATGCACACTTGCACCAAATTAGGCAAATTTTAAAAGCACCATTTATGGCATGGGATTTCATAAAAACCTTGCCATTAAAGTTCTTACTCTGCCTGCCCTCGAAGGCAAGCTACATTTCCCGCTGATCAAAATTTATTAAAGCCGATTTACGATTTCATGAAAGGAATGTGTACTCAGAAATGAGATAAGATACCACGTGACCATGACGAAGCACTTATAATGCGCACATCGAGCCGGTTGCCCTGCAATTTTCTAGCGGATTAAACGCTTCCAATGCATGCGCAATACTTTTAATTTATTATCTGCAGGAAGATTTGCAGCAGCAACTGGCAACCAGCAACTGCAGCAGCGGCAGAACTTCACTGCGCGCTGACCTTGTGCTATCCCGTTGATCTCTGTACTGGAGCAGACGCATCGTAAAGTGTAGCAAATTAGCCCCGCTTGGCCTGCTTGAAGTGCTTGCCTCCGCTGGGAGTCTGAGAACTCAGCCGTGTAGCAGGCAGTCTGATTTTACGTGGCGGCTCAAATCGCCATGCCAAATTGATTATTATTAATACGAGTAATTGCAGGGTTGCTTTTGCAAAATTTGTGCAAAACTGTGAGTGCACATGATTTTCGAAAATTGAATATTTTCATGCAAAGTAATAATTTGCATTACTAGTTCGATTGCAATCAGAGACCGTTCACTTGAGCCACTGCGCAACTGCAATGCCATTTTATACAATATTATTCAATGTTACAGATTTTTCAGCAAGTGTGGCAATCACTGCGAAATTCGCACTTCAATCCATAATGAAAGTTGTCTGTGAGGCGAGCCTGCAGGCAAAATCAAAAGTGCTTTCAACTTCAGTAAGAGGATTTGCTTACGAGCGAGCCATATAAAGCGCATACATATTTTATAAGGAAAAAGTGTAGGCGCACTCGCAGCTCATATCCGCCCTTCCAACACGCGCTGAATTATTTGCCATGACGAAGGAATACAAAGGCATAAGTACTACATTTGTTGCCAACTTTCCGAGCCTCAAAATGCTTGCTAATTATTTAAAGCTTATTTCGCCACAATTTTCGCACAGCTTTTTGTCATCTTCTTTTTTTTTTTTTACAAATTTTAATTAAAAGGCGCTTGATTTTACCGAGCGTCAAACCGAAATGTGGAATCAGCGCAATTAGTACATGCGAGTTGCACAGCCAGCCCGCATGAGTGGGTTAACAAGCGACATAATGTCGGCTTAAATGTAACATTAAATGCATTTAATTAAATGCATTTCAGCACAGGGTTGCACTTTTTTGGTATGAAAGTGTGCAAATACGAAAATGAGTGGTTTTTGTGCGAATTTTTATTTGCGCGCTGCCACACACACACACATACATACTGCATATATTTCAAAGAGGCTTATGTGTGCATTGCCACTTCATGCGGGCTTCCACGAAATTTATTGCCATAGTTGCGCTTTGTTGAAAATGTGGCACTAGTAATGAAGTTCATATAAAACATTTCAACTAAAGCATTTCTGCTAACTTTCAATGAGGACGTGCCAATTGAAAGAAAATCTGCTATCAACTCTGCGGCCAAGTGAATATAAAAACGATAATGAAGACACATATCTACACTAATTTGATTCTTATTTCTAAATATTTGAGCCAAATTCGATTTTGAGGTATGCAAAATAAAATGCAAATTATCGAAGCTTTCAGATTTTCAAAAATTTTATACATCTTTGGGTTTCTTCTTGCAAGTCTAGCAGATTTCGATAATGCATAATTTCTTGACAACAATTGACTAGGAAGTCAGTTTTGTTGGGGTTCGTTCATAATTCAACAAAATTAATATCAAAACAATTTGTTTTTCGAATTCGCTGCTTTTGCCTTTTAATGTCGTTAGAACGTATCTAATTTTTTTCGAAATCGGTTTTTTAGTATTTTCTAGCTAGCCACTCTCAAATACATTTACTGAAAAAATTTAATATGCATGTTATGATCGAAAGTAACGAAGTTATCGGTAATTGAAAAAGTTGTAGCTTTAAAATTTTTTCGTTTTCCTGTAAAGTTCTGAAAATTCGATTTAAGTTCTTTCTATACTAAGCCAACGATATATAATGCCGCACTTAATGTCACTTGCAGAAATCAAGGCATCATCGAGGGTAGCGTTTAGCGATCGTTGATTTTGATTCCGGTTGTCATTACTTCATTTGGCTTTTCGAAATTAGTAATTGCTCAACAGCAAGCAAGTTTTCTTCAAATCGAATTAGAGTTTTCCGAAAACAACTGAATTACAAATTTCGGCCACCAATTCGATGCGCATTTTTTAACACTTGAGTAAGTACCCGAAACAATATAGAAGTAAAAATTTGTTTCTAATTTGAACCCTTTCGTTTTGTAACTAAGAATTTTTAGGAATGAAATCTTCAAAAGAGAGTTCTGATAAAAAGTTTTGCTTCCAAGTTTGATTTTATAATTTCTTAGGACTTGCACTTTTCTGTTGGAATTCTCTTTGAATTTCCATTCCATTTCCATTTTCCCGAATTAAGCATGGATAATGCAAACATATTCGAATATCAGGGAAATTCCAAAATTGCTGCAACTTAAATTGATAAGCTATTGTATAATTCAAATATTTAATGCTATCTCACAGCTGCTGTCAATATTTGTGTATTTCATGTGATTTTAATTTGCGTTTTCAGTTTAATAGACATAATTAATGATAAATCAACGTCACATCGCATTTCAGCGGTAAGCCACCGACATTAAATACAAGCGCTTCGAATGCAAATTATTCCACAATTATAATAAATGCAACCGCAGTGTGGAATTTGTTGCACGCAAATGAAAACATTTTGTGGAAGCGTGAAAAAAGTTATTGCTTAACCGCAACGCACGTGACAAAAAATATGGCGCAGTTAATTTCAGGCAATTTTCGAATTGAAAAATGTGGCAATGTTTGATGTTTTGAAAAAAGGCAAACAGAAATACGCTAGAACGTTTATCGCCTGCTGCCGTACTTTGTGCAACAAAAAATTATAATGCAGCACTTATAAAATTTATAAATACATACCTGCAACAAAGGGTTAATGGTTGCACATAATATGGCAAATGCAAAAGCTCGAAGGCAGAGCTGCAAAGCAATTTCAGCGCTATTCTCATGCCAGCTCTGGGTATACACTGAAGTGGGAGAAGTGTGGCAAGCGAGCAACAAAAAAATAAAGAGAAAAGGAAGAAGTTGTAAGGACGTCAGTGTATATATGAGTGGTTGATAGCACAGCAGCAATGAAAAGTACATAGAATAAAATTATATAAAAAAAAACTTTTTAAAAATAAGCTTTAATTTATTTAATGTACTAAAAAGTAGAAAATAAATTGCTTTTAAGTCACCTGTATCTTACTATTAATAAAAGCTTGTGCGCTCATGTGTTCAATATTTGTCAACCAGTTACCACAATATTTTATTTAATTAATTTTTTGCAAATAGATTCTAGTAATGAAAGATATTTTGAATATGGATATTGAGCGCACAAGCTTTTATTAATAGTAAGATACAGGTGACTTAAAAACAATTTATTTTCTACTTTTTAGTACATTAAATAAATTAAAGCTTATTTTTAAAAAGTTTTTTTTTATATAATTTTATTTTCTACTTTTTAGTCTTCCATAAATTCAATTTTAGAGCTCTGAAATTTTTCACAAATAGAATTTAAAACTTGCAGAGCAGTACACAATATTTAGGGTATTCACAGTGTTTCCTATCGTCATATGTCATATCCTCAATTTAACAAATAATACGGCTGTGATCGACCCTAATATTCGTGGCATATTTGTGGCGCGATGAGTTGTTGTTGTTTTGCCTGCAAGGCGCGGCGAGTAAGTTCCTATCGTTTTTCATTGATGTGTGGTGTACCTGGTGTACCTATAATCATAAACTGAAGCCCAAGTGTGTAGTTGCTTGAAAAGTGCCACGCCCCCTGTCCTACGCCCATAAAATTTTACCAGTGGGACGACACATCCAAGAGGCGACTGCAAACGAAATTTCAATGCTGCACGACCTTCAGTTCCAAAGCTAATCGAGATCCAAAATTTTGTTTGTATGGGGGTGCCAGGCCCCTTATCCTACGCCCATAAAATTTTACCAGTGGGACGACACATCCAAGAGGCGACTGCATACGAAATTTCAATGCTGCACGACCTTCAGTTCCAAAGCTAATCGAGATCCAAAATTTTGTTTGTATGGGGGGTGCCAGGCCCCTTATCCTACGCCCATAAAATTTTACCAGTGGGACGACACATCCAAGAGGCGACTGCATACGAAATTTCAATGCTGCACGACCTTTAGTTCCAAAGCTAATCGAGATCAAAACTTTTGTTTGTATGGGGGGTGCCACGCCCCCTTATCCAGTGCCCGTCTTATTTTCTCAGTAGAAGGATATGGATATGTAGTAAGTTCCTACCGAGTTTCATTGATGTGTGATGTGTATTTCTAAAGTTATACACAAATCTGGAGTTGATAAAAAAGTGCCACGCCCCTTATCCGACGCCCATAAAGTTTGTTGATTCATGCATTGTCATGGTGGTTACGCATGTATGCAAAGTTTCAGATCTCTAAGTAGTCGGGAAGTGGGTGAAAAATTGATTACTAGATTCCACTACATACATACAAACATACATACCTGATGCGAACCTAATATAAAGCTTATAATAATACTAGCTGTCCC
Organism: Neria commutata; assembly: GCA_963457695.1. NCBI lineage: Eukaryota > Metazoa > Arthropoda > Insecta > Diptera > Micropezidae > Neria > Neria commutata. The sequence continues at coordinate 37,653,291 of OY735247.1, read as the reverse complement.
GGCAAACGTTGTTCTGCCCAAAATAATTATTTTATTCCAAGATTTGTTTTGAAATGTGTTTCAATGTATTTCAGGAAGAATATGCTTTCCTGAATATTTCTACCCCGACAACAGCTATCGGGCTCAAATTTTGTTGACCACTTTCTGTCAACCTTAGCATTATATGGTATAAATCTGAGCCAAATCGGTCGATAAATAAGAATTTTCTAAAAAACGCCACCGTGGCAACACTTAGGAAGGTCTAACATGAAAACAAACCATTCAGAGCACCACACGAACATATGTTGTGAGTATAAGGTCGATCGCTCCTGTGGTTCAGCCGTGATGCTGCGACATACATACGCACAAACGTTTTTATATTGTTACGTAATTCCGCTGAAGTACTCCGCTACTTCGGTTCGGATCACTGGATTGTGTAATCGTCAAGAATAATGCACAAAAAGCTCAATGCTTGTAACGGTTTTATTGATTCCAATAACAGATTGACTATTCCAATCCTTTTGTTACAAAGATTTGCACTATTTTGCAGTTGCAGTTGAATTGTCCTCGGTTGTGATTGCGATGCTTCACGTTCACTCGTTCGGAATCGATGTTGCACGTTCACTTGATACTCGGTAACTGACTCGATGTTGCACGTTCAATTATTACTCAAAGACTGACTCTCGGCACTGCCGGCGGCCGCTTTTTATACCTGTTACTGTTTCTCGCCAGCTACTGTCGAACATTCTACAACTTCTCGCTCGCCCTGTTTCTGGATTGTACGAGAAAATTCCAATACACAATATTTGTCAGAACTTCAAAACACTTTCGAATCAGAGGTGCTGATATTTGCTAAAGCTTTTGTTTTGCGTATGCTTGTTCAACTGTAACCGTGCACAGGGTGTCCTTTTCCTTAGCTGCCGTAGTATAACCCCCATATTCGTCACACTGCCCTCCTCTTAACCCATTCGCGTCCAACGTTGCCTGAGAGCAACTTCGGTAGTTCACAGGCTCACCAGCAGCGCAATTTTTGTTTTTGTTTATTAAACCGCTATGATAACGGTAGTAATATGTGTCAGCACGATGTGTGATGAAAAAAAAACTCAGTTGCGAATCATTTACCAAAACTATTTGCAAAAGACTGCAGCAGTGTCGGCGAAAATATTTTCCGATATGTAAGAGGACATTTTTAAAAGTGCAATTTTTTTAAATAATTACAACAAAAATTATAAATGTGTTAATGAACTATTTTTCAGCGATCGTTAAGTGAAATATTTCTGGAAGTAAATTTCTTTAGTTTTAAACCTACATCAGGTGAGTAATTTTTACATATGTGAAGTTGCTTGTGAGCAACTTTGGGCAATTGTGGTAATAAATTTGTCTGCATTTAGTTATGAGACCACAAGATAAAGGTTTGTCAAAAGATGACATACAACGAATTTTGAACTTCGATTGGGATGTTTCTACGGATGAAGAAAGTGGTGATGAGATGGAAGATGTGTCTGCAGTGCTGGAGCAGAATTTGGAAGGGATTATAGAAAGAGGCGAAAGTATAGAAATCGGCCTTCTTGACAATATAATTGCGGAAGAAAACGAGCAAGAGCCTTGCTCTATTGAAGATGTTTGTATAGAAAAAATTTATTCGAAGACATTAAAATGGAGATCAAGGCAATTTGATGCTCCAGAAAGTATGTGGAAGGTAGATTGCAACTTGGAAATTCATGACGTCATGACACCCGTATATTTCTCACAATTTTTTGATAAGCGATCTATTGATTTGATCACGCAGCAAACTGATTTATATGGACTTCAAGAACTGGGAATTGAACTTAAATGTACCAACGTGGAAATAAGACGATATATTGGTACTTTGCTATATTTGGGTGTTTTAAAATTGCCCCAATTTCAAATGGCATGGTCTGAAAATTTGAAGCTTGGCGCTGTAACAGACTCAATATCTCGCAATAGGTTTGCAAAAATTAAGCAGTGTTTACACTTTAATGATAACAGCAAACAGCCTAAAAAGGAAGATTTGAACTATGACAAGCTATACAAGATACGTCCTTTACTAGACATCATAAAAGAAAACTTCAATAAACTCCCTCAGGAAGAACATCAAAGTGTTGATCAGCAAATAATTGCGTTCAAAGGTATGTACTTATGTATATAATATATATTATATTATATTATATTATATTATATTATATTATATTATATTATATTATATTATATTATATTATATTATATTATATTATATTATATTATATTATATTATATTATATTATATTATATTATATTATATTATATTATATTATATTATATTATATTATATTATATTATATTATATTATATTATATTATATTATATTATATTATATTATATTATATTATATTATATTATATTATATTATATTATATTATATTATATTATATTATATTATATTATATTATATTATATTATATTATATTATATTATATTATATTATATTATATTATATTATATTATATTATATTATATTATATTATATTATATTATATTATATTATATTATATTATATTATATTATATTATATTATATTATATTATATTATATTATATTATATTATATTATATTATATTATATTATATTATATTATATTATATTATATTATATTATATTATATTATATTATATTATATTATATTATATTATATTATATTATATTATATTATATTATATTATATTATATTATATTATATTATATTATATTATATTATATTATATTATATTATATTATATTATATTATATTATATTATATTATATTATATTATATTATATTATATTATATTATATTATATTATATTATATTATATTATATTATATTATATTATATTATATTATATTATATTATATTATATTATATTATATTATATTATATTATATTATATTATAAGAGTTCCTAAATATTTTTGTTGTAACTTTTGGTTACAGGTCGATCAACGTACAAACAATACAATCCAGCTAAGCCTCACAAATGGGGGTTGAAAATGTTTACGCGGGCTGCAACGTCTGGACTAGTATATGATTTCACGCTGTATGTTGGGGAAGGCACCTGTCCATCATATGGGTTGGGATTGTCTTCGGATGTAGTTCTCTATTTGGTGAAAAACCTACCCCAACACAAGAACTTCAAACTTTATTTTGATAACTGGTTTACATCAGTAAGCCTTCTGGTTGCATTGAAAGAAATGGGCATATTCGCAACAGGTACTATACGTAAAAATCGAATAAGCAATTGCCAGTTACTTTCAGAGGCTGAACTCAAAAAACAGGGAAGAGGATCGTATGACATGAAATGCGAAGCCAATCGTAATATTGTATGTGTACGGTGGTTTGACAATAAGCCGGTCCAACTTATATCTTCGTATATTGATCATCAACCAGTTGGGGTTTGCAAACGTTGGAGCCCAAAAGAAAAAACATACGTAGATGTTCAAAGGCCTGCGATTGTTGCTTGCTACAATAAAGGCATGGGAGGTGTAGATCTAGCAGACATGTTGATGGAACTTTACAAAGTTAACCATCGCTCTAGGAAGTGGTATATACGAATTTTCTATTGGTGTCTGGGAACGTCCGTTACAAATGCGTGGCTGCTTTATAGAAAACATTTAAATTTACTACATCCGAAACAGAAACACATTCCTCTGATAAAATTTCAACTGGAAATTGCTGATGCCCTTTTACAATCTACGTCATCTACACTTTCTATCGAAAGAAAGCGAGGCAGACCGTCTAACGCAGATAAAGATTCCGTTGTTAGCTCACCATCGAGCAGTGTGTCTTCGCCGAGCTCAAAAAAGTACAGGTTCCAGCCGAACCCCCCAGAAACAAAAAGATATGATAAAACGGAACATTGGGTAGTATTCGGTGAAAAAGGGCGCTGCAGGTTGTGCAAGACAGGAACTCCAATGTCCAAATGTCTTAAATGTAAGGTCCATCTTTGCTGTAATAACAATAAAAACTGTTTTTTGTCTTTTGACACCTAATTTTTCGAAATAATTAAAATAAAATGCGATTACAAACAAAAAATATTTTGAATAAATTTTATACCACCATTGCCCAACGTTGCTCACAGGCAACTTTCTCTAACGGGTGGGAGTGGCGACTTGAAAATTTTGCTATACACTTATGGAATGGACATATTAAGATTAAAAGTGAAAAAAAAATTTTCAAACCACGGGGAAAAATTCGGATGCGAAAGGGTTAAACTTGTTCGTCCCGAACAAGGATAGGTTCTTTAGCCTTATAGGGTGCCAGTCTCTCCAAATGGACTACTTTAAGTTTAACTCTCTTCTTGCCATTCAACGGTATTCGATATACGACGTCATTTGATCGCTTGATCACGCAGTCTGGCTCCTCCCAATGCGTTTGTAACTTCGGATACAGCCCCTTCTTGCGCTGTGGGTTGTAAAGCATCACTAGTTGTCCTTCTTCGAAGCCTTCGGAATTTGCCCTCAAATCGTATCTGGCCTTCATCTTGTCACTCATCAACCGCATGCGTTTCCGCATATATTGGTGCATCGCATCCAATTCCTTCCGCTTATTGCTCGCCAAGTCCTCATTGTTATCGTAGGTGGGCTCGCGTGTTTTGGGTTCTTTAGCGGTGACGCATTTGTCACATGTCTTAATCCATTCCGCAACAGATTGCTTACATCCTACCCAGTAGAACCGTTTATTTATCTTCTCCACCGTCTTGGTGATTCCCAGATGACCGTCACCCGAACCATTGTGACATGCTGACACAATGTCCGTTACTCGCACTTTAGGAACGACAATTAAGTTTCTATGTGCTGTTCCGTCCTCGCTTTCCCATCTTCGATGCAAGCACCCGTCGCGTAGTTGTAAGCTCTGCCACTGTGCCCAGTATGCTTTAGTGATGGCGCTTTCACACGCTATTTCTTTGAATCTTGGCCGTACACCTCTTTCTTTGCAGTCCACTATTTTCGTCAGATCTGAATCATTTCTTTGCTCGGTTCTTATTCGCTCTGCTGTCCATTGTTCTTCCGGCAAGACACTAAGCAACCGAATATCGATTCGTCCTTCTTCTTCCTCTGCTCTGGAGCAATGCCTGCATTCTGTATTGCAGGGACGTCTGGATAGCGCATCGGCGTTGCCATGTAGTCTTACTTCAGGATACGAAATCGTACCTCTGCAATCGTTCGAACCATCGAGCAATTTGGCCTTCGGAGTTCTTGAGTTGTAATAGCCACCTGAGTGCCGCATGATCCGTTCTTAACAGGAACGGCTGCCCGAAGAGATATTTGTGAAAATGTGTAACACTGTTCACCACGGCCAGCAGCGCTCTTTTAGTGACGCAGTATTTTCTCTCCGGTTTTGCTAAAGAAGTGCCATAGTAGCCAATTACTTTTTCCTCGCCTTTAATGACTTGTGAAAGGACTCCTCCGATTCCAGTAGCACTTGCATCCGTGCGCAGTATGAATTTTTCACCAGGAACCGGATATGCTAGTACAGGTACTGCGTAAATTCGTTCCTCCAGATTGCTGGATGCCTCTTCCTGCTTGTTCGCCAGCTTCTTGTTTGATTCTATCACGACTCCCTTGTCGCCGTTGCTGCTCTGCTCTTTTCTTTCGCCATACCTCCGTTCTGGTATACGCCATCTGGAACGTTTCCGACGCAGGTGGCACTCCCTCGCCATGTGTCCTGTTTTGTCGCAATAGAAACACCTTCCTGTGAATTTCCTCATCGTTCGGTCCGCTGGCGGGTGTTCTGTTTTGATTGCTTGACACAGAACGTCGTCTTCAGCCTCAACCCTGCGAACTTTGGGTGCAGAATATTGCATAGTGCTGGTCCACGCTGCCTCGTATGTAAGTGCACTGGTAACCGTCTCGGTAAATGTCGCTTTGCTCATCATTATTGCGCTGCGTCGAATTTCTGGATCGCGAATTCCTTCGATGAATGCTTGTGTCTTCATCTTTTCTAAGTGCTCACTGCCCAGGTCAGAGTGAGCTAAATGTGCCAGTCGCTCAATGTCCGCTGCGTAGACCTGCAAGCTCTCACCGCTCCTTTGCCTGCGATTCTTCAGCTCGATGTAGTACAGCTGCTTCATGTGCTCGCTACCGTACTTCCTTCCTACCGCACTTATTATGGCCTCATAGCTGCATCTTAGTATTGGTGGAATCGTCTGTAACACCTCGGCTGCTGCTCCTTTCAAGTCTCAGAAATCTCTCGTAGTTGTGTAGAATTTTCTTCCATCTTCTTCTCGATTCGTTCTTGTAGTTTCTGCCCCATGCTCTCAGAATTTTCTAGAAGTTTCTGCTCCATGTTCGCATAATTTTCTTCCATCTTTTTCCCGACTCGTGTAGAATTTTCTTGTAGTTTCTGCTCCATGTTCGCAGAATTTTCCAGGAGTTCTTTCTTTATGATCACAGAATTTTCGGCCATCATGCCTTGCATAGCAGCGAGCAACTGGCTCATGTCCCTACTCATTGGAGCGATGTCTTTCTCTGATACCTCGGCCACTTTTGAGTCGCACTCAAACTCATGCTCTGCCAGATCAAAGCCTCTCGCCTCCAATGGCCCTCGTAGTCGGTGCTGCAATTCGGACTTCAAGCCTGTTGTCAGCAATCCGAGCTTGGCCAGCTCCTTCTTAAGTTGCTCTACTTTCAACTGGTCGAACTTCACCATTATTCTGGATTAGCACAATCCCACTTCTGACACCAATTGTTACGTAATTCCGCTGAAGTACTCCGCTACTTCGGTTCGGATCACTGGATTGTGTAATCGTCAAGAATAATGCACAAAAAGCTCAATGCTTGTAACGGTTTTATTGATTCCAATAACAGATTGACTATTCCAATCCTTTTGTTACAAAGATTTGCACTATTTTGCAGTTGCAGTTGAATTGTCCTCGGTTGTGATTGCGATGCTTCACGTTCACTCGTTCGGAATCGATGTTGCACGTTCACTTGATACTCGGTAACTGACTCGATGTTGCACGTTCAATTATTACTCAAAGACTGACTCTCGACACTGCCGGCGGCCGCTTTTTATACCTGTTACTGTTTCTCGCCAGCTACTGTCGAACATTCTACAACTTCTCGCTCGCCCTGTTTCTGGATTGTACGAGAAAATTCCAATACACAATATTTGTCAGAACTTCAAAACACTTTCGAATCAGAGGTGCTGATATTTGCTAAAGCTTTTGTTTTGCGTATGCTTGTTCAACTGTAACCGTGCACAGGGTGTCCTTTTCCTTAGCTGCCGTAGTATAACCCCCATATTCGTCACAATATATTAAGATTTCTACTTCGACAACAGCTCTCGGCTTCAAATTTTGTCAACGACTTTCTGTCAACTTTAGTATTATATGGTATGAATCTGAGCCAAATCGGTCCATAAATAAGAATTTTCTAAAAAACGCCACCGTGGCAACACTTAGGATGTTCTAACATGAAAACAAACCATTCAGAGCACCTCACGAACATATGTTGTGAGTATAAGGTCGATCGCTTCTGTGGTTCAGCCGTGATGCTGCGACATACATACGCACAAACGTTTTTATATATTAAGATTTCTACTTCGACAACAGCTCTCGGCTTCAAATTTTGTCAACGACTTTCTGTCAACTTTAGTATTATATGTGTAAATCTTAGCCAAATCGGTCAATAAATAAGAATTTTCGAAAAACCGCCACCGTGGCAACACTTAGGATGGTCTAACATGAAAACAAACCATTCAGAGCACCTCACGAACATATGTTGTGAGTATAAGGTCGATCGCTTCTGTGGTTCAGCCGTGATGCTGCGACATACATACGCACAAACGTTTTTATATATTAAGATTAAGATATGAAAATGAAAATTATGTACGGGAAGAATACGTTTTCGTGAATATTTCCACCTCGACAACAGCTATCAGGTTCAAATTTTGTCAACGACTTTCTGTCAACTTTAGTATTATATGGTGTGAATCTGAGCAAAATCGGTCCATAAATAAGAATTTTCGAAAAAACGCCACCGTGGCAACACTTAGGATGGTCTAACATGAAAACAAACCATTCAGAGCACCTCACGAACATATGTTGTGAGTATAAGGTCGATCGCTTCTGTGGTTCAGCCGTGATGCTGTGACATACATACGCACAAACGTTTTTATAAGCTTTATATTAACTTCACTTCAGGTATGTAGTGGAATCTAGTAATCAATTTTTCACCCACTTCCCGACTACTTACAGATCTGAAACTTTGCATACATACGTAAACACGATGACAATACATGAATCAATCATAAAAATATAAAAATTATAACTTTAAACAAAGTTATTAGCGAAACTGCAATAGCCAATCAGAGCACAGATAGAAGAAGAAGCACGTAGGGACAGACGTAGTTGTTTGGTTGATGGTGGTTTGTAATTCTCGTTTGCTTTATACAGTTCTGTAGTCAGTCTTCATTTACTTTCATTGCAGATGGTGGTTTGTAATTCTCGTTTGCTTTATAGTTGGACGGTGATTACACCATAAGTTCTTGTGTTCAAGTTAAGACTATACTTCATAGGATCAATCTGTAGTCAGTCTTCATTTACTTTCATTGCAAAATGAAGTATGTATTTCTGCACCCGCGATGAGGAGGTATATTGTTTTACTTGTAGCATTGCTTTACAAGAAAATTGCTCTTCAACAAAGGCATTCATATTAATCAAACAGTAAAATATGTACTGACAAAATTTTAGAAATAGTCAAAAATATACATGTACATATGTTTGCAAAGGGCGAATTGACACATATGTGTATTGTGTATGCAAATACACATGCATATATAATAGAATTTCGTTTTTATCAACTCCAGATTTGTGTATAACTTTAGAACTACACATCAATGAAAGTCGGTAGGAACTTACTACATATCCATATCCTTCTACTGAGAAAATAAGGGGGGCACTGGATAAGGGGGCGTGGCACCCCCCATACAAACAAAATTTTTGATCTCGATTAGCTTTGGAACTAAAGGTCGTGCAGCATTGAAATTCCGTATACAGGCCCCTCTTGGATGCTTCGTCCCACTGGTAAAATTGTATGGGCGTAGGACAGGGGGCGTGGCACTTTTCAAGCAACTACACACTTGGGCTTCAGTTTATAATTATAGGTACACCACACATCAATGAAAAACGATAGGAACTTACTCGCCGCGCCTTGCAGGCAAAATAGCAACAACTCATCGCGCCACAAATATGCCACGAATATTTGGGTCGATCACAGCCGTATTATTTGTTAAATTGAGGATATGACATATGACGATAGGAAACACTGTGAATACCCTAAATATTGTGTACTGCTCTGCAAGTTTTAAATTCTTTTTGCGAACAATTTCAGAGCTCTAAAATTTAATTTATGTGAGACTAAACAGTAGAAAATAATATTATATAAAAAAAAACTTTTTAAAAATAAGCTTTAATGTACTCAAAAGTAGAAAATAAATTGTTTCGAAGTCACCAGTATCTTACTATCAATAAAAGCTTGTGCGCTCAATATCCATATTCAAAATATCTTTCATTACTAGAATCTATTTGCAAAAAATTATTTAAATAAGATATTGTGGTAACTGGTTGACAAATATTGAACACATGAGCGCCCCAAGCTTTTATGGATAGTAAGATACTGGTGACTTCGAAACAATTTATTTTCTACTTTTGAGTACATTAAAGCTTATTTTTAAAAAGTTTTTTTTTATATAATATTATTATACATTAAGAGTAAGATATGAAAATGAAAATTATGTACGGGAAGAATACGTTTTCGTGAATATTTCCACTTCGACAACAGCTATCGGGTTCAAATTTTGTCGACCACTTTCTGTCAACTTTAGTATTATATGGTGTGAATCTGAGCCAAATCGGTCCATAAATAAGAATTTTCGAAAAAACGCCACCGTGGCAACACTTAGGATGTTCTAACATGAAAACAAACCATTCAGAGCACCTCACGAACATATGTTGTGAGTATAAGGTTGATCGCTCCTGTAGTTCTTGAGTTACGGTGCAAAAACACAAAAATACTAAATATTGCGCCATCTGTCGGACGAACTTCAAACTACACAGAAACACTCCTCACGCCCCATAGAGCATGTATATAAAGTTTGGTCAAAATTGGTCCAGGAGTTTTAGAGTCTATAGAGCACAAACATACTATTGTATTTTATATATATAGATAAAAAGAGCACACACAAAAAGCAGTGTCAAGCTAATTATTTTATTGCATATTTGCAGTTGAATGTGAATATGTGTGTATGTGCATGTAACCGACGAATTCGACATATGCTCAAAACTAAATAATTTCTAATAAATTGCATGAAATATTTTCTTTTTCTGGCTGCTGCAGTTCCTTGCTATGTATTTTCGATTGCATGCAATGAGCATCATTTCAAACTTTCAGTGTCGTATTGCAGAACAACTTAACTTTCTAATGCTAGCAAGCTTTTTTGTGTGTTTGTGAGTGTGTGTGTGTGTGTGTGTGTGTGTGTGTGTGTGTGTGTGTGTGTGTGTGTGTGTTTTTTTTGTTTGTTTGTTTCGATACGCAGGAAGGTGGGAATCTTCATAGATACTGCTAGCCCGTACTAGTCAGCATGCACGATTCACGTATCTCCTCCTTGTGCCTACGTACTAAACCCACCTCCCTCCTGGACTCAGTCCTGTTTTCCCCTGCCGTACCACCAATCAAGGCATTCCTTCGCAGGGCAGGATAACCCTTTTCTAGGGTTTCGTCTGTTTATTTATGCAGTAGTTTGCATGTTTAGTTCTCTTTTGATAGCTTCGTGCCATTTGTCACCGACCTGGATGGAGGAGATCCAGGTTCGGTTCAGACGAGGTCCAATATAAAAACCACTACTGAAGTCTTCTGGTCGCAGCTACCGACTATAACAGAATTTTGTTGGTCGCAACTGTCAACTGTCGCAACTGTCTGCTCCGATTGTGGCAGCCTAGACGGGCGTGGCCTAGGTCTGTCAATATCTTCATCGCACGTGGCCGCGGCTTCGATCCGCCATGGCCTGGACGGACGTGGCCTAGGTCCATGGCAGTTCGAGGCTCGCCTTTGGTCCACCGTGAGAGAGTTCACTGGTTGAGAGTGGCTGCTCTGGTTGTGACAGCCTAGACGGGCGTGGCCTAGGTCTGTCAACATATATCGTCATCGTACGTGGCCGCGGCTCCGATCCGCCATGGCCTGGACGGGCGAGGCCCAGGTCCATGGCAGTTCGAGGCTCGCCTTGGGTCCACCGTGAGAGAGTTCACTGGTCGAGAGTGGCTGCTCTGCTTGCGACAGCCTAGACGGGCGTGGCCTAGGTCTGTCAATATATTTCGTCATCGCTCGTGGCCGCGGCTCCGATCCGCCATGGCCTGGACGGGCGAGGCCTAGGTCCATGGCAGTTCGAGGCTCGCCTTGGGTCCACCGTGAGAGAGTTCGCTGGTCGAGAGTGGCTGCTCTGCTTGCGACAGCTTAGACGGGCGTGGCCTAGGTCTGTCAATATATTTCGTCATCGCTCGTGGCCGCGGCTCCGATCCGCCATGGCCTGGACGGGCGAGGCCTAGGTCCATGGCAGTTCGAGGCTCGCCTTGGGTCCACCGTGAGAGAGTTCACTGGTCGAGAGTGGCTGCTCTGCTTGCGACAGCCTAGACGGGCGTGGCCTAGGTCTGTCAATATATTTCGTCATCGCTCGCGGCCGCGGCTCCGATCCGCCATGGCCTGGACGGGCGAGGCCTAGGTCCATGGCAGTTCGAGGCTCGCCTTCGGTCCACCGTGATAGAGTTCACTGGTCGACAGTGGCTGCTCTGGTTATGACAGCCTAGACGGGCGTGGCCTAGGTCTGTCTATATCTTCGTCTCTTACTCACTTTATCGGGACTCCGATCCACCCTGGCCTGGACGGGCGAGGCCTAGGTCCAAGGCAGTCGGAAGCGCTTCTTCGGGGACATTTTCGATTTACAGCCTCGATCTGCTAGTCGGCCGTTGAGAGTTGTTGTGCCAGTCTCAGCCTTTCCGCACATTCGTCGCGTCGTACTCGCTGCATCATTCTAGTAAGGATGCAGTTGGCAGTATCCCATGTCTCTTGCGAGCTTAACATGTATTGGATTAGGCCTGCAGGGCTTACAGGCTCACCCAATCGTTGCTCGAGCATGTTCCTCTCATCCTGGAACCTGGTGCAGTTCATCAGCACGTGTTCGGCGTTCTAAGGTGCATCAACACAGTACAGACAGTTGGGGTGTTCCGCATGCTTGTACTTGTGGAGATATTCCCGAAAGCATCCATGCCCAGTGAGGAGCTGAGTCAAGTGGTGATTTACATCCCCGTGTTTCCTTTGTACCCAGGCACTCACTTCTGGTATCAGCTGGTACGTCCATCGTCCTTTTGTGGTTCTGCTCCACTCTTCTTGCCATTCTCTCAGACTGCTCTGCTTGATGCTTGCTATAAGCCGACCTCTATCTCCGCTCATATTGCGAAGATTTAGCACTGCTGCCGCTTCTCTTCCTTCGATATTTATCGGCTTCCGCCCTGCAATTTACTCCTGCTGCTTGATCAGAAACTGTTCGGAATGCGCAGCATATTCGAATGTTCATAATTCTGTGCGCTGAGTTGGGTCCACGCATGTAGGACTTAACGCTTGTAGCTTCCGCCCATATGGGGGCAGCATACATGAGGATTGATTTGCTCACAGATGCCAGCAGTGTCCTTGTTGGCTGCTTGGGGCCTCCGATGTTCGGCATTAATCTTGATAGTGCCGCGCCTACTCGTGCGGCTTTGTCCCCCGCGTACTTCAGATGTTCCCTGAAATTAAGTCGGTGGTCGAGCAGGACTCCAAGGTACTTAATATAGGGTTTGGACTCAATCTCATGATCGCCTACGCGGATAGTGATTGTCTCTACTTTCTTGCGGCTGCTCATCAGCACTAACTCAGTTTTGTGCTCTGCAAGCTCTAGTTCTGCAGTATGTAGCCATTGTTTCACATTTGCAGCAGTCTCGTTGCAGCGCTGTGTCACTTCTTTTAGTGTCTTAGCGACCACCACTATGGCGATATCGTCAGCGTATCCCACTATCGTCACCCCTTGCGGCTTTTGTATTCTAAGTACGCCATCGTACATTATGTTCCATAGAACCGGTCCCAATACCGACCCTTGAGGAACCCCTGCGGTTACCTTGTATGACTTCGGGCCCTCCTCCGTGTCATAAAGTAGCTTTCGATGGCTGAAGTAGCTTGCGATCACCCTTTGTATATATACGGGCACCTGTAGCTTGCCTAACGCGTCGGTTATTTGTTTCCAGCTCGCCGAGTTGAAGGCGTTTTTTACATCTAGTGTGGCCACAGCGCAGTATTGTTTTGTGCCACCCTTCCAGCGTGTTCCAGACAGCGCTCTGCGAGCACTTTCGCAGACCGCGTTGATAGCATCAACTGTGCTTCGCTTTTTCCTGAAGCCGAACTGCCATTCTGAGAGACCTGCTTTACCCTCTGTGTATGTCTCTAGGCGTGCACATATGATTTTCTCCAATATTTTGCCAGCTGTGTCTAGCATGCATAGAGGTCGGTATGAGGATGGTTCTCCTGGTGGCTTATCGCCTTTAGGGATAAGTACCAACCGCTGCCGTTTCCATATGCTAGGGAAGATTCCCTCTTTCAGACAAGCTGTGTACAGTTTGGTAAAATTCTCTGTGTTTACCTTGACTGCAGCTTTCAGTACAGTATTTGGTATCCCGTCAAGGCCTGGAGTTTTGTGGTTTTTCATGCCATCCGCTGCATCCAGTACTTCTTCATTTGTGACCGGGGGAATTTCTTCTTCTTCTCTTGGCAGCAAGCAAGAGGTCTGAGGATACTTCTGTGGGAAAAGGCCAGCTACGATCCTGCCCATGATGTCAGGGCAGATGGGTGGGATACCTGCTGTGCTTTTTAGCTTCTTAACGACTATTTTGTAGGCGCTTCCCCAGGGATTATTTTCTACGTCGTCAATCAGTTCCAGGAAAGCCTGGCTTTTGCTCTTTGCAATGGCTTTACGAAGTTCTTTTCTCTTCTCCTTGAATTCTCGTTGGATGCGTCGGAATTCGTTTTTACCTCTTGCTCTTTGATGTTTCCTGCGCAGTTTAAGGCATTCTCCTCGTAGCTCTGCGATAGTGCTGTTCCACCAATATATGGGCTCTCTTCCGTTTCCGCATCCTTTGCGCGGCATGGCTGCATCACAAGCGGTTGCCAGGAACCTCATTGTTTGCTTGGCTTGCTCCTCCGCCGTACCTTCCGCTATTGTCATGCTATCCAGCATATGCGCCAGCATCTCATCGTCTAAGTGATTTATTTTCCATCCATTTCTTTGTGCCTTCCGGGGGGGTTTCCGTAGTTGGAACCTACAAGGCGAGGCTATCTGGAACATTACCGCTCTATGGTCGCTATGGGTGTATACATCCGACACACTCCACTTAATTATCCTTGAGAGCGCCCTGCTCGCATACGTCAAGTCTATGATTGATCCACCTCTGCCATTACTAAATGTATGCGCGGTTCCGCGATTTAGGAGAACTAGATCGAGGTTGGCGAATGCTTCTAGTATCGCAACGCCTCTGCGCGTTGTTCTATTGCTACCCCATTCTACAGCCCAGGCGTTGAAGTCGCCGGCGACTACGATGGGTGCTTTGCCTCTAATATCGCCTGTTAAGCGGTCCAGCATTTCTTCGAATTCCAGCAATGAAGCGCTTGGTGCGGCATAGCAGCTATAGAAGTGGACGCCTCTAATTTTTGCATAGGCGAAACCTTGCTTCTGCCTTGTAGCTTTGTATTCAAAGGGGAGTCTTCCGCAGGTCCAGATACCTGCTTTCCCGGTTTCATCTACGACCCATTTGCCATTGCTAGTGTGGCTTCTATAGGGTTCGCTGATTAATACTACGTCCGCTTCTTCTTCGACCGCTGTTTGTGCAATTAGATCCTGTGCAGCTTCGCAATGATTTAAGTTAATCTGGATACACCTAATCATTGAGTTCCTTTCGCTTGTCTCGCTTTTTTGCGGGCTGGGCAAGCCAAGCTACCAGTCGGATGTCTGCTTTCGGTACTGCCTGCTGTCACGCATATAGCATACTTTGGCTCCGCAGAGCAGTTTTTGGCTAGGTGCCCTTTGTCACTACATCTTAGGCACATTCCCGAGCGGTCAACCTCGTTTGTACATTGTCTAGCTATGTGCCCATACTCCAGACACCTGAAGCATCGGGTTGGGCTGTTGCTCAGGCGGAGCCTGCAGCTCACCCAGCCGACTCGTATGTGACTAGCAGCGATGAGTTTCTTTGCGTCATCTATGGGCAAACTGATGCGCGCTGTCTGTGTTCCATCTCTAAAGGTGCGCATGGACTTGATTGCGCTCGTTCCTACGTTGGCAACTTCAGGAAATTGTCTGGAGATGGCTGCACAGATATCTTCTGGTGCCGTTACTTCATCCAGGTCGCGGCACTCGACTGTCGCCATATCGCACAGTGTTTTTACGCTGGCAGAGTTTTGCAGGGCCTGCTCCACTTCCTCCTTATATTTGCTGGTCGAGCCATGTGCTTTATCACTGAGCTCTATCAGCAGCTCTCCTTTTGCTGTTTTCCGGATTTTAGCCACATTCGCTCCTAGCTCTTACAGTTCCGGTTTTCCCTTCACCAGCTTCAGCATGTCAGCGTATGACATTTCTCCGGTTTTTGCTATTAGTATAGCATACGGCCGTCCACTTTTCACCATGCCTTGGCGCTCCGTTTGTCTTTTTGGCGGTTGCCTCTTCTTGTTCTCGGCGGGCCCCTTATGTTTTTTGGTGACCACTTTCCATTCATCCTCTTTGGCCTTTTGGGTGACCTTTTTAGGTGTGGCACCCTTTACTGGGACACTTTTATTTTTCTTCGCTGTGGGAGGCTGTTCATCGACTTCTCGCCTTTTTGCAGTTCCCTCTCCCGCATTTTTAATCACAGGCGATGTCTGTGAACTCTGGTTGGCGCTTTATATTAGGTTCACATCAGGTATGTATGTTTGTATGTATGTAGTGGAATCTAGTAATCAATTTTTCACCCACTTCCCGACTACTTAGAGATCTGAAACTTTGCATACATGCGTAACCACCATGACAATGCATGAATCAATAAATTTTATGGGCGTAGGATAAGGGGCGTGGCACTTTTTTATCAACTCTAGATTTGTGTATAACTTTAGAACTACACATCACACATCAATGAAACTCGGTAGGAACTTACTACATATCCATATCCTTCTACTGAGAAAATAAGACGGGCACTGGATAAGGGGGTGTGGCACCCCCCTACAAACAAAAGTTTAGATCTCGATTAGCTTTGGAACTAAAGGTCGTGCAGCATTGAAATTTCGTATGCAGTCGCCTCCTGGATGTGTCGTCCCACTGGTAAAATTTTATGGGCGTAGGATAAGGGGCGTGGCACTTTTTTATCAACTCCAGATTTGTGTATATCTTTAGAACTACACATCACACATCAATGAAACACGGTGGGAACTTACTACATATCCATATCCTTCTACTGAGAAAATAAGGGGGCACTGGATAAGGGGGCGTGGCACCCCCCATACAAACTAAATTTTTGATCTCGATTAGCTTTGGAACTAAAGGTCGAGCAGCATTGAAATTTCGTATGCAGTCGCCTCCTGGATGTGTCGTCCCACTGGTAAAATTTTATGGGCGTAGGATAAGGGGCGTGGCACTTTTTTATCAACTCCAGATTTGTGTATATCTTTAGAACTACACATCACACATCAATGAAACTCGGTAGGAACTTACTACATATCCACATCCTTCTACTGAGAAAATAAGGGGGGACTGGAAAAGGGGGCGTGGCACCCCATACAAACTAAATTTTTGATCTCGATTAGCTTTGGAACTAAAGGTCGTGCAGCATTGAAATTTCGTATGCAGTCGCCTCCTGGATGTGTCGTCCCACTGGTAAAATTTTATGGGCATAGGATAAGGGGCGTGGCACTTTTTTATCAACTCCAGATTTGTGTATATCTTTAGAACTACACATCACACATCAATGAAACTCGGTAGGAACTTACTACATATCCATATCCTTCTACTGAGAAAATAAGGGGGCACTGGAAAAGGGGGCGTGGCACCCCATACAAACTAAATTTTTGATCTCGATTAGCTTTGGAACTAAAGGTCGTGCAGCATTGAAATTTCGTATGCAGTCGCCTCCTGGATGTGTCGTCCCACTGGTAAAATTTTATGGGCGTAGGATAAGGGGCGTGGCACTTTTTTATCAACTCCAGATTTGTGTATATCTTTAGAACTACACATCACACATCAATGAAACTCGGTGGGAACTTACTACATATCCATATCCTTCTACTGAGAAAATAAGGGGGCACTGGATAAGGGGGCGTGGCACCCCCCATACAAACTAAATTTTTGATCTCGATTAGCTTTGGAACTAAAGGTCGTGCAGCATTGAAATTTCGTATGCAGTCGCCTCCTGGATGTGTCGTCCCACTGGTAAAATTTTATGGGCGTAGGATAAGGGGCGTGGCACTTTTTTATCAACTCCAGATTTGTGTATATCTTTAGAACTACACATCACACATCAATGAAACTCGGTAGGAACTTACTACATATCCATATCCTTCTACTGAGAAAATAAGGGGGCACTGGATAAGGGGCGTGGCACCCCATACAAACTAAATTTTTGATCTCGATTAGCTTTGGAACTAAAGGTCGTGCAGCATTGAAATTTCGTATGCAGTCGCCTCCTGGATGTGTCGTCCCACTGGTAAAATTTTATGGGCGTAGGATAAGGGGCGTGGCACTTTTTTATCAACTCCAGATTTGTGTATATCTTTAGAACTACACATCACACATCAATGAAACTCGGTGGGAACTTACTACATATCCATATCCTTCTACTGAGAAAATAAGTAGTTGGGCGTAGGATAAGGGGCGTGGCACTTTTTTATCAACTCCAGATTTGTGTATATCTTTAGAACTACACATCACACATCAATGAAACTCGGTGGGAACTTACTACATATCCATATCCTTCTACTGAGAAAATAAGGGGGCACTGGATAAGGGGGCGTGGCACCCCCATACAAACTAAATTTTTGATCTCGATTAGCTTTGGAACTAAAGGTCGAGCAGCATTGAAATTTCGTATGCAGTCGCCTCCTGGATGTGTCGTCCCACTGGTAAAATTTTATGGGCGTAGGATAAGGGGCGTGGCACTTTTTTATCAACTCCAGATTTGTGTATATCTTTAGAACTACACATCACACATCAATGAAACTCGGTAGGAACTTACTACATATCCATATCCTTCTACTGAGAAAATAAGGGGGCACTGGAAAAGGGGGCGTGGCACCCCATACAAACTAAATTTTTGATCTCGATTAGCTTTGGAACTAAAGGTCGTGCAGCATTGAAATTTCGTATGCAGTCGCCTCCTGGATGTGTCGTCCCACTGGTAAAATTTTATGGGCGTAGGATAAGGGGCGTGGCACTTTTTTATCAACTCCAGATTTGTGTATATCTTTAGAACTACACATCACACATCAATGAAACTCGGTAGGAACTTACTTACAACTTACTACATATCCATATCCTTCTACTGAGAAAATAAGGGGGCACTGGATAAGGGGGCGTGGCACCCCCCATACAAACTAAATTTTTGATCTCGATTAGCTTTGGAACTAAAGGTCGAGCAGCATTGAAATTTCGTATGCAGTCGCCTCCTGGATGTGTCGTCCCACTGGTAAAATTTTATGGGCGTAGGATAAGGGGCGTGGCACTTCTTTATCAACTCCAGATTTGTGTATATCTTTAGAACTACACATCACACATCAATGAAACTCGGTAGGAACTTACTACATATCCATATCCTTCTACTGAGAAAATAAGGGGGCACTGGAAAAGGGGGCGTGGCACCCCATACAAACTAAATTTTTGATCTCGATTAGCTTTGGAACTAAAGGTCGTGCAGCATTGAAATTTCGTATGCAGTCGCCTCCTGGATGTGTCGCCCCACTGGTAAAATTTTATGGGCGTAGGATAAGGGGCGTGGCACTTTTTTATCAACTCCAGATTTGTGTATATCTTTAGAACTACACATCACACATCAATGAAACTCGGTAGGAACTTACTTACAACTTACTACATATCCATATCCTTCTACTGAGAAAATAAGGGGGCACTGGATAAGGGGCGTGGCACCCCATACAAACTAAATTTTTGATCTCGATTAGCTTTGGAACTAAAGGTCGTGCAGCATTGAAATTTCGTATGCAGTCGCCTCCTGGATGTGTCGTCCCACTGGTAAAATTTTATGGGCATAGGATAAGGGGCGTGGCACTTTTTTATCAACTCCAGATTTGTGTATATCTTTAGAACTACACATCACACATCAATGAAACTCGGTAGGAACTTACTACATATCCATATCCTTCTACTGAGAAAATAAGGGGGCACTGGAAAAGGGGGCGTGGCACCCCATACAAACTAAATTTTTGATCTCGATTAGCTTTGGAACTAAAGGTCGTGCAGCATTGAAATTTCGTATGCAGTCGCCTCCTGGATGTGTCGTCCCACTGGTAAAATTTTATGGGCGTAGGATAAGGGGCGTGGCACTTTTTTATCAACTCCAGATTTGTGTATATCTTTAGAACTACACATCACACATCAATGAAACTCGGTGGGAACTTACTACCTATCCATATCCTTCTACTGAGAAAATAAGGGGGCACTGGATAAGGGGGCGTGGCACCCCCCATACAAACAAAATTTTTGATCTCGATTAGGTTTGGAACTAAAGGTCGTGCAGCATTGAAATTTCGTATGCAGTCGCCTCCTGGATGTGTCGTCCCACTGGTAAAATTTTATGGGCGTAGGATAAGGGGCGTGGCACTTTTTTATCAACTCCAGATTTGTGTATATCTTTAGAACTACACATCACACATCAATGAAACTCGGTAGGAACTTACTACATATCCATATCCTTCTACTGAGAAAATAAGGGGGCACTGGATAAGGGGCGTGGCACCCCATACAAACTAAATTTTTGATCTCGATTAGCTTTGGAACTAAAGGTCGTGCAGCATTGAAATTTCGTATGCAGTCGCCTCCTGGATGTGTCGTCCCACTGGTAAAATTTTATGGGCGTAGGATAAGGGGCGTGGCACTTTTTTATCAACTCCAGATTTGTGTATATCTTTAGAACTACACATCACACATCAATGAAACTCGGTGGGAACTTACTACATATCCATATCCTTCTACTGAGAAAATAAGGGGGCACTGGATAAGGGGGCGTGGCACCCCCCATACAAACTAAATTTTTGATCTCGATTAGCTTTGGAACTAAAGGTCGTGCAGCATTGAAATTTCGTATGCAGTCGCCTCCTGGATGTGTCGTCCCACTGGTAAAATTTTATGGGCGTAGGATAAGGGGCGTGGCACTTTTTTATCAACTCCAGATTTGTGTATATCTTTAGAACTACACATCACACATCAATGAAACTCGGTGGGAACTTACTACATATCCATATCCTTCTACTGAGAAAATAAGGGGGCACTGGAAAAGGGGGCGTGGCACCCCATACAAACTAAATTTTTGATCTCGATTAGCTTTGGAACTAAAGGTCGTGCAGCATTGAAATTTCGTATGCAGTCGCCTCCTGGATGTGTCGTCCCACTGGTAAAATTTTATGGGCGTAGGATAAGGGGCGTGGCACTTTTTTATCAACTCCAGATTTGTGTATATCTTTAGAACTACACATCACACATCAATGAAACTCGGTGGGAACTTACTACATATCCATATCCTTCTACTGAGAAAATAAGGGGGCACTGGATAAGGGGGCGTGGCACCCCCCATACAAACTAAATTTTTGATCTCGATTAGCTTTGGAACTAAAGGTCGAGCAGCATTGAAATTTCGTATGCAGTCGCCTCCTGGATGTGTCGTCCCACTGGTAAAATTTTATGGGCGTAGGATAAGGGGCGTGGCACTTTTTTATCAACTCCAGATTTGTGTATATCTTTAGAACTACACATCACACATCAATGAAACTCGGTAGGAACTTACTACATATCCATATCCTTCTACTGAGAAAATAAGGGGGCACTGGAAAAGGGGGCGTGGCACCCCATACAAACTAAATTTTTGATCTCGATTAGCTTTGGAACTAAAGGTCGTGCAGCATTGAAATTTCGTATGCAGTCGCCTCCTGGATGTGTCGTCCCACTGGTAAAATTTTATGGGCGTAGGATAAGGGGCGTGGCACTTTTTTATCAACTCCAGATTTGTGTATATCTTTAGAACTACACATCACACATCAATGAAACTCGGTAGGAACTTACTACATATCCATATCCTTCTACTGAGAAAATAAGGGGGCACTGGATAAGGGGCGTGGCACCCCATACAAACTAAATTTTTGATCTCGATTAGCTTTGGAACTAAAGGTCGAGCAGCATTGAAATTTCGTATGCAGTCGCCTCCTGGATGTGTCGTCCCACTGGTAAAATTTTATGGGCGTAGGATAAGGGGCGTGGCACTTTTTTATCAACTCCAGATTTGTGTATATCTTTAGAACTACACATCACACATCAATGAAACTCGGTAGGAACTTACTACATATCCATATCCTTCTACTGAGAAAATAAGGGGGCACTGGATAAGGGGCGTGGCACCCCATACAAACTAAATTTTTGATCTCGATTAGCTTTGGAACTAAAGGTCGTGCAGCATTGAAATTTCGTATGCAGTCGCCTCCTGGATGTGTCGTCCCACTGGTAAAATTTTATGGGCATAGGATAAGGGGCGTGGCACTTTTTTATCAACTCCAGATTTGTGTATATCTTTCGAACTACACATCACACATCAATGAAACTCGGTAGGAACTTACTACATATCCATATCCTTCTACTGAGAAAATAAGGGGGCACTGGAAAAGGGGGCGTGGCACCCCATACAAACTAAATTTTTGATCTCGATTAGCTTTGGAACTAAAGGTCGTGCAGCATTGAAATTTCGTATGCAGTCGCCTCCTGGATGTGTCGTCCCACTGGTAAAATTTTATGGGCGTAGGATAAGGGGCGTGGCACTTTTTTATCAACTCCAGATTTGTGTATATCTTTAGAACTACACATCACACATCAATGAAACTCGGTGGGAACTTACTACATATCCATATCCTTCTACTGAGAAAATAAGGGGGCACTGGATAAGGGGGCGTGGCACCCCCCATACAAACTAAATTTTTGATCTCGATTAGGTTTGGAACTAAAGGTCGTGCAGCATTGAAATTTCGTATGCAGTCGCCTCCTGGATGTGTCGTCCCACTGGTAAAATTTTATGGGCGTAGGATAAGGGGCGTGGCACTTTTTTATCAACTCCAGATTTGTGTATATCTTTAGAACTACACATCACACATCAATGAAACTCGGTAGGAACTTACTACATATCCATATCCTTCTACTGAGAAAATAAGGGGGCACTGGAAAAGGGGGCGTGGCACCCCATACAAACTAAGTTTTTGATCTCGATTAGCTTTGGAACTAAAGGTCGTGCAGCATTGAAATTTCGTATGCAGTCGCCTCCTGGATGTGTCGTCCCACTGGTAAAATTTTATGGGCGTAGGATAAGGGGCGTGGCACTTTTTTGTCAACTCCAGATTTGTGTATATCTTTAGAACTACACATCACACATCAATGAAACTCGGTGGGAACTTACTACATATCCATATCCTTCTACTGAGAAAATAAGGGGGCACTGGATAAGGGGGCGTGGCACCCCCATACAAACAAAATTTTTGATCTCGATTAGCTTTGGAACTAAAGGTCGTGCAGCATTGAAATTTCGTATGCAGTCGCCTCCTGGATGTGTCGTCCCACTGGTAAAATTTTATGGGCGTAGGACAAGGGACGTGGCACTTTTCAAGCAACTACACACTTGGGCTTCAGTTTATAACTATAGGTACACCAGGTACACCAGAAATCAATGAAAAACGATAGGAACTTACTCGCCGCGCCTTGCAAGCAAAACAACAACAACTCATCGCGCCACAAATATGCCACGAATATTAGGGTCGATCACAGCCGTATTATTTGTTAATTAAGGATATGACATATGACGATGGGAAACACTGTGAATACCCTAAATATTCTGTACTGCTCTGCAAGTTTTAAATTTTTTTGCGAAAAATTTCATAGCTCTAAAATTTAATTTATGGAAGACTAAAAAGTAGAAAATAAAATTATATAAAAAAACTTTTTAAAAATAAGCTTTAATTTATTTAATGTACTAAAAAGTAGAAAATAAGTTGTTTCCAAGTCACCTGTATCTTACTATTAATAAAAGCTTGTGCGCTCAATATCCATATTCAAAATATCTTTCATTACTAGATTCTATTTGCAAAAAATTATTTAAATAAAATATTGTGGTAACTGTTTGACAAATATTGAACACATGAGCGCCCCAAGCTTTTAGGGATAGTAAGATACAGGTGACTTGGAAACAACTTATTTTCTACTTTTTAGTACATTAAAGCTTATTTTTAAAAAGTTTTTTTTTATATAATTTTTTTTTTTTAGAAATTTTTTTTTTTTTTTTAGTAGGTGGAAAGCGCTCGAAAACCTCATGTAGTGCGGGGCCCGAACTCGCTAAAACCACCTCATGTCCGTACGGATAGATCCTCCCGGAACCACCGTTAGGTATTTCGTCGGAAGGCCGTAATGAGTATAATTACTCAAGCGTCAGTCTGTCGGTCAGTTCGTTGACTGTCCATTCGGGGTCGCCGGTGTTTGCGGCTGCATCGCGAGAGTGGATGCGTTCCATGTTACGCCCACGTTCGATGCGTCGAAGCGCTGTCATAATTTTCGCTGCCACTGTCTGGAAGGCTTGCCACTTCTGGGGTGTGTCACAAATGTGTGTGACTGTATTTGCCGTTGTTGGGGCCTCTCCGAAGGCCTCTGTAATCTCGGCTCGTTCGGCGTTGAAGCGCGGGCAATAGAGCAAGATGTGCCTGGCGTCTTCAATTTCATCTGGGCAATTGGGACAGAACGGGTCCTCCTCCATACTGGGTGGGGCATAGCAAGAGAAAAAGTAGATTCCCTCGAATTTTACCCAGGTGAAGCCAGTGTTTTTTTGTTAGCGTTCTGCATTGGTGCATCTTGCCCCCAAGTGTCCATATTGCGGCTTTCTTGGATGCGTCCGTTGTCCATTCGTTGCTATCTACATCGTGGTGCTGTTCGCACAGGAGGGCTAGATCAAACTGCTTCTCGACAATCGTCTGCTGCAGAAGGTCCTGTGCTGCAATGCAGTGGTTAAGGTTTAGTTGAACGATTTTCATCGATGATCTTTCCTAACCGCCTTCTTACGTGCTGGGCAGTGTCGCGTGTGTGTGTGTGTGTGTGTGTGTGTGTGTGTGTGTGTGTGTGTGTGTGTGTGTGTGTGTGTGTGTGTGTGTGTGTGTGTGTGTGTGTGTAGGTGACAAAATCGGATTAATATGAAAAAGTTGTTGGTGAAGTTTGATCAACTTTAATGGCAGACATTTATAAATTGCACTAATGTGAAAGGTATTGCGACAGTTTGCTCTTAGATAGGCAAAAGTTGCTCACAATTTAAGAATAGTTTGACGATGGTTGATCAAGTTTGCACTCTTGCACAATCATTTAAGCTGGCCTTCAAGAGGGTTGCACTTCATTTTGATGTCTTCAATTTTGTAGCTGTACAAACCTTTTAGAAAAGCATGAATAGCTTCATAACCTATAAGGCCTTACAGCGACTCGTATTTGAAGAGCAAGCCGTTGTCCTTTGAAAATTTCTATGAGAGTTGCTTTTATCGAGCGTTAGTTCAGAAGTAGAAATGCAATTTTTTAAATCATTTGATTACACTTTCAAAAACAACAAAGAATTCATTTCTCTGCACATGCAACTCAATTGCCCGTGCTACCCATTTGATCCTTTGACCCTTTGACGCTTTGACATGTCATGGCAGTTGATTGTGTATTGTTTGTGTGTGTGCATTGTGCTTGCCCCACGGCAGCTCGTTACCGGTAGCAGCCATTTTCACAACTAAAACATACACAAACACATGCAGACAAAGAATTCCTTCATTATTTATTTACAATGCAATATTATATGCTTCTTCTTCTTCTTCTTGTGTTGCAACGGAAGCTGCAGCATTGCATGAAATTGATGGTGCAACTTGCTCGAGCAGCCCTTGCTCATGTTAAGAAAGCTGCCAGCAGCAGCAGCGGCAGAGATCTACATTAACCTTCTTGCCATGGCAGCAGGAGCAGGGTCACGCTGTGATAAGTGCGCATCTTGGAAACGCTTGACTACGCTCGGCAGTCGCTGCTCAAATTAAGGCAGTTGCTGCCACTTCCGTTGCTTGACTCCAATGAAGCGCAGCGGAAAGAAAATAATTAATTATCAAAATATGTGCAGATGTTGTTTGTGTAGATGAAGTTGTTTAAAAAGCGCAGAAAAATAATGGAGAAAGAGTTGAAAATATTTTGGGAAACATTAAATCTCAACATAAAGAAAGCAAAACACATTGAAAAATCTAACAGAAATAAATTTTATGCGTAGCTTGTTCTTTGGTAAAGGATCTCAAAGGACAGCTAATGAAGAGTTTCCACTTTGGGAAAAACTAGAGAACTTCAACTGCTGATATAAAGGTATAGCAATTTAAAGAGAACAAGGAGAGAAAAGCTTTTCGAGATTTAAGTAGATAATGCATTATACATAAAAGTGGCATTTGCTTATGCTTGCTTGAAACCAGAAATATTAAGTTAACTGTTGCTGAAATTTAGTGAAATATTTGTATGGCCGGATTTTCCGAAGTAAGAATTTTGCTGGCTTAAAAGAAATATTAGCCAAGATTAATATTTTTATATTTTATTTATACTTTCAAGGACCGATCCTAAAATCAATCTGGTTACCTTGAATTATCAGCAATCTAAATGATCTGAATTGTTTTCTGCAATTTTATGATAGTTAAATAAAGAACTATATAAAACATTACCAATCTTCAAAATCTAATCAAATTCTTCTTAAATTTACTGATTTTACAATAAAAAATTTAAAAGACATTTAATCAAGCCGCTGCTAACTTAATGCTTAGCCAACTTTCACTTAAATCAAGTCAATTCTTTACTCATTTTTTCGCTTCTTGGCACTAGAAATTAGTATAGTGCTTTTCTAAAATTCAAAAAGGAATTTCTTCGCAAATCCTTGCACATCAATTATGCAGAACGCCTCATTTGCGCGACAACTGCCATTAAGAGCAACAGCAACATTTGCACATCATGAAATTCCCGAAAAGGCGATGAAAGCACAATCGAGAAAATCGTCGGCACAGAAGCCGTGCTCATAAAATGCAGTTGGATTCGTCCTTGTGAAGAGGCACGTAACTGTAATTTGCATGCAGGCCAGTTTTGATGGTTGCACGGCTGAACAGCACATTTACATTTTCGGACGACTAAAACCCAAATGTGTGCTTAACAGGGGGGAAGGGGGAGGGGGGATGGTGGACAGTTGGCCATCGTCAGCAGTTGCCCTACTCGAACAGCTGTGCTCCAGCATTTGAGGCTGCAGGCCAAATGCATTGTTGCCACACAAATTTTGCCAGTTTGCTGTTTCGTGCATTTACTTCAAAAGTTTTGGATTCTAATGCAAAAAAATGGTAAATGCAATTTCAGGAATTTAAACTGCCTGAATTTATGGAACTTCGCCAGCTTGAGGCGAACATGAAGTTATGTGGTAAATTGTTTAGACTGACAGTGAGATACAGCCGCAAGCACTGATATATTGAAGCAAACTTTTATGGGAATGTAAACGTATTTAGTAATAAAAGCAGTGATTTCAAAAGGAAACCAGTTTTTACTGTTCAATTGTTATAGTATGCTACCGAATCTTGTTTTTTTTTGGTCGAAGCCGAAGCTGAACTGAACTTTGGACAAGTTGGAATTTTGGCCGAAGCCGAAGCTTAACCGAAAAATTGCCAAACATCAAGCTGAACATCACAAAGATATCATATAATATTTTTTGTTAATCGCCAACGAACGCCATCTAGCGTAAGCCGCTCGTACTTATGCAAACCGACATACAGATTACTAAAGCCACCTTTTGGAAATTAATGCATTTCCTTTTGCTACGAACTGATATTTGCTATAGAGCCATTTAAGCAGATTAGAGACGAAACTCCTTTGGCATGCGTGATATGTAAGTAGGTGCAGATATACAGATATTTTGGTTGAAAAATCTGTAACTTTGCCATACATGTTGTTTTTGAAAATATCAAAATTTTTTTAGAGCGAAGCACAAAAGCAAAACTGACAATTCAAGAAAGTCTGTGCGCGTCTGCTTTTGTTTTCCATTTCTTGCCTACGAACTGGTCTCTGATTATTGCAAGTACTTGCCTCAGAAGTTAGACTACTAATTCTGTTAATTATGAGTGCAGTGATGAAAATTTATTTGAGAAAAAAAATGCAATTTTATATAAGACGTGCTCAACTACTTGCACTTTGTATTTAATTATGCGCCCACAGAAGCTGCATTTTCTTTTCTTTCAGCAATCTGGCTTGCAAACATTTCCGCAACTTTTCCACTTACCGCGCTCCATGGCCATTCTTATATCACTGCTTTTCTGCCGCACAGTTTGAAGTTGATCGCACTTCAACGAATTACGTCTTACCGCCAGTGGCACGCGCTCAAGCTGCACTGTGCCGGACCGTGACCATGTTGGGATTTTGAGGCGCTGGCAGCAGTTGCGCCTTTTTGGGCCTTCCCTTTTCTGCTCGTCTGGTTGGACTGGCTCTCAGATGAATGCAGACAAAATGCGAGACAAAGTGGCGCGGAAAAGTGCTGGAGAGTGGGCAGCTGAACGGGGTAGACTTGGGGTGGAAACTGTGCATTCCTTTTGTGGCTGTCGTTTGTGTTGGAATGCGCACAGATTTGCTTTTAACTTTTTTCAAAGATTTTCTTTTAAGCGCTTTTTTTGCTGTTGCTTGAAAGACAAAAATGTGCGACCAAGAATCCTTAAGGCATGCCAGTTTACAAGCAGGCTGCGCTAGATTGCTTAAGTATGTATGTGCTTAGTACAAAATGTTGTTGTCTGCTGGCGGCGTGAGCATATAAAATTGTCATTTGCAAAGATTTTGCTGGTAAGTATTTTAAGTCAGGAAATATTATATATTAAAATAGCACACTTCTGCACACTTCTTCAAACTTTAAAGTAAATAATATTTCAGTGCAGATTTTTTATATATGTAGGTTTGTAATAGCTTTTTAGAGCTTGTTGATTAATAAATCCAATTATGTTTCGATTTCAATGCTGCCATTATTTAATTATCTACGGTGCTGGTGTGACTCAGTGCATAAGTGCTCGGTTCCTGATATTATTATGCATATGTATGTATATATGTATAAGGTTTCTCAATAAAGTAGTTGAAATAGTCATATAGTTCGAGCAAATTTAAATAGTTCGCCTTTCTGTGTGGTGGCACTGTTGCTACTTGCAACACCCTCTGCGACTTCCGCCTTCATTCCGCTCATCAGTTCCGTTCAATGACGTGCGAATAATTGATGAAATCCTCACTATCATGCGGCACTTCATTCATTCCGTTTCAATGCGCGCCATTGGGTTTGATTGGAACTGACGCTGGTGCTGTTGCACCGTTCCCGCGACGTGTTATTGTCCTGCCTAATTGCCCGAACAGCAGCGTTCCATTAATTGTATTTCTGTGGTCATATGCAATAACGACTTAAGTCGAAAACAACTGTTTCGAGAAAATGCAATTCGAAAATTCGAAAACAAGTGTGCACATCAACATAAGTGCATGTGTTTTTTTTAAATAACTTTTTTTCTGAGATGGGTACAGATACCGGGGTTTGAACAAAATATGCGCATCAACGTCAGGAATACAGTGGTAACGTCAACTCAATTTCGTCTTAAGTCGACTTAAGTCGTTATTGCATATGACCACAGATTTACGTTAATGGGCGTGCAAACTCCTCGTTGGCTGCCAAACGTAAAATTACATACACTGTTGATTATTGTTATAATTGTGAGTGCTATTGTTGTTGTTGTATATAATGTGTCTGTCGTTTTGTTGTTGTAGTAGTTGTGCCTGTTTCTGTTGCATAATTAATATCGTTGTCTATAGATTTGTGCATTTCAAATAAAATTCCATGTACTTTTATAAAAAAGTTAAGTTTGTTTGTCTTTTTGTTATGACATATCAAATAATTCTTCAGGCAATGATGGCTGATCTGTTGACATACATATGTTAGGTTAGGTTGGGTTAGGTAAGGTAAGTTAAGTTAAGCTAAGGTAAGCTAAGGTAAGATAAGGTAATGTAAGGTAAGCTAAGGTAAGATAAGGTAAGGTAAGTTAAGGTAAGCTAAGGTAAGATAAGGTAAGGTAAGTTAAGGTAAGCTAAGGTAAGCTAAGGTAAGATAAGGTAATGTAAGGTAAGCTAAGGTAAGATAAGGTAAGGTAAGTTAAGGTAAGCTAAGATAAGGTAAGGTAAGTTAAGGTAAGTTAAGTTAAGGTAAGTTAAGTTAAGTTAAGGTAAGGTAAGGTAAGGTAAGCTAAGATAAGCTAAGGTAAGATAAGGTAAGGTAAGCTAAGGTAAGATAAGGTAAGGTAAGTTAAGGTAAGCTAAGATAAGGTAAGGTAAGGTAAGCTAAGGTAAGATAAGGTAAGGTAAGTTAAGGTAAGCTAAGATAAGGTAAGGTAAGTTAAGGTAAGGTAAGTTAAGTTAAGGTAAGTTAAGTTAAGTTAAGGTAAGGTAAGGTAAGCTAAGATAAGGTAAGGTAAGATAAGGTAAGGTAAGGTAAGGTAAGCTAAGGTAAGATAAGGTAAGGTAAGCTAAGGTAAGATAAGGTAAGTTAAGGTAAGTTAAGTTAAGTTAAGGTAAGCTAAGGTAAGATAAGGTAAGGTAAGTTAAGGTAAGCTAAGATAAGGTAAGGTAAGGTAAGCTAAGGTAAGATAAGGTAAGGTAAGTTAAGGTAAGCTAAGATAAGGTAAGGTAAGTTAAGGTAAGTTAAGTTAAGGTAAGTTAAGTTAAGTTAAGTTAAGGTAAGGTAAGGTAAGGTAAGCTAAGATAAGCTAAGGTAAGATAAGGTAAGGTAAGGTAAGGTAAGCTAAGGTAAGATAAGGTAAGGTAAGCTAAGGTAAGATAAGGTAAGTTAAGGTAAGTTAAGTTAAGTTAAGGTAAGCTAAGGTAAGATAAGGTAAGGTAAGTTAAGGTAAGCTAAGATAAGGTAAGGTAAGGTAAGTTAAGGTAAGCTAAGATAAGGTAAGGTAAGTTAAGTTAAGTTAAGGTAAGCTAAGGTAAGGTAAGCTAAGATAAGCTAAGGTAAGATAAGGTAAGGTAAGTTAAGGTAAGCTAAGGTAAGATATGGTAAGTTAAGGTAAGTTAAGTTAAGTTAAGGTAAGCTAAGGTAAGATAAGGTAAGGTAAGTTAAGGTAAGCTAAGGTAAGATAAGGTAAGTTAAGGTAAGTTAAGTTAAGTTAAGGTAAGCTAAGGTAAGATAAGGTAAGGTAAGTTAAGGTAAGCTAAGGTAAGCTAAGGTAAGATAAGGTAATGTAAGGTAAGCTAAGGTAAGATAAGGTAAGGTAAGTTAAGGTAAGCTAAGATAAGGTAAGGTAAGTTAAGGTAAGTTAAGTTAAGGTAAGTTAAGTTAAGTTAAGGTAAGGTAAGGTAAGGTAAGCTAAGATAAGCTAAGGTAAGATAAGGTAAGGTAAGGTAAGGTAAGCTAAGGTAAGATAAGGTAAGGTAAGCTAAGGTAAGATAAGGTAAGTTAAGGTAAGTTAAGTTAAGTTAAGGTAAGCTAAGGTAAGATAAGGTAAGGTAAGTTAAGGTAAGCTAAGATAAGGTAAGGTAAGGTAAGTTAAGGTAAGCTAAGATAAGGTAAGGTAAGTTAAGTTAAGTTAAGGTAAGCTAAGGTAAGGTAAGCTAAGATAAGCTAAGGTAAGATAAGGTAAGGTAAGTTAAGGTAAGCTAAGGTAAGATATGGTAAGTTAAGGTAAGTTAAGTTAAGTTAAGGTAAGCTAAGGTAAGATAAGGTAAGGTAAGTTAAGGTAAGCTAAGATAAGGTAAGGTAAGGTAAGTTAAGGTAAGCTAAGATAAGGTAAGTTAAGGTAAGTTAAGTTAAGTTAAGGTAAGCTAAGGTAAGATAAGGTAAGGTAAGTTAAGGTAAGCTAAGATAAGGTAAGGTAAGGTAAGTTAAGGTAAGCTAAGATAAGGTAAGTTAAGGTAAGTTAAGTTAAGGTAAGCTAAGGTAAGATAAGGTAAGGTAAGCTAAGATAAGCTAAGGCAAGATAAGGTAAGGTAAGTTAAGGTAAGCTAAGGTAAGATAAGGTAAGGTAAGGTAAGTTAAGGTAAGCTAAGATAAGGTAAGGTAAGTTAAGGTAAGTTAAGTTAAGTTAAGGTAAGCTAAGGTAAGATAAGGTAAGGTAAGCTAAGATAAGCTAAGGTAAGATAAGGTAAGGTAAGTTAAGGTAAGCTAAGGTAAGTTAAGGTAAGGTAAGTTAAGTTAAGGTCAGGTAAGGTAAGGTAAGGTAAGGTAAGGTAAGGTAAGGTAAGGTAAGGTAAGGTAAAGTAAAGTAAAGTAAGGTTAGTCTAGATTCAAGTGACTGCTTTTGCAAACATAGTCCAAAATAGTCCCATTGTGATACTTCCGGACTACTTTCGTACAAACTTGAATATATGCACTTCATAGCCGTGAGCAAATTTTTAGTGCATTAAATTTTTTTCATCAATTAGTTCTGTCCTCAAAAGTTGGTGTTCCAACCGCCGCCGGTTTGACTATGGCAAGTTCCTCTAACATGAATTACAACTTACTTTTCCGCGTTTACAAGGAAATCTTCTCAATGCAAAATTTTTAGAGAACATTTATTTTGTATTCCTTTTTTTCCCTTCTTCTTAATTTTTCTCTCTAACTTGTCACTACTTCATTTTTGTAACACGCGCTTCAATAAACCACCTTATTTGAAATACTCTGTTCAAAAGAGCCATCTTATTTTAGTCTATCTTGAACACTGGAAAAAGAGAAAATGTGTCGTTTTCGGTACTCCTTGACGATAGTTTTCATCGCTTAACTAGTACATAAGTAGTACTTACTTATATGATCATTAAAACGCTTTGGCCTCACATAGAAGCTGTCTCCAGGCTGCATCTGCTTTGTACGTACTCTCTACAGTTCCTGCTTTCAAGCTTATATGCAAAAGGTTTCTTCCAGTTAAGGTCCCTCTACTTCGCCGACCCTCAACCTTTCCAGCAAACATCTTCTTGTCTGTGGCATTGTCTTTAATTTTTTAGTTTTTTCGCTGATTGTGCTTTAGTTTGTTCTCTCTTGACACAGATATCGAACAATTATCCGGTTGACTATGAGAAAAACAACCATATATTGAAATTAAATAACATAGTGTCTGATTTTATTATGCCCGCTTTGATACTCTCGCTTCAATAAATTATTTCTGCATGTCTTTACACTCTTCATCAATTGAGCTTCTTTTTTCTGGGTGCCGATCAATTGCAAGTCGCCTTCTCCAAGTTCCGCACAACGTATAAACATTTTCGACATTACATGCGCGTGCACTAATCTTGATGCCACCAAGGAACCGATTCATGTGCTGCCACTGAACATGACAGCCAATGAATGAAGCCAGCACAGTTTATGCTGCAGTTCAGCAGGCCAAACGGGGCTGGCAACTCTTTAACTGGAGCGTCTCGTGAGTGGTTCTGAAGTGCGTTTACGTGCACGCAAGCCGTGGGGAAGCTGCGCGGCGGTCTTCCTCCAGCTTGATGCTGATGTTGCCAGACATGCACGCCAGCCTATTTAAGCATTACGTGCAACAATCATTTATGATGTTATCCCGGACGATTGCTTCGGGTGATTAAAGACGCTCATTGCTGCAGTTTGCCAGCAGCGTGTAGCAGCATCCTCGCCGCGTCAAAATCGCGTGTCTTAAACGCATTCATTCGGGAATTCGCAGGCACATAAGTAAACACTCAAAGTGCTTCATCGAACGAACATGACTCGACCTGCTGTCAATTCGTGATGGTACTACATATTGATTTCTCACGTTGGGAACAGCGGCGCTGCACATCATGGCGCAAGTGCTTGGCAGAGAGATACGCCGCAGCATGATCTCGGAACATTTGGATGCTTGAGACTGCAGGCGATATGTGAAGTGTCTATGTACATAAGTGCATGCCGTCTGTGGCGTATCATGATTTCGGAAATACGTTGAAATAGACATGAAAAAGCGGAAATGTGAGTAAAAATTGTGGGCGTGAGTGCGGGCTTTTGCATAAAAATTGTATTTTTTGGCATAGCAGAAAATATTGAACTCAACTCATTTTTCACAGTTGGCAATTCAAATACATTTAGGGTATTCACAGTTTCCTTCTAAATTTCCCATCTGGTAACTTCAGCACGATAGTAAAATAAAACTCTGAGCGCCCCTGTTTCGTGGACCATTCTTAATTTGCCACAATCGCATTACAAGTGTTTTCTAAAGCGATTATTAAGGATTTATTACTCTCGCAAAAAGCAATATTCCATCAAAATGGAAGTAGTGTGTGATTATTCTCTGCGAATTCAATAAAATTTGCTTAAAATCTGTTTCCATTTTCGCGAATAAAACAGCCGATGAGAAATGCCAGCTTATCACGAAAGAAAAACACGATCCAACGCATGGCAATTTTTTCAACTAGTGGTATTTTTGGTTTGCGTGCAAAGCAACAACAAAAAAAGTTGCCAAATGTCAAAGTGGTTTAATTTAGCAGGCGGCAAGGAAAGCACACTAGATAGCATGGAACTGTGAACTCACCAATTATGATATTATCTTTCTTAATCAAATGGCAGAACTACCCTCTCGAACCCGTTCGAATTTAGTTTCTTCTTGCCCGTCTGTTCATGAATTTTTCGAAATATTGAACTATATCTTCGAAGCCGATTAAGCTATAACTATGTAAAAAACTTTTGGAATTCATGGACGTAGCCCTTTTTAACGATACCCTACGAGATATATTCAGCAAAAAAATTTTTCTAAGATAGCTCATTTTAAATTTACAAAAAATAGACAAAGTAATATTTCGAATATATGCACAGCATTGCAGTACTTTAATGCAATTTCAAATCGTGGCATAAATTATGTACGCTGCAGCAACATTTTGCGCAATATGGCAACATAAATTCTAAACATGATCCAACATGAAATGTTGCCATTTGCATTGCCTTGCCGCGGCGTACAATGAACAAATTGAAATTTCCAGCGGAAATTAATTGGAAATTAAAAGCGCTCCGACATTTTCCATGAGTTGCATATCATATGCCAAACATTGCAATGGTAATTGCATGAAAATCGAATATCAAGTCTAATTGATTTGGCAAGAACAAGGCCAAAGAGTGGCGGCAACAGCTGCAATTAAACAAGCCGCTAACAAGCTGCCAAGCAATTGAGAACTGCTGCTCTGTTAAATCGATTATATTACACATTTTCTATTGGTAGTAAGTGCTGAAATTTATTCGACTTTTTATGCCATTGTTTTCAATAAAAAGCAAGCCATTTGATATTTGGCAGCGTTTTTTTTCAGTTTAGCTGTTAAAATGAAATTAAATCTGCTTGGCATGTAAATAAATATTTACAACTATTCGTAGTATTTTTACTAGAAAGATGTGTACTAGAAAAACAACAAATATTCCAACTTCTGCTTGCGTTGTTGCAAAATATTGCAAATAAAATTTGCATATTGATTCAAGTGTTTTAGTGATAATACCACATTTGAACGTGTCATCTGAAATAGATTGTGACACCAATATGATTGCAACATACACACTTATATGCTATTTGAGGTTAACTGGCTTTATTGCATATCCTTTTAATGCATTAACCCTCTAACCGGCCAATTTTTGTTTTTGATGAAAAAATTACCATATACTAATTAATATGTAAGAAACAAGAATATGAAGTCAGATTTAAAAAAAAATCAATAGGTATCCCTCCAGGTGCAAAAAGGTGTACCCCGCCTTTAGGCGGGCTTGCCTGTTACAGCGTAAAAAAATGATGATTAGTCCATAGTAAGTTTTATTTAAAAAAAAGTTTTACTTCAAAACATTTGAAATAAAAAGGTCATAAATATAAATTATATGATTATAAATGATATAAAAAATTTATGGTTTAGCGAATATCAGCTGGGGGCGCATAAGTTCGCCTATCAGCAGTCCTCATTTTAGGACTTGTAGTTGGTGATATACGCACTGTTTTATTTTTTCATTCGATAATGAGCATAACACATAAGTAATTTCTACTCGGAAATCAGGCAATTTCAAATCATGTCTGCACTTAGGGTCTGAATCGTGAATACGATGATGGAGTAAGTACGCATTTACGACAGTCATGTCCTGTATGTGATAAAATAAGCGCAATGTAAATTTTTTTGGTCTTCAGACGAATGTGACAGCGCCCTAATAAGCCATTATATCACGACCAACCGTGTGAAAGCTATACTCTTTCACAATTTTTGGGAAGTCGATTTCTACGTATAATTTTTGTTTTCTATCAAAACAGTGGCGTTTAGTCCTTGAGCGGTGGCAGCGAAAGTGCGAGATGGCTAAACACCAGCATAAGTAGAAACTAGTCGTACACATTTTGTATCTTTCCACAGTATAGAGGATATGTTAACAGCAATAACATTGCTCAGAAATTCTTCTGAATAGCCCCGTCCTTAATTTTTTACATCAATGTCCTTCAAAAGATTACAATTCGAAATTAGACGGAATAGTAGATTCATCGTATATTTCTGATGATGATGATGATCACGCCCTTTTCTTTCATTGGGACCATTGTTACACAGCAAGACAAATCTGGCTTACGATCAACCAGAGCAGATCCAGTGAATTGATCCTACTAAACAAACCCTCCATAGGGATTGCCGTAGGAATCATAACCGGGCCCTGCCTCATTGGTCAACATGCCAACAGACTGGGACTGCTGTACAATGACTTCTGCAGAAGCTGCAGAGACGAAGACTGTGAGGTATCTGTTGAACACCTCCTTTGCAAATGCCCAGCGCTAGCAAGAACGCGCTTTCGATTCCTAGGACATTACTTCCTGAGCTGTCTAGCAGACTTGGAAAAAACGCCACCAGGACATATCGACAAATATACCAGAGCCACAAAGTGGCTCCCATACATGGGAAGTGTATAGCGGAAAACCCCCCACGTGGTAACACAATGGGCCTTCTGGCCTAAGTGATGTCCTTGAGACGACCACTTAACCTACCTACCTACCTGAGTAGATGCTGTGTGAGTGTGCTTCCTTTACGGTACTTAATATTTATGGAGGATGAGAGAAGGTCAATGCCGTCAATGCCACTAGAACTTGTTAAATGCCGTATATAATTATCTAGTTGTGCAAAAGCTTCATTGGATATTTGAATATCAGGATCTATAATACTGTCATCGCTGTCTAAATTATCCTGGCTTACACTATTTTCATCTGCAGAACCATCATTATCTATTACATATTTAATCAATTTTTGAGTAGTTTCTTCGCTCATAAGCCATAAATTGAAACGTTTACGATTAGTTTCCGTGTTCACAACTATGAAACAATTATTTCTAATTGCCCTAGAAATAATTATAGAGATAAAATATATAAAATTATTTATGAGTATAATTTGCATACTTGGAAAAAAAGAATATTTTTTTTACCGGGAACAGGCAACTCCGCCTTTAGGCGGGGTGCACATTTAGCTTATCAGAAGCTTATTTTTTTGGGAATATACACAACAAAAGTTATAGTATGTAAGATAAACACCGTAGCTATACAGTGATAATTTTTTAGTAACAATTGAAGCCCGATAACTAATTTTTTTGAATTTTTGAATATTCTCTTCACGGTCAAATAATTTTTTTCTTCATTTCACACGAATTTTCGACTTCGATTGATCACAGATGCTTGTATCAATGCGCTAAGAACATAAAAATTATATATTTACGTTGCTTTAGCATATTTCCACATAATTGCGTAGTTATAAAGGTGAAAATTCATAACGACGCTACGCTATTGCTGTTTTGCTTAACCCCGCCTTTTGGTGCCATTGCCGGTTAGAGGGTTAAATTATACTAATTGATTTTGATTGCCTGCTTTGCTGAACTAAACTGCGATTTAATGCAATTTGCTAATTTGCATTAGCAGTGTTAATAGCAGAGGACATATGTATGTATCTGTGTGTGTTCTTTACATAAAACCAACAAAATTAATTAATTATAACAGCTTGTAAGAAGGCTATATATATCTCAAGCTTTTGCAAGAGCAATTTACTATTGCAATGAATCTGCATTTAATTGCAGAAAGCCGCACAAATTTAAGAGCTTTTAAAGCAAATACGGCTTAATATGAGCACTAATTGCTCGAACTAAATGTCTAAAATACAGCAACTACATTACATTAAATCAAAAATAAGCATAATAAGCCGCAAATTTCGAACTATTGCTTGGACTCTGCTGCTCTTCCATATCGAGCAATTTCAATTTCAACTTCAAAATAAAGCAGCCTGCCTGTCTTGTCTGCTTTATGAATGTCAATGATTGCCTGCAACATGGACTAACAGCCTAGTACTAGGCAGCATTGCTTATCGAATATGGCTACTTCGGCACGTGAACGGCATGCGAAAGCGTCCAAGTGACAGGCGCATGAGTAGGATAACGTAGATTGCCAGGCGAGCAGCTACGGAGCAGGCAGCAATGCTAAAAGCCAATTGTTAAGTCAACATGACAGCCGAACAACATGCGACAGTGCGCGCAAAAAAATCGACACTGACAGCTTTGAGTGTCATGTTGACAAGAGTAAAAAAAAAAAAACGAAACGTCAAGTAGGAATTAAAACGTGCCACTGTCATTGCTGTCTGGCAATGCCATGGCAACAAGTTTAAATGAGCAGCGGCCAAGCGGGTTCAATCTCGCTGTACCTCTAAATATATAAAATATATGCTCATTGTCGGCGAGTTGTATGTGAAGGGACATGCGCGATGGCCTGCTTGGCTTGTGTCAGCTGCAATGAAGTCGTTAAAAATTTAACAGCAAAGAGTTCAGCAAACCTTCATTGCAAAATGCGTCGGAGCCAGTGGGAGGCTCTAAGGAAGTTAGCTTAGTAAATTTATTTATGCATAGAATAAAGCTTATAAAAAGAACAGACAAGTGTGAGTAGGGCTCGTTCAAACAGAGTTCCGTACTAGAAATATCTTTAGCGAGAAATATTAAATATGTACTAGAAATACCTTTTCAAATGTCTTTAGCGTTCGAATTAAATTTTTCCCCGCCCGTCTGTCCAATAAATTTAAGTCCTTTCTTTCTTCTAAGCAGCTCCAAAAGATAGAGAAACATCAGCAATTTCTTACTGACGGAATTTTTTGCTGAATATAAAATAAAAACAGTATTTCGAAAATATTCATAGTAATGCAGTAATCCATAACTAAATACCTCTAAGCCTGA
The DNA here is from genome assembly GCA_963457695.1 of Neria commutata. Taxonomy (NCBI): domain Eukaryota; kingdom Metazoa; phylum Arthropoda; class Insecta; order Diptera; family Micropezidae; genus Neria; species Neria commutata. The sequence goes on along the minus strand of OY735247.1, from coordinate 37,614,791 downwards.
TTTGATCAAAATTTTAGATTGAGAAGCCAGGCTTTTATATTCGACGAGCTGAAGAGTTTTTTCTTGCTCTCGGAAGTTGTCTTCTCTTTAATAAGTCTCTTACATGTGTTAAATGAAACTGCCAGCATACAATCATTCATACACACACACAGACACACACGGGACGAGAACAACGCAACAATGAGAGAGCAGCATCAATTGCCAAGTGGCAAGTACGCTGGGAGTCTTCTCAGAAAGGGAGATGGACTTATAAACTCATTCCCAATATCGGAAGATGGCTGAACCGCAAACATGGCGAAAACAACTACCACCTCACCCAATTTCTAACGGGCCATGGTGGCTATCGAAGCTACCTCTATCGTTTCGGTCACGATGACTCACCACTGTGCCCGACATGTGATGAAACAGTTGAGGACCCTGGGCATGCGCTATTTGAATGCCCGCGATTTGAAGCAGTTAGGAATAGGTTGAGAACAGCAACTGGCACTCTCCTAAATCCGTACAACATCGTGGAAGTAATGCTGAAGTCACAAGATGCATGGAATGCGATTTGCGAAGAAATTGCGTCGATACAAAAGGAGCTTAGATACGCAGAGAGAGCACAGAATCGTGTTAGACTAGATGCTGAACGAAACAGGTGAGCAGCAGAAATGCTGAATCCGTCCTCCCGAAGTAATACTTTGCGGTGGTTCCGGGGGGATCCAAGGGTTTGGAGTGGGGTGTTTTTTTAGTGCGGTTCGAATCCCACACTACTCTGCCGCGGGGGGCAGCGTGTCTTCGGCGGTTTTTTCACCTCAATAAAAAAAAAAAAAAACACACAGACACACACACACATGCTATTTAATAATTAGTAATAAGCTGCTCTTGTGATTGCCTTAAGGTTATGCATGTATTGTTTTGAGCGCGTGTGTGTGTGCGTGCTATCTTTAATGCACTTCGTTTTGCGTAGCGTGTGCGCTGAAATACACAGGCACACACACACAACCACACTCATTCATATACTCACACATACAGTCGTAAAACACGTTTCCGCTTCGAAGGATAATTGCATATTACTCTTTTATTTTCGCCTGCTTTGTGCTGTGATCCGTTGGCTTGAAATGTTTTATTTAAAAAAGCATACATTTATAAAAGGAAGTACACATACACACGCGCGCCTACACTCACACATGAGCGCAATAAAGCTTAAGGGATTACGTACCGAAAGAGCATGTAATTGCGCGCTAATTCAGTTGCTTGTAAAAATAAAAGTAATCATTTCAGGCATTTCATTAATTTTCTGCAAATCGTAAAGGGGCAGCGGAAATGTTCGCTTTATTTGAATTGCTTGCGCACTTGCTGCTTGCAGCTTCCAGTTAAGCGAAAGCGTTAAAAGGAATAACAACTTTTGGCAAATTTTCGATTTTTTTTTATACTACTGCACTTTTCTAAAAGGAAAAAAGTTAGATAAGTTTCATAAGAATAATAAGTGTTTAACCGAGCTGCTTGTAAATGCAATTTTAATTGCAGCCCATTCAATTGGCTGAAGTGAAACTAAAAGCGGAAACGAAACTTGCACTAGGATGAAGAAGCGGAGAACATAAATTTAAAAAAATACGTTTATTGAACGGAAATAAGAACAGAAAGGAGCAGCACTTCTGCTCGACACCACAGCTCATCTACGACTCCGATAGACACGATGAACATTGAAAAAGTCTGCCCATTTTTTTTCTTACCGAACTGGGTTTGGATTGGCTATTTTTAAAAGGCAGCAACCAGAAGCAATGCATAGAAATCAAAGGCAAAAATATTTACAAATTCAAATCCTTTTTATTGAATTATTTATAAAAAGGCAGCTGAATTTTGGAAAGTATTTTCATTTAATTTGTAATTTGTAGTTTTATTGATGATTTTGTACAATTAAGATTGAATCTTTTATAGCACATAGAATTCGTATACATTTCCAAACAGTTTTTAAGGCCGCTTGAAATGTTTCGAAAAGTTAAATGATTTTTTCAACCATTAGTTCAAATCGTTGCAGCGCTAACAGTTCGATGTGTGCCTATTATAACGTTGCCTGTGGAGGCTAAAGAGGAAAATTTTTGCTTTTATGCCATATTCCCTGTCGTATACCTGCTTGGCATTTATGCCATAAACTCTGTCATAACTTTTGCTTCTTCATGGTAGAACCAAGCCATTATTCGACCAAAGTATTGAGAATGCGCACTTCCTCTTTCACTCTCTTACTTTTAGAACTGTCATACAGCGTCGTCTTCATAAACTACTTTAGAAGTCTATTAATTTCAGTCACACCGTTGGCATAACGCCAGCATATCAGAATATCGAGATATACCTATATACATATATGTATCTACATATGTAGCTACACTTTTGAGCAATATATCAAGCAAGCAAAAGTTATTCGCGCCTCTGAGCTTCTGCCAAGCTGCAAGTTGTTTGTGTGTGTATGCGTGGGTGTGGCTGTGGCACGCATAAAACTCGAAATAAACTCTACGTAGTAATAATAATAATAAAAATCAACGAACATGTAAAAAATCGTTATTATCAGTAGCAAACATTTCGCACGGCTTGGCTTGGCTTGGCTTCGCTTGGAAAGGCTTAATGTGGCTGCAGTTGGCGCAGAGAATATAGCTTTTGTCTGAGCCAGCAAGTAGCTCAGCGATTCATGCCACCGCCCACATGCATGCTGCTTCCACGCCTGCCAGCCGTACTCAATTCCGGCTCAATTCCTGTTGCTCACGCAGTGGGTGGAAATTGCTGAAAATTGTGTTGTTGTATTTAAAGCGCGCGCTGCTCTCGCTGATGCTAAAAAATCTTCAGTTATTGGCAATAAATTGAGGCGAAGGGATTCGCTGTGTTGTGCGACGATGATGAATGAGCGCGAATAAAATTATAAAAGTTCCTTGCTTGGCTATAAAATGTGTAGCTCTGGCTGTATCTACATAGCTGTTGTAGGTACTTGTGTAGCTGACGTTGTCTACAACAATTTCTGTCTTGGAATTATTGTCTGCTGGTTACTTACTTACTTGTTTGATGACTCAAAGGGTTGTAATTTTGAAGAAATCATTTCAACTTTGAAAGAACTTTTGATGGCAAATTGTGATAATGACACCGCACAACAAACATCCACTTTCGATTTATATCATGGAGTTATCGATTAAAATATTAAAGTAGATTACAAATATAGTATAGCATATGCATGATGCTAGTTTTTATATAGTAGCTTAGAAAATTATTTTGGAACCAGCTCAAACATAACTTTGCCATACTTAGACTCATCTAGAAACAGAAGAAAAGGAATAGTGCTTTTAATTTCTGAATATGAAATGCATGAAATATGCTTAGCATCTTTCAGAAACAAAAGCATATTTAGAATACATACTATAAAAATGTTTATCCACGTAAAACGTCAGCTGATTGTTTTGTTGCAGATTGCTCTTCGATTTAAGTTCAATCAAGAAAAGCGGATTATTATTGCTAAAATTAGCTTAAATAAAATTATATAAAAAAAACTTTTTAAAAATAAGCTTAAATTTATTTAATGTACTAAAAAGTAGAAAATAAATTGTTTTCAAGTCACCTGTATCTTACTATCCATAAAAGCTTGGGGCGCTCATGTGTTCAATATTTGTCAACCAGTTACCACAATATTTTATTTAAATAATTTTTTGAAAATAGATTCTAGTAATGAAAGATATTTTGAATATGGATATTGAGCGCATAAGCTTTTATTACTAGTAAGATACTGGTGACTTGGACACAATTTATTTTCTACTTTTTAGTATATTAAATAAATTAAAGCTTATTTAAAAAAATTTTTTTTTATATAATTTTATTTTCTACTTTTTAGTCTTCCATAAATTCAATTTTAGAGCTCTGAAATTTTTCGCAAAAAGAATTTAAAACTTGCAGAGCAGTACACAATATTTAGGGTATTCACAGTGTTTCCTATCGTCATATGTCATATCCTTAATTTAACAAATAATACGGCTGTGATCGACCCTAATATTCGTGGCATATTTGTGGCGCGATGAGTTGTTGTTGTTTTGCTTGCAAGGCGCGGCGAGTAAGTTCCTATCGTTTTTCATTGATGTGTGGTGTACCTGGTGTACCTATAATTATAAACTGAAGCCCAAGCGTGTAGTTGCTTGAAAAGTGCCACGCCCCCTGTCCTACGCCCATAAAATTTTACCAGTGGGACGACGCATCCAAGAGGCGACTGCATACGAAATTTCAATGCTGTACGACTTTTAGTTCCAAAGCTAATCGAGATCAATATAAAGCTTATAAAAATTTTGTTTTATGGGCGGTGCCACGCCCTCTTGTCCAATCCGATATTTTATGATTAATTCATGTATTGTCTTGGTGTTTACGCATGTATGCAAAGTTCCAGATCTCTAGGTAGTCGGGAAGTGGGTGAAAAATTGATTACTAGATTTGACGACATACATACATAGATACCTGAAGTGAAGTTAATATAAAGCTTATAAAATATTTAACTTTCTATATTTCTTGCTCTGAACGCTGAAAAAGTTAACATACAGTTCCAATATGAAGCACCAAAAATTGCAGCTAATTATTTAATTTCTTTATATAGGCAGCAAATCATGTAGTTGCAAGTTTTCACGTACCAGCTCTCTTCATCCCCTCCCCCTCTTTACAGACACCATCTACAGTTCCTAGTTTGCAAGCTTCTTCCATTTGGCTGCTCCACCGTAGTTTCGATATCTGAAGCTTCTGCGCCGGTATTCAACCTTACCATCGAAGAACAAGGAATTCAAGCAAATCCTACAGATCCAGCATAAATATTTTACTACGAGGCTTTGCCAATGCTCGACTTTATTGATATATGGCGCCATTGTCAGTTACCATTGCAGCCCACTGATGTTATGCCAAGGCATGCTTGGACACCCACCGCAACTGCAAATAAATGCTATAAATGGCAATAATTCCATTGACCTGGTTGGGCATCGAGTTTGCTTAATCGATTGCTGGCATATCCTCTTTTGCAGTGCAGCGCTTGTAGCCACCTGCGGGCCGTGGCTCAAGAAAAATCACAAAAAATTCCTCTCACTCTTTCTCGCCTCCTTCTGCTACAGCCACATCAGAACATCAGACACAGCCAGTTTCCGACCAACCGCTGCGAAAGCAATTTCGTTGGCCATAAAAGGAGCAAGGCAACGCATGTTTGCAATCATTAACGGAGCACTTGCTCCGCGAGCATTTTTATTGCTGCGGTTTCTGGCGCAGAAGGAATGAAGGGAAAGCGAAGCTGCGTACAATTGCGCGCGCTTATTATCACATTTTTGTATGTGTGAGTGTGCTTTTTTGTTTGTGCATGTAATAGCAAATAATTGTAATTTTTCATTTTGTAAATACTTCAGCTCATCAGGCAGAACTTAATTTGTGCCGTCAGTGCAATTAATTCAAACGAAAAAAGTGCTTTTATTGACAGTTGTTGCAATATTTCACAAAGTAGTTCATTTTTAAACTGACTAATATTTATGTTCATTATGCAACCATAATGATAAAATCTCGCTCGCTTTATTAAAAAAGAATTTACATGCTGTCGTTAATATATCAACTGAAATAAGTTTTTGCACTGGGAAACCAGTGTAGTACACTGTGCTACTTGCACTTGCATGACAACTTATTTTCAATGATTTTATTTGATGCATTTTTCACATCCATCAGATTCGAAATTAAAAGAGTTCTAATGCTCAAATTCTGTTGCTTTGATCGCAGATCTTGCATACATTTTCCTACAATTTTTCTCTGGGAATCACAGAAATTTCTCAATAGCAAAAAGTTCAGAAATTAATGTCTCGGAAACCCAACAGCAGCTGCTGGACCATATCTCACGTCGCGACGTGCCATACAGCTAATGGGCAATGATAGAATCAGCAGCTCTATCGATTCATTGGAACACCGTCGGCACGTGGAATGCATAACCCTTTTCTATCACCTTTTATAGGTAGATGCTCTGCTGAGATACGAGATATTATCCCAGCTGATTGTGTGTTTTGTCGCAAGACGCGCTAAAATTTTCTCTCCCCCTCTTCCCAATCCATGAACGTTATAATTCTTTCAAAACCAACAAGTGTTTTACATGTAAAGAGGGGAATCCCGTTGGTTTATCAAAAACAAAAAAACGCTTGCCCAGCAGCGTTTCGACGATTCTTCAACAATGCGCAACCAGCTCGACTCCATGTTTATGGCTTGCTCTGCCCTCTCCTCGCCAACAACATCACAGCAACCGACAGCAGCAGTCATCACTGTTACATGACTGCTGCCGCCAGCTGTTTGCTGTGCCTCTTGCTCATTTGCTTTTGACTTTCTCAGCGCGAATTGTGTTGCATTCAACGCCTGCGGCAGCGCGCCAGATTTACACAAGGCACAAAGTTGCAAGCGACAAGCGAGCAGCCAAAAGTACAACAACAACCTCATTTGAAGCTGACAATTTAGCGCATCAAAGGAAAAAATTCAGATGCTCAATGAAGGCGCAGCTCTAATAGAAATGTAAGTCCTTTTCATGCGAGCCTGCCAATGAGGCAGCCTAGCAACATGTTGCCGCAACATGCAACAGCTGCTGACCAGTGTTGCCAGAACCAGGGATTTCGCCCATATTTCGGGATTTTTGTACCTTTAAAGGGCGCGCGGGATTTTGAGTCTAAAAATGGGATTTTTGAGCCGATACCTATCTTTTATACTTCTTTTGTTTATTTATTTATACAGTAGGAACTCGATTCTTGCACGTAATGAAAACCAGGCTCGGTGCAAGTTTCGAGATTGTCGCAAGTACCAAGTCATTTTTGTCCCATATTTGTAAATTAAAAGGGGTTACTTTCACTGTAAAGAATCTAAGTTTGTTACATTTTATATTTTAATTCAATACACTTGTATAATGATAAATTTTAAGTGACACTAAAGAAATTTAGGATTTTGGTTTATTTTGTGCACACTTGCTTGTTCAGTACTGCACTGCTTCCATGCAAAAGTTAAATAAGAACAGAGATTTCGTCAGCATATGACGGTTTGGGTACTTCTCCAAATATTTTGAGCTCGAAACTGATACATTTGCGGTAGTTCCCCGAATTTTATTCAAAGACAAAACAAAAAATGTTGCAATGTATTGAGGTCAAAATTTTTTAACTTCGCAAGTACTGAGTACGTAATGAAAAAAAAATGTTGTACCACAAGTATCGAGGTGGGGAAGTACCGAGTATCTGCAAGAATCGAGTTACTACTGTAACTAAATATTTTATTATTAGCACCGAATTCAAGTGTAATCTTCAGCGTTGTGCTTTAAGCAACAATTTTTTTGTTCTTTATATTTGTTTAAAAAAATATATGTATACGTATTTATGAATTGTTATTGAAAAACACGTTTTTTAATTAATATTTGTGAATGGGATTTTTTTCCGGGATTTTTGATTTTTTAAGTGGGATAAAGAGGGCGTTTTGCATAAGTGAATGGGATTTTTCGAGCTAGGTCTCTGGCAACACTGCTGCTGACTGGCGAGCCAACGAGCCAACTTGTCTGCCAGCGTTTAAAATAATGTTAAATTCGTTTGCAACATGTTCGAGGCGAACTGTATCCGCTTTTCGAACGAGTTCGCGAGCCGGTTTGAGCCAACTTGCATTTTATGGCCCTAAACAGTCTTCACTTCGCCGTTATCCGCGTTGGTTGAGCACGTGCGGCGTGTGTGCACGTCCCGCTGCTACAAAAGCGGTCAACGCTCGTACGAGAGTCGTCAGTAGCAATTGGCAATAGTGGCCGGCAGCTGTTGGCCATTGGCAAGGTGTGCCAAATGGAATAAATTGCCAATATGGTAATTAAATAAACGCGCAACATTATTGCCCAGGAAATTCATACGAGCAAATTTTCCACACGCCTCCCGCCTCTCTTCTGCTGCTCTCTTTGCCGCATTTGCTTGCCACGTGCTGCTCTTGTCATACTCGCGGGCATTTGTGCATTGCCTGAAAGAACATAAAACAATTGTCGAAAATTGCGCTGTCAATTAAATTTAATTAAATTATATGCACGTGCTTTATTGAAAATCAATTAAGCATTTTCTTTTATTCAACTGTGCAATATTTATGCTGCAGCGGCATGTTGTTGCCAGAGGCTGCCGCTGTTGATGTGCTAGTAGTTGAAATTGTTGATATGAAAATTTAATGCTTCAACCGATCATCAACTCAGAAATATGTTTGCTGCATTTTTATTATACGACAATTTTCGAAATCAGCTCGCAAAATTATTATTGAAGAGTCTATTCTATCGTTTTATGCATTTTTCTTTTCGAATTGTATTTCTGCTATTTTTTTAGAGGCACCAAGATAACGAAAAATTTTTTTCAAAAAATTACATTTCAAAAGTAAAAACTTTGCATTTTTTCTTTTGAACAAATATTTCTAATATATGTATATTCAAAAGTGGCTATATAAGTCAACTGAATTTGTGACTGTACTGTCAGAACAGGGCTGTTAGTGATGCCCTAACATGACAAGAATCACAAAGCTTACTAGTAACTAACTTATTTTAATTTAGAAAAATTGTCTGCACATCAAAAGTAACAATTTTTGAAGGATTTAATTTGTGATCGTATTGTCAGAATAGGACTATTAGTGATATCTTATCATGGCTGCAATTAGAGTATATGAAACCCTTCTGATATGATCTGGTCTATCATGTTACTACTTTACTTTCGCAATTTAGTTCTTTTAGTTAGCTCTTAGTAAATTTTTTCGTTTATGCTATAATCAATGCTTTCAATTTCGTTCTGGCATTATTAAATCATTCACAGTCTAACTATTATATATGTATGTATGCATAGCTTTGTTTTCAGAAAAATCTCTACTTTTATTATAATACATAACTACATTTTTATAAAAATTTTCTGCACTTTCAGCTTCAAAGAGACTGTGTATACAATCAATTCTCCGTCATTTCTCAATGAATCTTAATTAACGCTACAGCAAAATTAAGTCACTTCAAGTTATGCTTATTATTGAACACATTTTCGAATCGAAGCTTGTAGTTGAGTGAAAGATATTTCACTTTCTCAACTTTCTGGCTGAGACACTCACAGCGTTTAACGGTAAAAATGTGTATTAATCATGTCAATTTATGTGAAAGTATGTATATATGGACACTATTTGAAATGACATCAATTCGGATTCATTAATTTTTGGCATTAAAAGAAGCAGAATTTTAAATGAATGCGATAACTTTTTTCTTTCAAAAATGACAAGCTGCAGTTGAAGTTGTTTTGTTTTTTTTTGAGAACGCTTTGTCTTGGCTGCATGACATAAGGCCGGAGGTAACCGCTGACGTAATATCTAAAATTTGAATTAGCTAATGAAATGCCAAAGATGTGACTAAAATAGAAATGCATACTTTTGAAAAAAAACCAATGCGCGAAGTGGATTGAAATGACTGGCGGACAATTTTTTCGAATTATTTGTGCATATAATATTTATACAGAAAAATTTAAAGCTTGTTGCAAATTTTAGTAGACCCTGAGCTCAACAGCCAAATTACACCTAATCATATCATTTTGTTGTACTTCTGATTTTGCTAAAATTTTTATAAGAAAATCTAAGCATTAATATCGAAATTTTCACCATCCCTTAACGCTAGTTATTAGCCAAGTGGCAACTATATTATTTTTCAATACGATATACTATTTTAATGACTTTTCGGGGCAACCCTGTTTCGACTGGACCATCAGTCGTGAATAAACCGCCATCTACTTGAGGTCGTCTTTTATTTTATCTGTCGGAATTTTAGGCTTACGGACATCGCTGAGAAAATATGTATTATCATTTGGACACTTCAATTATAGTTATTCCGTAGTGCCCTGATGCCCAGAGCAGTGTAGGTGAGTTGTCGAGGATTATGCTGTATGGCTTAGCTTTACACTCTTCCATGGTCCTCGGGTAGTGTTTGGCTTGAGCAAAGCTTTAAGTGCAGCCTCACTGTCACTGCAGGCTCAATTACTCCTGCCAATCTAATTACTATTTTTTGAAAAGTAAAAATATCCTTCTGCAAGACGAATGCCTGCTGTCCGAATGGAAAATGAAGTCTTGTATTAGTTTCCTCAACATATACAACAGCCTTCAATCCCTCAACAGCTCTGGAGCCGTCTGTATAGATTCTTATTTAAATTTCTTAGACATGTCGTGTCATTATACATTTTATTTTGGATATTTCTATAGTCATTTTCCAAACCCTACACGTCTTAATCAATCTTTATTTTTGCCACTTAAATTTTCGTTTTAATTTTTACCTAAATTTATTTGATTGAAATGCCAAACCTTTTCAATAGCCAACATCATGTTGATAGACCTTTTCTTTTGATTTTTTCTACTACTTTAATTTTAATTTGAAATGCCGAATCACGTTAATCACATCAGCTCCATATCAAACACAGCTCTTAATTCCAAGAGCTATTCTAAGTAATTGGCGGGCCTTACCCTGCATACGTAGGCATATAATCCACATAAGCCAATTTACATAATTGTTGCTTCCAGCTGGCAGACAAAACGATGCCATCGAAATCCAATTGGCTGCAACTGCTTTACATCATCAATTCCCATGCGGGCTCCTTCATATCTTAATTATGTTAATGAAGCATCTGCTTGGCAGTCTCCAACGATCGCCTCTCAGCTCGACAGCTGAATTGCAGCCACATTTTTATGCTAATGGCACAGCAGCAAAGGCTCGTTCTCTTTTGGCCATCGCTCAGCGTTTACAATATTTGACAAGTGGAAATTTATTGAATGACTTCTGTGCGAATGGAAATAAATCTGAAGTGTTGTGAAAGCATTGTCAAAATAAGCTTACGTCGCCTGCAGGCCGAAGTAGTGAAGGTCCAAAATATGTGGCATGTGTGCATGTTATGTATGCGTGTATCTATGGCTGAGTAGCTAGTAATTCACGCTCAAAGTATGATTTGAAAACAGAATTTGTGTCAGTAAGTTTGATTTGCGGCAGTTGAATGACGCAACATGAGGGCTTGATTGATTGACTGATTTTCAAATGGATTTCGAAATATGGCACATGCATGAAATAGTACGCATTAACATAGGTAGACACTGATAAAGTTATAGAATAATTTAGTTGGAAATAACAATTGTATTTTTTCCATACAATAATTTATAAATAGATTTGATATTTTGTCGAACTTATAGTTTTGTGTGCGATTTCCTAAAATCCGGCATAACAAAGTATCTAAATTTTCGCACGATTTCAATTTAATTTTTCCAGGTTAATACTTCATTGTACAATAGAATACTTTTGATTTGTCAATGCCTAAACTTATAGCTTCGTAGTTGGTGCACTGAAAAAAGGCACTGTTTCAATATTCTTTATTAACTTTTCTCAACAAATCTTTGAAATTCGTTATGACAATAATGTTAGAAAGCAAAAACTTGCATGCAATTTGTGTGTTTAGAGAAGTTGCTTGTGAATTTAAGTGTCCATCACTTTGCCATTTAAATTGCGCTTCAAAGCGACCGAGTGACTGCTGAACTCTGCAAAAAAATTTTGCGTTCAAAGTTCATGTGCTCAAACTTTTACTATTTAAAGATCATTAATTTCGGCGCATTGCCTATTTGTTAGCATTAAACGTTTCTTTGTAGGCTCTTAAAGATATCAGCGCATCTTAATTGCTGGTTTACAAGCTACAGCTCATTGTAGCCGCTCGTTGTAGTTTCTCCAAAAGAAGTTGGCAATAAAATTATATAAAAAAAACTTTTTAAAAATAAGCTTCAATTTATTTAATGTACTAAAAAGTAGAAAATAAATTGTTTCCAAGTCACCTGAATCTTACTATTAATAAAAGCTTGGGGCGCTCATGTGTTCAATATTTGTCAACCAGTTACCACAATATTTTATTTAAATAATTTTTTGAAAATAGATTCTAGTAATGAAAGATATTTTGAATATGGATTTTGAGCGCACAAGCTTTTATTAATAGTAAGATACAGGTGACTTGGAAACAATTAATTTTCTACTTTTTAGTACATTAAATAAATTAAAGCTTATTTTTAAAAAGTTTTTTTTATATAATTTTATTTTCTACTTTTTAGTCTTCCATAAATTCAATTTTAGAGCTCTGAAATTTTTCGCAAAAAGAATTTAAAACTTGCAGAGCAGTACACAATATTTAGGGTATTCACAGTGTTTCCTATCGTCATATGTCATATCCTCAATTTAACAAATAATACGGCTGTGATCGACCCTAATATTCGTGGCATATTTGTGGCGCGATGAGTTGTTGTTGTTTTGCCTGCAAGGCGCGGCGAGTAAGTTCCTATCGTTTTCCATTCATGTGTGGTGTACCTATAATTATAAACTGAAGCCCAAGTGTGTAGTTGCTTGAAAAGTGCCACGCCCCCTGTCCTACGCCCATAAAATTTTACCAGTGAGACGAAGCATCCAAGAGGGGCCTGTATACGGAATTTCAATGCTGCACGACCTTTAGTTCCAAAGCTAATCGAGATCAAAAATCTGGTTTGTAAGGGGGTGCCACGCCCCCTTATCCTACGCCCATAAAATTTTACCAATGGGACGATACATCCAAGAGGCGACTGCATACGAAATTTCAATGCTGCACGAGCTTTAGTTTCAAAGCTAATCGATATCAAAAATTTTGTTTGTATGGGGTGCCACGCCCCTTATCCAGTGCCCCCTTATTTTCTCAGTAGAAGGATATGGATATGTAGTAAGTTCCTACCGAGTTTCATTGATGTGTGATGTGTAGTTCTAAAGATATACACAAATCTGGAGTTGATAAAAAAGTGCCACGCCCCCTTATCCTACGCCCATAAAATTTTACCAGTGGGACGATACATCCAAGAGGCGACTGCCTACGAAATTTCAATGCTGCACGAGCTTTAGTTTCAAAGCTAATCGAGATCAAAAATCTGGTTTGTAAGGGGGTGCCACGCCCCCTTATCCTACGCCCATAAAATTTTACCAATGGGACGATACATCCAAGAGGCGACTGCATACGAAATTTCAATGCTGCACGAGCTTTAGTTTCAAAGCTAATCGATATCAAAAATTTGGTTTGTAAGGGGGGTGCCACGCCCCCTTATTTTCTCAGTAGAAGGATATGGATATGTAGTAAGTTCCTACCGAGTTTCATTGATGTGTGATGTGTAGTTCTAAAGTTATACACAAATCTGGAGTTGATAAAAAAGTGCCACGCCCCTTATCATACGCCCATAAAATTTATTGATTCATGTATTGTCAGCGTTTTTACGTATGTATGCAAAGTTTCAGATCTCTAAGTAGTCGGGAAGTGGGTGAAAAATTGATTACTAGATTTGACGACCCACATACCCACATACCGGATGTGAACCTAATATAAAGCTTATAAAAAAAGTGCCCGCCGCAGAGCTTCAGCGAGAAGTTGCTTTAGAGCGTGCAGCAGTCGTAAAAACATGAACAAGCGTTGTACATAACTTTTGTGATCAAAATTTTTATGGGCTAATGCGCGGATACGAATGAGCCTTTCAACGCTTTCTGGTGGGCGAAGTCAGCAGCATAAATTTCGATTGTCCTGCGATGTGCAGCTTTAGTTTAGGAGGGCGGGTATCATCGTCCTGGCTGCAGTCAACATAAAATTCAAAATCGTAATAAAATTTTATATTGGCCGTCTATTAGTGAGCACAGAATGGTTTGTCTTAATTAACGAACGCTGCTGAGGTTGAAGCCCTTGTCTGCTGTTGTCATCCGTTGTCATGCGTTGATGGTGGCCACTGGCCAGCGTTCTTGCATAACAATGCCGTGCACTAATGACACTCAGCCAAGGTGCATACATATAAACTGGCAGCAATCGAAGAAGCAGCGCTCCGCTCGGTTACGAACCGTTGGGGTCAGCTTGCGTGCACGCTGCGAATTGTCGGATGCGCGCATGACTGCTTAATGAGCGTCGCAGCGTCAATAAAAGACACATTTTCAATAAAAATTGCGAAGCGTGAGCGAAAAGATGGCGGCAGCAGCAGAATTCGTGATGTTGCTATTTCAATAAAAAAAAAGACATCACTGCATTGGCTTTACGCGCACTTGCGGGAAAGCATGAAGAAATCTGCGCGAAGGCATGCCTGAATGATGGATTGATAAACTGCCTGCGCTTGAAGAAAGAGATAAAGGCATATAAAGGCATATAAATTATGAAGTGCATGGAAGGCACGAGTAGCTCTTTGAATGAGTGAGTAATTATTGAATATCCAAACAAGTAAGCAAGGTCATAAACTCCACTTCAAAAATGTATGCAAGACAACAAACGAAAAAAAACCACGTAATGAACTTCAACAAAAAGCAAAGAATGTCGGAAAAGAACGCAATCAAAACTGTTCATAAGTAAACGACTGCATTAAAGTCATCATGCAGAAATACACGCACCAAAAGCAACTGTCAAAAAAGTGCATGATAAATTTTACTTAAGAAAACCAACAGAGAAGTTGTTGTTGTAACAAAAATAATAGTAACTATGGTTTAAGTAAAAACTACGTAGCTTGTAGAGCCCGACCGAATCCGAAATTTTGGCCGAGACAGAGACCGAACCTTTCAAATATATACGAAAAAAGAAGAAGAATGTTAATGAAACAAAATTCATACATTTTTAGAAAAAAATACATTTTGTTGCAATTAACACTTCATTTGAGGTATAAATACCTACATTAAACATCTGATTTATCATGAAATCAATAAAAAAAGTAATTAAAAAATTTAAATTATAATTAAAACTATACAATTTTTTTCTCAACTGTTCGGTAAAATTCTCGGCCTTTTGTAGCCGAGACCGAACTGAGACCGAACCCGAACCTTTTGGCCAAACTGTTCGGTAACCGAAACCGAGACCGAGCGTTCTGTCGGGCTCTAGTAGCTTGTCAAATCGATAACAAAAAGAAAAACCTTATTCGTAGCTCAAAACTTTTTACCAAAAAAAAAGAGAAGCATAATCAAAACTGAAATTCAGAAAAAAAACAGAACTTGTATTTTGAGAAAATATGCACATAAATTGAGCTTAGATTTGAATTATATTTTCAGCAATAAGCCATAATCGATCTCTTGCCTTTATGCAAGTTTCATAAAAGGTAAATATAGTACAATGATTCTTACGTAAGAGTATTGAATAGAGAAAATTGAATTGAATATGTAAGCGTACATATTGCTACAAAAGCGCTATCAAATTCAACGCTATTTAAATGAAAAGTATAAACAATATTTCAAATAGGATATTTAAAGAGAAAGCAGAGAAAGTACTACAAATTCTGAACAACTGCTTTGAGCGCGTGTATATGTAGCTACATACATAATTTCATGCACAATGTTTGTACAGCGTCATTCTCTTAAGTGTGGCTAGTCAGCGTTTTGAAGCCATAAAAGCGCTGTTATGTCGGTCGGCGTGCCGCTGATGAGATGCAATAAAATGTCTGTAAGCTTTAAAGATGCTGCACCCACCAACTTTTTATCTTATGTCATCGAAATTGTTCGCTTTTGCTTGGAAAAAAAAGAGGCACAAAAAGCGAGGCTACAATTTAAGATGAACTCATTCAAATTTTGTGTATCACAGCGAAGCGTTCGAAAGTAAAATGCTGGAGATTCACTAAAGGTCAATAACTACTACCAAAAATTAAATGAAAATAAAAACCGACCATGCAAATCAGATTGAGCACGATATTCGTTCGCTACAATTCTCTTACATTGCACCCCGCTTGCTGCCAGAGCTCCCCGGACTGGCGACGTTAAATGAGAAACGCAAACTTTGCGTGAAATTTTAATTTTCGCATTTTGCCTGAGAGTTTGTTGACCCGTTCGAGCTCAGTTCGAGTAATTTGCAGAATTACCTTGCGATGCAATTTGCTGGGCACGCACACAATGCGCAGCAAAGTGGGTCAGCGAGTGGACTATAATGACAAAAGTCAACAGCAAAACAAATCAACAAAAACAGCCGCGACAGCTGAAAGAATCCGTCTGACGAACTGGCAAAGCCGCAGCAAGCCAAAGCCAAAGACAAGCTAATCCAAGCGTCAAACAGTCTAAACAGAATAACGTAGAAGAGGCGGCTAATTCGCGCGTGCTTGTGTGGGTGTGTGTCTGTGTCAAAGAGTTTAAGCTGATTTCCACGAAATTTGATGCTTAGATAAAAGCGAAAAAAGTTTAATTATAAGTTGAAAGTGAACCGGGCTGCAGCTGTTTGTTAGACATCCAAGAAGGCTTGTGCGAGAAAGCTTTAAGCTTTCGAAGCCGTTACCATTAGA
This sequence comes from Neria commutata, assembly GCA_963457695.1. Taxonomy (NCBI): domain Eukaryota; kingdom Metazoa; phylum Arthropoda; class Insecta; order Diptera; family Micropezidae; genus Neria; species Neria commutata. The sequence continues at coordinate 37,598,510 of OY735247.1, read as the reverse complement.
GCAAAATTTGTTAAAGGGAAATGGAAAAAGAGCAGCTTCTTTTATTGAAAACTATGTGGAAAAAAGCATTTCAAAATTCAATAGCCCAATTCACAATCTTGTGCAAATGGTCTGGGATTTTTGCAATTGACAGTTTTGTAGCAAACTACTGTCAAAACTACTGTAGTTTTGCTACAAAACTGTCAGTTGCAAAAATCCCAGACCATTTGCACCAGATTGTGAATTGGGCTATTGATTTCAATAAATATGAAAGGAACCATACAAATTAGTATCAAAAAAAAGTTCGCTTTTAAAACTACTTCAATTAGAAGAATATATGTAGAATCAAGCTTTTCTCAAATGGTATCATTTACTATTTCGTAAAACCTTTAAATAAATTAAACATGCAAAGTAAAGCTGAGTCTTGATGGAGTAGATGGAACCTTTCAGAAATCGCTGCAGTTTTAAAAAATATGAGAATGAAAGTGCCAATTTATAAACGAGAGAGGAATCCTATCGAAACCGCTTCAACTAGTAAAATTCAGCAGCAGAAAGTTGAAGCGCCCTTCTATGAAAGCGTCACTCTTTGCTAAACCTTCAATTTTAATGGAGGAAAAATGAAGAGTATCTTCTAAGACAAGCTGAGAAGATAAATATCGGCATGCCATTTGCTGGAATATACATATATGAATACATAAGGCTGGAATGCATATTCAATTGTTTGACGGAAAAATTTGATTTGGTTTCGAAAGAAAACAGTTGATAGTGGCAGCAAATGGAATGCTTTTAAACTAAGGACTTGTTTATTTTGTCAAAGCATGGTCACATAAAATCGCTGAAACTACTTTTGCTAACTATAAAAAGTTGATTTGGAAAAATTCTGCTTCAAACATCTTTCAGTTTGGGCATCGTTTTTAAATGCAATAAATCTCGTTTTGTACAACTTCAAGCGAACTTTATAATTTCTTTTCTTTTAAGTCGTCTTTGCTGACATTTCAATGCAGAAGAAATTCCACAATTTGTTATGAAATGTGATTGGCATTTGCCTTTGTTAAGGCAATGATGAAAATGACCTTTTTGTTTGCCATTTCAATGTGAAAAATCAAAGCAAAGAAATTGACAAATGGAAAAAATTCATAAATAAGCTTGAAAGTTTGTTCGACAATTTGTAGTTGGAGTATTAAGGCTACTTAAGGCTGCGCTTGGCATTTGTAGCTGAGTAAGAAGCAGCGAGGGAAGTGGGCTACACTTTTACTATATAGTACATACTTTATTATAGGGTAGAGCGAGGCGAATCGAAGCGGGAAGCGCACAGATCATGAATGACTTACATGGAGTCATAATTTTTATACCACTTCTTTGCATTGTAGATGGTATTTTAAGTAGGAATCTAGTCTGCAGCCAGCCTGAAAGGCCTTTGCGGCAGTTCTTCATCTATTTGCCTCATGGATGCGCCGCTTCAAGAGATATAAAGCAATTTCCTTTGGGTATCTGTATGCAATATGCTGCGGTTGTAGATATATATTAACTAGGTGTCGTAATGGCTGAAACTTGTTTGTCTGTTTGTATATACATATGTATGTATATACATTAATATATCTGCGAGCATATATGTATGTTATTTGTACAGGTGTTTGCAGCGCCAATTATGATGGCAATCAACAGCAATTGCCAATAATATTTTTGCAGCAATTTTATTTTCATCATTGCGAGAGTGTATCGCTGCTGCCAGACACACACACACATACACAGCTGCTGCGCACTCACTCACATTGAAGTAGATCAAAAGATACAATTTATATAGTTAATATTACAAAAGCATCTGAGCATCCGCTTCAGCTGCGGCGGGCGGCTGCGAGTGTTGGGCTTCATTTACCATTTACCGCCACTGACCGCTGCTGCTGGCGCATCCGAGTGTTACAAATGCGAGTACACGCTTTTAAAATTGATTACTTGCAATTTTTGTTCGTTCATACTATTTATAATAAAAAAAAAAGTTACGTGCACGTTTTTCTCTGCACGAATTTTTCATATTATTTTACATTGTACGAGCATTTACAAAATTTTTTTGTATTATGCTTGTTTGTGTAAAAAATGTGATTTTACGTAATATTTTGTTCCGGTCAGCTTTGTGCTGTTTGTGTGTGTGTGTACCTGCCATTTCCGCCGTTGGATGCGCTCCATACAAATGGAATGGCCTTTGTTGATTGTGCTTCCGTCGCAGTTGGTCTTTTGTGCCCAGCTGTGCTTGAATTTCAGTAATTAATTTCATGATTTTTGGACTGCTGTGACTCAAGCTTGGCAACTCTGACGTGACTGCAACAACTTCAGGGCGGCATTGCATTTATACTCTTGTGTTGCCACGTTAATATAATGCAATCTCGCACTTTTACTACTTAACGCTTAATTAGTTATATAATTTAATTATTGCCGACAGCAGCAAGAACCTAACTCGTGCATATAAAATGCACTTTTTCGTGAACAGTTCTTTTTAATATCGTCTGTAGTTTGAGATTGGATTTCTTAGAATTTCGTGCAATGCAGGCTTAGCATTGCAGCTTTTACACTTGAATGGTTCGCATATGCACTGCTGTTATTTTGACCGCAACTTTCTGTAATCAAGTAAATCAAGTGTTTTTCTTCTATGCAATATGCGGTGCTTTTTGCTGCCATTTCTGATAAGCTTTTGCGACGTTAATCGAGATTACGCTGTTTGCATATCTGTTCCGAAAACTTTTTCGATTATGCATAAAAATAAGTTGCATGCATTGCCTTAGTTTCTATGCTACCTTTTCACAGAGTCTACATAAATGCCTTCGTTTAATGCTTCCTCACCATCAGCCTTCACAATAACATCATCATCAGCATCATCGACAGCTGTCTAAATACGATATCAGTTCGTTTATGTTTTATTATCTTGCAACTGTTGCAGATGTTGCTAATGATGCAGACACGCCAAGGTAGGCTTCATTTGAGCTGAGCAGCTCAGCGGCAAATCGTAGCAGCTAAGCATGTGAATGATGGAGAGTGTTGCCAAACCCGTGATTTCGGCATGGAAATATCAAAATGCCGTTTGTATGCAATTGTCAAGCATTATTGAAGTAAAAGCGTAAAAGAAAAGTTAATTTTTACGAAAAGTATTTCTCATTTATGCAATTAAAAATTCAAATGAGTTAAAAGAAAACCGAGACAACCTTTACAATCGAATATTATTGAAAAATATATTTTTCAGCAAATAAATAATTTGGCATATCATATTGCACAAGTGCTTGGTCGCGAGCAGGCCTGGATTCAAGACCAGTCTCAGACCAACTAATAAAAAAATTGTATTAAAATTGCTTCTTTGCCGGGCGCCACTGCTCGCGATGAATTGGCAACTCTACGAGTGTATTCTTTGCCATGAAAAGCCTCTCAACCCGTTCGGATGCGGTTTTTTGTAGGTCCCATTAACTTGTGCTAGAATATAACAAGCATACCAAAGTTAAATGCAAGAAAGCTAGGGCTGAGCTCAAACGAGCTTTTCGCCAATAAATTTTTATTTTTATTACATAAAATTGTTGTTTTGGCTTCTTTCTTATATTAAGTAAAAATGCTGAAAAAGCGAGCGGAACATTTATTTGTGTGCCGGAATTTGGCAAGCTGAAAAAGCTGCGGAATCCCAAAATAACAGCCCTAGTTTGAGTTCAACTGCGACTAATAATATCGCAAATTTGCGCTAATAAGCGTAATTAGCGCTGCTGCTGCGTTAATTAAGCTCTTTACGCGTATGCCGATTGTGGCCCACTGTCGCCGGGCCGCGGCGGCCGTATGTGCGACACGGTGCGACACGCATTGCAATCTGCGGCAACATGACGTAAGAGATAATGCCGTGAGTGGCGATAAAAGCTTTCAGTTAAGCCCATGTGCGTCCAGTGGCACAGTGGGTCATTAACACGTCGCTGCGCATCTTCAGCACAATTTACATACACACTTGTCCATAGTGAAATGTATTCCTAGCTGCATCACTTGCCATGAACGGGTTTACGATGAGTTCTAGTCAAGGGAATGATGAGTGCCAACATCCAAATTTTTACATATCTCAATCAATCTTGATAGATAAATAAATAATGATTCTGTAATATGTAAGGTAGCCCTTAACCTGTAATATGTATGGCAACCTTATAACTCAGAAATGTCAAAAATGTAAACCTAGAGTAAGAGAGAAAAAGATGGTGATCTGGCAACGCCAGACCGGAAAGAAGGAAAGTGTCATCATTAATAAAGAGAAAAGAAAAGTAAACCCACGCAGAATTTTTTACCGGTCCAAATCGGACACATTATTGACGTTAAACTTTAAATAAACATCAAGATAACAATTCTAAACATCGCTCATCACTATCGGTGAATATCTTTCTCTAGGCAAAATTAATTTCTTCAGGGGATTACACCCAAAAAAGTGATTTTTCAAGAATTTTTCCAGGAAAAACGTTTTATTGTATTAACTTCAAAATTGCGCTGAGAACTCAAAACTTTATTTTGTAGAAATAGTGATTTTTGTAGGTGCTACAGTCGATCTCCGGGAGTTCCTCTAAAAATAGGCGTCTTGCGGTGGCCATGATATGTGTCGATTGAATCTTGCAAAATGGAAAAATGGAAAAATAGAAAAAGATATTTGTAGTAGTATTACCCATTATTCGATTGAAAAATTAAGCAAAATTTAAATTTTTAGCAATATGGCGGCTTTTTGAAAAAATGTTGACTATTTATGCGAACTTTCTCCTGAAATTGTTTAAAAAACGGTAAATATTTATCAGCAGGAAAAACTTTCGAACAGTTACTAAAAAATATATTTGGGTTGCTTTTATGAAAACTTGAGACTGAATTGGATAACCCTTTTTAAGAAATCTTGATCACCGTCTTTGAAAATAGAATTTTAAGAAAAACGCATTCAGTTTCAGGGGGCTTTGCTGCTTCCACTGACTTCTCTTCAATATTTGTCAGTTTTGGATTCACATGACATATATATATATATAAATATATCTATCTTACAAAAATAAAATTAGTAAAAAAAATTTTCTTTAATTCAACTGCGTATAATCTCCGTGTTTTAAAAAAGGGAATGCTTCTAAAGGTTGTTGCCTTCGGCCATGAAAATTTTCAGCAAATTGGAATCAGACTCATTCAAGTAGTTGAATTCACGACTTTATTGAATTTAAGCATATAACTTGATTGCAAATTTTTAACTTCACTTAAACTTGCAGCCAAAAAAATTTCTGCTACTAATGCATATAAAAGGTTGCACTTAGTTTAACTTTCCTAAAAGTGAGACTTTACAGTTCAGCTAGGAGCTACTGCCTCCTTAGATAATGACTAAATCAGTTGCGAAATTTTAGAGCTCGTTGCTGAACAAACAAGACGGAAAATGCATTTCCGAGGAAGATCCTTCGAAGCAAGCAAACGCTCCGCATAAAAAGCAAATATCTATGAAGTCTTTAGGCTTAGAAATACTTAAAGAAGATCCATGGTTGCAATAAATTTTAATTGGAAAAAGGCTGCCAAGTCAAAGCCACAATAAAGCAAGGGCAACCAAAGTGGTGAGCATAAAATGCTTTTGACTTGGCTAAATGCGTTGTTAGCCTGGCAGTTAGAAGGAAACGCCAGCCACTAGGCATAGTCCGTTCACTTAATTTTAGTGCAATACGAAGCCGCAATTAAACTGAAGGCAAAAAGCACTTAAATTTAATTGAAACTGAAAGAGCATACAGCAGCGCCACTGCTTGAGCAGTCGAACGCGGGCTGGAATGAACGGACAAGCGGATAGCCGGATAGACGGACAGCGCCTTCTTTAGGTGCCACGTCATAGCTGTGCATATAAGACCGATTTGGCGGCAACAGTGCGAGCATGCAAAGGTTGTTTCCTTGAACTTCTAACAAGCCAAAGCCAAAGGGCCAAGATGTGCAGCGAACTTGTAGCGCCTGCGTCGTGGCGGCGCAACTTGTTGGCCGCAGTTCCAAACGGAAGCTCATATATCATAATGAAGTTGTTGTGTGGATGGCGCACGCCTGCTGGCCATAAATATGAGGCTGCTTTCGCCGCCAAGCGGGCAGGACAACTCTAATGCGGGCATGCGCAGGAGAAGGGCTCGCAAACGAGCCGGAGACGCCAACACTTCACGCGCATTTCGTGGCATCTTCGCAGGCTGCACGGTCGCCTGCTCTTGGCTCTTGGTCCTTAATTATGCCTTGCATTCGCGCTGAGACACCTTGAGTTATTGCCTTTGTGCGTCCGTAGAATCTGTTTGGAATTGTTGCTGGTGTATTGTTGGCAGCAGCTGTGAGGCTGCAATTGTTGCTGGCCGCTTGTTGTTAGTGGGCGTTGCTGCGGCGCAGAGCCACGAAATCGTTGATTTGAAAAATGGTCGGCCAATAAAAGGCCATCAATCATTTTCGATTATTGGCGTCTGCCTGCTTATTTCTTTGTTTTTGCTGATGCGCAAATTATGGAGCACTCGCCAGAGTGAAATTTGCAAACTAAGCGTTTCCATAAGGTCTGCAGAACAGGCATGAACCACCACCATAGAGGTAATATATCAGAATTCAGTTTTGAAGCAGCTCGCAGCACTTTTCAACAATTAAAATTGGCAATCGAAAAGCAAACAAAATTTTTTACAATTTGAAATTTGAAATTTTGAAATGCGAAATGTTTTTCGCAGCGCCTCTGGAACGCAGCAGCATTACCACCACAAACGATGTTAGCTTGCAGATCAAGCGAAGAATTCGATGAAAAGTCCAAGAAGAGAAGGCACTGGCAACCCTTGACATTTCCAACTGAAGTATATGTGCGCATAGCAGGGGCGCCCGGAGAGAAGCTCTATGGCCGGAAGTAAACTGGTAATGAATTGTTATTGACCAGTCACGAAGAAGAAAAAGACAAATTTTACAGAAGATTAGCCAGTAATATTGGGTCATATAAAAAGTATGCGCGTTTTTTCGTTACAAGATGATTTTGATACTCACAAATCTGGCAACAATAGTCCGATTCATGTTAAAAAGGTGGCATTTCAGGCTACATTTTGGGTGAAAGTTTGAGTTTCTATTAGCTAAAATTATAATATTATTATGCTCATTATGCTCAGGTTCACAACTTCACAGTGAATATTAAATATTGGAATGCCAACAATAGAACCAGAACCTGGAGTACACGGCATGCCAAAATGGCATGAACATGCCATCGTGACGTCAAAATGACGTCAAACTAAATTCCGAATAATGGCATGAGACCAATTTGTGACGTCATTTTGACGTCACGATGGCATGTTCATGCCATTCTGGCATGCCGTGTACTCCAGGCTTTAAGCGGGTGCAACTTTAACTTGAATATGCGAAAAGTTAGACTAATTCTGAAAATCGCGCTATTAATTTAAATCTCTTAAAAAGTGCGGATATTTTTGCTGAAAAGAGTATTAAAAAATCACTTCTGGCCATTTTTCGCTCCGCAACAGTTAACAAAATTTCTTGATGCGGGCGATTTTTGCTTTAAAATTTGGCGTTAAGTGAAAACAAATTTCATTTGCTTGATCTTGTTGAGCTTTGATGTTGTTTGCCGCTGCTGCTAACATTCTCTTCTTCTGCCCTACCGCCTTGAAACTGCTAAAAATATAGTTCTTAATAGTTTCCACCAAAATTAATGGTCAGCGTGTAGTATTTTTTTATAGTATCTTCCGCTTTGAAGCTGAGCACGAAATCTTGGCACTGTAGCTGAGGTGGCTTAATATACATTCAAAGCAACTTTTGCCTCGGCGCTCTTGCCATTTTTTCTATGAAGCCTTAAAGCAAAATGTTTAAATGTTAATATGCGCAATAACAATTTCTATTGAAGCGTGTGGCGTCAGCGTTAAGGCTAAAAACAACACCTTGCAGCCACTGAGATACTTAGTACCATTGAAGATACACAGCTCAACTTATTAATCATTTCAGCGAATTCATCAGCTGCGCATCATTTTGTTGCTGCTGTTAATTAGTCAAAATTATAGGCTACATATTTTGAACATATTTTTGTAAAGTTTTTGTTGAAGTTGTAAAATTAAAATTTAGAAAATGGCTTGTACTTCTTTTGAAGAATGAGCACTGCAAATGGCAAGCTATTTTGACTTGGTAGCTCTGCAATCTATGGCGGTTCAAATTGTCTTTGGCAGATGCTAATCTTCATAGTCATAGCTTGATTATAGTAGTGTATATATTTTCTTTCAATTTTAACAGATGATAAAATTGTAAGTTGTGGTTTCAGCTAAGGAACTTCCGAAGTATTAGTATCAGGGACATAACTATTATGGAGTTTACCGATAAAAATTGAAAATAATTGTTGCGATACAACGAATTTTCAATTTCGTTAAAAATAACTATTATTTATAAGAGAAATATTTTTCAATTGCTGGTAACAATTATTTGTGAGAAATATTTTTTACGTTATCGAATAACTATTATTTTGTGAGAAATATTTTTTCCGTTGCCGCATAACTTTTATTTTTGGGAATAAATTTTTTACGTTGTTTTTGTGTCATTTGGTTGAAACTTGGTGGGTATATAGTGCATTTTGTGGGCTATAACCTAGCCCACTTTTCGTCCCGGAAAAATCTGAAGGGGCGTGGCACTTCCGGTTTACAAATTTTATGTTGTACACATATGTATGTATATTGGAAATTACAACTTTAAAAATCGGTAGTCTGTTATAATTTTGTTATGCCTTTTCACTAGTGCAGCTTTGGGGTTTTGAGTAAGGGGGAGTGGCACTTTTCATATAACCCAATTTTGGTTTGCTATAAACTTTGGACGTACAACCTTTGGACCCTTTTTGCCTATCTAGAAGCCTCAGTTTCATTTAACACTACCAGGCGCTCATAAGCCTGTAGGCAGTGTCTCCCGCGCATCTTATCTTCCCATTCTCCTGTACGTCAAGCGGTGCTTTCTCGCGGCCTTACGGAGAACTTCTCTCGAACGCTTCAATAGAGGCCGCTCTCCCACGCCTGGAGTGATAGAATTACCGTTACTTTTTCAGCATTCAATTTTCAAATTGAATTTTCCAATTTATGGGTATGCAAAAAAAACAACAACAATTATCTTCGCTGGAGTTTCTTTGTCCACATGCATTTTCATTTTAATAACTGTGGACTACAAAAACAATTGTATTATGTGGGTCTGGTCTTTGGCTCTTGGTTTATGCATCTCCAAGTACAGCCGACACTTGCGATTTGTTAGTTTTCACAAGCGGTTATCGTGATTTTTTAATTCGAATACGAAATAACGAAATTTAATTGCAATAATGGGTAGGAAGAGAAACATATTTATTCGCGAATTCTTCGACTACTCGTAGGATGTTGATAGTTGCGTGTGTAAAGTTTGTTCCGCGACGTTTAAAGGCCTTAATGTGACAAATTTGAATTCTATCACTCCAGGCGTGGGAGAGCGGCCTCTATTGAAGCGTTCGAGAGAAGTTCTCCGTAAGGCCGCGAGAAAGCACCGCTTGACGTACAGGAGAATGGGAAGATAAGATGCGCGGGAGACACTGCCTACAGGCTTATGAGCGCCTGGTAGTGTTAAATGAAACTGAGGCTTCTAGATAGGCAAAAAGGGTCCAAAGGTTGTACGTCCAAAGTTTATAGCAAACCAAAATTGGGTTATATGAAAAGTGCCACTCCCCCTTACTCAAAACCCCAAAGCTGCACTAGTGAAAAGGCATAACAAAATTATAACAGACTACCGATTTTTAAAGTTGTAATTTCCAATATACATACATATGTGTACAACATAAAATTTGTAAACCGGAAGTGCCACGCCCCTTCAGATTTTTCCGGGATGAAAAGTGGGCTAGGTTATAGCCCACAAAATGCACTATATACCCACCAAGTTTCAGCCAAATAAGTTCAGCCGTTGAGGCGTGACACAAAAACAATGTAAAAAATTTATTCCCAAAAATAAAAGTTATGCGGCAACGGAAAAAATATTTCTCACAAAATAATAGTTATTCAATAACGTAAAAAATATTTCTCACAAAATAATAGTTATGCGGCAATGGGAAAATTTTTTTTCCAAAATAATAGTTATTTTCAACAAGAATAATTAATATCAATTGATAATTATTAAAAATAACATTTATTTATACTTCTTAAAAAGCGGTAATTTTTTCGGCTGTGAAAACAGGCATAATAATTATTTTCGGTCCCTGATTAGTATAAGATATCTATTTTCTGTTGGTAATGCTAAAGAAGTCGTAATGAAAATGGACAACAATTCGAAGGCTGAACTATGGAATTATAGATTGTAGAAAATATATATGAAGAGGCTAATGCATTTGATCGTCATCAATATGCATGACCATAATTTAATTATATCCAAGCAAAGGACATACAAGCTAAAAGAAACACTCATTGTACTCCCACAAATAAATTCATTAAGTGTTTAGAGTTTGAATTTTCCGCAAGCATGTTCATTTACAGCATTGTAAAAAAGTTTTGAAAGCTGTCAAAATTAATACCAAGTACCAACAGCTTGCATTTTCCATATAAAACTTTATCCGCTGCACAACTGCACAAAAACTCAAGCAACAACAGCAGCATACAATTTAGTGTTGCCAGCATAGTGCAAAATAAAATCGAACAAAAAATATCTTGCAAACTCAGTGGCCACAAGCCATAACCGCATAAGTCGAGTAAGCACAAAATTGCGTTTTTAATGCCAACGTGTTCAGCGTATCCCAATCTATATGCTATCAAATTAGCAAGTTTGCATCTTTTTTTGAATGGCAATTATGCATCAAAACCCAAATAGCTTTTACATATATAGGTATATCGCAGTGAGAATTTGAAATTTTAAGTTAGTTCTCTGAAAAATTGAAAAAAAAGACTTAGGCTGTTATGATTTGTTACTACAAAACTTTGCAGGTGTCGGCTGCAAAAAATACAAAAACAACAACAAAACCAACAACTACAAAAAAGCCCAACTAAACTTGACAGCAAATTAAGTGATGCAGAGTTCTGATAAAGTTGACTGGTCCATATGTGCGCTCAAACAATAGCGAAACCGAATTGGTATACAAGCGAGCTGCAGATACAAAGATACAATATGCATGCGCCACTTTTCGACCTCATATCGCTTGTACGCGTAGTCCACACTTTTGAGTGCCGCACAATTTCTTGGGCAACATCTTTGTCTCTGTCAGAGAATTGTCAGAGCGATTTCATAAATCTCGCTGTTGAATTAATGCAGGCTTTTGGGAATTCTCTTTACTATCTCGGCTGTCGCTTTGCACAAATAATAAATCCAGTTGTTGTGTCCTGAATTGCGCTCGTTTTTGTGGCTGCCTTTGGCTGCGTTCTGCCTTTGATCGCCGCAAGAAATATACAATGAATTATGCAGTAGCCCGTTGGCTGAAGTGGCTGCTGTGGCTGTGCCTTTGCAGCAACATGATTCGCCTTAAATTCATTTTGTGTCGATTTGTAATTGCAAGGATTTCCTGAACAAATAAGAGGCTTCAATGAAGCAGACGTGTTAGCTGTCCAATTGCTCTTATTGCTCGAATTAGATTGAAAGGAATTAGAGTCAAGCCATAATTTTACTTATGTTCGTAGGTATGTACTGAAAACGTAGTTTAAAGAATAGTATCTGAAATTTATGCCTTTAAGCCTTGGAATTTTTTTTTCGAACTCGAATAAAAAGAAGCTGCTCTGCTGTAATATCTGTTGGCTACAAAATTCTAACTTTTATACTTTCAAAAGTTGATGTCTTAAATGGAAATTTTATATGAAAATTTGATTGCATTTACAAATGCATGCCAATGCTTGCTACGTCACTACGTGGCATGCACTCCTAGCAAAAATCTCTATAATATTGCAAATGAAAAATGTGCACAACTCAACGGAATACTTTGAAGGACCGCAGCAGTGAGAAGCTAGCAGCCAGCAGATGAATAAATCAGCGCATCCAAATCAATCAACTCGAGATTAAGTCTAGCATTGTGAGGTGAGTCCAACGAGTGATGCGAGTGCTCCACAGCAATCATAAGCTTATCCGACACATACACATCGTTCTATATTCCCCAACAATAGCAGCAAATTCCCGGCTCAACACTTTCGCATGCCGAAGAAATCGCTTTTGTTGTCTGCTGCGTATTGTGCCAGTGCGTCGAGAGTTTCGTCCTACGACTCGGCTGTGTTTATGGAATGGTAGGGCTTCTAGCTGTTGCTTAGCAATCCCATTCCCCTTCGATGTTGTTGCTGCCCAGGCATGGCAACAACAATGCCAACAAAAGCTAAACATGTTGGCTTCTAGCAATGAGAGTATTCCACAAACAACTCTCATTTAGTGGAAAGTTATTTAATATGTTCTAGAGCTGACTTCGACTTCAACTGTGCGAACTTAGTCGGACTTAAATTAAAGAATGCTGCAAATTGAAGGCATTTGGGGCATTCAAAGTCAACTCGAATATAACTTTAAACAAAAGCAAACAATGTCTTCTTTATACTATTTGACAATTTTTCGGTTTAACCAACAAACCAAAAATTTTTCACACAATTTTGGCTTACATTTAATTTTGACAGCTCAAAAGCGGCAAAACAGCTGTTTTCGAATATTTGAACTTCTTCTCGCAAATTTTGCTTTTCTCAGGAAGATTAGAATATGAGAAACTCTCTCGCTGGAAAAATAAATTTCTTGGGAACAAACCTGCCAGGGAATATTCAGAATTGAACTGAAAGTCGTCCATTCGTTTAATATTGCAATGAGGCTGTTTTACTAAATTTGAAAATGGCAAACATACAAACTTTCTGTCACTTCGGCATTATTATAAAATTGTATTAATTTTTGAATTGAATCAAAAATTATTTGCTTTTAAAATATTACATCAACCTTTTGTCTCTTATATTTTAAAGCTGTTGGAAATTTTAAACTTGCTTCCATTTAAATGCAAGGCTTTCTTGTTGTTGGCATTGTAATGTTGTTGCCTCAAACTTGCTTCCATTTAAATGCAAGGCTTTCTTGTTGTTGGCATTGTAATGTTGTTGCCTAACTAGCGCGCCTCTTTTAGAATTGCATCATTAAATTGAAACTACAAATAGGAAAACTTTTAAGAGCTGTCATCTATTGTTGATGAGCATTAAAAGTTCTAGGTACACTGAGCGCTGATAGCTTCTTTGTGTATGCAGAGCGCGGCGGGGAGTGAGAAGTTGTAACAAAGCACCTCAACTTAGGTGCAAGAGATAACAGATGCAAGATAAAAGATAGTCAAGAACTTTCAGCACTTGAAATGAAACAAAAACATTTAAATGTGCTTCATTTTGGCTGCTTTTCCCTTGACGCAGATAAAAGATGTTAGTGTGTGTAATTGTGTGTGTGAGTGTAGTCACTATGGCAACCTTATAGTTTGATAACAGTTAAGCAACAAAAAAGTGCGTAAGGTTTTTTTTTGAGGCTGCTTGAAGTTTAGAAAATTTTATGTTTTGCATTTGATTTAGAAATGGCAGGAGGGAACATTTTTGCCGCAAGCTGACGGGAAGAAATTTTTTGAAGCAAGATAAGGAAAAACACATTATTTGTCAACTAAGAAGAGAAGAAGAAGAATACATTTGCATTAAGTTGCAAATTTCACAGTAATTTAGAACAAGTTTCTGGTAGAAATGTAGAGAAAAGATATGCAAGGTTATAACGAGGCAAGGGGAGATAATAAGGCTGAGAGCTGAAAATTGAATGTAAGAAAAGATAGACAAGAGTATTAGAAAACTGTGTATCAATTATGAATATCACTAACATTTCTTTAATATTATCATAGAGCAAAAATTTTGCCAGTTCCTTCTAGATCAGTCAAGTCGCTCACATCGTGCCTGGAAGTTGCTCCCGCGGCTTTATTCAATTTTTAACAATTCGCCAAGCATTGCCATTTAAAATGCTAACATTTCTGTTACTTGAAGCCATAAGCAAGCAACGAAAGCATGGCAGCATATTAAAAGAGCATATGAAGGGAAGAGCCAAACAAGACAATTTTCAACAAACAATTTCCACAGAATCTCGACAATCTCGAATGGCATTCACACACAGTTCAATGCCATTGGCAGCATTTTGAGTGTGTTTATGTGTGTCTGTGTTTTCGGATGCTGCTTCTTCCTTTACTTACAAGCGCAGTTGCAATGGGAGAATTCAGCAGCTAGCAAGCGCTTGCTAGAAGGAGCTGAAAAACATGTGAATTTTTTCGAAATTTCGCTTTATGTACATTTATCTTATCATACTTATCAGCATATGAGCTAAAATTATGAAAAATATATTTTTGAAATCCTTTTAAGTAGTGCTTTGTAACGATATGCCACATGATACAACATATAGCCAATCCGCCAGCATTGAAAATTAAGAGGAATATACTTATTTTTGAAGGTATTTTATAAGCTTTGATGGTGGGCATATGTTGACCTTATGAAGACATAATTTCATATCCCTTCGTTGAACAAATTTCTGTTTATGTACATATATACTCATTTACTGACATAAAAGCCAGCTTATACTAAGAGTTCCTTTTGTTTTATTAAGGGAAAAGGAAGGCAAAAAATAAAAAAAATATACATAAACCATTTTCCACTTTCTTATAAAAGTCAACTGTGTAAATAAAGCAGCAGAGTTCGCAAAAAGAACTTCCGGCCAATGCAGCTGAGCGAAAGCAATAGCAGAAAGAAAACAACAATCTTCCATTAGACAGAGTAGGAAAAAACACATGTTTGCAGTTTGAGACGCCAACAGCAACAGTTCCAAATTACAAACAAATGCTGCCAACAAAACAACAGCACCATCGACATAGAAATGACAACAACAACAACAAAAATTGCACATTCTCCTGCTAAGAGCTCTCTCTGCTGTTAGTCTGCCAGCTCCGTTCGACGCTACCGATGTATCAATTAGCAAATTTGCATTTCCAACAGAAGCTGGCCAAATATTTACAGCATGTGTGAGGAGTTTGTCCAAGGCATTGGCCACAATTGCTGCTGCCATTTCCAGCCTGGCACTTGCAAGCAAACAGGAGAGCAATTGCGATGCTATTACATGAGGCGTCACATTGCAGTTGGTCGCTAGTACAGGAAATCAACAGGAGGAACGTGTTACCAAAGGCGACAGATAAACAATGGACAGAGAAGTGGACAGTTGCAGAGTGCGTGGCTGAAAAGCAAACGTGGCGTATGCGCAACTTCAATTGCCTGTGCACGCGCAGATTACGCATACGCCGTGTGGTGCGCCAAGCAATAAATCTTTGAGTGGCACAACTGCAGCTACGTGCCACATTAGCAGAAAGTGTGACATTTTTATTGCACTTCCCCCCTACTTTTGCATGTCTCCTCAATGCCGTGAGTGAAATCTTTGAGCTTCGGCGCCAGCTTCCGGTCAGCCAACATACTAACCAGCGAGGTGTTGCTTCCGGCAATTGGAAGATTCGGCGCCCTATGATAATCTAATATAATTTCGAGGTCTTTTTCAGCAAATTATATGACTTTTTTAGTAGATGCAATGCAATCCAACACATGACATTTCTGAGTTGTTCGTTCTAAATGTTTTCTTATGAAGAGTTTTCTTGTCTCTTCAAGGTAACAAAGATTTGAAGGCCCTACGATAAAACGTACTCATATTTAAGGGAAGTCGCTGGGTCGGTTTCTTCTTCAGTTGCTCTGACTCCTTCGAGCCTGAACATTAATGAGAAAAAATGTGTGCTCAGATTAAAAGTTCTTTTAAAGGCGCAAACAAATTCATTTTTTTTGTAGATGGCTCTTTTATGACAAACATTTTCTGGCAAAATGGCACATTTAAAAAAAGTTTTTATAACAGTGAAATTTCAATAAAATTTCTTTCATTTCAACTCAACTATAAAAATAGTTAGCGCAATAGCCCATGTCACCTAGGCGAAGGCCTAGCTTTCCACATTAATGTTGAAAACATAAGCTATTTTATAGCCGCATCCGAATTGGATTCAGCAGCTTTATTTTCATGGCAAAAAATACGCTCGGAGAGTTGCCAACTAGATCACGAGAGATGCACTCTACACGCCTGAAAACTTCACATATTCCGTCTTAAAATAATTAATGTTGCCTCGGCATTCTTGCTCATATGAAGCACTGCCTGAAGTCGATGTGCCAAAGGAAACAGCTGGTATAATCCTTTTCCTTCAAACAGTTTCTCTTCATGTGCAGCATTACGAAATTATAAATGAACCACTTGGGCGAGCAGAGCAGCTGCGGAAGCTCAAAGCAACTGCTTGTTCGAGGATTGCAGTTGTGAAGCAGTTGCTGAAATATTTTTAGCTATGTTTTTCCTTTCAAACTATTAAGGCACATATACAGAAGAAAATAATTGGCACATATGCTTGACTGCATTCTTCTGCTCTTCTTTTAAGTTTCTCAAAAAAAATGGGGCATCTTTTTGTGTACGATTTATCGTCGCCAGTTTAAAAGCAGAGCAATTAGAAAAAGTTAAAATAACTTTTTCTGAATTTGGCACAGAGGCGCTTGGAAAGAAGCCGTCAGTGTTTGACCAAGTAATTTGAGTGCTTCATTCAATCCAACTGGCATCCTTGGCGTTACAAATCTTACACTTGTGCACTGAGTTCTGCTTCCTGCTTCGTCTCATGTAAATAAATAACAATTTCCAAATTTGTGAACTTCCAGCAAATTAAGAACCCTACAGTCCCCCTCCCCCTCTCAACACTCAATTCGCCTGCATACTTTTTTTGTCACTTTGTACCGCTGAAAGTTCATGCATTCTCATAAAATTCGAATAAATTCTAATTCCCGCCAAGCATTCAACTGCAAAGACATTTCATCGATATTGCACAGAGGGGGCTTCGACTTGTACGTTGCGGCAGTTGCCACGTGCAAAGTGCCACAGCGTCACCAAAAAGATACGGCCAACAGAAGCAACGACGCAAAGATAACTGCGAATGGCGAAAATAAATTTTTGCCAGTGAAACAGTAGCTCAGCCTTGGCAGCAGCTAATGCGAAAATTCGCTTTACCAACGGAGGCAAACATTCTGTGCCGGGAATACGAGTATAGGAGTAGCGTGAGCATGTGTAGCTGCTTCCTGCAGTGGCACAGTTGTCAAAAAATGCTCTAAAAAATATTTTCCAATGATGCTTGATAATTTTAAGAATACTGAAAGCTGTGCTATTAGTTTTATAAAATTTGGTAGAATTTTTCTGGAAACCCATATTTCGTATTTTCTATAACTCGAACTAAATCGGTTGGCAACTGCAAAAATACGATCGGCACCAATTAGGTACATTCTATAAGTCAAAGTCTACACATGTCGAACTTTTTCTTTGGAGAAAAGTTATTCGAGCTGTGGAAGCCCGTTCCAGGCAAAACCGTGCAAAAAAATCGTGTAAAAAAGACATGAAGTACATACATAAAAAGATTAGTTCCATATCCTTTAACCCTCTAAAAAATACGGTTAGTAAAAATATTTTTCTTTCAAATATCAATCAAATAGTTGCCTTTCTTAATCATGCTAAATCGATTGAAATCGTGTTAAAACGAAATAAATTTCTTTTCTAGACCGCGTTAAATTAAAACCGTGTAAATAAGACACACGGTCAGAATTGGGTGTATATTAACTTATTTCAAATACGAGAAGATAAATCAATAGTGGAATTCAAAAGTGGGGTTAAAATTCTTTTTTGAAATACAATCTCGTAATAAAATACAATATGAAAGATATTTTGAATATGGATATTGAGCGCACAAGCTTTTATTGATAGTAAGATACAGGTGACTTAAAAACAATTTATTTTCTACTTTTTAGTACATTAAATAAATTAAAGCTTATTTTTAAAAAGTTTTTTTTATATAATTTTATTTTCTACTTTTTAGTCTTCCATAAATTCAATTTTAGAGCTCTGAAATTTTTCACAAAAAGAATTTAAAACTTGCAGAGCAGTACACAATATTTAGGGTATTCATAGTGTTTCCTATCGTCATATGTCATATCCTCAATTTAACAAATAATACGGCTGTGATCGACCCTAATATTCGTGGCATATTTGTGGCTCGATGAGTTGTTGTTGTTTTGCCTGCAAGGCGCGGCGAGTAAGTTCCTATCGTTTTTCATTGATGTGTGGTGTACCTATAGTTATAAACTGAAGCCCAAGTGTGTAGTTTCTTGAAAAGTGCCACGACCCTTGTCCTACGCCCATAAAATTTTACCAGTGGTACGAAGCATCCAAGAGGGGCCTGTATACGGAACTTCAATGCTGCACGACCTTTAGTTCTAAAGCTATTCTATATAAACGATTTTGTTTGTATGGGCGGTGCCACGCCCCCTTATCCAGTCCCCGCCTTATTTTCTCAGTAGAAGGATATGGATATGTAGTAAGTTCCTACCGAGTTTCATTGATGTGTGATGTGTAGTTCTAAAGTTATACACAAATCTGGAGTTGATAAAAAAGTGCCACGCCCCTTATACTACGCCCATACAATTTTACCAGTGGGACGACACATCCAAGAGGCGACTGCATACGAAATTTCAATGCTGTACGACCTTAAGTTCAAAAGCTAATCGAGATCAAAAATTTTGTTTGTATGGGAGGTGCCACGCCCCGTTATCCTACGCCCATAAAATTTTACCAGTGGGACGACACATCCAAGAGGCGACTGCATACGAAATTTCAATGCGGCACGACATTTAGTTCCAAAGCTAATCGAGATCAAAAATTTTGTTTGTATGGGGGTGCCACGCCCCCTTATCCTACGCCCATAAAATTTTACCAGTGGGGCGACACATCCAAGAGGTGACTGCATACGAAATTTCAATGCTGCACGACCTTTAGTTCCAAAGCTAATCGAGATAAAAAATTTTGTTTGTATGGGGGGTGCCGCGCCCCCTTATCCTACGCCCATAAAATTTTATCAGTGAGACGACACATCCAAGAAGCGACTGCATTCGAAATTTCAATGCTGCACTACCTTTATTTCCAAAGCTAATCGAGATCAAAAATTTTGTTTGTATGGGGGTAGCCACGTCCCCTTATCCAGTGCCCCCCTTATTTTCTCAGTAGAAGGATATGGATATCTAGTAAGTTCCTACCGAGTTTCATTGATGATTGATGTGTAGTTCTAAAGTTATACACAAATCTGGAGTTTATAAAAAAGTGCCACGCCCCTTATCCTACGCCCATAAAATTATTGATTCATGTATTGGGCTCTAGGTTAGGCATGTATGCAAAGTTTCAGATCTCTAAGTAGTCGGGAAGTGGGTGAAAAATTGATTACTAGATTTGACGACTTACTGACAGAAAGTGAAGTTAATATAAAGCTTATAATATATAGAAGAAAAAGTTGTATTGTCGTATTTTATATTGATATCAGAAATTTAGACAAAATTTGACAATTGTAATAAAATTTAAAAGAATGCTACGTTTATTATACAACGTTCGAATACGATCGCTTGTGAATCCCCAAAATAGTTTACAATCCAATAACTGCAAATGCCAAAATCTGCTGGTATCCTTTTTTTTTGAAAGCAACATTTGAAACAACGCAATTTGGTCGGCTTGTGCCACTGTGCTCCAACGAAGATGTACATAAGTATTTATGCATGTACACTTGTGCGTGCGCTCGTCGTTCTTTGGCGATAAAAATGTTGAATTATTGGCAATAAAACGACATGACATGGGTTTCTAATGCGGTGTCGTGCAGATAAAAAGGCCAAATAAAATTAAGCGCTCTTTGTCTTGTTTTCTGCGCGATAATGCAGCATTTGAGCAATGAATACGTGTGCAGGTCGCGGCAGGTTGTTAACGCTCGAAGTCGCGCTTTAAATTTTATGAAGCGCTTTTGTAAGCTTAAAGCCACGTTAAGTTCGGCGCATGTGGCATGCAACTGCGGCGACGTTAGGTGAAAGACTAAGCAGACTTGGCAGTTGTTTGCAGAGACAAACAGATATAACAGTTTTATTACCTTTGCGTCGACATATGTATGTAGATACATACATAATAAGCAGTTCATAAAAGGTTCCATTGATTTTGGGCCTCTTGTAGAAAAGCAAGCAGTCTAAATCTACAAGTTTTGACAGAGTTTGGATGGCCCTCTGCTTCATTGAAATAACTTCATCGCCAAAGCTAAAATTATTGGAATGTACCAAGCATTCCTCATACATATATACATATACATATACATATGTAAATCGAATAAAACCTTGAACTTCTCTTTAGAAAAATTTCATATTTGATTAGACATCGATTGAAAGTAAGTTTCATATATGCAGTTTTTTTACTATTGTTAAACGGCTTGTATCTGTTGTATTTCTTATAGTAGCTTAGTTCCTAAAGGGTTGCCAACGTTCGCCACAAATTCTGCCGGTCTCTGTTTATGGCTAATAATATTAGCAAAATTCGTATTCATTGCTAAATACAGCTCGACCCAGAAACTAGTTGCATGACGTGGCGTGGCATCTAAAGAGTGATCTCAACGTGCCAACAAAAATGCCAGCGGCATGGAAAAGCAGCAGAATATAGCAACGAAAAAAACAAAACATTGTAAGCGAATTTTTGTCGAATTAAAATAGTGCTTGGAAGCATTTCAGCCCTCATTCGCATGCATCCATAGTGAAGTTCATTCGACAGTCAGTCCTTTGAGGCAACAATTCGATTAAGAGATTAATGCGCTGAGGCGTGAGCAGCTGTGCAACAACAACAACAACAACAACAAGGAACTTGGTCTGCATGTGAAGTCTAAGTGTAAATATTGCCAAAGACAATAAATGGGGCGTGCTGGAGCGCATGTATGCATATGCCACAAAAACATGCAACCATGTCTAGGCGTGCACGTCTGCGTGTGTGTGCGTGTGTGTGTGTGTGTGTGTGTGCAAGGCATGTAATATGCGCGGCAGACGCAGCACAGGCTAAAAATAAATGTGGCAGAGTGCGTAGCGCGAATGGCGGACGGCGCAACGGACCGACCGCATTGACCGACCTGCCCCTCTTATCCGCCACTGTAATCTTGCCGCAATTCGCATCATTACACGCGGCCGTATTTAATTACGTAGCAGCAGCAGTGCTCTGTGCCGTTGTGCCATTTTAAATACATTTTTAATTATCGGTTTTAAAAATACTTTTGAGGTGGAGCAAGGATCTGATAATTGACACAGAAGGAGAGGGGGGACATGTTATTGAGAAATGCGTGCGCTTTATTCCGCAATTGCTATTTGTCAGTTGGCGGTTGATGGCACTTGATGGTCGATGGCAGTCGTGCAGGGCAGAGAGGGAGCGAGGGAGGGAGGTAGGAAGGCCTGCACAAAATTGTCAACACGTATTGACACTTTGGCGTTGAAAGGAATTCATTAAATTTAATTAGTTTTAAATTTTTAAATCGCTCATTCACACACACACACACACGCACGCATACATAAGCATATGCTGACATGCATGTATTATATATAGATTGATAATGCACACAGCTACAGGAGCACAGTCTGATATTGAGTTAATCGCTATCATTACAAACAGTGTTGCCTTTAAGTGCTTGCAGATGCCTGGGCCCAAATGAGCTAGAGGGCGCTTCTCGCATTATTTTTTAAAAGATTTATTAAGCTGCAAAAAATTCAATTTATTATTGAAAATTATGTGATTTATTTATAAAAAAATTTTTAATGTCAGATAGGTTAGGTTACGCTAGCTGCCTAAAATATAGCCTGTTGGGTCCCTAGTGATGCCAGTTGGAGTTCCCTTTAGGAATGATCAAAGTAATGTTGTGTTAGAATTTGGTTGTGTGTCAAAAAATTTCAAAGAGGCTTGACACCAAGTTCCAAGATCTGTTCGAGCACTGAAATGACAGGCACTCTGTTTAAAATTTGATTAAACTTTTGGAATTTTTGTAAAATTTGAAATATTTCATCTAGAGAAAAAATTTAATGCAAATGCGAGAAGCAATCATTCCGACTTACTAGCACACAAAAGAGAACAGCTTTTATATTTTGCATGAAATAAAAAGATTATGGGTAAAACAACATTTGTGTAGAAATTAAAAAATTCACAGATCTTATGCACATTTTGGAAGAAAGTTATAAATTCACAATAACAGCTAAAATATTGTAATTTACAATTAAATTTATAAATTTCAATGAACCCATGTTTTTGGCACTACGAAACTTCCATATAGAACACTTTCAATTAACCAGTCGCGAGCACGACCCATGTTGAACTCCAGAGTATGCCTGCACTAACCACAAACAGCTCGTCAAGCCGCCTGCTTCTCTGCTTCTCTGCCTCCCTGCCCCCCTGCCTCCCTGAAATCATCACACATCGCAGCAGCGCATCTGTCATCCAATTCATCATGCTTGTTGACACGGCGCACAGTGGCTCGTTTGGCCGAAAAAGTTTCAAAAATCATAACTTTTGAACGGATAGAGATATCGGAATAATTTTTTTTGCTTTGTACAGAAAATTTTTGTAGCTTTATTCACACCGAAATTTGTTTGTTTTGATATACAGGGTGCGACGGAATCTGTTGTTAAAGTGCGCCTTTCTTCAGGTAGGAGAAATCGCGCATTTTATATAAAAAATTATGCGGATATATTTAAAATTTAGGAAGATTTTGCATTTATAAAACCAAAACTATATACAGGGTGTCATATGGCTAACATATAATGTGGAGAAGTAAAGTTTTTAAGATCGTTAAAAATTTTGACTATTTACAAGGTGTCAAAAAATTCGATAGGGATAAAATAAGTTAAAACGGTTTTTAAATATTTTAATAAAAGTTTTAATAATTTATTTGATAAAAGCCCTCCTATTTTCATAATAAAAACATTATTTAAGATTTTTTTTAACAAAATACAAATATTTATAAGCTTAAAAAATATACATTTTATATATATATATATTTTTTTTCAAAAACAAGAAAATTGGCGTAGTCTATGATTAATATATAAGCATTTTAGTTAATTGGATTGCCTTCATATTCGAATAAGATCGTTTTTTTTCAAATATTCATATAAAAACCCGAAAAAATGTAATTTTAATAAAAGTGGGCGTGGCAGGAGGCTGGTTCCAAAAAGTTTTAATTTTTAACTATAACGACATGAATTGAAGTCGTATACCAAATTTAAACTTTCTAGCTCAAAATTTAAGATTCAATAGCCTTAAAATGCAGGCGGACGGATATGGCTGATCTGTAGACCTCTCGATAAAAATCGCTATAGCACACAAAGCTGCAAAAAGCTGCAGCCAATTTTTTTGGATATATTCTAAGAAATAATCAGTAATTCGTCTCCCGGTAAGCATTTTTTGAAGAAATTTGAAGTTTTTTTTTTAAACTCAACGCAAAGTTTAAAATCAATGGTAAAAAGGAGGTTATTAAAAATGTCATTTATAAAAAAAAAGAAATCACAAAAATTTCTTTTTTATATTTTGCTTTTGGTAGAATTGACAAATATATACAATTATTCTAAAAAAATCTAATTTTTGTACAGCCGTGTCACAGTTTTTGGAACTCAAACATAAATATTTTTTCCCAAATTTCGTTTTTTTGCTACGTTTGAAAAATCATTCAACTTTGACCAGCTCTACAGACCAAACTACTTATCCAAATAAGTTTAAATTTTCACTTTCTTAAAGTACAATCAATTTCCTATGCAATACATATAATAGTTTTGCTAAATCTTTCTAAAAAAAAAATTTATTTTACTTATTTTTGAAAATCTTTCTGCCAAACGAGCCACTGTGCGGCGTACGTGTGCCACATTTTGATGCTGACATCTGCGCAACTCACTCCGCATCCGCACTGCCCATCACAACTGATCCGTTCACTCGGCGGGCGCCTGCTGCAGTTCAGGGTGCAGGCGTGCTTCTCTCCCAGTTGGACTGAAATTATACAATTTTGACATTTACCACGTCTGTGTTGGCTGCATTGCTGCTCCTTGCCGCACTGTCCACTTGTTAGCTGCAATTACTGACAGTTCTTAATTGAATACGCGCGCTTATTTTTATAAATAACTCAAAATCGCAAGTGAAATCGATACCATTTTTATGAATCATTCATAAGCCATAACTTGGCAGATGTCACTTTTTTCGCTCTTTCGACAAGCAATTTTTTTTAATCGAATAGACATGCTGCTTTGTGAGAAGCCTTCACTTAAAAGTGCCGCTGTTTTGAAATTTTTTTAATAAAATTTTTTTCTTATGTATACTTCACGTAGCGTAGTCCCTTTCAAAGAAGCGTCTGTATTAGATATGACGACATTAAGCTCGTGAATATAGCGATTTTTACAATTTTCCCTAGAAAATGTCAAATGTCAGTAGACGATTTTCTTTTAAAGCGATATATACTATTTCTCCTAGAAAATAATTATTTCAATATAGGATTTTTTGGCTGATCAAAGTTTTATGACAAGACAACAAGAAAACTTATCAAGACTGCAATCATGGTGTGATGCTAACTCTTTACCACTAAATGCTGATAAATGCCAATGTTTGTCCTTCAGTAGACGTAAAGACGTAATTGATTTCCAATACAAGATAGGCACTGCTGCCCTCACAAAAACTTATGAAAAGAAAGACTTAGGGGTCATATTCACTTCGAAAATGTCTTTTTCTAAACATATAGACTTTATGACTTCCAAGTCTAGGTCTATGCTTGGCTTTGTAATGAGGAATTCAAATAAATTTCAGGATCTCTTTACCCTCAAGAGCTTATATTTCGCATTCGTAAGATCGAATCTGGAGTATTGCAGCATCATTTGGGACCCGTTTTATCCAGGTTGTTCCTTAAGGATTGAGAAGGTTCAGAAACGCTTTACTAGGTATGCCATTCACTCCCTTCATTGGAATTGCAGTATGCCTAAATACAAAAGAAGATGACTTTTGTTGGAAATGCCAACATTAGAAACGCGAAGAAAAATTTCCTCGGTGATGTTTATTAGAGACATAGTTACGAACCACATCAAATGCCACCTATTGCTAGAACTATTACTTTTCAATTGCCCTGCTCGGAACCTCAGATTTAGCAACATGTTTTACATACCTTGTCATAAGACTAACTTTAGTCTCAATGAACCGCTTACGCGATGTCTAAGGCAGACTAACCAATTTTGTAAAAATTTAGATATATTCTGCAATTCTAGGGAGAGCTTTAAGTCTAAACTAAATCTGATGTTACACTGGTAGAATTGTGATTGATTGATTATAAGTATTTTTTGTGCATAATTATATATATACATAGTATTTATACCCTAGTTTTAGTAATCTATTAGAGTTGTACTCTAATTGATGAATTTGAAATAAATAAATGTAGTAAATAAAAAAGGCGCTTTTCCGCCAGGATTAAGAATATGTTGCACCACCTTTCAATGCACTTTGCTTAAGTACCTACTATGCGAATTGTATACTTTTCGTTACTTTCCCAGCTTAAAAGATCTTACACATTCTTATTCTTTTTTTTGTAGAAATTTCTTGTTCAACATGATTAACATTAGCGACTTCTCTGCACTCGCCAGGTTCATAAAGTTCAACAACTGCTTGAATCTGTCACGACTTTTTCAGAGCTTAAAGCAGCGCAAACACGCTGAAAGGGTTCAAGATGTGTCCTTGGAAACGAAATCGCCATCTAAATTACAGGTTGCTGCTTGAGGGGTCATTTGAAGGTCAAGTGTAAGTGAAGTTTACAAAGGTTACAGCAACAGCACTTGGCAGACTGCACAACAACAACAACAAGAGAGAACGATGTTGAGAAGGGCACCAGGCACAGAAGCAACCACGCAATCAAGCAACTGGCGCATTATGGAGGTGAGGCACGAGGCACAAAAAATTCGTGTGGCGCGTTCTTGACAGCTTTCTTTGACATACACATTTATCAAAATTTTTTATGAACTTTGCATGCAGAAATTTCGAAATTGAATTTTAGACCACTGCCACTTTGTGGCAATCAACTGTGGCAACATGTTATTAACGCTCCAAAAAAAAAACTGGCAACAACAAAGGCTTAGTTAGTGCAGACGTAACGTATCTTTTCGTAATTATACGCATACTTAAAAATTTTACAGTTTACCAGAATACGTAAACGTATTGCAGCTGTCAGTCTTTTGCATATTCCTTTTGTTGCCAGAAGTGAAATTTTACAATTTTTATAAAATCTTTGACACAGAAATATCTTAATATTTACCTCTATTTATTGTATACAACTTTGTTTAGCTAATTTGAGCAATAATAATCCGCTTTTCTTGATTGAACTTAAATCGAAGAGCAATCTGCAACAAAGCAATCAGCTGACACGATTTTATGTATATTTTTCGAAGAAACCTAAAGGCTCAGTTAGTATTAACGTATCTTATTTATTCGTAATTTTTACAAAACCTACTTTACCCGAGTTCTGTACAAGCGTTCGCTCTTGACGCATCGTAATGCAGAAATAACCGAAATAGGTATCTCTGAGTTATTTATGTAATACGAAAAAATACGTTACGTCAATACTAACTGAGCCTTTATTTGATTACGTTTACTCCGATATGTTTACGCAAAAATACGTTTAAAGTAAATAGCTCGGTCGTGTCAGCTGACACGAAAAGATGCATCAGGACCAACTGAGCCTTCTCTCGCTCTCTTTCTCTGTCTAACTCCCTCTCTTTCTCTCTCTCTTTTTCAGCGACTAAACTAACAATTGGTCTGCACATACATGTGTCATGACAGCAGCCACAAAGCATCGTAGTGCAACGCCAATAACAGCAACAACAACAACAGCGACAACGTGTAGCAGCAACGAGCTGACACTTCACTTGCGTCAGGTTGCGTGAAATGCGCAACAGTTACTGCTCGCGCTACTCCCTCTGCTGCTCCGCAGTCAGTTCGCCTGAATTTACAACCTTTATTAATGGCGGCCTCAGTACGAATCCGCCTGCCACACACTTGAGGCGCCCACAAAGGACGCATTAAAAATTAATAACTTATTTGCGATTCCCCGCTCGCCCCTTGTTTCGGTGCACGCGTTCACTGAACCGCATGATTGCACATGCCGCCTCTTGCCGCTGGGCGGCGGCGACTCACGGCACAAACCGGAGCAATTGCAACGATTTACAGCGTGTAGGCCTTGTCGGCAACGGCCTCCTGCTGGCAGCAGCCGCGATTCCGTCGCCAATAATAGGCCCTGTTTTACGATTTGTTTGCAAAGAGCGCCAATAAAAATATTACAGTGCGACATTTTATTGCTGACGCAGTGCTCCAGCAGGAGCAATTTTAAAGTTAAGCGAGCTCACTTCGGCCGTGTCGCCAGCAGAAGGGGAAGCGGAAGGGTAAGTAGCGCTCACGGTCAAGGGGAAGTGCAGATAAAGCGAAGTGGAAATGAGCATTAAGTTCAAAATAATTATCAGAAAGAGAACAAGATTTAAAGTGGAATTTCAGCAGGAATTTCGCAGCATGAAATTGCATTCAAACTTGAGCGGAACGTAACCAAAGGACATGGGCGGATTCGCGCATTCAAGACTGTTGAAGGGAAATGTAAACAAGTACGGAAGTATCAGTCGGGTTTCACCGACAGATTAATACCCTACACCATGTTCCCAAGTGAGGTGATAATTCACTGAAATTGTGGGTGCATTTGATTTACAACCCACATAGTAGGCGAACCACGCCCATTTTCGGCATACTACAAGATATAACTAATAGCACTATATATGACAAATATTCATGCTCTGACAAGTGTACAACAGATGTTATCGGCATATTTATTTTACTGCCCCCATAGTGGGCGGACCATGCCCATTTTTGGAGAATTAAAAGATATTCTTACCAGGAACGAAGTAACCAAATCTGGACGCTCTGGTGTATATATTATGGAAGTTAAGAGGATTTTTCGCTTATCGCCTATATAGTGGGGGGACCACGCCCATTTTCTTACATGGCATGTAGAGCCGATATCTGGACTTATGAACCAAATTTCAATCGTTTAAATTCGTAAATAGTTGATTGAGAGCCATTTTACCGGAAAAATTTTTCCGTCTATATAGTGGGCGGACCACGCCCATTTTTTGGTATTTCGTAGAAGGCCCACATCTGACTTTAAATACCAAATATCATTCCTTTAAATGCGTAATTAAACTAATTAAAGCAATTTTACTGGAAAAATTACGAGGTAGTTCGACTTATAGGCCCATTGTGGGCGTGTCCTTCAGCCGATTTGACTAATTTTAACAGTTTACCTAACACGAGGTTCACTGTGACTGTGTACCAAATTTGGTTGAAATCAGACAACTCCTTCTTTCTATTTTTCCCGAACACGCAGACAGACGGACAGACGGACAACCGGAAATCAAAAGAGAAAGTGTTTCTGATCATTTCTATATACTTATGTCTATACCTAGGAAGGCTCCTTTAATGCGTTACAATTTTGGCACAAAGTTATTATACCCTATTACCATAGGTGTAGGGTATAAAAATCAATTGTGCTATGGAAGAACAAGCCTCTGGCAGAAAAAAGTTAGCAGCTATTTTTGATAACAGCTGCTGGTTAAATTTTTGGCACGATAATATTCAACAATTGATTTTGTTTATAGAATAACGATTTTCTGAGTAAGTAGGTTTACCTTCTTCCCCCTTGGAATGATGCGTTGCAGTTTGAAAAATTTTAAGGTACTATATTACAGCATTAGAAATCGTTCATAAAATGAATAGTTAAAAATTAAGAAAAAGAAGAAGCATTCTTCTTAGCATTTCATTTCATATGCTCTATAATCAGAAAAATTACAATTAGAACAATTTAAATTGAAAACAATATATTGAGAATATTGTGGTAACCACTTTATTTTACCATGAAAGTTAGAACGAAAAAATTTAAGAATAAAGTAGGTACAACATAAATAAATGAAACATTTTATCAATTCAATTCTTCAGCTTATTGGCGATGAAGTCTGTTATGCCCGGACTTGCTTCCTCTAAGTTTGACAAACTAATTTTTATTATTTTATTATTAAAGGGATACATTTTTCTTCAAATCGTGATTTATATTGAAGAACAAAATCTTTTAAAATATGATTAACTTTTGTATCTGAAATAATTATGTACATATTAAGCATATTAGTTTTGAAATATCGAAAAGGAGGACAAGTAGAAGAACACTTCGAAGAACCAACAAAAGACGTGCTGTCCTCCCTAAAGGAGGTCATCTTAGAGTATTGTAATTTTAAAGCATGGGAAACAGCTCGATTTGAAAATGCTGCTGAAAATCAGCAACTGCAAACAACAACATTTGCCGAAAACTTACTTACTTATGTGCATAAATCCCTTTTGCCAGGAATCTGGAATATACGAGCACTCAAAATGGTACACGGACCATGGAACAAATGGCAGTACATTGGCCAGCAAAAAACTAGCAGCCGAAAAAGCGAATGCCTCTAAATCTGTAAATAAGCAAATTTATAACCCGAACAGACAAGCGAAGTGTTTGGCACTGCATGCGGCCGGGCAGCGAGCGGGCGCTTGGGACACGCTTGCCGCCACTTTGCAATTTGCGTACATGCGAAACAGAATGGAAATTGTTGCTGGCATTTGTTGTTTTGTGCCAAGAGGCCTGCAGCGTTGCTTTTGTTTTGTTTTGTTTTGTTTTCGGGGCTGTTGGGGCAGCCCGCAGCCCTTTCGCCCTCTCGCCCTTTCGCCCGCAAACCAAACACAGGAACTATTTCGAGTGCGTTCGTTCAGAATTTATTATGTGACAATTTGTGGCAGCGACTGTCCGAATTGCTGCAATACGCTTGGGAACAACAATTTGGCTAAAATATTGCTGCCATTCGAGGCGAGCAGGCTGACAGAGCGCCTCTGTTCTTTGGCGTTAGAATTCGATTTTTCCCAGCCAGATTTATGCAATGAATTTGACGCTGTGCTGGCGCTCATCTCACGCTGCTGTGGTTATACTCATTTAAAACTCATATAAACGCTTGTATCTTGTAATATTAAATTTTGATCAGTTATTGCAAATCTTAATATCGCATTCGGCCATGCAATTTTTTCCCAGCAACACATTATCGGCCCTAAGCCGCCATGAAGCGGCATGCAACTCTGTGGCACGCCATGTAATGATCGCATAAACTGAGCAGATTCCAAGGCAGGATAAGAAGATCGCCCTTGTAAAAGCGCTACAAGACTCTGCCATGTTTATCAGCGATGAAATCGCTTCGCTGCTCGAGTACGCCCTTCGTACGGTGGCTATGTTAACTGCTTATGGAATCTTGCAATATACATAGATACTTACATGTGAGTAGATCGTTTCTAGATACTTAAATGTGAGTAGATATATATGTATTATTATTATTTTTATGGCGACTAGACTTGATCACATAAGCCAGCTGCCATATGAAGTAAGCTAAAGTCGATAAATTTTTTCATAAAAACCCACTCATATCAATTGAAATTCGAGACGAATTAAATATTTTGCTCGTTTACTATTTTCAGCATGCAAAGAATATTTTTCAATCGATTTGCAACTTTTTAATTTTAAATCGATATCAAAACAGAATTACTTGATTTGAGAAATTACACTTTTGATTTTACTTGATTTACAGTTGAAATAAGAGAAAATTGAGCATGAAATCTCAGAACAACGCTTGGCATTTTCAACTGAAGCAGGCGCGCATTGGAGATGCCCCACGTCAGCTAGAGCGATTAAGAAGTAGAATAAGATAGCTTCGCTTGAAATCTCATAGCATAAGTGAATATACAGTGAATTTCTTGCATTGAAGAAAACAATGTGCTCAATATTGACATATGTATATCTTCTTCTTTCTGTTTGGCCATAACATTCCGTTGCCGGGTTACGACCTGATATAGAGCTTTCCTTCAGGCGCGCCTGCTATACACGCGCTTTCTTCATTTAGAAATGCCAAACATTGTCAGTGCCTCTTCTACTTGGTTTTTTCATCAGAGGCATGGTCTAACGCGCCGTCTGCGTTCTCCAACTGCCGCCTTAAAGACCTTCTTCGCTGGAGCTTCTTCCTTCATACGCACGACATGAACCAGCCAGTGAAGCAGTGAAGCCGCTGGGTGTTGATGCGACTGTCTTGGTCAATATCGGCGTAGAGCTCGAGAGATATAACTGAATGATTTTGGATTGCAAATCGAAAGTACTTTACTTGCAGGCTTGATGTTTAAGAAATATGTTGGCTTACTTAAATGAAATATTTCTTAGTAAAAATTTTTTAGTAATTGGAATGCAAAAAAATATTGCACTAAATACTAAGATGTAATATTTACTACCTTCAGTCTGGCGACAATCACAATTCAATGTTTTGCATGTATCGAAGTGTCACTGTTGCGCTGGCATACAAATTCGAGCTTGACTTTTTTATAATTTTCAAGTGTTTTTGCTCTTAGTGCAGCTATTTTCAACTTGAGCATTTAAATCAATTAAAAATGAAGCGTATATTTTTACAGAAGCTTTAACTTATGGCATTAAAAGTTGCTGAGTTGCTGAGTAAGGCATGTTTGCATATAAGTATGACGAGTTACTAGCCTCACCTACACATACACACAGGAAAACTCTCTGCTTAATTGCCAAAAATACGGTTTCACGCAATTTCACGCATTTCAAGGCCATAATAAAGAGATTAAACTGCAAAAGCGTGAAAGCAGCAGCAGCAACCAACTTAATTAGATTACGGCAAATGCGTCGAGAACGCCAGCGTAGAAATGGCTTAATTAATTTTGAAGCCAGCTCAAAGGCGCAGAACTTGGCGCCTTGCTTGGTTGAATTGGCAAGTGGCAAGGTGTTCCAGGCCTGTTGAGTCAGCAAAGATGAAAAGCGGTTTTGCTTAGCAAATTTTAACAAAATGTCTTTGATAAAAAGAAACTTGAAAGATGATTCAGAAACGGTTGCTTGTTGCTGACTTTGAGTGGAAGTACAGTGGAAGTGGAAGTAGAGTAGAGTGGAAGTGGAGTGGAAGTAGCAACAGTTGACATTTTCACGAGAACTGCAGTTGAACTGGGCGTGGCAATTAATTGCATTGAAATGATTGCACTTGAAATGACCTGCTCTGAAATACTTAAAAGCCTTTGCGATTTAGAATATAGAATAAAGCTTATTTTGCATTTATTTGCAGGACGACTTGCTTTGTTCGACAGCCGCCGTGAGCAATTTCATTGCGCTTGTTCGCTACTCAAAGGCGTGCTACTTGCCTGCCTCTTTGCACTCCCAAATAATAAATTAGCAATTCAAGAATGCAGAATTGCAAATTTGGCATTCCTCAGGAGGCATGCAATGCAGTGAAGCAGCACACCTACACACACACACACACACACACACACACAAGGCACGTACGCATGCGTGCATATAAAAGTGAATCGTGATCTCGTGATAAAATTTTTCTGCATCACTTTTTGTGGGCTTGGCCACTTGGCCACGTCGACAGCGTGGTGTTTGCCCGCTGTTGTCTGTTGCTGCAGGGGTCGCAGACACCAGCCACCAGCCACCGTCACCAGTTCCAGTCTTATAGTCGCACTGCGTCTTTTGTCTGCGGTCGTGATTGCCGCTGCGTGGGTATTTCCTTTTATTGCCTGCGTGCTTGTTCTGGAGCTACCGCATCCATTATTGCAGAATTTCTCACTGGCCGCTTTTTTGTTCTGTTGCTGTTTGTTCTTGCATGCGGCGCAATGTAGTCCAATTTGGAGATATGGCTCTGGAATTTGGCGGTTGAAACAGAGAATTAAAAATATATTGTATTTCTTTCTTGTTATGAAATAGTTTTCACTGACTATCAGTTTTATTGCAAGCAAAAAATTTAATATTGAAAATATTTAAAATCAATTGAAATGATCAGAATCACTTTCGATTTTGAGTTCCGGTTGTCCGTCCGTCCGTCTACTTCTGGTCGCAGGAGAGAAGGAGGGAGTTTAACCAAATTCGGGATACATTGACAGTGAACAATTATTTAGTTTATGTTTCGAGACCAACCACATTTGCGGAAGGACACGCCAGTAAGTCCCACTACTTCAGAATTCTTCCAGTAGAATTGCTTAAATTTGTTTAATTACTCATTTAAAGAAATGTTATTTGGTATTTAAGTTAAGATGTGGGTCCTCTACGTCGTACGTAGGCGGTAAATTTAATACAACCAAAATTTAATTTCTTTCAGTTGAATGTCAACCCACTTACTCGGTGTAGGGACTTACGTTTATGTTAATTTTCCTGAAAACAACTGGCATTTTTCTTGAATTTTTAGATCATTTCTTCTCTAAAGTGCTCGAATTGTAATCAAAATTAGTCTTAATGCATTGAAGACATTTAAACATTTGAAAACAATGAACAATTGATAAAAAATTTATTAAGGGACATATTTAAATTACTCCAGCAACGTTGCATGCCGCCATGGTATCTGGGTATCTGGTATCTGGTATCTGGGCGCAGAAAATAGACCACATGCAAAATCTTACCTTGAAATGATTGAAAAGATGTGTAGGTACATAAGTAATTTAGTTACATTTGATTTGGAGCTTCATAATAATAATGAAACTCATTCCACGTTAAGAAAATTACCTACAGATGATTAAATATGTCAATGTTGCTAAAACTGTTTGCATCTGTAAACGAACGAACGTAAAACATGTTGTTTCTCAGAGTTGTGCCCAGCAACATGCTGTTGCCAGCGTGCAAAGCAACGCAACCGCAACACGTTGCGACTGCAGCCAGCGAACGTGTTGCGAGTAGAGTTGGCGCTGGTATGCTTGGTATCTGGTAGCTGGGCGCAGGAATGAGCCAACATAAAAAATCTTACCTTAAACAGTCTTCGTTTCGCCGTTATCCGCGTTGGTTCAGCACAGACGACAGGTGCGCGTGTTGGCGTCGCATGTGCTCTCTCGGACAGCGTCGAACTGCCTGCCAGCAGTGTCTACTAAAGAAAAAGCTCAAAATTATTGTGTTCCAAGCATATCGCCAAGTGTGAAAAGGCAAGGCCTACAAAATACCAAATCATTAAATTTGCATAAAAATCTGCCAAAAGCGCAAAAAAAAACCAAAAATCAGAATAAGAGTGCAAAAGAATTGCCGAGTGTGAACTGCAGAAAGTGATAAAGAAAATGAAATAAAAACAAGCAACCAAGCCAAAACAAAATGTAAAGTAAGGTGAAGAACGGCAAATAAACCAACACACACGTGCAGATAGCATGCCAAATTTAGCGGTAAATGCCAAGTTCAAGCGACGCCGATTGCAAAGAAATAAAAAAGGAAGAGAAAATCAAATAACCGCGTAGAAGAGGAATGTCTGTCCCCTGTTGGCCAGTTGGGACGCCGCGCACCTTTTCCCAGCCTCTTTAATTCTTCCTCTTTTTTTGTCATTTTTCTTGGCATTCTTGTGCATGGTTTTCATGCTTTTAAGTTGCTTTTGTTGTGGTTTGTTGTTGTTAAGTTTTTTGTTTTGTTGCTGGCGTTGGAGCTGCAACATTCTGTTGGCACGCAACTGACACGCGAGACAGATAAGACAACAAGAACAACAGCAACAACAACAAAACACAACAAAGTGACAAGTGCACACGCATTGCGTGTTTGTTGTGTGCGTTCGTTATTGTTGTTGCTGCCATGGCGATTATTCATTGTTGTTGTTGCTTTGCTTATTCGCCGGCTCGTTTCTTTGACAGACGTTCGCTGGCAATGTCAAGCAGTACCGTTAACTAGTTGACATTTGCTGCTGGCAGCACGCCACTGGCGTTGCCCCCCATCCCCCTCACCCGCTCAACAATGAGCACACTCTAATTCAATTGTCTTCTGCTTCTTCTTATGCTTCGGCGACTTCCATTGACTGGGGTGACTGACTGCCTCCTTGCTTGGCCAGCAGCGTTCAATGACTTTGAAATAGTTGCTGGCATTTCCGTTCTCACGACTTTCTCTTTCTCTTTTTGTGTTTTTTCTTTGGTTTAAATTAATTACGGCCTGCTGCTTTGTGCAGTTTTACCTAAATTGTTAAAAATCAATAAGCGCCGACACGACTCCTTTGGCAACATTTGCTGCCAGCGCGCGGCAGCATGTTGCAATGCAGCTAAATTGTTGCTAGACGACAGTAACTCCTCGATGGCTTGCGGGGAGGCGGGAAGGCGACAGTTTGTAGGAAAGTGGGAAAGTGTCTCATATAAAACAGCACGTGCTGCTGCCGGCTAATTAAACAACTACACTTAAATGCACCAATACACATACAGACAATTGCTTGCATGTGTATTACACACATACACACATATGTACATATTTGCCTACACATGCATGCATGTTTACAGGCGCTTGTTTGTATTTGCTGTGCGTAAGTTCGTGTTTCTTCCGGCATGTTTGTAGGTGTTTATATGTATGTATGTATGTATGGATGTGTGCATTGTCCAGCATTTGTAACGGAACTGCGACCGCTTGCGCACAGGATATTACAAGTGTACACATACCCACACACCCACACACACACACACACACACACACACACACACAAGCGTGTATGCTTAACAACCAGCTGTTTATTTTGACAGTTATGCGCACTAGCTGTGATTTTCGTGCTCATGAACTTTTGTTGTTGTTGTTGTGCATGGAAAGCTCATATTTCAGTCTATTTATTTAGTAATAGTCACTCTCGAAATTAACTAAAATTATGCATAGCCTGCAAGTGGGAAAACAATTAAATTAATTAATGAATTTCAACAGCTGTCGTCATTGCATAATTGCATAGCAATTGCTTAATTGCAATATTATGCTGCTTTCTCTACCAAAAATACCAGCAGACTACTAGCTTCTAAAGTCTAAAGTCAGATAGTACATATACCATGGATACATACATATTTTGCATATTGCTTACATCTTGATGACTTGTCTAAGTTTAGTAACCAACTTTTTGTAAATTTCGAATTTTGTAATATTCCAAGAAGTTTGAACAGATACGGAAATCTGATATAAGCCAAACATAACTTCAATAAAAAAGCGTTGCTTAGAAAATTCCAGCGAAGAAAACTTCAAGTTATGGAAAAATTCGTATTTATAAAAATATCAGTTGTAGTAAAATGAAAATGAAACTTTTGCAAAAAATATAACAAGCACACACAAGTTAATGCGAGAAAGCTATGCCTAAGCCCACACGGGCTGTTGTGCCAGTCAATTATTATTAATTAATTAATTAATTAATTATTAGTAAAATGAAATTTAGGAAAAAAGAAAGAAAAATCTACAAATTACCAAAGCCATCTATGGGAAAAATAATGGATATCTGATATTGCAAAATTTCAAACTTCTTCTTTTTTTGGTGGGTTTCAAGTTACTCCGTTAGCTCTCTAATGAAGGAGTGGAGGATTATATGGACCGGTTCCAGTTGAACTAAATCGCCATCGCTTTAATTGGCTTCTTTAAAACGAAACTTCGGTTTTCGATAATGAAGCTATTCGAATATCACAGCCGTAAAGATCTTAAAATATTTTTGTGGAAATGAAATGCTTTAGAAACTAGTTTTAGCTAAAAAATTTTCGTAATAAGAAAAAATTCCTTTTCCAACTCACAAAAATATTAAACAGATACAATTACATTGCCACTTTAGAGACTTTTCGATTTTTCAATTATTGATAGCAATTATTGTTGCGCTTCAGCATGAGCTTCAATTTTTCAAGCGATTCGCTTTTGTAGCTTTCGCACTCGCCATAGCGATTTTAATTAAATTTTGCTGACAAATTCAAACGGAATCCGATTACAGTTCCTTCTTGATTGTTTGGTTCCAACTTTAAAATAAATTTACTACAATTTCTCATATGTCAGTCATTAATAAAGTGAGCAAAATTTGTGCAAACACAAACGACTAACGATAAGAGGCAATTGTACAGCTAAGGCGGACGCACTTCGTCGGGTGCGGCAGTTGTGTGCTTCAACATAAACACACACACACACATACACTCACTTTAATACAGAGTTAAAGAAGAATGCTCTCATATAAAATATCGAAATGACGAAATGTAAATAAAATATGTACATAAACGAAATTTGCTGTGCATTGAGTGAGAAAAAACGCTTATTTGCGAAAAGGCGACATACGGAATGCGCGAGTCGAGCTGCCGTGCGTCCCACCCTTGCAGAGTTGCGTACCGCTGAATGCGCCTTCCTTCACCTGGCGTTCGCTGTGGCTTTTCAATTGTCTTTTCCTTTCGTTCTTTCGTCCGTCCGTCCGTCTGTCCGTGCCTGCGTATGGTAAGTTCTTTCGTCCCTACAAACCGCAGCCAGTTCGCCTGCTGCTAATATATGCGAAAAAATGCACGTACCCATGCCACGGGCAAGCAGTGAAAACAATCAAAGAAAGAGCAAATACACAAACACACACACACACACACACATTTCCGCAATAAAGCTCAAGCGGCAGCAGAAGAAAGCCATGTCAATACTCAAGCAACGAGGCGGCGCAAGGGCAGAACAGTGCTTGCACAGAACAATGTCCGTGTGTTTGTGTGTGTGTGTGTGTATGTGTGCAGAGGAAAATGCCTACGCGCGCAGAACTTCCGCTTGAGTGCCTGATATCTGCACAAAGCAAATAGCAGCCAGCAACTGGCAACAGCAAAAGTATCTAATAGTGCGATATTTATTACGAGCGCGCGACTGTGAGCTTATTAAAAGCATGTAAAAGATAGCTGACGCTGGCTGCTGCGCGCCCCATGGGCGCAGCGTTGCTTTATCGCCGAACGAAACGTTTTGTATCTGCGCGCTGTATCTGAGCAAAGGCGCAGCGTGTTTATGGCAATTTAGCAGCTTGTTTAGCATTTGCGCTTTGTTTATGCCAAGTGTGAGTAGTAAGTATGTATCTGCCGCACATGCAAGCTCACAAACAGGCACAGATACTTGCGGGCGGCAAGTGTTCGCTATATGCTAATGAGAAAAGTGTTAATGCTCAGGCACGAAGCGTGCGTTTGTTTATAGAAAAAAATTTTTTTTATTATAACACTCTTTTTTTGTTAGTATTTTTGGTTTTTAAAATTTTTTGAATTTTTTACATTTTGCGTGTGTTTTTTTTTCAAATTATTTACGAACTATCGCCTTTTCGTGCTTTCAACAATCGCATGTAATTTAAGCAGTAGGCGCAAATTTAAACACCAGCATACAGCAAACAAAATTATATTCTATACACATGGCAAATATTTAAAAAAAATTTTGTATTTGCATTTAAAGTTAATTCCGGCATTTTATACTAGTTTGCTGTATCGGCATATTCGCACATAGCGCTGTATTGAATTGCAAAATTTGCACCAAAAAAACCACAACAACAGCAAAGTGAACGTGTGTGCTTACATAAATGCGCTGTAAACTTGGCTAGTGTTAATTTGAAGAATTCATAAAAAATACAAACATGCGAATGTACAAAAAAAGTTGCGCCAACAAAAGCTGAAGCAAATAATAAACATTTTAAAAGTTTCAAAACAAAGCGCAATCAAAAATGCAAAAAATAATTTGCAAAAAATTTTAAACAGCTGTGCTAACTAGACTTTCATACATTGTTTGAAGTTTATGCAATTAAAAATGTTTTAACAAAAAAACCTATAGGGGAGAGGGGGGTACCTTCGTCCTTGGGGCACATTCGTCAAAGGCGATTTCGGTATGAAGGAGTCATCGGACATAACTGTTTATTAGTAAAAACTAACCCATAACTAGCATAAATATCCCTCACAAAGTTTGCCATCTCTATCTGAACAGCTGATAAAGTTACATTTGATTTTGTGTTTTCGCGCTTCGTTCCCGAATATTGAGGTCGGTAACGTAAGAAGTTTGTGCTGTATATATACCATTATTTCGAACAAAATTGTATTAGTATTACTTTAATACTAATTATTTTGTAAATAAAAGTGTATTAAGTAAAAATAAAGCACTGAAATAAGAAGTAAAAAAATACAAAGAAAAAAAAGTGACTCCAGGGTGGACTCGTCTTTTTTTCATGGGGCACATTCGTCAATATAACTTCACAGGTACTAAAAATAGAAATCGAGTTGAGGCTTCCAAGACCCTCGAACCTGGCTTAAACCTCCCGTAACCACACAAAATTAATATTAGGGTCGATCTCAGCACTTTAAATATTATATATAAAAAATAATTTATAAAAAAAATTTCATAATAAGTACCTACATTTTTTTAAGCTCTTAAACATGATTTTTTTAAAATTTTTTAATGCAAAATATAATAAATACATGTTGTATAACCAAAAACATGTCTTATTTAGTCTTAATAAGATTTTGTATCACCTTATGGTACTTTAAAGTGTGAATGCCGAAAGTGCCCCGCCAAATGCCGAAGCTACCCTGGCATGGGGGCACATTCAGCGAAATGACTTTTTTACTAATCATGAAAAAAATAATACAAACGGAACTTTTTAAAGAAATTTTAGTATAACATTTTATTGTTAAATAATGAGGTATTGTAACAGTGTAATCGGTTTGTAAATATATTGATTACCTTCTGAAATATAGGCCTTCAAAAAAATAGAGACGAAGGTACCCCCCTCTCCCCTACACGTATACATGTAAGAACGCATTAGTCGGGTTTCAAAGACAGAGTAATACTCTACAAAAAGTAACTAAGTGTTGTGATAATCCACTCAAAGATATGCAATTGTGGATGTTTTCAATTTACCGCCTACATATGGGCGGACCACGCCCATTTTTGACTAACTAAAAGAAATTTTTTATAGAACTATGTACATATATGTATGTATATGTATGTATATGATGCTCTAGCAGCATATTTACTCTAGCGGTATATTTAATTTACCTCCTTCATTTTGGGCGTACCTTAATTTTTAGAGAATTTTAAAGTATTCTCAACAGCATATATTATTAATGTTATGACTTTTCGTTTACCGCTTATATATAGCGGTCGAATCACGCCCATTTTTTCACATATGAGAACCGATCTCTTAACTTGTATACCAAATATCATTCTTTTAAATGCATAATGACACAAATTGAAGCCATTTTAAGGGAAAGAGAACGAGGTGAATGGACTTAGTGAATGGACTTAATGAATAGCCCCATTGTTAGCGTGTTCTTCAAACAATTTGGCTAATTTCGCAACTTAAGCCAAGTTAAGGTTGACAATGTACCAAATTTGTTTCAAAGCTAACAGCTGCTTCTTTCTCTCCTTCGGCCACAGACGGTCAAATGGATGGACAGACAGACAGTCAAACAGACAGACAGACAGACGAGCAACCGGAAATCAAAACAGAAAGTGATTCTGATCATTTCTATATACTTATGTCTATAGCTAGGACGGTTCCTTTTAATGTGTTACAATCACACATGGTTGTTATTATTAACTAGTATAACCATAGGGGATAGTATATAAACATATGCAACCATAACCTGCAGATCTCTAACAAATAAACAATTAATTTTACAGTTCACAGAAAATTTCAACATACAAGTAAAAACAAAGAACAAATGCCACAAAAAATATTTTCGCCTTGCCAAAAATAATGTGCAACAAAAGAGGCTAAATATGTGCTTAAACCTTGTGCCACAAAAGCTAAAATCTTAAATAAATTTTTACAGTTTGAAATCAAAATAAACATCGAAATAGTCGGCCGCTTCTGCTAATGAAAGAGCATCAATTTAATTACAATACATATTAATAAATGCCAATATACCAGGAATAAAATTAAAATTCATAATAAAACAGTTAATAGCGGAAACGGGTTATGCTGATATTTTAATTGTGCGTTGCAATATACCGGATTAACTCGAGTGCCACAAACACACACACACACACGTGAATAAAGTTTCACTTTCTTTGGATAATAATAATAAATGAGCCCCAGCAAAAGTTGAAAGGTAAGCTGAAATTTGTCTTTAACCCATGACATTAAAATTTTTACTATGAATTTGGAACTGGTTTCGCCTTGGAACTGGTTTGCCATAGTAAAGTCATAATCATTTTTGA
Organism: Neria commutata; assembly: GCA_963457695.1. Classification (NCBI taxonomy): domain Eukaryota; kingdom Metazoa; phylum Arthropoda; class Insecta; order Diptera; family Micropezidae; genus Neria; species Neria commutata. The sequence goes on along the minus strand of OY735247.1, from coordinate 37,557,649 downwards.
AGCATATCTGTGTAAATTCATTTCAATGTGGTCTATACGTATGAGAGATAGCATTGAAACAATACGCTTTATTAGGATTTTAGTGCAGCTATAAAGCGACTCCATAAAGATACTCAACTTCATATCGAACAGCCGATGAAATCAGCTAATGAAGTTTTATATAAAATTTAACGTCTTTTTAAATTGCTCATTTCGAAGTAATTGAGAGCAAACTTGACTTAGTTGCTTTAGGGTTCATTGTGCCCAATTTTTTGTGTGCGCTCTTTTATGACAAATAAATGAATCAGCAGTTCTGAAAGCTTTGCTTACATTATATATTGAATTTATTTAATTTTGGGCTGCATAACGCTGATCTAATTTCAAAGCAATATTAATTAAGAGTAGGCTAACAGGCATTTCAGTCATAATTTATTGTCATTTCATTTGTAATTTTTGCATGCTACAAAATTCTTATTCATTGCAAAATATTGCATGTAAATTGATGCAATAGCCAGAACTGAGATCTAGATCTGAATACTGAACTTCTGCGAGTAATAATTTGCCAGTTTCTGCTTTCGTATAGAAGCTTAATACACAGCGCTTAGTTTTTCTTTATAAGGCTCTAAGGCCCCGCTGACAGGAAGACCAGATACGTGCTACTTATTAAATATACTTAACTAATACATGCTTGAATGAAATCGTCGATTGTGAAACTGCTACCAATAGCGTCATATAAAATTTGTTTGGAATTTTTTCATTTCAATAGAGAAGATATTTTGCTGCCGCTTTAGATCGATAGATCTAATGTATAAAATTTCATATCTACGCGTGCTTTAAATTTTGCCTAAAAATTTTTTTTCCTATGGTAAAAATAAACTATAACATTAATTAGTTGGCGTGTTTGGAAAATTCACTAATAACAAAAAGTTGAACGATTGCATAGATATAAAAAGCTCATATCGATTCCATCGAAACATTCGCTGCATTTTAATTTCCTTTGTATAAAATTTGCGTGATTTTTTTGAAATACTCTCATAGCTACCTGCAGAATCTACATATTTTCCTTTTTAAAGTGCCAAGAAATACCTTTTCAACTCAAAAATTAAACAACATTTTCACAATTTTACAAACGTATAAAAAGTTTATGTAAATTTAGGCATGCACCAAGTGAAATCGAATTCAAATTTATTTACGTTAAGAAGAGCTCTTTTACAGCATAAGCCGTCAACAATTTAAAGCAAAATAAGCGCTGAAAATTTTGGCCAAGTTGTAAAGTCAAGTAAACTATTTCTGGCTGCCGGCCCACTCATTGAACTGGCTAAGGACAATGAACCTAAGCGTGATTAATGAATGTGGCAGGGCGTGCGAGCGGAGGGACGCTGCAGCTTGAGTTGGCAGCACATTTAATGAAACAGAGGGGAATATTTTGAGGCTTTGTGAGAAAAGTTTGCGTAAACTTTGAAAGCGTTCGCTGAATGTCATAAAATCAATAAAACTTTTTCAGTTTCAAAATAAGCATGCGAACCCTTTTATTTTGCTGTAGGTTTGTGTGTATATGTGTGCATGTGTGTGTGTAAGTTGTTAATGCCTTGCTTTAAAATACATATTCTAAACCAAAGGCCTGGTGGCAACTGCTCGAACACTTTGGTGTCATGGCTTAATATGCAGCTCACGTCATGTACATGCCTACCTTTGGCTATGAGGAGGAGTAGGTTGGAGTAGGTAGGAGTAGGTAGCAGTAGGAGGAGCTGGAGGAGTAGCAGCAGCTACAACGATCAAAATAATGTCAGGCAAATGCCCGCGGCCAAATCAAATACGTCCGCAACGAGCACAGAGAAGAAAGCGGAATTGTTTGCGCGCTCAGCAGCGGCTTGCTGACACTGGCTTATCAATGTTGGCAGCAGCAATGCACGCACACACGCACACAAGAAATGAAGTCATTCTTTTGGGTTTTTGTGGTGAGAGCTAAATTTGACAGGCAGACGAAAGATTGATGGATTGTTGAGCTACCGAGTGCAAGAAGCTTTGATTGATAAATGAATGGTTGCATAGATACGCCGCCGCGCAGTTGCAAGCACACACACACACACACACAGCTACACACGGCACACGTGATATGCCACATCAAACAACAGACACATTACACACACACATGCATAAGCAAAAGAAGCAAGCGGCAGCAGCAATTGTAATAAATTATGTTCGCGCCGCGTTGAAAGTGGGAAGCAGCTGAACTGCAGCTGGACGGTGAGGGGAAGGGGGGCTGCAGCTTGTCAAGGAGGAAGGGGGTATACTCTAATTAAATCTAACGCACTCTATGCGAGGCCACACAGCGCTGCAGGCGCGTCCAACAATTTAAGTCAATTGAACATGAAAAGCGTGTCCATGGCGCAGAGCCGCTGCCAGCGCAGCCTTAAGCAAACATTTCCAACGGCAAGGGGGAGGGGACACCGCTTCCTGCGCCGCATGCGCTTGAGAAAGTGTCTTGCTTAATGATGGTAGCTCAATTTGTCGACGCCCCATGCACTTTCTAGCGCAATATCTCGAATTGCTGCTATAAATCGAGTTGAGCGACGCAATTTAAAGTGAAGCGTCACTTTCGAAACTACTTTTTAGGCTTGTAAGCCGGCTTAACAATGTCTTCGTGTTAATTTGTTGTGATCCGGCTTATTGTGCGCACTCCTTATATATGTATATGCACTCGCATATGAAGTGATGTGTGTGGCATTTTGAAGAAATTTTTCGAATTTCTTTGTAAGAAAGCCTAAGACTATCAGATTCATAGTAATACGCTCGAAGGCATAACTGTTTAATTCGAAACACTTTCGATTGCTTGTCATAAACTATTTCTTTTAAAAACTAAAACGATTAATAAGAAGAAGATTTAGATATAAGTGCTTACTTATTTTTAACTAAAGATTTAAAATAATACGATATAAGTTACCTTCGAAACTCTTTCGATTTCTAACACTGCAATTTAGAATAATTTATTTCTCAGCCTCAAAAGCTCATAATTGATATTAATTTTTTTTTGTGGCAATTGCCCAAACAAGCTTGAGCGAGACTTGAGCGGCACAAAGGTCTTGCAAATTTTCAAAACAAAAAGTGCATCATTTAAAGCGAGAGACCTTGAAGAATATAGCTTAAGCTAGAATAAATAGCTTATTATTCCCGCCGTTTGTGCAAAGGCTTGTTTTTTCACAATTTCTTAGCTTTAAAGAAAAATCATTCGAGCACTTTTGATTTAAGCACGTTCTATTTGCACAAATATATTGCTGATTTAAGCCTGTTTAAGTAGCAGAATACTTTTAAGAAAATTTCTGAATGGTCTGGTTGGGCGGCATTGCTGGATTCTGTTTGGAGAAAAGTTACCATAGGCATTTAATTTATGGTTTTTTTCCCAACTTTTTCGGCTGTTTTATGTTACTTGCTTCTGGCTGATTTCTTTGTAGACTTGCTCTAGGCTAGCCATGCTAATTGAAAGTCTCATTTGAGCGCAGTTGCAAGTTGACTGCTTGTCTGGCCTCAAGTACCTGGCATCTGTCCGTGCCACGCCAAGTCAAGTTGGTGCACAGTTTACGGCGCAGCGCTGTTTGGCACGTTGGAAGACATATCGTCGTGATTGCGGACAAGACAAGATCACGACGACGCTGCAGTGCTCGCAGTTGGCTCGGTTCGGCCCGCATGGCAAACGTTCTTGGGCCATTTTTCGCATAAACTAAATCTACGTGCTGAGTTCCGCGCTACTCCACGTCGCATGCCACTTGCCACTTGCAAGAAGATGCACCACTGCTGGCCTTGTTGCTGCGGCTAGCAAAGAGCGGCCATTGCATTTGCCTGCCCAGCGCAGCAGCAATTTTCATGTTCATCCACACATATCTTCTTCCTGCATGCGATTGTTGTTTGTTTTTGTTGTTGTTGTTACTGCTGTTGCCCTGTCAACATGTTGCAAATGTTACTTTTTTCAAATTCTTCCTCATTGCAATCAGCTGCTCGCCGTTGCCAATACCGAATCGTGTTTTGCCGCTGGTGGCACCTTATCTGTTGCTGGCGATGCTGTTGTTGCTGGCAGTGTTGTGGTTTTAGCAGCATACACTTCCCTGAATTAGTTAGTTATGATAACAAAAAAAAACTAATAGCCAAAAATCCAAAATTTTTTAGTAACAAATTTCACAAAAATCAGCGAAATAGTAAATATTTCTAATAAAATTTTCTCTAAAAAATATGCACAGCGAATTTGTTAAAAAATTAGTGCTATAACGCACAAAGTAGTGAATAAGAAGCAGCAATTATAAGTGAACAAATTATAAATGTAAATAATTATTGTATGTAAATTAATGTACAATACTAAATTGTATTCTTGCTTAAAAGTTAGTAGCTATATTTTAAACTACTTTGTGGCGAAATTTTATACTAGAACTACAAATAAAAAGCGAAATATTTTTGCAAAAAATCAATGCATACTCTGCACTTTTTCATGCATGCAAAAATCTATATATATAAAAATGGAGCGTGGTTTGTTCGGATGCTTAAAACTCCAGAACGGCTGAACCGATTTTGATGAAATTTAGTGAATGTGCTTGAGTGGGTTCAGGGATGGTTTTGATCTATAATTGGACCCGATTGGACAAGGGGGCGTGGCACCGCCCATACAAACCAAATTGTTTACATCGAATAGCTTTGGAACTAAAAGTCGTGTAGCATTGAAATTCCGTGTGCAGTCGCCTCTTCGATGTGTCGTCCCACTGGTAAAATTTTATGGGCGTAGGATAAGGGGCGTGGCACTTTTTTATCAACTCCAGATTTGTGTATAACTTTAGAACTACACATCACACATCAATGAAACTCGGTAGGAACTTACTACATATCCATATCCTTCTACTGAGAAAATAAGGGGGCGGTGGACAAGTGGGCGTGGCACCGCCCATACAAACCAAATTTTTGATCTCGAATAGCTTTGGAACTAAAGGTCGCGCAGCATTGAAATTCCGTATGCAGTCGCCTCTTGGATGTGTCGGCCCACTGATAAAATTTTATGGGCGTAGGACAGGGGGTGGCACTTCAATCAAATGCTATACGGGTATAACTTTAGAAATATACTTCATACATCAATGAAACTCGGTAGAAACATATTACATATCCGTATCATTGAACTGGGAAAATGGGATGGCCATTGGACAAGAAGCGTGGCACCGCTCATACAAACGAAATCATTGATATCGAATAGCTTTGGAACTAAAAGTCGCGCAGTATTGAAATTCCGTATGCAAGCACCTCTTGGATGAGTCGTCCCACTGATACAATTTTATGGGCGTAGGACAGGGGCGTGGCACTTTTCAATCAACTTCACATTTGGGTATTACTTTAGAACTATACATCATACATAAACGAAACTCGGCAAGAACTGACACCATATCCGTATCCTTGAACTGGGAAAATGGGACGGGCATTGAATAAGAGGCGTGGCACCACCCGTACAAACCAAATCATTGATATCGAATAGCTTTGGAACTAAAAGTCGCGCAGTATTGAAATTCCGTATGCAGGCACCTCTTGGATGAGTCGTTCCACTGATACAATTTTATAGGCGTAGGACAGGGGCGTGGCACTTTTCAATCAACTTCACATTTGGGTATTACTTTAGAACTATACATCATACATCAACGAAACTCGGCAAGAACTGACACCATATCCGTATCCTTGAACTGGGAAAATGGGACGGGCATTGAATAAGAGGCGTGGCACCACCCGTACAAACCAAATCATTGATATCGAATAGCTTTGGAACTAAAAGTCGCGCAGTATTGAAATTCCGTATGCAGGCACCTCTTGGATGAGTCGTCCCACTGATACAATTTTATGGGCGTAGGACAGGGGCGTGGCACTTTTCAATCAACTTCACATTTGGGTATTACTTTAGAACTATACATCATACATCAACGAAACTCGGCAAGAACTGACACCATATCCGTGTCCTTGAACTGGGAAAATGGGACGGGCATTGGATAAGAGGCGTGGCACCACCCGTACAAACCAAATCATTGATATCGAATAGCTTTGGAACTAAAAGTCGCGCAGTATTGAAGTTCCGTATGCAAGCACCTCTTGGATGAGTCGTCCCATTGGTACAATTTTATGGTCGTAGGACAGGGGGCGTGACACTTTTCAATCAACTCCACATTTGGATATTACTTTAGAACTATATATCATACATAAATGAAACTCCGTATTCTTTAACTGGGAAAATGGAATGGGCATTGGACACGAGGCGTGACATCCCTCATACAACTTAAATCTTTTATTTGGTATATATTTAAAACTACAAGTCATTCAACATTGAAATTCTGTTTTGTTATTATTTAGTCATACATACATGTAAACATTTTTACATAATTTTGAGTTTTATATATATAGATTTAGGGTCATGGGACAAGGTGGCGTGGCACACCTTCAATGTATGTACCGTAAAAAAGTGGTGGTCCATGAGGAGTCACTTTAGTTTTGGCCTTCCACCAAAGGAGTAATCTACATACACAGATAGTTTTGTAAGGACCTACATTTATGACTTCCCCTACAAGTATATAGACATCACAAGTATCAGCAAGGAGAAGCGCTGCTGTTCAACAGAAAACAACAAAAACCAAGAAAAAGACAGACTGCCAAGCACTTCTATTAAATTAAGTACAATTAAATACAGCAACATCCAATCAGAGCATCATTCACATTACGTATTTTTATAAAAGCGCGGGGTGGAACCCGCGGGTAACAGCTAGTATCTTTTTAAAAATTTGCCAAAAATATTTTTTTTCCAACATCTCATGGCACAATTTTCAATACTTGAAAGCAGAAATCTGTTGCGATAGTCGAATTTTGAGCGCAAATTTATTCGTCAATTTATTTGAATTTTGAATCTACGATTTTTTCATTGGTCATTGCCAATAACGATATTCAATTCCGTTTCATTTCATGCCAAAGAACGGAATTAACGCTACAAATTTCATTGAAAAATTCGTATTGCTTTGATTTCTTAAAATTGTATTCCTTACATTAAAATTCACATTTGTTTGATACTTCTTCTTCTTCTTCTTCACAAAGTATTGTTGACTTAAATTCAATCTGATTTCTGCTGTTTACTAATCAAATAAGACAAATATTAAATTGTGCTGCTTAGTAATCCCTTAGTTATAAACTAGCGCCCAACATAGAAAATTTAGTTAGACTTTTGCTGAGAAATTTTCATGGGTGTAGCTAAATGTTGTTCTTGTTGTTGTGGTTGACTGAATTACAGCCTTAAGCTAGTACATTGAATTCTCGTTGCTACTTCCATAAATAATTCCCAAAACAGGTTCCCAGCTCTTCCTACTTTATACGTGCTCGTATATGCCTCGAACGTGGCCCAAACGTGCATTCATTTTTTTAAATTTTGTTTGGCTTTTCCGCTGCTGCAGCTACTATTTTTCCAGCATGTTCTTGTTGTTGTTGTTGTTTTAGTGTTTTTGTGCCTTGTTTTTCTTAGTTCAAGGCATTTCGGGATTTGGCTAAATCTCGTTAGCCGCTGCTGCTATTGCATGTGTGGCATGCGGCAGCAGTTGGAGCTCTGCAAATGCATAAAATCCATAGAACTGCAGCTTAACATACGTATGTGTGAGTGTATGTGTAACTGTCACTCAGCCGCCAGCTTGCGCTGTTGCTGAACGTCTTCTCGATTTCTCGATATCTTCTGGAACTGTCGGCATCTTTGGAGGCATTTTATTGAATGTGGCACTAAAAAGTTGCTTACCCTCGCATTTGAAATTGCTGCCAACTCTGCTCAGCAACGCCAGCTTCACTCCATCCAGCATTTGTTATGGACAGCTTGGCGACTGCTCGATTACAAGTTTTCTTCGCCGTCTTGTTTGGCCTTTAAAAATGTTTGTGCCAGCGCTTTTACAACATGCCTCCCATATGAGAACCTTATTGTCTGTCAATGGATTTTTCCAAATGTGCCATAAAAAATTCCATCAAAGTATTCTCGATAAAATGCCGTAGTAAGTGTGGGATTTTATTGTTATTGCGACTGCTCAGTGCTTTCGAGAGAGAGAATAGGTGTTAGAGCCTGCAAGGCGCGCTCGCAAGCAGCCTGATCTCTTGCACACAAAGTTGCTAATTTAAAAAAAAAATCGCCTCTCAAATAGTGAAAACATACAAATTTTAAAGAAAGAAACACTTTTAATAATTTTCACTGAGTTTATCTGAACAACTTAACAACTTATTAGCAACAAGAAAAACCATTCTAGGTCTTATTTTTGCTATAGAAAACGACAACAACAGTTACTTTCTATATGTAACTAAGCAAATTTTAAGTGTAGAACACCATGCAGAAATATACTGTTGTTGACTTTTTTTAAAGCAAAAGTAAGTGCAAGAGTTCTTCTATGAAAAATTTTTCAAGCAATTAACTGCCGAAAATTTTATTATTATAAGCTTTATTTATATCAAATAAATTTTGCCAAAATTAAATTTTTAGGCATACTAAATTCAAACAATATACAGTTAGTTATAATGAACTATAATTAATTTTTATGAACTATCTTTTGCTATCTGGGAGCAGAATATTACACTGATAAAGTGAGAAATCTAGTAAAAAAATTACTTAGTTAGAGCACATTGCTTGCAGACTCGGCGCGCCATGGCAACGCTTTACAGCCGTCCATTGGGATGCCAGCTTTAATGTGCCACATTTGAATGAAGTGCTTTTTAGTGACAGCTTGGCTTACAATATCAGCAGACCAAGCGCGCATTGTCAGTGCTCATTAATTGCATGTGCCATTTAATTGCTGTGAGCAAAAAGTTTATGGTGAGCTCACTTCTTATAAAACGCTTGCGATTTCTTCAAAAGCGTTTGAAATCCAATAAAATTTGTCATCACTTTTTAGCTGATTATGTTGTGCTATTAAGTTAAGGCCTGCTGTTTTCTAAACACTCGTAAGTGTTGCTCAATCTTAGCGGCATAAATCGGTTGAAATTGCAAAAATAATCAAATGGTATGCCATAAAAGAGGATGGAAAACTTGGCATATAAAAATTTGCTAGCTTTTCACAAATCGACTGGGATATAAGAAAAAGGATTTGTGGCCATAGAAGCAGACAAAAAATGTGTAAGCTAAGTTTTGGTAGATGTAAATGATACTTCGTGAAGTCATAAAGTAAAGTTATAACAGAAATGTAGGTAAATTTTTAGCAATTATTTACTATGATAACTTTTTTTTGTCTTTATAAGAGGCTTAGGAAAATAGTTTCACTATGACTTGATAAGAGTTTGGCGTAAAAGCGCCACTCTTTTGCTTGCATAGAATTCTTGCATTAGGATTTAGCTATTTATATTTTTATTAAATTTATAAAAAAAGACTAACTAGCTAACTATGAAATACGCATAAAAACTAAAAACTAAACAATTAAACAATGCAATTATTTTGTTGACATTCCATGCTTGACTCATCTTTCATTGAACTTATCAGCTGACTATAAATAACTGGTTGGCTCATCAAGGCCTGCAAATTTTCACAAAAAATTCATATATAAAAAATTCTGCGTATTCTACTTCATTCATGTGCATTTTAGCATAAGCCAGTCAATTTTATAAAACTATGAAAACGCGTTTTTGTTGTTGTGTATTTGTGTGCCATAAAACAAAAGAACACATCAGTTTTGGCCTCATTCCGCTACAGCGACAAACAACAACAAATATTTTCATGGAGTTTTTTGCTGGTTTGTTGTTGGGAAGAGCAGACTCGATGTTCGCGCCTAATAAACTCATTCACCTTCGCAAATGCAAAATAGCAGCGCTACAATAGGCCAGCCAATTTTTATGGTCAACTTAATGAGTCGGACGGCAGCTGGAAGTGTTGAGCAAAATCAACAACATTTAGGAATATGCGGAACTTAGAAGTATATCTCAATCATAAAGTTTCTTTGAACATGCAAAAACGCATATATTAAGTAATGAGCTGCTGAGCAGCGGCGTTTTTACAACTGTAAAGACTGTAATAGCAACGCTTGCTGAGACCTTCCAAGCACGACAACATCAAAAAAACAGCTTTAGTGGCTTAAATGTGGTTTCATTAGAAAAAGTTAAAAATCATAGCCCATTAAAAAATAAGCTATAAAAATTTAATGATAATAATTGTAAGTAATACACACTTGAGAAGTTTTTGGGCACACACTGAATGCTTTTTTTTCTTGAAAAAATTTCAGTTGAGTTTCCACTAAATTTGGTGTGCCATGAAAGGACAATTCTGAGACATACTTGGGGTATTCACAGTTTCCTTCTAAATTTCCCAACTGGCAACTTCAGCACGATAGTAAAATAAAACTCTGAGCGCCCCTGTTTCGTGGACCATTCTTAATTTGCCGCAATCGCATTACAAGTGTTTGCTAAAGCGATTATTAAGGATTCATTACTCTCGCAAAAAGCAATATTCCATCAAAATGGAAGTAGTGTGTGATTATTCTCTGAGAATTCAATAAAATTTGCTCAAAATCTGTTTCCATTTTCGCGAATAAAACAGCTGATGAGAAATGCCAGCTTATGACGAAAGAAAAACACGATCCAACGCATGTCAAGTTTTTCAGCTAGTGGTATTTTTTATTTGCGTGCAAAGCAACAACAAAAAACGTTGCCAGATGGCAAAGTGGGTTTAATTTAGCAGGCGGAAAGGAAAGCACACTAGATATAACGGAACTGTGAACTCCCCAACTATGTCAGAAAATTTTACAAAGCTCAAAATAAGCTGTAGATAGTAGAGTGTCATGATTGGCAGCCGCTAGATAGCACAAAGTTTTATTCACGAAATTTTTGTTCTATTATCAATTGAATGAATAATATATTAAACATTATAGCACAATCAAAATAAAACGAAGCTGTGATTAACAACAGAAATCAGTATCGATTTTGAGCGAAAATCTAAATAAGAAGTCATCGAACAGTCGATAAAAAAACAATCGATTGTTTTGAAAATTGTGAAATTGTAAAGAACTGTCGATTATTATAGCGAAATTTTGAGCTACTTGTATATAAATTCTCTGATATTATCTTATACTTATTATTATCAACGAAATTTTGTTTGAATATAATACAGTTACGTGTATCGATAGAAAAATGTATCGATTATTGCAGCGCAATGCAGAATGGAGCTGCACTGAGAATGTATCAGCATGGCAGCTCATAGTGCGGTTGCTGCAAAAGGCGTTCCGAATTGCTAGTATACCAATTAGCGTGTTTTACTGCATCAGGCTGGCAGTCGACTCGCGGCGATTTAGCGGCACTCAAGCCACATTTGCTGCCACCAAGCGCACATTATTGCAGCGACTATGACGCGGCGCATCTGCCACTGCCACATAATGACCTTCATTAGTGCTTGTCATTACGATTGGCTATTGCGAAACTTTGTATGGCAAGCTATACCAACAACAACAACAACAACAACAACAACAACAACTAAAATTACAACAACAGCAACTATGTAATAAATTATTAGTTATTTTCGTTTTTATTATTATTTCACAAAGTTTTCTCTTGAATATTCAACTCAGCCAAGTTAAGACACTTGAAGCCACAATGCAAACGCAGCAAGAGATGAAGCAGCAGAAATTGTAGTAACTGCCGCTTTCGAGTTGAAGTTGGAGGGCATAAAGACCAGTTTGCAGTAATATCTGAGGCTGCTGCTGCTGTTGCACACTATAAATTCCACAGCGAATGACATCAGCTATTTGTGGTTACAACTTAAGCGTTAAGCGAGCGACCGAACATGCTCGTAACGCCTCTGGGTGGAGAGCATAAACAGTTAATAAAAATGCCGCAACGGCAGCAAAAACAACAACAACCCCATAGTCACTAAATCCAGCAGCAAGATATCGAAACCAGTTTCCCGAGCGTGTATAAGGAAAAAAAAATATGTGCACCTCAAAGCAACAGCCAAAGAACAAGAAGAATTGAATTCCAGCTGAAAGCAGGAAAAAAAACGAACAAGTTGTCACCTTAGTTGCAGCTCAATTACCGCCGCTGGCTAGCAGCCGACCATGCCCAACCAGAGAGCCTACCCGCAAATGACAACTACGACGGCGTGCAATCGCTCAAAATTAAAATTCTTGAAAAGTACACGCAACGGCGTAAAAAATGCGAAAGTAACGACCGACAAATACTAAAAAAACCAATGCCAGGGTTGCTAGCTCATTGGTATTGAAACGATTTGTGGCCATCTAACGAACCCAAAGATTTCCAATCTCAAGCGAAATGTTTTAGAAAAAATGTCTATATAAATGTTTGCTATATAGTTTTTTAGGTAAATTCTATGGAATATAGCTACTTTTAACGTAATCATTTCGGTAGAAATCGAGCAGATGTAGTAAAAAGTAAAACCCACGTTTTCCAATAGATAGCTTTAGTAATCTGTGTCTCGCGTTGTATAATTGCGATCGGTTTACTCTAAAAATCGTTAGAAAGATAAGATTTCATGCTGAAAAAACTTTTCAAGCAGTTTTGTGATTGCTGGACTTTGTTTTGTTTGAGCTTCGCTTCAAAGATGTACCACCAGCAATGAGAAAATATGCCATATTTTACAGTTGTTCTTCGATAAAGGCGTAAACGCCGCTAGCCAGAAGGCTGAAAATTGAAAATATGAATAGTGTTTATGGTGCTTGTTGCTGATACATGTGCAATTTTGATTTCGCCGATTCCATTGCGGTAATATTGATCTGAAAGGGGAAGGTCAACTGTAGAAAATGTCGATGAAATCATGAAAATCGTCGAGTTCAAACATCATGTAAGCACTGTCTCGTTTGCTCAGGAAGACCTAAATGGAATCATTCTTTATGCTTAATAAAGCCCCTTCAATTTCATGCAAAAGTAATGCATTTCTTTTTACTAGACTTTCATATAATTTTGAATGTGTTCGTTGGCAGCCCTGAACTCAGCACGAAATTTTCAATGCATTCTTTTTATTATATTATGTTGTTGTTGCCTTTGTTGTTGAGCCGAAACGTAATCACTTTTCTTCAAGAGATTTCTGGTTGTTGCTGTACATACAGGTAGTTGCATTTCAACAATTGGCCACTGGCTGCCAGCCTTTTCATATAATGTGTTCTGTTGCGGCCACTGCCACTGCCGCTGCCGCACATGCGGGAATGTCAATGAGGTGCCATGAAATATGCCAGACGCATCGTCGGCGCTGCCATTGTCATTCTTCTGTAATTAACTTGGCGCAGTGGAGTTGGGGCAAAGAGGGTGCCTTTATGGCCACTCAGCCCAAACAGAAATGCACATTAAGAACAGGTGCCCCAAGAGCTTCACACAAGGGGCGCCCTTAATTCTAATTGCACAAGCCAAATGCGCATTTAATAATGATAGCTTTTTGCTTTGTTAAAGGTTTAATGCAATTTCTTTGATTAGCCTAATTAAATAAGTCTAAATTGTTGCTTTGCAATTTCGAATACTTTTTTATTATTACTATTTATTATTTATTAATAACATCATTAGCATCATAAGAACAATTGAAAGAAGAAGCAGAAATAGTGAACAGAGCTTCAGGAATTAATAAGCATGTTACGAGGGGAGTTCAATGCATTTTCGGTATCAGAATAAAAAAAAAACACAGCGAATTGAGTTAAAATATTTTTTATATTTCTCAATGTAATCCACCATAACCTCAAAACATTTATTACATTTCGAAATTATCCTTTCAATACCCCTGTAAGAAATAATTTTCCTGTTTAGCAAAGTTTTCGATTTTCTTCTACATTGTCGCGTCTGTACTTTCGATCGTCTTTCAACTAGAACAACAAGAAAATTAATTAAGTTAAATATGTGAGATTTTATATTGCCATATACCCTCAGATATTATGTTTATTTAATGAAGTTATTGAATTACCCACTTCATTAGAAAAATGACACCGATATCGAGCATACATTGAACTGCCCTCGTAAGTCTGCAATAGCCTAATTTTCGTTTGAACTAATTTTTTAGCAAATAGCAGCAAGAAACTGCTTAATTTTTTTTAAACATATAGCAAGAGATGTCGGCATATTCAAATATTTCAAAAAGTTTCATCAAATTCTAAGCACTGCAACTCCAGATTTCTTTCGCGTCAAGATTTTAACGACTTGAATATTAAAAAAAATTTCAACATGTTCTGCTTTTTACAGCAGCTTCCTCTCGACTACTGCTGCTGGTATTACGATGCTCTGCAGCTCCGAAATTGTTTTCAGCATATCACGAATAAGTTTTGTAGAATGGCTTCTTCGTAAATATGCGCCACTTATTTAAGGTTAGGTAGTGCCTTAGTATCAGACGCTTAGGCCCTCTTGAGTGCATTGAGTCTCGGCGCCTTTTTAAAATTTTTTATTGTTTTTGGAATAAAGAGCAAATTCATGAAACTGAGAAAAGTTTATATACAGTTAAAATTTGAATAAGTCCTTAACCAAGTTTAGCAGTTTGAGCCCTTTTGAAGATTATGCCTACCTCAACTTTGGGATGAGCGTAAATTATATAATTAGTAGATTAGCGGTGTGTGTCATTATAATAACTTCAAAATGCGCTTGCATCCTGGAAACCTTCTCTTAATTGTGATTAGAGAAAGGATTATGCGGCAAGTCTCTTTTGCACTGTACACTATGCGCCAGACGAGGAACCCAACAAAAAACGCAGTAAGTTTGAATTTTTGAAAAGTTTTTCTAATTTAATCAACGAAACCTGAAAAGTTTTATTAGAATTTTTTACTTACACGCTTTCGATATTCGATTTTATCATTTGCCAAATTAACAATGGAAGATCCAAATTCCACTCTGTTACCATACATCTTGGAAACGCTCAGTCGCAAGCCGGAATTGTGTAAGATTGCTCGGCCCCAGCGTGCGCCATTCTCTACCCCCCTTCCACCTGCCGTCAATTGCAGGTGACACTTTGGATCACCTCTACCGCGACATCGAGCATCAATTGGTGCAGGAGCAAAACAACCAGTTCGGAAATGTGCGCAAGTCCGTGCAACGCGCCGTCAACGTCGGCCAGAGCTTGGGCATACTGACGCTGGTAAGCGAGATGGTGCGAGTGCCCTTAAACTTTCGCGGGAAGGGCAGCAAGGGACCACCGATGACGGTGGCGGCCATCAATATGCTGCATGAAGACGCTCACTCCCAACCGGCCATCGGCACGGCCAATCCGGGCACGCATCAGCGAACGGGCAACGGCCAGAAGAAAGAGCGACCGCCAACCATGCCCAACCAGAGTACCGCGCCCAATTTCGGTGGCGGTACTGGTGGTGCGCCCGCCTCCGATATCACGGTGCGCAAACCGCCCAACGTACCCATGCCTTTGCCAGTGCGTGCGCGGCCAAGGATGTCAAAGATGACACGACGTCCGCCTCCACGCAGCCGTGGACGCAGTCGCAGCACCATACGCCGGCGGCCCTACGCCCGGCGGCGATCCACACACGGGCGCAGTCGCAGTAGTGGCTGGCGGCGGCGCCGCTAGTTTCCGCTTTGGACCACGGCAGCGTATTATTGACATATTCCTCCTAGCCGCCGCTACTTCTTTCCATGTGCATCTATGTATGTGTGCTAACAAGTTTATCGCTTTTTGCCAACTTTTCAAATTTTGTGTGAATCCAATAAAACCAAGATGGGAACTTTTTATTCCAATCAGAATCTTCTCTGGGCTTTGCCTAAAAATGCCACCCGCAAAAAAACATGTTTATTTCTTAATTAGGCAGCAATTTTTGAAATGATCTCCATAAATATTAACCATATGATCAAGTGAAATGGATCAGCGGTTCTCAAAGTGGTGGCTTGATGAGCCGGCGCCGATTCGTCACAGGATACGAAAATACCGGTCCGCAACAGTATACATATGTACATGTGTATGTTTGCTTAACGCATGTTTAGATAGCAACGTCTTAGCTGCTACAGCAGCGTCTTCCCGAAATCATTTAGGGGGAGGTGGCAGGGGGTGTTTAGTTTTTAGTGCATTTTACTTTCGATCGAAATCGATTTGAACACGCTTTGAAGCTGATCATGTTCAGAACTGGTGAAGAGTGGCAAGCGACGAGTTGTCCTCTGCCAAATATCGCCCAGTTCAGAAATTAAAGGTAAGAAACTGAAATAGCTGCGTGAAATATTTGATCCTTAATAGCTCGCAAGCTCGGACCCCCACTAACTCTGTATTCGGCTCATCTTCTTGTTCTTTGATTTCAAGTGCTCTCGTCTATGGATGCACCGATTGGAGTAGGTAGGTTAGGTATATCTGGCGGCCTAAGAAAGGCCACGCATAGACCCTGTTGGGTCCTTAGCGATACCAATTGGGGTTCCGTTTTAGGAGTTCTCAAAGTAGTGATCTGTCAGAATTTGGGTGCGTTTCACAAATTTCCAAAGAGGCTTGATACCTAGTTTCGAGATCTGTTTGAGCCCTGAAAAGAACGGCGCTCCTAGACACGTCAGGCGAGTTCTAGCGATGGCGGGGCAGGAGCATAGTATGTGTTCTAAGGTCTCCCTGCTACCCGCTTCTTTGCATTTCCTGCAGCTTTCGTCGTTCGTTACACCCATCCTATGTGCATGCGCTGCTACAAGGCAGTGTCCCGTTAGTGCACCTATGATAGCTCTACATTCTACTCTTGGGAGAGTCAGTATAAACCTAGTATACCTTTCTTCATAGGACTTTAGCATGGTTTTGGAGGTCGCGCAGGTGCTGAGGTTATTCCACCTAGCCCTCGTTTTCCTTTTCATGCATTCCTCTATTTGGCTGTAGAGCACTTGCAGAGGCATCAGTACGCTGCTGATATGCTCATCTGAAAGGCAGACACCCTGTTTGGCAATAGCATCCACTTCCTCATTTCCCTCTATGCCTTTATGCCCGGGTACCCAGTAGATATGTAGCCTGCGATTCGCGGCTAACCTTTTTAGTGCCACCCGGCATTGCAGGACATTTTTGGATGATAGACTATGGGATGTTATTGCCTTGATAGCTGCCTGACTGTCTACGTAGAAGTTTATCATTGAGTTTATGGTGGTGCTGGTGCAAGCCAGTTCCGCAGCTTTCCTGACGGCGAACACCTCGGCTTGAAAGACGGTACAGTGATAGGGTAGGCGAAACGGTTTTTTTGATATCTAGATCAGGGCAGTACACACCTGCTCCGACTCCTTCTATCATTTTAGAGCCATCTGTAAATAGGTTAAAGGATGCGCGACGAGGTTCCAAACCTTTGCGCCACCCTTCCTTTTCGATTGTGATCTTTATCCTTTTTCCGAATCTTAGGATCGGTGCCATATAATCTATTTCGGCCGCTTGGCTTCGTGTTATGGAGCTATGTCCAAAAGAGCTGCTTTTGAATTGCCCCAAGGCCCTCAGTCTGCCTGCGGACTTAGCCGCCAGGTATTCTGAGAAAAGGTCGATGGGTGGTAAATTGAGTATGGTGTTGAGTGCTGCAGTTGGAGTGGTTTTAATGGCTCCCGTTATGTAAAGCGCGGCGAGACGCTTAACCTTCTCCAAAAGCTTACAATAGGTAGATTTCTTGATCGCGTTACACCACACCAAAACACCATACAGTAATATTGGTCTTACGATGGCTGTGAAATACCAGTGCGTAAGCGAGGGAGATAAGCCCCAAGTACTGCCTAGGATCTTTTTGCATGCGTATAGGGCATTACTGGCTTTTTTCACCCTTTCCTCCACATTGGGCTTCCACAGCAGTTTATTGTCCAATATTACTCCTAGATATTTGGCCTGTGATTTAAGAGCGAGGATGATACCATTAAGCGTTGGTGGTATCCACGGCGGAACTTTGTACCTCCTAGTAAAGAGAACCATATCCGTTTTATCTGCGTTTACCCCCAAGCCGGCTTTGACCGCCCAGTCGTGAATTGTTTTTAAGGTAGCGTTCATAAGATCGCTGAGAGTAGAAAGGCACTTACCTGTTATGACTATAGCAATGTCGTCTGCATAAGCCACTAGCTTCGGTGCCTTACCTTCGAAGTGCTTAAGAATCCTGTTGACTACCAAGAGCCCGAGTAGCGGAGAAAGAACTCCTCCTTGTGGTGTCCCTCTGTGCGCCTCTTTCAGTGCGACCGCACCGTTCCATTCTGCCTTTATCCTTCTACAGCTTAAAAGATTCTGTATCCACAGATAAACGGCATTGTTGATTTCTGGAGCTTCTATGCCCTCCAAGATAGCTTCAGTAGTTACATTATTGAAAGCGCCGGCTATGTCAAGAAATACTACAAGTGCATAATCTTTGAACTCCATTGCCTTCTCTATGTAAGAGACAAGTGAGTGGAGTGCAGTCTCCGTGGATCTGCCTTTTGTGTACGCATGTTGCGATATTGATATGCTCCCGGGTCCCATCGCGACCCTTATGTGCATATCTATCAGTCTTTCTAACGTTTTGAGGAGGAACGAAGTAAGACTTATGGGCCTAAAGTCCTTCGAGTAGAGATGGCTGCTTTTCCCTGCTTTCGGTATAAAGACAACCCTCGCCACTCTCCAGGCAGCCGGCACATAGTTATGCTTCAAACATCCCCTAAAGATCTTGTTTAGCCATGGTAATATATGCTCCATGGCCTGCTGCAGCATGGCTGGAAATATACCATCAGGCCCCGGTGACTTAAATGTTGCAAACGCATTTATAGCCCATTTGAGCCTGTCGGGTGTTATAGTATCTGGCGGTATGCTACTCGGTAGAATACTGAGAGGTTCAGAGACTGTAGCATTTGTGCAGCCAGGAAAATGCACGTCAAGAAGTGCCTCTAGTGATTCCTAGCAGTTCTTTGCCCAGTTCCCGTCGTCTTTCCGAATAAGACTTGGCATTGGCGGTTGTTTAGACAGCAGTTTCCCGAGTCTAGCCACTTCACAAACTTTCTCCATGCCACCGCAGAATTCTTTCCAGGATTCTCTTTTGGCTTTGCGGAGTTCTTTTTTGTAGATTTTCAGTGTGTCTTTTTACTCGCCCCAGCATTGTTCGCTGTCAGCCATCTTGGCTAACTTGAACAACTCGCGCACGTGTCGCTTTTGAGCCCCGAGTGTCTTGTTCCACCATGGCGGCTTTTTCTTGCTTTTCGTGCGGGTTGGTGGGCAAGCAATGTTGTATGCCTTAATGAGTGTTGATGTTAGAATGTTAAGACCGTCCTCGATCATCGCGTGCGAGTTAATAGTGCTAGGCTTACCCAATTTATTATCGAGTACTCGTTTGTAGAGAGCCCAGTTAGTATTTCTGGGATTCCTGCTAGCCTGCTTTGAAGAGAAAGTAACCACGAAGCTTAAATACCTGTGGTCAGAAAAAGATGGGGTTTCGAGAACTCTCCAGTCCTCTACGGAGGTATTCGCAGAAGGAGTGAAAAGAGTTATGTCAAGAACATTTTTAGAGGTGGGCCCAACGTAAGTGGGTTCCTCGCCCCTATTCGCGAGATAGAGGTTGCTCTGAATAATAAATTCAAAAAGTGACTCACCCCTTTCATTAGTATCGCTGCTGCCCCACAATGGATGGTGGGCATTGGCGTCCGCTCCAATCACCAGGGCTTGTCTCCTTATGCCGGTTAGTTCTTCCAGCCTTTGGAGTTCAATCGGTGGCGCATCTGTGTCGTGCGGCATGTAGGAGGACGCAAGGAGTATGGACTCATCCTTGCCGCCCTCTACCGCCACGACCGTCAAGTCATCTGTGGAGAAATTTGGTAAAATATAAGAATACATACCTTTCCTTACTAGTATGGCAGTTCTTACCTTATTTGTAGCGCTCGGGATGTATGTATAGAAGTTTGGCGACTTCAGCCCAGAGACCACGTTTCCCGAAGCTATCCATAGTTCCTGGACCAAGGCCGCGTCGAAGCCTCCCCCCTCGAAATTGAGGAGGAGTTCGGCTGAGGCGACTTTACTCTTGTGGAAATTTATTTGAAGGACCTTCAGCTTGCGCTTCTGGTTCCTCCACGGGGTTGGATTCGTCCGCCAGCACACCCGTCTCCATTTCACTTCTCATGGAGAGGGAGCTTTCCAGGGTGTCTTCGATCCCGAGATCCGCTTCCACCTCCCCTGCCTTAAGTGTGTTGTGATTGTCGTCCTTCGGGTGACGCTTTTTGAGGCGAAGGTACACACTTCCTACGCCCCACGCCATCTTGCCGAACCCCGCGTACAGAATGTCCTCGGCCGCCTTATTGATCTGGAGGACGTAGCTCTGCCCCGCATGTACTGCTGCTGGCTTTGCTACGTGCAGTACCATCCAGTCGCTCGTCGGTCATCAGGATTCTGCCTTTGTAGCAGACGCAAGGCGTCCTCCGGCTTCACCACTCGAGGTATAGTAATTTATAGTATTTTTATGCCATTAAACCAACCCGCCCCGTCAAACGACGGCATCGACGCAGTGGGCTCGGCATTCATTTTGGCGATCATGGCGTCAAGCTGCTTCATTTCCACCGTCATCCACCGTTCTTGCGAAATTGGGCCCAGCGTATTGCTGCGGTCAACGAGTGCAACGATCAGGTGTCGTTTGGCCACTTCGTTGGCTACAGCCGCCGCTTTGGACGTGCTGGGTTTATTGAGTGCGACAGCTTCCTCTTTATGCCTTTGCCTCTTGCTGAGAGGCGCATCGCCTTCCGTGGAGCGCTGCCGTTTGTTACTGATGCTTTCCTCGACCCGGTTTACGAACTTCGGGTCCGAGGCGGCGCACCCTGCCTTAGTAGCGAAATGGGCCCGGCCTTTCTCGACGGTGTCCTTCGCCCAAGCCAACCGTTCCTTCTCTTCCTTCGACAGGTTGGACTTGGTCTCCAGACGACCGCAGATCTTTACCGCAGCCTTGTATCGAGATTTCGCTTTCAGCCCCTCTTTACTTGGCTTATTCCGAGGCCCTTTCTTGTTGCCAGAACTGGTGCCTGCGGAATGCCCAGGAGAGAGCAAAAGCGCGTCCTCTTCGGCGGTGTTCATGCTGGTCACACTTTCAGCGTCCGAATCTGCTTGGATTACGGCACTCGTGCGCAGCATGCGAGGCTTGTTGTTGTTTTTGGCAGTAGCAGTACAACTACTAGGACCTGCTCCAGTCTCAGTAGAGGTAGAGGTGTGACCGCTGGCGACACACTGGCTTTTTAGTTCCACGTGCCCGCCGGTGGTAGCAGTCACTTCTCCCACCGACGTTTGGGCTGAAGTCTCAACCCGTTTGCTTCCATTCTGGACCCACATTCGGCATGCTTGTAGTTCGGGGGATACCACCCCTAGCATTTTATGCCTTCTGCTAGGCACCACTTTAGCATGATGGGGTATGACTCCACATACCGCCCCATGGGAACGGCATGTAAAGCTGGACACCTCGGGCACGCCATGTGGAGCCATACTAATCTTAGCTAGACACCGCCGGTCCCTGCCAATAGCAGACAACCGGAGGAGGGAGACGATGCCCTTTGCCCGGTCGGCACCCGCGGGGAGGGTTAGCTAAGTGGATTTTTGCCGACCGATTGGAGTAGCAGTAGTAATTTATTGATGTGTTTTGCCCCCTAAAATCCCCAATGAGTGCGCCAATGAGCTACAATACAATGCAATACAATATGGCTACAATATATGCAAAAGAAATTCGTGAACTGTTTAGCAGTGCCAAGGCGAAGAACAAAAAATGCAAAACAATTTTTTTTGGGCTGAAAAGCGTTGCGCGAGGCTGGTGCGAGGCTTGTGCGAGCAACAGGCCGCTCGGCAACACGCCACAAAAGGGCGAGAGGGTCGGCGGCGCGCGATCCAGACATCAATAGAAACTGTGTCTTCGTCATGGTGAACACTCCGCGCTGGCGTGTGCCAATTGCCCAGCGCCGAGTGACCAGTGTCGAGCGTTTATCACTACAGCAGGTGAAGTGACCCGCCTCGCCACACCACGCCGCTCTGCCACTGATAGCACGTTGCACTATTGCAGAGCTCTGTTAAAATGCTGTTAAACCTGCTTTAATGTTAGGCGTTCTTAAATATGCAAATGCTTTATTTTCGCTTGAACTAATTTTTTAGCAAATAGCAGCAAGAAACTGCTTACTTTTTTTTTTTTAAACATATAGCAAGGATGTCGGCATATTCAAATATTTCAATAAGTTTCATCAAATTCTTAGCACTGCAACTCCAGATTTCTTTCGCGTTAAGATTTTAACGACTTGAATATTAAAAAAAAATCTCAACATGTTCTGCTTTTTACAGCAGCTTCCTCTCGACTACTGCTGCTGGTATCACCAGGCTCTGCAGCTCCGAAATTGTTTTCAGCATATCACGAATAAGTTTTGTAGAATGGCTTCTTTGTAAATATGCGCCACTTATTTAAGGTTAGGTAGTGCCTTAGTATCAGACGCTTAGGCCCTCTTGAGTGCATTGAGTCTCGGCGCCTTTTTAACATTTTTTATTGTTTTTGGAATAAAGAGCAAATTCATGAAACTGAGAAAAGTTTATATACAGTTAAAATTTGAATAAGTCCTTAACCAAGTTTAGCAGTTTGAGCCCTTTTGAAGATTATGCCTACCTCAACTTTGGGATGAGCGTAAATTATATAATTAGTAGATTAGCGGTGTGTGTCATTATAATAACTTCAAAATGCGCTTGCATCCTGAAAACCTTCTCTTAATTGTGATTAGAGAAAGGATTATGCGGCAAGTCTCTTTTGCACTGTACACTATGCGCCAGACGAGGAACCCAACAAAAAACGCAGTAAGTTTGAATTTTTGAAAAGTTGTTCTAATTTAATGAAACCTGAAAATTTGTTTTAGAATTTTTTCTTTACTTTTTGATATTCGATTTTATCATTTGCCAAATTAACAATGGAAGATCCAAATTCCACTCTGTTACCATACATCTTGGAAACGCTCAGTCGCAAGCCGGAATTGTGTAAGATTGCTCGGCCCCAGCGTGCGCCATTCTCTACCCCCCTTCCATCTGCCGTCAATTGCAGGTGACACTTTGGATCACCTCTACCGCGACATCGAGTATCAATTGGTGCAGGAGCAAAACAACCAGTTCGGAAATGTGCGCAAGCTTGGGCATACTGACGCTGGTAAGCGAGATGGTGCGAGTGCCCTTAAACTTTCGCGGGAAGGGCAGCAAGGGACCACCGATGACGGTGGCGGCCATCAATACGCTGCATGAAGACGCTCACTCCCAACCGGCCATCGGCACGGCCAATCCGGGCACGCATCAGCGAACGGGCAACGGCCAGAAGAAAGAGCGACCGCCAACCATGCCCAACCAGAGTACCGCGCCCAATTTCGGTGGCGGTACTGGTGGTGCGCCCGCCTCCGATATCACGGTGCGCAAACCGCCCAACGTACCCATGCCTTTGCCAGTGCGTGCGCGGCCAAGGATGTCAAAGATGACACGACGTCCGCCTCCACGCAGCCGTGGACGCAGTCGCAGCACCATACGCCGGCGGCCCTACGCCCGGCGGCGATCCACACACGGGCGCAGTCGCAGTAGTGGCTGGCGGCGGCGCCGCTAGTTTCCGCTTTGGACCACGGCAGCGTATTATTGACATATTCCTCCTAGCCGCCGCTACTTCTTTCCATGTGCATCTATGTATGTGTGCTAACAAGTTTATCGCTTTTTGCCAACTTTTCAAATTTTGTGTGAATCCAATAAAACCAAGATGGGAACTTTTTATTCCAATCAGAATCTTCTCTGGGCTTTGCCTAAAAATGCCACCCGCAAAAAAACATGTTTATTTCTTAATTAGGCAGCAATTTTTGAAATGATCTCCATAAATATTAACCATATGATCAAGTGAAATGGATCAGCGGTTCTCAAAGTGGTGGCTTGATGAGCCGGCGCCGATTCGTCACAGGATATGAAAATACCGGTCCGCAACAGTATACATATGTACATGTGTATGTTTGCTTAACGCATGTTTAGATAGCAACGTCTTAGCTGCTACAGCAGCGTCTTCCCGAAATCATTTAGGGGGAGGTGGCAGGGGGTGTTTAGTTTTTAGTGCATTTTACTTTCGATCGAAATCGATTTGAACACGCTTTGAAGTTTAGTTTTGTTGAAAAGTGTAATGAACAGAACATGGCTGAAAATTTAATGTGATTACAAAAGCTGATCATGTTCAGAACTGGTGAAGAGTGGCAAGCGACGAGTTGTCCTCTGCCAAATATCGCCCAGTTCAGAAATTAAAGGTAAGAAACTGAAATAGCTGCGTGAAATATTTGATCCTTAATAGCTCGCAAGCCCGGACCCCCACTAACTCTGTATTCGGCTCATCTCCTTGTTCTTTGCTTTCAAGTGCTCTCGTCTATGGATGCACCGATTGGAGTAGCTTCACCTTCAAGTAATTTTAAAGCTTTTTGCTACTGCCGCTGCAATTTTAAAAATTGTGCAGATGTTACAAAAAATTTATTGATGTGTTTTGCCCCCTAAAATCCCCAATGAGTGCGCCAATGAGCTACAATACAATGCAATACAATATGGCTACAATATATGCAAAAGAAATTCGTGAACTGTTTAGCAGTCCCACGGCGAAGAACAAAAAATGTAAAACAATTTTTTTTGGGCTGAAAAGCGTTGCGCGAGCCTGGTGCGAGGCTTGCGCGAGCAACAGGCCGCTCGGCAACATGCCACAAAAGGGCGAGAGGGTCGGCGGCGCGCGAACCAGACAGCAATAGAAACTGTGTCTTCGTCATGGTGAACACTCCGCGCTGGCGTGTGCCAATTTCCCAGCGCCGAGCGTTTATCACTACAGCAGGTGACGTGACCCGCCTCGCCTCGCCACACCACGCCGCTCTGCCACTGATAGCACGTTGCACTATTGCAGAGCTCTGTTAAGATGTTGTTAAACCTGCTTTAATGTTTGGCGTTCTTAAATATGCAAATGCTTTATTTGCGCTTGAACTATTTTAGCAAATAGCAGCAAGAAACTGCTTAATTTTTTTTTTTAAACATATAGCAAGAGATGTCGGCATATTAAAATATTTCAATAAGTTTCATCAAATTCTTAGCACTGCAACTCCAGATTTCTACATGCCACTGATAGCACGTTGCACTATTGCAGAGCTCTCTTAAGATGCTGTTAAACCTGCTTAAATGTTAGGCCTTCTTTGAGGCAACACGAAAGCAGTTCTCCTCCTTTGCCCGTGCACGTTCAAAAGCAAGAAACTAAATTTCTAATTAGTAATAGTATAATTAATTCTTGCATGAAAACCAATCTTATCAATTTTAATGAACTTTAGCATGTATAGGCTTAGAAGTCATTAAAAAAGAGCGCGATAGACGTAAGCGGAAATGCTCGCGGGTACAAGAGCAACCTCGATAGACAGCCGCATCAAATGGAAACAGCCAATTTATTTCCAATTTTGACACAATAATTAAGTGAAAATGGGGAAAGCAACATTTGTATTAAAAGTTATTTTAATATGCATAGTTGCAATTTAATGCAGCGCGGCTCATATCAAAGATTTTCAACGATTTCAAAAATTGATTATATCATTAAGGCTGGAACCTCACGCTGAGGCATGTTTGAGCTTAACATGGAAATTATATTGCAATTGTTTGCTGTCGTTTACTAGGGCAGTGAAATAAAAAGTCTATAGCCCAATTCAAAATCTTGTGCAAATGGTCTGGGATTTTTGCAATTGACAGTTTTGTAGCAAACTACTGTCAAAACTACTGTAGTTTTGCTACAAAACTGTCAATTGCAAAAATCCCAGACCATTTGCACAAGATTGTGAATTGGGCTTATATGTACTTATATTAAATTAAGTTTTCAATTGATGCGCTTTACTTCCTCAGATGGTTTGACGGATCGTTTGGAGTGCTGGATTTATAAGAGCTCTAAAAATTCTCAATCAACGCACTTCAGCGAACAAGTGTTGTATAATTCGAATTGAATCACTTGTATTCTATTGTATGTATATACTTTTCATGTATCAAATAATAAATACTCTTGTTCTCACCCCTAACCTCCTGCTATTCTCTCTGATCTTAATAAGCAAGCTAAGAGACTAGCTAACAGCTTGGGGATAATGTAATTACTTTGAAGATTACTATTCTATTACTTCCTTTAAGAAAACCCTATCTCAAAATTGACGTATTTATAAATGCTCCCAATTAATTTGAAGAAAAAATTTAGATATTCGTTTCTTTTTATAAGCTATATATTAGGTTCAAATCAGGTATGTATGTTTGTATGTCGTCAAATCTAGTAATCAATTTTTCACCCACTTCCCGACTACTTATAGATCTGAAACTTTGCATACATGCCTAATCTAGAGCCCAATACATGAATCAATAAATTTTATGGGCGTAGGATAAGGGGCGTGGCACTTTTTTATCAACTCCAGATTTGTGTATAACTTTAGAACTACACATCACACATCAATGAAACTCGGTAGGAACTTACTACATATCCATATCCTTCTACTGAGAAAATAAGGGGGGCGCTGGATAAGGGGGCGTGGCACCCCCCTTACAAACAAAATTTTTGATCTCGATTAGCTTTGGAACTAAAGGTCGTGCAGCATTGAAATTTCGTATGCAGTCGCCTCTTGGATGTGTCGTCCCACTGGTAAAATTTTATGGGCGTAGGATAAGGGGCGTGGCACTTTTCAAGCAACTACACACTTGGGCTTCAGTTTATAATTATAGGTACACCACACATCAATGAAAAACGATAGGAACTTACTTGCCGCGCCCTACTGGCAAAATAGCAACAACTCACCGCGTCACAAATATGCCACGAATATTAGGGTCGATCACTGCCGTATTATTTGTTAAATTGAGGATATGACATATGACGATAGGAAACACTATGAATACCCTAAATATTGTGTACTGCTCTGCAAGTTTTAAATTCTTTTTGTGAAAAATTTCAGAGCTCTAAAATTGAATTTATGGAAGACTAAAAAGTAGAAAATAAAATTATATAAAAAAAAACTTTTTAAAAATAAGCTTTAATTTATTTAATGTACTAAAAAGTAGAAAATAAATTGTTTTTAAGTCACCTGTATCTTACTATCAATAAAAGCTTGTGCGCTCAATATCCATATTCAAAATATCTTTCATTACTAGAATCTATTTGCAAAAAATTATTTAAATAAAATATTGTGGTAACTGTTTGACAAATATTTAACACATGAGCGCCCCAAGCTTTTAGGGATAGTAAGATACAGGTGCCTTAAAAACAATTTATTTTCTACTTTTTAGTACATTAAATAAATTAAAGCTTATTTTTAAAAAGTTTTTTTTTATATAATTTTATTTTACATAGTTTTGTGTATTTGAAGATAATTTTTACATACATGTGTCTCAGGCTATTGGCCATCATTTAAGACCCCAATATCAAGGTTTTCAAATATGTTGACATTGAGAAGCTCTGCTTCCAATTCAGAGCACTCTACATGCTCTTGATGTTTTTCTTCTGTTAACAGTTTCTGTTTTTGAAGATCTGGAATACATACATATGTTTAATGACATTGGCCATCATTTAAGGCCCTTTGTTTCAGAAAGCCAACTCGGAGTTTGTTTGTTGACAAATGATCCTGATTATTTCATTAAATAAAACAGATTTTTGTTGTTGTTTAGAGTTTCTGTTTTTGAAGATCAATTAGGCATATGTTTTATGATTTTGGCCATCATTGAGGGTACCCAGTCCATTGTGACACAAGATGGTAAGATTGTAGGCTGTAATAAATTGAAACCATTTACATTCAAGTTTTAATGTTATTGCAATTGTAGTAATTAGAGTTGACAACAACAATTTTGTTGTGCAGACTAAAAAAGTTGGTTGCGGAAAAGCTATATCTATATACTTAATATATTTATGTTCGTATGTACTGTGCCTTTTGGCTTTGTTGCTTTTGAATTTTTTGTTGTTGTTGCATGGAATTGCATAAAGATTTTTTCATAGTTTGGTTTCAACTTTAATTTTAAATTTAAACGTTGCTTTTGTTTTTATTTCAATTGTTCAGCTTGTTTGTTGTTGTCATTGTTGTTGTTGTTGTCGAAACAGTTGTTTCGTCTGCCTCTTATGCCATGCACATTTGCGCTCCTCTCTTTGCTGACATATAAATTGCTGCATATTCGCACGGAGGCTACAACGAGAGAAGGCGCAGCGCGACGCCAGCGCCATGCATCATCTTCCATTAGCAGCTCATTTCGTGCTTTGACATTTGAATTTACGACGCATGCGGCATGCCACAGCGCAACAGCGAAGACCTTTCGGCAGACACATACATATATATATGCTTATTCCATTTGGCTGCTAATGCTGCAGAGTGCAACGTAGAGGTGCTAACACATTCCAAATAAACCGTTAGCTGAGCAAACGCTGAAGAGCCGGTGAATGGATTTCCGCATAACTGTGCTTTCGCCTGCATGACACGGATTGCCTTGTGGCACAGCTTAATGCTTTTCTAGTTGGTTGGAAAATCAATTTTCTGTAAAGTTTTTGGTTTTTCATAAATTTTTCACATATTGGCATGTAGCTGGGATTCAGGGTCGTAGACAGAAATCGAATTCGCGAAGAATGTAGTGATTGATTATTTGGTAAAATCTCTATGCAAAACTAGCATAAATACCGAAAAAGTGAGGGGGAGGGGGGCGGAAGGGGGCTTTAAACAAAGAAGTAACCACTGAAAAAGTAGATTTTGTTGGAAGGAAGATGATAAAATTGAAATATTAGAACAAAACTTTGATATTATTGTGAAAAACTCAAATTTTTGTATTTTTCCAATGTAAGTCGGTTTTTTGAATCGCCATTTTGCAAGCCCTCCCCCTCTACTCCACCTCCTTTTACAACAATTTTGCATATTTGCGCTGCTTCTCGAAAGATCTTTCAAATTAATTACTGGGGATCATATGCAAACAACGTTTCCTTCAGTGGCCCTGGCAGGATTATTCCAACAAGCTTATGCCAACAAGCTACTTTTTCAGTAATGTAATTTGATTATATGGCGTAAATGTGGCAACTCTGTAATATTATACGTTTGTGTGAATTTTAAGATATGTGGCAACTATGGCACTGCCAGTGAAGAGAATTCTTTTTGTGTGGTAGTTTTCAGAGCGACACGTTGAAATTTTTGTCCGCACTTATTCTAAGATATTAAATAAAGAAAATAGCTAAATATGATATTTACATTTTTTGTTAAATGATCTTTTGTTTTTATTGTATTTTGCATAAATTAACAAATCAGTAAATTTAAACACGCAACTTGAAATTGATTGTCAGCTTAATAATGTCAAACAAACGATATCATCGAAACGTTAGTGCATATTAGCCGCAGTATCGTGTCGTCTGGAAGTACTATAGAGATCAGTGATCTACCGTATCTTGTGTTGTTGTTCGCCTGACATGAAGCAGCTGTTATATTGTCGAAAGATAATGCAGTTTGAGATTTGCGTGCAGCTAAAATATCGTCGAAGTGAAGACTACTTCGTCATACGTGATCAGAGCGCAGTTGTCACTTCTTGCAGATTATTAAAAGAACTTCAATTTCTGGTTTGCTCTTTCATACAAATTTTAAAAAGTGTCAAGAAAACTCTCGAAATTTTTTTGATTTATTGACAGCAGCAACTTAAGCGATTATATAGTCTTATGAAAGCGTCTAGCAATGCTTTTAAAAGTGGTTTATTTTATTAAGAGAGAGAAGCTCTTATTTAATATGCATACGTCATGATCTACTTTTTGAATGACTGTGCGAAAATTAATCGTAACAAACATGCATTTCATACAGCTGCTCTCGTTCATTTGATACAAAGTCTACATACATATGTATGTAGACTATAGCGCTGCAGTCGTGAGCTTCCCCACAGCTTTCTAAAATATTACAAAGCTTATAAGCGCTCCAATATTTCTATGTTTATTTATGCGCTTGCCTAATTTACTTTGTTGTTGTTGGATTGATGCCAAATTCAACGTGCCACGATTTATATTTGTTTTGCCAAACTTCGAACAATGCTGCCTGATTATTGTGTAATAATGCCATAATCAGCAACGAACAACAACAACAACTTTTCGTGCTCCACTCTTGCACTCTTCCACTGCTCAATGGGTTTTCATTATCACGCCCCTTTGGCGCTGCATTGAGGCAAGCCACTTTCACCTAAACGACTGACACGAACTCATATCTCTCTCCATCTGTTCATCATAAAATCGCTTGCATGTTGATATATTGAAATAATAATAATTACAAATGTAAATAAATAAAAAAAAAGTTGAAATGAAAACCAACAATTTTGAATTTTGGGCATCCGTTCCGCTTTTCAGCGGCAGCTTGTAGCCAATGCTGCTGGCCGCGCGCTGCTGGCGCTTCCAAGCTGATTGCATGCAATTCAAGACCGACCGCTCGCTTAATGACTGCCTCAATACAGCAGCAATTAAATGCGTTATAAGTTTCATAGCTATTTCAATAGCTCAATAGAGTTATGCTCATTTTTCAGCTGGCGCATGTGCGCGAAATTAGAGTATGGCGCCTCCCTTTATCATGAGCTGTGAGCGCACACTTTCGATCGCTGTGACAAATTGCCGCTGAATGTGTTGTTTTTGTTGTAATACTTTTGTGCCGCATTCTCAACGGGAATTCTTGCCACCAACTTTGGCTCTTAGGTAAGCTGCTGTTGACACAGAATTTCAGCACACCGCCCACGCACTCCGCTTTCATGCTCGTTTCCCATTTTAGACAGCAACAATGCAACTAAATGACTTTGCCTCTTTGGCAGTCGTCTGTTCCGCCTTTGAGTAAACGCTTGATACTTACGTAATTGCATGAGCAAGCGCGCGCACATGCATAGGCGCAGTTAGGAGGTGGCTCGGAGGGTTCCCAAGAAAAATGTAACCAAACCATAACATTTTTCTTACAAATTTTAACAAACTCGAAATTTATAAAATTGAGCTACAGAGAAATCCCCCTCCCCCCCCCCCCTCCATTTCCCCTCCAAATTAAAAATTCGCCCGAAATTTGTTGACGAAAATGTGCTTGAAAAATCAATTTAAGAAACTACATTTCATTTTGAATTTTGAATAAATTTAATGAATAATGAGCACAGAGCGCTCAAGTCTTACAACAAGCTCGAGGTTGATCTAATTCTAAAATGTGTGTCATACGAGTTAATATAAAGCTTAGGTTATGTTAAGGGCCACGCATAGCACCAGTTGCGTCCTTAGCAATGTCAGTTAGAGTTCCGTTTAGGAATGGTGGAATGGTCAAAGTAAAGATCTGTCAGAATTTGGGTGTGTTTCAAAGAGGCTTGATACCAAGTTCCAAGATCTGTTCGAGCCCTGAAATGACAGGCGCTCCTAAACAAGTCAGACCAGTTCTAGCGAGTTCATATGAAAATGTACGCCCAAGTATTTTTAGTGTAAATATACGCTAAACAACAATAAATTCTATGTGCATACAGGTTTCATTTACTCCAAATGTACACTTCTGCCGGCCCCCTCCCCAACTGTGGGGAAAGTTTCAAGTTTCAGCCAGGCACACATGTTGCGCTTAAACGTCCACCTCTTTGCCGCTAATAGGCCTAATTAACATCAACGTTTCAATATGCCAATGCATAACAGTCATTGCCAATGTTGCCATATAATATTAAATTTACTGACTGTATTTATTGTTTACTCGTATTTATCATGACGATTGGTTTTTTCTTGAAATGTAAAAAATGAACATTGCAATTTTGATGTTGCATTATTATTCGATCGAGGCGCCGCGGTGGCTCAGTGGACAAGTGCTTGGTCGCTGTTGCGGGAGACCTGGTTTCTAATCTCAGTCGGCGCAGATTACATCTAGGAAAAAATGTTGGAACAGCAGTCATAAGCCAAAAAGATTTGATCTTTGCTTGCAATAAAAAAAATTGAGAGACTGTTTACAGGTTTTTGTTAAATTTATTTTCTAATTTAGTTGCATATATAATTTTTTATACAAAGTTTCGGTAACTTCAAATTTTTTTTATGTTTATATATCTGAATTTTTCGTTTGTCATAATTTCCGAAATGCTTTTCCTGCTGCTTCCTCTAAAATTTTTCTTCTTTTTTCACATTTGTTTATGTCTGCTTTACTGAGGAAGTGGGCATCAGCAGCGTCTGCCAAGTGTTGTCCTGCGCACACCCATGAATATATCAATAAATTTATGCCTTCCTCTGCCAGCTTTTCTCTGCAGCTGTCTGATGAAACTCTTGCCACGTTTGCAATATATTTATTTTGCACAATTTCAACTTGCTCTTGTAAATAAAATTGTTAATAAAAAACTATAAAAGTTGCATACTTACCTTGTGCATGTGATGCTGAGTTCTCGATGGGCTTCCTTGCAGGCATTGCATTTCCGCACTTCTTCTTGAAAAGAAGAAAAAAAAAGAAATCTAGACATTTGCTATAACTTCTTTCGTAGCAGGAAACTGCTGCGCGAAGAAGTAGCGTGAAGACGGAGTGAACTATTATCTGCCAGTAGGCATCTACATAGCTTTACATGTGTATCGCAGCGGCAGCTTCAGTACAAATGGGCACTTACGAAGATTTATGCGCGCCATAAATTCTAATTGCAAAGATACGGCGAAACGGGCACATCGACAACCAAAAGAATCCAATTAATGCGAAATCATAAAAATCAAACTCGGCCACCACTCGCAATTGGGAAGCAGCGGCAGTGGCCATAGCAATGGCACCACTGGCAGTTGGCCACCATCGCTCTGCCTCGTCACCGCGCCGGCAATTTTAATGCGCCTCCTTCTTCTGCTGTTCTTCGGTGCGCTTCGCTTTAATTTGCTCGAATTACAAAACCCTAATCAAGCGGAAAGTCAAAGCTGTAAGCCAGCAAAAGCGCCTACGTACGACGGACCCATATGCAAACAGTTACACAGACGGACGGACCGAACAACCGACGGAGGGACGGACGGACGGACGCACAATTTGCCGCGCCAGTGTGTAGCGAACTCTTCCCTCTGCTTGAAATGCGATATGCCAGTCACTTTTTGCGCTTCGAGGCGCAAGGATGCCAGCGCTCTTTCCCATGCAGGCGACAGCAACCAGCGTAGTGCTGCTCGTTTCCATTGGCAGCGTTTCCATATTTTGTAGGCACATATTTTATAATGAAGTTGTTGCGCGATGGGCAACCAACGTCTCTTGGTAGGCAGTCTTTGTTAGGTTCATGCTCGAAATATTGCTAGCTCCCTCGTTTATCAAAGCTCTTTTTATTACATACATATGTACATATGCACATGGAAGATCTTGCCACTTTTTTTGGTTCGTGTTGTAAACTTTATATCTTTTTTGCTGTTCAAATGTTTGAGCTTCCTTAATTTTCTGCTTCTAAAATCTGCAACACTTCGAAAATCAGAAAGGACACTTGTACTTTATTTTTAAAGTCGGACCGTTCAAAAGATGCCAAAATGAAAAATTAGCCATGTATGTTCTAACAAAAATTTGTTAACTATACTACACTTAACCTTCAATATTGCTAGCGGGAATCATGAAACCCCAAGTTCCAGCAGCTCTTTCGAACTTTTAATGTAAATTAGTAAAAATTCTGGTAAGTACGAAATTACAAAAGTGCCAGTATCTAGAATTCTAGAATGATTATTCAAATTTTTTGCTGGTCATTGTGTCACCCTGTGTTATTTTATTTGAATTTTTTTGATATGTCATTTATCTTTATTCTGGTAAAGCCACTCCGTTTTTACTTTTGTTCTGTAAAGCTCGATGTATTCAGTTTGAATCGAACCGTTGAATAAAGCGCCGGTCATCTTGACAATTGTCACTTCTCAGGATATGAACATAAATTCGTATGCTCTTTTGACAAATCTCATTGCATTAAGTTACAAAAAGAGCCTACACAAAACTCTCAATTAAATTGCTGCAATTTTGTTGCTTTTTTAGGCACTGGAAAATAATATTTTAAATTTATTGCTTCAATCTGGAGTGATATGCAAGAACTTCTCTATGTAAACGCAGTTAGTCTAAAAAGTTATTTTATTTCGTTGAAATTTTCCTAAACATTTTCATATTTTCAGCAAATCTCTTAGTTCCGGGCTTTTCCAAAATCAGCCGTTTGAAAGCTCTAATTATATGCAATTAATAGCTTCTGCACTTAATATGGAAATGCTCAGTTTTAGAACATTTCTTGTGATGTTTCATCGTTAACTACACTTTTGCACAGACTCCCACCAGACCACGGAATCTTCCAGTGAAATGCCTGTACCCAAGCATCTTTTCTTTATTGGAATGACTGTCAGAAGAAGCAGCCTGTGTAAAGTTTCAGTTTAATTACTTACAAAATAGAACAAATACAAATTTCAATTTGTTGCAAATGAATGTGGCTTGCTTTGGACCGAGCCGCGTTGCCACCCACTGCGCCAGCTGCTGCGTCATTGCGGCTCTGTGAAATAATTCAATATGGCAAATCCGATTACAAGTGCTCAAGACATGAAAGCACAATAGCTGGAAAATTTGCAACGCAAAAAAAACTAATTGAATTTCTCAAAGACGAAGCTGACGCTGAAGAAGTAACCGCAGAAGAAGAACAGCAAAATTGTGGCTTGCCTTGGCACTTGCCATGCTGGCATTACAGGGCGATTTCTTGACGTTCCCAGCGAAAGAACAACTTCAGCGAAATGGCAATTTAAAATGAAAAATCATGCCAAATCACAGGCGGCCGAAATGAAACGCTGCCCGCCTCTCTTTATTAACGCATTAATCGCGCCAACAATAAAAAAGATCGTACACGGCCAAGGCGTGGAAATGCGTGTACAACAACACGCCGCCGTCAACGACGACGACGGCTGACACAATGTAAAAGCTCGCTTAACTTTTAAGCCAAAGCAATAAATTAATTTCATGAGCTTGGCGCACTGTGCCGTAGGCCAAAGATGGCGCGAGGGTGCGTGTGCGGCGGCGGCCGGCCACAAGCATTCGCGCTATCTCCTTGGGAACATCAGCTTAACAGAGTGTGTGCGGTTAGGCCGCCGCCTCCGGCTGGCTGGCTAGGTCATTGGTAATGGTCGCTTCGATTGGCATTTTGTCGGCTCATTACCGACGTCTGCGCGCGCGCAATTTTAACCTCACTTTAATTCGTGCGCACCGAGTCCATCTTTAATTATTTTGATTTATTCACTCATCTCAGCTGTCAGCTCTCAGCTGTGACCAACGCACACAGCTTCGCCGCATTTCGCAATTCAGCTAGCTGCTAACTACAAATGCGTTAGCGTTTTCAACATATTTCGAAATGTTGTAACAAGCTGCAAGGCAGCTGTGAAGGTCGCCGCAGCGCTGTTGGCTGAAGAGCACAAAAAAAGACGCTAATTGAAAAATTTTGAATTTTAAATTGAAACATAAGACACGCTCTTAACCCTTTCATGCCCAATGTTGCCTATAGGCAACATTGTACTTATTGGCTTCTAAGTCCCGCTATTTAAATTTTTTTGACATGCGGTTTTTTGCATAATGTAGCTTCATGTATTGTGCAAGCTTACAGCTACTTGTTCTACTGCAAACTGTGCACATGTTCATTCAGTAGCCGATCTCCGCAAAGAGAAATTGTCAAGATCGTTTCGCAAAAAAAGTGTTTATACAAAAAGGGTTTAAAAACATTAAAATAATTGTTTTATTGTAAAACCAAGTAAGCACTATAAATAAATAAGGATACAAGAGTTATTTAGGGAAAACTAATCATGAGAAAAGTGTTTAGTTTGCTTGTAATATTTTTTCAAAAGTGCAGTTGCCTATAGGCAACATTGGTCAACTGTTGTAATTTCCGAGCAATGTATATTTCATTATGTATATTTATTTTTCGATGCGTTTAAGAGGTTCAAGCCGACAGAAATTGGAACAAAATTTACACTTTAACTGGGATGATTTGCGGATGAGGAAAATTAAGAAGAAGAGCAGTAAACTTCGAAAACTCTATCAAAGAAACATTGAGAAATATGATTGATAAGGGCGGAAATATGCAAGTTTATCTAAATGAGGAAATAATTAGCAAAGAAATTGAATGAAAACAAATTTAGAATGAAAAGTTGTACAGGAGGTGATAGAGAAAATTGATTTGCAATGTTTGAAGTTATTTTGTGCAGAGGTAATGGAATGTAATACCAGTTGGAAAAGTGAACTGCGCAGCAATGAGGTGAAACAATCAATGGAATATTTCACCCAGTTCTTTGAAGATGAAGTCTGGAAAAAGATTTATGACTAAACAAACTTGTATGCGATGCAAACTAAAGGAACGGCGTTCTTGCTGACATGCTGCTAGAATTATACAAAATAAACCATAGCTCAAATAAATGTTATAGGCTCATAGTATTCTGGTGTATGAATTCATCTGTAGTCGATAGATGGCTGGTGTATCGCAGAGACCTCAAATATGCAGACGGCGAAGTGAAGCATATTCCACTAATATGTTCCAGTTGGATATTGCTTGCTAACGAGCTTTTGAACGCAACTCTAACAGTAGTGTTTTCAAGGAAAGGAGGTCGATCAGAATGACTCCTTACAGATATGGAGTCAAATCCTTCATAACCAGGATCGTTACCACCGCCTCCATGATCCCCAGATCTTCCGATGGCCTCTGAGTTAATCTCCTGTAAAAGAGCACATGCTGCAGAACCTGTAAAATCCATACGATCTGAATATCTTGGTCACTGGGTACGATGGGGAGCAAAAGGCAGATGCAAACTATGCCAAACTGGTTTTCCACGCTCTAAATGCAACAAATGCAATGTTTAATTGTGCTCGAATCTACAAAAAAATGGTTTTGTGTCTTTTCGTACTTGAATTT
Organism: Neria commutata; assembly: GCA_963457695.1. Lineage (NCBI taxonomy): Eukaryota > Metazoa > Arthropoda > Insecta > Diptera > Micropezidae > Neria > Neria commutata. The sequence goes on along the minus strand of OY735247.1, from coordinate 37,520,961 downwards.
CAACAAAAAATTCATATAAAATAAATGTATATGGTTTTTAAAATTCACCACCATTCCCCAATGTTGCCTATAGGCAACATCCTGTAACTTACGAACCAGGACACCAAGGACTTTGAAATTTTTGTCAGTTCATATTTGAGTCAATATTATCACATATCTGACCTCAACGAATTTTTAGCTCCGCCCAATTTAATTCGGGCATGAAAGGGTTAAGTCATGACGACAATGGACGGCTTCACGAAATGAATTAATTTGCGCGTATTTTGTATGAGGAATCAATAAACAAATATGTCTTCATTCAAGAGTCAACGTGATTGCGGCTATGAGAAATCTATTTGTATCCAAAATAAATGCTGATGTAATGAAGACTGCATCAAAAGATGGAGTCATATATTTTTTTGCATTCGATTAAAACTTTTGAACAACGACTGGGATCTTTTCTTTGATTTGCCGTTCTGAACGCGTTTCAGAGTATAGGCGAGCGCTTCGAAAGGCTTAAAATTTGCTAAAGAATAACTTCAATTTAATGAAAAAAGCATCAAAAGTCTTAAAAAATGGATGCACATATTTTTTGCATGCGATTTAAACTTTTTGAAAAAAGACTGAAGTCTGTTTTTGGAATGTGCGCTCAAGAAGAATAGTCCCGGCTGCTTATATCCATCCATTATTCTGCAGTTTCATTTACTTTTGAACTTTTCTTTAACCTAGCTGATTTGTTAAGGAACCTTGGAATTTCTGGTTCTGTAGGAGAGCATAACAGTTAGCGCTTTAAATCCTGCTGTCTATTACAAGAAGATTTTCGGTTTAGCACCTCTCTGTTTTTCCAACAAATATAATAGTATCACATATAGAAAATAGTGCGATTTTTTCTTTTGCAATCCACTTTATATTTAAATTTGATTTTATAAAAAGTTTTAAATTAAATTCAATCAATGTAATTTTAATACATTTACAGGCGCCAAAATTAGGCTTAAATTTGAGTTATAAAAATTTTTTTTACATACACATTAACTTAACTACATATATACATATATACATTTTTATTTACTTTATCTTTCAGATAGCTGAAATTTCATTGCACGACCGACAGCAGATTTTAAGCTAATTAAAAAGTGAGTAGTATGAAAAGCAGCAAGCATAACAAAAAGTCAACGCTTTACGCGAATTCAAACATTTCGAATTGACAGTCGCCTTTGGCACTTTGGCAAGCATGAGCTAACAAAACGCGCTCACTGCATTCTCACTAGCAATCTCTTGCAGCCTGCTCGCCAATCCTATCTAATCTATCAATTTAATCTCATAAATCAAAGTGAAGAGCGCTGCCATTAGCTAAGCTAGCCAGCTACCCTATGCTGCCTCAGCTCCTGCATGCACCATAAATCGCATTGGAATTCTTTATGTGGCGCCTCTAATATAATAAATCTGCGCTCGGCATTCTGTCGGTTGCTGTTGCCTATAAAGCCACCACCCCACAGCAGCAACAACAAACAGCCAACAGCAATTAACATGGTGCTTAGATAGCAAAATGGCTGCCTGTCATTTCAGCAAAATTGGCGCATAAAATGGAAATCCTTGCCAACAAAATTTGTATTAAGATTTGATGTTGTATGCACAATCAGTGAAAACACGACATCTGTTTTAAGTGTGAGAGAGAGGGAGACAGTGTGAGAGGGAATGAAACAAAAAGTTGCCCGTAAATATTCATTATTTTGCTGCGACGCCTACAACTTTCGGTCAGTGCCATTTACCAATAAACCCAGCAACGCATTAGCTCAGGCGGCCCTGCAACCCGCTGGCCAAGCGAACAGGCGAGCACAAGCTGGCGTCCACTTTCGCTGAGTGCAAGCCGCATTTTGGCCTAATTCATATTTATGATTATTTTTTCGGGCCCGCCACAAAAGACCACGTCGTTTGTGCTTTTTCGGCCATTCGGCTACACACCAATAAACACGCTTTTATGTGCACCAACACACACATACACCCACTAAAACGAGCCCAAATTCTTCGAACCAGCCGAGCGTCCCGTTTGCCACCAATCGCCATCCACGAGTTGGCCATGAAATATGAAAATATGGCCAAAAAGCAAGCTCAACATTTGCGCTGGCCACAAATCGATCAGCGCCACTAAAATTCCATAACGGTAATGGAACACCATGGTGCCAACACGCTAAAGACGTGGCTATAAACGAATTATGACAGCCCAATGGGTCGCTGGGCAACCAAATGAAATTATTGGAAATGCTGAAGTGAGAAATTGGCATTTGTATATAGAAAAATGTTAGTTAATGGTATTAGTTTTATACATACATACATAGCATGCATGTATGTATTTGAGAAAAAATATTCAGGTCAGCTGCGTACGAAGTTAGTGGCCATTTTGTCATTAACATAATGACATTTCTGTTGGCTTATTTAATCTGATTTGTTATTGTTGTGGGATTTTTGCTGTTGTTGTTCAAAGTGATCAAATGTTTACGCTGACAGCGCATAAAAGTTTGACTAACTTTGTTATTGTATTTGTGAACACATGCGAGCTTGTGTAATGCCATCAAAATATCAGCTGTTCAAAGCAGAAAGTTTTTCCACAACTTGCAGTTCGAATAGGCAGTAAGTGAGAGTGACAGGCTTGACATGTGATTACTATTTATTGTGTGCCAGTGGACATTTTGCAAGCACTGTGGTCCCTGAAAACGCTCTTGAAATAAGCTCAGATATAGTATTAAAGCCAAATGCCAGGCTGCTGAGAAGCTTCTCAATATTCTGATACGATAGAAAATTGAGGTTTCGAATAGCAAAACTGCGCATCTGAATCGATCAAAACAGCAAAGCAGATTTTTTGAAAACTCTTCAATTCTGAACTTAATTTATGTCGCCCTGTTGGAAAAGATTTCTGTCGTTTTAATTTAGCTTACAAGCACTGAGCTACATAAAAAGTTGCTAGAAAAGTAGCAACACTCAACTAAATTTTAATCCTTTTGGGCTTTTGCTGCGATCGGCAGAGAAACTATGAAATGGAGCGCAATCGCGAAACTGAAAGCTTCTCTGGGCCTTATATAAATTTTTTTTATAAAATTAAGAAAATTAATAAAGTATTATCTACATGCTCATATCGACAGCTCCGCTAAACAACTCAGTTTTGTATAGCATTTAAAGTTCATAGCCTGTAAATGGTCAGTTCTCTATAGAAAACGTAGACTCGAAATAAAAATTCTGAACCAAATTTCTTGGCATGAACGTAGCTCGAAAAGCTGACAGTTCTGTTTAACTTTTTGCTTTTTTTAAATATTTTACAACTGCATAGCTTAGAATCCTGAAAATGATAACATCGCAGCGCTAGTCCTTTAAAATACACCTTCAACAATTTCGTTTTGTGCCAACTTTTTCATTCAGCTCTTTGCTTGCGCTCAGTCAGAAAAATCGTTTCGACATTATGCAAAAAGTTTTCATTCTAATTTTAGTCCTTTTTGCTGCTTTATTGCAAATATAAAGTGCCCTTTCTGCTGCTCCCACAAAGAATACAATTGCTGAAAGGCTGCGCATAAAAAAGTTGGCAAATTTCAAAACTTTCGCAACTGTCAATTAAATTAAAGGATAAGCGGCAAAAGCACTTTCAAACAAACAAAAACGGGATGCCAGATTGCATGTAAAACATGGCAGAATGTGTAGCATGTGCAACAACAACAACAACAGCAACAAATTAAGCAATAATCACGAATAACTTTTTTTGTGACATTAAAGTTTAAAATTTAGCACTTGCTAACAGATTTCGCGCTGGAGCGCGGTCAGGTTGCTTCTCCTCCGGCGGCAGCTGTCATAAATCTTCGGCTTAATTGCGGCGCATAGTTTATTGTCACCTCTCGGTGGGAATACCTACAAGTCGCTCGCTCGCTCGCTGATGCCACCTACCTTTCTGTTGCTGTTGTTGTTGCTGCTACATTTTAAGTGGCCGCATGCTGTTGCCTACACACAGGATACCTGCAATACATCATGTCCTGTTTGTTGTTTGTTGTCAGTTGCTACCATTGCTATTGTAGTTTTTGTTGGCTCTTGGCTCATGGCTTCCCTCTTGCAGTCGACATGAATTATTCAGCAACTGAACATGCCCCAGCAGCAACAGCGGCCTGCCACTTCGTTGCACTGCGAAATTTGCAATTAAACACGAAACTCATTTCGAATCGCAGCATGCAACATGCTGCAGTTTTTCGTTAATGCAAAATTTCGCTGTTAAACGACGCAGTCAGTCAGCCAGTGGCCCTTGGTGGCCCACAGCCGACCGAAATTGCAAATGCAACAAACGCGGGCAGCATGCCACCGCAAATAAGCCAATTAGCCTTTTATGGCAGTGCATATCCAATGGATTTGTATAGAGTTCTCGTTAAATGGCGCTGCAAATGAGGTCGCGGCAACTAGCGGAGCAACCCCATTGGCCAATGGGGCGTCTTCAATGGGTCCCTGCTCCATACAACAAAATACGCTGTGCTACTTGTACGCTTGTCCGGCAACAAAGAGCTCATTTCAAAAAGAAAATAGCTATGTTAGTAGTCAGCTCTGAAATAAAAGTTCGTAGTCTCAGCCCAACAAGAAAAGGGTTCTCCTTGTGTGGCACTATCTCTCTCTCTCTCTCTCTCTCTCTCTCTCTCTCTGGTCATTGAAAAGCTTCTCAAATCATTTTAATGCAATTTATTTTGAATTGTGTCGCTGATGCGGGAGGGCCTCGGTTCAACTCACTCATTGTTTCTTTGCGCGGCGCCAGTTCTTGCGATAAATTGGCAATTCTACGAAAATATTCTTTGCCATGAGAAGCTTTTCAACCTGTTCAGATTCGGTTAATGTAGGTCCCGTTAATTTGTGAAAAATATGACAAGCACACACACAAGTTAAGGCGAGAAAGCTAGGCCTAAGCCCACACAGGCAACAATTTCATTGAAATTTGCAAGCTTTTTAAGGATTTATGGCAGCAGCACCCATTTCGATGCGCTGCCTGCAAAGAGCGGCTTTGAAGGCCATATCAGGCCTTCAACATCAGCCGATAACTGGGCCGACAAGTGGAATTGCATATTGCAAAGCAGAGCATTAAAAGCGGATGCTGCCAGCAGCGGAGTGCGCAAAGCGAACACGAAATAGAAAGGAGGCTATCAGATTGCAACGCTGCACACACTTTCCAACTGGTATCGCATTGCAGCTGGCAAAAAATACAACAACAAAAATTCTGCAAATAAAACGTAGTTTTTTATAAATGCGTGTCACGTTGCAAGTGCAGTGAGTGTAGCAAATGCGATAAGCTGCAACGAATTTGCAAGCACTCGGGCCAACACTTGCCGCCGCCGCTCGCATGCTGCCTGCCGCCAGCAAATGTGAACGCAATTCGACATGTTTCGCATGTGGGCACGCTTTTTCCAGCGACTGCCAATAGACTTTTTTTCTTCTATGATCGTCGAGAGTCGCCGCCAGCCAGCACAACAGGTTCGACCTGTCTCGCAGCAGTGTGTAGCTGGATTAACTGCCTCGATGGCTTAGTAAGGCGCCAAGGTGAACGGTGCGCCAATGTGCTATTGAAAGCTTCGGCGAAGCTGCGCGAGAATATTCAAAGGCATTTAAAATTCAGAAAAGCAAATTTTTTTATCTGAATTCATCGCCAAATTTCAGACACAATTGCCAAAGCGAGTCGCACGACTGCTTGCCAATAACTTTCTCCCGACAGAGGCAGACAACAGCTCTAACAAAAATATTTGTAATTTCTTTTTTGCCAAGAGGGAAGAGGGGACTCAATCAAAAAATTTAATAACATTTTTGAAATACAAAAGAAAATCAAAACATTGTACAATATGGAATGTGAAACCGATTGTAAAAAGTGAGCTTCATTAGCTGAGTTGCTCTTTAAATGCTCATTGATAAACTTTGTTCACTAAAAAATCCTTTATGTGTCGTTAGTATGTATGGCTTATAAGCCATGTAAAGAGTTCCCGAATTTTGGCATTCTGAAAGCGTTCTGAGTAAAAACCGACTTTTTCTCTCTCAACTCTACATACGAGAATTGTCAACCTGATTTTATAAAGAACATTCTGAAAAGTGGCTTTCAATATTTTGGATTTTATAATATTCTGCAGAGACTCAAGCGACACTAAAATATGGCCTTTCAAAAATTCGCAATGTATGCGCAAATTTTTTTATTTAAGCCACAAAATTTCTCTAAGCAATTAAGAAATCTCTGGAGCTACTATTACTGGCGCTTAGGACATTCAGGGGCAGAGCCTGAATTCTCAAGCTTCTCTCTTTGCTAATTTTGTAAGCTTTTTTGTATACAACATTTTGAAATGCATATCAGAAAAAATCCACTTATATGCTTTCTAACATATGCCAAAATCCATGTGGATTCACTGACTGGGCGTTTGAAAGTGCTTGGTAGCGCTGTATGAATCTTTCAGTTTTGAAAATTAAAAAAATCTTCGTAAGTCATGAACTTGCTGAACTGCTCACTGACCTGGCCCACCTCTGGCCACTCTAGTCTAAATATTGCAAAACTGCAACAAAAATTGTATAGATAGGCACTGCTCGAATGGACAATGGCATATACAGCTTGAATTCGTTGCAAAAATTGGCGAAACGAATTTCTATGCAAATGAGGAATTGATTTTTTCGCTGCATGAGGGCAAAGCAAACTAACTCAATCTGCCAGCATGTGTGCGTGTGTGTGTGTGTGTGCAGGGCATAACCTTGACTGGATTCAAGGCTGTAGAACGGCCAGGACAAAATGTAATTGCCACACAGCATACACAAACAGACACACATACATACATACATACATACATACATACATACTTATGTAAAATGTAGGCAAAAAGTAGACCATTTTAATGTATGTAAATGTGAGCAAATTGCTGCAACATGGCAAAATAAAAACTTATATTTAGCATATATAATACGAATGGCCGAGGCGCTCTGCATCATAGCAAATTTGATTATAATAAACAGACACAGACAAGCAGACAGTGCCGTAGGTGGGAGGGCTGCTGAGTATAATGCTCAAGGGCTCTTATTTATTTGATGATTGAAAGTTAAAATTTTTTGAAATAGAATTAAAATTTTTGTAAATGTCAGAAGCGGTGCTATGTATATATATTTTTATTGTAGATATTATCATAGATATACTAGCATAGATAATAGGAAGATATAGCTTACTAAAGCAATCAATTGGATTGGAATATTGCATTTAATTTTACTACAACTGATCTTTTTCTAAATCATAGATTATTTTAACGCTAGCATTAAGCTCGTCGAATCGACTTAGTCATTTGTTATACTAATTTTTTTAACGGAATATATAACGTACATATGATGCGCCCAGAACAAAAACGACTTTTATACCTGCACAGCACACCAACATGTGCGCAATGAGGCGAAAATTTACACTCGAAGCGTTTTTGCTCTGTGCTCGTCATATAGTATACTAAGATTGTGCCAATTTATAAAAATTGAGGATTTAAGACAAATTAATAATTTTGCTTGTTAATGTAGTTTAAAATTTTTAACAAAAAAGCATACGTTAAAAGGTACAAATATTGAAAAACGCAAATATGTTTTCTCGATTATATTTCCAGGTTTCAAGAAATTGATTCGTTTTTAAGAAAAAAATTACAGTTTAAACTTAATAAAACTCTTGATAGTTTTTGATAACGATTATTTTTGGGATTAAGTTTTCAGTTATATAACTTTTGGTAATTTTCGAGTTTGATTTTGAATATACACATATATATATATATTTGGTATAAATGTTGAAGAAGGGTTTCGACTTTAGAACTTCAATAGACTTCGTTTTAAATATTAGTATTGCAGTTTCCATCTTTGACAATTAGAGCTCTCATGCCATTTTTGCTCTCTTCTGCTTCCCTTTCTGCTGCACAAAAGCAAATGGGCTGCGCTGCTGCCGACTTCCATGAACATGTGCACTGTGTGTTTCTTGCGGAACATGTTGGCCAAACATTTGCTCGCCTGCAACCGGTTTTTAAGCGCCTGCCTACTCCCTGACGGCCCGATCAATCTCTTCGCCTGTCCCTGCAGTTACATGCAAATGAGATATGAAGTCGTGCAGAAGCCACAAGCACTGCTCACAAGCAGCTGTGCTCGAGCGGCACGACCCACTGAGCAGCAGCTCCGGCAGTTTTTCCACCAACAGTTTCTCATTTTGGCGCTTGTAGCTTTGAACTGTGACCTTGTTCGTGACCATTTTCGTACAACGATTTCCAAACAATTTAAAGTGCACATCAATCAAGTTTTTTCGTTCAAACAAGGAGTTGGTTGGAACAGAGCGACAGACAGTTCGAACCAAGAATCTACGAAATTTGCCTAAAAAGGTTGTGTTGAAATTTCGAAGTAAAATTTCTTTAAATGTTATACGAGTTTATGTTTATTCGGCAGCTTGAATGTTAGAAAGAATAGTTTTTATTCGGACTGACTTGCCAAAGAGAAATGACAATACTTAGTTGTCTATTTCTGTTCTGAAACAAAGCAATTTTAAGTGTACAACAACAAAGAATTAGAATTATTGCTCACATGGGCAGGTCATATAGCTATTTCGGTTTTTGCCAGAAAACCTCATCAGTGACTTTTAATGTGAATTCTAATAATTTCTAAACGACTAATTACTCGAAATAGAAGCATTAATGGTAAAGTCTGTGAAACGTAGGAGTTGAACCATGAACCTATGACGTAGTAAGCGAATGCGCTAACCATCACACCATCGGACTGGACGACTCTGCGCTGGCAAACATCACAGTTACCTGCTGTCTATATCAAACGCATAGTGTTTGTTGTTATTGTACACTGTCTAATGCAATTGTTTTTGCCTTACTTGAGAGCTCCATCGGAGCACATACTTGAGGCAAATGAATGTATCAGTTTTTGTTTCTGTAAGAACATTTCTTCGTTTTTACATTATGTTTACTTTCTGATTTTGGGTGTGTCCTCCCTATCATATTATACGAGTTTATGTTTATTCGGCAGCTTGAATGTTAGAAAGAATAGTTTTTATTCGGACTGACTTGCCAAAGAGAAATGACAATACTTAGTTGTCTATTTCTGTTCTGAAACAAAGCAATTTTAAGTGTACAACAACAAAGAATTAGAATTATTGCTCACATGGGCAGGTCATATAGCTATTTCGGTTTTTGCCAGAAAACCTCATCAGTGACTTTTAATGTGAATTCTAATAATTTCTAAACGACTAATTACTCGAAATAGAAGCATTAATGGTAAAGTCTGTGAAACGTAGGAGTTGAACCATGAACCTATGACGTAGTAAGCGAATGCGCTAACCATCACACCATCGGACTGGACGACTCTGCGCTGGCAAACATCCCAGTTACCTGCTGTCTATATCAAACGCATAGTGTTTGTTGCTATTGTACACTGTCTAATGCAATTGTTTTTGCCTTACTTGAGAGCTCCATCGGAGCACATACTTGAGGCAAATGAAATGAAATGCTAATCGCGTTGCTGTTCTTTTTTTGCGCCATTGTTCTGTTCCAAACAGACAGAAAATAGCTAAACCAATGATTCTATTCAAGCTTGCATGCTTACAAAATTCAAGCTTTTCAAGTTCACTTCAAGCAAATCTCGTATATAATTGATTTTCGATCAAACTTGAATTGAATTGAATGGCAGAAGTTAAATTCCTTAATAATTAATATTTTGATTTGCCAAACAGGATTTAAAATCTTGAACAGCCGTTATCATAATTCTACAACAACTGTTAACCTTGAACCATAAACTTTAAATGCAAGTTATATGTTTTATAAAAATACTAATGATGAGCAGGTATGATAATAGAGACGATCTAGCGGAGTAGTTGAACTATATACTAAAGCTATCACGACACGATTTCCAAATTCTCTATGATAATAGCTGCGTTCCCGTACTATTCAGATTTACCGCGCACCTTTTGCAATTTCAGTTGCCACTTTTTTGCTCAGCTCTGCCATGTCTTGCTTTCTTTGCTTCCTGCTCTACCAACAACAACTCTACTACATGCAGTTCAAATGTAGACAATGCAGAGAAGAGCATACAAAAATGCATTTACGAAGGAAGATTTGTGGGCGTTGGCGAAGGCAAACGTTTACCTTGTCATTTGCGCCTTGAAATATGCAAGTGGTTTCATTCTCTGCTGTTGTGGGTAATTCCAGCTGACGTTGGCTCGTGCCAGTGCCAGTGTGTGTGTGCTTGTCTGTGTGTCAGTGTTGCCACAAATTTGCATATTGCACTTTTTATCTACTGAATTTATTGGGTTAAGTGTCTTACATGCACATGCACATGCACATGCACACAAACATTACATATACATATGTATGTAAGTATACATGTTTGTGCATATGGCTTTAGTTGTTTAAGTCAAATATTAGTTTAGTTGGTTTACGCTGCCCTAGAATTGAAACTAAGTAGTAAAGGCCACCAACTTAGTTGACTTCACATTTTGTATTTGCTATAAAGAACAATCACTTATTCAAATTGAATATTAATTTCAAAGCAAACTGGCACAAATCAGCCTTGCCCTTGAGCTTAACCCTCAAAGTAGCATGTACTTTTTGAGCCGTTGTACGAATTTTCATCATAACATTTTTCATAGTAACCATCGAAGCAAAATTTAGCAGCATATTTTCGGCATAAAGAAATTCAATGAAATAACAGTACTTCTTTGTTGACTGCAAAATTAATGAAAATTAAACGCTTTGAGTAAAAGAAAGTGTCAGGATCTTAATAATTCAATAAGAACATCTATCAGGAATTTAATATTGTAAGCGTATGAACAAAGAATTGAATGTTTAATCGTTTTAAGAGTATTACAAGTAAATACAAAAAGTTCAACACAAGTGAAGAGCTAGCACGTCCGCTCCGCTCGCTTGTCACGACACGACTCCCGTTCTGTAGTTGACAGCTCGGCTTCTCCTGACCTTTCATACCCCTGGGATGAATTCACTGCTGCTTCATTGTCATCGTCGTTGGTACCGTCTAGCTCGGGACATAGACCACACCAGGGCTTGATATGATCACTGGATAATACGTTGCTATATTTCTTACGGGTGCGTGGAGCGTCAGGCAAGTCCCCCACCAAGTAACGGTCGTGCTCCAAAGCTTTGATGACTACGTATGGGCCCTTGTAAACTGGCTCAAGCTTATGAGTATCGCCTGTAGCTGTGGGCACATGGTCCATCACGACCAGGTCACCTTCGTGGTATTCGCGTGGTTTCTGATGCTTTGCGTCATATCGTCGCTTCCAGCCTTCCCTAGCGATGGCAATGTTTTCAGCTGCGGCCTGCTTTTTGAAATCGACTTCGTCATCGTCTCTCTCTCGTTCGTCAATATGTAATGCCTGGAGTAGCCTGTTCTCTGTGACATCTCTGGGATTAAAATTGAAAATCAGCTCGTTTGGACAAAACTTCGTTGTTGTGTTTGGTTGCGAATTAATGCACCATTGAATGTGCACTAGCGTATCGTCCCATTCTTTGTCGTTGCGCGTTGTGCATTTTATCGCGTTCAGCACCGTCTTGTTAACACGCTCTGCTTGACCGTTTGCGCGCGGGGTGCGCACTGCTGTCTTTACGTGCTGAATTCCGTATCTTGATAAAAAACTCTCGAACTCTTTCGAGGTAAACGCTGTACCGCGGTCCGTGGTAATCTGTACCGGCTGGCCAAAAATTGACATGACTTCTCGTAGTGCGGAGATGACCGGTCCGGTCTTTGTAGTTCGAACTGATTTTAAAAGAGTATATTTAGTAAAAGAACATACCAGAACCAATATGTGAAGATTGCCGCGTTTGCTCCGTGGGAACGGCCCAAGATGATCCATATGGATGCACCGGAATGGAACTGGAAGTGTCTCGACAATGTGCATCTGACTTTCGGCTTTTCCGCTTCTGGCTTTATTTAGACAACATTCTGGACATGCCAAAATAAAGGATTTCACATAGCGACGGATCCGTGGAAACCAGAAGTCTCTGCTAATACGTTGAATCGTCTTCTCGACGCCGAAATGACCCGCATCATCGTGGCACGCCTTCGCTATTCTCCACCTTACTGGTTTTGGTACCACCAGCCTGTTTTGTCCTTCAAGTTTCTTGTATAGCCGGCCCGACTTTACCTCATACTCAGCTCGAATCTGTTCCTTGTTTGCGCCGTTGGCGCCTTGCAGTACATCCACGATATTGCGTAGCTGTTCATCCTGCATTTGCATTTGGTAAATCCAGTCGTTTTGGTCCTCGACATAGACCCTCATAATGGTCTCAGCAATTGATGTCGCCTCTGTTGCTGGCAGCGTCGGTGAACGGCTCATCCCGTCCACATGCGGCATCCTCAAGCCTGGTCGATGGATACATTGGAAATCGTATTCTTGTAGCTTAAGCCACCATCGCGCGATACGGGGCGGCAGTGGTGTCGTTGCTTTCGTCGTCACAATCGCGTTACAGTCCGTAATCACTTTGAAGTGCGTTCCTAGCAGATACACGCGAAATCTTGCCAGCGTCTCCACAATTGCTAGAACTTCCAATTCATGACTTGCATACTTTCGTTCGTTGTCGCTGCATTGACGGCTATAGTAGAAAACCGGTTTCAGGCCACCATCTTCACGTTGTAATAGAATTCCCGACAAGCCAATGGCACTAGCGTCTGTGTGCACCTCGTGTTCCTTCTTGACGTCGTATAATGCCAACACTGGCTTCGTTGAAATGGCGCTCTTCAGCTCAGAGAAAGCGTTCTCCTGCTCGGTATCCCAGCGAAATAGTTCGTCCTTCTTAAGCAGCGTTGTTAACGGCTGAGCCATTCGGCTGTATTCGTTGACAAATTTCCGGAAAAATCCAGTCACTCCGAGAAACTGTCGGACATGGGTGACGTTGCTTGGTTGTGGAAAATCTTGAATGCACTGAGTTTTCGTGTTTCCTGGACATATGCCGTTGGCGCTTATAACATGCCCCAAGAAATTTACTTTTCCCGCTAGGAACACGCACTTAGATGGTCGTAGCGTGAGCCCTGCACGTTGAGCTGCTTCTAAAAACTCTTGCAAAATTTCCACGCCGCTTTCAAAATCTGCCGTTGCGACAATCACCTCATCTACGTAACTGATAATATGCTGCCGTCCTTTCAAAGTCCTAATAATATTTGTAACCATCTCCTGAAAGTACATTGGCGCATTAATTAGACCGAAAGGCATAACGTTATACTCAAAGAGCCCGTCGTGTGTCAAAAATGCTGTATATGGTTTACTTCTTTCGGTGAGCGGTATTTGATGATACCCCGATGTCATATCCAGGGTTGTAAAGAACTTACTGCCCGCTACCTGAGCCAGTTGCTCCTCCACGATCGGCATTGGAAATTGCTTTTTCACGGTCACCGCATTCAACGATCTGTAGTCCACGCACATTCTAAGCTCACCATTCGACTTATTAACCAACACAACAGAGGACGCGTGTGGTGATGAGCTTCGCCGTATGATGTCATGTTTTAGCAGGTTGTCCGTAATTGCTGACAATTTCTCACGATGCTTAAATGGAACCTGGTACCGTTTTCCAATAATAGGACTCTCCGTTCGAACTTTCATATCGATTTCCATTGTTTTGCATTTGCCCAGGTCCGCAACATCTTCTGCAAAGCATCGAGCGTATCGTTTTATAAGCGTTGATACCACCTCTTGCTGCTCGTCGTCTAATTCGCTGCTTATGTCAAATGTCGTCTTTGGTATACCATGTACATACAACACGTTCGGTTCGTTAACAGCATGTTGATATTTTCGGCACAGCAGGTCTCTGCCCAGAAGAATGTCGTATGGCAATACTGCATCCGGCACGATGTTGAAGCTCGCTGCCACACGTTCGCCATCAAGCTCGATATTTACCTCAGCCGCAGCTAGCGACTCTACGCTTGCTCCTCCGAACCCTTTTAATACCTGCCGTAGTGGTTGCCGTTGTGCACCGACTGGCACTGCTGACTCGCGAATCAAGGAACTCGTACTACCTGTATCGACAAATGCCCGATATTTCGTATCGAACACAATGATGTCCTTCATTATTGGTGGTGTGCTCTGATTGTTGTTATCAATTTTGTTAACTGCGGTTTTCTGTGCCACGCGACAGTCCTTAGCGCTATGCCCGGTCTTCTGGCATCTGTCGCACCGTTGCCTTCGTTGTGGATGAGGACACTTGACTGCGATGTGGCCCACCTCGTTGCAGTTGTAACACTTTGGACCGCGTTTGTCATTTGCTCCTCTGATACCATCCGTTCTTGTCTCGTTGAACGCTTCAGCTCGTACTGCCGTTGGCCGTTGTCCTGCTTCCGATAGTGTCGTCATATTTCGGAGTGAGCTCAGGAGTTCGCTGCACGTACGCAGATTCATTGCGAGTAACGTCCGCGTCAAATGGTTGTCGTTGAGGCCGTTGACGATGTACGAAATGAGCGATTCATCGTCCATGGAAACTCGTCGTCCGATTGCCAACATTGCGTAGTAGTACTCCGCCAGCGTTTCGTTGGACTTCCGCTTGCGCCGCATTAGTTCCCTGTGAACGTCTGCAGAATTTACTGAGCTCGGAAAATCTTCAAGGAACGAACTTACAAAATTACTCCACGTTTGGAATACTGGCTGTGCATCCACCCAGTCCTTGGCGACTCCTTTCAGTTTGTGTTGCGTAGCGAACAGAACCATTTCCTCGCTCCACGCATACACCCGCTGCAGTCGCTCTACTCGATCTACAAACTGCTGTGATGAAATTGTAGCCTTCAAAGGATCGAATTCCGGCAGCATGCCGATGACGTCGTGCGCGCTAACCAGCCGTTGTGTCTGCATCATTGTTGCGTTTTGTTCAGGTGTACTGATTGCTAATGGCCGTGCCAGTGGAGTCGTTGGCTGGTCTGTACGTTGACCATTTCCTTGCCGTATTTCTCCGACTGCGCGTGCCAAATCCGTAACCAGTGCCTTCAATTCACTGAACTGCGTTTGCCATCCATCTGATGCTGCGCACACTTCAGCCACTTGGAACTCCTCAGCATCGATTTCATCAACACCTGTTGCCTCCATGATTGCCAAAATTTTATCTGCCTTCTTTCCGTAAATTGGTAAACTGTACTTCACCAGAAGTTTGTCTAAGTCTGCCACTCTACACGCGCTCAGCTTCACTTTCATTATCCGTTGTATGCGCCTGCTCGTTTGGCTTCAGACTGTCAACGTTGCGTCTTTTTCTTTTTTTTTTTAATTTTGAATTTGGCGGTTTCCTTTCTTCTGTCGCTGGAAAGTTGTTGCTGCCTACTGCGTTGCTATGACAACCGTGCCATAGAATGTTCTCGTTGCTGCCCAAAACGTTGCAGCTGCCTATTACGTTGCTATGCCTCTATGCCAACCGTCGATTGTTTTCGATGCGTTGCTACTGGAACGTTGTAGCGCGTCGTTGGCTCTCTTCGTTGGAATGCTTCTGGAACGTTGAAGCTTCAGTTATCGTTGCCTTCACTGCTGAAACGTAGCAGCGCGTCGTCGGCTCTCTTCGTTGGATCGCTTCTGGAACGTTGAAGCTCTCGTTTTCGTTGCCGTCGCTGCTGAAACGTTGCAGCGCGTCGTCGGCTATTGTCGTTTATTTGCTACTTGAACGTTGTAGCTCTCTCAATTGCGCTCCTGGAACGTTGAAGCTGTCGTTGTCGTCGCTGCATAGATGTTGCAGCGTACCGTCGGCTCTCGTCGTTGATTTGCTACTGGAACGTCGTAGCTCTCTCAATCGCTGCCGCTGCTGCGCAGACGTTGCAGCGGTTCGTGTGCTCGTTGCTTCTACGCGATGTCTTTTGTACGTCGTCGTGCCGTGACTCATGCGAATTTATCTTATTTTGCACTTAAATTTTCCACAATTTTGGATTCATGTCCACTTCTGATCTGTCAGGATCTTAATAATTCAATAAGAACATCTATCAGGAATTTAATATTGTAAGCGTATGAACAAAGAATTGAATGTTTAATCGTTTTAAGAGTATTACAAGTAAATACAAAAAGTTCAACACAAGTGAAGAGCTAGCACGTCCGCTCCGCTCGCTTGTCACGACACGACTCCCGTTCTGTAGTTGACAAAAGCTTGTTATATTTGAGTTTTGCTGTTTGCATTATAGTTCTCGAAAAAATTTAAATAGTCACAATTATTTACGCGTATGAGAATTAAATTAAAAAGACATATCTTTTATGTCTAAATGCACAAAAATGATTTTAAGATTAAAGAAAATTCGATTTTCCACAAAAGCTTTGAATAATTAAGTTCAAATACAAATTGTTTCAATGAAATAGCAAAATTTAAACTTTAAATGCATGAATATCATTTTCGAACTAAAGAAAGAAGTTGTCTACAAAACTTTTGCAACTTCGATGCAATAAT
This sequence comes from Neria commutata, assembly GCA_963457695.1. Lineage (NCBI taxonomy): Eukaryota > Metazoa > Arthropoda > Insecta > Diptera > Micropezidae > Neria > Neria commutata. The sequence continues at coordinate 37,504,579 of OY735247.1, read as the reverse complement.
AAAAGTTGGTCTTTTTCCAATAGAATATGCTTGGAAGCTGACGCTTTGAATTCAGGTGGCAATGTTAATGTTAGCATTTTACTCTTATGGCATCTAAAAGAAATTTCAAAAAATGTTTTCATGCAATTTACTAGAAAGCAATTTTCTAGCGAATCGTGTCAAGCTGGTAGCGCATCGCTCAGATGCCATCAACTTGTCGCCGTAATTATAATGTCCAACTTTGTGGCGAAGTTCAATTTGAAGTGATGAACAATTTTCCAAGAGTTTATTTGGCCACTGCACGAACAACTTGCCGGCAGCGCAGCCGCAGTGCAGCAGCAGCTGTCGCCGTTTCTAATTACCAAACGCCAAAAGCAGCTCAAGCCATGGCAAATTTCAGAATATGCATGAATTCCATCTTCGGCGAGGAGAAACTCGTCCTCGCAGCGGTTGCTCTGCTTTGCTTTGCTGACTGGCTGGCTGGCTGGCCTCATTCGAGAGCAGCGGAAATTGTGTCGCGCTTAACAAAAAGAAAAAAACTGTTTCGCTGCACAAAAGCAGGACATAATGCGACGTTGTGCAACTGCCTGAGTGGCTTCCTCCCGCCATGCGCCATGCTTGCCGCTGGCCACTGCCGCTAAACGAGATTTGCTGGCAGCGCAGCAGAATGAAAGTTGCACTGGCACTTGGAGAAGCCATGCGGCTTGGGAAGCGCTGCTGCGACTTTTGCCGTTGCCGTGGAAGTTCTGCGAATTTCGAAGAAAGCAGCCACGATGGCCACAGGTGCTGCTGCGGCCAGCGGTCAGCTGCCAATTGCGATTTTTATGTGATTGTCAAAGCGGCGCATCAGGTTTGACAGGTTGCTGTGGCGCGGCTGTTGTGGCTCATCCTCAAACGGAATGTCTTTGCAATGTCTTTGGTAAGAGCTCTCCTTGTTCTTGTTGTTGGTTTTTTTTGTGGTCACTGTTATTGGTTTTGTGGCGGCTGATTGTGACCGCTATTTGGGCCGCCATTCTGCTAGCCGCCAATTGTGCACCGTTCGGTTAACTGTAAACTTAGCTGTGGCATGTTATGAACCGTAAGCGATGTGGTTGCATCCTCGTAAAAGTGTGCGTGTGTGTGTGCGTGCGTGTGTGTGTGTGCGAGTGTTGCTGCAGTGCACCACATACGAATGTGGTCCATGCATGCAACTGGGTACGGCACTGGTCCAACTGGTGGTGTGACCGTGCTCGAATTCTTGTGAATTTCTTGCAATAAGGCGTGTTTTCTTCTTCTTCGATGCTGAGCGGTTTTATAGCCATCAGCAGTTTAAATTATAATTCTTTGATTTCTTCATAAATTGCTCATAAAATTGCAGCTACAAAACCAGTTATCGAGTTCAAAAGGAATTTTATCGTTCATAAGCGAATAATACTTTTAAAAAAATGTACTTAATTTATTGGCTTAAATTAAGTTTCTTGCCACTGTTTTTTTTCTGAAGTTAGATGGAAGCTTTTGTATGAAAAGTCGCAAGTTTATGAAATACTATTATGCTGCAGATTTCATGAATTTTTTTTACTAAATTTTAGTTTCGCTTCCACGAATGAATCGAATGTGTTTCCATTTCGGCAACATATTTTCAAACATTTCCGTTCTATGTTTAGTTCCACAAGATGCGCCATAGAATCTAATTCTCTTTATTTTACATGGTATGTGTCGATCCAGCGGATATACGCGTCAGAATCTGGGGTCTTATCCACTGTGCAACAGCGGTTAGTTGCCCTTAAAACACTTCGCGTTGTTGTTTCATTCAAAAAAGGTTTCAAAGGCATATTTCCGGACGACATATTGGCAACACGCCAAAGAGTATGCAACATTTTTTGCATTTTTCTTACCGAACATAACTTCCAGCTGTAGGAGGATGCGCGCAGAGTAATGAAAATCTTCTTTTTTTTAACAAAAAGTAAGCGAACTTTCATTGCAAATTGAAAGTAAAAGCGAAATCACTATTTTCTCTTTGTTCAACACTGAAATACCATTAGCCGTGATATCGTCGACATATCAACACATTTCGCGATAAGAAAACACTTTCCAAATGCAGCACTTTCTTATCTGTCGTTCATTATCTTACGTGGAGTTTGTTGCTTGACAAAAGTGCGTTCGCCTCAGAGCTGCCGCAGTGCGGGGTTGCCACAGTGTTGAGCTTCTGTGCTGCTGATTTTTCAGCAACATATATACCTTTCTTCCGAAGCGATGGGGTTCTAAATTTGTTCTCTTAAAATATGTTTAAATATGACAGTGAGCCTAATGAGCAATATTGTGTCGTATATATTGTATTCCAAAATATCTTAAGTTAGGTTAGCTTGAGCAGGCTGTCTAAAAAAAGCCACGCATAGAACATGTTGGTTCCTTAGCGATGCCAGTTGGAGTTCCGTTTAGCAATGGTCAAAGTAATAATCAGTCTGAAATTGGTTGTGTTTCACAAATTTCCAAAGAGGCTTGATACTCAGTTTTGACATCTCTTCGAGCCCTCAAACAAGTCAGACGAGTTCCAGCGATGGCGGAGCAGGAGCACAGTATGTGTTCCAAAGTCTTTCCACTGCACGCTTCTTGGCATTTGCTGCAGCTGCCCCTCTGCTACAAGGCAGTGTACGGTTATTGCATCTATAATAGCTCTACATTCAATTCTTGTGAGAGTCAATATATGTAAACCTGGTATACTTTTCGTCATGGGTCTTTCACATGGTTTTGCAGGTCGCACAGTTGCTTTGTTTATTCCAGCTGGCCCTCGTTTTTTCCATTGTTAGTTGGCCCAAAATATCTTAAATACTTCTTAAATTCTTTCGGAATCCGAGTGCTAGGATTTTAGGCATACAAAAAATAAGTCTGCAATATTTCGCGCAAGCTTTTCAGAATTCCAACTGCTTTCTGCTCAGGGTCGGGTTGGTTTACCACCCACTTTAAGCCTGCTCTGCTGCCACAGCTATGCGCTTGCACAGCGTAGCCGCCGCAATCCGGCGCAATTGCTTACGTGTACCCATTAAAGTTTCAACAACAGAATTCAATTTCGCTTATCTTATCGCGCCAGCGTTTAGAGACAACATAGAGGCAGCAGCGCATTGTGTGTGCTGCGATAGCTTCTTATCGGCTGCGGGCGCCCACTCGGCATGTGCAAACACAAGCAACTCATTGCTCCGAAGAATGCTCGAAATTCGAGTATACCCAGCCGTACGTTTCGATTTCGTTCCTAGACGTTGTTCTTGCTTGTTGTTGTCTTTTTGTTTATCGCACAGTACAATTCTTATTTCGCTTTATCGTTTTCATTTACGAATGCAACAATTTCCGCGACTTGGAGTGCCGCCGTGCCGCCGTAACTTGAGGCGGCAGTTTGTGCGGCACAACTTAACCGTTAGGGTATCAGTGCGTTCCGAATCTAGTGCGAGGAGGGCTTCGTTCGTTCGGCGATCAAGTTTCGTAGTGCGAAAAGATACTAGCTCAACGGCTGCGCATATTTCGACGGCCCAACTGCTGAGGAGCGTGCTCATAAAAGTGCCCACGCCAAAAGCATATAAAAGCGATAAAAACCAAGAAGTTGAAGCGCTCGAGCATAAAATCCATATTGAATTGCAGCTCGCCTTGTGTAAACAAATCCTGGCAGCGAAAATTTATATCATGCTGAATTATTTAATCCAAAATTTGCTCCGACATTGAGTTTCGAAATTATGCTACGGTTTTTTTTTTAATAAAAATGCTTTAAATAGTTTACTAAAATAGAATTTATTTATGCAAGGCTTTGTTTGCGTATCTAGTGAAAGTATTAAGCAAAAACAAAGGCATGCATAAATATTTTCAAATTTAATCAAACAAATTTATATGCAAATATTCAAACAATTTGTGAAATAAATGCGAGAAACAGCTGAAATAACAATTTCGTAAATAAAGAATATTTTGAAAGAGGTGTGGGAATAATTTTTGTATACAACGGCAGCAAAAATTAAACTAAAGTACTAGGCGTCATTTTCACAGCAGGCAAGTAAAGCAAGACGTGGTGGAACAAATTTGGATATATGTACATACATATGTACAAATGTATGTACAGTGGTTCAAACGACGCACAAAGCTTCTTTATTACTAAAAACAATGGAAAAGTGGCCAAAAATTTTTATGAATTTTTTCAAAATCAAATGTTTCGTTATTTATGAAATTTCCTTTAATATCAATATTTTTTTAAAATTTTTCTTGTTCTGTAAATCGATAATTGAGCTGTTATTTTTGAAAATCGAATAAGTCCACTTTCTGTTATTGCGAGATATTTCATTGTTTATATTTCACTCTCAGTGTCAATACTATTAAGAGGTAAAACTTTGATCTCCCAAACACAAGAGTCAAAAATTTTTTTTACTATAAATTGTTTACCCATACAAAGATCATAAAAAGTTGTATCTATAACTGCCATTATCTAAATTTTTTTAAAGAATGGTAATTTTCCTAAGTTTACTACATTTATGAAGCCAAACGTCTAAACGGACAAATTCTAAATTTAAATGAAAATAAAATCTGGTGAAAAATTAATATGTACTTAGTTGTGTACCCCTTGGATTCTAGAACAGCTTGTAGGCGACGTTTCATTGAGTTTACTAAGTTTTTACAAACTTCGGGTTCAATACTCTTCCATTCATTTTGAAGCTCTTGCTTTAATTCTATAATATTGCGTATTGTGTTTTATTATAAAGCCTTCTTCCGAGTTTGTTCCACAAATTCTCAATGACATTCAAGTCGGGAGTTTGTGCAGGAGTCTGCAATAGTTTGGGGCAGTTGTGTATCAGCCAAAGCTTTGCAACTTCGGAAGTATGCTTTGGATCATTATCCTGATAGAAAGCGAAATTTTCTGCTATACCGAATTTAGTTGCACTCTGCTTAACATTTTCTTTTAAAATTTCCATCAATAAAAACTAAATTCCCAACACCTGCGCTCGACATACAGGCCCAAACCATTACAGAACCTCTCCCATGCTTCACAGTTGCCCATTTAAATGTGACATGGGTCGAGACATATTTTGTTAGGTTGCGAGACATTTTAAATAGCCGGAATTACTCGAGAAAAAAGAGCATGTTTCTGGGCAGAATGGATGAATTTTCTACTAATAATTTACATAAAAAGATTTTGGGGAAAATTGTTGAAATTGAAATTGATATTGCATTAAGAATGATAACTCTTGTATGATATATTGTTCTTTTATATGTTCGAAATGGCAAACTAGATTGAAAAATTATATTTGAAATTGCATCGAAAATGTTGGAAATTTTTCGAACTTCAAGTAATGACTAACAGCTAAAGTCACAATTCAATATTTTGTACCAATTGATACTTTTTCTATGAAGTAATAATATATATATTAAGTTAATATATTAACTGTGACTACAGCGTCGGAAAAAAACTGTAAATTGCAGATTGTATTTGGAGTAGGGATCCAATCTTATAGGCATCGCGACCTGAAAGACATTTTCTGACAGTTCTTTATGTATTTACAACTGCTCATGAATTCGTAGCTTCAAGAATTATGATATATATATTGGCGTAGTAAAAGGAAGTCCATTATTTTTGCAGGAAGTTGAAGAGTTTCCATATTTAGCATAGTAAGAATAATCTGATTTAGCTGCTCCTGAGCAATCGAAACAGTGTTTACATGACGATCGGACTCGATAATTTCCATGATTTTTATTGACATTTTAGATAATAGACCTTTCAGAGCGTGGTGCATCTCTGACATCATAACTATCGGACCGAAATCGGCGAAACCAAAATTGCGCCAAATGAAGCTCAATGGCAGACCGTAGAATAGTTTCGGTTCGATCAAAATCTTCTTCTAGCGATTTGATCTGCCATTTCGTTTACAGTATGTATAGCCATTAGGGCCTAGAAACCAGGCATGGTGAGCTCGGTTTTATTTGGCCAGATTTATAAGTACTACTTTAGTTGAAGGCAATCCCATCTCAGTTTTGAACTAGTTCTCTTTAGTTTAACTAAACTTACTGTCATTAGTAAAGCAAGAAAAACTTAAAGTTAGTTAAAAAGTTGTCATTTGAAAATGTTGAAATAAATTTAAGTGCTTTTGGAAACGAAAAAAGCGAAATTCGCACTGCTTGCTTTTAAACTCGCTGCTTTTACATAACTTTGACTGCAGTCATGAAATAGAAAGTCAGCGTTGCTTCAAGTTACTCAATCAACATTAGCAAAAAGTCACAAGGTTCATGTCATGCTGAAAGCGAAAAAGTGTTGCCAATTCTTGTTGCGAATTCGTGTGAAGTGCACTTCACTCATCATCACACCAAACCACGCAGACACCAAATTACCAAATCTTGAAAATGTCGCTCAAACACACAAAAAAAGATTTACCCACTCGAGCAAAAATATTACGTATATTTTTAAAATTGACATTATAAAGATTGAGCTCTTTCAATTAATTAATTATGAATCTTACAAATACAATGCAGTAGATGCAAAAGTATAAGAAGTCTCAGATTTGGTGAAAAAAGTTTTAACAACGCCTTGGTGTAGCTACAACTAAAATAAACTTAGGAATGAGATTTATATAAAAGAATTCCTTAGAAAAACAGTTTTGTTTGAAAGTGTTGGAAGTCTATTTTTAAAAAAATCTAGAAAATGACAGTAATAGATAAGACTTGTTATGTTCTTTTTATGGCTAAACAATTGATAGTAAAAAAAATTTAGATTTTTGTATTTTGGAGATGGAAGCTATAGCTCTTTTTTAACATCTCTCGAAATTAACAACTATGACTTGAGAGAAGCAAGCATTTTATATGAAGTCAATTAAATTCTGATTGATAGTTATTGCCGATAATTTGACAGCCATCTTGAAGTTGATGCAAAATGATTTGCAATTCTTTTTAGCAGACTTCCAGACATTGCTAAGTTGTAATTATGCTTGGCATTAATTAATTACAAGTACATACTAACTATTATGTGCTGGGTAATTGTTTGTCAAGGTTGCCAGCTAGCACACATGATAAATTCTGAGAGGCATCGTTTATCATTTAGCATTTATCGTTTATTGTGCATAATTAATGGCGCGTGAATAATTGATGAATTCGTCAGTGACGCTTCGCATCGATGTTGGCGAAAGCTCATAACATTTTGTGGTGTTGCGCCTGTCAATGGAGTGGTTTTGTTGTTGGTGGCTACACTCGCAGCAAAAAAATGGTGGCCAATTTTGGCTATAATTGCCGTGGCGCGCAATTAAACGTATTTACGATATTTGCTGCGGGCATGCCGCCAAATGCCGATAGTAGTAAATGCCAGCATGGTAGCAGCTGCAGGCCATTTCGGCCATAATTAAACGAAGTGCGCGAAATTGACGCGTTCGAGCTAGGCATTGCCATTTTTGTGCTTACAAGTCATAACCGCCTAAGTATGATTTTCAATTTTTTCAGCAGCTCAATTTAAAATTTAAAATTCTCAAGGCAAATCAGTATTCTTGTTTTCTTTTTAACTTTTCCACAGATTCGATGGAAACTGCTTCATTTACTTGCTTCTTTAAAAAAAATGAGTTCTTTAATTTTGTAGTCAAAAGTTGCCCTGCAAATGCCCTGCCCTAGCAAGGGGGAGGCTCAAAACACTAGGAAAAGGTTTCCTAGAGAACATCAAGGACATCCAAGGAATGGATATCATGAATGTTCTAAACTTCTTGAATTCCGCCAAATGGCTGTAGGTTGCTCGAGGCGTGGCAACAAAACGGCACTCAGTGCTAATTGATAGTCAGGGACTAGCCACACAAACCAACCAACCAACCAAAAGCTATTGGGGAAAAAGATCTTAAGGCTCTTATAACTTGTTGAACAATATTAAGTCTAAAAGTTTAAGTCGAGCTAGGGTATTATACCACATTAAAAGAAGCTTTAAGTGCGCCCAAATCAACTAAAATCGTTAAAAATTTTTAGATTTGATATTCCACGTTGTTAGCTTCTTATTCCTCTGCCGATAATTCATTAACTTTATCGACTTATGTTGACATAAGGCATAATGAAAAAGAAGGTTTCAAATTATTGTAATCTTCAATTGAGTTAGATGGGGTTTTCCAAACTAAAAAAGTAGAATACGAAAAAACGCTCAACTTGAGTTAGCAAATTTCTTTGGAAATTTGTAAAACACAGCCAAATTCTGACAGATCTTTACTTTAACCATCCCTAAATGAAACTCTTACTGGCATCGCTAAGCACCCAAGAGGGTCTATGCGTGTTTTTCTCGGCAGCCAGATTAACCTAACCTAACTTCAACTGAGTTGGAAAATTAATGTCAAAAAATTTTGAGTTAGGCTGTCATTTCAAAACAGTCGTTTAAAAAAATAACTTATTAGGTTTTTGATGGCAAACTGCAAAATTTATAGCAAATATATTTAGACACGCTGAACACGATGACACTAAAAACTCAACTTTGTCATAACTCAAGTTAAGCTAGTATGGCTTGTGACCACTGACTTATAGCCAAATGCGCTATCGCCACATGCGGCCAGTGTGCCAGCATGCCGGCCTGCTGGTCTTTGTCGATTTTGTTAATTAAATTTTGCACAAACACGCAGAAAATTTATCAGCGGGGGATTCAATTTTTCCTGGGTTTTCTCGGTTACTCGTTTTCTCGTGTGCAAGCTTTAGCTTGCTTTGCTCTTTCAACGCTTTCATTATATTGCTGTTGTTCTCATTGGAAGATTGCTGCTGAACATATCAATGGCCCGTTCCTTTGACTATGCAAATACTTGAGTCCGCTTAATAATGCTGCTCATTAAAGACAATGACGTAAATATAATTGAATTCACTGTCATGACGACTTAAACTTGTGCAATTGCAGTGCAACTCAACGGGCAAGCAATAAAAGCAGCCAATGCGGCTAAGCTGATTGCATTTCTGGGCTGCAGAAATGTGTTGTATGTACTTATTGGCGGGCTAGAATCTACAATACGTTGGCGAGCGCTGGCAGCAAACAGATACGTAGTTAGCATACGGAACGGGCAGGCAGCAAGGAGCTCCTGTTACAAGTGTCAGGCCTCAGCGCGATTTCGATTTAAGCTAACAAAGAGACAGCATAATTGTAGTTAAATGCAATTTTAATAGAAAATTTTAAGAAAAAAAAAATAGGCTTAGAAAAAAACCTTTCCTCAAGTTCGACTAATTTTATGCATTTTATTGAAAAGACTATTTTGTTTTGTTTTGATTTGATGGACGCATCTGCTTTGCACTTGACACCGATTTTGCTTGGTCAAACTTGAAAGTAGAGCCCGACCGAACCCGAAATTTTGGCCAAGACCGAGACCGAGACCGATACCGAACTTCGGCCTTTTTTTTAATGTTCGGCCGAAACCGAGACCGATACCGAACCTTTCAAATATAAGTATATGCAAAAAAAAAGATGAATTTTAATGAAAAAAATGTATACATTTTTAAGAAAAAATACATTTTATTATAAAAAACAATTCATTTGAGGTATAAATACCTACATTAAGGGCCAGTTTCACAGTGGATATTTAAACTCTGATTGCAGTTTAAATAGGGAATTTCAGTTTCACAGTTGGAAGTTAAATACGATTTAAATAGCCGACTGTGGATATTTAAGTACGGCACAGAGTTGCAATCGAAAACAAATAAACAGCTGATTTCGGATGTGCAAGCAAGCTGCGTCGACAATATTGCAATTTATAAGAGATCAAATTAAACATAAAACTGCATGGTATAGCACATATAAATGATCCCGTAGTATTATAAATAATATAAACTGTGGATTCTTTGCACAATATCCAATAATTCACTTCTTTCGGCCGACGAAAAATTTTTAGCTCGCGCTGCCTCCATAAAGGCCTTGTCACATAGAATCCGTTGCGTCCGTGAGAGCGTCGTTTTCAACTGACGGCGACGGACTGCCGGAGAGGGTCGGCACAATGAATACGCTGGCAGCGCATAGAAAATCAGCTGCCTCGTCTTCTGTATTAAAACATTTATATTGTTGCGCCAGCAGCAGAAACCCCAGCATTTTCCTTCAGAAGCTTCTTGCGGTACACCTGAGCCCATTTGTCATAAAGGCAAATGTACTGTTGTACTGTTTCTATAAATTGTTCTTCGAAACAATTGCTAATACAGAAAATTTCAATGAAATTGAAAAAATTCCACAGAAAATTTCAAGTCGGCAAAACAATAAAAACAATCAGCTGATATCTGTCAACGTTCTGCCGGACGGCAAAAGTTGAAAGTTGTTCAACTTTTTGCGTTGCGGCATCGCATCCGTTGCTTATGTGCCATGCTTCATATGATTTCATACATTTCAACTTTGCTGTCAGTTAAAAAATCGCTCTCACGGACGCAACGGATTCTATGTGACGAGGCCTTAATTGAACAATTGAACATATGTTTTTGGCAAGTTGTGTCAACCTTCAATTGTCAAATATTCGAAGTTGCCATTCATTATTCCGTATTTAAATAAATGCACTGTGAAACTCAAGAAAAGTTAAACTAGATTTAAACTCAATTCGCAAATTAGATTTAAACATCCACTGTGAAACTGGCCCTAAGCATCTGATTTATGAAAAATTAATAAAAATTATTATTAAAAAATTTAAATTTTTTTTAAAACTATACAATTTTTTCCTCAACTGTTCGGCTAAATACTCGGTTTTTTGTAGCCGAGGCCGAACCGAGACCGAACCCGAACCTTTTGGCCGAACTGTTCGGTAACCGAAACCGAGACCGAGCGTTCGGTCGGGCTCTACTTGAAAGCTTGTTTTTCTTGAGCAGCTTTTCTGGGGCCTCGTCTTCAGCTTCCTGCAACTGCAGCGGCCATGAGATCAAGCGCAAGCATACGAGCACATGGAAATGCGCTTCAGTACAACTTCGCCAAGCCATGCAAGCTGAGAGGAGCTGCATAGAACTTAACGTTTCGTTAAGCACACACACACACTTGCTTGTAGGCAGCAGCAGCAGCGGAAGCCCGCCGCGCAGAAGGAAGCACTGGCTGCCATCGAAAGAGAAGTCATAAAATGTGTATAGTGGCCCATGCGAATGAGATCACAAAGGAGCGAGCGGCAACCGCAGCCAGTGGCCTTTAATTGATGTTAAGTAATAGCGATACGCTGTGTTGGTGTGAGTGGCCGAGGGCAGCTGTACGATGCTGGCAGGGCAGGACGGACGGACGCAGCATTAGGTGTGTAGTTGGCTGATGCGGTGCTGCATGGCTGGCCACAGTGGCCGCGAGCAACAGTCGCTGTGTACATTTGCCACTGCACTTGACTGCAATTGAGTTTATTGACCAGCAAAACTAACCTATAAAAATAATAATTTCATAAAAGACAAAAGCACTGGAAAATACACAAACTGGTTTATTGTTGTTGGCAATCATGGGAGAGGGAGTTTTCACGTCTCATATTTAATAAATAATTATTTTGCCATCGAGACGTGCTACACTCAAAGAAAACTTCTCATTGAATTTGCATGCATTTTGGATTAGCATGAAATTTGAATTGATTTGACTACAAAAATGTTTGAATTTTTTTTTTAGCTATTTAAGAAAGGTTTCGAATGTTCGATAAAAAGTGCGTTTCTTTTTTATCTACACTAACTATAAACGCTTTCAATTTCGTCTTTGACTCCATTAGTATTTAAAAGTACTAGTTTAAAATTTAATTTGAGCTCGATTGAGACAAAATTTTGAGCACAAAAATATTTCATACACAAATTTTTCAAAAGAAAAATTTTCTTAAAGTTTTCTTTGCCGTGTGCAAATAGACTTTAAAAAGTACTTAACTATTTTGCAGTGCATTTAGTGCAAAGGCTAGCCACTTTAAGCTATTACTGCATATAAAACCAGCTTCAGCTGCCGGCAACAGCAACAACAACAACAACGACCACGGCCATAAATCCATTTTCCGCTGCTTGAGCAAGCAAATGTTGCTTCCGTGATGAACATTTTACGAATGGCAAGAAGAAGTAATTTATTTAAATTGAATTATGCGCAGATTCCAACAAAAAATAGCCAGTCTTTGCGCTTGAGAGAATTTCATAAAAAAAAGTGCAATTTCATAGAATTGTAGAAAAAGCGAGTTATGCGCTTGAAATGAAAATGACAGCGCTTTGTATTTTGCTGGAATCGTCAACAATGGACAGACGCTCATTACGACTAATTAGCTTTGCGCAGGGATGAGCTGAAAGGGTATCGCGAGTATCGAACAGACAGCTGAATGAACTAAGCAACAAAATAGTTGACAGCTGAAGGGACGAAGCAACAATTTTATGCACAAAAATAGAGAGAGTAAGAGAGAGAGAGAGAGATAGCTCTATGCAGAGGAAGCTGCACGAAAGTTCGCACAGTCGGTTGAGCACACTGCTTCTTACAGCCAATCTTCCAATCTTTCAGTCTTGCAATCTTTTGTGCACACTCACTTGCCTCTGCTTGCATTTCCTCTTTTGCATATCTTTACAATTGTTAATGTGCATTCACTGAAAACATTCACTTTTTCCTCTAGGCGAAAATTTAAAAGATATTACTTGCTATCCTTTCCTGTAGCTTTCCAGCAGCTGGAAAATGTCACTCCTCTGCGCTGCTCTGCTCGTCTGGCATCGAAAAGTTTTTGTCAACATTTTTTCTTTATCATTGAAAAAGAACAATAAAGCAAAACAAAACCAACAAAGAGCAGGAAATTGAAACAAAAATGTCAACAACAAAAAATGTGGCGACAATGAAATAATTTTAGTCAACGCAGCTGGCAATTTGTATTTACACTTTGTTGCCACACTTTTTGTGCATTGACAAGTTCAATGAAATTTTCATGCAATAAACTGAAATTGTTTTTGCAATCGCACACACACACACACACGCACAAGCGCTAAACAATAGAATGGCGGGCAATTCGATGTCATGTCTGACTGATGCATAGCTTTCGCATGAGCAATATACATAAATATAGTGCAATTGATTTATAGAAAATTTTTTATATAAAATACATTCAAATGCCTAGAATTTAGCTAGAAATGAAAAATTCAAAGGCACACAAATCAAAACTTGTAAACTCGCAAATAATTCTAAAAAGGCACAAAATATCAACACAAATATCAAGAATGTAATATTTTTGCAACTTTAAAGAAAATTGAAATTGAAAATTATTAGCGAAAAGTAAAGTTAGTCTTACAACAAAACACTAACAAAGAACTATTAAAACTTTTTTATACAAAAGCGCTTTGCGTCAGAGTTAAGGGGGAAACTATTTTTGCAACATGTTATCTCAGTTAATTTTGAAGTACATACCTCAAAAAAATCCCAAATAGTTTAAGGTTGTATCTATCTCTTTTCGATAGTCTTATCAATTTGTATGAAGGTTAGAGTATGTAGGCATGCCGTGGCACATGGTCCTGGCTATATGTACTATGTACAGCTACAATGTATCATTGTTACTTCAAATAAAGCTGTCAACTGCAACAATTTGAAGTCAACGGAAATGCCAAGAGTCGATAGCTTTTATTTATCTTTTGTAAAATGTTCTGCTTTTTGAAGCGACATTACAGAAATGTTAACTGAAGGCTGACATTGAGCTGGAATTTTTCAAATTAAAAATTAAATTGCTTGTCAATTTCATAAAAGTTCTGACTACTGTTGCATAAATATCCGCTTTTGTTACGCTTACCTTTGCTTGAGATGCTTTAATATTTCTTTTATTATAAATTGTATGCCATTCACATAGATAGAAAATTCAACGAAATGACACTCAAGGGAGAATGCCCCTCCATTTTGACCCAAATCGATGCCATACTCAACTAAGACATTTCATATCAGCCAACCCAATATATTAACCTATTTTCACTTTCGACTATTTTTATTGCAGATACAACTAAACACACACACACAAACAGGCAACCCATACTTGTGCGTATGTGAAAAGTGCGGCAGTTTTAAAGCACCGCTGGGCGTAGCCACACTAAAAGGCAACTGCGGTTAAGCTTAAAGTTAGAAACAGCAGCCGCACAAAATGACAACAAGCCAATAAACTTTAATGGCCTAAAGGGAAACTGCCAAGAAACCGAGCGTTACAGATACACACACACAGGGAACAGATTCTGTAGCCGCCAGCGAGCGAAACTGAAATGCAAAGGAGTAGCAAAACGAAATGAAATGACGAAGAGCATGGCTTAAATATTGTAAATCAAGCAAGCAAGCAGTCAGAGTAGAGTTAAACCGAAGAGCAGTAGAGCAAAACAAAAGGCGGAAAAAATAATTGGAAAACTGACAGCAGCAGAAGATAAGGCAACAGCTTTTTTAAACATACGCAAAAAAGTGTATGAAAGTACGAAAATTGGCTGCAGCTGCAGACAGACAGGCCACGGCACTGACATTCGCCGCAAGTCATGCAAAAGCCGTGCACAAAATACACCGCACGCCTGAAACTATGCTGCAATTAACTAATTCAAAAATCGCACAAATACATGCATAAAACATTGTCACAAAAGCACAAAGAAAGCGCGCACACACACACACACGCAAATAAATTGCTCATAAATAAGCTGCGCATTGAAAACTGCCACGGGCGCCAAACAGCGGCAGCCACTTAGGCTCAATTACACGCGCGCTCAACTGCAACGCCATCTACTTGTGATTTAGACACTCACACACACACACACAGTTGCGCTCTTCAAATATGGCGTTCATTTGGCGGCGACGCTCGGCGTCAATCGTAAAAATTGTCGCGATTTTAACGGCCATCTGGTTTACGGTCGCCTTCCTCATCTACACGGACAACACGCATCGGGAGCCGGGCGGCAGCAAGTGGAACAGCATGCAGCTGGCGCTGAAGGGTGTTGGCGGCGCAGCTGATGTGCTGCCAGAGCAGGGCGACGGCGGCTTTGGCATGGGCAACAACATCGTGGAGTCCGTAATCGATGCGAATAATCGCGGTGAGCGGGGCGCCGAGGCCGGCGTGCGTCATCGAGGCGGTGGCCTGCCCATTGCCGCGCCCGATGCCAACGACAATGGCGAGGGTGATGGCGATGAGGGCGCTGATGCAGATGAAGATGTTGGTGGCGGCGGCGGCGATGGCGGCGCTGCCGATGCTGACATTAATGAGGGCGATGAATCAGTGCTGAATAATGTTGTGGTCCATCCCAATGAGAAAGTTTATCATGGCAAATTGATAGCTGGCAACAAGCTCAAGGAGCAACCGAAACTGAAACCAAAGCAACAACAAGTGGCCGAAGATGGTGAGTGCTTTTGCGTATTAGTGCGCTGTTCTTTTACATTGGAGCTTGTCTATGTTGAATTTTGAGGCAGCGCAACAAGACTTTTAACTTCAAATAATTTCATAAAAATATCATATACCACGTTTATACCATAGTGTAATAAATATTATTATACTATTATTATACTAAAATATTATTACACTATGGTATAAACGTAGTATATGATATTTTTATGAAATTATTTGAAGTTAAAAGTCTTGTTGCGTTAAAAATATTATTACACTATGGTTTATACGACACTTCAAATCGGTTTGAGTCAAATCGCATCGACTCAAAACAGTCGTATAAACAAAATTTCAAATCGCTTTGAAAATTTTAAACGAATCGAGTCAAAGCGTTTTTCAAATGAGTTTCAAATTTTTGAGTCGATTTGAAAATTCGTGTAAACGGGTGAAAATTTTCAAAGTGAAGATGGTGAGTGCTTTTGCGTATTAGTGCGCTGTTCTTTTACATTGAAGCTTGTCTATGTTGAATTTTGAGGCAGCGCAACAAGACTTTTAACTTCTAATAATTTCATAAAAATATCATATACTACGTTTATACCATAGTGTAATAATATTTATTACACTATGGTTTATACGACACTTCAAATCGGTTTGAGTCAAATCGCATCGACTCAAAACAGTCGTATAAACAAAATTTCAAATCGCTTTGAAAATTTTAAACGAAGCGAGTCAAAGCGTTTTTCAAATGAGTTTCAAATTTTTGAGTCGATTTGAAAATGCGTGTAAACGGGTGAAAATTTTCAAAGTGGTTTGAAAATCTAGTTTTCTGTGCATTTTTATGCAAAAGGCAAGCTAATATTCATTAGACGCCAAAATATATTGAAAAAAAAGACTTGGAAAAAAGTGGAAAGTGCAATTAAAAAATATTTCTGTGTTTTATAATTTTTGACAAATGTCACAATTTTCAAACCGTCTTCATTCGTTTCACTTCAAAAGTCAATGTATAAACAATTGGCTCGAAAGCGTACGAGTCAAAGTTAATCGACTGGGGCTGTCGTATAAACATGGTAATAGATCAATTTTTAAAATTTTTATAGTTTATGTGGAATTGATATGGACGATGTTTTGAATCTATTTCACTATAAAAAAAATCGATTTTCAAAACATAAATAAGTGAGCTGTTAAAACTTATGTATAAAAATTGAAACAGTCGAAATTAGTTCGAATTAAATAAGTTCGCTAAAGACAAGCTTTACTCTTACTATTTGTAATTGCATATACATATACAAGCACATACATATATTAAGTTTGTATTTGATAAAAAATTGTGTGGAAATAGGTTTGTGTTGAATTGCTTCGGGCTGCCAAGCAGCTAAGGCGCAGTCAAACGACGGCGGCACAGACACAAGGCAGCTGCTCGAGCGTATTCCTGGTTACCGGTTCTCCTGCATTTCCGGCACTCTTTCCATTCGGCCACAAGCTCCGAACGATTTTTTCAGTTGCCCTGCTTTTTAGTTTCCCAGCATTTCGCTTCCCACACTTACCCATGCGTTGCACACTGCTGCTCCACTACAATTACCCCTTGTACTACAACAATTTAATGCAATTCAATTTCAATGTCAAGTACAAAGCCGTAATTCAAAAATTTTCATCGTTCAGCAAGGCAAACGGAAAAGCAAAAATTGTTTATGGCGCATGCGGCGCAATCAAGCGATTTAGGCTAACCCACTTACGGAGGAGAGCAGCCGAAGTGGCGGACAACATGGCCAACGTACGGCAAATTATGTTTGCCTCTATAGCTGCTGCGCTGTTTGTTGGCTGGCTGGCTGGCTGTCGGCAACAATTGCTGCTGTTGTTGTTGTTGTTGCAAGACTTGCGCATTTCACAGCGTCTCAATGGGCGAGTATATGAGAAAATCAATGAAGCGAGCATAGACTGGCCACAATTGATGCCGTCGGCCTGCCTGCCTGTTCCACTTATGTGACTGGCCGCCGGCAGTCAAAGAGTGGCGAGAGGCGTGAGGCGGAAGGGCGAACGGACAGCAGCAGCTTTTCAAGTTTGACGAGTGCTTTGCAGTTGCAACTCAAGGCGCAGACACGCGGCCATGAAGACACCTCAAATTAGATGCTTGAGCCACGATCGAAGTGCGTGTGCATCTGCTGGTGGGTGTGTGTGTGTGTGTGTGTGTGTGAGTGTGTATGTGCCGTACGTGCAATGCTCATTTACGATCCTATCGCGTTCGAATGACTGCGAAGGCGATTAAAAATCGCGCGTCATGCAATTTTTGCGAACGTGCTGCACCTTTTCGTTGCATCGCGCCACGCCACGCCACCAACACTGCCATTGTCCATGCCACATATTGCATATTGACGGCCTCCTTTGCCGCTCTTCCACTTCTGCTGCAGTTAAGGCAAAGTATTGCTATCAACAGCAACCGTGGAGCGCGTGCTAAAGGCGACGTCTCAAATTGTTGTGGCAACTGAGCTCACCAGAGCTTTTTACAAAGCGGAGTATTTTCGATGTTGGCAAGGAACGTAGTTGGTCTCTTCTCAACACGTTTAACTCCAGAAACTGTAAACGCAAACTGGAAAAGACGCGACAGTCGCATTGAAAGTGGGTAGCGGTATCATAGTCCTTCAAAAAGCTCTCACAGATGCTGTCATCAGTCAGACAGTGTTTCACACAGGAGGTATGACCGGACCGAGTCTACAGTCCTTACGGTTTAGGAAATGAAGATTTTCTTTTGTCGATGGTTTTAGAAGCAATAGATTCGTCTGTCTTCATCCAGCTAGACCCGATCATCTAAGACCTCGTTGAAAAATAACCCAGTCGTTGATGGACGCTTTGAACGTAGAAGAAGACAGAAGACAGATAGGCTCAGGGCGCAGAAAGTGGTCCTCAGTACCTAACCTTACAAGTTCATCGAACACTTCATCTCCGAACATGCCAAGGCGCCCGTGTATCTGAAGGAGGGCGAGTGAGTTGCGGAAGCCTACGCTGCTTAGCTTAGCTTTGCACTCTTTGACTGTCTTGGAGGTAGTAATTGGCTTGAGTAAGGCCCTAAGTGCAGCCTGACTATCACTACAGACGCAAATACTCGTGCCAGATCATCTACTCTCGCTGACGGAGTCCATTGTCCTTAGGACTGCAAAGACTTTCCACCTGAAAGACGGATGCGTGCTTTTCTTATGGAAAGTAAAGCTTTGTGCTATAACATGCTCAGCTTTTCCCGTCTTTCAAAAATTACAGCATTATAACTATAAAGTTTCTAAAAGGATATGGAATTTTTTCGAAATTTTTTAAAAAATTCCAATATTTTATGCCAATTTCCGAGACATAATTCAATCACGTAAATCGAAAGAATGATTTCGAATTAAAATTATTAAAATGCCAAAATTTCCAAAAAACACTTGAAAATTTTAAATTTGACTTACTGCGCCTGCTTTTCACACCACTGTAGTGCAGCTCCTCCAAATGTGACGTCAAAATTGCGCGCCCTAAATGCGCACACCAAACATGCCGTGCGCTCTCCCTGACTGCGGCCACGAACTCGGCCATAGCCGTGCATCAGCAGCGGCCCCCAAGGCTCCATCGAACGATTCAACCGATTGATTAAACAAAAGCGGAATTGTTTACCGATGGCAACATGGCTCACTTGCTGGCAATTAGTGCTACGGACTGATGCGCCTCTGCGCCATGCAAGCTTCACAGTCGGCCGACTTGCATCCTCTTCTGTTCGTTCGGCCTCCGGCCGTAAGCTGCGCACTTGGCGCGTCCTTGCGCTGTTTTTCAGTTGATTCAAGCAATTTTTTTACAATTTAGCGGTTTTAATGATTTTATGCTCGTTCCTTGCAGACATCGCCAAATTGAATCAGATATTCTTTTCTCTGCCAGAATTGCAGATTGATTTTTGCGCTGCTAGCAGACTAGACCTGACTAGACGCTAGCATATTTTGTTTCTTGTCGACGATTTAATGACAAGGCAACGTCTTGTAGGAAGGTGTAAAGTGCTGAGTGTTCTCGAGGATTTCGAAATGAGCGCCAATTTGAGCATGCGAAATTGCATGTGCAAGCAGAGAAAGAAAAAGTCAGACTGAGACTAAGAAATAATGACTAGATTTAAACATCATAATTCCCACAACAAAGTTGATGAGTGTACAAAATTTAAGTTTCATTATTTCATAATTACAGCAAATGCTGTAGATATCTTTCATGCAATACCAGAAGGTTTCAATAAGGCTAAGATTTGTGGCATAGCAAATCGGCTAAAACTTTTGAAAAATAAAAGATACGACTGTATCAAGTTGAAAGCAATTGAAGCTATGCATATAAGTTTTATTCTTCTTATTATTATTATTGATTGGCCAGAATACGGTAGCGACCTGACGTAGTGCTGCTCTCCAGGCGCCTTCTTCTGTTAGAAATGCCAAGCGTTGCCAGTGCCTTCTCTACTTGGTCTTTCCATTGAAGAGACGGCCTCTCGCGCTGTCTACGTCCCCCAACTGCCGCCTCAAATACCATTCACGCTGTAGCTTCTTCGTTCATACGCACGACATGACCCAGCCAGTGATGCCACTTTCATATGCTGGAATACCAAATTCTTTCTTTAAAATGTTTACATTTATATATTAGTATTTGCAGTTGGTATATGGTCTTCTAATCACTGTGGCCCAAAAAGCCTATTTTTACAGTTCTTCATTTATTTACATATTCTAATGAAAGCTTCAAAAGGTTAGGTTAGGTTAATCTGGCTGCCTAAGAAGAAAAGCTTCAAAAGATATGTTGCAATTTTCTTTTGGGTATCCTTGCGCAATATGCTGCGGTTGTATATACATACATACATATGTATATATTGCCTAGTTAAGCAAGTTTGGTCCTTGTAGTACAAAACAGTGGCACAGTTGAATACTCATAATTTTTTCTGTAAATGGCCTTAAAAGGTGCCCAATTCGGCAGTTTAACTCAGCAATATTTTATAAATTTAAACAGTTTGAATTTTAATTAAAACCTTTTAATCTACCCTTAAAACCATAAGCAAAAAATCGTTATCAATAAATCGCACAAATCGTACAAAGCACAATAATTTTTGCAAAGGACCTTAATAGAGCAGGCAGTGGCGCCTGAAGTGCTGAAATCGGCTTGAAAAGTCAAAGCATTAGTTGGGCGGCATGCTTATGATTAGCCACCCTCCCCTTGCATGCTTTCAGCACGATTTGCCACAATTTCAAATAGCCTGCCGTTTGGCCACCGCGCCTTTAGGCACAATATCCTGCAAATTGCAGCAGGCGCTCATTACAAACACATTATGATAGTATGTATGTATTAGAGGTCTGCATGAATGCATTTGAAAGAGCGACCAAGACATTCATTCGGGTTTGAATCTTTCGCTCGCATGTGCACTTATTTCCAAACACGTGTTGAATAAGCACATATGCCTTAAGAGTGAATGAGATAGCAAAACAATTGAGTAAATTGTAAGCGCAAGCACATTACTCACAAGCAGTGTACCCACTATTCAAATGTTTTGGTAAACAGAGTGCAATGCAGTGGGTGCACCGAGTATTTAAGGGGCTATACGCAATTAAGAGGCTGAGCTTATTTTTAAAGAAATTCTGATGGAGAGACGTTTTAGTGTATTAATTATAATTTCTATGCATATTGTGGTCATTTTAAAAATTATTTGCCGAAGAAAAGACTTTCGGACGATGCATTACTAACCGGCGCGCAGCAGCGGCTTCGCCAAAATTCTCCAGCTTACCATTCACTGCACCCACTTCACTCACTATACTATACCGATACTTTGTTACATTCGTTTTCTTTGTTTCGATTGTAGCAAATAGAGCAAGATAACAAATGCTGCTCTTACTCTCTTTGAAAATAATGGCACGAGTGGGTATTTGTTTTGGTATTGAGAGGTTTTGTGAGTATTTCACCCATTCAAATGTTTCACTCGTGCGCCGAGTGCAATGAAATGGGTAACCGTAGTGCACAGGCAAACCAAATGCATTCATGCAGACCTCTAGTATGTATGTACGAGTATTTGCAATTCCAATTTGTATTGCTGCTGAGCTGCTGCCGAGTGGAGTTAGCCACCCGCTTTCCACAATAATTTCCTTTCATGTTTTTCAATTGCTATTGCCATAAAGTATATTTTGCATAAGGTAATACACGCTCGTTGCCAATGCAGGATAAAACGCTCGGAACTCACACACACGCGCGCTCACATACACATGCATTGACCTCAATTGACTGTTGAATTTCGTACTTTCCGGCAATGAAATATCCGTGTAGCAGCATACAATTTTTGTTCAACCGAAGTTCGGCCTTCGGCTTTATCGGAAGTCGGCCGCAGTTTTAAACAAAGCCGAAATTTTTTAAACATTTTTGTTAAAAAATAACTTTTCTATTTTATTGTCTAACATAAAACATTTCTGTTGATTTTTGCTTGCATATCTAAAGGCTTGAGACGTGCAATGAAACTCATGAAACTCATTGCAATGCAGGTTATTGCAGATGGAGCCTAAATTTTTTTAAATGTCGTAAAATTTCCCTCATGGAAAATTGACATGTATGTAACTTTTTTCATGAGATGAATTTAATGCAAAGCGATTTCGCGTGCAATTGTCAGGAAAATTTTATATTGAAATCGCTGTTAATTTTTCGCTCACAATCCTATTCCGATATTCTCTTTTTTAAGTTGTAAATTTTATAGTATTATGCAACATGCAGACTTTCTTTTTTTCATGCAGAAGAAGCTTCGGCTTCGGCCAAAGCTGGCGCAAAGATCTTCGAGCTAGTACAAAAAAGTCGAACTCCGGTCGATTTCAACAAAATTTGCTGCTGTCGTGCTTTCTGATATCTCAGACATTTGCTTCATTTGCATGTAATTTGTATAACGTAAATATCGTAAATGTGCATGTATGCGTGTATGTTGCACTCTGAAGCTTACAACAACATTTGACATGTTGTTGGTGTCAGTAGGCCGCTGTGCTCAGGTTCGAAGCCGTGCGCCACTTGAGCCTGAATGCGCCATAAATAAAATATTAAAATGCGCTTGTAAAAATAAATTGTTTATTTTACTGCTGAATGCCTTGTAAAGCGAGAGCGGTAATAAAGCTAAATACGCCCAGCTGGCAAAAGCCCTTCAAACCCCTACCTTCGGTGCTTCAGCTGAACCTCTGCCTGTGTCTTCTGCACAGTTCCTTGGCAGCATTTCAGGCGTTGCTCCGGCTTAAATGCCATTTTATTGCACAGTTATGCCGCTCAAATACCTGCACATGCACTTGCGTGAGTGTGTTTGTGTGTGCTCAGGTACATGCAAATAAATTTGAGCACGTGTGTTTTATTGTCGTTCAACATTTTACTGCTGCGTCTTTCGTGCCTCGGCCGGAAGTACGCTGTAAATTCGCAATTTATGGCGAAATCCTGTCGATAACAGCTCTTGTGCCCTGCTGTTGCTTGAATTTAGCTTGTGCGATTGCAAGCGCTAGCCAGTTGAGAAATATATAATATATATACATATATACGCAAGCATTGATTTAATTTGCTGAAAGATTACTGGCGAATGAAGCTTGATCTAAAATGAAGCCTTTACAACAGTTTCGTGGCATCTGCGCCGCAAACTCAAAATTCTCTGTAATCTTAATTGCTACACATTTCAGAGTGTCGAATCTTGAGACGAATAAGTTTCGCATGAATAAGTTTTTTTTGAAAAAGTATGCTTCATATTTTTATTCGGCACTCTCGCGCAACTTTTCGAAAATACACAATTTCTATCAAAATTTCCAAGCTATTGAAAAGCCAATTTGTTGCATTTTCCCACACACAAATTCCGCTTGAATAGCTTTCCAATTTTTTATGCTCAAAACATATAAAATTTGCACTCAATTTCAAATTCAGCAAACACTTCGCTTATATTCCAATCTTTCACTCATCGTAAACCTGTAAAAAGTGACGCCACGCATGCAAATGCGATTTTCACAAATCAAATTTCATATGTAAAGAAAATCTATAAAGGAAAATCGCTTTTGACAACAAACGCGCAAGCAGCGCCTGCACGAAATTCCAATAAAAGTCGCCGCGAAAACTTGGCATGTCATATGAAAGGCGAGAGGGTGCCAAGGGGGAGGGGGGCGCGGGGTAGCGGCATAAAGCTGCACTTTTCATGCATACATATACACATTTGGTAGTAGCGTTATAACAGTAACGGTTCTTGCATAAAAATTGCGCAAGGTGCACACAAGACACACACATACACACACACACACACTGCCAGACTGAGCAAGGATGCAAGTGAATTTCTGTAACTGACAGGAAAGGCGGGCATTTGTGTTTGCTGCCTCTCACGTTTTGCTAGAGTACCTACTTACGAAAAAGCAAAAACGTAAGCACGCCAGAAGGGTGAACTGCTTAAAAAGACGTGGAAACTGACTACCAGCATTACATTCAGAAGTCCTGACAAAGATCTCAACTGTCTAATGTGGAAGTCGTGGAGGATAGTAAAAATTTCAATATGTACTAGGAATTAAAGTTTTCTGCTGAAGATCACAGAAGAGAAAGAAAAACATTATATTCGCCAAAAAAAATCAACAACACATGTAAAGAATTGCCTATCAAATACTTGCAGACCATTTTGTTGTTGTTGTTGTTTTGCTGTGAAAATCAGAACCTTGCTCGGCTGCAGAAAGAGCAATAATTTCGTATAGCTGAAAAATTTCTGCTTTTAAGAATTGAGTCTAAGAAAATTTAATTTCTCATAGAAAATTTTATATAAAATAGATTGCAATCATTTAGGCGAACAATTAGAAATTGCTTCTAACTTGATCTTGAGATCTACTTTGAAACCAAATCTTCGCTTATACAAATTTTATACTTTATATGAAATTTCCAAAAACTTTTAAGAACTTTCATTACAAATTTTCCACACATTGCAGACAAAAACGTGCTGGACGCACCAGCGCCCGCAGAGGATGCGCCCGGCGAAATGGGCAAGCCCGTGACGCTGCCCGCCAACATGACCGGCGACATGAAGAAGGCCGTCGATGATGGCTGGACGCGCAACGCTTTCAATCAGTACGTCTCGGACATGATATCAGTGCATCGCACGCTGCCGGATCCGCGAGACGCTTGGTAAGTATGAAAGGCGGCCTGCTCGCAGTCAGCGTTATTAGCAACAACAACTATTTTGCCGCCTAACAGGTGCAAAGAGCCCGATCGCTATCAGAACGATCTGCCAGCCACGGACGTTATCATCTGCTTCCACAATGAGGCTTGGTCGGTGCTGCTACGCACGGTGCACTCCGTGCTGGATCGCTCGCCGGCACATCTCATCGGCCACATAATACTCGTGGATGACTTCTCCGATATGCGTAAGTGTGCGCTTTATATGCTGGCAGTGTAGTGGCCACGGTTCCGCCAGTCAGTCTCACTGATTGATTTGCTGCTCTGTGCGCATGTTTTGCATTTCAATTGCGCTTGCCTGCTCCTGCACTTGACTTCCACTCATTTGACAGCTGCCCCCCTTTTCTCTTGCAGCTCACACCAAGAAGCAATTGGAGGATTACTTTGCCGCGTATCCAAAGGTGAAGATCTTGCGTGCGCCCAAGCGTGAAGGCCTGATACGCGCGAGACTGCTTGGTGCGCGCCATGCCTTGTCTCCGGTGGTGACCTATCTGGATTCGCACTGCGAGTGCACGCAAGGTGAGCGCCGATTACCAGTTGATTACTTAATTACATTATTTGCACTTCGTTGCGGACGCGCTTGCTCTTAGGGGGCCAGTCGGGCTGAGCAGGCAATTAGCTTGCACTTTTGCACAGTTGAGATAGACACTTCATTGAAATTCTTGGTATGCCACTCAGCACAGCAGGAGTTTCCAAGTAATACATGCATAAACAACTTGATTTCTTTGCCTGCTGGAATTTGCTAAAATCTTGTTCAACTAACTTTATAACACGTTTGCTTTGAAATCTTTTAAAACCCACAATCTTGGGAATCGACTATCTAAAAAACAGTATTTTCCCTGACAGCATAAATCGAAAAAGGGTTGCCTTACTTAATGAAAATTTTCTATTTGGAGATAAGAAAAATATATTAAAAATTCATGTAGAGAACTTCATTAATATTTCACTGTAGGGGAGAGGGGGGTACCTTCGTCTCTTTTTTTTTGAAGGCCTATATTTCAGAAGGTAATCAATATATTTAAAAACCGATTAGACTGTTACAATACCTCATTATTTAACAATAAAATGTTATACTAAAATTTCTTTAAAAAGTTCCGTTTGTATTATTTTTTTCATGATTAGTAAAAAAAGTCATTTCGCTGAATGTGCCCCCATGCCAGGGTAGCTTCAGCATTTGGCGGGGCACTTTCGGCATTCATACTTTAAAGTACCATAAGGTGATACAAAATACTGTTTTGACTAGATAAGACATGGTTTTGGTTACACAACACATATTTATTATATTTTGCATTGAAAAATTAAAAAAAAATCATGTTTAAGAGCTTCAAAAAAAGGTGGTTATTGTAAAATTTTTTTTATAAATAATTTTTTATATATAATGTTTAAAGTGCTGAGATCGACCCTAATATTAATTTTGTGTGGTTACGGGAGGTTTAAGCCAGGTTCGAGGGTATTTTTAGTACCTGTGAAGTTATATTGACGAATGTGCCCCATGAAAAAAAGACGAGTCCACCCTGGTGTCACTTTTTTTCTTTTTATTTTTTTACTTCTAATTTCAGTGCTTTACTTTCACTTAATACACTTTTATTTACAAAATAATTAGTATTAAAGTAATACTAATACAATTTTGTTGGAAATAATGGTATAAATACAGCACAAACTTCTTACGTTACCGACCTGAATATTCGGCTACGAAGCGCAAAAACACAAAATCAAATGTAACTTTATCAGCAGTACAGATAGAGATGGCAAACTTTGTGAGGGATATTTATGCTAGTTATGGGTTAGTTTTAACTAATAAACAGTTATGTCCGATGACTCCTTCATACCGAAATCGCCTTTGACGAATGTGCCCCAAGGACGAAGGTACCCCCCTCTCCCCTACTTATACAAGAAACCTAAACACTTTGGAAGTATCTAAATTTTAAACTGAAAGGCTGACTTTCAGTGGCCACAAACCTTAATAGCCCAACTCGAGTTAAGAAAAAATTGTTTGTCTGCATCCATTAGCTATATATTGTTCATGTTTGTATCATTTTTAGGACGATAATTATGCATAAAATCCCTATTAGCTTATACATATATTGCAGTGAGAATTTGAATTTTTCAACTGCTCTTCTGAAAATATTTAAGAACAGACTTAGTCGCTTATGACTTGTGACCTTAAATGTTTGTAAAAGCGTTTTGAATTCTTCAAATGAGTAAACAATTTCTTGCCTTTAATTTCTCTATATTATGCTTTTTTAGAACAATTCTTTGCTGCGGTTCGCCCCTTTCATGACTACGGCAGACATTTTGAAAGGCGAGCATTCCAATTGAACAAAGCATCAAATTGCACTAAACTCACTTTCCATTGAGTTCAGCATTACTGCGCAAAAATACAAGCCTGTGCATGAAGCTAGCGCTGAAATGGCAGTCAGTGGAAATATGGCTCTCCTTTGTTGATTTTTCCGCTCTTCCCCCTTGGCCGATTGTGCTTTGCCAGCCATACTCGAGGCACATTTCGTAGGGTAGTACCTTCGCATAAACAGACCCCATTCCCCTTCACCCCTCCCACTAGTTAGTGAAGGTAATTTTCTGTTGGTTCAAGCGAAATGCCAGAGTTAAGTGGCAAAATTCTCGGAAATATAAAAGCACTGGAAAATTCGATTTTTGTTTTTATGATTGATTGCAGAGTAGTTCATTCCCAGTAACAGTTGTAGCTGGTAGCGCCACAACGGAAGTTGCAAGTCCTTTTTAGCGCAACAGCAAAAAGGAAAGAAAGCAAAAAATGGCATTAATGCAAGTTCGTCCTTAAATGACGGCGCCCAAAAATATGCAGCTGAACTTTTTATGAGCATTAAAAAATGCAAAAATGCATGGCATACCTTTGGGGGTTTCACTTGCACTTAAACCGAAACTCAAAGCAATTTTTAATTAATACTCATTTTCTTGTTTGCTTCTTGCTTTCTTCAGGTTGGCTGGAGCCACTGCTCGACCGCATCGCCAAAAACTCGACGACGGTCGTCTGTCCCGTAATTGATGTTATCGATGACACCACCATGGAGTATCACTATCGCGACTCGGGCGGCGTCAATGTGGGCGGCTTCGATTGGAATTTGCAATTTAATTGGCACGCGGTGCCGGAGCGCGAACGCAAGCGTCATAAGGTGAGTGCAGCTGCCCCTTTTTCGCTCCCATAAAAAAACATATAGCTCATTGATTGCCTCAACGATTGTGCGTGATATTGGCAACCATGCCATCGCATATCAATCAGCATCGGCATCAATGGCCTGAGGCGTGCGTGCCACAGCGACGGCGAAGCGCAACAGTGCTGCCGGAAGTACTACGATCGGAGTTTTCTACTACTTTTTCAGCATATGTGCTGTGGTACTACTACTTTTTAAAGGGTAGTACACTTTTTCTTAGAAAACTTCTTTTCAAAAATTAAGAAATTCAAACTTTTAGGTACAATATTTTTCGCACAAAAGAACGATTGAACATTTTTGTAAACAACAAAATTAGTCTACTTAATACTAGAAAATTCTGCAGATACAATTGCTGTAGTTGAAGGCGTTCTGCTTTGACTACGAAGTGCTAAACTTTTTCGAAATTTGTGCTACTTTTTAAAAATGCCGAACAACAACACTGAGGAGCACAACTAATGAGTGCCTGTTTGAAATTTCTACTCACGTCGGCTTGTTCTATTTGATCCATTTAAATTGGGCATTAGCTAAGAGGAGCTTGTAAGCGTGGCAGTGTAAGCGAAACGAAGAGCTCAGCCGCAAAGTGTATATAATTCTGCCATACTACAGAAGATATCGACTTAGACCTGCTCTCATTTTGATGAGCTTTTTCAAAGCAAGCGGTTCGTATTAGTCCTACAATATTTCCCATAGAATTAGGCCCAATGACAGTTTTACTATAGCCTCAATTCTACGCTTCTTCTGCGTTGCTGACATTTCTATTTATGCCTTAGCATGAAGTACAATTGAATTAAAATCAACTTTCTAATAATCCAACCGAAATGACAGCTTGAAGAAAGGCACAAAAAGCCGGAACTCCTTACCGGAAACTGGCATAACTTCTATAAAAGCAGTTATTAGAGTGTGCGTTTCCTGCCAACAGCACTAATCCCACACGCATATGCACTCAAGTTACACACACACACACACACACACACATTGACTCAGCTACTTTGGTATTTCTATATTGTTTGCATTTGTCTGCTTATATAAATTTTTGTTTGTGTATTTATATTCCGTTGCTTGTGCGCCTTTTTCAGCCTTATCCTGCACATATACACTGCATATGCCTTGATACATGCATATGCATGTATGTATGTATGTATATGTATGTTTATGCTACAGTAGCGCAAGCCAGACAAAGTAACCTTTGCTCACAAATTTCATTCTAAGTGCTAAAACGTGACTATTTTACATGAAATAAGGCAAAGTCATATGAGCGCAAAGGCAAAAGCAACAACAACAATAACAAATAACAACAACAAAAGATTTATATCTACATATGTATGCGAGTATTGTAAAAGGAATTGGTTGCTTTCATTGTTAGTCGCTGTTTTCGCAAGCATTGTTAAAAAGGCAACAGTGTGAGTAAAAAGTTGATGCACATAGCAGAGAAATAAAAGTAGAGCAGACATTTTCGAGTTTCCAGTATTTTGTAAAATGTTAAGTATCTTGTGTGAAAAGAATGATTTTGAGGTTCTCAGTATTGCATAACTTTTTTTTAGGAAAAATAAGACAAATTGCCATGTGCATAAATGTAAAGTTTTTTGATTCCATTGAAGAAAAGTTAGCTATATATTTTTTTGGTATTGCGAATATTTTCGTCAATTTTTACAAACTAACTGAGGCAAGAGTGAGCTTATGAGAATGCCGACTTTTTCACTCTATGGGAGTGGGAATAATTTCCTTATACTCTTATACGCGGTTAGTTAGAGCGATGCTCTGGCAAACATGTGAATTGCAATTTTGCATAAAATGTAAAGCTCACACAAACATTATTGATAATTACATTCTAAAAAAGCTGTTTTATGCTTTAAAATAAATTTATAATTGAACAAATTTGAGTTTCGACAGAATTTCGTAATGTTTATGCCAACTTCTATTGACATTATTTTTCAAATCAAGCATATTTTATAGATAGGAGACATTACCTTGCCTATTGTAACCCTTGACGCCTTGTGGTCCAAAAGTTGCGATAAGCGAGCAAGCACGGTATTTAAAAATATTATTATATATTTTATTGAAAATTTTACATATTACTTCTTTGGTGTTTGTATATAGTTCGCACACACTGTAGACTATCGTATTAACATTCGCAACAGCGCTGTTCACTGAGCTTGAAATACAATACCTTAAAATGGCACACGCACAAACGTCAAGCATGCGTACGCATTGGACTTAGTGTGTGGCAGTATGCGTGCATGTATGGGAGTGCGCCGTGAAGTATACTTTTATATTTCAAAGCAAAATACTTTTCTATACTTATGCATGTGGTTAGTGGCTTTAGTTTTGTGTTTTGGTATGCGTACGTGTTCGACTTTGTGCATACATATATACATACATACATACATACACACATACAAACAAACATCTCTCTTTAGGCGGATGTGCGCTCTTTAGTTTCCAAATAATTGGATTATGCTAGGGATTTTGTGCTGGCCTGCGCCGCTCTTTCGATTTCTCATCTTTGTAATATGTGATTTCTGTAAGTCATTGTGACAGTTGTTTTTGCTACGAAAAATGTACGTAAACGCACGGAAGAAGCGAAGCGACGGAAGTGGAAACAGCTTCGGAAGCATATAAATTTTATTTCAAACTTGAGCAAGGCAAATTCAACTGTGTTGGACATTTCCTTGTTGCCAACTATTGCCTCGAGCAGGCAAACAGGCAGCTGAAGTTGGAAATTTCTTGTCATTTTGCAACTATTTCATTATTTTTAAATAGAGCAGCTTAACCCTCTAACCGGCACAAGTGAGAAAAAAATGAGTATAGAAAAAAAATTTTAAAGAATTTTTTTTCCACGGTCTGAATTATGAGAATTCAAGACCTTTAATTGTTAATTGCTCATCTAGTTAACACACCAGTAGAGAAATAAGAAAGGCTGCCTCAGGCCATCTAAGTGGGTTAAAGTATACAAAAATAGTCAGCTGCATTTTTCATATGATGTGCTTTTTTTGAGAACAATTCAGAAAAATCAGAGTATACAAAACTGAAGAAGGAAGAAGTAGAATATTTACTTTGATGATCATTCTTTATACCGATTTTTGCATTCGAATTACCATCCAAACGTCAATAATTGCATTAGTGAGCTATTTTCACATACTTTGAGGAAAAAAAATTAAAGCTGTGAAGTAGTTGAGCATTTAAAGATAGCTTGTTCCGGGCAACCTTACCGGTTAGAAGGTGAATTTAAAATTAGATTTAATTAAATTGAGAATTCGATTAATTTAAAAATGAAAATGTTGCATGTTGTAGCAAAAATGATAAGCCTATGCCTGTGCTTCTAGATAGTTAATTAAAGCTGACTAAAGCAACAGCTCAAAAGATTGCTTTTATATTTTTCACAATCCGACCTATTTTAGAAATTTCTGCATTTAAAATAGACTTCTGAAGATGCATTTCCAAAGGCAAACTACAAACATGCTGTCAAATTATAACACAAATTGATGTTCAAAATGATAGCAAATATTTTCAAATTCCACAATTCCAATTACACACACGCACAAAACAACAACAGAGCAGCAGCAGAAAGGTCCTTAGCACTTGCTTCCAAAGCAACCGCTACTAACGACAGCAATTTAATTAGAGCACATGCCAGACGCTCCCTGCTCGGCACTTCCTGCTGATAATGCACGAATTCTCAAATAAATAAAATCAATGTCCTTTGCATCGTTGCACTGCTCAATATTTCATTTCATTTCATGCTTCCCAAAATGGAAAATATATTTAATATATTTCTTATCGATGTGCAATTTAGCAAGGAAATAAATCAAAATTTGACCTCAGCATATAAAGGAACTTTGCTAGAGCAATGAAAAGTTGCTCGGAAGTGCAGCAGCTGGCACACACACACACGCACACACACACTGGCGCCACAGCATGCTGCCACAAATGCAATACAAGCTATACTGCAAATTACGAGCATTTGTACAACAAGCCAACGAAAAAAAGTGCACAAGATATTCAATAAAATTGTAAATTGCAAAAGTTTTTGAGAGAATTGCAGCGATTTTGCCATGGATCATTCAATTATGCCATAGGATGCATTCCTTTGCAATGCTTGCAAGTTGCATCTGCAAAGGCAAAGCAACACATTTATGAGGAAATATCATTTCAAATGTTCATTTCATTATCAAATTAGGCGAAATGGCTTCAAATTATCACCGCAAAAAATCGTAGCTACGAGAATTTTTCATTCGAATAGCAAAAATCTATCTAAACGCTAAAGAGCGTAGTGCTTGTATGGAACCCAGTGGGGGATTGGTGGGATTTGTTTTTCCCCTAAATTTTGGAAAAGTCGTTATTCTTATCTAATCTTTAAAAAAGTGAGCTGCTAGCTTTGCTTCTTTTCAGCAACTTGCCATTGAATTTGCATACAATTTTTTATTTAAAATTACCATTAATGCTTCTATTTCGAGTAATTAGTCGTTTAGAAATTATTAGAATTCACATTAAAAGTCACTGATGAGGTTTTCTGGCAAAAACCGAAATAGCTATATGACCTGCCCATGTGAGCAATAATTCTAATTCTTTGTTGTTGTACACTTAAAATTGCTTTGTTTCAGAACAGAAATAGACAACTAAGTATTGTCATTTCTCTTTGGCAAGTCAGTCCGAATAAAAACTATTCTATTTAAAATTAATTTAAAAATGACAAATACTGAAACAAAACTCAAATTTCGTCTGCTGGAGTAAGCAATTTGAAGCTTTCATTTGCATACTTTTTAAATATATATCTATCTTTTTTGTTGCAAAATAATAGCTTTGCTCTTACAAATTTTCTCTTCATGGCACTGTTTTATTTAAAAAAAATCCCAATAAAATCTGCAGCTAAAAATTTGCCTAATTTCTTAAGCAGAAAATGCTTTAAACATGTCCTTAGCGCGGAATGCTCATTGAAGCCTTGCAGTCGCGCAATTACAAATCCCAAATTGTATCAATCGAATCGAAGCTTCAGATTTGTAAGCGCTGCTGCTCGATACACGGCGTAGGCTGAGCATTAAATTAATTGCGCCATTCGGAGGAGTCGGAGAGATGCGAAATTATTTCGCTTTTAAATTCCACTTTCAAAGGGGCAAATTACGCGGCAAAGACTTTTAACTTATGACGCAGCAGAGGGCAGAGAGCAGGAAGCGACAACGACAACAATAACAACAACAACAAATGGCAGCGGCAATAGCAACAAGATGCTAGCAGCCGCCTGCGGCGCAGCGCCAATTAAAATCCGAAATGTTTGCAACATCATGCCGCACATTGTTGCAAAAGCTTCGCACTGTTGTTGTTGTCACTCTCGTTGTGGTAGTTGTTTTGTTGTTGTTGTTGCTGCTTTGGCATAGCGCAGTCTTCTTTGCACCTTTGCGCCGCGCTGTCATACAAAAGGATTTGATTTAGCGGCTCCCGCTGTTTCGCTGTTTGCTGCTGCCTGCCACCTTGCCACCCACCCCACCCTATCCCTTCACAAGTCTGAGCACAATTCTATTGCATGAGCGTCTTACACTCACACTCCCCCCCCCCCCCCCCCTCCCCTCCTCGCCCCCAACTCACACTGACACGAACAGCAAAAATAATATTTGCCTCCTGCTTCCTGGCGCTTCAGCGTGCTGCCGCCTTTCCGCCCGCTCATCCCTCCTTCGTCATCCCATCTCTCCGTTCCTCTTGTAGTATGAGCGACCTGCAAATACTGGCAACATGATAAATTTAGCGCTAATATGCAATGCCGCTTAATGGCCACGTTTAGAGCGCCTTGCAATGTGGCTGAGCCGCAAAATTGGCAATACAATGAAATGGCTCCAGGCATTGTTTGGCCGCACTTCCCCAGAGAGCTCATGACTACCTTACAATCTTGCATGAAGCTGTCGTACAGTTCCTTTGGCAATGTTGCCATTACAAAACTTGCCTATTGGTTAAAAGTTTTGGTGGTCACATGAAATTTTAATTTATTCAAAATGACATGAAAAAAGTTAATATAGCATTATAGCATAGCATATTTAAACTTAAGCTTCGTTTGTTGTTTTGTTGTGAAATTTTCTGTTTGAAGAAGTTAGAGTGAGGCAAATCTTTAAAAGGTTAGGTTAGGTTGAGCTGGCTGCTGACCGTGTTGGGTGCTTTGCGATGCCAGTTAGAGTTCCGTTTAGCAGTGCTCAAAGTAATGATCTGTCAAAATTTGGGTGTCTTTATGAGAGCAATATGAGCAATGAAACGTTGTCCAGTTACCCGAAGCTATGTCAAATTGAATACCAGTGCAAAGTCCTGTCTTCATTTAGCTTGCAGCTATGAAGCTCTTTGCAACAACTTCTGCTTAAAATCTATTTCCCTAACAATATGAAAAATTAGTTCGAAACCCTTAAGCTTTAAGAAAATCCTGTAGAGATGAATGCTTTTACTTACACAGCAATACATGGTTTTGCATCTGAGCCATCAAAGTGTGTGCAAGTGGCAATTTTGGACGCTGATTCCGAATACGGAGTCCGTTTTTTTTGGCCCGTTTGTTTTTTGGTAAAGCTTCCAAAATATTTGTTAGCCAACTCACAGCAACTCAAATCTTTTGATCAGAAAATTATTGCATCTCCCAATCAATTTTGCTTATGTAAATTTATAACGTTTCCAAAACGACAAACACCAAATTTTAGTAAAATCAAATTTATTTCACAAAATCTTTTAAAAGTGTGTATGTAGTATATTATTAATTTTGCATGCGCAAGCGGCCACAAGTGTAAAGAGACTGTGCATAATCTGAAATAGCGAATTAGCTTTCGGTCCGCTCTGCCTGCAATTGGTGCAACTTTCGCTTTGAGGGGTCTGAGTGCTTACGGCGACGCGCTCACTTAAGTGCTGGACAGGCGATATTTGATGGCACGCAGCAGCGTGAACTTGTCGCCGCTGCACGAGCCGCGGAAGTCGTCGGTGGACAGATCGAACAGAGCCACGCCGCCCAAATTCTGGGCGCGCACATATGCCGCCTTATCGGCAGCAGTGTCGGGATCATCGTAGCCTATCCACAAGCCATTGTCGGCACTCTTCTCCGCCGAACGGTAGGCGTATGCGCCGTAACGTCTGGTGGGATCAGCGACCTTCACGAGCGGAGCGTTGGCACCCTTGCCATACGCGTTGTTGGCGTTCGGCAGCAAAGTGCACACCTCAGGCCAGCTGTAGAGACCCTGTAACTGGGTGTTGGCTCCCAGGGGCGCCGCGTTCTCCACCTTCGGCACGGGCGGCACGCCGGTGTCGCCAGAGTCGCCGGTCATTTTCCACACACGTCCGTAGGTGGGCACGCCCACATTGATCTTCGAGGCGGGACAGCTGTTGCGCAGCCAGTGCTGCACCTGGTAATTGATATTAAACTCGGGATTGCGATCGACCATTTCGTAGAGTGGCGCAGGCACATCGGCCAGTTCGTCATTGCGTTCCGGCGTGTAGAAATCGAAGGCGGCCAAATTCACAAAGTCCAAGTAATTGACAATGGCTGGTATGTCGTAGAAAACTAAGGAAAAGGGGGTTCATGTAAAGAAAATGTGCAGAGAAATGCATAAATGCCTTACGTGAGGAGTTGACATTCGGCAAGACTGTGGTGGACAGCACGTAATTATCCGGTCGCAGCGCACTCTTGACCTCGCGCAACAATGCCGTGAACTGCTCCTTGTGCATTTCCGAGTTTTCGTCGACAATATGATCGCCGGTGAAGACCTTCTTGAAGCCCTTCCAAAAGCTGCCCAAGCCGCTGTGCACCTTCTTCGGCTTGTTCTTGGGAAACTGCCAGGCCATGTCCAGGCCATCGAAGCCGTATGTCTTCACCAGCGCATACACAGTGTTGATGAAGCGTGCGCGTCCCGCTGTGTTCTCCAGCAGCTCCAGATACTTGTTGGGCAAGTCCTTGGCATCATCGCCCGTCTCAATGTCCTTGTCGCCGCCGACGCTGAGCAGCACCTTCAAGTTGGGATACTTGCGCTTTAGGCGCGTCACCGTGCGGTACAGACCCTTGCCCAAATCCAGATCCAAATTCTGATTCAAGCTGATGGCCTTGTGCGACTCGCGCTCTATGCCGGCATAGCCGTAGACCAGATAGTTGCAGAACTGCAGTGCCGGCTCCAGATCATCGATGATCAGCTTGCCAAGACCTGTGCGCAATCCATAATGATCATTATATATAATCAAAGCAATATGAACTTATTTTTTTTGCTGGCTGTTGTTGTTGTAGGCTTTGCCAGTTATCAGTTTGTATGCGTGTTTGTGCAATGAGGAGCAGAGCAACAGCAGCAACCCACTTAATTGTGAAGCAATCAACTAAATTTAAATTCTTATCGCTGACTTACTTTGTTTGTTTGCTTGTTCATCAGTAATTAGCACAAGAATCGTGTGCTTCTACTTCTACAAATTTTGAAGTAATTTTTTTTTGTTTGAAAATACAAATGTTTTGGAAATCACCGCCATAAAAACCCAGAGTGAAATCAAGCCCCCCAACGAGCTGGCAATGATAATTGCTTGAAGATAATCTAAAGGAATTCACTTGAACATTTTTGTTGTTATTGAAGAAGTCGATTCGTGATTACTACCGAACTGGTAATCGAGAGAAATTTGCTAATAAAATTAGTAACTTGTTTCAGTTGTGTGCCTTTCTTTAGTAACTAATTTAAAATACTTTTAAATGTAGCCTGTTTAAGCCTTCGAAAGCACTGGCAATTATTTGAAAAAACTTTTGCAAATTCGAAAAACAAATTGACTTGAATCTTTCTGAAAATATGCATAACTGTCAGATGGTAAAGGATTAAAGGATGAAGCTTGTCAATTGTCAAAGTGTGTCTCATTTAAAACACAGATTTATATCGAAGCGTTTTGAAAGTCGTAATGCGAATTAAAATCATTTCATAATATGCTTCAAATTTTTCAGTAATCATGAGTAATAATAATAACTGTAGTTCGCTCTATGATAAGATGGCCATAGTCCACCTTTTCTCTTCA
Organism: Neria commutata; assembly: GCA_963457695.1. NCBI lineage: Eukaryota > Metazoa > Arthropoda > Insecta > Diptera > Micropezidae > Neria > Neria commutata. The sequence continues at coordinate 37,468,035 of OY735247.1, read as the reverse complement.
TACTTCAATGCCGAACTGTTATGTAGTATATGATTGTTTGCATATGTCAAGTCATAATATTTTAAATACTCGTAATGCTTTTAAAATTGCTTGGCAAAAAATATTTTCGTCATTTCGAAATTTCACAAAAGTATTAGTTGCAGCTTTTAAGCTCTTATCACAATCGAGCGCTGATCTCTCTTTGCACTCATTCAAGATGTGAGCCAATATTTGTCTAAGCTCTTCACTGATGAGCGTTAATTAACACAGTTTAAAGCCGACGTTCGTCGCAGCAAATGAGCTCAGCTTGTACAGACTCCCAAGGCTTGTTATGTAAGAACAGCTGCAGCCGCATGCCCCCCTCCCCCCTCCACCTTCTGCTATGTAGCTCACCTTCCTTAACGAAACTCGATGAGTCATAGTAGCAGACCATGTGCTTCTGCGGCACAGTGGGCGCTGGGTTCGCCTTCTGGGCCACAGCCGCTGCTATGAAAAGTGAAAATGCTATGAAAAGTTTCATTTTCACTGAAAGTGCGCTGGCACTGCTGCTATATATTTTTCACAAACAATGAACAGAGGCACAGGAAGAGAGTAGAGCGAAGAAGCGATCTGAACGGCGCCGCGTCAAAACTGAAACTGATCGCAACCGCCGTTCTCGAACGCTTTCGAAGGCTGCCCAAAAGCTGACAGTCGAAACCAGCTCAAGCTTCAAGCTACAAGCGGCGAGCGTAGCCTGACTTGTTGTTGCTTTCCACTATATAATTTTTTGTTGCTATTTTTGTTGTCGTTTTTTATTTTGCTCTTTTTTTTTGAAACAAATCAATTTGTATTTATTTGTTATCAATTTAAGTGCTGCTGCGTTTGTTGTTGTCTGCCTCAAATGCGCCAGCTCTCTCTTCTTGTTGTTGTTGTTACATTTTGCTGCCATATCGCCAGCAACGGCAGCCAACAATTGCGAACTGACCTTTTGCTGATTATGAATTCAGCGATCAATGGGCCGTTGTCTCGCTGCCTGCGCCATCGTCAGCAGCTCAGTCACTCCTGCTGCCTCTGGGAGTGGTCGGTCAGTGTTTGTTGTAGTTGCCGTCTTGCAGCGATTCGCACAGCACACTCTGTCAATTGACATTAACCCTTGAGTGTCGACGAAAATATATATGATGAGCGTGCCCACTGGCAAAATTTACGACTTGGCTGCAAAATATATGAAAATAATAATAATAACTTAAAATTGCTTTGTTTCAGAACAGAAATAGACAACTAAGTATTGTCATTTCTCTTTGGCAAGTCAGTCCGAATAAAAACTATTCTTTCTAACATTCAAGCTGCCGAATATAGATAAACTTGTAATAATAATAACATTGCCGATTTGTCGTGGAATGCTGCTATATATGTATATACATATGTACATATATAGCCCATTCAGACCGCGTTGACTAGCAGACTGAACCCCTACTGCAAATACAATTAGGGTATTCACAGTTTCCTTCTAAATTTCCCAACTGGCGCAACTTCAGCACAATAGTAAAATAAAACTGTGAGCGCCCCTGTTTCGTGGGCCATTCTTAATTTGCCACAATCGCATTATAAGTGTTTTCTAATTCTATTATTAAGGATGTATTACTCTGTGTGTGAGAATTCAATAAAATTTTCTCAATATCTGTTTCCATTTTCACCGAATGAAACTGCTGATGAGAAATGCCAGCTTATCACGAAAGAAAAACACGATCCAATGCATGGCAATTTTTTCAACTAGTGGCATTTCTTGTTTCCGTGTAAAGCAACAACAAAAAATGTTGCCAGATGGCAAAGTGGTTTTAATATAGCAGGCGGCAAGGAAAGCACACTAGATAACACGGAACTGTGAATACCCTAAATATAAAACTTACCAAGCTCAGCATTAAAACTTGTTGATTTAATCTAAGCACCAATTGCTCTTTTACTTAAGTGAAAATCTTATTCTTTTTTTTTGCTGAAATATGAATCTATCAATTAAATAGTTTATTTAACAAAACACCAAATTGTTTGACTTTTGGGAAACCCACCCTTAGGCATTTGTATCTTTTTAAAAATACAAAAACAAACCATTAAAACCAGCAGGGTTAAGCTGAGCTTATAACTCTTGTCGTTTGCACGCGCGTCTGGGCTTTCAAGCAGCTTCCCACTTTTGAAGCTATTTGCATACGCTTTGCCTATGTGTGTTTTGCCTTCATGGCTGTGTGTGTATAAAGTACCTTCATTGAAGTGTTTGTTTAGGCCTGCGAACCGAATTAAAACGCGATTATCGCAATTACTTCGAGGCATACAAGCTTTCGACTCTTTAGGTTGTCTTATGTCTACGTGTTTATCCAGCAGCGAGGCAGCATCCGTACGAATCGAATAATGCGCCTCGACGCATCTCATCGAACACATTAGAATCTAATGATTAGATCGTACCTATCTTTTTCCGCATAAAATTTATTTTAATTTATTTTGCTTGAGCAATTTTCAGAGTACATAATTGCCAAAGTCCAATTTGTTGTTGATTTTCTAACAAGCAAAACATTTGTTCAGTTCTCAAGCAATTTGAGAATTTGAATATAATTCTCAGAAGAGTGTTGGAAAAAAATCTGTTTTACGCAAATGTGCAATAACAAAATTAATTAATGGCCTCTGACTTCGTTGGTCAGTCAAATGTTTGCTTTCAATTGGTGAGTTTAATTTGAAGCAATCAAACTTTGACTTGGTCAATATCAATTTCATATGAAAAGAGTTTCGCCTTTGTTGAGCAAAAACATATTTAGCTGGCCTTGAGCAAGGCTGATTTGTGCATTTTTGATGGCAGAGTTTGATGGCAGCACTCTTGCCGGTCTCTCGATGATAGCATATCACTGGCAAAATGTGCAAAGTCCCTTACCAGCATTTCTAAAATTTTACAGTAGAAGCAAAAAAAACGTGTTACGTAAAAAATTTTGTTAAAGTTTTGTACATTTTGCCAGCAATTTATTTTTTCATTTGCCATAGCACAATTTTCTGGGAAAGCTGGCATAATTTTTGTCGATCTTTTAAGAGTTCGTTTGAGAGCAGAGCAGCTTCATGATATGGCAACTTTGCCCAAAATCGAAAATAATAATTTGTTAAGCCAAGCTTTGTATGCAAATGGTTAGGCATTATCTTAGCCAATGCCATTTTTTATTTCTTATTATAGCAAAGCAATCGTTTATTGCATGAAATGACAGAGCTCTAAAGTTCTGTTGGCATGTCGCTCGTTTAAGACCCATCCTGGTCATGCCACTTACGAGATGATGATGTACCATGGTTTGCCTCTTTTTTTGTGGCTTCAATAATTTTTAATTACACGCATATTTCGTACCCAAAGCGAGTAAGCAGTTGGCGTAATTAAAAATGCCATAAAGATTGAGGTAGATAAGCCACAAGTTGCCAACGGAATATAAATGGAGCATTAAGCGTTGCGCTAAAAGAGCTCACGATTCGCACTTTACGCATTGGAAATGTACCTACACACATAAAAGCAGACCGGCACGAATGAAGCAATTTCTGAATAATTAAAATTTGTGGAAGAAAGGAAACAATGATAGTAATCGAATAAGTTATGAACGAGAAGATAGGTTGAAAAGTAATATAAGACAGGCTTATATTAAAAGCGCAATTTACGCAGCTAATGGGCGACAAATTTTGAAAATTTCAATGGCAGAAAAGTTCAAAAGATAGACGTAAATATGAATTTCGTGGATCTGAAATTTTTCGATGCAGCCAGAACTAAAAGCATAGAAACAAATTTTGAGCTGAACGAAAATTTAAGCTGAGTTTATACAAAATTTTTAAAACATAAGAGAAGTTTGTAGCTATCAGTAGATGCATGTTTCTATAAGCTTTGTAAAAAATAAGCATAAATTTCTTTGCTTCAAGAATGCTTAAATTTATAGAAAAAATATGAAAATGAAATTGCCAAAAATTCGGCAAATGGTCTTTTGGCCTACAAAAGAACGCTGCTTAGATTTAATTGAAATTCATATAAACTAAAATTTCTAGAATTTAGCTAAAATTATAAAATGATGTACTACAACAAAACGAATTTATGTTTCTTTCATAATAAGGAGCATGATGAATTTTTCAAAATTCTGAAACTGCAAATTTTTTCAAAAATTTCTTAAAATAATTCAAATACAGAAACTCTGGATCAATTCTGAGATTCGAGATCGTTACTGAATATGGTTTGGTATTCCGAGATTTCGGAACTTCGTGACTGACAGCATCATTCAGCACAAATTGCCGCTTCCAACAGCAGCTTTTAACGGCGGGCTGCTAACTCATGCCTGTCATAGGCCAGTTGCAGATGTGAGTGACACGAGGAACAGATACCACGTGCTTTCATTTTGATGTTGCGTTGTCGGATGTGGACAGGGCGCATAACACACACGGACATGAGCGGAACTTGCAGACACAGTTCGTATACGTTGCAACAACAACAGTGCGGCGTCATTGGCAAATCGTGGCAATGCTCACTTGCCCGGACTTGCTCACTGAAACGGAGAAGTGAGTGCAGAGAAAAATAGTATACTTTTTACGCTGCTGCGGACAGGATGAAATCGTTCATGCATACCGGCAGCAAGAGCAGAAATTCAGAATGAAGTCGTACGGAAGCAGCGTTCAGCTTCGTGCGCCTGCCGTACGGCAGCAGCAGCACAACAGTGGCTGAGCCAATGTTGCCAGATTTTTTTTCCAAAAAACTGTAAATTCCTAAAAGAAAAACTGTATTTTCAACCAAAAAACTGTAACCTTCAAAACCGAAAAGATTTTTGTGAAAATACGGTTTTTGGAATTTTATTAAACAAAAATTACACAAAACAATTCATTTTAAATAAAATAACAAGCTGAAATACGAAAGTACTACGATTTAAATCACATTTTCATTTTGTTTTAAAGACATTTTAATTTATTCTTTCAAATCTGAAATTAAAAAAAACTGTAATTTGTACTAGGAGGTAATTTTAAAAACTGTGAGCTTGTCTAAAAAACTGTAATTTACAGTTAAAACTGTGAATATGGCAACATTGGGCTGAGCATGATTTATGCCAGGCATAAGTGGAAATAAAAGCATGCATGCGTGCGGCAAGGAGAGCAGAGCAGAGCAACTACAGCTGAGATGAAGTACCAAGAGGGAGAGAATTCAAAATTGGGCAACGCATGACGAGTGGCAGCAGAACGTTCGTCCAGTGGAACAGAGCATAAGCCAAAAGTTTTGCATACTTTTAGACAGCAGCGGCAACTCTGCACGGAACATGATGAACTCTAATTTTGCAGCGAACAAACAAGTGCAACAGAAACGCTATTTATTCCCTTGAAAAATACGCAAAGAAAAACAAGCGCAAACATTTTTCTTCATATTAAGGAAAATGGCCAAAATGTTATCAGCGTGAGAAATGAGCAGGAACACTGTGCGCCTGTAAACCGCAGCTGGCATATCCTGGCGCGAGTCCACCACAATCATGCTTACAGCCTGATTCCATTTCATAGCAGTGTTATCCCACGGCAGTATTTTTATTACGCTTTGGCTTGTTTCCGGCAAAGCGCCTTTCCCGACTTCCGACTCCTTTTTTTATTTTTTTTTTTTTGCGTCGGCGAAGTGAGTTTTCAGCATAGTTTCCACTGGAGTGCGCACTTGTTTGGATCAACACCGCAGCGGCGCACAACGAGGAAATGGGTCGATAATGAAACTGGGAACAGGGAAAACGTGTTAGCAGAAGCAGCAGCGGAACAGGCATGGCAGGCAAATAGTAGTTGGAAAAGGCTTAAAATGGAAAAATTTAAAAAAGAAGTATGGAGTAAACCCGCTACTCTTAACTTAAAACACATGAAAAAGTTATTATCGAAATATTTATCGAATATGAAAATAGAATAAAGAAAATTTTAAGACATTTTTTGGTAGTCTCATTATAATCAGTAACATATTCCAACTGACAGAAGAGCTGTAGAAGCGCTTAGATAAAGAGCAGTAAAGATGTCGAAAGTGGAAACTGCATTCGAATTGAAACCGATTGTTGAGTAAAAATTGAATATTGCAGAAGTGAAGCACTAATTTTATATGAACTGAAAGTGGAATTAAATTTGGAAGCAATATTTTAGTAGTCGAAAGAACATTATATAGATATATAAGAACGGCGCGTGTAACCGAGGCTCATGCTATTTTAGCACAAGTTAATAGCACCCAAATGTTTATTCTATAATCATATTCGAAGGATAATGAAAAGCTTTATGTTCATGGCAGAGCATACTCTCGCAGAGCTGCCAATTCTACGCTAGAGATGGCAGAAAGAAATAACCTCAAACTGAACATTAATTGGGGTTTCTCAAATCCAATTGAAGGAATATTTGAAATTTGAAAACTGCCGCAATCTACAAAAAAATTGGCTCCTATAATATTTGGGAAAGAATATTCAAATTCGATTTTCTGAGTGTATAACAAAAGCAATAACAAAGCAAATCGAAAAATTTTGTTTGGCCCTTATTTCTTGTTCAATTATCAACAAAATTGTTAATAATATAAAAGGAAAGGGAACCAATTCTAATAAGAAATAAGAATTTGTGCTCCCTACTGCTATATATATATGCATATATTCCTTCTCGAATTAGAACATGTATGAAAAGAACGAATGAATGACTTCAAATTTTTAACCAAATCGGTCTATTAAATTGTAATGTTCATTCTTGTTTGATATTTTGTTTCGTTATTTTAAATTTTTATGCCATTGAAATGAATTGAAACTCCTTTTCATTATGCCATTTAACCAAATTCACTTTTTTCAGAGCAACTGCTTCCGACATGTGGCGAAAGCTAGCATTTGCTACTTCTGCTCTCTCTCCATATACTACAGCTAGGCGCATATGATATCTTTCTGTAGGGCTGCCACGAATTCAGTGATAGCAATGGCCACTTGCCGCGGCACTAGTGGCACTCTTTCAGGAATATCTTGCAACTTCCGCATGCATGCGAATTACGTGGGAAGTGTTGCCGACAAGCGTGCATACGCTTGAATTATGCCACGTCAGCGTGCATGGCAGATGCAGCTAATTCCGCGCATTTCTCTTCCTACGGGAAATTGCGGCTCCTCTGCTCCGCGGCAGAACTTAGCTGTGCTGCTGTTGCTTATATTCTGTTGCTCCTTGTTAGGCTTCATGCCTTGCAAACTTATGACATTGCATACACCTTCTTCGGATAAATTAAGAAATGTCAGAGAAGCCACCAAAAAGTCAAGGCAAACCCGGCAAATTCCGCTCATCCTCAGAGACTTGCAGCAAAGTTGCTTTGGCAAACAAAAATAAGGAAAAAGTCAACAGCAGCAGCACAAATTCGCAACGAAAGTTTGTAATTAGTGTTGACACAGGCCAAATGAAAATGGCGGGAACGGCAGGAATTTCATTCCGGAAAAGCACAATTGCAAAAATGTTTAGCTTAACTCAAGCTGAAACGTGAACAAAGACGGCAAATTGAAAACAAGCAAGACAAATAAAAGAGCGCTCTTGATTTTGAACGCGTAGCTGCCTTTCCGGCATGTAAGGATGTGGCTGTTGCCACTCCTTTAAGCGAGCATGTGCTTTAAGTGACAAGAAAGTGCTCCAAAGCTAGCAGAAAAACTTGAATCGCAGCTATAAAAACTGCGAAATCTATTTCTTCAATTAACTTGAATAGTCACAAGCAAAGTTTTGCAATTGTGAAAAAGGATTAAGCATTTTAGAAATAGCATTGCCTTCGATTTGATAAAAAATTTTAGACTCTCAAGGTATTAATCAAATCTTATAATATATGAAAGAATGCAATTTGCTGAAGCATAAAATTTCAGCTGTTGCCAGTGTCTTCTCTACTTGGCCTCTCCATCGGAGACATGGCCTCCGCGCCGTCGCTGTTTAAGGCGATCCCAATTTATCAACTTCGATGCTCTCAAAATATCTCCATTATATTCTCTCTGAATGTGCACCCTACTAATGATTTTGATTCCAGCTGCTATCCCAATTTATTCATAAAATAAACTATGCTCCTTTGCATTACATCTTTTTATCTTTGCACCAGATCCAGCTGTGAAGCAGCCTCTTCTACTCCCCCAGCTGCGTTCAAATTGTTTTGGCATTAAAGTTATTTTCCGCCTGATTTCATGTGCAAACGCTTTGAAGCCGGCACAATTGAACTTTGTTCCAGCGCAACGAGTAAGTGCGCTCTTACCTGGTTTTTAAGTTTACCAGGTGCTTGCCGCTCTCCCTCTCGCTCCCCCATTCAGTTGGTTGCCAAGCGGTTGAGGGCTGGCTGGAGCGCTTTTCGCTCGGTTGGCTGCGCTTAGACAGACGACGGCCGCCGCTACATTGTGCTTAGTACCCCTTCAACTTTTTTCTTGCAAATTTTTGTTGCCTTCGGAGCAGCGGCAAGGAAAGTGAACTCGATTGCCGAGCGCAGGACCCACGCGTGACACACGCCTAAACGCCTTCTGCTGCTGGTGTTGCTGCTGCCGAGGCGCTGGAGCTTTGAATAATGTGAATGACAATTACAATATTTTGTGGCATATTTTTTGGCGCTTTTCCTTCTGTTTTTAGTAGAGCGTGATTTAAGTGCTTCAGTGTGCGTGTGTGTGTGTGTAAATGAGTGAGCGCGCGTGTGGGCTTTGCTTTGTGCAGAGTTCTTTCTTTTTGTTCGCTTTTGAGCCGCTTTCTATTTTCCTTACGTGACTTGTGTGGCAATGCCGAAAGCAGTCAGGCAAAAGCATGGACAGGCAGGGTTGCCAAAGGTGCTCAGTCCGCATGCTGCCATTTGCGAATTTTATCATATGCGTAAGGGTAATATTTGAAATCATTACGGAAGCACTTAATTTAAATTGTGGCTTCATAAATTAAGAGAACTTGTGAGCGCTTCAAAGCTTGAGCATGAGCTTGACTGATGACTGACTACCACCTGCCTTGACTACTTGCCACAGCAAAGGCACGACTGGACGGATGAAGGGACGAACGGACGGATTGTGGCTTGAGCTGGAAACTAATGTGCGGTAATTTGAATTCAAGAATTTCGCCAGCTTGGCATATTTTTAGGGGCAATGTTGTAAGTATTTGTGATAAAATATAGCTTGGGTCGCCGGCTCAGTGTATATGCATGTGTGTGAGTGTGTGAAATGTAAGGAATAAAATTTAAAAGAGAAAAAGAAGAAATAAGAGAAGCAAAAGATGATGGTACGCATTAAAAGCAGGGAGCAGGCGAGAAGCGAAAGAAGAATTTCATATTACAAGTTGAGAAGTTGAGCAGTTGAGCACATGTAGTGAAGTGATGCCACTCAACAACTGTCACCAGTACACCCGAGCTGTCATAAGCAGACCCTGCTTACATTGAGGCAAACCCGTCACGTGATGATTCGCAAAATCGCTGAATCGCACATGCCAAAATACACAGAGATTAGCATAAGTGCGGAAGCCAGCCAAGGCGGAAGTTAACAAAGGAGCTGCGCTAAAGAATGGTCAATTGGTGGCGGCATGGTGTAGCAACAACAGCCATGCTTGATTCCTTTCTTAAGTTTAAAAGAGCCCTTCTTTTTCTAGCAAATTATTTGCATTCGTTTGAATTCAATTCAAATTAAAATTTTAGCTAAAGCTAATAAATTTTTTAAATAAACATTTGGAAAATTGATTTAAAAAATTTTCAATTTGCAAATTTGATATGAAATGAAATTTTTACTAGTTCAAGCAATGCTGCAGCTCATATATTTCAGCTTGTTGCTACCTCAAAGTTCTTCTTTTCTTTTCGCTTCTATTTGTGGCAACTTTAAGTCAACTTTTCCTTGGCAGCTGCAAGTTCGCTTCCAGCAAACTTAATTCCCATTTCCTTTTCTGTTTCAATTACCAAAAATTTAATGTACTTAAGTGATTCAATTTATTTGTAAGCCACAAAGCTTCAACACGCACACACACACACACAACAGCATATGAAATATGCACGCACACAATACACCTACACCTTAGCCAAACCGGCCTGTTGTTTTAGTAATTGTAGCCATTTGGAAGCAGACCACAAACGAAAATCACACACACACAGACACACCACACATACATATATACATACATACAAGCAAAAGCAAAAGCAACGTAGCAAAAATTCATCTACAATTGCTGTCGTCCTTACGGTTTGTTTGCAATTCCGGTATTTGCTCAGTTCTTGTGTGTCCTTTTTTGCAAGCTTGCAACTACTACGAAAAATAAAGCTACATTTATAAAATAGCCCAATTCACAATCTTGTGCAAATGGTCTGGGATTTTTGCAACTGACAGTTTTGTAGCAAAACTACAGTAGTTTTGACAGTAGTTTGCTACAACTGTCAATTGCAAAAATCCCAGACCATTTGCACAAGATTGTGAATTGGGCTAATATTCTTTCCGGAAAAACAGTTTTTTTGCTTTGTTTTAAATTACATTTCTCAAAATTTTTCTCAACGCATTTCTTTTTTCAATTTGCAGAATTCGGCGGAGCCCGTCTACTCGCCCACCATGGCCGGCGGTCTATTCTCCATCGATCGCAAGTTCTTCGAGCAGCTGGGCACCTACGATTCCGGCTTCGACATTTGGGGTGGCGAAAACTTGGAGTTGTCCTTCAAGACGTGGATGTGCGGTGGCACCTTGGAGATTGTGCCCTGCTCGCATGTGGGACACATCTTCCGCAAACGTTCGCCATATAAGGTAAGCTACTGTTTACACTGTACTAATCTAATTCATTCGAAAAATTAGACTGAGAGATTTTAAAAGCTAAAACGAAATATTTTTTCTAAATATTTGAATTTTAACATAATATGAAAGAGTTTTCAGTTTCTTTTTTGCTTTTTCGCTAGCTTTCAATTTCCTCTCTGATATCAATAATAGATTTTAATTTAAATCAGATTTAAGCTGCATTTCAAAATTTGCCTGTCTGTTCCATTTTTATAAATATTTAAATATTACAATAAATTGCAGTTGCTTTCGGACCCGATGCCGAAGTATCTTATTAAAAGCGCTATGCTGTCGAGAGTCTCACGTCAGTCACTATTCCATATTTTATATCAATTGATACATTTTCCTATTACAAAATAACCACTAAAGAGGCGGATTTTTGTAACAGCACTTACAGACTAGAGCCTTCAAATCTTCAACATTTTTATTATTATTATTATAAGCTTTATATTAGGTTCACATCCGGTATGTTTGTATGTATGTCGTCAAATCTAGTAATCAATTTTTCACCCACTTCCCGACTAATTAGAGATCTGAAACTTTGCATACATGCCTAAACTAGAGCCCAATACATGAATCAATAAATTTTATGGGCGTAGGATAAGGGGCGTGGCACTTTTTTATCAACTCCAGATTTGTGTATAACTTTAGAACTACACATCACACATCAATGAAACTCGGTAGGAACTTACTACATATCCATATCCTTCTACGGGGAAAATAAGACGGGCACTGGATAAGGGGGCGTGGCACCCCCCATACAAACAAAATTTTTGATCTCGATTAGCTTTGGTCGTGCAGCATTGAAATTCCGTATACAGGCGCCTCTTGGATGTGACGTCCCACTGGGAAAATGTTATGGGCGTAGGATAAGGGGCGTGGCACTTTTTTATCAACTCCATATTTGCGTATAACTTTAAACTACAAATCACATATCAATGAAACTCGGTAGGAACTTACTACATATCCATATCCTTCTACTGAGAAAATAAGGCGGGCACTGGATAAGGAGGCGTGGCACTGCCCATACAAACAAAATCGTTTATATAGAATAGCTTTGGAACTAAAGGTCGTGCAGCATTGAAATTTCGTATGCAGTCGCCTCTTGGATGTGTCGTCCCACTGGTAAAATGTTATGGGCGTAGGACAAGGGGCGTGGCACTTTTCAAGCAACTACACACTTGGGCTTCAGTTTATAATTATAGGTACACCACACATCAATGAAAAACGATAGGAACTTACTCGCCGCGCCTTGCAAGCAAAACAACAACAACTCATCGCGCCACAAATATGCCACGAATATTAGGGTCGATCACAGCCGTATTATTTGTTAAATTGAGAATATGACGATAGAAGACACTGTGAATACCCTAAATATTGTGTACTGCTCTGCAAGTTTTAAATTCTTTTTGCGAAAAATTTCAGAGCTCTAAAATTGAATTTATGGAAGATAATATAGAAAATAAAATTATATAAAAATAAACTTTTTAAAAATAAGCTTTAATTTATTTAATGTACTAAAAAGTAGAAAATAAATTGTTTCCAAGTCACCTGTATCTTACTATTAATAAAAGCTTGTCCGCTTAAAACCTATATTCACACTTATCTTTCATTACTAGAATCTATTTACAAAAAATAAATTAAATAAAATATTGTATCAATTGGTTGACAAATTTTGAACAAATGAGCGCCCCAAGCTTTTATTAATAGCAAGATACAGGTGACTTGGAAACAATTTATTTTCTACTTTTTAGTACATTAAATAAATTAAAGCTTATTTTTAAAAAGTTTATTTTTATATAATTTTATTTAGCTTACATTTATGGCTTTCTTTTACGTTGGTGATTGCTTTGCAATCCAAATGAACGAAGTTTTAGTCTCATCTTAATAAAATTCGAGAGCATACAAAAATTAAAGTCAGTGGCGATTTCGTTTTCATCGATTTCTTACTTGATTTCTTCTTTCTTTCTTCGACATATTTCTCAGGTTTATAATATGCTGATTTATGCTTCTAGGCACTTGCCTCAAAATTAACCACAAGCTCCTCCCCCTTCGTCTGGTACTTTGCATGCAACTTCCGCTACCGATATGCTTGCCCTCTCTTCAATCGATGCCTGATGACTCCTTTACGACCATAGCCAGCAGGCATGCTCTTTCGAGTATCTAAATCAGTAGTGGCCAACCCGCGGCCCGCCTTGAACATTTTTCCAGGCCAATCTTCCGGCCATTGCCTAACCTTTCCCATACATGGCCCGCATGTCAAGATCATTTGGGTTGGCCATTCCTAGACTAAATGCCTAACGGTTTATATCTCGTTCCAATTGAATGCGCATTTCTAAACAAAACACATCGTAGCAGATCCTGCAATGTAGCCTTCACGTTCACCACTTTCACCTGCTCCACTTTCTTTATGTATGAGATCTGCTATACACACACACACACACAAACACAGACCCTCTCAAATAATTATTGCCTGCCAAGTGTTAACGCAACATTTGGAGCAGCCCAAAGATTAGGACATCCACTGCAAAAGCAGCCCAAACTGTTTCAATGTTCCTAGCAACAAAAACAACAACAACAACCGAGCATGTTGTTGCCTTGCTGTACACCTGTGCCGTCACCGTCACCGTCAAAAGTTACATGCTCATAAGTCCTCAACGGTTTGGAACAGTGGCCGTGAGTGGTGGTGTGTGCCACTTCCGCTGCCTCTGCCCCTCAGCCGCTTGTGTTGCGGTAATTATCGCTGCTGTGGTTTGTGGCCTGTGGCCCGTGCCTCGTACGTGTGGGGCCGAAGTTCACGTTGCTTGTTGAGTTTGTCGAATTCGGCGGTTAAGCGTAGCCCAAGCCGTGCCTTCAGCGTGGCAAACAAAACGAAACTACCCCCTTCGCACAGGCGACTGGGCACTCGGGCAATTAGAGTGTCCCTTGTGCCATTGTACGGCCACTGAAATACTGTCTATGGCGGACATGCTGGCTCAAGTTGTTTATTGCTTTTGTATGGAGCCTTTATTTTGGTATTTGTTGTGCTTCTTTGTTGTTGTCTTTCAATGGCTTTGTTTTGTTTTCTTTTCATTATTGCAGTGGCGTTCGGGCGTAAACGTGCTGAAAAAGAACTCGGTGCGCCTGGCTGAGGTCTGGCTGGACGACTACGCCAAATACTATTACCAACGCATCGGCAATGACAAGGGTGATTTCGGAAATGTCACCAGCCGAAAGGAATTAAGGTAATTTGGATAGTATTTTTACTATTACTTTGGCAACGAAATGGGGTCACCATTAGGGGCACAAAATCAATATACAAAATTTGAACTAAACTAATTACATATATCAAATGCTTGAAAGAATTATGTCTTAAGTTTGAGCTTGCACAGAATCGTTTCGTATGATTGTTACTTTTGTATAATCATAGCTATTACAAAATCAATCATAGAAAAGCTACAATCACGAGCAATTCGGCATCAAAGAAGCAGGTTGGAATTTTGCTTTGACAGCCAAAACTCGACTTAGAAAATGTTAGCAAATTATTTTTGGCAAATTTAAATTATTTACTACAATCTAATCCCTTACAATTGGATGAAACATTTTTTGTTAAAATTTTGCTCAATTTTACTATAAATTTCTCAAAATCTTCTTCACATTTTTTATAGGGAACGTTTGCAATGCAAGAGCTTTAAATGGTACTTGAACAATGTATATCCGGAGCTCTTCATACCCGGCGAATCAGTGGCCTTCGGCGAGGTAAGTGCCATTACTAACACATTCACACACACACACACATATTAACCCATATACAAATATGCTTTATACTAACAAAATTTTAAACGAAAAAAAGATTTCCAAAGAAAATAGCAACGCCACTAACAAGCAAAACAAAAAATTAACAATCCTAAACCATGCTTGCGTTTATTTCCACAAAAATGCAGATAAGGAATTTAGGTGTTGGCGGTCGCACATGCCTGGACTCTCCGGCGCGCAAGAAGGATCTCAAGAAGCCAGTCAGCTTGTATCCTTGTCACAAGCAAGGCGGAAATCAGGTTTGTTTCTCGCAGCAGTTCGAGGCCAAATGAGAATGCGACCGCCACAAGCTCCGTTCGAAACCACAGGCTCCAAAATGAGAAAGCAAAAACCAAGCATACCAAATAAAGTCTTTAAGGGTTAAGGTTTAATGGGTTACAGTGCATTCATCGTTTCGTATACATAGTACGATCTTGTTGAGCATATAAAAACGCAAACAACTTCACACAATTTCAGATTGCCAATATAAATACAGATATGTGTCTCGATTCGGCCGCCAGACCGGACGACATGCATTCGGCCGTTGAACCTTACGAGTGTCACGGCCAAGGAGGAAATCAGGTACTGTTACTACTACTGTTCTTTTTCTTTGCTCACCCCCCGCCCCCACCACTCTGGTTTTTTACTTTTTACCAACCAAACACTTGTATCATTTTGGCTAAAATGCATTAAGTTGATTTTAATCTATTGGAATACTTATTTTGAGTTTTTGAATTGTGTTACTTCTGTGCTCTCCTCCCGCCCTCTTTAACAACGGCCCCCATACCATTCCCACTTAATTTGGTTTGGCGCAAAACGGTTTACATATACTACATATTAAAATTGCTTAAAATTGCATATGTGCGTGCTATGCACACACACACACACACACATACAAGCATTATGCGCTCACACTACTACACATTGCCCTGACCTGGAATGCTTTAATAAAATATTTTTGCGGTTTCATGGAAATTTCAATCAAATTAGTGCAAATTAGTTTAAAAGTAATTTACATGTATGAACTGCGCTGATTCCTTCCCCCTCCGACCCCCGCGCGACTTACAAAATTTAATGCTATGCCAATGGAGTGCAGCATTTTACAAATTCACTTGTCCCGGCGCCAAATTCCAGTTAACAGCAATATTCACCAATTATCAGCAACGGCTCTGCAAAAGTTAGCGTGCAAAAGTTTTAAATTTGAAATTGTGAATAAAATTGAAATTTACTGTGAAATTTCGCTGTTGTGCATATTTGAATTAAATTAAATCAGTTCAAATTCAATTAAATTTGCTTTGAAGTTGCTCAATAAATGGCGCAGATTTTAATAAAAGCAAAAATGCCAAAAATATTTCAAGAGCTTTTAATATATTTTAATTAAAATATAAACTCATTGAATTTCGAGTGTAATTCTGCTGATAGAAAAACGTGCTAATAAAATAGTTAACAAAAATTATATGGAACGACAAAGCTTAAAGAAAACTCAGTTATAAATTTTTGCAATTTTGGAGCTTTTGCTTTTTGGAATTCCATATTGAGGCAGCTCATCACGCGAAGAAAAACGAACGTAGATTCTGCCATTGACTAGCGCTAGTAGACGCTTGCTCTTTATGTCAGATCTAATTGAGCTTATCAGTGCTGGAAGGTGGCGCCTCTGCATTAAAGTTCTTCTTTTTAATATGCTGAGCAGCGAGAGTTTATATCATTTTAATTAGCATAACTAAAGTCTTCTAAACAACGTGAAAGCTTCACAAAGGAAATATTTCTTTGAGTCGTTTCAGGCTTGAAGCTGGCGTTTCAGTATTTTAAATACATCTTTTTGCTGAGCCGAAGGATGCCAAAAAAGGCAAATATTATTTTAAATGCTTCAATAATGCTACTAAATTTTCAGAAATTATGTTTCAAATCCGTAATACTAGATTTTTTAATGCTCTAAATAGCCTAAATAGCTTCATAAGGAAAGGCTTCATAAGAAATTTTGCTCTGAAGTTTTATGAGTATTAACAGAAATTCGAGCAAGAAATAGATATGAGCCTTGTTCTGTACGGTAAACGGAAACACCAAGTAGATAAGGCTCTTGCAACGCTTGGCCTTTCCAACTAAAGAAAACGCACGCTTGACAGAAATAAATTATAAATAGTAGTTGCCAAAAAGCAACATTTCCGTTTAGAGCAGCATAATTCACACAGCAATTAAAGCTTGCTGCCGTACACTAAAACCAGCCAGTTCTAAAACCACACCAAACCACTCACTCTCCTGGTTTTTATAACGAATTTTAGTTCATTTAATTAAGTTGCTTTCTAATTTTACATTTATGCCAAACAACAACAACAACAAACAAAAAGTGCATGTCCTCCATTTCGGCAGTTGGTTATACAAATTAACGAGTAACAACAGCAAAAGCAACAACAGCCAGCTTCCAGCGTCACCTACAACAACACGTACATACATACATACACTCTTTGCCCCCCCTTTAGCGTCATGACAAGCGTTTCAGCTGCCGCTCGCGAAAAGCGAAAAGTACAGAAAAACCGTTTTGACATTTTATTTGCAAACTGCATTCGTAGTTGCTATGCATTGTAGTTGCTTTTGCAGACATGCATACATACACACACACACACACACAATAAATAGTACATTACATGCATTTGTAAGGCGCATCTTTTTGGCATTGGCGTTTGGCAGTTGCTTGGTTGGCAGCGGCGGCTTCGGTAAACTTGGCTAAAACCATCCCAAAATTGTGTGCACGGCGTTTTAATGCATTCGTCCTTTGGTTTTTGAAGAGACTAATTAACGGAGTTTGTGGCCACAGCTAATCATTGACCCTAAGTCTAAGTACAATAATTATTTCTAAGTTTTAATATTATTATTATTATTTAACAATTTTGTATTGCCATTTTTATTATTTCTTTTAATGCTGCTGTGCTAACAAGCCAGAACGACTCAGCTTGATATTTTTGTCTTAAAAAATTTATTGACAAAAGTTTGAGCTTTATCTTAATGGCTTGTGCGCACAGTTTTGAAAGCTCACATACACTTAAACACCAAAGGCTTCCAATTGCGATATATTTAATAATAATCATCTTGCATCTGTCATCTGTCATCGCTACATATCAAAGTATCCCACATGCAGCAGCTGTCAATTTCGATGCCGTCGAAATGGCAAAATATTGATATTAATATTTAAAAATTCCAAAATGAAATTTTGTTAAAAATTGTCGTAATTGGAAAACTTATATTAGCATAATCATATACATACATGCACACTCTCACACGCACACACGCACACAAAATCTTGCACATGCACATACAACAAAGAAATACGCCATGAGTTTTCACACAATTTCATCAAATAATTTCTTTACACAAAAAATGCAAACAATTGCCGCACAAAATCTTAAAAGTAGAAATCTGTTAAAAAAAGCAACATTTTTAGTTTCATATAACTCAATTTGCATCAAATTAAAGGGCGCTAAATTTTACGAAATATATGTTCGTTATTCAGCTATTTCAACTTTCGATAACTGAGCACAAAGTCAGTTTTTTCTATTGGTAATTTTTTTGATAATAGTTTTCGTAAAATGATGCTTCTAATTTTCCTAAAAGCGTAAATAATTTACAAATTTAAATCCTCTTAAAGTGAGTAAAGTGGGTATATACTATTTATGCTCAATTGTGCTGAAGCGCGCAAGCAACTTCCTCTTACAAATCATAAGAAATACGAAGCCCGTATAAAAAATTAATAAAAAAGTTCTGTCACAATTGCAAAGAAATCATATATGTATATGTTAACATGATTTCACGATCAACGCGCACAAATCGCAGCAGAGTTGCATACATCCTTTTCTCTAGCTCGAAAAAAATAGTATAACAAATTGTTCGCATTTATGTTGACCAGGCAAATAAACACTCTCAAAAAAAAGTATTAAACCAACATCACTTTTTGCACGCATACCAAAACACATGTACACACACATACACTATATACACTCACACATGCATACAAGCACATTCACACTTCCATGAACGAACATTAATCAACTTTTTGTATAGCAAAAAACTACTACTACTCACTTTCTAGTAGAAAAACTGTTAACACACAAAAATTTGCAGTGAACGTAAAAACTGATAAAAAAAAAAATTATAATTAAATTCACTGCACATGAGGGAACAGCAAACTCGTATGTTCCTCGAAGGCGTCAATGGCGATGTTACAGGGTGGCACTAGAGTTAATTGATATAATGATAAGGCAGCTGTGATGCTTGTCAGAAATGAGAAATGAGAAAATGAGGAACAAAAATGTACAGACAGAAAGATAATTAGTTGCTTTGAGTCATCTGAAATTTTTGACAAAACTTTTGGCCACTTAGTATCTTTGAAGTACTGCTAAATATCAAAAGTGAGAGCAGCATAATCGAGCATCTTGATTATTTGAAGAAAAAAACTTGCAGCCAACAAAATTGAAATGCTCTCAGAAAAGTGAAAAATTTAAATTTTACAACTACAAAGTTTTATAAGAAAGCATATACATTTTATTGAAATTATTTGAACTTTGGATCAAGCAAATGTTAGATACAATCAACTGTTCTCTGACTACAGTTCTTCATCGATTCTAAATTGATGCAGCAGCAGTTTAGAAAAATTTGAGATGTTATAGTTATATTCTAGGAATGCAATAAAAAAATATGCTGAGCATGTTCGCTACTATGTAGTACATATGTTCTGCCGATAAGACATCAATAACTTGCTGCAACTAATTGAGATATTGTGTATGTTCTCTTTATGAAGACGAAATAATTGATGAGCAATTAAAAGCACTACGTATAGGCTTGAAATTTTTTTGAAAAGTTTCTCATATCTTGTTTAGAAAAAATAAGTTCAGCTTCTTTTTCAAATAAAAGGCTTATGAAGTTGCTTTCAATACAAATGCAGAGAGAACTAAGAACAGGATTGCAATTTTTTTGAAAAGCATTTCAAATTCTTTATAGATAAAAATATCTTCAACTTCTTTTTCACAGTTAAATTTTCCAACTCAATGTAATTAAATCGTTTCATTGTACATTTTTGATGCATTAACTAGTTTTCAATTTCAATCAATATATTGCAGAAATGTCGTTCTTTTTTTCTTTAAAATATTGCAAGCAAAAGTAATTAACGATTTCAAAAGTAGCACCCTGTGCCATTGCCAAAGAAACTTAATTGCCACAGCTAAAATAGCATATTTTAAAAATATTTCAAAATTTATATAAAAAAAAAAGAACAAGTCAAAATAAATAAAGCACAATTTAAGTCATCATTGTATTTTATTCGTAGTATGCAACCTTTTCAGGTATTCCATAAAGCACACAATTTTTTAATAAAATGTTTTAAATTTTTCTTGCTTGCCACGCCTTGATGTACGCCGCCATTCGTGCTACTTCCGCTGCATCGTTATTTATTTATGTTAACGTGCCATGCTACGTGCAACATCACCACAAAAAACACAACAACAACAAACAGTACTGGATGCTGAGCAAGGCGGGCGAAATTCGCCGAGATGAGGCATGCCTTGATTATGCTGGACATGATGTAATGCTGTATCCTTGCCACGGTTCCAAAGGAAATCAGGTAAGCAAAATTTTTTATGCACGCTTGAAATGAGCATGAGCAACGAAGAGCTCGGGGCTGGCAGCAGAAAAGGCCATTAATTTAATGGCGACAGCCGCACATGATTGTAAAATGAAAGAAAGTGGCATTATTCAATTTTTACTTTAAGTTACTTTTATTAAATTTGTATACTTATTTTTTGGCTCTTTTGCAACAAAGAAAACGCGCAAGAGCATAAAAAATTGATATAACGGCTTAAAGTATACGAAATTTTCTTCCTTTTAGGCATGCTTGTTTTTATAAAGGAATTTAAAGTAAAATGGCAAATATTTGACTGCCACTTTTCTCTATATTCCTCTATCTTCTCTTCTAATATTTCGTTTTTTCTTCTCTCTCTTTGCCTGTGCTCCCTGCGCCAACAGTTCTGGTCCTATCACAACCAAACGAAACAGCTGCGCCACGGCTCCTCCGACAAGTGCTTGGCCATCAGCGAGAAGAAGGACAAGATCGCCATGGAGGAGTGCAACTCGAGCCAGCTGCGACAGCAGTGGAATCTGGAGAATTACGACCCGTCGAAATTGTGAGGTTATGTCTTTGCCAATGGCACCAATTCCATGCCGACGCACAAACGTCGAAAATAGCAATTACGAAAGCGTCGACGATTACAATTTCACATGCAATATGCGAAAAATAATGCATGGCTTTAAGTTGGCATGCATACTACAACAACAACAACAACAACAACAAATTCAAACTGAAGCTGAAACTGAAACACTTTTTATATCATTAGACTTAGACTAGTTTGTTTAGACTTCAATATTTAATAGCAAAAGTTTGATTTATTTATAACAATTTTATACGAATTTGTCAAATGTCAAGCCATGATTTGATGAAGTGCTGTCAGCGAGCGACTGCTGTAAGCACTCAAAATAAGCACAAAATTAATTGCTCCGAAAGAGCATGAGAATTGCAGCACACAAAAAATGCATTTAAATTGTTTAGATGAAAAAAAGAAATGGCGCAGAACCGCTGCTGGGCGCCTGCACTGCCAGCACAAGCGGCCCTGTGCCACAAGCAGTCACACTACTTGCGGCAATGTAGACTTAAGTGTAAGTTAGAAATGTGTTTGTGTTGAGTTCAAAATGTAGGCCAAAATGTTTGCTGCACCAAAATTTTAATGGCAAAATTTTATCGGCTTCTAATTTTAGCAACAACAAAAAATGCCAAGCAGAATTTAGTGTAGCGTTGCGTGTATGACGTCATAATGTATAACTATTGTATGTATGATATATGTAGTATATGTAATGTATCTGTAAGAGGTTAGTGATACCTTAAGAAGCATTCCTGCTAAATTAAGTGAAAAAGTTAAAGTTACATAAAAAAAACAACAACAAAAAATTACTTTAGCATACATTTTGCTGCAGTTTTGTATTTGTTTTTTGAAAATGTTGCGCTTTTGTTGAATTTTTTATAAATGAAATTTTTCTGCTATTGTTTACATGCAAGTGTAGTCCTATAATTTAGCTATTATTTATGTTAGCTTTAAGCAAAAGCAATCTTGCCTGCCTGCCTCTAGCAAAAATGTAATTTTTCTTTAAAATCTGAAGAGAAAAATGCCAAATTCCTAAGTTGCGCACGCAGCTGCTGTTGTGTGGAACATTTCTTTAGTGATATGTTAAAAGTCGTCTTCTTCTTGATTTGCCAGAACAGCCCGTTGCTGGGCTAGGATCCGACGTAGGGCTTCCTCTGCTAAAAGTCGGCATTCGTATTGAGTAATAGTTCAGCAAAGTGTAAGAAGTCACTTAATATTTGACGGACGAATTTCGTTTGTTTTATGATCGATTTTTCGATAGCAATACGGCATCTAAAAATCCGTGTATCCAAAAATTAACTGAGCATTCAAAATTATGCTCTAATAGAACTTTTTGCGCTAGCGTTTCGAAATGGCGCAGTTAGTCATGACTTAGCCGCAACTTAGCTTGACTTAATTTCCATCGGAAACTTAGAAGCGTTTACTCATGACTTGGAAATCAGCTGTTTCTGTATTGACAGTTCGTTTGTACCTACGAAAGTAACCAAGGCTACCACTTCCACTTTCAGTTACAATCGATGATCTTATATTACAATTTGTATGCGTAATTGAGCGCATAAATATAACTCGCAAAATTAATAATAATTTTTACATTTTCTTCATCTGAAATTGCCCTTTTCCTTCTGTATTTTCATAAATTTTATTCGACTTTTCTGAAAACCATTTCAGTGGCAATGCTGTTTGCTGTAGTGCGTATACGGATTACGATCTCCTTTGACGTAGAAACTTAACTTAGAAACCTAAAAACTGTATCTCTCTAAATTTTCCAGGCTTTCCAAGCATGAGTTAATAGCTTATAAAGAGCTTCCTTATGGCAGTTGGCCCAAGCTAAATTAAATTACGGCTTAGTCATAACTAATGTGACCATAGCCCGTTTGCGGTTAACGCCGCCTTGCGAGTTTTTTTTTTACACAAAATATTAATAAAATTTTCGTTTCTAAGAGACAACTGAATTTTAACTTACCTTTACAAATATTAGTAAACTCTAATCGACTTTTTTTAGCTTCTTTTCGATTTTTTCGAAATCCTATATTGTTTTGGCATTAAAGTTTCGGCATGGCACTAACACATGCACAACAAAACTATTCAAAAATTTTGCGCAAAATTCACGTAATCATTTGTTTGCTTTTACTCAATCATTTTCGTGCATATCCTTTTGTTTTCCTTTTAGCATAGAAATAATGCTTTTTGCTTTGCTTTCCTTTAATCAAAGCCACATTACGCTTTCGATTACGTAAAATACTTGCAAGCAGCTTGTCTTAAAAGTGAATTTACTTCAAGCAAAAACATATCCTGTTTGCAAATATGCTCAAGCAATGTGTGTGCTGTAGTCCTTTGAAGTAGCAGCTCCGGAGCTCCTTGCTAGCAGCAATACTTGCAAACAATATCATTTATACTTTCTTCCTAATTAAATTGAAATTGTGCCTTCTATTTCTACGCACACATGCACAGCAATGCACACGAACACACACACACATTCTGCAAGGAGTTCTTTTTGCATAATGCCGAAAATGTGCAAATGTTATTGAAAAGAAGTTGCAAATCACAAAACTATAAACAATTTGCATTGCAAACGCACACTAACGCACAAGCAGCTGCACACACACGCAGGCATATATAAAGCATAAGTGTGTGTGTGTGTGTTGTGTTTGTGTAGCGCTGTTGATATTCTGTAAAATAGATTTCCTTTTTGTAAATAGTGTATAAATAAACAACACATTTTAAATGCATATCCCTTAACTACGTACATATATAATATACTTTACTATATACACATAAGTAACTATAACTAACTACTATATAGCATACTAATTAATATCAACATATTTCACTGTATTGCATAGTGTAAATCAAATGCGTGTTAGTTCATGACACTAACTTTAAGCAGCATAGTCTTTAATTAAGCATGCGTCACTCTTTTGTAATTTGTAATTAAATCAACAAATTGATCATACTATATGTATACATATACAAATTTATATTAAAATATACCGTATAGACATAAGCAACTAGGCATGTGCAATGATAGTGTACTGCATTGCATATAGAAATCGATATAAGTACGTACTTAATGTACTATTAGCCTAAAGGAATTTATGAATTTGAATATTAAAAAGAAAAACCCGTTTCAAAAGTTGAAATTCGCAGTGAATTTTATTTGGAGAATTTTTGTGGAAGTTGGAAGAGCGCTTCGCAACTAAGCTGGACTACTGCTTGGTATAGTATGACATCGCTTCAGCTTAAAAGGTATGCTTTTGTAGCTTAAAGGAAAAGATAACGCTGAGAATCTTCGCTCTATTGAAATTCGCTCTCTCTATAACTAAACTCTCGTGTTCTAAGAGCTCACTATTTCCTTAACTTATAAACGGATGGATGGCTGGTGGCGCTTAGTATACATCAGGAACCTGTACGTGTATACGTGGCCTATTTGGCCAAGCAGTGTTAGCTAAGCTAGTCTTAAATACAAGAAGGGGGTCTATTTGAAAATTTTCTTTGTTTCTATTGCCACCAAAAGGGAAATATTCGGCTAAAATTCGGCTTCGGCTTCCGCTCGAGGCAGAAACTAGTAAACCAGCTACAGTTTGGCAAGCGCTGCCTTTAAACGTGCTTGTCGCTGCTAAACAGAAATAATAGCATGAGATTAAAGTGCGCCGAAAAATTTTGTCGCATGAAATTTTCAGTTTAACAGCAGCCAAAGTCGATGCAAGCACCACAGCCAAAACAGGGTGTTTATGGAAATTTGGAATTGTTATTAGTTTGGCCCAAAGGCAATTTTTCAACATTTTCACTTTCAAACAAACGAATATTTGTATATAAATTTATGGCATTTCTTTTCTGCCTTCAGTAGTGCTGACTTTCAGATTCGTAGCATGTTATATTTTATATAATTTGCGCAATTATTCTGGATTTTTGGATTTTATGTAAATTTTCTCAATTTTGGCTAGTTTTCGGAGCAGTGTCTGCGCTTTATTTTATAGAACACAATTTTTAAAACAAACCCATTTTTCAAAAAGTTTTTTACAGCTTCACTGATGCTGTGGCTACTCGGTATCCTTAACGATTTGTTGCCTTTTGCTTTCCCCAAACTTTTCCAATCAAATTTACTAAGAAATTAATTTCCAATGCCTTTATTTCTTTATTTTGTTAAATACAATTTTGTAAATTTTTCCAAGCTCTTCTCCAAGCTCTCAAACGCCCGAATTCTGCTTAATCCACGAGCGCAGAGCACCAATGTAGGTGTACATGGCCGGCTTGCCCTGCGCACCGCAGCCGAATCCCCACGAGACCACGCCGAACAGCTTGCCGTCGACGGTGAGCGGGCCGCCAGAGTCGCCCTGGCAGGCGCTCACCTGTCCACTGGGATGTCCGGCGCAGATCATGCGATCCGTAATGCCGGGTATATTCTGCGCATTGCAGTAGTCGCGACTCCACAGCTGCACCTTGGCGAACTTTAGCTTGTTGGGCAGCTGCAAGTTGCCGTTGATGGCGCCGAAGCCGCTGATGATGGCCAGCGTGTCCGCGGCGAAGTTGGCATCAGGCGCAGACATCTCAACGGTCTGTATATTGCCGCCCAGTGGCACCGGTTCGCTCAGCTTGATGAGCGACAAGTCAAAGTCCTGGCTCTGCGGATTGTACTGCGGATGTATGATCAATTGCGCAATGCCAAAGGACTTGCCATCGCCGGCCAGCAGATCCGCTGTGCCGGCAATCACACGCAACTGCGAGGCGCTCTGGCCGATGGTGCAGTGCGCCGCAGTGACGATCATCGTCTCGGATATAAGGGAGCCGCCGCAGTGATGACGTCCCTTCAGCTGCAGCGATATTTGATGCGGAAACTGGCCTGGCGTGGCGAAGTCGCCGCCTATAATACGCGAGTCGCAGGATATTTCGCCAATGGCCAAGCACAGCAACAGTAGAGCCAACATGTTTGAAGTGTCTGAAGTGTTAGAAGCTTGCAAAATTGCGCTTTGATTTGCAGCCGCTGGTGCCGTGTCTTTTATACCGCCCGCATTAGACAGAATTTGGCACTGATACGCTGAAGACGCCACGGGGTGGCGCGGGTGGCGCTGTCGCTTCAAGGCGAGCGCTAGCTTTACGATCCGCGACCCCATTTCAAACGCACCCTTATCAGTTTCACGTTCCGAAAACGGCACTGCGCCTGTCTCACGTTTTATGGCACACGCCCACATGCTGCGCCCTCAAGGGGGCCATTCCGTTTCGCCACAAACAACTGAAAATTGGCTAAACTGCTTAGCTGTCGAGAAATATTTTGGGGGCTTAGTTTTTGGGAGCACCAGCTTACCAGCTTTATCGTCGATAGTGCTGACTTCTACTGCCTTATCGACTACGACAAAATTTTGTTTCGTTCTGCTGCAAAATTCTTTTATTTGCATCTAAATTAAAATTAAAATTTATACACACAAAATTTTCTTGTAATCATAGTCTGAGACTTCAAAAGGTACTACTGCAAAACAGGCCGATGTCCATTGCAGATCATCCAAACATTTTGCCATTTCTCTTTGTGATAAATGTCCTTGTAGTTCTGCACGGAAACGAGATATTCCTGAGAAGTCAAATATAAGAAAAGAATAATTAATTCAAGCTAACTCGAATCTTATTCCTCTGCAGTTGGAGGGCTCCCTTTAATGATGTTAGACGTTTTTAGCTTTAAGAGCTGGCCTCCATAATTCTAGATTTATATTCGCACTTTTGCCCTGTCATACATACCGGTCCGAAAAGTGTTTGTATGACGACATTTTCGGCAGCCAGATTTTTGTTGGTGGCTACATGTGTTATGACCAAAGATTTGTTGCTCTGAAAGAGAATTGCAATTTCACTATATTATCCATATTATATGGAGTCTTGGAAAAGGCTCTGCTCTTATATTTACCGGTAGGGGAGTGCCATCAGTTTCGAAGCGCTTCTTGGGATCGATGTGGCGGCAGAACCAATTGGTGTAGGCCGTCGGTATGTGCTTGCCGGGTCCGCAGTTCTGCAATCATAACAACAACACCAGCTCAAGCGCTATATCGTGCAGGAGTTCGAACGACTTACTCTGCGCAGACACAGACCCACGGGCAGATTGGTCTCGCCCAACTTGCCGACTCGAACGTAGTGCGTATCATCATCGAGAGATCTGCCGACTTGGCAGCGCTGAACAGCATCAGCGGCTCACTCTCCGTCTCGACGCACTCCAGCCGAAACTGTTGGCCGTACTTGAGCACCTCGCTGGTGCGATCTTTGTCGTCGCCGCTTATGATGCGAAAGGAGTTGCGCACGCACGGCTTCGTCGACTGCGCTATGGTCAGTTCGCACTCCTCGTTGATCTTCTGGCTGTGGCGTACGACGCGCTCGTTGATGACCACCGACAGCGCCGGATAGAAATCGTCATTGTTCTGACCGCAGATGTTCATGCGCGTCGGCATCAGCTGCACGATCGCGCCGAAGCGCACATTCTCCTTTGGCGCCTCCAACTCGATCTCCTTTTGGAAATTGTCGAAGAGAAAACGCGTCTTCTCAATCAAAAGTTGACCCGTGTTGCGCTGAGCACGGAACGCCTTCATTTTCTCCTGTGGTTCATTATGGGTAAGTTGTTACACTTTAAAGAAGCTATGCCAAAAAGCGTTTGCCACTCACCTGCTCCAGACAGATGTCCTCGAACCAATTGCCAATCCGCACCATGGGGCGATACCGTGATATCGGTATGGACGATAGCATGCTGGAAGCTCTAACAAATGTATATAGAGATTGTGTGTTTCCAATAAATTTTGACCAGCAATAAAAATTCCTATTTAAAGATAACTTTTGACACAAACAACAAGGTGATAAATTTGAGAGTTATCGAAAGGGAAACAATAAACGATAAGGCGACATTGACATCAAGATTGACATCAAGTGAAGATTAGGCACGCTTAAAAAGGGGGCTACGTTTACAAAAGGAAACCCGTTTCATCTTTAGAGCAGCAGAAGAGGTCGGTAGTACAGTGCTTTTTTTTCTGTGCTTTTCTGCTGTGGTTTTAGGATATTCAAAAAATTGATGTATGCCTTTAGCAAAGCATAAGAGCTGACGTCATCGTGGCACAGTTTGGAGTAGGGTTGAGCACCCTTGCTCCACCAATATAACCGTAATTCTTGTAGAGCGGTGCAATGCTTAAGTATCAAGTTTTTCATAATTTCATCCATTTTAATAATGCTTGACATTTAGATTATTTCCTGCAGAGGTAAAATCAGCTTAAAATATTGCCGAACAGACTGCTGCCCTTATTGGAGCTAACGCATCAAGCTGCTCTGATTTATGCTTTCTTTTCATCTTCATCAAAGCACCTACGCGTTAGCAGTTTCCGTTTATGCCTTTGAACGACGAATTGAGTTACGTGTTTCGTTGTTGGTTGCCGCTTCATCTACAGCAAACGAACTCTCAGGCCAATTTTGCTACATTGATGCAAGCCTACACCGATTGCCGACATTGGACGACAGGTTCTTTCTTTTTGGTATAAATCAATCGAAAGCCTCTGTCAGTGCGAGACTTCCACCCGCTAAAACCACCTCACGTACGGAGCCTTGCCGGTAGTCCCCGTTAAGTATTACATCGGCACGGCAGGCTGTAAATTTGAGTTTGCCATCTCTTCTTCTTCGCGTTAAGCTCACGTGAACCCTTGGCGGACTCTTGCAAATTGCGCAGTTCCATCCAACGGAACTGGCCTATCTTTACACTCTGCACTCAAATATTTATCGCATACATCAACATGATCAAGTCACGTGCCAGTCAGCAGCGCAGCGCTTCCCAAACTAAACGAGCCAACGCCTTTCAGCTACAGCTGCCGCGAACCTCGTGCTCCGCCATTAGGGGCTCGCTGCCGTTCCAAGCAAAGCTATCACAGCCGCCGATTAGCGCCGCACCCATAAACGTGCGCAGCGAGCTGACACAATAAAAGCAACAATAATGATTTGCAATTACCAGCATTGTACAACTAAAAGGAAAAAAAGAGCAAAACGCGTCTATCAACGTCCGCCAGAAGCCCCGCCCCGCCGCACCGCCGTACCGCACTAGTGCCAGAAATAGCGCAAACATGCTGAAAGTCGCTAAATAAACGCGACGACTGACGGGATAAGCAGCAGCGATTGCTAATGCCGCCGGCGAAAATATCACTTTAGAGCGCACAAAAGCCATAAAGACAAGAGCGTCTGATGTCGCTGCGGGCTGCGGGATATTGTTTACCATTTCGCGAGCCCCGTCAATTGTACATTCACCCCTCCGGCCGAGCGGCGCTCCAGAAACCCAGCCGTTCGCCCATTCCGCCCCGCCGCTTGGTAACTGCTGCGCGCCACACCCGCCCGCACTGACAGTCAATAGCCCGACACGATAGTGTCGCCGCCGCGCTGACATATTGCCCGTGTGCGATAGGCACGTGAACAGCGCCTTATCCAGATGATGACTCTGCAGTGTCGCACCTGCGAATCACGTTCGTTATCAGCGGACTCGCGTGCTTTGATTGCACCACAATCTGTACAATCTGTGGCGCGGCGTTTACGATTTCGGCATAGCTACACCGGCAACACCAGCCAACAGCAAGTCGCCCGCCATTTGTGAGTTTGTACGTATTTCTATCTGACATTTCATCCACGCAGGGATGCATTCTTACGATATATGAATAGGTTGCCAGATTGATCGCAACATAAGTTGATTGAATTGGCTTGAGACAAGCAACTAGTGAGTTGAACAGGCAAACCCACAAGCACTCAAGCTGTGAAGCTCATTGTCATATAAGTAGGGACTGCAGACTTCCAGCGGACATCCTGTTGTGCTATACACTTCAGTGTGCCGGGTCTGAGCGACGATAGTAGGTACATGTGAGGACTGTTTGGAGTATGAATATAATGCTACCAAATTTCTATGTCAGTATGCCGCCTCTTACAGATCACGATTACTGTTGCTAGGGTCAGATTTGGTAAAAAGAGACCAATTTTGTTCCTTTTGCCAGGGTCTAAAACACTTCGCTTTGCAAAAAGATTTGATGGATTTTAGTAAAATGATATCTACTTTTAAGCACAATGGGCCTGCCAATATTGTTGAAGATTTTAAATTTAATCGATTAAACGTGCTTAATGGCTAACATATTTGAAGAAATCTTAAAAAACCCAGGATCATGAAATTAGAAAATAGTTTTAAGATACATAGAACAGACTAAAAATCCTTATTCACAACTCTGCAATAAAAAAATCAACAATTAAAATGTAGGTAATCGGTTTTCCTTTATTTCAAGAGAGAATGAGATGCATATCTGAAGAGAGACAAAACCTTCATAGGGCATGTCTGCGTCATTGCCTTACAAAATTCTCACCAAATCGCAAATGCCCACTTCCGCTGGTAGCACAGAGGCAACGAAAACAAATCATTTAAAATTTTATGAGCAATTTTTAGCAGTTTTATCAACATTTTATCAGAGTCGCTCATTAAGCGCCTTAATTGTGCTATTTTTATATAGATTTTTATGAATATATTGCGGATGAGTTGCATAAAAATTCTTGATCTTCTGTTCTTGACGTCGATAAGGCAGGGCAACAACTTTTTTTCGTAAGCATGTTGGATTTAGTATAAAATAAAACTAAAAGAAAACTTGCAGTTTCGGGAAAATTTGGCAATTGCGAAAGTTGTTTTCGTGAGCACAGAAGTGCTGCGCCCCCTTTCGAAATGGCTTCATTGCCCTCACAACGATTACCAATTATCACTCAGAAAAAAATTAATTAACACTTGTGCGATCGATGGCAATCGATGGTCTCCTTCGCCATCATACTATATTTCAAGCAATAAATTAACAAAGAAAGTGCAAAAACTTACAATGGTGGAAATTCAACGATTCGATCGGTAGGAAGGTACTTCACCGAAATGGTGCAAAACAATTACAGTGCAGTGAAAAACTGTGGGGGCAGTGTGAAATGATCAGACTGATAGAGCCAATGCATAGAAAAGTTTAAATCGCAATTAAAACTTGGTTGTTCGTAGTATGTCGATCATCGGCTCTATCATCGATCTATCAAGCAGACACCATGCTTAATTAGCTAGAAGATAGATAAATGGCAATATTAAATAAAATATTAATTTGCTGAGTTAAAATCTCAAATAAAAGTATCAGAAATTTTCCACAGCTTTAAGTAGTTAAGGGGAAGGCAAGTTTTATGAAAATGAAAGTAAAGATGTATTTTAAATAAAAATTATAATAATAAATGAATCTAATGACTCTTTGTTTGTATGTAGTACTTCTTATGAATCAACTTGTGGAAATTTCTTACAACACATAATAATTTTAAAAATGGCTGTACTTATCAGCTTTTCGCGCACTTTTAGGTATAAAAGATAATATTTAAACGAATTTTACAAAAACAAGACAAACCTTTTTTGCGCTCAACTACAAAAACAGTCATCAGCCGCCGCCATTGTGGATTCATTTTCAAGGAGGACACTCATTTTAACACCTATGCAAACGCTAACGAGTGCAATAAAAAATTTATGATAATTTTGAGAATTGTTTTTATACGAAAATATTTATCTGATTATGAGCTGCATTATAAGGAACTGACAGTAAACCTTGTACGTCAGTAAATGGCATTGAGATGACGCAACTATTCTCATATGAATGTGGAGTAGGTTACATACGATTTCCATACAGATGTATGTACACATGACAGATAAGTTTTTGGAAAATTTATCTAACAAATGAACTTAATTATTGTCAACTTAAGGTAGATTAGTTTAAGTCGAGCAGACTGCTTGCTTCCGACAGGAATTAACATGAAAGCCAATTTGGCGCAGTTCAGCTGAAAGGTTCGTGTACGATCTCGGTTCGGTCTTACTTACCTAAAAGGCTGAGTATTTTGCCGAACAGTTGAGGAAAAAATCGTACAAACATTAAGAAAAAGCCGAAGCTAGTCGAATCCTAATTGTGATGTCTATTTAAAACAGTTTATTATTATTATTCGCTTTATTAAAGAAGTAATAAATTAAAGTAATAAATTACAAAATTTTTGCTCGCTAGCGACTATTTTCGGCTTTAAAAAAACTTTCTTCCGATTATGTTAGGGTCACGAGAATCGTTAAAACTAGCTGGTCTTTTTTATGAATGTTGGCAGATACTTCTTTGGCAATATAAAGAACGTGGTTTTTAGATACATGTTTCGATTTCTTAGTAGTGCAGTAGAGTGTCGGTGGAGTTCTACAAGTGTTCCACTTATTCTTCATTACCACAGCTTCCACTGGAGTTCAGATAAGGCAGATCAGGCAGATCATACAGCTCAATTCAACTCACATGGGTGCCCCTGTCAATATGCCTGTAAGTAGTTCTATGGTGAATCTGTTGAACCTGAGCAGCTGCTTATTCCTACTTTAGTTCAGTTGCGGCGCTAGCATGTGGGATTTCATACAGCTGCTGATGTTCAACTAGGAATCTAGCAATATATATGCAGCATCATATTTTAAAAAGAGACTTAAACTAGCTGTAATGGGCTATAATTGAATAATGAAGCCTGCGAATGGGACCTGCTCATTCTATAACCGTGTTCGAAAGGGGAGCTTCTTTTGGATTTTTTATCATGGCCAAGCATACTCTCGAAGAGTTGCCAACTACCTCGCGAGTGATGGCGCCGCGTGCAAAGAAATGAAGTTTCTTCTTTTATTAGATGGTATGAGTCAGCTGGAATTCGAACCCTTTAATATATCGAGAATCGCCACGCGCCATGGTCGACGTGATCATAAAACCAATCCAACAATTACGCATATCAATTTTATGTGTTCATGCGAATTGGTTTGATAGCAATGTCATCATTAGTGCGACAACATCGCCGCAAACACTTGAATTATTTAATTAGTTTCATAATCATAAGAAATGAATAGATTATTTCGATTTAGTACAGAGCGTTCGTGACATTCGTTTATCTGTTTGGCGCGTGTAATGACGTTATGGAAATTCTTGTGACTATGGAGTGTGCAATTTGCTTTCTAATTAGCTATATCTCAAAATCTTAAGCTGAAATCAAAAAGATACAACAACAAAAAATGTAGATACATATCAGAAACAGAAATTGCGCACTCCGTTGCTCTGATATCACTTCAATGATAATTCCCAAGAAACTCGACTACAAATATGTATTGTACATGCATACATATATACATGTGTATTATGCCCACAGTCCACAGCAGTAGGAACATGCGCAGTTCTTACTAGAAACCATTACAATCGGTGATCACAATCGGCGCTTTCGGTGCAAGGGATCAGCTTGTTGTTGTGCTATTGTACCGGCCCAAATTCAAATTCGGTCTTTAATCTAGGCATTGGCATTTAAGTGTGTATGTCACGTGGTATGACACATTAAGGCAATCGATGTAATCTTATCTAATCCCAATGAAAATCATAGATTTTGATCTTCATTTATGTTGTTTTTCCCGTATGCCATTAACAGGTGCGAAGAAAGCAGTCAATCAATTTGACATATTGGCTTCTCTTTCAGTACAGATTTATGGGAAAATTTTGACCTTTGAGAGCTGTTAACACTCTATTTCAAGAGTTTTCACTATGTTGCTTACTTATTTTGGGAAATTTCATTGACTTTTTGATATTTGCTAAAAATGGAGCTTGTTCAGACCAAAGGAATTTTGCAACAGTTGAAAGTCCGTTTGTGTAGAATATAAATAAATTGTCTACAGTAGATGGTATAGAGCACAGAAAGTTGCCAGTATAAGCTTTATAATTATGTATACAATCTGTTCATTTACTTGGCAATACCAGTAACATTCAACGTATTCAAACTTATACAAATGTACATACATACTACATATGTATATGGGCCAGAATGAGCAATGCTTGTACCAGGTTATCTTAATTTTCTACTTTTTACTTGCAAAAAGTGCTCATAAAATTTTTTTTATAAAAGTCTGGTTCTTGCTCGAAAACAGCAAAGCTCATTTATTTATTTTTTTTTTTGTGAACGTGTTTCTTTGTCAGCTTTGAGATTTATTCCACGTAGAAGTCATAAAGATTTCAAACTTTCCTATAATAAAGACTTCATATTTTCGACGCGATAATGTCAAACAACAATGTTAGAGTGTTAAATTCCTTTTTGACATGCATTGAAAATATTTGGAATTTTTTTAGAATTTGCAGGTTGAGCATTAGGCGCCTATAAGTGATTTATAAAATACAGAAAATAATTCGAAAGGTCGCAATTTCGATTAAGTAGAGAATGTTGAGAATTTGCTAGATCGCTTTATGTCGATGTTGTATACCTATATATGTATATATGTAGCTGTAAAGGAAGTTGGATATTATCATGCTCGAAATTTAAAATTAAATTTTTTCATCATTCGGGAAAAATAATTGAATTGGAGTTTTTGAAAAGCGCTCATGTCCGAAAGTTCAAATATTTCTAAAGACACACAAAACGGAATAAACCCTTTTTATAAAGAATATTACAACTTTTTAGCAACTATTTTGAAAGCTTAGTACCATATTATTAATTAGTTACATAAGTATATACATATATATTTACAAATATCACTTGTTTACATTTGTCCTACGTATTGAAGAAAGCCACGTAATATTCACTCTCCTCTCTCTCAAAATATAGCGTTCTACTTTTGTACAAGAAAAACAATAATGGAGCAGTCAATTTTGAAAACAAAAACTTCTTTTCGAAATTTCCAATTCAGTTAAGCTTTAAGTTTGGTTTGAAAGTTCTCAAAAGCTACTGCAGTTCAGATTCTAAAGCATGCCTTATTATAAGCCATCAAAACCAGCTGCCTTCTAAAGGTATCACACCAGATCACTTAAAAATTAGCTTCCATTTTTGTCCGCTACAAAGCTAGAAATATATATACATATTCTACATGTTATATATGTACGTT
Organism: Neria commutata; assembly: GCA_963457695.1. NCBI lineage: Eukaryota > Metazoa > Arthropoda > Insecta > Diptera > Micropezidae > Neria > Neria commutata. The sequence continues at coordinate 37,433,482 of OY735247.1, read as the reverse complement.
CTATATAAATTTTTGCAACTGCTCCAATTAGTTCGCATTTCGAAAGTTGTCACGCCCGCCAATCACAATAAATCCGTTTATATTCGTCTCTTAACTAATTTGTTAACAAATATTTAAATGTAATTAACAGCATTAACTGAGCTATCAAATATTGATTAACTCAATTGTAAAATGGTTGCAGCGACCGCAGCTGCTGTCAGTGATATTCTATTTGCCGGCTCGTCGCGTCCGCCCCACAGCTCGGCAGTCAATCACGCTGCGCCACAATTGCAACTGACGCTCCCCACAAGCCGACTGCAGTCTGGCGAAACGAGACGAGACGAGTGCGTGACAACAGAAATTAGCTTAAGCCGTTGACACTCACGAGAATTTGTCACTTGCGGAATTTTGCAACTTTGCGCTTGATTCGTTCTTAAAATGTAAACGCGCTGATCTTTTGCTTATATAAAAAAATTCTTCTTTAGGCAGAATTCTTTCGAGCTGTTGTGTAAGAAACTGCACTCCACGACTACACTCTAAGCTGAGTACGGTCCAGCGTAGAGTTCATTAAATTTTCGAAGCCTCGAAAAGTTTTTGATTGCGTTGCATCGATGAAAAAAAGTCTTTCAAAATCTGAAAAAATTCTCGAAATTGTCTTAAGCGTAGCGCCCCGAAAAGTTTTTGATTGCTTTGCATCGATGAAAAAAAATCTTGTCATTTCTAAAGCTGAAAAAGTCCTCGAAATTGTCTTAAGCGTAGCGCGCCGAAAGACATGAATGTAAATGCAAAATGTTTGTAAGATTTTTCTTTCAATGATCATGCTCATGAGTTAGCAATAAAAAAGTCATTGAAAACATTAATTATAAAGATGTACGCTAGCTGCAAAATATCCACGCTGATTGACGCTGGCTTAAATATTCATGAGTGTAGAGTTTGCATGTAGATTCGGAAAAGGGCAAAAGTATCTATGATATTCTCATACGCACTACAGTGAATTCCATGGCTTGGCTTTTTCCAGAAAGCGGATTTAGCATGATTAGCTGTATATTTGAATTTTGTAAATAAGTTAGTTTGTGTATAAAATAATTAAGTTGTAGATAATAACTTGTAGCGAAACTATAACTTTTTCCACGAAAGAGCCATCCATAAAAGGTTCCATTTTGGAAAAATATACATAACTTAAATTTATATGGCCATATCAGAGAACGTTTTTTTATAGAGAAGTTGCAGTTTGCAATAGGTACCTATATTATACGTTCTCTGATCATATCTATCTATATACTAGTAGATTGTTCGACGATAGCAGCCTTCAGCTCATCACTTTGGCTTTCGCATGCACACCTTTACAAACTTGCACTCTCTCTCTCTCTTTATTTTCATCGCAAAAGCTATTTATGATGCTCTTAGCTGCCTGCCTGAGTCCGAGTCCGGCAGCGTAAAAGCTATAAAATGTAGTAAAGCCGTCAGCACGCTGCAAACTACGCTAGCTGCAAGCAAACTCGCTAGCTCCCCACCCCCCACTCGACCAATCAACTTCACAACTTCACTCTCGGCACCAGATGCAGAGCAGATCCGCGAGAGCGCTTGCATGAAAAGAAAGTGTCGCTGTCTGCCAGTGTATATATTGTTACGTAATTCCCCTGAAGTACTCCGCTACTTCGGTTCGGATCACTGGATTGTGTAATCGTCAAGAATAATGCACAAAAAGCTCAATGCTTGTAACGGTTTTATTGATTCCAATAACAGATTGACTATTCCAATCCTTTTGTTACAAAGATTTGCACTATTTTGCAGTTGCAGTTGAATTGTCCTTGGTTGTGATTGCGATGCTTCACGTTCACTCGTTCTGAATCGATGTTACACGTTCACTTGATACCCGGTAACTGACTCGATGTTGCACGTTCAATTATTACTCAAAGACTGACTCTCGACACTGCCGGCGGCCGCTTTTTATACCTGTTACTGTTTCTCGCCAGCTACTGTCGAACATTCTACAACTTCTCGCTCGCCCTGTTTCTGGATTGTACGAGAAAATTCCAATACACAATATTTGTAAGAACTTCGAAACACTTTCGAATCAGAGGTGCTGATATTTGCTAAAGCTTTTGTTTTGCCTATGCTTGTTCAACTGTAACCGTGCACAGGGTGTCCTTTTCTTTAGCTGCCGTAGTATAACCCCCATATTCGTCACACTGCCCTCCTCTTAAACTTGTTCGTCCCGAACAAGGATAGCTTCTTTAGCCTTATAGGGTGCCAGTCTCTCCAAATGGACTACTTTAAGTTTAACTCTCTTCTTGCCATTCAACGGTATTCGATATACGACGTCATTTGATCGCGTGATCACGCAGTCTGGCTCCTCCCAATGCGTTTGTAACTTCGGACACAGCCCCTTCTTGCGCTGTGGGTTGTAAAGCATCACTAGTTGTCCTTCTTCGAAGCCTTCGGAATTTGCCCTCAAATCGTATCTGGCCTTCATCTTGTCACTCATCAACCGCATGCGTTTCCGCATATATTGGTGCATCGCATCCAATTCCTTCCGCTTATTGCTCGCCAAGTCCTCATTGTTATCGTAAGTGGGCTCGCGTGTTTTGGGTTCTTTAGCGGTGACGCATTTGTCACATGTCTTAATCCATTCCGCAACAGATTGCTTACATCCTACCCAGTAGAACCGTTTATTTATCTTCTCCACCGTCTTGGTGATTCCCAGATGACCGTCACCCGAACCATTGTGACATGCTGACACAATGTCCGTTACTCGCACTTTAGGAACGACAATTAAGTTTCTATGTGCTGTTCCGTCCTCGCTTTCCCATCTTCGATGCAAGCACCCGTCGCGTAGTTGTAAGCTCTGCCACTGTGCCCAGTATGCTTTAGTGATGGCGCTTTCACACGCTATTTCTTTGAATCTTGGCCGTACACCTCTTTCTTTGCAGTCCACTATTTTCGCCAGATCTGAATCATTTCTTTGCTCGGTTCTTATTCGCTCTGCTGTCCATTGTTCTTCCGGCAAGACACTAAGCAACCGAATATCGATTCGTCCTTCTTCTTCCTCTGCTCTGGAGCAATGCCTGCATTCTGTATTGCAGGGACGTCTGGATAGCGCATCGGCGTTGCCATGTAGTCTTACTTCAGGATACTCTATTTCGAAATCGTACCTCTGCAATCGTTCGAACCATCGAGCAATTTGGCCTTCGGAGTTCTTGAGTTGTAATAGCCACCTGAGTGCCGCATGATCCGTTCTTAACAGGAACGGCTGCCCGAAGAGATATTTGTGAAAATGTGTAACACTGTTCACCACGGCCAGCAGTGCTCTTTTAGTGACGCAGTATTTTCTCTCCGGTTTTGCTAAAGAAGTGCCATAGTAGCCAATTACTTTTTCCTCGCCTTTAATGACTTGTGAAAGGACTCCTCCGATTCCAGTAGCACTTGCATCCGTGCGCAGTATGAATTTTTCACCAGGAACCGGATATGCTAGTACAGGTACTGCGTAAATTCGTTCCTCCAGATTGCTGGATGCCTCTTCCTGCTTGTTCGCCAGCTTCTTGTTTGATTCTATCACGACTCCCTTGTCGCCGTTGCTGCTCTGCTCTTTTCTTTCGCCATACCTCCGTTCTGGTATACGCCATCTGGAACGTTTCCGATGCAGGTGGCACTCCCTCGCCATGTGTCCTGTTTTGTCGCAATAGAAGCATTTTCCTGTAAATTTCTTCATCGTCCGATCCGCTGGCGAGTGTTCTGTTTTGATTGCTTGACACAGAACATCGTCATCGGCTTCCATCCTGCGAACTTCGGGTGCAGAATATTGCATAGTGCTGGTCCACGATGCCTCGTATGTAAGTGCACTGGTAACCGTCTCGGTAAATGTCGCTTTGCTCATCATTATTGCGCTGCGTCTTATTTCTGGATCGCGAATTCCTTCGATGAATGCTTGTATCTTCATCTTTTCCAAGTGTTCACTGCCCAGGTCAGAGTGAGCTAAATGTGCCAGTCGCTCAATGTCCGCTGCGTAGACCTGCAAGCTCTCACCGCTCCTTTGCCTGCGATTCTTCAGCTCGATGTAGTACAGCTGCTTCATGTGCTCGCTACCGTACTTCCTTCCTACCGCACTTATTATGGCCTCATAGCTGCATCTTAGTATTGGTGGAATCGTCTGTAACACCTCGGCTGCTGCTCCTTTCACTGCCACTATCAGAGCCGCTGCCTTTTCTGCGTCGCCCCACCGATTCTGGGCGGCCGTCGTTTCAAACTGCAGTTGGAAGATGTTAAACGCCGTTGTCCCATCGTACGTAGGTGCTTTGAGTTTCGTACCACTGAATTCTCTTATTTGCGGCAGTGGGCTTTGCAATTGCAGCTCTTGCAGTTGCTCTTGCAATTGTTCTTGCAGTTGCTCTTGCAGCTGCTTTTCCAGATCTGCTTGTATTTTTGCCACTTTTTCATCTAGTGTACAGTCTCTGCCTGAATCAATCTTCATCACTCTCTCGTCTAGCGCGTTGAATTTTCCCTGGAGCTCGTCCACCTTTCCAGTCAAAGTCTCAGAAATCTCTCGTAGTTGTGTAGAATTTTCTTGGAGTTCTTTCTTTATGATCACAGAGTTTTCTTCCATCTTCTTCTCGATTCGTTCTTGTAGTTTCTGCCCCATGCTCTCAGAATTTTCTAGAAGTTTCTGCTCCATGTTCGCAGAATTTTCTTCCATCTTTTTCTCGACTCGTGTAGAATTTTCTTGTAGTTTCTGCTCCATGTTCACAGAATTTTCTTCCATCTTTTTCTCGACTCGTGTAGAATTTTCGGCCATCATGCCTTGCATTGCAGCGAGCAACTGGCTCATGTCCATACTCACTGGAGCGATGTCTTTCTCTGACATCTCAGCCACTTTTGAGTCGCACTCAAACTCATGCTCTGCCAGATTAAAGCCTCTCGCCTCCAATGGCTCTCGTAGTCGACGCTGCAATTCGGTCTTTGAGCCTGTTGTCTGCAACCCTAGCTGGGCCAGCTCATTCTTAAGTTGCTCCACTTTCAACTGGTCGAACTTCACCATTATTCTGGATTAGCACAATCCCACTTCTGACACCAATTGTTACGTAATTCCCCTGAAGTACTCCGCTACTTCGGTTCGGATCACTGGATTGTGTAATCGTCAAGAATAATGCACAAAAAGCTCAATGCTTGTAACGGTTTTATTGATTCCAATAACAGATTGACTATTCCAATCCTTTTGTTACAAAGATTTGCACTATTTTGCAGTTGCAGTTGAATTGTCCTTGGTTGTGATTGCGATGCTTCACGTTCACTCGTTCTGAATCGATGTTACACGTTCACTTGATACCCGGTAACTGACTCGATGTTGCACGTTCAATTATTACTCAAAGACTGACTCTCGACACTGCCGGCGGCCGCTTTTTATACCTGTTACTGTTTCTCGCCAGCTACTGTCGAACATTCTACAACTTCTCGCTCGCCCTGTTTCTGGATTGTACGAGAAAATTCCAATACACAATATTTGTAAGAACTTCGAAACACTTTCGAATCAGAGGTGCTGATATTTGCTAAAGCTTTTGTTTTGCCTATGCTTGTTCAACTGTAACCGTGCACAGGGTGTCCTTTTCTTTAGCTGCCGTAGTATAACCCCCATATTCGTCACAATATGTATGTATGTATATATATTGCAGTGTACTTGTGTGTGTGTGTGTGGTTGCCGATTTTTCTTCTATTTTACAGCTTTAGCTATATCCACACACTTCTCGTGTGCAAAACCGAATTTCTGCCATTTTGGCTATCCATTTTGGCGGCTGGGTGGGGGAGCCGAGGTTCGCTTGCCTGGCTTCACACTTCAGCAGACGATCGTCTGCCGTCTTTTTAAGTGCGTATCGTCGTGTCTCCCATCGGTTACAAGTGTTTGTAAAAGTCGCACTGTTTCAATAACTCGGCGCACTGCAGCGACCTAGCAAGAATTTAGTATGGCAGGGTATGCAAGAAAATAGAATTTAATGTTAATATATATTATAATTAAAATGAGTACATCATTTGATATAGAGTATTACATTTTATTTTCAAAAACGATGCCTAGCATTAACCCTCAACTGCATATGACCGTCTACAGGCGGTCACCACCTAAACGCATATAACAACTAAACTAAAATGTTTAGCGATATGCTTGTATATAGTGCAGCTTAGTAATAAAATCTATAACATTTTTCCCTTCTACGCCAATGTTGCAGCTTTTCGGGTTTTTGAGAATTCGTCAGTTGAATTGAAAAAAGTGGTAAAAAGCTGAAAATAACTATTTTTTGCTGCAAGGCAGTTTTTATTTAATGTTTTGACCTATATAGCATTGAAATATTCAACTGAATAATTTTTGATAAGTGGTCTGAAGTGTTCTGAATGTAATTTAGTGATTTGCAATTTTGATTTGTGTTTTTGTGACGCAGGAGTGCAGTTGGCGCTAAGGCCGTCTGTAGGCGGCCCCATGCAGTCAGGTCAAAAAAAATGGTCAGAAAATGCCAGTTGTTATCATATGAAATTTTTGAATGTGTGTGATTTTCTTTCTAATTACAATTATGGGAAAGAGAGAATGGAGCAGATATTCTCATGAATTCGTACATCCGGTTTGGAGAAATACCGACGAACAGATAGTGGCAAAGAAAGTTCCTTGAGGATATTAGGAGGAATTCGTTGCAACTGCATTTGCTATCGATATTTCAATTGTTGTTTGGAAAGACATCAAAGCAGTGCATCTTGCTGCAACATATATAGCAATTTAGGCGTTTGGTATAATCAGTGCGATCTAGCAACAAATTCGCCCCGTCGGATTCGTAATACAAAGCTGTATCAAGGAGAAAACTGCCCAAATATAGGCAAAGAATTCAGCCGCCACATAAGCGGTGTTAAGTTCATTCGATGCTAAGACATTCTGATCGGGCGTTATAAAATTCGTTTCAGGACAGGCAAATGCCCATCACGCATATTTCACCATGTTCTGGATTTAGCGATGAGGAATGCATATGTTTTGCATTACCGCATAGGTTAGGTTGAGCTGGCTGCCTAAAAAGGCCACTCATTGACCATGTTGGGTCCTTAGTGATACCAGTTCCGTTTGGGACTGGGCAAAATAATGATCTGTTAGAATTTGGGTGTGCTTCACAAATCTCCAAAGAGGCCCGACAACCGGATTCGAAATCTGTTCGAGCCCTGAAAAGACAGACACTCCAAAACAAGTCAGACGAGTTCTAGCGAAGGCGGGGCAGGAGCACAGTATGCGTTCCAATTTATCTCTGCTACCCGCTTCTTTGCATTTCCTGCAACTGTCGTCGTTTGTTATACCCATCCTATGTGCATGCTCTGCTACAAGGCAGTGTTCCGTTAGTGCACCTATGATAGCTCTACATTATATTCTTGGGAGAGCCAATATAAGCATATGTATATACTTTCCGTCATAGGGATTTAACATGGTTTTGGAGGTCACACAGGTGCTTAGGTTAGTATCACCGTATAAATGTATAACAATTTCAGCACATTGAACTTCCACGGTTTTGGGAGCACTTGTTCTTATTTCAGACAAGGAGACAGTTTGCCGGCCAGGTCATCAAGGTGATAAAACACCGAAAGCTTTTATCCTTCTATACTTTCCATCACATGATATTAGATATGATGGTGTCAACCATTAGCCAATTTTTCGTGACAAAAGTGATAAAAGGCGATGTCGTAATATGCACTAAAGTCTGAAACTCAAGCAATTCCGAAAAATGCAATATACCGTTGTGTATGACTTCCAAACAGTCATGTTTCAAAAAATTTAACACTCTATAAAAAACATAAAATATATACATATGCTAAATTCTGTGTTCATATTAACAGTTTGCCTTAGTTTATTGGCTTTTAAAAATAAGCATAATCGAAAATAACACTTGCTTGACTTCCACACATACTTCGAATTTTTAGTGACCTACCCGCATACGGCCGCCTAGAGGCGGTGTACCCTTTTTGGAGGCTACAGGGTCAAGTAGGGTCTTGATAAAAAAAAATAATAGCAGAATCGTGTTTTGTGCCCTAAATGTAGTTAGAAAGTGAATTTTAATTTAAAAAATCTCTCCTATGCAGTTGAGGGTTAAGGCCACAAAATTGTTCATGTATCAGAATAATTCGTGTACCCAACAAACTTTGTAATAAATATTGAAACTTTGTAAGGTACGCTTCTGCTTTTTACTGAATATGTTAGAATGCATTTGAGCGATTTATTTTGAAAGTGGGGCAAGTTCATTTTTTACAAAAATGTAGATAATAGTTATCGATAAAACTTGTTTTGATCTTTTTATGGGCAAACAATTTATAGTATAAAAAAATTTAGATTTTTGTATTTGGGAGATGAAAGTTTTAGCTCTTCACAGTATTGACACTGAGAGTAAAATGCAAACAATGAAATACATATCTCGCAATAACAGAAAGTGGACTTACCCCACTTTCAAAATAAACGGCTCATTTAATTCCCTGTATATGCGCCATTATTCTTGAAGACTCTTTCGATTCTTTCAGGCCGTAATAATATGAGATGGGTCGTGGAGTTCACTGTAATGCAGAAAATATAGAGTTCTCTGGCCTCTCTGGTCTTAAACAAAGTAATCAAAATTTTGTACAATCTGTTGAAAAAATGAATGGAGTTACAGTCGAACTTTCGTACCTCGAACTTCTAGAACTCGAATATGCTATAACTCGAACTAAATAGGGTAACAGCGTCCAACTAAACAGCGTTTAGAGAGCAAATAAATAAATTTCTATAAGTCGAACTTTTTCTTTAGATAATAGTGATTCGAGTTATGGAAGTTCGTCTGTATTTTTTTTTGCACTGGCAGCTGGCAGCGCATCTCCGCAGTCTACAGTTGCTATTTTGTATGGAGTAGCTCGTGCCCCAAAGACGCTCACACAAGCACGCATCTGACATATTCACACATGCCCAACAACTGTAATCACGTTTAATTATCAACATTTTCATGTTTATGGCCAAAACAACAACGAGTAGGAGGAGCGGCACTGGCCCAACAGCGAGATATCGAGATGCCAACAAAGCATTAGCGATTAGCCAAAGGGCCTGGGGCCCGCGGGTGTGCCGTACGCAGCTGACGTGTGTGCGCGAAACTTGGCTGAGCGGCGGCCGAGCAAGGCAGCAACGCACGAGAGAGAGCGAGAGAGAGTGAGAGACTGCGAATGGGTTAATCATAATCGCACAATAATTCGCCTAGGCTTGTTGTTGTTGCTGTTTTGTTGTTAGCTGAAGCGTTTGTTGTTGCTGTGGCTGTTTGTTTTTCAGAGCCGAGCGAGTTATACTTAAACGATCAATTAGCGTTGGTATTTCACTGCTTTGGCAGCCGTCGACCGTAACAGTTCGCTAACTACGAGATTCGCGCTCTTCCAACACTTTTGCCGACACTTTTGCCAACACTTCTGCCGCCCAAAACAAACAAAATCGTCGTCGTCGCATTCAAGGCGGCAAGTCAAGCTGAAGGCAAGTCCAGCTGCAGTGAAAACTTGCACCAGCAGCAACAACAACAGCAAGACCAAAAACGCATTTTTTTGCAATTCCTCTACTTTTCATATTTTCAATTTCGTTTGTGTTTTGAACGATTCGCCAACTTCGCATTCCGTTGCGTGATATTTTCGCGTTTTTCATTGAGAACGAAAACAGAAGTTAAGCAGCAGCACAGCAGCAGCACAGCAACAACGCCAACAAGAAGAGCAGCATTATTCGCGTTCGTGTCGAGTGTTCGTGTGTGTGTGCATTTGTATGTGTGCGCGCACGTAAACAGAAACAGTACACTTTCGAAAAATCTGCAACTACCGGAAAAGTGCTAAAAATTCCGCATCGTCGCCTGCATTATTAAGCGAATTCATTGCCTAAAACAACAGCAAGGCTTCACCTTCTGCAGCTTCGCCAGCGCAAAGGACGTTCAGGTGAATGACATCTCCTCAGCTCAGCTCATTTATATAATTTTAATTCTCGTTTGTGCTTACCGCAAAATGTCAGCTGCCGAAAAAAAGCCGGTTTTTATTTCAGTGCAAGTGGAATTTTGCTTCTTCTTGCTTTTTTGTTCACGTTTTCTACCTGCTGAGTTTTTTCCGCACTTGACGTTAATCTCTTTTGTTTATTTTTATACGATCAGCTGTTATATTGTCCTTGGTCAGAAACTTGTAAAATATTTAGTGCATTCGCATTTTGTTGCGACGATCTGCAGTCTGGAAGTCGGGCTTAAGTGCGCAACTAAAGTGAAGTGTCTGCTGCTGAACTTTCTGATAAAATGCTTTCAAATCAAATGCAAATAGTCAAAAAATTGCTTAACAGAATTTCAAGCACAAAATTTTAGAAAGCCAGTGTTGCCAATTATTCAACAGAATTTAGTAAGTGATTTTACAAAAACTTTGCATAAGCAGAATTTTAATTAGTCTCTGTGCTTAAAGTGGAAGTGGTGCCTTGCTATAATTTTTTTAAATACAGTCTAACTTCCATAACTCGAATAACTATTTTTCAAAGAAAAATTCGATTTCGACTTATAGGCATTTTTCTATTTGCTCCACCCGATTTAGTTCGAGTTATAGAAAATTCGTGTAATAAAAGTTCGAGTTATAGAAGTTCGACTATAAATTTTATTTTATTAAAATCTACTGCAAGAGTGAAATTCGAAATTCGAAAATCAAACAACTAAATTATGCTGGTTTTTTGAAAGAGAGCGATTGACGTTCTTTTTCAGTTAATAGCAATAGAGCTGTTCTACTTTTTGTCATAGAAAAGACAAGCATTGTAGAAATTGTATATTTTCGTGTTGAAAACAACGAAATTGTACGCATCTTCTTCTTCTTCTCCTTCTTAATTGCTCAAAAGCAAAGCGTTTTTCGCCTTCAAGTGCTTTTCGCTACGCGTGCGCCTGCTCCAATTGAAAATGCAAAGCGTGTCCTCTCTTCGTTCTCTACTTGATCCTGCCATGCAAGGCACGCCCTGCCGCGCCGTTTCCATCGAATTGTGCACGTACAACAATAAAAATTATTAGTATTTGCCCCTTCTTTTTCTTTGCCAGAAAAACTTCACAGCGACTTTTGAAGTTAATACTAAATTGTTTTTAACAAGATATTATTGAAAGAAAAGACATTCTAAGTGAAATCTGTATAAGCAGCCTGAGTAAATATTTAAAGACAAACAAAAGTGCTGCTGCTTCTTCTTGCTGTCACTTCAAAACGAGTTTAACGCCACTCAAACAACCAATGGCTATTTCCTAAGTGCAATTGAACATGAAATATATTTCAAGAATTTGCTTATTTTGAATAAAATGTGGTATAACACGATTTAGCAGCGTCATCCGTTTGCATCCGGTCTCTGTATGAGTGGGTAGATACACGTAAGAGCACGATTGCAATCCCTTAATTACACTGGAACATAGATATTGTATTTACTAAATTTGAATAACTGCCAAGAAAAAGATAGAACCAGATATTCAAAATATTGAACATTTAAAAGGAATTTTTCGAAAGTGCCAAAGCCGAACTAATTAAAACAAGTATGGAAGCATCAGTCGGGTTTCACCGACAGAGTAATACCCTACACCAAGTAACTGAGTGGGCGGACCACGCCCATTTTTGGAGAATTAAAAAGTGTTCTTACCAGCAAGCAAGTGACCAAATATGGATAGACTGGTGTATATATTATGGAAGTTATAAGAATTTTCCGCTTATCGTCTATATAGTAGGCGGACCACGCCCATTTTTTTGTATGACGTAGAGAACCCACACCTTACCTTAAATACCAAATACCATTCCTTTTAATGAATATTTGAACAAATTTAAGCAATTTTACTGTAAATTTTCCGGGGTTGTGGGACTTACTGGCCCGTTGTGGGCGTGTCCTTCTACCGATTTTGCTAATCTCGGAACTTGAAGGAGTGAAAGGTTCACTGCGACTGTGTGCCAAATTTGGTCTAAATCGGACAACTCCTTCTTTCTCTCCTGTGGCCAGGGACAGCAAGACAGACGGACAGACGGACAGACTGACAGACGGACAACCGGAAATAAAGACAGAAAGTGATTCTAAGCATTTCTATATACTTATGTCTATACCTAGGATGGCTCCTTTAATGCGTTACAATTTTCGCACAAAGTTTTTATACCATGTTACCATAGGTGTAGGGTATAAAAATAGAAAGTTTTGCTGCTTCAAAGCTGGTGCCAGGCACGCCGAAACCTTCCCGATTTTTCGGCGCGCATATCGCTGTAGAAAAATCTGACGCGAATTAGAGACAGGTTTTTTGGACACATTAATGAGCCACATTAAGTGAACAGCTGACGCTCGCATGCAAGAGAACAGAACAGAAAACATTTCATAGTGGAATTGAAATGGCATCATTTGAGGGCAATTTGTCAATTTGACGCTGCCAAAAACAGCTCACTGTAATTTCACTGCGTCCAAGGCTTAACAGCACGCTGCAATCCAGAGCGCTATCAAGATTTATAACGGCCCATAATGAAGTAATAAACAAAAATCATTTTGATATCGTATACACGCCAGAGCCGAATTCTTTCTATACTTTTATGACTGGAAAAATTTCCTACTGTTTGAGTTTTGTTTACGCTGTTTTTGGCTGAATATGGTGGCACTTTTTGGCGAAAAAGTTTCAATTGTTATACTAAATTATATTGTGACCTTTGAGACTCTCGTCGGAATAAGACTTGCGAAACTTTCTTTGATACAGCTTGAGTTCCTTTGTTGCGATTCTGCCCTCATATTCCAATTAAGAACACTTATGCATATTACTTATGTCATCCAGACTGTTTTGTATGCCACTTACCATAGTTCTAGTAAATAATATTGTGACTTATGTGGCTATTGCCAGAATAAGGCTTGTATGACTCAACGTTTTGATAACGCTCGAAACTACAGACAAAAAAAATCGAATATGTTGTCTTGTTCTTCAAAACTATACCAATCATCACTATTGGCAATTGTTTTGAGATAAGGATCTCACTTTACTTATGTGCTTATTGAACTGTTTCATTTGGGATTTTCTTTGCTGCTCTTTTAGCATGCTCCGCTCGCTCGCTTGCTATTGGAGATTAGCTTAAACGTTTCTTAGGTTTCGATTGGCATTCAATACTTGCCTTATGCACTTAAGTGACCTCTAAGCCTTGATCGTTAATCTGATTTGAACATATTGTAGCAAGCTTCGACAGACGCCTTCGCCAATCTGAGCTTTCCACCTTCGAGCAATGCCAGCTTTCGCTATGTTCTTTCAACGAAAATTCGGCCCAGCTCAGCTGAGACGTGCCAAGGATGAGCTGTCGCTTGTTAACAGTTCGTCGCACATAAACGAAGGTCCTTTTTTCATAAACTTTTTTGATAGTTTGGGTGCGCTGGCATTTAGTTGCTGTCGCGAACACACGAGAACGAGAGGCACGTGCTTTGCGCGTCTGTTGACTCCCGGGCGTATGAGTTATCTCAATTTATTGTTTGTTTATGAGCACATAGCTCAGGTTTATGGCCAAGGTGAGACAACAAACAACAACATGATGAATCGGTTTATTTTTGTTGCTGTATCATTTGAGATTACGCTTGCCGGTCTGGCACATTGCCATAAAACAGCCAAAACTAATTGTGGCACACTCCGAAAGCGACTGCAGCTGTTTGTGTGTCTAATACTCATGCTAACTTTATATGCGCGGCTCAAATTGCCACTTGCAGGCACGGCGGCAGCTCAACATGCATTGGCCATTTCAAATTTTTATTTCCATTTTTAACATGCCTGTTATTTCTATTCTGCAACAACACAATTTTTAGTTTATTTTTCTATTTGCAATTAAATTTTAGTCGCGCTCAATTCAAGTTCAAGTACAGTTGTCAGATGTGCAACGCTGGGAAATGTGGCTTTTGTTTGTCTGCCGCAATTATTGATGGACAGCGCACTTTTACAATGCGCCGCTTTTTCTCAGCCCAAGCCTCATTTGAGCATTGTAATTATCAGCAAGCGGCTTTGGAAACAAATAAATTGTGCACATTTCAAAAGTTGCTAGCTAGTTTCTTCCTCACTGTTAATAAAACATATAAAACTTTACACAATCACTTGCTATAATTGCCAATTTGGCACAATCTTGAATTGCCAGAAATCAGTGAAGCTATAGCATAAGCAACCATAAACTCGAGCGTCTAACTAAATAATCGAAGTTCAAGTTGTAAGAACAAGTCGAAGTTTCTGCGTATTATCCATTTGAACAAAATGAAATTGTTAGACTGGTTGATCGACTTTTGAAAAACGTTTTTTGACTTTCTGCAACTACAGCAGAATTCCTCATTCTTCTGTTGTATGCTTTAGAAAAAGTACAAGAAGCTGTTAGTTATTTATCTATGGACTGTTGGAGTACGAAGTTTTTCGAAGGTCTTATTGCATTTTATCACAACTTAGATTTATGCAATATAATGATAATCCTTCATGGCATTTTAAAATGAAAATATTTTGGCTGGCATTTATTTAAAATCAATGAAAGGCTATTTTTTTGGCCTACAAATACTGCGAAACGTGCAGTTTCTTTCAGCTTGGCAATTGTAGTATTTTTAGATGTACTATTTCAAGAGAAGATGTATATTTGGAATACTTTAGTTTTGACATACAAATAGTACGTTACTGTTCTAGTTCTTAATGCGAAGAATTGGTAACCAGAGAATATTTTTTGCCATGAAAAAAAAAACTGTTCAATTCAGCTCGAATAGTCGAATACTTCAGCTCATGGCTGAAAAATGTGCCATGTTTACGTTCATTCGAAATATCAGCTCTAAATACTTTCGATTTAGTGCCCAGTGAGTGGCAAAGTGAATATATAAAGTTTATTTGACTATTAAAAAATCAAGCCTTGGAACAATAGAAATTTCAATTTATTTGGCGAAGCGGTGAAGAGTACTCATGCTCTATACCTACTTATATACATATGTATGTATATTTCGAACTAATAACTTTGTTTACAAACTGCAAAGCCACTCCCATCGCTTGATCATCACGTCTGTTCCACTATATTATTCGTGCTTTGATATTTTCCTAAGAATAGTTCATGTAGTTTGAATTTATAATTATGAAAATTTCCCTGCGGTGCCACTGAAATTTGCCATTCGTTTTTGTACAACTTCTAATATACTATATCTATAATAGTATGTTCAACTGAACATCTCGAGCAACTCATAGAGAAAGCTACTCATTTAAAAACGTTTTAATAAGCGGAAAATGCTAATAAAACCGCAAAAAGACGAGCTTCTATTATTAAAAAGACACAATGCCTGCTCTAATAGCTGATTTATTTAATTAAGTCACGATGCCGGGGATTTCTCAACTGATTTCGCATGCAATACGAATCTTTTGCAATAGAATTTAAAATTTTATTTAGCTATGAAAAGTCGATTTTTGATTGGCATATTTCGAATGACTTTCTTTTGCCTTTCTACTTACAGTTCTTACTTACAAATGAAATGAAAATCGGTATTTATTTCAAGTTCTTTAACTCGAAAATATGCAATCCAATTGCGCGAATAAAATTTCTTAGTTCTTTGCATTTCACTAACAGCTCTTCCGGCCACACTAAACCTACGCTGTCATATCTTTAATTTACAGCTAAGCTCTGCTCAACTGCGGCTTTTGGCTTTCTGCAAAAAACCATCTGCCATAAATATGCTACACCCGCTTAATGCCGTACACTGAGCTTCTAGACAAGCACTGCCTGTGGATTTGGCGATTATCAGTTTAAAAAGCGCTTAATTATTTCGATTGCGATGGCGAATCGCATTATTTGAGTAGCTACTTAAAAGCCATTTACACACGTCAGTATTTATTGGCCCGAAATCGATTCCGCGCCGCGATAAGCTGATAGCTGTTTAATGATTTATTGTACTCCACTGGCATTATCAACAACAAAACATGTATGCATGTTTTATGATTGGAAAGAAATGCGCAAAAAAGTAATTAATTTTGCAGTGGAACTTGGTGACAACATTCCTGGGTGCCAGCGGAAAACCCCGTCCTTTCATTACGGATTGTTTGAACAGCCAATTTATGGAGGTGGTCATAATTCAGTAGCTACTTTTCAATGACCATATCATTTAAGCGTGCTTCAAAGTATTAGTGCCTAACTATGGGAATATCAGATTGACGCACGTGCTCGTTCGATGGGGAATGGCCAGGCGGAAGTATGAATAGGAATGAAGTAGTAGTTAACTGCTTTTCGAAACAAAGCATAGCTGCAATACTCAAGCATCAGCTCTAATTACTATTAAAGATATTTTCCTGAGCAGCAATGGGTAACTTTTCTGACCCCAAATTTATCTGCAATTCGAACTTTCTCAAAACAAAGCAATTTTATTAAAATTACTGCAATACTTTCACTTTCTTTGCTGAATTTCATTGCCAAATCTAAGCAAATACTATTGCATGGTACTGTTCGATTGAGCGTTAAAAGAAAAGCCACTTTTTACAGCACATGTTCGAAAATCATAGCACTTTTGGTTTGTGGTTTCTTTACTTCAATAAGAATGAATCAAACATAATGAAATTTTTCATATATCTGAGAATCTTTACCAATTTTAGCAACTCACTCAAATTGTGATTTTAATAAGCTTTCTAATTTTCTATGCTACTACTTTGCAGTGCACTCTTAATTTTTGCCTCAAAGCGATTTGGCCCTAACAACAGTGCGTAGCCAAATACGCCGCCAAATATTAGTCCAATTACATCATACAACGTAAGAGATAAGCCTGCTTGGTTACTGATTGCGCGCATTTTATTACGGCTTCTATTATCAGCTTTTTTAATATTGCCAAAGATTAATTGAAAATCAATATCAATAGAAAAGATTTTTCCAATCATAAAATTAAAGACATATCAGCCGTGATGATCTCGGAAGTACATGCCTTAACATCGCGCTGACGCAAACATATAAATCGTATAGGCCGTGTGCAAGGTGAATATCATATCGTGTAACAACAGCCTAATAAAAGCTTCAATATCAGCACATCGAAATGTCAGGCCTTTGTAAAGCAGCAGCCTTGCTCCACTTACAGACTGCACAACTTTTATTTCAGCATTTAGAATTTTTACTAACTTCATGCAAGATGTTGTATTGTAACTAATTTTTGATATGGCCAACATGAAACTATTGCGTTTTAAATATTTGTTACAACAAATTTTATTCAAATCTATGCAAATTTAACCTGAGCGTCTTTTTTTTACTAATTCTCTTATTTATGTAATTTAATTGTCTACATAATATTGTTGTTTGTTTTTGTTAAATGATGTTTAAATTTAACTCTTGCCCTTATGTACAGTGTTGTTCGAAACAATAGCAACAGTTTTGCCTAATTTAAAGCATAATACACATTTTGATGGGACTTCTCGAATGAAATTAAAATTGGATTCATGTTTGATATAATAAAATGCAAATTTCTGCTTTTAAGCAGTGATACTTTAAAAAGATTTTTGAAGATGCCAAAATTAAGTGAAGATTATACTCCTTTTTACTAGCCGAATTTGAAACATAAATTAGCAGTTTTATAATAAATTTTTTTTTCGAAAATTCTATACGGCAGCAAATTTCTTCATATGATAATTTCATCTTAATTCAATATCTACACATATGAATTCAGCTCAAAGTTTTTGCGTTACTTACATAAGCTGAATTTATTTTAGCATAATTGCGCTTTAATTTTGCACAACACTGTATATTTTTGAGCAGAACAAAATCATTGACGTAAAAGCAATTCTCCAGCAAAGAAAAGAACATTTCAAAAAATTACTTTGGTATGCGCATCAGCTGCTTTTAACAGTCAAATTGAACGCAAACAAAATAAAAATGTATCTAACGTTCAAACGTTTATGTAATTTTTGTACAAAAGTATACTGGTATATCAAATATGATATATGTACCTATTTTGTGCAAAGCAAAGCAACGCAATACAAAAACAATGACAAAAGCAAACATAAATAAATAAATTAGTGGCAGAACAGATCCGGCAATTTATAAAGCAAACTACGATATTTCTCCGATATTATGTCAAGCGTAGCTTTGTTTAGAAACTACGGGTTTTTTGGGGGCAAGTAGCAAAAAACTACTTTGTTGCCTTAATTGCGTGTCCAAATGCCCTTAAAGCCGGTTGGTATTCAGAGAGGCTAGACTGGTGAGGGGCCTATGAAACGTGGAAACCTCTTGACAGTGAGACGCTTGGAGCTATGGAATTCGTGTATTTCTCTTTCTCTCTTTTTGTTGCCTTTTTGCGATTAAGCCCTGCAATTCCAAGCATACACTTGAACATGTTCTGCAAGTGACCGTTATATGATTTTTGTTTGAAAATCAAAATGCCAATTTCTTTACATAATTTCCAATAAAAAAGCTGCATAAGCTTGACAGTTGGCACTTCCATAAGCCATTCCAGAAGCTTTGTCAGACGCTGCAAGGATCTTTAAATTAGTTTCTCAGCTCAGCATATGCTAGCATAGAGTATATGATCCCTTTAAACCCAGCATAACTGTAAGCACCCCCAACCTTAGAGCTTAAAGATTCACTTAGAAACTGTACCAACTTCTTTTGGCTGTCTTAAGCCTGAAGTCATATAGAGAAATACTTTGGAAGAGCGGAATAACCAACGTGTGGGTCCCTGAGTGATAGCTGTCACATAACTGACTCGTACATTCGTACAGATGCATTTAAGTGTTGCCACATTGACATAATCCATGAGCTGCACAACAACAATACAGTCATTGTTTACACTAGCGCAATTTAATGAATTTGTTCATTCAATTTTAAATCTTAATATGAAGGCAACCGTTGAAAATTTATGAGAATGAAAAGTACAAAAGAAAGCTGTTCCACAAAGATTATATATTATACTTTTCAAACCTACAAATGGTAAAAAAAAAATACTTAGTTTGTTTTCAAGAATGTTATTATGTATATGTTAACATCGTGAGTATAGTAGAATAAAAGTATTTCAAATTGTAATCATTTTTCTATTGTCGTAGTTCTTAAGTGAAGTCAAAGAATTCTTTGTTTAACAGCTAAAAGCTTTCAAAAAGGACATGCGACTCTAAAGTATAAATCAGAAAAACCTATTTTTTTAGCTTGATGCTGTGCAGCTGTACTTTAAATGGTTTTCTCTAAAGCGCTCTAGCGTTCCCGACTCACATGTCAGAAGAATTATTATGTTAATGTTAAAATAGCTAAAAATTTTAAATTGGCGCTGTACTGTACTTTGTACTTGTACTTTTTTATAAATACAATTAGGGGAGTACGAAAAACGCGAGTGAAAACGGCGCAATGTTAGGCCAATAAAGCAATAATGGCCAGCATCGCTAAGCGCTTGCGTAAATATTGTATCTATAGCAGGATGACAGGCAAATTTGCCAAAAAATTGTGTGTGTTAATAGTTGAGCAACTATTTGCGAAAGCGCTCTTATAGATTGCACGTTCTTGCCCGCGGAAAAGTCGCCAGTCGGCAAATGAAAAACATGCGTTCCGCGAGCAGACGCTACGCTGCAGTGGAAGCGGCGGCCGCTGCTCATGTTGTTCCAGCCAAAAGCACGTTTGCGCAATTGATCAGCGCGCACAATGAACGAAATCGTGCGTCGCGAAAAAGACCGCCCGGGCGCACGGACGCAATGACAATTGCGAGCGGCCATCACTGCCCGCCCAATCACAGCTCAATCCGCACACAGGCCTCAATCAGTTAATTGGCTATATAATGCCAGATTCTGCGCACTCACACACAGCTCACTCACATAACGTTTGTTCTTCTCATTTTCACAGATTAGCACGAAGCCCTCGGCGCTCGCTCCGCAGCCCTGCTCAGCCCGCAGCAGAGCAGACCAGACCAGAACAGCCCAGCCGCACTCGAGACGCGCAGGCGCATAATAGGCGCTGCTGACGGCAACGAACGCCGCTACAACAGCAACAGACAGACAGACAGACCGACAGACAATCAGTCAGCCGGTCGGTAGGTCGGTCGGTCGCTGCCCAAGAGGGTACGATCGCTTTATTTAAGTCGCATGCACAGCGCACAGGCTCCAGCAGAACGCTTTAAGCCGCTCGAGGCGCAAGACCGCAGCCACACGTAACTACGAGCAGCTACACAACAGCCGCAGAAACTGCGGAAAACCAAGCCAACAAAATAACAACAGTTTTTTGAATTGCCCGAAATTCACAAAAATCAACAACAACAACAGTCAAGCGCTCACGGCTAAAAGTGCAAAAAACCTTACACGCTCAGGGAAAATGCTGTGAAACCGCTGTGAAACGTGCCTGAATTTCATAAAAATTCGCCTTGCCTTGTGATAAATACTACTTGCATTTACAAATCCACTACTATATGCTTGTCAACGGCTGTTGTTAACGTTGTTGTAATACTTTACAAAAGCCGCAAATGAATTAAATTTCAAAAAAAAAAAAACAGAAATTCCCAAAAAATTTTGCAAAATTGTGCAAGCCATAAGTCAAAAGTGTAAACATCAAAATGTCCATATCGAAGGAACATATATTTGCCAGCGAGGAGAAGGATCTGGACAAGCCAAAGGGTGAGTTGAGTAAAATACATATATAATATTTTTATTATTTTTATTAAATTATGCAATTCTTTTGAGTGTCAGTGTCAGCTTCAGCAAAAAATCGTATATAATCAGCAATTCAAATATGCGCTATCATAAAAAAAATGCATACAATTTTTCTACGTGCGATACTCGTAAAAAGAACAACTTCAACAATTATCTGCTGATATCACGTTTGCATATGAAAACGCTTATGAATTTTGCGGCAGCTACAAGTGGCTGCATGCTCAAAGAAAGCGCTGGATTGCTTGGCTAAACTTGTTTTCTAAACTGCTGCAGATTTGTGCGAATTCTTAAATATTTAGAACTTTCGAACTAACTTCCTAAATAGCTGACAAACAAGCTTGAAATTTTGAGAACGCTGTTTGCTTTCAAAGACTAGCACAGCTATTCGTTGCAGCTCTAGTTCAGCTTTTCTGCCGGCTGAGTTTCATTTCCAGCAAGAGTTTTTCTAAAAATATTTTTAAAATGCTTCAGAATTTTCAATAGCAGAAATCTTTGTAGAAATCTTCTGTCTGAGTTTCTTTTCAAGCAAGATTTTTTCCAAAACAATTTTTTAAATGCTTCAGAATTTTCAATAGCAGAAAGCTTAGTAGAAATCCGCTGTCTGAGTTTCATTTCAAGCCAGATTTTTTCTAAAAATATTTTTAAAATGCTTCAGAATTTTCAATAGCGGAAATCTTTGTAGAAATCTCCTGTCTGAGTTTCATTTCAAGCAAGATTTTTTCCAAAAATATTTTTAAAATGCTTCAGAATTTGCGGTAGCAGAAATCTTAGTAGAAATCCGCTGTCTGAGTTAAATTTTTGAGCATTGATTTTTATAAAAATGCTTTTAATATTAAAAATTTCGTCTTTATATTCACATTCAGATAGATTAAAATATGCTTACATTTAAGCTAAAGGTTTCTACTTTTAAGAACTATTAACTAGATTTTAGAAAAAGTAATTGAGTAGCTAAATCGTAAGTTTTGAGGCAATTTTAACTTCAAAGTGAGGTTAACTAAACTAGATTAAATGCATGCAACTTCAACGAATTTTAATAACAATTTCAATTTTGAAATTTTGTCGAACTTTACGGTGTAGAAAACTTAAAGTGTGCCTTTGTTGACATGCCATTATTTAAAAGAGAGTCGCTAAGAAACTTGTTTTACGTGAAAAAGTATAACAGAATAGCAGAAAATAAAACACTTAGACATTGCTACTAAAATGCTCTTGTTGAAGATTTCGATTTGATATCGAGGTTTCTATTATTCCCAAAAAAATTGTCGAAAAGTTAGCTGCTAACTATCAGCTGCTACTACTATTGTAGCTGGACATCTTTTTTTCAAATTATTGCGCACGTTTTTGGCCGTTCTTCGCTTGAGATTCAAAATTTGCATGCTACTACAACTACAAAGAAAATCTTTTTGGGAAGCTACTGAATTGCTTCAGCTTGAGTATTATTAAAGTTTGTGTGCATAGCAACTTAACCTAACATTGAACATCAGCCTGTTTTAGGCACTTCTGCCAGGAAACAGTCAGCATTCCTCGCTTTGAGCGCAATAACTTTTCTCACATTTGCAATAAATCAGCATGCGGAAACATCTTTTCTTTCAGTGTAAACTGCCATTTCATAACTAATTTTGTATGCAAAAAGTTTAACGACACAACTGACCCGAATTATAAATTAATTGTATGCGAAGAGCGTAAACAAGCATATACAAAAATAAAATATGCCCAAAAAAAAGTCGTTGGCGAAATTTTATTGAAATTTCCGCATATGATATGCGCTGGCAGAATTCGATCGTTGAAGCCAATTTTACTAATTAGCATAAGCCAAATAGTCTAGCTGCGCCACAAACAGGAACAAAGAAAACGTGCTCAAAAACAAGTTTAATTTAAAAAAAAAATTTAAATAAAACAGGCAGATATATTCTACGAACGATCAAATACAACAACAAAAATAAAAGCAGGCTTAAATTAGCTTAAGCAGAATTTCGCGCTGCATTCCCGGCATAACAAACAACTTCCGTTCTGACTGAAATCGCCGACGAGCTGAGGAGTTGAGCTGCTGAAAGGCCACTCGGACTGGCGGATGACTCAAAGCGCGAAGTGGCGTAGTGTAAACGACCTCAACGATTCATTTTGCAGTCGCTCGGTTCTCGATTATTCAATCAGAACTGCACTGCGGCTCAGCTGATAGACAGACGCCACTTAACCACTTGGACACTTGGATAGAGGGAGGCATGCAGATGCTATTGTTAAACGAATGCTGAATGGTGGGAAAATAATTGCGACTGCGTGGGAGTGAGAATAATTGAAAATGCGCACAGTTCGTTTGTTGGGATGCGAAGGGCGAGGGGGAGCGGGAGGAGAGAGAAACTCATCTAGGCAGCACAGCCGCTTAGTTGGAACAGATCATTCAAAATACGGTGTTCCTAATGCAAAAACAGTATTAATCTAAGTTGAAACAGCAGATAGTATAACGTATTCGCCAACATATCAGAGCTTGATTTTCGAATAATTTTGAATTTTGATTTTGTAGCTCAAACAAAAGTCTAAATGCTGAAGTACACGGCATGCCAAAACGGATTGATTCCAAATACTCATATACATTTTTTTAATACATAAGGCCATGTCGTGTACTACCGGCTTAAATCACTATAAAGAAAAAAGCGCTGCTTACAAATCTATAAGCCCTCTTTGACACATTTCAGCCTCTCACAGCTGATATAGCATTCAGTAATTGGGTTCATCTGCTTCCTCAATTCCTTACTACCCATAGCAGTTTCGATGAACAATCTACCCCTCCAAGCAGCTGCTATCGAAGCTTCGATGTGTGTGTGTGTGTGGCACATTTGCCATTATATAAGTAATCCTTTGCAATCATTCAGTTTATTAAAATATATATATAAAATGCCGTTTTTATTATTCCACCGAAATGTATAATTAGTTGTTGATATTTTCTTTTTTTTCTCTAATTAGCTTTAATTTGCCTGCGTAATGGAAAACCGGTATGCAAATCAATTCCATTTAATTGAGGCGTTACGCTTAGATAATATGGTGCGAGTTAATTAATTCAGCTGGAATATTTGATTTGCTTATAAATTAATTATAAATTCAAAGCACGCGAACAAACAACGGTATTTAGTTGACCTTTGAAATTGTGTGTGTGTCGTTTGCAAAATTTTGTTGAAAATGAATTTGACAAATTTTAAGTTCAATGTTAATTGTTTAAAATGTAATGTACAAAATTAGACGTTCTTGTTGCTCTTTTTTGTTAGCCTGCGCAATTGTATAGAGTGCAAATTTCCAAGCTTTTTATCCCTTTTTTTCAAAACTTCTCGTGTTAAATTGTTGTTGTAATTCAATTTATGCAAAAAGTGTGTAGAAATGAGTACGTCAGCTCGTAACCCGGTAACGGATTGTTCGAAGCAACTAATTACCTTCTTAACTGACATAAAAGAGCACTTTGAAATTGAAGTGAAAGGTGAATTTTCGTTCAAGTGGATTGCTGGTTTATAATGCCAGTGGAATGCCTTTTCTTGGAGCGTTAAAGCAAAGAGTTCCAGCTTATGGCGTTTACAGTTCTTGGCTGTGAGGGGCAGCCTTGAGTGGTGCAGTTTGTTGGCTTGCGGAGCTGCCGCGCCGCCGCGTGTAGCCAACTGCACTTCCTAGTGGCAACGACATGCAACGAACTCGGCGACCTTGTGCCGCTGCTCTTGAGGAAGGCCTCAACTAGCACATGCCAAAGTCGTAGTGCTGTTGGCATGCGCAATTGCGGCTTGTTCGACATAGTTTTGATTGCTAAAAAATGTATGCAAATTTTCGGTTTATTTAATATCCAAAAATTTTGCGTTTGATATTTCATTTAAGTTCGATATCATGATGAATTTGAAAGTTTTGCTCTACCCTACACCTTTGATAATAGGGTATAATAACTTTGTGCGAAAATTGTAATGCATTAAAGGAGCCATCCTAGGTATAGACATATGTAAGTATATAGAAATGATCAGAAACACTCTCTGTCTTGATTTCCGTTTGTCCGTCTGTCCCTGGTAGTAAGAAAGATAGAAGGAGTTGTCCGATTTATATAAAATTTTGTGACAGTGAACCTTAACATAGTTCAAGTTTCAATATTATCCAAATCGTTTGAAGGGGCCTTTAAGTTCCAGCACCTGCAATTTTTTTCGGTAAAATCGTTAATTTCTCATTGAAAAACCGACTAAACCAAATTATGCTCCTTACTTGTTTTTCATTTACCAAAAAAAATTCACGAATTATGGCAAAAAATAATAAATAAATTTGTTTCAACAAAAATGCTGCTAATTTTGCGCTTGACACACTTGCAAGCATCACTGCACACACACACAGTGGGTTGCAACCTGAAATATTGGAAATGATTTCATTGTCAATACTCAAAAGTGCCAATACAATTAGAAATGCATATTGCCATTTGATTTTGCATTAAAGTAAGTGCATACGAGGAATTTTGTAGTAATTGAAAAAAATTACAACAAAAAAAGCATAAAATCTCAACTGAGAGTTTACAATTTGAAACCGGTTACCGGCAAAACTGAAGCGACGCGGCAGCCAGCGTGGCAGCGTGTCAGTGGCAAAACTAGTTGCCGCTCGCGGCTTGCTCTCGGCGTATGTGTAAGTAAGTCGTGCACTCGACAAGGTCAGGCGGCAAGTGGCCTGCACGTGCCACACGCCGACAGGCAATCGCTTTAAACGAAAATGCAACTATAAATAATTTCACTTTGAGCTGCCACAAAAACACGACTGCCTGTCATATGTAAATTGACGTTTCTATTGCCGCGGCGCCTGCCACAAAACTGGCAATCAGCGAACGCAGCCAATTGCCGCCGCACTCATTTGCACGAATGCGCCGCCACATATGCCAAAGCAGCCGCCACGCCGCCACCCCGCTTGCCACGCTCACGAGCGACATTGACATTGGCAATGAAATGGCTAGCCGCAACAAGTTAGCTACGAAAGCGCAGACCGGAAATGCATGTGCATAGCATACCTTAAGGCCCTTCTACACGATGCGGGTGCGACAAGGTCGTGCAACTTGCTTGTACAATTTTACGAATGTCTGAAGTCTTGAGTCGATGATATGAGTCACTTGCTTGCAACAAGTGCTCACACACAAGAGGTGCATTTTTCCACATTGACACGTCTATCAAATTGAAAGAAATTATAGTTTCACTTTTAAAATGTCTGAAATTGCACGGTTTTACTCGACTGTAGACTACTTTAACTCGAATGTAAATACCACAATATTTGATGTTGGCAATGCTGTGCTCAATGCAAAGTATGCGACAATAGAACTCTATTCTTACAGCATATATGTATGTATTTAAATCTACAATGTTGACATCTGTTTTGTAAAGAATCCTGTCGAAAACATTAAAATAATACATCACTCAATATTATACGATTTTTAGATCGTCTAAAATAAGCGCCCATTAACGGCAGCCAGATTAGCCTAATCTACCCAACCTAATACAAAACTTGCTCTATTATTAACTTCTTACAGCTATATTCAATATTTTTGACATGTTTTCCAACAAATAAATTTATTAACGAATGAAAAAATGACAACTGACATGTCAAGCAGTTGTGACTGTAATGCCAGAATAGAGCTATTCATGAGCAGCTCCAAACAAATTACTTGCAAATTAAGTCGCGGCAATTAAGAAAAGGTTAAAAAACAACGACGATTTTTGGCGCCCACACGTGCCAACTTTTCATTTGACATGACGTTTCTGACAAAAGTCACACCACTGCCTGCACTGCAATTGGCAACGTGTAAAAGCGCCTTTATTAAGTTAACCGGGTTGCGGCAGCAGACATGCTCTAATGCCAAAAATAAATATATTTTAATGCAAAATCGGCCATCAAAAAGTCTCACATTAGCCAAAAAAATATACTATTTATAAAAAACATGCTTAATTGAAAAGTTGGCAGCTGCAAGCGAAAATGCGTGGGTGCCTCAGCCACACACACAACTTATTTTGCTCTCCTTGATTGGATAGCGCTGAGCTCTAGCTGAGGCCTTGCAATGCTTCCAAGAAGTACTTTATTTATACAATACAATTTTTTTTTAAATTTGCATCTACTTAAGTTGTCCCTCAACGTTGGCTCACTTTGACTCCAGCTGGACTTGTTGCCATGAATAATAACTCACTAACTCAACATTGAGGGCAAACAAAGCCTGTTATCTGTGTGATATATATGCAGCAAGCAAGCTGAAGCGAAAACAACAACAACAACAACAATTTAGCCAATTTCTCTAGACACACCTAAAAGAGATCTGCGAACCTGCGTCAACTGTAATTAATCACAATTCCATTTAATTGAACAGCTTTTTTAGGCGTAGCGCGTACACTACAAAAAATTTGGCAAATTAATTTGACTGAATTTTTTTTTGAAATAAATTCTTGCTTCTTTTTATATTTTGTCATACATGTATGTATGTATTTTGTTGTCTCTTTTTTGTGCATTGAGAATTTCTATGTCTACTTAAGCTTACCTTAGTTAAGCTTAATCTTGGCTAACTATTAAACTCTCGAATAGAAATATTTTTGAAACGAAGCAGCAAAACTTTTAATTACAATAAAATTTCATAGAAGCTTTAATACTATAAAAAATATAACATACCATAGGCTCAGAGCATGAATCCTGGTGTTCGCAGGCTTCCGCTTCGGGCAATTAGTTGCTTCACAGCATTAGAATTCACAATAGAAAAGTCAGTGATGAAGCTTTCTGAAAAAACCGAAATACTATACCGCGAAAAAACTATTCTAATCATAATTGTTGTTGTTGTGGTTTTAAACTTGACATCTATTTAACTTCATACAGAAATAGACTGTTGTTGCCTTTTCTATGGCTGAATAAGTGCAAGAAATTATTGTTATTTCAAGTAATGATCTGCCTATAATACAAGAATTTAAAATATTATTCGTATAGTTTATAGGGCTATAGAATGAATTTGTAGATGCCGCTAACTTGGGCTAGAAGAAAACGTGCACAAACAAGTTGTTGTGCGAAAGCTAGGCTCCTACAATACGCTGACATGGGCTGTTGTGCCCATAGTACATATATATGACTATATATATATCGACGTAGTCGAGGGGTTTGCCGCATATGACGTCAAACAAAATAAAATTGTGCGGTTCGTTGCCGGCGTTGGAAAGGCGGAATAAAAGAGATAAAAAAGAGCAAACACAAAGCGAATTAGTGGAATAATAAGAAGGTAGAGTTTTCGATATTACGTTATAAAACGTATCCAAATAAATTTATTAAATAAATGGAAATTTTATATATAAGATGGACTCCTCATATGGAGGAGATGGCAGAAAAAGATACGAAAAAATAAACTATGCCCT
Source organism: Neria commutata (assembly GCA_963457695.1). Classification (NCBI taxonomy): domain Eukaryota; kingdom Metazoa; phylum Arthropoda; class Insecta; order Diptera; family Micropezidae; genus Neria; species Neria commutata. Next base: position 37,405,533 of record OY735247.1, on the reverse strand, counting down.
CATATGGAGGAGCAGCGAAACGTTGGCTTACCTGGTTCGCTGGAGTGGTAAATCGCAAGTGTTCGAGCGCAGCTTACCGCCACCGGCTTGCAGCACTCGGGCCCAGGCGACACTTAGCAGCAAGTTGCCACCTCGCTCCAGCCGAACCGGTACAAATGGTACTAGGGCGTTTGGCCTAAACATTGCCGCCCGCCTTGCAGCACCACTGCAATATTGTTAAAGATATATAAAGAAAAGGGCAATTCAAAACTTCAAACTTATAACTAAGCATAATAACGATACAAATATTCAAAAAATTCAAAATTCGACTTACAACTAAGCATAATACGTATTAGAAATATTCAAAAAATTCAAAATTCTGTGCGCAATTATTGGTGATAGTAAAATTTAAAAAATGGCGTTTTCAAAGGGGGCAGGTGCCAGCTATAACCCAGCCGAAGATTGTGTTTTGGGCTAGCTGCCCTGTACGTCCGGGGAACATGCCGGCACGCAAGATGCGGGCATAAACATCGGCGCCCAAAATGAGCTCTATAGGCCCCGACAAATAATAACGGCGATCTGCCAGCATTAAATTTTCGAAAGCGCTCAATTGGCGCACATCCAATGACCGCGATGGGCTGACGCAGTTTAGCCCGCGCTGAATCTGAGCGTGCACGTTCAATTGGTCGCCGTTTCCGGAGACCCCACGAATCGACAGCAGGCAAGTGTCATGAGCTTCCCCACGGGAGATCATCATGCCCGAACGTGACACAACGGCGTCGGATACTACCGACATTTCTCGACAGGAGTCGATTAGGGCTCGAACAATCTGTGTTCCTCCTCGGCCCTGGATTCGAACTAATGCCGTTGGAGGCAGTGACACTAGATGCTGTGTCAAGATTGGCGGCGCGCGTTCGGCGAGTTGCAAGCGCGCGTCATATGGAGCGAGCTGCTGGCGGTTCTCCGCTGCGCGTGGGCGCGACGGTCGAGGACGAGCTCCAGCGCGAGGGAGCCCCGCTCGGCGACGCTGCTCAGCACGTGGGCGCGACGGACGCGGACGAGCTCCAGCGTGTGGCAGGTCAGTTTGGCTGCGCGCGCCGCTTCTAGTTCGTCGCGATCTGCGCGACATTCGTCTCTGGAGCGGGGGCCGGAATTGATGGGTGAGATCCCTGCTTGGTAATGGCTGTACTGCTTGGTCGTGCTGCCGTATGACCTCCTGGAGCGATAGCCGCGACGGACTCGGACGAGGTCTATCGCTGTCATCGGAGCACGTTTCGACGAGCAGCTCATCCGGGCACAATCGCCTTGGGCGCGACGGACGAGGACGAGCTCCAAGACGGTTGGCCGGTGCGCCCCGATCGTGCAGCAAGGTGTGGTGCCGCTCCTGGCACACTCGGCAGAGCAGTTCGCTATGGCAGCGGCCCTGCAGATGGTCCGGCGACAAGCAATTGGCGCAATAGCGATGAAGCAGGATCGCGCGCAGTCGGTGTTCCACATCCATGGCGCGGAACTCGTTGCAAAACCGCAGTGGGTGGCGGCCTTGGCAGAGGCGGCACGTACCGGGGGCTGCCGCTTTGTTGCGCTTGACCGAGTTAATATTATAGCTCATGATACGGTTGGACTATATAACAAAAAGAAATATAAAGAGGTTATAGGGCGGCGAGGACTAGGACGGTGGTAGAACCACGAGCTTTACAATTGGGCGGGTGATAACGCCACGATTGGTGGTTATCTCCGCGACCCTTACTCGGTTATCTGGGCCTGTATGGATTTTCGTAATCCTTCCCAGTCGCCATTCATTCGGCGGCAGATTTTCGTCGCGAATGACGACTAAATCGTTTACCTCGCAGTCTCTTTGTGGGTATTTCCACTTAAAACGCTTGTGGAGTTCGTGCAGATATTCGTTTTTCCACCGCTTGCAAAATAGCTGGTGGATGGCTTTCAATCTTTGCCAACGGTTGACTATAGAGATTGGGTCATCAAACATTTCGGGCTCCGTCTGAGCCAATAAAGGACTGCCTACGAGAAAGTGTCCTGGGGTTAAAGGGGCGACCTCATCTGGATTTTCGGACATAGGTGCCAACGGTCGAGAATTAAGGCACGCTTCGATGCGGGCCAACAATGTTGAGAACTCTTCAAATGTATATTTAATGGAAATCGCAATTTTCTTAAAGTGGGACTTAAAACTCTTAACTCCCGCCTCCCACAAACCTCCCATATGGGGAGCACCAGCGGGGATGAAGTGCCATTTAAGTTCTTGGTGTGCTGGGCTACTTAGAACGCAGTCTCTTGCTGCGCGCATAAATTCCCGAGACTCCCGTTTGAGTACCTTGGACGCTCCCACAAAATTGGTCCCATTATCGGAATAGATGTCAGTCGGACGTCCTCTTCTGCCAACGAATCTGGCGAAGGCTGCCATGAAGGCGGCAGTTGAAAGATCGCTGCTGGCCTCCAAGTGGATTGCTTTGGTCGCAAAGCACACAAAAATACAGGCATATCCCTTGGAAATAACGCAGCCTCGACCTCGAAAGCTCTTAATGTCGAATGGGCCTGCAAAGTCAACACCCGTACAGGCGAACGGTCGACTGAGTGTTGTGCGTTCAGCGGGAAGTGCTGCCATGAGCTGCGTCCGCTCTTTTTTGCGGTGGATCACGCAGATTTTACAATTGTGGATTACGGACTTAATCAAAGTTTTGGCCCGTATAATCCAGAACTGGGTTCGAATTAGTCGCAATACTAATTGATTTCCCCCGTGCAAGCTGACCTGGTGAGTGAATTGCACCAACAACTTGGCCAAGCGACAATGATTGGGAAGTAAAATCGGGTGACGTTCATCATAAGAGAGGGATGGAGACAACGCTAATCGTCCACCCACTCGCAGGACTCCGGAGGAGTCTAAAAACGGATTGAGAGTAAGCAGCGCACTTTTCTTTGCTAACGGCTGCTTCTCATGCACGTCTCGATAGTCGGAAGCAAAGTTCGCTTTCTGGCAGGCGACTATCAGCCGAGTTTTAACGTGCTCGATTTCTTTGCTTGACACCTCCGAGGACTCGAACTCGAATTTGTCCTTAAACTCGGGGTGCAGCCGATGATAAAACCGGTACACATAAGAGAGTACCCGCAAACCCCGAGCCAAATCCGAAAATCTTTCCAATTGATCTTCGTACTTTGGAAAATAAGCAAAATGTGCTCGGAGTGGCCTGGCTTCCAATGAAGTCGACCAGTCACGATCTTCTGTATCTGTAGGTAAAGGCCAGTGCGAGGGATCCTTCCCTAGCCACGAGGGCCCGTTCCACCATAGGGTGTTATCCACCAGATCTTGTGGTAAAACTCCGCGACTTCCCAGATCTGCCGGGTTGTCCTCTGAGTCGACGTGGAACCAATTTGTGGTTCCGACCTTTTCCACGACTTTTGCCACTCGGTTGGCAACAAATGTGGTCCAAGTACACGGTGGTTTTTTAAGCCAACAGAGCACGATCGTCGAATCTGTCCAATAACAGATTCGATGGGGGCTGATGGGAAGCTCCTGCAGCAACGCCTCCATCATGTCAGCCATCAGCACCGCTCCGCATAATTCCAAGCGCGGTAGCGAAACGGTCTTCACAGGCGCTACCTTGGTTTTCGAAACAAGGAGGTTAGTGCTGATTTCGGAGCATTCGTTTTCCACACGAATGTATATGGCTGCAGCGTACGCCTTCTCCGATGCGTCACAGAACGCATGTAATTCGGTCCTCCTCTCTGGAGCGAATTGAATCCATCTCGGCACTCGAATTTCCTTTATGCAGCCGTAGGAACTTAAAAACGTTTTCCATCGCTGCAAGATTGGACCACTGATTTCCTGGTCCCAGTCGATGCGTTCCAACCAGATGTCCTGCATCAGAATCTTCGCCACGACAATAATTGGGCTCAGCCATCCTGCCGGGTCGAATAGCTTGGCGATTAGCGACAAAACTTCGCGTTTTGTAAAAGATCCTTTAACCTCGATCTCTGTTGGAGAAAAATAAAAAAGGTCAGTCCTCGCATTCCAACGAATGCCTAGTGCCTTTGTAATACTGGAGTCTTCCAGCTCCAGGAAATCCTCGTTTAGCAGGTGTTCCTTGGGAAGGCCGTCGAGAATGGCTTTGCAGTTAGCGGTCCATTTTCGAAGAGGTAGCCGAGCGGAACTCAATGCCGCCGTCAGCTGATCGCGAGTTTCTAACGCTGTTTCTATATTATGGGCCCCGACTAACGCATCATCCACGTACATATTTTCCTTTAGAACCTTCGCCGCAAGGGGGTAGCTCCGTTCGACGTCTTCAGCCAACTTGTGCAACGTTCGTATGGCAAGGTACGGAGCGCAATTAACTCCAAAGGTTACTGTGTCCAGTTCTAGATCCTCGATCTGCGCATCTGGCGACTCTCGGTACAGGATCCGTTGATAAGGGGTGTGCTTCTTGTCAACCAAAATCTGGCGATACATCTTCTCGATGTCGCCGCTAAAAACGTAGCGGAATATTCTCCATCGCAATATGAGCAGAGTCAGGTCGGCTTGTAATACCGGACCTGTATGCAGCACATCGTTCAGGCTCACGCCGGTTGACGTAGGGCTTGATGCATTAAATACGACCCGAACTTTCGTCGACGTGCTTTCTGGCTTTATCACCGCATGGTGCGGGAGATAGAAATGAGGAAAACGCGAGATTTCCTCTCCGAGAACTTTGTGGGAGTGTTTCAACATTACATACTCCTGGATCACCTTGCTGTATTGAACCTTAAGCTCCGGTTTCCTAGCAAGACTTCTCTCATTCCGCAAGAATTGAGCCAAAGCACGATGTCGGGATGCGCCTAGTCTCAGCTCCGGTAAATCTCCTGATTTAAAGGGTAGCTGGACGACGTACCGGCCGTCCTCCTGACGGCGAGTCGTTTCCGTGTATAATCTCTCGCAGTACTGCTCCTCCCCCGACAAAAACCTCTGTTTTGGAATATCCTCCAGTTCCCAGAAGCGAGCTATTTGCTGATCTAAGGCGACCTCGCTGTAATGCACAGAATATTTCTGTGCTTCTGGTGCTTCTTTGCCAGGGAGTGGGCCCGTGAGTACCCATCCAAACACTGTCTCCTGGGCCAGTAGTGACCCGAGGACCCTATGCCTCACTCCGTCCAAAATGACGTTGGGATACACATCTCCTCCGATGAGGACATCGACCTGGTCACTCTGATAGAAGCGGGCATCCGCAAGCGGCAAATCTGGCAAATCCTGAAGGGACGCCGCATCTATATATTCGGAAGGTAGATTTCCGGTCAATTGTGGAAGCACCAAAGCCCTTGCTTCGATGTTCCAGTCGGACCTCGCTAGAGAACCGAGCCTTAGCGTACACATCTTGCTGCTAGTGGCGGAAATTACCTGATTTAAGCCCGAGACCTGTGCTCGAGCCTTATCAGTTGGAAGCTGGAGACGTTTCTGCAAGCGCTCCGAAATAAATGTGCCTTCCGACCCCGAATCTAGCAATGCCCTCGCCGTAAATGTACTTCCCATGTGACATATGGTCACCATGGCTGTACCGAGCAACACCCGTTGGGTGGTTGCAGCAAACCCAGAGTGGACCCGACTTGTCGAGGGCCCGAAAGGATTAGGACGAGAATTTCCTGAATTGGATGGCGGGTGAGATGCGGGGGGATTCGCCGGACATGTCCCCGAAGGACTGGAACCCTCTTCGCTAGAATCTGCTCGATGCAGCAGCGAGTGGTGTTTTCCTCTGCATGTGCTGCATGAAACGTAGCTCCTACAATCCCGTACTTCATGGGAATTAGAGAAGCAATTGATACAGAGGTGCTGCTTCCGTATGGCATCTAATCTTTGCTTCGGATTCATATCTAAGAACCGCGGACAATTACGCAATATATGTTGCTTAGAAGAGCAAAGCCTACACCCGAGATTGTTCTGGGCCTGCGATGTGTTTGCATGGTGCGCCCGAAAATTTCTTGCAGCTCCCTCGATTGGGCGCGGCTGGGACCGATTAGTGCTCGCCGGTGGGCCGCTCGATAGCGGGCCGCTGCGGATATCCGCCACGGTTTCCAGCGTTTGGAACCGGCTGGTTAAAAAGTTGTCCAGATCTCCCCACTTTGGAATCTCTGTTTTCTTCACCAAGGTTTGTTCCCACAACGCCAAGGTGGTCTCAGGTAACCGGGTCGAGCATAAGTAGGTGAATATTGCATCCCAGTTTTTCACCTCCACACCGTGCAGCTCCAAGGCTGCAATGCAGTTATTTATCTCTCGCTGCAATTTGTTGAGCCCGGCCCCGGACTCAGAGGGAACTGGCGCAAGACTGAACAAAATCTTTAGTTGGGTATTGACGAGAATCCGACGATTCTCATACCGATCAACCAGATTCTTCCATGCGGTCGTAAAACCTTCATGGGTAAGAGGGGATTTCCTCACAATCTCGTTTGCTTCCCCACGAGTCTTCTGGTTGAGGTGGAATAACTTCTCCACAGGGCTCAACCGAGAGTTATTAACGTAAATGGCCGTAAACAAGTCCCTAAAGGATGGCCATGTTGTGTAATCGCCGTAAAATAGTTGAGTATCACATGGCGGAAGATTCACATGAAAGGTGGTGGCAGCTGCTTCAGCAGGCCTTTCCGCTGCCAGCATAGTAGAGCTGGCAGGTCGGACGGATGACAGATTATGAGCGAATTCGCCCATCAAAGCTGCGCAAGTTACGTATGCAGCGTAGCAGTTTTTGTATGTGGACTTAATTGTGTCCAATCCCAGTTCTGTGCTAGTCACAGACGCAGACATCGCCGGAATGGCGGCTGCATAAGCCGTTTTTACGGATTGCCAAAGGGCGTTCAATTCCGCCTTTTGCACCTCGATAGAGAACACAGAATGCTGGTCTATCGAGTCATTGAACTCGCTTTCGAATTCGATTAGCTCTTCGGCTACGCGGTTGAACTCTTTAATTGCTGCCATTTTTTTGGACTAGCGAAAGTAAATATTCGGACAAACCAACTAATTGAACACCGCCCAATTTATGAAGCGACACTTCAGCTTCAACAGAACTTATACTAACCCCGTACCGAAAAAAGGGGTGAACTCTTTAAGTTTCGGACTCTTACACCGTTCCCGAAAATCGGTGTGAAATGATAAAATCTTTCGGAAAATAGAGCAACTTGAAAAGGAAATTCAATAATTTCCACCTTTAACAAAGTTAAATCCGAAAAAGAAAACACGAAAAAAAATCGTTGAACAAATCGAATATAAACTGCCAATGCAGCTTGGCAAAAGGCCCACGGTGCGCACAAATTATTTGCAAAAAATTATGAAACGAAATTAAAATTGCAACCGCTCGAACTGTTGCAGCAAACACTTGTGCAACGAAAGAATTGTGTTTAAATAAATTGCAAAGAACCGCTTGAAACACTTCGAAGGATTTTTAAAAATCGAACAACAATTGCACCGTGACCGTGAAATTATAGATAAAATTAAACGAAACTTTATTTGCTATTATTAGAAGTTCGCGCCGACAAATGACGAAATATATTATAATTGCCGTTCGTGTCCAACTCAATTTGAACCAAGATTTGACCAAAACGCAGGAAAAAATTTTACTTTATTGCAATTGGTAATTTCGGAAATTACGACCAAAAAGCAAATCCGCCAAACTGGGATTTAACCTTTATTTGAAGTCCACCGAACGATACCAATGTAATCTTAAAGATCGCCGAACACCGATCGAAAACTTTTCAATGTGGTTGAAAATGTCCACTAAATATGGCCAACAGCCAATCGCGTACGTGCGAAAAACTTGGATGCACAAAAAATCCCAAAAAATTCCCGATCAAATTTAGATATTTTATGATAACTTAGCCAAATAAAACCTTTTATAACACTTAAAAGTTGCTGCCAAAATTTTTCGGATATGTTCAGCAGGCTATATCTCAAAGGGAAATCGTGCACTTTTTAGACAGTCGAATAAATAAATAAGTCTTCAAATAAATAAGAGATAATGTAATTACACTCACACACCCTGCTGGTGACAACCTGGTCACCGTGGACTTTCGGACTTTTGGTTTGGTGGGTTTGCTCGTACCACTGCACTTTTCTATTTATGTTTCCTTTATTTTCACTGAAACGTAAGACAAGTAAATCGCGAAAGAAAATTTATTTAATAAAAAATTTGTTGGAACGACCAACCTGGAGCACAGAATCCGGCTCCACCGCTTTATTCTGTGTCTTGACCACTTTCTGTTATTTGTCCCACGTTGTTTGGTTGCAGCTCGCTGGTCTTCCTTCCTTCTGCTAGCTGGTTCGCACTTTTATTTTTAAATTTAGGTTGCGTGAATTGAATGCTTCTACTTTTGGCTTTAACTTTACGTTAAATTCACGTTCATTATCTTTTGTTTACTTTAATTTGCACTTTATTTCAAAAAAAATCAAGATCAAATAGACTGGACTTGTGTCCGTCTCTACTCCAAAGCAAATATGGCAGCTGTGCTCACGAAACTCAGGGTTGGTATTCTTTTTCGATTTTCGCTAATGAGCGAAATCGTGCCAATCGATCCCTGACCTACTGACCGACGGTAGGGGTGTGAGAGCGCGGCAAGTGGGAACAGTGTGCGAGCAGTGTGTGTGAGAGTGTGTGTGTGAGTTTCTTGCTCTTGCATAGGCAAGTGTGACTGGTGTGCAAGTGAGCAGTGAATGGGAATGATACGTATGAATTGGCAATGAGTGTGAGCGAAATATGTTAGGTGGCTATATATGTATGTTAGTGTGGTGCTAAATTTGAGAACGAAGTTTCGTTTCGTTCTCAAACTTCTTGTTGGACAGGGAGGTTTGCCTAAAGAGATGTGCTGTTTAGGCAGAGTACATAGAAACATATGATTCCTATGTACTTTTCTTCCAAGAGACTGCGAGGTCAACGCCCGGGACTATGTGGAAACGAAGTGCACTAATATTTTTGCAACTCGTTCCCATATGAAAACGACGGAAGGAATTCGAATTTATATGATAAGAAAAAATGCACCTTTTTTGAATTTATTTTTTAAATGGCAAATTATAAAAACACGCACTTCTATCACCAATAATTGTACGCACCTGTGACAAAGCAGCAAATTGTTGAAAGTGTTGCGCAAAAATGTTGCGATTTAAAAATTTGCTGATGGCTGAATTTCGATGCGTTTTAACGTTGTGATATGCACTTTCCGTAGTGATAGCCGGTGATATGCACTGGTTGTGGATCGTTAGAGTTGAAACTTTTTGACTTTAAAGTTGTAAGTTTGTTGCTTGTAATAAAATGGATGTCTTCACTATAAAGCTCGTTCGTACACTTTTCGATGTTGAAATTCCGCTTTCCAAAAAAGCCGAGATCCGCGGCTCGAAGGACCAAATGTCGACGTAGTCGAGGGGTTTGCCGCATATGACGTCAAACAAAATAAAATTGTGCGGTTCGTTGCCGGCGTTGGAAAGGCGGAATAAAAGAGATAAAAAAGAGCAAACACAAAGCGAATTAGTGGAATAATAAGAAGGTAGAGTTTTCGATATTACGTTATAAAACGTATCCAAATAAATTTATTAAATAAATGGAAATTTTATATATAAGATGGACTCCTCATATGGAGGAGATGGCAGAAAAAGATACGAAAAAATAAACTATGCCCTCATATGGAGGAGCAGCGAAACGTTGGCTTACCTGGTTCGCTGGAGTGGTAAATCGCAAGTGTTCGAGCGCAGCTTACCGCCACCGGCTTGCAGCACTCGGGCCCAGGCGACACTTAGCAGCAAGTTGCCACCTCGCTCCAGCCGAACCGGTACAAATGGTACTAGGGCGTTTGGCCTAAACAATATATATGTATATATATATATATATGATTATATTCTTATTCTTATTCTGCTTATAAAGTAGATTCTTCTTCTTATAAATTCATCGTAGTCAATTTTTTTACGTGTTGTTCAAAGTGTGCAAATTTTTTGGTTTTTGTTTTTAATTGAAGCCATGCTTGCCATTTCTTTCTTTAGAAACTTCGAGCAGAATTTCGATAATTCGAATACTTCTGTCTTAGTCTCGCAAGAGCTTGAGCGGTTGATTGTATCTGCACGCATATTTTGGGCATTGTGCTCCCTCCCCCCTCACCCCCTCACCCCCTCCCCTTCCTCTGCTCCACTGCTCAGGTGTTCTTCCATACAAAAACGCAACAGTCCTTTTCTCTACTATGAGTTCTTTCCTCGCCCACCGCCCACCGCCCACCGCCCACCGTTGTGCCACAATTTAACTGGCATACATTTGAAGTGCTTCTGCGACGATTTTTCACTTGCTGCACGCTCGAGCTGGCAATTAAAATGGTGCAATGATTTTCGCATCCGGCGTTTAGGCGCGCGTTCCGCACGACTGAAATTCCTCTATGAGCACATTTAGATACTTTTTGCTTGTGCTACTTTCTTTGTTTGCGAACGAACGCCAAATCGCTGTAAGCTAAATTGTTAAATTGCCACTTCACAAGCCAATTCAGATTTGAATTAGTTGCGCTTGATTTACAAGCGTCTGCTGGCTGTGCGCTCGCCAGTTGAGCACCAACAAAAATAATGCATTTAATTCAATAATAAAAATGAAAATGATCTAAATTCGTTGCGCACTTGCGAAAGTAAATGTTCAAATGTAATTTATATGCTACTAGCAATTTATAAGTGCCGTTGCCATTTTAAGACATATTGCTCAGAATCATTCTAGAAATAGTTAGAGATAGATGAAGATTAATTCAGAGATTTCATAAAAATTTAAATTTTTTTAAATTTTTATTGTAAAAATACAGTGTTGAAAGTTTTTAAGAAATTGAATTTTAAACAACTTAATATTAAATTTTATAAAATGTTTGTAATAGTTAAGATTTTTATATTCAAGCAAAATTTTTTGGAATCTAGTTTTGAAATACTGAAAAAAGTATTAAAAGAAACAAACAATTGTTTTAAAAAAAATTTTTTGAAATATAAAATGAAATGAAATTGTTTGAATCATAATTTTATCAAAGTTTTGCTTATGTATTTTTAAAGGACAACAAGAATTTTTATTGTACAGAATTCCGATAGATGAAATTTTATTTGTAAACTTTAAACAATTTCAATTCTAATAATTTTGTATGAATTATAGCTTTTTGGTAAAATTTTGATTTTTGTAAACTAACAAAAATTATTTAAATTTAGAAAATTTTAATAAAAATTTAAATTTGCCAAAATTTTAATTTAAGAAAATTATGATTTGTAACTTAAAAGTAAATGAACATATGTAAGTAAGAACAATTTGTTCAATTCAATTCTATTTGTAAATCTTGCCAATTCTTGCTGCACTGCTAGTCACTTCAGCTTGCGGTACTTCCCGTCTGATGTAGACTTGCATAGATACATAGAAAACTGCTTGTATGCGCTTGAACTGTCGAGTTGAGAGCAAATATACACTTGCATGTATGTTTGTAGTAGTTCAAGAAGCACGTCATGAAAGCGACAGCAATTAATCTACTTCTGTGAAATATTATAGCAAAAAAGAACAACAACAAAAACACACATGAGCAATATTGAATTGCAATGCTTGGTGTAAAAAATTGACTGCCTCAATTATGTAAACATTTGCACATGCTTCCGATACGCAAGCAAAAGTCAACAGTACTGCTCATCAATGCGTGTGCCGCCTTTCGAATGCAGTCGCAGCGATTTGTAGCTTATAACTGAAAATATGCTGCTAGGAATGCAGATAGAATTCTAACCAAATTCGCAATTTGCACTTTCAAATGCAATATGGAATGCATGTCGAGAAAAGGAAAGTCAATGTGCTTCATTGAGATATTTTAATATCTGTCAGTCAAATGAAAAAGACAAAAAAAGAGAAATAAAGCAAACAACTTGGCTGACAGTTATCTAGTACTTGCTATTATTCAATTGATTGATTCGTCAAGCACAACAAAAAAGTGTAGAACTTTTAACGAAATTTTTGCCAAAATAATAACACTTCAACTGTCTGCTTCTATTTTTTCAAACATCAAAAGAAACAGCGCTAAACATTGTAATAAACCTTTTGATGGCTGACATTAAAAACCAAAATTGACTAAAATGCATATAAAAAGTATTTTGCCAAAAGTTTATAGCAAACTCCAAACGATATTATATATAATATATAGTGCTTTTACTATATGTATATGTGCGTTTTATGACAGCGGCTAACGTCTTTTATTGCCTTATATTTACGTGCAACTTTAATCGAGAAATGTTCATTTAAATAAGTAGCAAATTAAATTTATGGTTTTTAAATTGCAGCAATTTGCAGCATTAAGACCATGCCCCCTGACTTGCTGCTACGTTTTTGGTTCGCTCAAGAATTAAACCGCCAAATGAGTAGACGAAATTTCACTTTTTTTTCAAAGCAATTTGAAGCGCTGCTGCGAAACAAATTGCCATTTTTCGCTAGCTATTTGTGCACTTTTTTTTAGCTTTACTTTAAAACCGCAAAGTGCTAAAACTAACAAGAAGTATTTTGCTACAAATCTTAGCAGAGAAAATTGCGCTCGATTTAGTCACTTGTGAGATAATCGCAACTCAGCGGCAGCAGCGCAACTAAGCAATTTGTCATCGTCGAGCAACAAGGAAAATCTCGTCAAATTGAAAAAAAAGTCAGTGTATATAAATTTTCTATGACTTTTTTGTATTCCAAATTGCACACGAAATCGCTGAAGTAAGCGTGCGGAAATGTATCTAAATCACGTCAGCGCACAATAAAACCAACAACAATTTAAAGCGCTCTGCTATAATCGATCTTTTTTTTTTGTTATTTTTTTGGCATGTCAGTGGCATTTCATACTAGAAGCAAGCGCTAAAAAAGTTGTTCCCATAAAATGTGTATTTTTCTTAAAAGCATTCGCCTTAATTGCTAGCAATTTCCTTTGCAATTTTTCAACTGAGCAGGACAATTAAAATAAATGAAGTGCGAAAAATAGATCATACTCAAATTGTAAAAAAAAGGTGCGAATAATTGCAAATTTTAAGTAAGTCTAACTTTTGGCCAGACAAAAAACAAATTTGCTCTTCGATGCCGTGCCATGAAATATTATCAGAAAAACTTTTTATGTATTGCAATTACAACAAAAAAAAAACGTTTGTAATTCCATTTTTTGTGCATTATCTTTCGTGCCTGATCTACGCCTTAGCCCAACCTTCTAGAATAAAATATTGTTGCCGCCAGTTTAGTTTTCCATTAGTCACTGTAATGTATGCGCCCACACAGTGATATTATGACTGGGCTTGGCAAGATCCATGCAATGTGCTACAAAAGTCGACAATAAATTCTTGAGAAATTTCGCACTTTATTAAGCTAAATTATTTCGACAAATATTTTCCAGGAACAGTCGATTTTGCTGCAATAGCAATATTTTAAGAATCAAACAATTGAACGCTTTTAGCATGTTTCATTCAGTATGGGCTCTTGGCAAAACGTAAGCAGCCCTATGCATACGTCATAGCCTGCGTATTGGTTACGCATATTGATATACATACATACATACAAGCTTGCCAATATTTTTAACGTATTTAAAACTGCTCACTTTATTCAAAATTTTCATATTTCATAAGAAATCTTAAGCCACAAAAATCGAATTCGTAAAGCGAGCTGAAAAGAAATGCATTATAATATGCTTACTTAGTAATGTCTTTAATGAAACTTGTAACAATTTTGCGACCGATTCTGGCATATATATACGCTATTCTTTTATTGCATAACTACACTGTTAATTTCTCTCAATATGAAGCTAATATTTTTCACAGTGTGCATGCATACTTTAGTCAAAAATATCTTCTAATTTTATATGAAAACTGTTAAACAGGCAGAAATTGCGCAGAGAAAATACCAGCGAAGCCGAGCTGCGTTGGTTGTTAGTTTCGCAACGTTTTGTTTTTTTCGCAACCGCCTTTTTTGCCTCTATTGGAAATTTTACAAAACTGTTTAAAAATCCATTTCATTTCCACATTTTCCTTGCCCGTCTGGTCGTTGCTACGTAATGCAGATGAAATGACGTAACGAAAAATGCGAAAATCCCAAAATTATAACGGCAAAATTTTTGCATACAAAAAAAAATGGGCAAAAAACGCGTGCAAAAAACTACGTAAGGCGGGGGATTACGTCTTCGCCGAAATGCGTCGCAAATTGCCGGGATGCGTTTCGCTGCATTCCGTAACCCTTAATCTACTACGTAGAGCAGAAAAATCCTGAAATTTTCCGGATTGCGGCGAAAATGCGATTTTTCCTTTTTCCTTACGTTAGAAAAACGCGCGATTTTAATTGAATTTTCTTGCTTGAATTTCATTTGTTGCGCACGAAAATATGCTAGGGAAATAATAAAATTCGCGCGGATTTTCTGTTTTGTTCTGTTTTGGAGTAGTTGGAATCCAACAACAAAAGCCAGTTTGAATTTAAGCTGTATAAAAAAAATGAACATCAGCGCAAACGGTTAAAAGCTTTTATTGGCTTGCAAACTTGCAAAGCACCAGAGCACATGAGCTCGTTTTGAAAGCAGCTTTTTCAGAATTGCATACGACAGTTAACCCACTCTTGCCGAATGTGACTGAAAGCGCTCTGGTTGGAATTTTGTTTAAAGATTTCAAAACGATTTTAGCAAACTAACTGAAATGCAATAGATATAGTAGGCAAGACAGTTTAGTTGGTAGTTATGCCATTATGTGCTTTTAGGTTAGGTAAGATCAAGCTGGCTGCCTAAAGAGACCACGCATAGACCCTGTTGGATCCTTACCGATGCCTGTTAGAGTTCCGTTTAGGAATGATCAAAGTAAAGTTGTGTCAGAATTTGAATGTGTTTCACAGATTTCCAAAGAGGCCTGATACACAGTTTTGAGATCTGTTCGAGATCTGTTCGAGCTCTGACCATGCCCCCAAAAGACAGGCACTCCTAAACAAGTGAGACGAGTTCTAGCTTCTTGTAGCTTCTCTTACATTCTGATGGCAGCTTGTTGTGCTGGCAAAGCTTCAACTTTGAGAATGCAGCTTTTTAGCTGACATTCTATTTCCTTCCCAGCATTCTTTTCCGCTGCTTCTGTAGAGCTCAAACTTCGCCTTAATTTGTGTCACCTGTGCCTGTTGATATTGCCATGATGAGCTCATGTGTGCACTCAGGCACGAGTGTTCGCCCTGTTTGCTCTACATTTGTCTCTAATTTGAATATGAAATGTATTTCAGTCGGAATTGTTTCATATTCACGCTTTTATTTATGGCTTGTCACATTTTTCCCATTAAGTGTTTACACAGCACTTATTATGTAAGACATTTCGCTATTATTTGTGGCCATAACAAGAATTTTCATAAAGAATGGCTTCTGCTTGTCGGCTATTTTATTTTGATGATCGAAAATGTTTTTGAAAAAGTATTAATAGCAAAACAAAATAAATTTCTTAATTTGCTCCATACAGTTTAAACGATTTCTAAAAGCGCAAATTTAATATAATTTAAACGAAATATGTACACTCAAGGAAAATATTTGACAGCCTGAATTAATTGACAGTATTGTTTGTAAGTGCTTAAAATCAGCTGCCAAATTAACAAATGAGCAAATTCGTATGTGATTTGGCAAAATGCTTAAGAAGCTCAAGCAAGCAACTGCTTTGAGATACCAGAGCTGCGATTTTGTTGGTACGTGCAAATTTTGAATGCACGGGCAACAAGTTACAATAAAAATAAGGTCATTGATCAAAATCAGCAGACAAAATTGAAAAGTCTTGATGGATTATGCCGGAAACATTTTGAGAAATCGGCTTACGTGCGCAACGTATACAATTCTGTGGTCAAAAGCAATAACGACTTAAGTCGACTTAAGACGAAATTGAGTTGACGTTACCACTGTATTCCTGACGTTGATGCGCATATTTTGTTCAAACCCCGGTATCTGTACCCATCTCAGAAAAAAAGTTATTTAAAAAAAACACATGCACTTATGTACATGGGCTTATATGTGCATTTCAAATTTCGAATTGCATTTTCTCGAAACAGTTGTTTTCGACTTAAGTCGTTATTGCATATGACCACAGAATTTATAAGCGTTGCATTTGAAATAAAACGTACATACTTCTTATAGAAGATAACGTCAGCGTTATGTTCATTCATTTAAATCAGAATGCAACTCAGCTCAAAATTGGCAAGCGATTTTAAATTCCTTTAATACATTATATTTTGGTGGGGAGGAGGGAGCTTTTGGATTGGGCTTTCTTTACGTAAGCAAAGTTCTTGCAAAATCATTTTCAATGCATTACAAAATAAAACGAACTAAATAAAAATAGAAACGTTTGAAAAGGGAATTCAGCTAATTTCGGCAAATTTTGAAAGTTTCAATTCGAACGATTTTAGACCTTGGCAGTGCTTGTAGAACCTTCACGTTGCGCATTGCATTGCAAAAATAACAATCTAAATATAAGTAACAATAAAAACGAGAAGGAAACGCTCATTTATAAAAATCAAAAATTCAATTGTTAAATGAATCGAATCAAAGCGTGTATATGATCAATTTGGTGCGATACAGTCAACGGACGTCAAGCGGGACGTATGGATGATCAAGCAGATTCAGCAAAATAAAGCACGCAGTCATGAGCGGCTGTCGCACATGCACTCCAACACACACACACACATACATACAAACAACACTTCTTTTCCGCTCACACGCCCGCCGCGTTCACAAGATCCGACAGCCGGCATAATTCCAAGTCGCGCGACATACGGATTGCTTGAAGCTCAACAACAAATTTTAAGGCTTCTTCGAAAAATACAACAACAACAGCAAGCCCGGCTAAAATTAAGTATCACCAAACGATCTAATGGCGTGCAAAAGTTGCGTGTCTCGGTCGCAGCCGAGCGGTAGGCTGGCAAGGAGGCAGGGAGGCGTACACAAAGCACTAACAACTAACAACAACAAACTTCCTCAGCACATCAGCACCAGTGTTGCCAGAGACCTAGCTCGAAAAATCCCATTCACTTATGCAAAACGCCCTCTTTATCCCACTTAAAAAATCAAAAATCCCGGAAAAAAATCCCATTCACAAATATTAATTAAAAAACGTGTTTTTCAATAACAATTCATAAATACGTATACATATATTTTTTTAAACAAATATAAAGAACAAAAAAATTGTTGCTTAAAGCACAACGCTGAATTCGGTGCTAATAATAAAATATTTAGTTACAGTAGTAACTCGATTCTTGCAGATACTCCGTACTTCCCCACCTCGATACTTGTGGTACAACATTTTTTTTTCATTACGTACTCAGTACTTGCGAAGTTAAAAAATTTTGACCTCAATACATTGCAACATTTTTTGTTTTGTCTTTGAATAAAATTCGGGGAACTACCGCAAATGTATCAGTTTCGAGCTCAAAATATTTGGAGAAGTACCCAAACCGTCATATGCTGACGAAATCTCTGTTCTTATTTAACTTTTGCATGGAAGCAGTGCAGTACTGAACAAGCAAGTGTGCACAAAATAAACCAAAATCCTAAATTTCTTTAGTGTCACTTAAAATTTATCATTATACAAGTGTATTGAATTAAAATATAAAATGTAACAAACTTAGATTCTTTACAGTGAAAGTAACCCCTTTTAATTTACAAATATGGGACAAAAATGACTTGGTACTTGCGACAATCTCGAAACTTGCACCGAGCCTGGTTTTCATTACGTGCAAGAATCGAGTTCCTACTGTATAAATAAATAAACAAAAGAAGTATAAAAGATAGGTATCGGCTCAAAAATCCCATTTTTAGACTCAAAATCCCGCGCGCCCTTTAAAGGTACAAAAATCCCGAAATATGGGCGAAATCCCTGGTTCTGGCAACACTGATCAGCACAGAACACTTCATTCATTGTGCTTGAATTTCGAAATGCGCGGCCATTCTATTCACACAATTCCGCCATGAGTCAGTGTAACAAGTGGCGAAGCGGGCACGGCCGGCGATTGCTGCAAGAGAGCGAGCACGAGTGTGCAGAGAGAGGAAGTTCATTTTTGTTATTCTATTAAAAAAGTGAATATCAGCCGAGAAACACGTGAGCAACGCCACATAAAAGCCGGCGAACACGCCAACACAGGCGACAGCCGACGGCGATGAGCGAATGCCCGAAGAATGTCATGGAATGGAAATCAAAATAGCACAACAACAAGCAGACGAAAATAAAACAACAAATATGTACACTCATTTATAAAATAGAGTGGGCAGAGCATATGAGGGCTGTCTCTTCAGTGCGGTATCTTCTTAGAGGATATCTTCCTGATTTCATTGCGAAATTCAAAAAATTCCTGAATTTTTCATTTTCTTAACAAAAAAGTAGTTTAACTTTAACAGAAGCTTGAAATGGTGGCGCAGCAACAAGCCTGATTCAGAGTGGGCTAAAATTAGTAGGCCAGAAAGTTGCCTGCTCTTGTACCTGCCTTATGCAAAACATTAAATGCACTTTTAGAGCATTTCGCTAGAACTAAATGTGCATTTATCTCTAGCTAAATGTGCATTTAAGGCTCAGCTGGCACACAGCTTTACGCTCATTTGCAATATAGCGTCGTAAATGGACATCAAAGTTTTCAAAAACATTTTTGATTTCAATTTCTTTTCTTTCGCTTTTAAACAAAATATTTCAATTCCAATGTTGGCATAACAGAAATTTCTCTTTATTTTTCGAAGCATTTCAGACTCTTTTCAGATACTTGCTTTTAATTTCATTGCATAAATCCAGCACACTTTGAATTCGATTTTTATTCAGTCACTAAGAAAGCTCAGCAAAATAATATAATTAATTTTAGTTCGCTCAGAATAACGAATCTAAATTAATTTCTGAATTAACTTCACATTATGCATTTTTAGAAATTTCAAATATATTTAGTTAGTTAGTTTATTAATCTATATTGTCAGTTTCCCTTCAGTCTCTTTCAGAACCAAAGCATAGTTGACGTTTAATTTTTATAAAACAATCTTTGGACCCCTTACTGCCATAGAAAAGACAACAACAGTCTATTTTTGTATGAAACTAGCGCCTAATTTTATTCGATTCCATTTTTTATATCTGTTCAAATTTCATATTCACTTTAGACAAATTAGACGTGTTGTTATGTCGCCACTGATTCCCATGCGGGTTCCAGCCAGTGCATTTTTGGGCACTTTCTAGTAGAATATCATCAATTAATCATAGAAGGTGTGGCGACGCATATGCATACTATACTTTTAGATTAGATATACTTACTTACAATCAGTCACACTCTAGTTTGGATCACTGTTTCATAAAAATTTTGCCAATCATGCCACGTGAATTGAGTGTAGCGCACGAGCAGAATCAGAGGCACATCGGAGCGTAAGTCACATATGCACGGCGGCGATACTTTCCAACAGGCGTCGTTGTTATATCAGCATGACTTTGTGTTTTTTTTTCAAAGAAATTAGATTCTGCCATAGCACAGACATTAACCAAAACAACACATTATAACATTGTGGATTTATAAGGTGTTTCACAAGACGAGACACACATTGCAACTAACTCTTCCCAGGAATGTTTGAATTTATGGTTTTTTGTTGTTGTTTGATTTTAGTCATACTGTGATAATAGTTATAATAAAAAGTACACACGGTGGCTTTAAGCAAATTTAAACAAATAAGTTGCGTATTTTTAAAGAGTGCATCAGATGGTAGAAAATTGTCGTCATATCTTTTAAAATTCTGTTAATTTTATTCGAACGTTTTGAAGGCAATTCGCTTTGAATTTAATACGAAACAGTAAACAATTATTTTCAAAGAAAAATGTTCTCTTTTTGGAATTCTATGCAGAATAATTTTAAAGGACTGTAAAGGAACTTTTAATATTATTCGAAAAATTCCAAAGAGGAAATTATGCCATGAAATGGTTCCTTCCTTCATTGCTCTGCCATTGCTATCATAAAAATACGGCTGCTTTTTCTTACTACTTTTTTGCATATTTTGAACATATCGGCCTTTAAGTAATTTTGTTAAAATCTGCATAGGCACCTTGTATAGCTCTCGTGCACGTAAGCTGTCCAGAGGCCCCAGGCTCCCGTGCATGACTTCATCGGTTTATTTTGCGTTTTCTCTTTCTCTTATTTGCCTTCCATTTTTTTAAATCGTTTTTATTTGCGTGTATTTAAACATAAAGCCGTCTATTTTTTGTGAATTGCTGTAAACGCTTGCAAGAGTCACGAGACGGCTCGCTCGACTTTTGGTGCGCCTCTCTTGCCACACACGCGCTCGTTGCTCGCCAGTCGAAAGTACACCGGGACACGGGGACACGGGGCGAGCAATTTGAGGCTAACCAGAGCGTTTAGTATTTTTGGTTTCTGGCTGTTTTTGGCTGTTTGAAAGCTTTTCAGAAAGACCGGTCAATTTTTTGTGGCATCGCCTTTGCAAGGCATTCGAAAGCAGTGACTGTAAAAACAGACGTCGAAATAAATTTGCATGATTATTAGCGATACGCCAAAGGAACACGGACACACAAACACAAATACATATATACACACACACTGACAGACACACGGAGGAACAATATGAAGCATTTGGCAGCGTGCAGGTAATTTGTACTTGGCACGGCAGCGACAGATAACAGCGACACTGAAGAGCAGAAGCAAGAGCAAGCAATTGTATAAGTCATCATGAGACTGGCTCCACTGACTGTTTCGGTCACTTGACGGCTGCATGATTGCTCGGCTCGCTTTGTTGTAATGCAGCTGTAATTGCTTGACTGCATTCAGTTCTTTTGCCATTAACTACGTTGGCGATCGCTTACAGTTTTCCATTCAGGCAGCTGAGTTACGGCAATGAAATGCTAGAAAAAAGTCGACGGAGCGTATACATGACATTCTCAATTACATTATACTATATTCTAAGGGCCAGTTTCACAGTGGATATTTAAACTCTGATTGCAGTTTAAATGGGAAATTTTAGTTTCACAGTTGGAAGTTAAATACGATTTAAATAGCCGATTGTGGATATGTCTTTAAGTACGGCACAGAGTTGCAATCGAAAACAAATAAACAGTTGATTTATAAGAGATCAAATTAAACATAAAACTGCATGGTATAGCACATATAAATGACTCCGTAGTATCATAAATAATATAAACTGTGCATTCTTTGCACAATATCCAATAATTCACTTCTTTCGGCTGACGAAAAATTTTTAGTTCGCGCTGCCTCCATAATTGAACAATCGAACATATGTTTTTGGCAAGTTGTGCCAACCTTCAAATGTCAAATGTTCCGTATTTAAATAAATGCACTGTGAAACTCAAGGAAAGTTAAACTAGATTTAAACTCAATTTGCAAATTAGATTTAAATAGCCACTGTGAAACCCGCCCTAATTGTCGTTAAGTGTTGCAGCTAGACGCTAATGGGCGTCGCTATTTCACAATAAGCTCCTACATTCATTGCTTCTGATTAGTGAAACACTTTGGAAAAATCTGCCATAAGTCTGTAATACACACTTGCAAGGCAATTGTCGACTATTCGTTGGCATAGTAAAATTCAAATCAACTTAGATGTTGAAAAATCAAGCAATAATTTAGCCAAAATGCAATTATTTATATAAAAAAATTTTTAATTTTCATACAATATTACATAATATTTAAAATGAAATAATTCGTATGCAAAATGTGCCTGCATGGTAGGTACTTTTTTTACCGAACAAAAATAGATTCACTTAATTTTGGGCAGCCTGTACTTTATGTGCTAGTCTATTTCAAATTATTTGCATAGCAATGAGAGCAGCGTACATAAGAAAAGTTGACTTGAGGGATTTCTTTCAGCAAAATAAATTTCTTTATTAAGCAAAAATGCATGCTATCAATCAATCAATCAATCAATGAATCATTAGTTGGCATTTTCTGATTTTCTTCTATGCATTAGTTTGTTGTTGAAATTTTTACCAATACATTCTTGGCAGGAATAAAGGGTCAGAATGTTGAAATCTCGAGAGAAATTTTAGAATTTGCCAGCAGACCAAAGTTACTTTGTCCCGTCAGACTGAGCATACTTTAAAAAAAATTTAATTTTATAGAAAGAAGAAGATGAAAAAGTAGTGATTTCTGCTTGAATTAATCAGCGCTTGAGCCCAGAGAATTCAAAGCTGCGCTGTTATGTTCGTGAAGACATGCCTGCTGCCACATTTTACTCTCTCCCCCTTTCCCCATTTTCGTGCTTCCGCAACAGTCGAACACACCCAGCCAGCAAAGGGTCTGAAGGGCATTTGATAGGATAGAGAAATTCGCAAAAGTTTTATTTTAGAAAACTGATGCGATGCATTGCGTAATTTCGCTATTGCGGCAGCAAGAAAAGGCAATTAACACGAATTGAAAAACTGATCACAGCAAAATACAATTACCAAAATGCTGAGCAAAAGCAGAAAATGCGCACAAAAGGGAAAAGTGTAAAAATTGCATATAAAAAAAATTGGAAATAGGCAATATTAATTCGTGGTGCGAGCGAAGGGGAAATGAATGCATTTGCCGGCATATTGACATTGAGCGTGAGCCATGAGCTTGGAGCAACAGCAACAAAGCGCGAGTGAGAGAGAGAGAGAGAGTGAGAGCGAGAGAGAGAGAAAACGGCTAATGCGCATGCGCGGTGAGCTGCCATTTGAGCGTTCGGCCCAACTGCAGCTTAATTAATTTGTTGCTATTAAATGAGCCTCCGCCAGCACCCCGGCGCGATCGCACGACGCCCACCACTCGAGGCATACTGCAAATGCCAAAAATAATTAAATAAATCACAGAGAGTGTAGAAATGTAGAAATGAAGAATATCGGCGCGAGCAAGAGGAGCTGCAGCGGGAGAGGGGGCCGCGCGCCAGTAGCAGTTGCGAATGCGATAAAAGTTGCCAGCGGCGCACGGATCAGCGTCAGTTGAGCAAAGGAACGTGCGCCAAAAAGATACGCCAACGGAACGGAACGTGCAACAAAAAGAAATAATTTTGTTTAAAAAACCAAATAAAAATTTTGAAATTGAAAAATCGAACAAACAAGCGCGCAAAATAAGTCGAAAATTATATAAAAATAAAGGCAAACTGCGTCAGACTAATACAGCTACAAGCTCACACACACAGACACACTTACACTCGCACACATAAAGTGAAATAAAGCAAAGCCAAGCGGCAAAAAAGTGACCGAAAGCGTAGCAGAACACTGAACAACAACAACAAACGGCAGCGGCAGCGGCCGCAGCCAAGGCCCCGCTTCAGCGCCCCCCGCGCAACCAAGCACGTGTTCGTGCTGCTGTCTGTGTCGGGCGCGCCTGTACCGCAGTCGCAGCCATCGCAGTATCTCACGTCGTATTCAGCGTGTGGGTTTTCTTCATTTGCAAATTTCATAGAACGGCTTCAGTTGCGCTGTTACCAGCGAACGAACGCGTCTAGTCAACCCCACGGAGTCGTAACAGCTGCCAAAAGCTTCAGTCAGCAACGCAACGACCGCCAGACGATCAGACGCATACAAAACGCGTGAACGCGCTAAAAGCTGCCAAAAGCAAGAGTGCGCTTTTCAGTGAAATAAATAACAAATAAATTCACAAAATTCGCGTGTACACGTTAAAAGCCATTAAATCGCTTGCAATTAACAACAACACAAAGAAATCTATAAAATTGAAAAAATAAACGCTAAAACTCGCTCGAAAATTTAGACAAAATCGCTAACTAAAGCTCAGCCGCACCCCTGCCGTAAAATGTTTGCGCAACGTTGCAGATAGAACATGAAATGGTTTAAGCGCGTGCGTAAAAAGTGTTAGCTTTTTATAAAAAAAAAAAAATTTTTAAATTACAACAATACTGTGCTCCACTCAAAACCAGCTGTCAGTAAGTGCAACGTTGCATTTCAATTCATTGCAACGCATGCAAAAAGAGCAAACAAGCCCAACAAAAATTCGAAAATATTTGACAACAAATTAATTTAAAAAAAAAGAGAAAAGAGCGCGCAAAAAAATGGCCGTCAGTCGTAATAATGCAAAACGTCAACGCGACGGACACGTCCTTGTCTGGGATCAGACCACTTTTAATGATATATTCGAGGAAGGCAAGCCCGAAAGTACGTTGCGAAATTGTTCAAGCATACTTTCACACACACACCACAGACACACACACACACACATGCTCATGCATAAGCATATAGTTATAAAATTTTAGTTAATTAAGCAGCGTCTTTGCCATATACTCGTAAATCTGAATTTTACGACTTTGCTGCGGCGTTACTGTACTTTGGCTGCGCTGAGTTGAGAGCTTGGAAACCTGCTGAGCTGCGTTGGATAGCATGACTGCGCGAATTTTGAGCTTTGCACGTGCGCTTGTAGCTGAGTTGAGATACAAGCGTTGACATCGCGTGAGCTCGCCGGCTTCACAAATTTGCATAACTTGCGCAGCGTCTTGAGCTCAACGCGTGGCGTATGCGTAACATTTATGCAAATATGCAATTTCCTATGTTCAAATTGCAAGGCATGGCAAATTTGCTTTGCATGTCGAAAACTAGTTTGTTGGCCTCTGCTGAAATTTGCATATTTAAACCGTGCTCGCCATTAAATTAAAAGCAGCTGTGCAGTTGAAGCTTGCTTGAAGTTTCTGCTCAGCAATTTTTACTAGCTGCCAATTTTCGCCAATTGAAATTATACAAAACCACTTTACAAATTATGCACTAAAGTTGTGAAGATGACGTTTGAAATTTTTGCTAATTTTGTGTGGTCGATTTTAATGACTTAAAAGCTCAAAATTCAAAAGCAAGTTAAATTAACTAAAAGTCAACAGCTGCCGCTCAGCAATGCCAAAATATGCTAAAAATAAAAAAAAAGTACATATTCTATTACTTTGCGCTTAATTTAAATAACAAAGAAGCAGCAGCAGCGGGTAGAAATTTTTAAAAAAATGTTGCAAAAAATTTTATTTAAACTTTTTCAAATGAAATGTAACTAGCAAATAATAAAGTGAAGTGAAATTTAGCATATAATTTTAGTAAAGTCAGCAGCTACTGTAAAGCAAACAATTTAAAATTTAGTTCATATTTCAAAATTTAATTAATGTCACTAATTAAGCTACTTAATGAAGCACAAATTTCATAGTTTGCTATTCAAATGCAAATAAATTGTCACCAATAACACTTATAATAGAGTTTGATCAATATCATTATCAATTTTGTATATATCCCCCTCTTCCCTCTTCCAATACAAATTAGTTTATTTTTGGTAATATTTGAGTTGTATTCCCATTCATAATTTGGCCTTTTACAGACAAAGCGTAGGCCAGTCAATTAAGCATATGCGCAAAATTAAATAAATTTTCCTAAATTTTGCGCACACAACTTCTTGCTTCTGCGCTGTGCTCCATTCGTAATAGCTCAGAAATAGTACATGATATGTTGACTAAATGCTAACAGCGAGTTAATTAAATTGCTGCTTATCGCAAAAATTAAAGGCAACAAGCGGCAGCAGCCAGTAACAATTAAACGAACATGAATGCTATCGCCATGCCATGATGTACCTTCCAATAAAAGCTGCTAAAATGAGTTAAATAATTCGAAAGTATGTACTTTGTCACGGATGACTTGGCAAGTTTGCACAACTTCAATAAGGAAATGTTTGAGGAATGTGCATTCTAAAATTGTGAAAAAGATAGTCAAATTGAAAAGTAAATAGCTGGTGTATCAAATTGACGTCAAAAGGGGAAATGTTTAATATAAAGAGTTGAGCCAATGGACTGAGAGTTAGAGAGCTACATCGAAGAGTGATAGAAGGGCAGATAGACGGTTTTATGTACAGATCGAAAGAAGAGCACACACTGAGAACAGACATATACAAGTTCATAATATATGTTAATGGATAGCATCGCGAATAGTCGGACAGACAGACAGACAGACAGACAGATACTCGGTAAGACGAATAGAACCTCACTAAGATGGATGGACTCTGACAAAGATGGAATGTTGCTCGATGATGATAGACTGACGAAAATGATGAATATACATAGCTTCAGAAGGGCAGATAGAGGCAAAGCCTAAGACAAGCAGACATACAGACAAACAGACCAAGAGACGTATAGAAAGCCAGAGAAGACGAACCGTCAATCTGATAAACAGAGAAACGCACACACAGTCAAATATGTACACAATTTCTACGCTTATCAGCCACAATCACGAGTCCCGGCATTCCAGACAGATAACAACTACAATCTAGACTCAAACAAGAACGTGTCGAATTGCACGCGAAACGTGAAAAAGTGCAAATCAAACACTTTTTAATGTGTATAATTAAAATGAAAATTTCACATTTTATTAACGATCCAGAGCAAATTTGTTTTTGCAATTCACTGCGCATTTTTAGCAACGCATTCGCAAATCGAACAAATTCAATTGAAGTCGGCCACTGTTTTTCACTGTGCTCACATCTGCCTGCATCTTTCTCTTCTGCCCTTTCGTCAAGGCATTCCGTTCGTTTATTTATTTTAGTGCTTGGGCAATTCAAAGCTTTGACGCTGTCAAGTTTTCTTGCTTGTGTCAGCATTTCTTGAGTGCCTCTCTTTTTTCGGCCGTTTCGCTGAAATGCAGCGACTGCATTCATCAAAAAGTTTGTAGCTAAACAAATAAATTTTGCGACAAAATTTGTTTAAGAGCAAATAAAATAATAAAAAAAATTGCTTCGTTTTTATTGCAAGCAATTTGGCAATCAATTGCTCAAACAAATAAAAAAAAGTTTCACATTTCAAGAAATTGACTTTTGAAAGAGTAGAGCTGCCACAAATTGCTTCAACAAAACCGATTTGCCAAGCATTCACTTTCACGTTGCAGTAACGTGAACGTGAGCAGGTCACGAAATTCCAAATGCTTGGACTTGCTTATCAATGGACCGTTTAATTTTATTTCACTTTTGTGACGAAAGTGTTTACTCAAAATGCGACTGACAGCAATACACCTTAAATCACTCGACCTAAGATGGCTTCTATACTTAGTTGCAATATCAAAAGCTAATACAAACACTCAGTATATTTTTGCAACTTTTGAGAATTCACCAAATTTTTCAATAATTAAAAATTGTATGCCAGATTTGAGCATGCAAGCATTCTATATATGTATAATATATTAAGCTGATGAACTTGTGAACAACTTCAATTGATCTTTAAATTAGTAAGCTAAGATTGCTAACAATTGCATATAGAATTCAATATACATAGTACATACTAAACTCAACTACCCAAAAAGCTCATCCACTTTTCAGCTGACAATGAGCCGTGTAGATATGAGCCAGCAATTGCTCATAAGATGAATAATACAATCCACTATGAATAATTCTTGAAAAGTGATGCTACTACTTAAATAGTACTTGCAATCTGCAATCTGTAATGCTCTCATGAGAAGAAATAACGTAATGTCATAATGCTGACATACCTACTCCTAAAATTAGAAACCTCACAATCAAGCCAGTATCACGTTTTCCAAGAGCACTTAATATGCCGCTAGCTATGCATTTGCATAAGCGCAATTATTGCCCGAGAGCGCGGTGAATGCGGCATCAAGTTTAATTTGCCATACTCGCTCGCTCACCCGCTTCCCTCCACACTACTTCACTGCTGTTAGCATGACAAATAACAAATGGTAAACAAATGATAACAGTAAAGAATGGCCAGCGACAATATTGAAGCGAAAAGAAGCGAAACACAGCGAAGAAGTGGTGGGAAGCGGTGTGGAGTGGTAAGCCGAAAAGAATTAGGCACACTACAAATACAATGGCAGATAACATTTCTAAGAACTTCTGACAAAACACGAACTCACAAGCACGTGAATTGTGTGCGGTTTTTCGTTTTGCGCTTCGCTCGGCAGCGCTACTCGGACTCCCCTCATCTTCTTTGCCCAACAGCAGTCGCCACCGGTCTAATCTGCGTTTGAGTGCCAGGGACAACTTCGCTTGCCTTTAGTCACCAATGGCAATTAGGTTTTTTTTTCTTTTTATACCCTACACCCGTTGTTAGAGGCTATATTAACTTTGTGCGAAAATTGTAGGGGCTGAAAGGAGCCGACTATGGAATAGTAATGGATATGAGTATATAGAAATGATCAGAAATACTTGCTGTCTTGATTTCCGGTTGTCCATCTGTCTGTCTGTCTGTATGTATGTATGCCTGTTTGTTCGTGGCTGTAAGAGAGGAAGAACCAGTTGTTCGATTTGAACAAAATTTTGGTATAAAGTGACATTAAACCTCAACTTAGTTGAAGATCCGAGATCAACCAAATCGGTTGAGGCACACGCTCACATAAACCGTTCACATAAACATATGTACATACATACCTCGGTATTTAAATGGCTCTCAGGTATATAATTTTGCATTTAAGCGAATGAAATTTGCTATCTCAAGTTCAGATATCAGCCTTACATTTCATACAACAAAGAAAGCGTGGTCCGCCCACTATATGAGCGGCAAACAGGTTACTTTATAGCTGTAGCGATTACTTTTTATTTGTTCAAAAATGGGCGTGGTCCGCGGTTAATATTTGACATACATAAGCATATAATCATATGAGGAGTTGCTTTTAAATTTTCCCAAAATACTTATACACTATATTGATGGTTGATTGTATAGGTTTATAATAAAATTACTATTCATGGTTCATTTTAATAACCGACTGTAGTCGGTTCTATGACAGGGCATTGTGCTGTCGAGCTAACCCGACTGATACTGCCGTACTTTATTTCTGATATTTAGTCGACGGCAACAATATCTAATTGCGCCAAAACGCACACACATGCACACACACATACCTATTTATAGTACATATAGTCTAGTCGCAAAGGCACATATCAATCAATTATCATCATTTATGAGCGCAGTTATAAGCAGATAACTGGGAATTTTTTCCTTTTCCGAAACTTTGTTTGTTTTGTAATGAATTAATTCGCTCTTGGAATTTTAACGTATGTACGCAACCACAATGCGGCGCTGAAAGCTTTTGGCTATCGACACCAACATTAATCAACTTCCCCGAATAGATCGTCCTCTGTTTATTTCATAATTATGCGCAAGTATGGGTGTGCAAATCCGCTGCGTGGGCGCTGAGCAAAGATGCAAAGTTCAGTTGAAAACAGCTAATTTCTGTATGTGGAAAAATATACTTGGCCATAAGCAATATAATTGAAAGAAAATGAAAATAAAAATTCAAATAAATGTACGAGTTAATTTACGTCAAACAGAATAGGCATGTTCCGAATATTAAAAATCCATAGACGAATGTTAGAAATAGACGAGCTTTCGATGAAACCAATAAAAAATCCTTAATTTTGGTCAACTTCGATTTTAGTTCAGCTAACTCGTTGAAAGAATACTGCACTAAGTGCAATCTTCTAAGTCTGTTATAGGCTATGAAGTTGTCTCTTCTTCTTCCTCATTGTAACAACTTCCACAAAAGTCGTTGATCTGGAACTGATTCTAGATCAGATCGCTAGCTCGTTCAAGTGCAAGTATCTACGTCTGCTTTAGGCTGCAGAAATTGAAGCTTTGTTTGTACGAAAGTCGTTTGCGGCTAGGCCAACTCCCACCCCCCAACCTCTCCCCCACTCCAGCAATAGATGCGCAAATCGTTAAATGCAGTCATCATGCAGCTACTCAGGTTCCTTTCATCATATTGATTCAATTCTAATAATTCACTTAATTAATATTTCGGAACAGAATTTTAATCTTATTTTAATCAATTGGAAGGCCTTCTGCTCCCTTTTATAAATAAATAATATTGATTATCTACGACCTATATCTGCTATCTGCATGGTAAACTGTAAATATTGATTAATGCAAGCCAGCAAATTCTGATTGCCGATTGTAAACAATTTCCATTGCTTTAAAGTATTTTTTTTTTGCCAAAAAGTACTTTCTTTTTAATTTTTTTTGCATGAGCAGAGCTGCAAAAATTCGTCAAATCGCAAACACACACACAATCAAGCAAAAGCACTTAATTTTGTGCAAAATGGATTGCGTTCCATTGAAAACATTTCGATTCGAGCATGCAGCTATATTTAGACTATATTTTTTTTCAAATATATTTGCCAAATTTGCTAATTTTTTCTGCTTGCTCGTCTTTTTGCAGGATGCTGTGCCACACGCTACTTTGTCACATTCATGCTCTTTCTGGGCATGGCCAACGCGTATATAATGCGCACCAACATGTCGGTGGCCATTGTGGCCATGGTCAATCACACGGCCATCAGCGATGGCCATGAAGAGCTTGTGGACGATGAGTGCCCGGACCAAAATCTCACCGATGTGGTAAGTTTGCCAGACCGCTTTGGGATTTGCCTTGTTATGGAATTAATATTTCCCCATCACTACTTTCAAAGGACAATGGCGAGGACGGTGAATTCGTTTGGAGCTCCGCTGTGCAGGGCTACATATTGTCGTCTTTCTTCTATGGCTACGTCATAACTCAGGTACCACTTGGAAGCCGCTTCGCTTGTGTGTCGAATGACTCTTACATGTCTCGGTTTGTAATTTTTTTAGATTCCATTTGGTATTTTGGCCAAGAAATACGGTGCCATGCGCTTCCTAGGCTGGGGCATGCTGGTGAACTCGGTGTTTGCCTTTCTGGTGCCCGTGGCCGCTCGCGAGGGTGGTATTTTCGGCCTGTGCGCAGTGCGCTTCATACAGGGTCTCGGCGAGGGCCCCATAGTGCCCTGCACGCATGCGATGCTCGCCAAGTGGATACCGCCCAATGAGCGTTCGCGCATGGGCGCGGCGGTCTATGCGGGCGCGCAGTTCGGCACCATCATTTCGATGCCGCTCTCTGGCCTGCTCGCCGAATACGGCTTCGATGGCGGCTGGCCGTCCATTTTCTATGTGTTCGGCACCGTGGGCACGATCTGGTCGATTGCCTTTCTCATTTGGGTGTTCGAGGATCCCTCAGTGCATCCCACTATCGATGAGCGTGAGCGCAAGTACATCAACGATTCGCTGTGGGGCATCAATGACGTCAAGGTATGCAACGTCATCTTTTCTCGCTTTCCAAGCGATTTCACTGATCTTCTTTCTTTGCAGAGTCCACCGATTCCGTTCAAGGCCATCATGAAGTCGCTGCCCTTCTATGCCATTCTGCTGGCGCATATGGGCCACAACTACGGCTACGAGACCCTCATGACAGAGCTGCCCACCTATATGAAGCAAGTGCTGCGCTTCTCCCTGAAGGCCAACGGTTTTCTCTCGGCCCTGCCCTACTTGGCCATGTGGCTGTTCTCCATGTTCATTTCTGTGATTGCTGATTGGATGATCACCTCGAAACGCTACACGCCCACCGCCACCAGAAAGATTATCAACAGTATTGGTGAGTTTGCTGCCAAACAAACAACAACAACAAAAGTCGGTGGCATGTAACTTATTGGCTTTATTTCGTTTTATTTGTGCAATGCAGGTCAATATTGTCCCGGTATCGCGCTCATAGCCGCCTCCTACACGGGCTGCGATCGTGTCTTAACGCTTTGTATACTCACCATCGGCGTGGGTCTCAACGGCGGCATCTATTCGGGCTTCAAGATCAATCACTTGGACCTGACGCCACGTTTCGCGGGCTTCCTGATGGCCATCACCAATTGCTCGGCCAACTTGGCGGGTCTGCTGGCGCCCATTGCGGCCGGCAATCTCATCAATAATAAGGTAGGTGCACTCTGTCTGAGCCCCCATTCCAAGACACTCGTCTAGCAACTGCTCTCACTTGTCTTTCCACAGCCCACCATGGGGCAATGGCAGATTGTGTTCTTCATCGCCGCCTTCGTGTACATCTTCTGCGGCTCGTTCTACAACATCTTCGGCTCCGGCGAGCGGCAATGGTGGGACAATCCCAGCAACGACGAGAAGGACAACACCAACGCCACCTCCGCTCAGACGTCGCTCACCTACGGCAATGGCACCAACGGACTCGCGCCCGCGGCCATCATGGCGCCGGCAGCTACGATCGCGACTGTGGCGGCGCTAGCGACAACCAACAACGTCAACGAATCGGGGCACTAACGGCGCACACACATACACACTGTGCGGCACAACTATTTTTAATTTAGTTTGTAAGACATCCATCTAGCTGGTAAGCCTGAGAAGTGGAAGGGCAGCGCGGGCAACAACGCCCGCGAATGGGCTGGAAAAAAAGACAATCGCTCGATTCGCTGTAGAATCGAGTGCGTTATTGCCGCCGAGGCAAGGAAAGCGAGCAAATGTTTTGTTATTTTTATTTAATTTTAGCCCAAAGCAAATTTGAAAGTTTCATTTCAAAAAGTTGAAATTAAATTTACTACTTTCGTAGCATAAGAAATAATGTACGCAAGCTAAGCTTTGACAGGAAAGTGTGTTAGAAAAGAGTGATTTGTGACTTCTGTACAGCACAACAACAACAACAACATACACGCAAAAGAAAGAAATAGTTTATTTAATTTATTCTTACATTATATTACATTGTATACATAAATTCCTTATTAAGTGAAAAATTGGAAAATGTAGAAATTTGAATTTTTTTTCGTTTTTCTTTTCTTTTCTAAACGCAAGCAACAACACGCTGTAATAATAAATCGTACCTCATTAGTGAAAAATTTAATTTTCAAAGCTGATTCTGTTGTTAGTAATGCGTGAAAACAGTTTTCCTCAAACGTGATAGAATTTTAATGAATTGTTTACATTTTTTATATATGTAAGTCAAACATTGTTATGCAACTTCTATATAATAAAATATACAAGAAATTATAATCGAAATAATTTAAAGAACACAATTTGTTACGTAAAACAAACAACAAATTTTAATAATAAAAAAAGACAAACAGCACTTTTAACAAAATTTCCAATTGACAGCAAAGACGTTTTTTTCTTTATTTGACGTTTGGATGACAACAAAATGATGGGTTCTCTATTGCATAAAATCTGAAATATTGCTTGGTTAGGGCATCGATCGAGCAGATCACTAAATTGTTATTACTAGCTGATGGTCAGTTCTATGCTGGCGATAGTAGTTAGAAGTCTCAATTCCAAATTCAGACACTTTTTATGTACGTAAAAAAATATATAAGATATGAATTGTAACTGGATTGATAGAATTGATCAGTTTCACGTAGTGTAAAAAAATTATTGTGCTGCTGCGAGTCAGCAAAATCTTCAATATGTACTCCAAATTGCTCAGTCTGCGCTGGAAGGAAGGAACTAACGAACTGAAGCAGCTGTTATATGTAAATTCGAATTGTTTGAGTAAAGCCTGAGGCACACGGCATGCCAAAACAGCATGTTCATTCTCCAAAGGGTGATTTTCAGCAATATGCCAGCCGGTGGAGCTGCTGATACAATGACAGCACCCAGCACCATTCAGCGCTCGTGCTTTGCTAGCAACACAAAAATGTTCCTTCAACACAAAAATGTTCCTTCAACACAAAAATGTTCCTTCAACTCACTGGCAACATACAAGCCTAAAATTATGCTACGAATATTTCAATCCTCTCAATGGTTAGCCATCAGCTACTTGTAACGTTACTAATCTGCATTTAATTGTGGGTTGTTCACATTTGACAAGCGATGCCGCACCTTTTTAATTGACTGGCCAAATGTTTGGTGCTCATTTTCCACAAAG
Organism: Neria commutata; assembly: GCA_963457695.1. Classification (NCBI taxonomy): domain Eukaryota; kingdom Metazoa; phylum Arthropoda; class Insecta; order Diptera; family Micropezidae; genus Neria; species Neria commutata. The sequence continues at coordinate 37,371,962 of OY735247.1, read as the reverse complement.
TAGTATATTCTTCTACATTCGTAAAGTGTTCGTCCTCTGAAGTAGCCGCGTTTTCGCTGAAATTTTAATTCTTTTCGAGCATAGCAAAAGCTGAACAGAGGTAAAATGGGACACGCCGAGCTGGAACCCGAGGATATTGATGAATCCATTTCAGCCTCTTATGGCGCCTTAAAACGTACTTGGACCGCGTTCTGCGCTACCACCAGCATACATGGTCTCAAATACACCATGGACGTGGAAACGAATAAAGTTATGAGGTAAAGAATTTGAAAGCATTTCTCTAAGCTTCACTTTTTCTCAACTCTAATGCAAACAAAAAAAATTACTGCTGCCTATTTCTCTTTATCGATTTTGATATAAAATTCTGCTTCTGTTTTAATATTTTGATTTGCATTTTTTACCCTCGCTCAATTTGATAGCAACTAATATTTTCAAAATCTGCTCAATTTTTCTAAAATAGAAAATTTTGCCGAAACTGCAAAAATATTTTAAAATACACACTACTTTCTCTCATAAGTTTACTAAATAGTAGTAAAAAACAACGGGAAAATTTTAATATGGCGTGTTACATCTTTGCTGCTGTTCATCTTTGACGAGGTCGTTAACAAAACTGAGTTGAGTAATCTGAAAACTGTTTGGAAAGCTTTTTTTGTACGAAGTCTTATCTTTCTAACGGCATTTAGCGTAACCCTTTCGAACTTATACAAAGCGAGATACAGCTTACTAAAGACATCAAATGGGAAAATAATGGTTTTCCTTTTTGCACATCTAATACTTAAATATCAATTGATAGCCTTTAAGCTTGAACCTGCTGGATGACAGAAGGTTTGGCACTACAACGATACTCCTTTTTTAATAATAATTTCTTACGTGCAGACTAATTTGGCTGCTCATCACCGTGATCATGTTCATTTGCGCCATCGTCATGGTCTGCAGATTCTATCTGGGCTATCAGAGCAATCCCACACGCCTGCATGTGGAGAATGACTATGCGCCCGTGTCCAGCTTGTACTTTCCCTCAGTATCCATTTGCCCGGAAGCGCTGTACAATTTACAAAGGTCACGCAGTTATATAAGCAAATTGTAATAGGCTTTGGAGTCACAGTGACCAATTGACAAATTGACTGAGCGACTGTCTTACACTCTTCTCAGAAAATTGCCGGCGGATGTGCACACACAGGATGTGCTGGAAGCGCTGCGCGTCAATTACGGCTTTCTCAAGGAAGAAGAGCGTTACAATCGCAGCGACATACAGCTCATGCAGAACGTGCTGGAGCTGAACAATCTGTCCATAGTCAGTTTCCAGGAGGGGCTGCGTTGGATTTGCGATGACTTCGTCTACCGCTGTCGCTATCATACTCTCATTGTCGATTGCAATGAGCTCTTTCACGTGGCCAGAACCGCGCAGGGACACTGCTGCGCCTTCAACTTGAATCGAACTGGGTGCGTAGCAGCCATAATGCCCCTATTATTATTTCCATAGTCAAATTCATAGTCGCAATATCTAACGAATTGCCCGCCTCGCACAGCAGCATTCCGTTCGAAGGAAGCTATGCACGTCCGGGTCTGCGCAACGGCCTGTCCGTCATACTCTTCTACAATGAGAACTTCGATCTGTTGAACTCGTATTCGCACGGCTTCCGAGTGCTGCTGCACGAGATCAATGCCTTTCCGAGCGCACGCAAAACACCCAAGTTTGTGCCACTCAACCAGGAGGTCTTCATCACGGTGCGTCCCGAGGAGACCTTCTGCTCCGCGGCTGTCACTAAGCTGCAAATCGAGGATCGCCAATGCGTATTCCCCAACGAATATCCACTGGAGTTCTTCTCCATGTACGTGGGCCACAACTGCGAAATGAACTGTCGCATACTCAACATGGTGAAGTTCTGTGGCTGCCTGACCCACCACTTCGACAACAATCGCACCAAGCACCGAGTGTGCGGCTACATGGATGTGCCCTGCTTGAAAGAAAATTGGGGTGAGTAGCTCGCTTGTGTCCCGTGCTGTGCCCAACTGTTCGAATGCTATGAATCGCCCACAGCCGACATCATCGGCCGCTTTCGGAACACGCAGGTCACCTGCCCCAAGAGCTGCGAAACAATTAGCTATGACTTGTCGTTGACTAGCGCCGAGCTGCAGTTGGACATGCCCACCATTGACAGCTTCTAGTAAGTATTGTGGAAATTTGCCGGGTTGTCTGTGTAGGCAGTTCAAGGCTGCTCAAGGTTAAGTCATTTGCGAAGACTTTGCCTAACTGTTTATGTGCTGTTGTTGTGTTTATAAAAAGTTCAAAAGAGGTCTAAAGCATCAAAAATCAACAAATCCTTTTTATAGTTTCATGTGTGAAAATTCGAAAAAATAGCTATTTCTACTTCTTTTTAGTTGATCAATAAATGCGATCTGACTGAGTGCTTCTAGCCAGACGGCCCTGCTACGCATTCTCCGGTCGCATTTCTTTAGCCTTTAGCACAGTACAGAGAAGTTCACCCCAAAAAAAACGAGATACTTTCTTTCAAAAATGAATTGAAAATTGTTGTCTATTTTTTACAAGCCAAAAAAAATTTTATAATTACTATGTCGAGATCATGTGTAGAATATGATTATTCCCATCTACTTGAATGATTGCTGACATAATATGGCCTGAAAATCGAAATTGGCATGTTCATTTTTCGGAAAAGCTCATAATCCATTTAAAGTGGAAAATTGCAATTTCTCACTCCTAAGTTTCATAAAAGTAAGTGATTTTTTTACGTATGAGGGCAGTTCCAAAAGTTCTTATGTAGCAATTGCAACGTGGACTTTCGAATTATTCTTGTTTCCCGTTTAAACAAAAGCTCTTTGCCGTGTTAGACGCGTTAGAATTGTTTTCCGGCAAGATTATTTTTCTGTTTCGAAACAGAAAAGACTGGCACGGGGAGAAAACTGGGAAAACGGCGTAGATCATCTAGAAATTCAGCTGTGCTTCCGCTTTGGTGTTTCTCTAGATTTCTTCGCTCAACCAACCAATAATGGCGCATCCTATTCTGCATTTATCGTTCATGCTTGTTGCAAGTAGTCAGCGTAGAGGATTTCACGTAACTGCTTAAACCGATTTCTTTGTCTTCACCTTTTTGAAAGATTCTTCCTTTTTGATCTTAGTCTTTGACTCTAGTGCCTAGTAATTTAAATGTCTTTATTCTCTTAGCAAAGGCATTGGAAAGGACTATTCTGTGGCGCATATATACATCAATTCGCCGGTCTATCGACGTGTGCGACATGGTTTGCTATCGACCACCGTGTCCTTGGTGGGTGAGTGAATCTTTTGTGCATCTCTCGATACTTTGCCATTGAACTAAAATTTAAATGTCAGCCAATATGGGCAGCGCCTTCAGCTTATTCGTGGGCATGAGCATGGTATCCTTGGTGGAGATAGCCTACTATTTCACGGTAATATTGCGAAAGTACTACGGCCAGGAGTGCAGCGCACGCCAGAAGCTGCTCTTCCGCAGAAAGGCCATAACGCAGCTGATGCCAGGCCATAAGACCGATTCACAGCAGCCTTAAACAGATTTAAATATATATTTTTTTATTAGCGAAACTGCAGCAATAGCTCACACTTTCAAAAGCTGAATCACACTTGGAATTTGCACAACTAAATGTAGTATTTTTAGGTATCTCATAGTAGCAAGTTGCTGGATTTGCGATTCCAACTGCTATAGCATAATTGCAAATAAATGTTGTAAATTTTGTTGTTGTTATGATGCAGACCAAAATAAATTAAATCGCTCTGGCATGATAAGCCCAAAAGTTCTAGCATTTCAATAAATCTTGCGCACAATTATATTGACCACAAATTAAGTGTTCAGGCTTACGGGCAATCTGCTTAACCCTTCTGCATGAAACTGACAAGAAAATCCAGTGATTGCGCTTATCGCGTGACTCGCCGGCCAGCTAGCTAGATAGCGCTGGACAAGATTAGGTGCATGTAAAAACGTAAACGCCGCTGGTGGCGCTATATAAGCCGTGGGACCCCCTGGCTGGGAGCTACAGTTCGAAAGACACGCACAATGGGCAAACTTAGTTTGAGCTTCTTGGCACTCGCGCTGCTGGCCAGCTTCGGCGGTCTGCAGGCGCAGCACGATCCGCACTGGTGGGGCAACCGCAACACCATGGTGCATCTGTTCGAATGGAAGTGGAACGATATTGCCGATGAGTGCGAGCAGTTCTTGGCGCCGCGCGGCTTCGCCGGTGTGCAGGTGAGGGCCCACTGAAGTCACTAAGACACACACACACACTTAACACGCTCTCTCTTGCAGGTCTCTCCCGTCAGCGAGAATGTGGTGGTGAACGGCCGTCCCTGGTGGGAGCGTTATCAGCCCGTGTCCTACGGTCTGAACACACGCTCGGGCACCGAGCAGGAATTCGCCGACATGTGCGCCCGCTGCAATGCCGTCGGCATACGCATTTATGTGGACGTGTTGTTGAATCATATGGCAGCCGATCATGCTGTCGCCTATGGCACTGGTGGCTCCGTGTCCGAGCCAACGAAGAAGCTCTTCCCGGCCGTGCCCTACGGCGAGTCGGACTTCCATCCCTCGTGCGAGATCTTCGATTACAACAATCGCTTTGAGGTGCAGAATTGCGAGTTGGTCGGCCTCAAGGATCTCGATCAGAGCAGCGAGTGGGTGCGCGATCGTTTGGTTGATTTCCTGGACCATTTGGTGGAATTGGGTGTGGCTGGTTTTCGCGTGGATGCCGCCAAGCATATCGCGGCTGCTGATTTGGAGGTAAGTGTGCGTAAAATACGCATCGAGTAGCGCTTCAGAACGCGAGCTCATTCATCGAACTGTCTCTCTGTCTACTTGGCTTAGGTCATTTATGGTCGCATACGCAACCTGAACACGGCGCATGGCTTCCCGCACGATTCGCGTGCCTTCATCTTCCAGGAGGTCATCGATCACGGCCACGAGACCGTCAGCAAGTACGAATACAACAACCTCGGCGCTGTCACCGAGTTCCAGTTCTCCGAGCAAATCGGCAATGTCTTCCGCGGCAACAATCAGCTCAAGTGGCTGGTCAACTGGGGACCCGAGTGGGGCTTCCTGCCCTCCGAGCATGCGCTCGTCTTCGTCGACAACCACGACAACCAGCGCGACGGTGGCGCTGTGCTCACCTACAAGAACGCCAAGCAATACAAAATGGCCACCGCCTTCGAGCTGGCCTACCCGTACGGCATAACGCGCATCATGAGCTCCTTCGACTTCAGCGATCGGGATCAAGCGCCGCCGACGGCCGCTGACGGCTCCATCATTTCGCCCGTCTTCGATGCGGACGACGCCTGCGTGAACGGTTGGGTGTGCGAGCATCGCTGGCGCCAGATCTACAACATGGTTGGCTTCAAGAACGCCGTGCGCGGCATGGAGCTCAACGACTGGTGGGACAACGGTGACAACCAGATCGCCTTCTGTCGCGGCGACAGCGGCTTCATTGCCTTCAACAACAACAACTACGACTTCCGCCAGCGCCTGCAGACTTGCCTGCCGCAGGGTGTCTACTGCGACGTCATTTCCGGCTCCAAGGAGAACGGCAGCTGCACGGGCAAGTCCGTGACCGTCGACGCCTGGCAATTCGCTGACATCGAAATCGGCGCCGATGAGTTCGACGGCGTGCTGGCCATACACAGGGAGTCCAAGCTGTAAGAGCGCGAGCGCAGTGCATTTGCAAAAATAAGCATTTCCAACTTTTTTTTTTTTTGAATTCAAAACGACAAAATTTATTCTCATAAAGACAGCAATTATAACATTCGATAAGATATGCGCGCATTGGCGCTTTTAATAAAATTTACTTTTGCATAAAAGGAATGGATTTTTTGTTTGTTTTCAACATGCGCGTTTTTAACAGTTTTTCTGTTTTAACATAAATTTTGATCAAAGTTATTTCAAAATATGAATTTGTTATAAATTTGCCTCAATTTCAATTTCATATAAACTTTTCGCCAAATAGACTCTTTAAAATGTCAACATTTTATTGGATAGAGGGAGGGGGAGGGGGGAGGGGGAATAGCGAAAGCATACAAACACATTGTGACATAAAATACTTATAAACTGTCTTAACTTATTGAAATGCTTAATTTACATATGTATATATTGTATGTATGTATGCATATATTATACGAGTATATAGCGGCAATTATGGCTCGCATAAGTAATTTAAATTTAATTTAAATTTTATTGTAAATGTAAATGTAATTAATTGTAAAATCCTGCTCACACGCCGCCGCCACAATCAGTTCACATAAATTTCGCTCTCTTTGGCCACACAGTAACGCGCACAAGCACAAAAGCCACGCCCCCCGCCAAAAGGAGCACGTCTGCAAATAGAAGAAAATGATGTGTGTGCAATTCAGAGCAACGGTACTCTCACTCACTACACTCAAACAGTATAGGCCGGGCCTTAGTCTAGCAGTAAGCGGCAAGCAAGCGACTGGCGGCCGGCGGCCACCTCGACAGCGGCGAGCGCTACAGAGCAAGCTACGTGTCAAGCGCTACAAAGCAAGCCAAAGCATATAAAGCATATATGTATATATATTAGGATGATTGCAGTTGATATGGGCGAAAGTTTTTTTCCGAATTGAAAATGAGCAGCCTTAGCAGATCCTAAGATTGCCAAAGTGTGAGCACGATTGGAGCATGTTAACCCTTGAGGCACGCCGAAAGCTGTATCCTGATTGTTCAAAAAGAACTTTTACAAAACCTTTATCCTTATTGTATCCTTATTAAAGCTGGCAAACAATATAAAGAAACTCTTTTCTTTATTAAAATACATTGAAATATGTAAAAAAAACAATCTGTCTTTTCATTCCATAAGAATTAGTTTCGTCCTTTGAAAAATATTAAAAATTCCGAGTCATGGTTTTGTTAACAAAAGCTGCTATAGCTCGGTTCGACTACAAGTTAAAAAAAATATGTATGGAATATAAATATATTTTAATGTATTTTAATACATTGAAATAAGTAAAAACAAACAGACTGTCTTTTTATTCCATAAGAAATAGTTTCGTCCTTTGAAAAATATTACAAAATTCCGAGTCATGGTTTTAGTAACAAAAGCTGCTATAGCTCGGTTCGACTACAAGTTTTAAAAAAATATGTATGAAATATAAATTAGTAAGAATAATATTGCCTTTAATTTGAGATATTAGTCATCGGAAAATAGTGAAGAGTTCCGGAGATACGGTCAAAAACGTCGCTAGTCAGCAAAAAAATCGAGTTTTTTTAAACTTTGAGCGCCTTGAGGCACGGGTTAACATGCTCCAATCGTGCTCAAACTTTGGCTACCTTAAAATCTGCTAAGGCGGAACATTTTGTGGGGTTCCCGTCGACAAAATTCTGACATCGATTTTAGCGGTCACCCTAATCTATATAGTATGTACTGTATTTACTGCAATTCTACTTGCATTCGTGTCTCGCCTTCGTGGTAGGTAGGTGTGATTTTGCCTTGTGTGCATTTGTGAAATGTACGCTTGTTTTAAATAAGTTCTTAATGCGTTCCAATTTGTTGCTTTTTTTAAAATTAATTTTGGAGAATGCATAAAATTTTGCTTTGAATGTGTTTCTGTGTATCTGTTTGCATTTTGGCATGCATGTTTGCTTTAAAATGTCTGTTTTTTTGTAGTTTCCTATATACTAAACTGTTACAAGTAAAGCACAACAATTTATCGATAACAATAAAACATATATGTATATAAAAGCTCTAAGCATTTACAAATGCCCGCACAAAATGCAGAAGGACACATGATGTGCACATTCTTGGTTCATTTCTTGCAACTCATCGGATCAATTTCAATAAACCAGGTATTATATATATTTATTTATTTATTTATTTATTTCATTTCAATCTACTGGGCTTAGCCCTTACAGATTAGTTATCTATGAAAAAATATCAAGTTTAAATTTAGTTAAAAAAGCTGTTTACTGCTGACAGTAAACCCCACGCAGTGGCCGAAGGCCCAGTGTGATGCCTTATATGACGCGCCCAGAGCAAAAACGACTCTTATAATTTCACAGAGCAAAAACGCTTCAAAAAATTACACACCGTACATGTGACACTAACACATATTTGCATGCATGCTCGGTTGCAGAGCTCGGAGCAACCGTCGGTTTCGTCAGTGTCGCTGCTGATGCCAAGCAGAACAGACCGAGGGTGGGTTTTGTTCTGCTTGTTCACATGTATGTCGCTACCACGTGGTAAAATCCGGTTTTGAGAAATATCTATGCTACCAACGAAAAATTCTTGATGCTTTGCCGTCTTGTCGAATTTTCGTTTAGCAGGCTGTAAATTGAAAAATTACAATTTCTTATTAGCCAAAAAATATGTTTGCTTGCCTTTAAATTTTATCACTTCTAAACGCAATATGTAAATTTTTTGGAAATTTCGCTTTATTTAATATTTGTTCATTTATTTTATTTGCGTTGATATATTTTGATAAATCACTTTTTTTTAGATTTTACAGATACTTTTCGTCAAATCTTTTTTCAGATCAAATTTTTTAAAGATCACATTAAATACAAATAGACTTGCAGGTGTTTGGCGGGGTTCTCTATTATAAAAGGTCGCTTGCAGATTTTGAAAGAATAAAGCGTGAACATCTTGTGGAAGAAATCGGTCTTTGTGATCTTTAAGAAGCAGTTAACAAAATAAATAAATTCGAAATTGAGGAAGGCTTTCATGAGAGAACGTACTATTTTCAATATGCAACCGATTTTTCTACTTTAAATCAAAGCAATATTCTAATGGCAAAGATCAACGGTCGCAAATTTATTTGTAACTCATCGGGATGATTCTATTTCATTGTATAAATTAACTATTTGGTGTGAATTCATGATAAAAGCGATGAGGGTGGTAAGAAGTGAAAATTCAGTTTGATGCAATTGCATTTCTTTATATTTTCGGAAAATTTTTTATGCCATTCATGTAATATCAAATTAAGGTCAGAAGCAAAAATTGTTCAACGTAATTCTTCAATTTTACAATGCTTATAAATGTTTAGTTGCCTCTTTGGAGCATAGAATGTCGACATTGCCATCATAAAATCGACACAACTTCCGTTTCATCAGTGAAAAGGTGAACGCTACATTCCACTTCTTCCTTTCAGTTCAGCAGCATACAGAAAGAAAACCGCTTAGAAATTATTGCGACCGTCATTTGAACGAGCGAACAAATGACCAGCCATAACACGCCTGCAAGTGACCCCGTTGATCGCTTTTATCATGAATTCACACCAAATAGTTAATTTATACAATGAAATAGAATCATCCCGATGAGTTACAAATAAATTTGCGACCGTTGATCTTTGCCATTAGAATATTGCTTTGATTTAAAGTAGAAAAATCGGTTGCATATTGAAAATAGTACGTTCTCTCATGAAAGCCTTCCTCAATTTCGAATTTATTTATTTTGTTAACTGCTTCTTAAAGATCACAAAGACCGATTTCTTCCACAAGATGTTCACGCTTTATTCTTTCAAAATCTGCAAGCGACCTTTTATAATAGAGAACCCCGCCAAACACCTGCAAGTCTATTTGTATTTAATGTGATCTTTAAAAAATTTGATCTGAAAAAAGATTTGACGAAAAGTATCTGTAAAATCTAAAAAAAAGTGATTTATCAAAATATATCAACGCAAATAAAATAAATGAACAAATATTAAATAAAGCGAAATTTCCAAAAAATTTACATATTGCGTTTAGAAGTGATAAAATTTAAAGGCAAGCAAACATATTTTTTTGGCTAATAAGAAATTGTAATTTTTCAATTTACAGCCTGCTAAACGAAAATTCGACAAGACGGCAAAGCATCAAGAATTTTTCGTTGGTAGCATAGATATTTCTCAAAACCGGATTTTACCACGTGGTAGCGACATACATGTGAACAAGCAGAACAAAACCCACCCTCGGTCTGTTCTGCTTGGCATCAGCAGCGACACTGACGAAACCGACGGTTGCTCCGAGCTCTGCAACCGAGCATGCGTGCAAATATGTGTTAGTGTCACATGTACGGTGTGTAATTTTTTGAAGCGTTTTTGCTCTGTGAAATTATAAGTGTCGTTTTTGCTCTGGGCGCGTCATATATAGAAACCAGTAGATTGAGAAATTCCAAACCCTTAGGTGTAGGTGAAGCAGCCTGTTATTGTAGCGTATCTTGAAATATCCTCTAGATACTATTCCTGACAAGCTATCGAAGCACCGTTTTTCCTGTTTTATATGATTTGACTTGGAATTATAACCAAATATTTATGTAAATGATCTAATTTAACAAAAATTTCTTTGCGTAAATTTTACTATTTTCACTCACTATCACAAACCAATGTTGCCACATTTCAGCATGCCCCTCTGCCTTATGCACAGGCATTGTTGCATAGTAAATTGTAACAATGTATGTAAACAACAACAACAACACAAAAATATGCAACAATATTTGGTGTGATTGATTTCAATGCTTAAGCTTTTGCATGAGAGCAACACTTGCAGAACTTATAAGTATTGGTGATATTAAGTACGGCCCCGGATCCAGCTTTATGGAATTTGCAATACAAATTTATTGATCACAAATACAACAAATAACTTTACAACAAATATGCATTATATGGCGAGTTGAGGTTTTTAGCTCGTAATGCAAGCGTTTTGGAGGAACCATTGAGATAAAATGTACTATATAGAGTAGTAGTTGCATTCAATTAATTTTTGTTCAGGTCATGTGAGTCTGTGAGCGCTTATTAAGCGCACTTATGCATCTCTTAGATAACGCATATGTATCTTGTATATTATTGCTGACATTTAGAATGTAACAATCAACTTTTTTTTCCACACAAAAAATTATCAATATATTTTCATCTGCTTATTTCTATATTTTTTTTTAAATGTTTTTGGTTTCACTTTGATGCGCATCACTGCTGTGTGTAGAGCACTGAAACGGCCTAAAATCCAGAGCCATTCTGTGATGTGTGCATATATTTATGCAAGTATCTATGTAAACGCCTGCGTGTCTGCTTGTTCTTGTAAATACTATTTATATAGAATTGCATAACATTCAGATTGTCAAAAAGTCAAATGTATTGTATGATATTTCAAAAATATGTTGATTTTGCTAAATATGTGCAATATGCTATATATATATATATAGAAGTCCGCATGGAGTCGCCTTGGCTATAGTAATGTAGTATTCCAAAATGCCAACATGTCTCTTGTATATCATGGAATCATTTTGAACTTATTAAATTATTGTTTTATTTTGTCGTCATAAGATATCGAATAGAGGTCTCCTGGATCTTGATACTACATATATGTATATGATTATATGCGTGGCGCACATTTCTTGGGGAATAGAGAAACCTGGGCAGGCGCACAGCCAGTTAGTTGCTAGAGTTTGGAATTTAAGTTATACGTAGTACATAAGATAGACTAGACTGCGCGACATGTAGAGTGAGCCAACTGGCATTACGCACTTGGATTCGATACACCGATAATACTGAAAATGGCACAGGTTGGTATATATAACGTAGGAACACATAAAGGAACGATCGCGCGCTTGGCAACTGGCCACGTATCTCACGACAATGTGCTGAATTAAACTGTACGACAAGAGAGGGTTAAATACACATATGAAAATGCTACGAAATGGTAGAGAATCAGCAGTTTACTCTACATTCAACAATATGGCAAAAATTATCCAGTCACTTTCCAAATTGCTCTCTCTCGCTCCCTCTCGCTCTCATTGTTGCGCCATTTTATATAAGCCTAAATTGTATCCCTGTAATTGTATCCCTTCCGAATTTAGAAACTCTTGCCGGCATCATGTATGCGTTTGCGTCTGCTGTCCCTGCGCCTGTAGCGATCAATAATGCGACTGCGATGCTTCTCCGGACACAATGCCTCCGGCGAGCTGTCCACCTTCTTCAGCACAATTCTGAATGTGAAGGTGTGCTTGGGGGATGCGCTGACCGCGCGCCGCGGCGAGGGCGGCTCGAACTCGCTGCCGCTGGAGAAGCCGCAGACAGCGACGCCGCTGTTGGGCATGCGTGGCGTGTTATTGCCATAGCCCGACGGTGTGGACATCGAGCCGGTGGACAGCTGCTGCGTGAGCACGGAACTGGGACGCGGCTCAAATATGGAAGCACAGCGCTGATCGGTGCACAGGAAGGTCTTCACCTCCTCTTCGCGCTGCTTGATAGTGAGCGGAAAGTGTTTGCGCGTCGGATCGGCGTAGGGACTGCGCTGCGGCTCGTGATGGTTCGGCGCCGAGTGCGGATAGGAGGAGCTCGAGTCATAGCTATCGCGTGAGCTGTAGTTGGAGGAGGTCTGCTGGGAGAGTGGACTGCGTGCACGCGAGAAGGCACTGAAGGGGGAAATATGCAGCGAACGAAAGGTCTCGGTCTTTTGTTTCTTTGTGAGCGGAAAGTTGGGTGAACGTGCCGGCGTAATGCCGCTGGCATCAGACGGGGTGTAGTCAAAGTGGGTCTCGAGCGAGCTCTTGCGACCACATGAGGAGCCGGAGCGCCGAAAGGTCTCCGCGTCCACCAGCTCAATGGAGGACTTGCGCAAGTCAATGTTGGACTTCTTCTTGTCGTCCATGTCGACTATTTCGAAGCTGGAAGTCTGATCTTCATAGCTGGTGGACTGATAGCGTGAGATGTCGAAGCTAGTGTCACGTGAGGAGTAGGGGTATTCAAAGCTGGATTCGGCTCGACTGGACTTGCGGTCGACCTCAACCATTTCGAAACTATCTCCGCCCGAATCCAGTCGGTGCAAATGCATGAGATCCGGGTCGGCTTCACCGCCCGGACTACGGAGATTCTCTAAAAAAGGCGAACGCGGCGGATCGAAGGAGGAGCGCCGAGATGGCGGCTCAAACTCAATTATCGGACACTGCAGCGGTGACTTTTCCACAATTAGCACGGGTTCGGCTAGCGCCTTGGCCGCTGCCTCGGCCTCTTGGGTCTCGCGTTGCAGCTCCTGTAAATTAACATAGATTGGCTCTGGCTTGTAGGCCTTCAGAATTTCTACCAGCTCCGAGCGAAAGTCCTCCGGAATGATCAGATCATTCGAGTCGGACTCGCGCTCCTCGCTGATGCGCGGCTCAATGGGTTCCCTGCTCTCGGAGCGACGCTGAAAGTGATGAGTGATTTGTGCGCTCTCATTTGACAACGTGACTACTTTAAGTGAGTTTGTGACCTCTTCCACGAAATTGGCCATAACAATGTCGGCGGTGATGGTGGTGGTGGTGCTGGTGGCCGCGTCGTCGCTGGCGTCCTCCTCGCGTATCTGCTCATGCTTGATATAGGAGTCACCTACCTTCTCGAAGTGCACATTGGCCAACTCGAATGGCAAGTTGCCCAGCGGGGAGGCACGACCCGAACCTACCTGTTGCACATCGCCCGCCGCCAGACCGCCAGCATTGGAATTGCCGCTCGCACGCTTCGATGAGCTGCCGGCCGCCGCCGCTGCTGCTTGCTTCGCCTTGTCGTCGTTGGCAGATCGACGCAGTTTTAGTGACATTTTCGTATAGGCCGCGAATTTAAATGACACCTTCGGTTCGAATCCAACTTCGGACATTTGCTTGACCACTGCGCTCTTGGCGGCTGTCGACGAGGCCGCCGGACTGGCCGAGAATGTGCTCTGCCGTATGAGCGGCGCACTGGAGGAGCCCGATTCGGCGCGCGTGAAGGCGTTCGCGAAGCGATTCGTGCGCGTCGTTATGTTCTTCGATGGCTTGCGCACGAAGGCCAAAATCTCCTTCATGACGCTGGTGCGTTCCTTCTTCTCGGGCTGCTCCTTCTCACGTGCTGCCGCCGCCGCCGCTGCTGCCGCAGCTGGTCCAACCAAAATGATGTTCTCCGCCCGTTCTCGCTCCTCCCGCAGCCGCGCCGCCTCAGCTGCCGCCGCGTGTGACTCCGCGCTGCGCTCGGCCATGCGGTAAGTCTCCATCGGATTCGAGACCGTGATCGGCGGTATGGGCATGGCCGTGATGGGGCTGCGCTTGTCGCCGTTGAAGTAAATGGGCGTGAAGAGATTGATCGAGGGCCGCTTGATGCCCGGCAGGCCGGTCGGCGTGCGCGCACTGGCGCCCTCTTCTTCTTCGGCGTCCTCGCCAACGCTCTCGACACCCTGCACATGCGCGGTGGAGGTGGGACTTCGGCGCGGCTGCCCGAACTCGCTGGGCGCAGCTGCGCCAATGGGCGAGCGACGCTCCTGCGTGCTGAAACTCAGCGTGGGACTGCGCCGTTCCCCCGTTGGACTGCGCGCAGTCGGGCTGTGCGTGCCGAAGGCCGAATGCGTCGGCAGCTCGTTCGGCGACTTGAGGCGATCGTTGGACATCACCAAGGGGCTGCGCCGTCCCTGCGGACTGCGATCGTTGAGGCCCACTGGACTGCGCCTGCCCTGCACGAGCACCAACGAGCCGGTCATGCTGTTCTTGCGCCGATGGGAGGCGCGCAGCGTGCTCTGCCGCGACAGCGTGGTCGGTGTCTTCTGCGACGTGCTGCCGGGACTCTTCGACTCCGGCTGCGGCAGTATGGGGCTCTTCGGCGTGAGCGGACTTCTCTTCTTGTCGTTGCCGCCCAGCATGCTGCTGAGGGTGAGTGCACCCTGGCCGGGAACTGGCGCTGCATTGGGACTGCGTCGCTCCGATGGGCTGCGGCGGGTGCGGAAACTCTGGGATTTGGCTTTGCGTATCTTGGGCAAGGACTGATGCTTGTGGCGGCCGGTGTGATGATGATGGTGGGAGGAGGAGGAGGGGCCGTTCAACTTATGCTAGTTGCTGTTGTGTGGGCCGCTGGTTGGGTCGCTGCTGCCGCTTGAGCTCAGTGTCGTGTTCGAACCGTAGGGGTCAAGTGAACTCTGCACGGACATCGATCTGCCTTGATTCTGGCGGGCGCGCCTCACTCGACTAGAGTTGGGAGACAGCTTTCCGGGGTCGATGCTTTCTGGGTCTGCCTGCAATGATTAGAATCAGACATAAGGGGGGACAAAAGGGGGTCAACGGCAATGGCACACGTGGGCGAGCAAGTATCCCGATGCACCAATGCCGTTACAAATTGATTTAGCGTTAATCACGTTAGTTCAGAGCATTTCATGGCAAAATATTTGGAACTTGGAGTGAAGCGCTCGGCGAGAAAGCGACACGGCGGCTGAGAGAAAGCAGCGTTTACCTGATAGGCCAGGGCGTTCATGATGATCGAGTAGGGCACCAGACCGAGCGGATGTATCTCACGCATCAGCACGTTCGCCGGTATCTTGTGGAACTGTATGTACTCCAGAAAATTGCCGAGTATCTCCTTCATGTCAATATTCTGCGTGAGAAAAGCTCATGTTTTTTCTACAGCTCGCAGATAATTCACATCGATTCACTTACGGGATTATTATCGTAGTACTTTTTGCTCCACATGAGCGCTGCCTGGAACTTGGTGAACTCGTCGGCGCGCAGCTCCTCGCGCGCCAAAATCAGGCGCACCACATGCTGCGGCAGCAGCGTGAAGCTGCCCAGGTTCAGCACCTCGTTGCCGTGCTCGTCCACGAACTCGAGCACCTTCTGCACCAGGCTCTTCGTGCACTTGTACTGTATGTAGCGTTCCGCCGAGGCCAGCAGCGCGCACACGGTGTCCACATTGATGCAGCACTGCACGAAGCCGGCGCAGGCACGCCGCAGCTCCTCCAGGCCGTAATAGTCAGCCGCGTTCATCACACCTGTGCAGAAATCAGTGGCTTACTTTACTTATACCAAAACATTTTCGAATGTCAACTTTACCCAACAGAGTTCTCGGCTGCAGCGTCACACAACCGGTGTGTATGTATTCGATCAGCTGACGGAATACATCCGGCTCGAACTCCTCAATGATCAGCGTCTGATGTTGCTGTCCGGAGGGCTGGAAGAGCAGGACGCACAGGCTGAGTATATTCAACAGATAAATGTAGAAATTGCAAGGCAATTTGTAAGAACAGCTTGAAGTAGGCGCTGAGATGCTGCTACTAAGATACAGTTAGAGACGCACACTGACGGAAGATGTTCGACATAACAAGAAGCAGCATAGCCCGTGAAATGTGATTTGGTGCCAACTACATATAATAAATTGTACCTAGTATTTTTAAGGCTTACAATTTTCATATAATCTAGCGAAATGGGCTGAAATTGGCGTAATCAGCAAGGCAATTGACGGATGAATGATTAGATGATTCGGCTTAGTTGGAAAAATTTCAATGAACATTTGCGAAAATTAAAGTGCATGTAAAATTTAGGTTAGGTTGGGTTAATCTGGCTGCCTAAGAAGAAGGCCACGCATAGACTCCGTGTAAAATTTAATAATGCTTTCAAATATGGAAGACAGACTGAGGCCGTTTTCTCAATGTCTGGTTTAGTTATAGCCAACACTTTTACCGGAGACATGAAATATTCGTTTTCACAATGGGGCTCAGACGTTTCGATATAAAAAAAAAATTGTTATAAATTTTCAATAAGAAAAAACTCGATAGCAATAAAGCATTTCAAAAAATTTTTTATAGCAAAAATATTCGATAAACTTTCGATAAAAAAAACATTCGATTACTTTTCGATAGCAAAAATATTCCACAAATCTTGGATTACAAAAATAATCGATTAATTTTCGATAACAAAGGGATTTCGATTAATTTTCGATAACAAAAAAATTTCGATAAACTTTTGTTAAAAAAAGATTCAATAAATTTTCCAAAAAAAAATTCCGAAAAACTTTCGATGACATAAAAATATACCAAAGAAATACCAAATTTATAATTCAGCCTGTATGTATATATTTTTTAAACTCTCAAGCATTTATGACTACGCCAGAGCATATAAAAAAATGTGTTCCTATTTTTTTTGTTTTTTGCTCAAGCCTTTCCGGTTCATGTCAATTTTCGGCCGAGTGAGCCATCTTCAGCCCATCCGACAATTGCTTTTCTGTATTCGTCACTCTTTGATATATAACTAAATGAGCTAATGGAATAATAATGGTAAGTATACAAAAAGCAAGAATGTGTGTGCATGTGCATGGGTTCACAGTTCCTGCTAAAATCCGAAAAAGAGCATGATTCCATAAGATTTCGTGCTGGGAAATTGTCTGTACCTGGAGCTCTAAAGATCAGTCGATCGGTCTTTGTAACTTGTCCTGTAGAGATATGGTTGGTAAATGATTTGTCTTTTGGTTTGTCCGCCAATCTTCTTTTTATTACTTTTTTCTAATTTTAAGATCTGATCCTGATCTCAACCTACAACTTTAGACACTAGAGCGTTTGTTCTAACGTATTGTTTTAATAAAAGTAGAATGTTATTATTTGTAGTTCTATTTACTAAAGAGCTTGCAATGAACGCTTTCAAAACACCGAAGCATGCCAGAAAGAATACTTTGCGAAGCAAGCTAATACGAGTAGATGTGAATGTTACGATGCAGTTAAGAGATGAAGTGATGCTGCAGTCTGTCCGGACAATATGATAACGCCAACAGTTGGAACAGTCGAGACAAAAGAAGATAGAGAGCGACGAATAGTTGCAGTAGCAAGAGCAAAACATTTTAGTGCCAATTTAAACAAAACAAAACAACAGCAACATGAGCAAGGAGCTCACTAAACACACACACGCACGCACAAAAGCATACACGTAGCATTAAGTAGGATATTGCAAATTAGTGAAATACGAGCACAACATGGCAGCGAATGCTTTCAAATGAGCAGACTACAGCCTGTTGGGCGTTCATTGCGAACGAAAAAAAATATAAGTTGGTTTACCTCGGGTATCGGAGCTAATTGTTGGGTGAAACCACTCCTCTGGGGAAAGGGAAAAAAATTGCCAACGAAAATACACGAATTATATAATAGACAAGAGTAATCAGTTTTTGCACTTTAAAGCATATACCTACTTATATAAAAGGACAAAATTATATGTATTCAAAAAATATCGAATAAGCTAAAAGCGAAAGTTAAATAAAAAAGTTTGATTAAATTGAAAATATCTGGTGTAGTAAAAGGAAATCCATTATTTTTATGGCTTTTGTAAACTATATATCGCTTTATATAAATGCGAACAGCTGACGCTAGATAGAGTTAAAAAGATAAGATTTCATACTAAAAAACTTCTCAGGCAATTTTGTGATTGCTTGGCTCAGTTGTGATGGAGCGTGCGTCAAAGATAGACACCAGCAAAGAGAGAATACGCCATCTTTTACAGTCTTTCTTCGATAAAGGCGAAAACGCAAGGCAGAAGGCGGATGAAAGTGTAATTCGTGTGAATGGTCCTTGGTTCTGGGTCCTGATACTGTAACAGGCAATCACGTCTAATTTTGGTTTCATAGATTCCGTTGCGGTAATTTTGATGTCAAAGCTGCTCTACGCTCTGGAAGGCCAATTGTCGAAAATATCGATAAAGTCCTCAATTCGAAAAATCATCGAGTCCGCCCGTCATGTACCCAGAAGGCCCTAAATCGGATCATTCTAACTATGCTAAATAAAGCTCCTTCAATTTCATGCAAAAATAATGGATTTCTTTTTAGTAGGTACACTAAATATTTTTTTGGAAATTTTTTTTCGATAATACACATTCTTTGAACAATGAAATTTTTTTATCAAGTTTGGCAAAATAAATTAGTAAAAAAATAAAGGCGACAAATGAGAGTCCTTTACATGCACAAACATATTTATAAATTAATTTTCTGTAAAGCATAAAACTTCACGCACGCACACACAAACACACACAGCCAGAGGCCGCCTTCACATTAACGCCACTCGTCGACAGACAGACACGCATACAATCATGCACCACACGCTGCCGAACATACAGCCGCACACAGAGGCACACCAACGCACATACACGTACACACACACACATGTAGGAAAATCAATGGCCAACCTGTTGTGCTGCATTCTGCAGATTCAGCAGCGGCTCCGAGGAACGCTTCAGAAACAGCCGCAGCTTGTTCTCCTTGGTGGAAGTTTCCCGCTTGCGCTGAGGCGACGGAGCGGAATAAAGCATTTTGGCGAACACCCGCGAACGTGACGCCAGCACAGCCTGCAAGGAAGCAAGAAGAAGAAGCAAGTGTGAGGTGGATGTAGCGTGAATTAAGTTCAAACGCGCTAATGGAGTCGTCACTCGCTGCTGTTGACCTATTTCGCTACAGCCAGC
The DNA here is from genome assembly GCA_963457695.1 of Neria commutata. Taxonomy (NCBI): domain Eukaryota; kingdom Metazoa; phylum Arthropoda; class Insecta; order Diptera; family Micropezidae; genus Neria; species Neria commutata. The sequence continues at coordinate 37,352,801 of OY735247.1, read as the reverse complement.
AAAGCGCTCACCTTCACTGCGCAGACGGGCTCACGCGTGTCCCCCACCAGAAAGGTAACATCACACAGCTCCGGCATAGAGGCCAGAAACTTCATGTCCTCGGCCAGGCCGGTCTTGTTCTCGAACGTCGATAAGTCTGGCTCCGCGTCAGCCATGCCGAGCAATGTTAGCGCCTCAGGCATTTGGGTTCTCTGCAACCGTACAAGCACAACAACAACAATACAAAATGTTCATATTTCTTGTGAATTCAATTGATTTGGCTCATGTTCGTGGCGGGCGGGGGGATGCATTACGTAAGGAACTATTGAACTTGAAATTAGTACGAGTATTAAAAAAAAGAAGGCAAGGGTTGGGCAAAAATTTTATATACAATTTGTGCTAGTATTAGTGTAAAGGAAACTGCTTCTGCAAGCTACTGGCAAGCGCTTTAAAATTTCAAGCGAATCCCAAAAAATAGAAAAAAGATTGACATAGCTTTGCGCTTCGTGAGTGTGAATGTGAATTGATAGAACTAATAGCAGGCTAAAATGTTTTACAAAAGTTCTAAAAGATTTCTAACCTTAGTGTTTCCGAGCGAGCTAGCATGAGACAACAGGAAATTGCGTGTTTACGCAACAAGGTAAAAGCACAACAACAAGGGTGAGCTGCTGCTACTCAAGGACACAGGAGGGATACAAATGGAATACAACGTGTATTGACGACTGTACTGACGACACAACTTACCCACCTACATTGAAGCACATACATACATACTCTTTATGCATTGTATGTGTGTTTGTATTGTATTTTTTATATTATTGTGTGTGTGTGTGTGTGTGTGTGTGTGTGTGGCCTATTTTTTATTGACTTGCCTGCATAATTCAAATTCGTACGAAACTCAAATGCAATTCTTTGAGCAATTTTTTTCTTGTAAATATTTTATAATTAAATTTTTTATGTTTTACAAATGACAAAATGTTGGCGAATACTTACCTGTTGCAATGAAAGCAATTGTTGCGTTTTGAACGGATTTATGCTCCCTGAGAAAATCCGTTGAGCTTAATATTATATCATTTTGACTTAAATTTTGCATACATAATTGATTTAGGAAACGAGGAAACGAAGTTTTGAGAGGGTAGCAAAAAGCGAGCATACGCAAAAAATCACATTCCGTGGTTTTGGTTGGTTGTGGTTGGCTGGGGTTTGCGAAGGGGGGCGGGGTTCTTACAAAAATGTGTGTGCTGATAGAGAGAAAGGGCGAAAAGAAAAAGAGGATGTTGGGATTTCCAGCTGAAAAGTATTATACAGTGGACACGTCGCTTGGCTTCGATTACGAGCATGAGTAGCGAGCATATTTTAATTGAATTATACACACGAAAAATTGCTAATGGCGCAGCAATAACCAAAGGGGTGGGCTGTTGGTTAGTGGTTGGGTAGAGGGGGGAGGGGGAAGATCACAAAATTAAGTTTACGCATACACACTGGAATTTATATAAAGTGAACTTAGAGTTTCTGCAATTCGCAAAACTATTTAATAAAAATTATGCATTTAAAAGTTATTAAGAAAAAACGCTTTTTTATGAGACAAAATAAGCAAATTATTACAAAAGGAAATTAGCAAAATTAGTTGAACGAGCAAAATGTTTTATTACAATATACGACAAGGAAATTTTGTAAAATTTTTTAGTTGAAGTAAAGCTGTCAATTTTACTTTTTTCGTCTACTTCGTTGGCTAGCAGCAAAATGTGTATTGAATTTTGAGCAAGGAAAAGTGTTCCTTATGGCCAGCACAAGTGAAAAAGGCACACTTCTGCTCACGCGCCCCGTATATATTATGTATGTATTTGTATGAAAATACCAACTGAAAAGCTTCACAAGAAAAAGCAGCAAACTCAATTTTTCACACTACAAGCAAAATGAATTCCTGCGCGTTTTATCTAAATTTCAATTCGCACAAATTTGAAGAATTTTTTGTTACACTTTTCTCAATTTATAGCCGCACGCAGTAGAACCGTTTTGCACAGAGCACACTTTCGATCTGAAAAAATTCTCAACTGGCTTGTCTCTACATCAGCAAGGAGTGTTGCCCACTTCGCTTTGCATTCGTGTTGTCGCGCATGTCCTGGCACAATCGATAAATTCGGTCTGGACGCTGCTTCTTCTTCTGCCGCCGCTGCTGCAACAGTTTGCCATGTGCTGTTGGCGTATGGCTTGTTTACATTTACGAATGGCCTGACTATCAACGCCCCCCGCCCCCATTTAAGGTTAAGTTGGTTGTTGTTGCTGGCCACTTGTTTGCTAGCTGCGCTATTGTTTATATCACTGCGACAGGATTCTGCGCATATCCTGCAACAGTTTGCACGATTTTGTAAACATAATCAATTTGTGACAGTTACTTTTTGACAGGCATTTTTGACAGTTACTTTTTGGCAGCCATGAAGTTGGCTGTGATTCCGCCATGATTCGAAGTGACATTTTACTACTGATAGTGAGTTGATATAGTGCAGAGAAATGTAACAGTGAAATAACAGCACTTGTACAGGAATGTCATTGTAGAATTTTGTAAAAATGTTAGAATCTATTTTATTGCCAATAAGTGAGTAGCTTTTGAAAGCAGCCATGAGCGTTCCTTCTTGGTTCGGAGTGACTTTAATTGATTTTGAGAAATCATAGCAAAAAAAGTTACAGAGATAAACCAACAACAGTACGGGATGCAACTATAAAATATCGGAAAAAATAATTTATGAAAATTTTTTTTGGGAATTTTAAAATCTATTTTACTGCCAATATGAAAGAAGTTATTGACAGTAGCATTGATTCCTCTTTGATTTTAGAGACATTAAATAATTTTGTGAAAGTATATAATGACGCTGTGAAATTTTTCAAAACTTTTTTTTTTAAATAATAAACTTTTGTTCAGTATTTATTAAGAACTTGTTTACTGACAATAATGATGGAGTCTTTGACAGAAGCTGTGATGGTTCCTTCTTGGTTTGAATCAACATTTTGTTACTGATTCTGTATAAATATTCTACTAAATGCTATAGGAAATTAAATTTAGCAAAATTTTTTTTCAAAATGTTAAAGTGCATGAATTTTCCAGCCGAAATCGTGGCGAAGCGACATATTCCATTGCTCTAACTTCATTTAAATATTTTCCAAATAATTTTGTAGTCATTTCTTAGCACTTTAAAGGTGCTTGAGAAATAAAATTATAGAAGGACCATCACTTCAGCAATTTTTTTAGTTGGATTTCCAACTGTTCACAGGCAAATAGTTGCAACCGCAGTAGCTAATTGTAAAGGAACTATACTCCAAAAATTATTATTATTAGCATTGAGAAAATCGTGCATACAAAAAGTTCAGTAGCAAATTTACGTAATTTATGTTCGCGACTACAGCGGAAAACACTTGAGAAATATCGCATAATATGAGATATTCAAGAAAAAAACATAAGAGAAACGAACTAAAAATAAAATTTGTTTACAAAAGCATTGAATTTCCGACAAGACGAAAACCAAATAAACAATTGACGCCTACGGCACAGAAAAGGAACACCCTCGCAGAGGAACCTGTTGCATGATCAGTGATTACGCGCGCACAGTTGAGCCACTTGAACCGGACGCGCACGCCACTTGACATTTCAATTGTTGCCTGTGGCGCTAATGTTGCAACACGCCGCACGCACACAGCGGCACAAGTGATCGCCATCAAGTGATCGCCATCAAGTGATCACGTCTGCGGGGTTGTTTGTTTGCTTGTAAACAAAGCAACTGATAACGTGTTGCCCGTCTGCCGTGCTCTGGCGATCTCCTCTCAGGTAGAAAGACAACAGAGCATGTGAGAACGAATGCTCGGACGCGCCGAGCGCACGGTAGGCGACAGCAGCATGCGGCTACAGCGGGCGTAGTTGCTCAATTTGTAAACAGATCAAGTCAGTCGACGATGATCTTCACTGATCGTCACAAACAGAAGTTTCGTCTCTTTCGTCTGACTTTCTCTTCTTAGCTGAATTTTAGCGCAAGCAAATCATATTTTTCAATTTTTGTGTGTTTATTTTTAGCTCGTAAAAAATTCGTTTATGTCACGAGCGAAAGTAGCCCGCCCTCCCTCACTCAACAGCAGAACACACTTTATAATCTTTACCCTTTATAAGCAGTGTTCGGCTTGTCCGCCAATATTTTCTTCCAACGAACTTGCTTCCCTTACTCCACATGCCAGCTTAAGCTATGCACCGCATTTGCAAAAAGCGAATATTACAGCTTCTTGAAATTGCAGAACGTTGTCGTAGTCTTCGGAACGTACATATTTCAAGTACAATTGCGACGTCAAGTCAAAGAAATTCTTTGTGCCTTTGTTTTGATTTAAATTCGTACGCTCAATTCCCGTTTTATGCAATTATTTGCCACAATTGGGGGAGACTGTGGAACAAACCAAATCAAAATAGCTTGTTTTTTAAGAAAATATTTGTAATAGCCGCAGTGGCTCGGCGAATAAGTGCCAGGTCTCTGCAGCGAGCGGGCGCTGGTTCGATTCCAAGCAGAATCACCTAAATTAAAGGCAAGCTAATTCTTATTACGAATTGTTGCTTCAAAACTACATAAAAAAAAATTATGAACGGAGGTGATCCTGTTCGTTTCTGAAATCGAAATAATTCTGCAGAAATTTAAAGATTGATTTTATGCCATATTTGGAAAAACTGCAGCTCGAATAAGATTGGAAGTTGTAATGAAAATTTTGTGCGCTTTATTTTCAAGCCAGTTCCACTGTGCACGCTTGCCGCGTCAAGTGCTGACGCCGCACACCCGCTGTTCCTGCCGTCACTTGTCACAGCACCAAAGAGTGAAGACGCTGCTCAAGCAGATCACATCCAAAGCAGATGAATGGCAGCAGCGTCGGTGACGGACCGAGACGAGCGGTCCTGTAAGGCGGCGCTCGATCGCGTTGCTCGACAATTCGACGCGCCGCTGTCTGAGGCCGGAAAATAAGTGAAAACCGCAGGCGTGCGAGAACGAGCGTATTTATCTTCGAGATGATGATGCGCCAACGAAGACGACGACGAAGACGCCAGACGCAGACGCAGATACAAGATACAAATGTGGGCTGGCAAGCAATGCAGCAGTCGCCGTCGAGCGTTTCAGTTCTGGGTCTACATTCGAGAAGTGCGCCACGGAAAAGCCGCTGGCAAATGTATCTGCGCAATTCACGGTACAATTGCCAAAGACAGTGCGCTGATTTCTTTGGCCGCGTCGCGTCGCGCGCACAAACGATTCCAATTAAAGTTTGATTAAATTAATTTCGCTGCATTTCGCGTACTGAAAGGCTACTTGTGAAGGAGTGAGAGAAAAAGAGTGAGGAACGCGCACAAATGTATCTGCAGGCTGCCGTGTGTATCTGCGCGCCTTAACTGACTGCCAGAAGTGAATTCCGCAGACCAAAAAAGTGCGTCAAAGTGGCACGAGTCAAAATCGACGCTGCTCAGCCTTTGCGCTGACAGTTGTCTCCAAACAGTTTTCGCTTTTAATTTTACATTTGCATCTTTTTTCAGTTCAAAGTAAAGTTTTTCTCAACTTTTCTTATTTTCAAAAGAAACTTTTCTGTTTTCGTATTTCAATTTAGTACATGCAGAAAAATCTTTTTTTGGAATTATTTTGTATTTTTTTTTCAAAATTTGAATTTTCATTTAAGTTTTGTTTTTTGTTTTCCTCGCTTTGCTTTGGCTAAATATAAAATGCGCTCGCAATTTTCGTCGTTTCTGGCAATTTGCGGCGCATGTGATGTGCTGCTGCCGCAGTTGCTCGATTTTTGGCCCGTTCGCGAGTAGCTTGTATCTGCTGCCTCCTGCTCCAATGTAGGCTTGCAAGTGCGCATACTTTCTCGCTGTAGCATAGCGCCTGCTTGAAATGTGCCAAAGATTGACGGCAAAAGTTGACGTTTTTATGTGCGATTTCTGTGTTTTTATTTCGCGCGTAAATGTTTAATAGACGCGCACGCTAAATTTAAACTACAGTAAGCACTCCACATAAGCGGCATCTCAGTTGCAGCAATTTGGAAAGCTATTCATGTTATATGAAAACGTTTGCCTATATAGAAAAAGAAGAAGAAGCAGTTAAAATTCACTTACGACAGCCCCAGTCGATTCGCATTGACTCGATACGCTTTCAAGCCAGATGTTTATACCTTGACTTTTGCAGCGAGTCGACTGAAGACGGTCTGAAAAGTGAGCTCACAAATTTTTGACGTTTTTTCATAAATCTCTTTTTTTTGCGTTTTCCAGTCTTTCCACGTTCTGAAGCTTTCTCTTTTAATACATTTTTGAAGTCTAATGAATATCAGCTTCCTTTAACGTAAAAATGCAAAGAAAATCTGATTTTAAAATCATTGTGAAAATGTTTACCCCTTTATACGCTTTTTCGAATCGACTTGAAATTTTAAGAACTCATATGAAAAGCGCTTTGAAAATTTTCAAAGCAATTTGAAATCGTGTTTATACGACTGTTTTGAGTCGATGCGAATTGACTCAAACCGATTTGAAGTGTCGTATAAACGGGGTAATAGATTAGTTTTACAATTGAAGGAACAAAGCTCTTGAGCAGTATTGGCCAACCCGCTGCCCGCCTTGAACATTTTTTGCGGCAAACTTGCGAGCATTTCCATATATGCGGCCCGCGAGATCATTTGGGTTGGTAACCGCTGCTCTTCAGCTTCAGCAATAGGCAAGGACTTGTCTGTCTACATAGCTCTATTAGAAGCTGTGATCAATAGATAGTGTAGAGTTTGAATTGGACTCAGCTCTGATCTTGACGTACGTCTAGGAAATGATGCATTTAAAAAAAACTAAAAGAATCGATCATCAGCGGTAAAGTCTTAAGCGGGTGCGTGACGTTCGGAACAGCCTAATCTGGCCTCAAGCGAAAGCAGAGTTCTGCCTCGAGTTTCGCAGAATTTCCACAGACCGCAAGTGGCCGCCAATTTTGATTTATGCCGCTGACGCAAATCAAATAAGTGCCGCAGCTACCAGGAGGCTGTCAACTAAACATGATCAAAGAATGAAACTGCCACAATCAGAGAAGAGCTAAGAGTCTACATGACCGCCATCATTGGCAATTTCCCAGTCGGTGTCAGTGGAGCCGGATGCGCTTGCCGCAATTGCATTGGCAACTGCTCGCTTAAACGTGCGGCAAATGGGAAAATTGCCACTTAAACTGGCTTCCGAAGGCGCAGCAATCAAATTAGAGCCGTCGTGGAAACGGAGACCGTGGCGCGGCGCACCTGCAAGCGTCTAGCAAGCGGCAGGCAGGCATTTGCGGCAAGAGGCTGAGAAGTGCAAGAATGACAACACGGAATGAGATGATATGAGCTGAGATGAGCTGAGATGAAAGCATGGCGCGGGCGTAGAGGGGAGCTGGATGCAGTGGCAGCTGTCGCTTTCGTTGCTGCTGCTGCTGCAGCGCGGACAGTGGCGTCAATTGCGGTAGGCAGCAGCTGCAGAAGTCGAATTCAATTTACAGCAAATTCGCTTGAATTTCCGCATACGCCATGAGAGAGCGAAGGAAGCAAGGCAAAGATCTGAGGTAGCAGAGCAGCAGCCGACCTACGCCACTACGAAATGCAGTCAGGCGGCGACGGCGGCAACAGCAGAAAATCACAGCAAAGCAGCGCAACAGCGTGCAACTGCTGCCGTGTTGTGCCATGTTGTTGTTGTTGTTGGGGTGGAAGCGGGAGCGGTGCCAGGGGCGCAATGTGGCATAAGCGCCGTTGCAACCCTCGCTCAATTAAATGAGATTTTCAGTTTCAATTTCAAAATGGAATGACAGGAAGTTCGTGCTTTTTGCTTTTGCCTTTGCCTTTGGCTTTACTGTTGCTGCTGCTGCTTCTTCTTTTGCGCTAGCGCTGGCCGCATTTCGTCCTTTTGTAGCGTTCGCCGGAGAGCTGCAACAATTTGACTCTCGTGCGCACTTCTCACACACTCAGACGCATACAGCGCCATGCATAGATACACAGCTACACGACGAAGTTTGTATCTTGTATCGCACGGATGCTGTTTTTAGCATTGACCAAAAAATTTCCCCAGTCAGTCTTTGTGTTGTACGCGTCGAGAACGCGCAGTCAATAAATAAGCGTATGCCCGTCTACGGTCCGTGCTGCTGCTGCTGCTGCCATCAGAGCAAGAGAAAAAGTTTGCAGCCATTTTTTTTGTACCAACGAAAATTTTATAAAATATGTTTTAAAAACGGCAGCATATTTGCAAAAAAGCGACAAGTGCAAAGAGAAAATTGGTAATTTTCATAAGGCATATGGAATACAGTGAAAAAAAGCAAAGTGACAAATTTAGAAGAGAGAGAAAAAATTTTGAACTGCGAATTTTCAACGAAAAAGGGCAGATTTTTCTGCGGTGCTTCTTTTTGGAGCAGCGAAGGAAGCTGAAAAAAGTCCTGCTGGGTATAGAAAGTTTCTAATGCTGTGATGGTGCTTTTCTCTATGCGTGTGTGTGTGTGTGTGTGTGTGTGTGTGTGAAAGGATGTCCATACGCAAGCGACGACTCGACTCGTCTGCGTAGTTTTTCGTGTTCAGTGACTGCCTGCCTATTCTTTCTGTCCTGACTTTTCGTGCCTGGCTGCGTGTGTGCGTGAGTGTGTGTACACACATATTTTCAAATGCATATGTATGTGCATTGTGTTTGTTGCAAATTCCTATTAATTGCGCAGGAAAATGTCGCGCAACACAAAAACAATTCAAACTTTGCTGCGAAATTTTCTGCACTTTGAATTGTTGTAAATTTTCGTATTATAAAGGCAAAAATTTCAGTTTGCTGGCACTATAGAAAATATGTTGTTTGTGCTTTGCAGTGTTGCAAAGAAAGCATGAAGCAGACATTTGTTCAAATTTACGATGCAGCAATTCTAACTAAAATTTACAAAAACAAAAACAATCAATGCTGATATTACTAAAAAATATATTTTGCCCCTAAGAAATGTTTTGATTTATTGCAATTGGCAGCTAAATTTGCAACATGGCGCACATACAGTTTTGTAGGCTCCATCGGCAGCAATACAATTCCACAAATGCACTGAAAAAAATTTTAAGGCATAGCAAATAGTGCAGCAGTTCAATGCCTTCGCTTCGATAGCATTAAAATTTTAGCAGCTATGAGCAGCATTTTTCATGCTTCTCAGCTCTTTGAAATAATTTTCTCTAGCTATTTCTATATGAAATTTTACATTTTGTTAATAAATTGCACTAAATTTGAACAATCGTAAGGCATAAGATAATTTTCCAAAGCAAAGTTTATATGCATTTCTTGCAAGAATCGAATATGTATTATCGTCGAATCATTAAGCCATCTTCAACTTCACGCTTGATCAGAGTAAAATATCTTTCAAATCTTAGCCATCCAATAAATGTACCTACTTCTGAAATCCAAAAAAAGACCTCTACTGAAAGAAATTGCCAATGTCGAAGTAGAGCTTGTACAGTTCGTGGTTCGTGTTCATAACCAACGCGGATCGGGCCCAGGATCTTGCGCAGCACTGAACTCTCGTAACTCTAAGACAGCAGTGGCCAACTCGCGGCCCGCCTTGAACATTGGCCGGCCCTGCTCTAAGAGAGCTCCACTCCACCAGTCTGCGAAATTATTCGTGCTTCAGAGCCATAAGGCAAAACGCGCATGATGTTAAGACGATCATGTAGAACGTCAGTTTTGTCAGGCGAGAGCTAAACGAGTGCGTAGTAGCAGCTATTGGCAAGAGCTATTTTCCGCTTCATTCCCAAGCTGGCATCATTTGTGTTTGTTATGGCAATGTTATATAACATTTTGGAAAAGAAGCTAGTATGCTGTAAATTTGACAACACATCAAAATTTAAAAATTAATGCAATTGATGAGGGGCACTGAAAAAAAGGGGCGCTCATTTTTGTGTAGGCTGAAATCGGAAAATTACTTCTAATTCATGGCGTTAACTTTTGAAATCCGACAAGCGCTCATTTCTCACAGTGTTTGAGCAACCCTGACGTTGGTCGGTCCTTAGTCACTTGAGCACTTGTACGTATTTTGAACCTTCCGTGCTCCGCTCTTCAGATACAGTCAGTCGGCACACAACAGTCGGTCCATTCGCCTCCCTCCCCCCCTGCAGCCGCAGACAGTGCGTCGAGCCGTATGCAGGACCTGCTCACGGCAGTCGCTGTGCTGTGTTTGTTTGTATGTGCGAGCTCTTCCATTTCGGTGCCGCTGCGAGAATGTATTCAGCGCAGAGCGCGCTCTCAGGCTCACAGGCAAGGCGGAACTTTCGGCTTCGATGGCGTTTCCGCTCAGCGCTTGGCGTTTGTTGCTGCAGCAAATACGCGAGATTTGCGCGTTTGTATCTACAATTTTTGCTGTTTTTATTTTCTGTTGTTGTTTCTTCTTGCTGTTGCTGTGGTTGTTGTTGTTGTTGTATTTCACTTCTTCAGTCGTTTAGCTTTCTACGCCATTTTTGTTAGCGTACTACTAGCGGCAGGCAGCACTGCGAAAGCGTACTATCACGCACACACACACACACACCTATGTAGCATATAGCACTAATACACTCGCACAGAAAAATACTAATACAAATGTTGGCGGCTGGCAAAATCTGCTATCTGCAATTTTCGCTGTTCTGCCTTCAGCATTTGAAATGAAGCTGCTCCTTAGGGATTTGTATGCGTGTGTGTGTGTGTGCTTTCGTTTTTGCTCGTTTGTTGTTGTGCAGCTCTTCGTGCGGCTGTGCCATTTGTTCGATGCCTTTTCATTACTTTTTTTTTGTGGGCCGCTTTTTTGGCCAAAAGCACAACCAACTCTCAGATACTTTTCTCTGTTCTATGCTGAAAGCCAGCCTGCCAGCCTGTCTTCCTCCTTTCAATGTTATCCTGTTGCCGCTGCTGCCACATTTTCGTCCAATGACAACAAACAACAAATTGTTCGTTGCGCATTCAGCAGCGAAGCGAATACGGACGCTATGCAAAGGCGAAAGCGCAAGCGTGTATCTGCTTATGGCACATCAAGCACAAAAAATGCAAACGAAAGCAAGCGAAAAATTAGCAGCCAGCCAAGAAAGACGTGCAAAACGTCAACAACTTTGGCCTGGGTTTAAATATGCTTGCGCTGTCGGTGCAGCGACGTCGACGTCAACGGCAACGCCGCAGCCAAAGAAAGTTGCAAAGGAAATGTTAAAAGTGAAATCGTACGACGCCCCACAATCGCAGCCACTTTGCATCTGTATGTGTGTGTGACTGTGTGTGTGTGTGTGTGTGCGCTCGCAGCAGCCAGCTGCGTTAGATCGACGTATCCAGCCGTATCCGTGTAGCCGCCGTGGCTGCTCGTATTTGCGAACCGAGCATAATTTTCCTCTCGTTTTTCGGGCGAACAGCACATAAAAAATTTTCGCTTGTCCAAGCAGCAAGCAAAATTGTGCAAAAGAACAAGCCAAAAAAAATTGGGCAACTGAAAAAATTATGCAAAATTGAATTCCAATTTGAAAATGAAATTTAGTGCTGCAAAAAAATGCCAATATTAGCCAAATTCAAAATGAAAAGTGCACAAATTTATAGTGAAAAATTGTCTACAACTTCGTTGGATGTATCTGAAAAGTGATGCTACGGCGAGCGAGCACGGAAATGTTGCACAAGGCAGCGAAAATTCCAGTGAAAAGTAAAAATTGCATAGAAAATGTATGAAAATTGACAAATATATTAAATAGATTTGAAAAAAGAAGAATCTAAATAATAAAAGTGCCGAAAAGCTAAAGCAATTGCGTAAATCTGCGTAGGAATTCGTAACATAACCTCTGCGCTGGCAGTGGGAGGCTTGTCGCTCGAACTTTTGTCATGGCTGGCGAAAATTCAGTGCAAAAAAAAATCTACGCGTTTGCACAAATTTTATATACGTACTTGAAAGCCATGCTAAATATCTACTTCAAATGACTACAATAAAGCTTGAAATGCAACAAAAGTGCATCGATTTGAAAAACTGCCTCTGCCGCTATAGAAAAAGGGTTGCAGCTGTTGGCTCTGAAGGAAATTCGTATTAGAATCTGGCATGCCATTCTTCAAGCGAAAGTATCGAGAGCATTGCAAGCAAACATATTCAAAAACTTCTGTCAACAATATTGAGCTTCGAATATTTCATCACTATTCATGTTCTCTAGCAATTTCGAAGTATCTGCAAATTTAATTGGCTTAATCCGTGCACTATAAAATAGTCTTTGTAATTGCTTCAAATCTAAAGTCTATACATAAATATAAGCTAATAAGAATTATCATTATTTCTTTGAGCAATCAAAATTAATTACTATGCTAATTGATAATTAAGCACCCTCAGCTCAGTTCTTACTTATTATAATCAGGCTATAACACTTTTAAATATTCCTCGTATTATCTACATACATATATGCTTAATATGAATTAAATTTCGCTCTCTATACTTTTGCATTACAGACTAATCTTACAGCATTTAAGATACAATTTATTAAAATTGGGAATACTTCAAGAAAATTTGTTTTCAAATTGTTTCTTTGCGTGGCGCCACTTTTCGCGATGAATTGACAATTCTACGCGAATACTCCTTGCCATGAAAAGCTGCTCAACCCGTTCGAATTCGGTTAATGTAGGTCCCGTTAAATATGACAAGCACACTCAAGTTAATGCGAGAAAGCAAGGCCTAACCTCACACGGGCTGTTGTGCCAATCAATTATTAATTATTATTAATATAGCTCAAGATTCAAATGTCAAACAAATTTCAAGCCATAGTTCCATTATATTAGCACTCATTTCGACAAGCGCATAGAAGCTTTTATTTCTAGTTTCCCAACTTTCTTAGCCGCACTTTAGGCTCATAACATTATCTGCTAAATTCAAATTCAGCAGCTGACTTTCAGACTTATTCTGGCAAGTGTCACAAATGTCAAAATTGTTTGAAATTTTTAGCAATTGATAAAGTGGTCAAAGCAATGATCTGTCAGAATTTGCAAGTGTTTCATAAGTTTCCAAAGAGGCTTGATACCAAGCTTCAAAATCTGTTCGAGCTCTCAAAAGACCGTCGCACCTATAAGAGCAATAATATCTTACGATAATATTTATATGTAGTTCATTCTCTTTAGTTTCATACAGAAATCGATTGTTGCTGTCTTTTCTATGGCAGAAGGTTGTGCAAGATTTTGATCTCATAATAGAATAATTTTTAATAATTCTTATAATTATTTTGGGTGAAAGGCACTGCCATTTGAGTAGCTGCTGTATCCTCCTTTCAAGTTTCTATACAAACTCAATGTTTAGATCTTTCTTCTTTATAAAGCCTTATTATATGCTGTCGATTCCCAGAGATTACAGCTAGATCTCAGTAGGCTATTTTCTTGGAACGAGCGTTATTGCAGAACATTCTTAACCTTATGTGCGAAAAAGCTAAGCGCTCAAATGGGAAATTGTTTTTTGTATAATTTGCATAATATCTTTCAAACTAAATGACTTTTGAAAACAAGGTTCCAGGTTCAAGGTTCTTCACTACCGTTCTTCTCAAGACGGCTGGTCTGATATATATATTACTTACTTGCTTGCTTAAGTTGGCCAGAACAACCCGTTATCGGGTTACAATCTGACGTACGGCTTCTCTCAAGGCGCCCCTGCTTCTACAATTGGAAATACCAAGCTTTGCCAGAGTCTGATACATATACATATATATTTATTAATGTTGTTGTTGTTAGTATTATGATCACTTTTGGCTTAAGACTGCGGGAGAGCTGAAATCTTTTGCACGTGATATAAGATACGTATGTATATAAGAAGATGTGATAGTGTAGTTTCTAAGTTCTTGAATGCCCTGTGCTCATAGCATAAACATATGTACGTTAAAGTATTATACTAGAATGTATATATGTATACAACATGAGCTCTTGACGAAAATGCAATTCACATGCACGTGCAAAAAATGCAATCTTGTACAAAATTTGTGCATTAGCCTTCAGCGAAAATATTTCAATTCGGCCAGCGAGTACGGCTGGTACAATGGCACAACAACACATGCACATGTGAATCCCTTTCGAGATATCCTTCTGACATTTTGCAACCTAAAAACGACGAATTTGCCGCTCAATGTGGCACACATGCTCACTCACACACACTACATGCATATGTATGTATGAATAAAAATCAATACGAACAAAAAGATGTTCTTTTATTTCAATTCGTTTCGCTTTCGTTTTGATAAACAAGAAAAAACATGTGCTTAAACTATTTTACAACATTTCGAAATTGACAATTGAGCGGCAGAGCGGCAGAGGGGCGCAACATGCAAATGTAAGCTGCTGGCACATGTTGTTCTCATATATTAGTACATACATATGTATGTATGTATTGTTGCTCTTGCCTTTGCCATTTCGAAATCAGGTCAACGCTGCTGAATTCTTTAATTTAATTATAGCCAAAATAACATCCTGCAACCGAACGCCGTTTGCCCTATTTGCGCCTCTACCGAAGCACAACATTGAGTGCTTGACTGAAAGTTAGCTGATAATTGCAAATTTTTAATGATTGATGACATTCGAAAGTATCAAACATTTATCAGCAAAAGTGCTCCTTTCAGCGACCTGGAATTGGTGGTTTATCAAGCTTGTAGTGGGAAGCAGCCTTGTGGAACATCCTTGGTAAAATTTCGTCGAAATTTTAGCATTCTCTAACTCTGTCTGTATAATTGTCAATTAAGCCGAAATTAATGATTCAAGTTGCCATACTATGCTGCGAAGTGAGGGACCATTGTAACCCACATCGATGCTGGTTGATATCATGCACGCTCCTTCGAGCTAATTCAGAACTATTTGAAGATTTTGCATAGTAGTTCAATTGGCTGGGAGTAAAACAGACATTTTTAGTCAATAGTTATCTTTTTTTGCTACAAAGTCTGAAATATGTAGCCTACTTTAACTATGGCTACTAGTAGGGGAGAGGGGGGTACCTTCGTCCTTGGGGCACATTCGTCAAAAGCGATTTCGGTATGAAGGAGTCATCGGACAAAACTGTTTATTAGTAAAAACTAACCCATAACTAGCACAAATATCCCTCATAAAGTTTGCCATCTCTATCTGAACAGCTGATAAAGTTACATTGGATTTTGTGTTTTCGCGCTTCGTTCCCGAATATTCAGGTCGGTAACGTAAGAAGTTTGTGCTGTATTTATTCCATTATTTCGAACAAAATTGTATTAGTATTACTTTAATACTAATTATTTTGTAAATAGAAGTGTATTAAGTGAAAAAAAGCACTGAAATTAGAAGTAAAAAAATAAAAAGAAAAAAAAGTGATACCAGGGTGGACTCGTCTTTTTTCATGGGGCACATTCGTCAATATAACTTCACAGGTACTAAAAATCGAAATCGAGTTGAAGCTTCCAAGACCGTCGAACCTGGCTTAAACCTCCCGTAACCACACAAAATTAATATTAGGGTCGATCTCAGCACTTTAAACATTATACATATATAACAAATAATTCAAAAAAAAAATTTACAATAACTACCTTTTTTTGAAGCTCTTAAACATGATTTGTTTTTATTTTTTTAATGCAAAATTTAATAAATACGTGTTGTGTAACCAAAAACATGTCTTATTTAGTCTAAACAAGATTTTGTATCACCTTATGGTACTTTAAAGTGTGAATGCCGAAAGTGCCCCGCCAAATATCGAAGCAACCCTGGCATGGAGGCACATTCAGCGAAATGACTTTTTATACCCTACACCTATGGTAATAGGGTATAATAACTTTGTGCGAAAATTGTAACGCATTAAAGGAGCCCTCCTAGGTATAGACATAAGTATATAGAAATGATCAGAAACACTTTCTCTATTGATTTCCGGTTGTCCGTCTGTCCGTCTGTCCGTCTGTCTGTCTGTCCGTCTGCGTGTTCGGGAAAAATAGAAAGAAGGAGTTGTCCGATTTGAACCAAATTTGGTACACAGTCACAGTGAACCTCGAGTTAGGTAAAGTGTTAAAATTAGTTAAATCGGTCGAAGGACACGCCTACAATGGGCCTGTAAGTCCCACTACCTCGGGTTTTTTTCCAATTAAATTGCTATAAATTGTCTAATTACTCATTCAAAAGAATAATACTTTGTATTTATGGTTAGGTGTGGAGCCTCTGCAAAATACCAAAAAATGGGCGTGGTCCGCCCACTGTATAGGCGGCAACAATTTTCCGGTAAAATGGCTCCCAATTGACTAGTTACGAATATAAATGAATGAAATTCGGTTCCCAAGTTGATGTACAGGTCTTAGATGCCATACAAGAAAATGGGCGTGGTCCGCCCACTATATAGGCGATAAACGAAAAATCCTCTTATATTCCATAATATATACACCAGAGCGTCCAGAATTGGTTACTTCGTTCCTGGTAGGAATATCTTTTAATTCTCCAGAAATGGGCGTGGTCCGCCCACCATGGGGGCAGTAAAATAAATATGCCGATAACATCTGTTGTACACCTGTCAGAGCATCAATATTTGGCACGTATAGTCCTATTAGGTATATGTTGTAGTCTGCCAAAAATGGGCGTGGTCCGCCCACTCTGTAGGTTGTAAATCAAATGTACCCACAATTTCAGTGAAATCACACCACTTGGGAACATGGTGTAGGGTATTACTCTGTCGGTGAAACCCGACTGATACTTCCTTACTTGTTTTACTAATCATGAAAAAAATAATACAAACGGAACTTTTTAAAGAAATTTTAGTATAACATTTTATTGTTAAATAATGAGGTATTGTAACAGTCTAATCGGTTTTTAAATATATTGATTACCTTCTGAAATATAGGCCTTCAAAAAAAAGAGACGAAGGTACCCCCCCTCTCCCCTACCTTGCCATGCTCTTTAAGTGCAGCGTTCACTTAAGTGAGAACAAATTGTATCGAAGATTCTTCTGATTTTCTGATGTTGTTGTTGTAGCAACGATAACCATTTAACTTCTTTGACTAAACTCAGTTCGAAGAAATTTTCGGATGTGGTTGTTGAAGCGACTCTAACCAATTTTTTTTATTTACATGAAATTTTATGATTGAGGACATATACGTCTAGTTCAAGGCAAAGAGGCTGCTCTAACTACACACTTTGTTTTTTTTTAAATAAACCGACACTCAGGGGATGCCCCCTATACATGCAGAGCACTTGTTGGTTTAGAAAGGATCATAGGTTAGTGTCTTAAGCTAGATTTAATCAAATGAGCCTCAAATGCCATAAATCATTTATGTCCAAACATTATAGGATACGCCATCTTTTATCTTGGTTTGTCAATATTGAATGACTTAAAAATAATATGTAATTGATTTTCATATTTGAGAAAATTTAATTTAATTCTTTACAATTTATTTGAACTGGTTCTTGAAAACGACATCAATCAAGTGGCGGCCTCTATTGTCAAAAGCAATATGTGCCAATTTTGCTGCGTTTTCCATCACTTTTTCGAGCATCTCGGGCGGTATACTGATGATTTTGGCACGAATGTTTGCCTTGAGCTCGTCAATGGTCTGGGACTTCCTGGCGTACACTTTGCGTTTCAAATAGCAACACAAAAAGAAGTTCGTAGCAGCTATATATAATCATTTTTTTCCATACATATAGAAATGTCTTTCCAGTTTAACAATTTTGAATACCTCGAGAGGTATTCCGGCATGATCTTTCTATAGCATTGATGAAAGTTGCGTCAGTGAAAGGTTTAACATCGAAAAAATTTAAAATTTGGTATATTGAATGAAAGAGCGCGATATCTAACTTCAGTGCAACCAATCTTTTTAGAAGGTTTTATCAAATCTTTCACTCTCTTAAATTTATTTGTGGCTAATTAGTACATCGCTAAGTTTATTTATACATTTGAAAAAAAAAATCTGTTTCAACTTTCTGAATTCTATCTTTCAGGCTTGACATTTCGACAGGCGCAGCACGGCATAATAACTAAAATCCTCACATTCAAAGAGAAGCTGCTTTTTTAAGTTCTTCAGACTGTCCGAATTGGACAGCAGTGAAATTTTTAAAAATGCGCTCCCTCAAGAAGCACATAAAAAACAATGTTTGCTTTAAAATACCAAAAACATTGCCCAAGTGTTGCAATAAATACAAAAGTTAAATGCAAAAAAATTAGAGTTCATTTTATGAAAATTTGAAGCTGAAGTGAATCTTTCTAATATTTAATATTCAGCTGAAACTGACTTTACTTCAAACTCATCCACTCACACACACACACACACACACACACACACACATGCAGCATAATATTTCCATGCAAATATAAAGAAGAAGCAAATTTGTAGAAAAGCCAACCAAAAAGGAGAACTCATAAAAATTCTACGCACGCGCAGCAGTATCAAAATGCAACGCTGCATGCGCTCAACCATGCCCACGCACACAAGGCAGCTGAGCGCTGCCACACTGTGCTTCGCGCTGCTCGCACTCGGCGTGACGCTGGTGTGCGGCCAACGGCCGTTGCTGAACCACAGTTACACGGCAATCGCTGCCGCGCAGCAGCACAACTTCTACGGCAGCGGCAAGCAGCTGCGCAATGGGCGCGTGCACGATCTGCCGCTGCAGGCTACGACGGCGGCGACGCAGCTGCATCACGGCATGCCCGTCTACGAGCAGCTGGAGGTGGACGGCACGCGCCTGCCGCCGCTGGGCAATCGGCGCGACAACCGACGTCGCCTGAACCTGGCCGGCTTGGGCATGGGCAATGTGCCGCGACCCGATCGCGGCAATGGACGCCGCGGCATAGACTCGCTGCGCAAGGAGCTGATGAAGCCGCCGGTGAGCGGCCCCGGCGGCGGCATCAGCGGCAGCAGCTCCGCCTATTCCTCGTACCCGGCCACCTCATCGATCGGCAAAATCGAAGGCTTGGGCAGTTTGGCATCGGTCGATCACTTGAGGCCGTCGCCCGGCGCCACCAGATATCCGCCACAGTTTCTGAGCAGTCAGCCAGGTGAGTGCGGCAGCGGCAGCAGTTTATTTCCAGCATATATCTAGATACAATATTGAAGTATTTCCGTTTCTTGCAGGCACCGTCGACGACAAGCAGCGGCTTGGTCTGGGTCCCAAGAAATCGTCAAATTCCATTTCGGAGCTGATGAAGATGAATAACAATGCCAAACAGCAACGCTACCCGTCACATGGTCAGGCCGATGAGCCCGTCGGAGGCGTTACCAATGGCAATATTGAGGACGACGACGATGAACCCGATGATCCCATACAAGCCATTAAGAAAGAGATGCTCAGTACGGCGCCCAAGTCGGTATGTACATACATGCAAACACACACAAACATACTCACAGAAAAGAGTTGCTAATGTTAACTAAAAATATATTTTTTGGTATGCCAACTAAAAATTCAGTTACAAATTAGTGAGCTTTCGCTTCTGTGATCAGAATCAGATCACAGAGATTTCATTGAAAGAGAAGTTCAAAAAGAATCACACTTCTTTCCCTAGACAATATTGAATATATCTGCATAGAAACGCCAGGATATTCCACACAGAGCAACAAGGCAGATTGCTTCATAGCTTTCAAAGCTACGCACTTATGAGAAACTGTAAAAACATGAAGAACTGTCACTTTCTGGAGTTTTCAGGCTTTCAGGCCGCCTTGATTAGGAGTTCTGATACCTTCTACAAATCCAATCTAAGTCCAAAGCTATCAGAGTGCATTGTACTAATTTGTTTCTAGAAAATGTAGTAAATTTGTTGAAAACGACTAAAAAGTTAGTTAAAATTGTGCTTCCAACTAAATAATTAGTAAAATGTTAGTAAAGTTATCTAAGTGTGTTTAAGTTATCTCTTATGTGCATAGACGCACACATGGACACACTTTTGCACACACACATGCATGCATTTCTGAAACTGCAGGCATTTGAAGGGGAAATGGTAAAAATCACGAATTCCCTGCATGGAACACAGCAGCAGTGCTTCCCAAATCACTGATCAGCAACATTGCACCCGCCCATGTCATGACGCCGACTTCCTCCCACCGTTTGATGTGCGAGTTTTAAATAGCAACACTGACGGAAATCAGCTTTCCATTCCGTACGCCGCTTGTTGCTTTGTTGTTGCACTCGATCTGGTGTCGCCTCGTACGTATAGGAGCGCACAGGCAACTCGACAGCCGACACTATTTTTAACTGCGGCGTGTGTCAGTTCTCAAACAGTTGCGCCGGCTGCAGGAACTCTTGCTAATTCAATTAATTAGAGCAGCGACAAAGTGAGACAGTGTGAATGGTATCAGTCCATCAAAAACGGTGCTAATGCAATTAGCCAACTCTCAAAATAAATGGCGGCAGAACTGAGGAGCAGCAGCAGCACAAATGCAGCTGTTTTTAATGAAAAGCTACTCTAGTTTTTTTGGGTTTCCATTAAGGTGTAGTCCTGTAGAGCTGCCGAACAGCTGCTGCAAATATAGAGCTGGCTCTGTGAAGACTCGCGAGGATTACTAGTGAAAGAGAGGAGTATTGAAATGTTTTTCCAATTCAGGAAATTTTGGAAACTGAACTGTAGTTTCGAGCATTTCATATATTGTATATTGATATTATTACCTCCCTAATAACAAACAGAGGAGCTCAATAAAAGTTCCGAAATTCACAATTCAAGTTTTAAACAGTTGCCAGATTTGGTTTGGTTAGTAAAATAGACATGAAGTCATGGAAAGCTGGAAAGTATCGGGGCGCTGTCCCAGACTTTGACTCTTGATACATAAAATGGTTTTGAATTTATGAATTTGGTATTAGGATTAGCAAGCCTAATAGTTTGGCCATTTCACAGAAAGCTACACCATATTAACAGCTGACAGTTTCAAGTGCCAGCCAGACCTTCATTATACAGCACCTAATCCTTCGCTGACCATTATGGCTGCCAAAATGCTTCACAGTTCTTTTTCTTTGCCACATCTTAAGTTCATTTTAAATTTTGTACTTCTTTTCACAATTAGAATCCCTATGATGCGCACACTGAGTCCACGCCTTCATCCGAAATAGAAGACCAGCTCGGCGTTAGATGCACCTTCGAAACACCGTGCGCCTGGAAGTGGAGCGAAAATCTGCCCGATGGCTTTCAAGTGTTCAGCGGCTCGGAATTGGCCATGAAGAATATGACGGGCCAGCTGCCGGGACCCATTGCTGATTCGCTGGACGATGCCAATGGTTTGTGTGCCAGAAGATTTCACTGCCATTTGCATAATGATTCGACTCTTCCGTTGACAGGTCACTTTCTTTATGCGCGTCTTTCGCCCAGCACGGCTCAAGTGAATCTCACCTCACCGCAATTCAGCACCACCATGGAGAAATGCTTCCTCGAGGTGTTCATGCACCAGAGCGACATGAGTCACGGTCTCTCGCGCGTCGTCGTTGAGCCGCTGCACTCGCAGGAAAGCTCCTGGGTGCCGGCAGAAATTGTGGGCGACAACTTCCGACAGTGGGACCGCAAATTC
Source organism: Neria commutata (assembly GCA_963457695.1). NCBI lineage: Eukaryota > Metazoa > Arthropoda > Insecta > Diptera > Micropezidae > Neria > Neria commutata. The sequence goes on along the minus strand of OY735247.1, from coordinate 37,331,372 downwards.
TATCGACTCGGACGCATTTCACGCGATTTTCGCATCGTCTTCGAGATTGTGCCCAAGCTGATAGCAGGCCAGCGCGCGCATGTGGCCATTGACAATCTGCGCATGGTGAACTGCTTTCCGGAGGGCACGAAAGCGGAAAAATGCAGCACCTCACAGGTCAAGTGCATGATGAACAAAGTAGCTGTTTGCATCGCCCTGCCGAGAATATGCGACATCACCAGGGACTGCGACGATGCTGAGGATGAGCTGCAGAGTTGCGGTAAGTCATAAGCGCGGGGGGGGGGGGGGGGGGGGGGGGGGAGGGCTAAGATTAGCATACGGAGCAGCCACAGAGATAAGGCGCTCGAGCAGCCGCAATAGCATGCTTAATTACTTCACGCTTAATTCTCTGCGCCAATGAGCCGTGAACCATGAACCATGATGAGGTCCAATGCCAAAGTCGTAAGCGGCCTTGGTGTCGACGCTAATGGCAGGCATTAATGTGAGAGACTTGGTTGGAGTTCCAAGGTCCGCTTACAGTGGCTACAATGAAAGGAATAAATATGCAGCGAAGATTATGCCGCCACTTGTGGGTGTAGAAAGGCACAGCAAGGTTGTGGGAATGGCACATAAAGTGCCTTCTTTGCGATGCCAGAAGTCCTGAACAATCTTGTACACTTGAATATTTTTGTATGAATCCATCTCATATTTTCTTATCTCTTTTCTGCCAACTCAATAGACAAAATTCCCTTTGGCGCTCGCTGCGATTTCGAGCACGACTGGTGTGGTTGGCATGACTCCGGCAAAACAGTACTGTCCTGGTCGCGCCACACCGGCTCCTCACCGACGCACGACACCGGCCCCGACGGCGACCACACCTACCAGCATCTGCTGAATGCCACTGGCGGCTACTACATGCTCGTCGACATGAATCAGCACATCAACAATTCGGAGAAAGGCTCCCTCATCGGTTTCGCCAGCAATGCCATCATGATCAGCAAGACCTTCAATCCACCGCCACTGGTGCATGGCGATGCCAATTCGCCGTATCGCAATTCGTGCGTCGTGCGCTTCTACATACACCAGTTCGGCAAGAATCCGGGCAGCCTTAATCTCTCCGTGGTGGAGATCAAGGAGAAGGAGAACTTAACGACCACGCTTTGGTGGAGCACCAAGAATCAGGGCAGCGATTGGGGACGTCAGGAGTATGTGCTGCCGAACATCACATCAAAGTGAGTGCTGACCATCTGCCATATAGCTGCATTAGAATCTATTATATATGTGCTTCCCCAGATACTTTCTGCAATTCGAGGCACGCATGGGCATGCGCATTTACTCGGACGTGGCTGTGGATGACTTCTCCATGAGTCCGGAATGCTTTGGCTTGAACATACCGGAAAAGCATCTGAATGGCTATAACTATTGGGATGTGCGGCAGAATCTGAAGAGTCCCGCGCACAGAGACTTCAAACATAAAAACTGTGAGTTGGCGTAGCACTGCACGGACCTGCTTAATCTTTGCTCCTTCCTATTTCATGCGCAGACCTTGAGCTGACCACATGTGACACGCGCGGCATGATAGGGCCGACACAGCAGCAATGCGAGAGCTTCTACAGGTCCAGCAACAACAGCCACGTGCTGGCGGAAATGCGCGTGGTGGAAGAGCAGAGCTCCTACAAGGGCATGCAGAAGTGGAAGGTGCCTCATGAGGGCTACTACACGTAAGTTTGACTGCGCGCATACCCTGGCAGGCAGCGCTTCATCTAATATTTGACATGCTCGACAGCATTATTGCCAAGGGCGCCAGCGGTGGCCTTGGTTCCGGTGGCGTGGGCTCGTCACGTGGCGCCATATCGGTGGCTGTGCTGGAGCTGCACAAGAACGAGGAGCTGTACATACTTGTGGGTCAGCAAGGCGAGAACGCCTACATCAAGTCCATGGGGCAGAAGGAAGAAGGCTGCGGCGCAGACATTGAGGACATGGATTTGTCCAGATATAGCTTCAGCTCCAAACAGCACATGGTCAAGAATATCTATATAGAAAATGGTGCCGGTGGCGGTGGTGGCGGCTCCTACGTGTTTCTGGTAAGTTGTCGTGATGCGCTGATATTTGGAATAATAGCAACATATCATGTGCGTACTCCTACAAGCAGCTCAACTCGGCGAAAAATGAAGCGGTGCCACTGCTGGTCGCCGGTGGCGGCGGTGGTCTGGGCATCGGACAATACATAGACGAAGACTTCCAGCATGGCCAGAGAGCCAATCCGACGCGTGCCTCTGTATCGGGGCAGATACACGGCGATCATGTGAACATGAAGACGGCGGGACCCGGTGGCGGTTGGCGTGCCAAGGCGGATCAAGCGCTGAGTCCGACCTATGGCGCCGCCCTGCTGCAAGGCGGACGCGGCGGCCACTCCTGCTACGTGGAGATTATCAACAATGGCAGCGCGGTCAACAAGCATGGTCAGGGTGGCTTCGGCGGCGGTGGCGGCGCTTGCAACACCGGTGGCGCTGGAGGTGGCCATGCGGGTGGCGATGTCTATCTGAATGAATCGAACGGCGAGGGCGGCACGTCCTTCATAAGCGCCAGTCGCAGCCTGAAGGAGTTCAGCGTGGTGTACGACGGCGCCAGCAGTGGCCACGGCGCGGTCATCATCATACCGGCCATCGAGGGCTGCGGCTGCGATTATCGCTGCATTGCGCTGGACGAGTACCGTTCGTCCGTGCGCTGCATCTGCCCGGATGGTTGGCGCTTGAAGCGGGACAATAATACGGCTTGTGAAGGTGAGTGGCACTTATGGAGCAGCCCTTTCTAAGTATACGCTAATGCAATCGATCGCTTACCTTCGTGCAGTGCTTTCCGAGGAGCGCATACCATTCCCATACTTGATCGGATTCTTCATATTCCTGGTTGTGATGTTGGGCGCCGCGCTCACAGCGCTCATTGTCATCTTGTGTAAGTAGTCCAGGCATTGCCATTCGACAACATTCGTGTGATTCATACTCGAATCACTCAATATTGCAGACAATCGCTATCAACGCAACAAGCAGGCCAAGCTGCGCCACAAAATGCTGCTGGAGCAGGATCTGCAGCTGAGCCGCCTGCGCCACAACATAGACGACTCCAATCTGACCAATTTCAATCCAAACTACGGTTGTGATGGCATACTCAGAGGCCACATCGATGTCAAGAGCCTGCCGCAAGTGGCCAGAGAAAGCCTGCGCCTCGTCAAGTGAGTATAGATGAAGGTTCCGTACGGCGGGCCGTTGCTCATGCATGCCAATTCTTCGTTTCCATAGAGCTTTGGGTCAGGGCGCTTTCGGCGAGGTATACCAAGGTCTGTACCGCCATCGCGACGGTGATGCCGTCGAAATGCCCGTTGCCGTGAAGACCCTGCCCGAAATGTCAACGCGACAGGCCGAGGAAGACTTTCTCATGGAGGCGGCCATCATGGCCAAGTTCAATCATCCCAATATGGTGCATCTGATTGGCGTTTGCTTCGACCGACATCCACGCTTCATTGTGCTGGAGCTGCTGGCTGGCGGCGACTTGAAGAACTTCCTACGTGAAGGCCGCAACAAGCCGGAGCGCCCTTCGCCGCTCACCATGAAGGACTTGGTCTTCTGTGCGCTGGACGTGGCCAAGGGCTGTCGCTACATGGAGAGCAAGCGTTTCATACATCGCGACATTGCCGCGCGGAATTGTCTGCTGAGCAGCAAGGGTCCGGGGCGCGTGGTCAAAATAGCCGACTTCGGCATGTCGCGCGACATATACAGCTGCGACTACTACCGCAAGGGCGGCAAGGCCATGCTGCCGATCAAGTGGATGCCGCCGGAGGCGTTCAAGGATGGCACCTTCACGTCCAAGACGGATGTGTGGTCCTTCGGCGTGCTGCTGTGGGAGGTGAGTGCTGTGTGAGAGTGCCGCACTCGATACAGCTGATATTCATGCATGCCATTTCTACTACCCTGCAGATCTTCAGCTTGGGTTTGATGCCCTACACTGGCCTGCCCAATCCGGAGGTCATACAGGTGGTCACTAATGGCGGACGTTTGGGTTCTCCGCCGGGTTGTCCAGTTGCCATCTACAAAATAATGGCCGACTGCTGGAATCCAGAGCCGAGCGATCGTCCCACATTCTCCACGCTGCTGGAGCGTTTGACCGCCTGCACACAGGCAAGTTTCCATAGATGCTCATTTCAGGTGGCATAAAATAATGCTTGTGGTTTTTTGTGCAGGATCCCGATGTGATGAACGCGCCGCTTCCCAGCATATTCCGCCCGCCATCGTCTGAGCGCGATCAGACCATCATGCGGCCACCTGGAGGCGATGACTTCTGCCTGCCGGTGCCGCAATCTTCCGACTATCTGATACCGCTGCCGGGCATACGCAACGGCGGCGAGTACGCCGGCAGCGTGCCACGCAACAACGTCGCCTCCGGCTCCACCGTGTGCACACCGCCCGCGGTCACCTCGCCCTCGGCGCCGCATGGACAGAGCGTTGATGAGGCGGGCGGCTGCTGGGAGACCTCCTTCATCTTGCCCAGCTCCAAGAGCGATCAGCCGCTGTTGGGCAACACTGCGGCCGCCAACAACGACTCGCAGCGCAGCATCAACGGAGTTGCCAACGGCGGCATCGCCAATGGCATCGGCAACTGCAATTCGGCTGGCAACGCCAGCGGCCACAGCAGCAGCAGTCAGCGCTCGCCAGTGCTGCAGAGCGCCAACAGCTTCAAAATGCAGAACGGCACACAACGCGCCGCCCAGAAGAAGGAGGAGGACGAGACGCGGCTGATCAGCCTGGACACACCACAGCCCACGCCCACCACCATACAGCCGCCGCTCTCCTTTTCCACGCAGTTCGATGGCATCACGCTGGATCCGGCCGCGCTCTCCAAGAGCCTGCAGAACAACAGCGCCGCCAGCAAGCAGTCCTACGCCAACATACAGATGATGTCGTCGGCGCACAAGCCGACAGGCGGCGCCGGCAACGCCACCGAGCTGCCCAGCGAGAAGATGAACGGCGGCGGGCCGCTGCTGCACAACGGCTCCACCAGCAACGGCAATGGCGTCGCCTCAGCGAACGGCGGCAACGCGACGCTGAGCGCTAATTCGGCGCCATTCACAATACAGGGCTGCAGTGACCGCTACAAGGACAGCCACTCCGAGATTAGCTGTTAAGCGGGAGAGCGATGAACGGTGAATGGTAAAGGGTGAGCGAGCCGCGGTGGCGCTGTGAGGCGCTCTCACGTTTAACGTGTAATCTGCGGTCTGGTGTACAGGGTGTGTTGGTTGTATTTATTTCACAGAAAAACAAAAACAAAAACAAAAGCAAGAACACAAAATATTTGTTAATTTTATTATTTGTAAGGTGAAAATATGAAATATTTCTACCTGCAGACAAAAAATAAGCTAAAATTAATTAAATTAAATTAATCGAAAACACAAGATAATAAAATTTCAAAGCAGCGGCAGAGCAGAGCCGATTTAATGCATTACACTGAACTAGTTTGTATAGAATTTATGTAGTGCGTGTGTATAGTGTAAAATATGATTTAGACGCAAAGAAAAATGCATATAAGTAATATCAATAATGACAAATATTGAAAATATTTAATATTTCATATTAAATTTGTTGCAAAATTCAAGAAAAACATTAACAACAGGAGTGAGAAGGTGACAAACATAATTTCATTCAAATTCAAGCGAAAATATATTAACACAAAAAAATATATTTGTTTGTATGCGCTAAAAATATAAGACTTGAGCAAAAAAAAAACACAAAACTGCATAAAAATGTGGGGTATATATATTTTATGTGATTATGATTTAATAAGTATGATATTTTTAAACATAGCTCAGAGCAAAGTTAGTTGCTTTATTACTCATATTAAATAATAACATTTTAAAATAACGTGCGAATAATTTTTAACCCCTTCAGGCACAGAAAACATATGTGTGCCATATGAGTTTTGCATTTTTTCCTTGAATTTGTGTGCTATAGTATTAAACAAAAAACTTTGCAATTTAAAAAAAGTTTGCTAATTTATAAAACATTATTCAAGCGCAATATGCTTAAAAAGTTTATAAGTTTATGTTTAAAAATCTATGAATAATATTTGAAGGTTTCGAGCTGCTGCTGGCAGTTGAAGTCAAGCTTGGCGGCTTATTTCAACACAAGCAAAAATATTCCGGAATTTCTGTTCTAATTTGCAAATTATTTTGCTTTGCACAATTTTAAAAGTTTTTATATGTTTCAGCGATTTATTTGAAAAAGAATGTACATGCAACCCTGCCACTAAATGCATTGCAGAAAAGCTACCAAAGTCTGCTATTAGAGATTCTCTGGCAACATGGCAACCCATGTCGTCCATGTCGTAGAAAGTCAGCAACAACAATTTGTCGTAGAAAACCGCTACTTTTCGACGTTAGGCAGAAATTCAGTGATGCCACTCTACGAATTTCTTTCGTTGTCATTCGGTATTCAATGAAAGAACTTTCAAAGCTGCCAAGAAAATGTAGCTACAAGACATTCTGAGATAGGGCTGATTAGACCTGTTCCCATGCACGATTGTTGCAGTGGTGCCAACAATAATAGACACAAAGGCACATAAATTTACAAAAAGAGCTTTAAGTCACTGCTTTTTTCTTATAAATTTCTATAAAATTTCACAATTTTTCGAAAGCAAAAAAATCATTTTCAAATTTTTTTCTAAACGTTTTGCAAGATTTTCAAAGCACAATTTATTCGTCTATAAAAGAAGCAATATGTTTCTATGCTAATTTTTCACTACGCCTTTTATGAGACTTTCTCTCTTAATAAATATTTTTGTCGAAAACACATTTTGTGCATCAAAATACCTCTAATAAAATAATGCTGCTGTTGAGAATTCGAATACAAATTTTGTTAAAACACATTTGCATGTGCTTCGAAAAATTAAAGGTTGTTAATTGCTTTTCAAATTTTACGCTACTTTGTATATAAATATAGATACATATATATTCGCTACTATTTTAAGGCAAAAAGGAAGTTTGGTATTGTGCAATATACATTTTGTTGAATTTATACTTTTGCTCATGCAAATTAGTACAAAAACTGTTGATTTGCTCAAAAATATTTGACATTTGAATTGTAACGGTTTTAGTTTTTAAATTCATATGTTTTCATATCAAATAACTTCGAATAAAGTGTGCAAAAACAAAGAAGCTTTAAAATATGTAATTTTATATGAATGTGCTAATTACAAAAACCAAAACAACGCAAAACCAAATACATATAGCATATACAAAGATGGCGCATGGCATATAGTATACTATATATACATATATAGCAAATATTAAATTGTATAATTAAGTAAAAAATATTAAAGCAGAGAAAACATAAGGATTGCAAGTTGTATTGTAAATGTAAATGTAAAAGATAATAAATAAACTAGTCGATAGCAAATAACAAATCTGTGTACAAATAATTAAAATGTCCCTCGCCACACACTTGACTTCATCATCATGCCGCCGCCAATTCAGAGAACAGTGTTGCCAACATGCAAAAAAAACAACAGACAACATGCTCAAGTTGCGATTTGTGCTCAACCCAAAACATTAGCTAAGTAGCTTCATAAAGCTATAGAAAGATACATAACTGAATAATAGCGTTAAGCTGATAACTCATAAAATCCCAATTTCATTTGTATTCAAAGCAGGCGACAACTTCACACACAATTGTTTATAACTAAAAACTGAATTGCTTTAATTCATTGCATTTCATGCTTCAACAAAAGTTGTTACCAAAAAAAACACATTTGTAAAATGGTTGTATTCGAGAGAATTAAACAAAAATTGCATAATTGTAATTCACTTTTATACATATTGTATATAAAAACTTTACATAGACATACATATATATATATACCAATATTCAACAACATAAGCGTTTTTTGTTCAAATTTCTTTTTATCAATGCTTCACACTGCTAAATTCACTTGAATCATTCGAGAATGACTTGAGTATAGCCAAAGAGTATGAATACTAATAGAGTGCGCATCTCATACATTTTGAGCTGTGGTTCGAATCATAGAGTATGACTCGAATAGCGCCACCACACTTCACTCCAATTTTGAGGTTTTTACTCAATTCCCGCGCTTCAAGCTCTTTGGCATAACATATTGCGCCTGCAGCAGTTTTGCTACACTCGAAATGAAAAAACTTCATCATACATATATGAATTTTAGAAACAATTTTTCCAAACCTACAGTGACTCTTTTTTTTTTGCTGCTCGTTAGTAAACTTTCGTTGCATTTCCAGCAACGCTGCTAATATTTTTCGCTATAAAAGAAAAGAAATGAAATAAAATTAGAGCCTTTTTTTTCAAATATAAATTTTTATATGAATCCTTTTTTGCATGATATAGTAAAGCTTCATTTTTGATGCTCGAAAGCTCTAGCAAGGCAGCTAAGAACTTTTTTTGGCTTTTCCGGCAACGCTCTTGCTATTTATTCCTCTCTTTTTTTATTAATATGTAGTACAATAAAATTTTTTGCAAATCTTATTTTTTTTGCAATATATTAAGCTTCGATTCAATGCGCGAAAGCTTGAGCAAGGCAAATAATTTTGAAAAATAATGCATATCCCTTTAACAACGTAAGAGATCAGCAGATAAAGAAAGCTGACTTTGAATTGCACCTTGTACCTTAACCCGACATGCCTGTGAAACTGTTTTTCTTTCGGAACTTCTTTAAACTTTACATGAATATTTTGTTGTTGTACAACATTGTTAAGCAAATGTTAAAAATTGTGTACAATTAAAATTTAAGTGAATTGAGCTAACAATTTTCTACAAAATATCACCACTCAAAAGGTCGTTTTGAGTGTCGCACTCAAGTTGAGCATGTGCGAGCATATTTACATACGCCAGAGTAGCAGCAAAGAGCATTAACAGTAATGGCTCAGTTAGTACAGACGTAACGTATTTTTTCGTGTCAGCTGACACAATCTGCTTTACTCGAGCTCTATACTTGCGCTTACTCTAAACGTATTTTAGCGTAAACGTAACGCAGAAAACCAAATCGAAACAGGTTTCTCCGAAAACTTTGCGTAAAAACGTGACAGCTGATTGCTTTGTTGCAGAAAAAGTGCTGCCATGGCGCTTGAATTTAAGTTAAATAAAAATAGCGTATTATTATTGCCAAAATTAGTTTATAAAAGCATTACATAATAAATATATGTAAAAATTGAGATAATTCAAACATTTGAAAAAGAATGTAAAATTGCAACTCATAAGCAAAATGAACGGCATGATTCAGTGCTTGAAACTTGCGGCAACACTGATAAAAAGTCAAATGAGCTGTTATTTTTGAAAGTATAATAAGTCCAATTTCTCTTATTGCGAGATATTTCATTGTTTTCATTTCACTCTCATTGTCAATACTGTGAAAAGCTAAAAATTCCATCTTCCAAATACTAGAATCTCAATTTTTTTTTACTGTAAATTGTTTAAGCATAAAAAGACCATAAAAGGTTGTATCTAAAATTGCCATTATTTACATTTTTGTAAAAATGCACTTATACCACTTTCAAAAATAACAGCACAAATAGGCATTAGTCTGATATATGCGATACGTTTACGTTTATGAAGTAGGCGGCCCAATTTTTACGTTTACGTTACATAAAAATATGTTACGTCTGTACTAACTGAGCCTTTATGCTTATGTGCATGAAGTCTTCATACTCTTTGGGTTCAGCGAGCCGCAACAGTCCCTATCAAAAGTTGGCGCCATAAATTTCACTAGATTTTTCCCCAATCTAATTTCCTACAAAATTGCTACAAAATTCTGCGCAGTTTGAACAGCTCTAGGCACTACTGTGGCATTTCCGTTCATAGCTAGCTGAAGTAAGCAAATTTACAGCAACAACAAAAATATTTTGCATATTTAAGCATGTAGCTGGTTTTTATTGAATTTGCAATTGTTTCGTTTATGTTTTTATGCAATGATTAATTAAATTACGCAAAAATTGTAGCAACGAAAATTGACAAAATATTTTACAAATAAATTTTGTATCATATAGTGAAAAGGGGTAACAAGCTTAGAAAAACCAAAGCAAAAACAATAAATAGTATTTTTATATATGCGTTTAATGCTAAATAAAAGTGTTGAGGCGTTTGGCAAAATTGTATTTGACTTTGTTGAATTGATTTGAACAAAAGAAGTGCAACAAAAAGAAAAGAGTAAGCGCCAAATGAGAAAAAGTAACGTAAAGACTAGACATTTTTTTGTATGAGAACAGCGGGGGCGTGTGGAAACAGCACAACAAATACAATACATATAAAAATTTTGTTGTTGTACATAAGGCATATAGCAAAGCATATATAGCAAAAAGGAAGGCAAATTATTATTGAAAAAATAGTTTGCTATTTTGCAAAAGATTTAAAAACTGTTGGAAACTATTGGCAGAAGTTTGCTCAAGCTGAGGAAAAAACTGCTCAAGGAAGCAGAAGAAACGCTACAAATAATAATAAAATTAAATTTCTTATAGCCTAATAACAGCAAAGTACTGTTAAACTTAAGCATACAAAGTCCATTTAGAGTTTAGAGTAACAAGAAGAAAACTATTAATTTTATTAGCAGCAGAAAGGCTCAATTAGTGATGACGTATCGTATTTATTCATATCGCAGACAAAACCTATTTTACCCGAGCTCTATACATGCGTTCGCTCTTGACGTATTTATTCGGATCGTAACGAAGAAATTCTCAAAGAAATAGGTCTCTCTCAGACATTTACGATACGAATAAATATGATACGTCATCACTAACTCAGCCTCAAAGCCCACTTAGACTTAGCGACATGAAAGGCATGAGAGAGAGAGAGAGAGGGAGAGAGAGAGAGAGAGGGCGCGAGACGACATGCAGAGCAGAGCAGCTAATTTATAAGCGCAAATGATTTTATAAAGAGCATAAAGCAGAGAAACAAGAGCATGCTGAGAGCAAACAATTTTGCATAATTTCAAATGTAAATGAGAGCTGAAATTGTAATATGTACATACATAAATAAATGCATAAAAATTATATAATAATTTGCAAAAAAAAGAAGCAGTCAGAAAATGTGCAGGCGAATATTTTTAAATTGTATGTAATACAAACAGAAGTTGTCATACAAATTGCTATAAGAAAAAAAAGAGACGCCTAATAAAGCGATAAATACAATAAAGCAGCAGCAGCGCAGCAGCAAACCAAAAAGCTAACGGTTTTGAAAAGCAACAACAAACATTTTAATAAATATGTACTACATGCATAAAAAGAATGCATTCAAAATGAACATTATGTACTTTTAAGCTATACATATACATACTTTATATATTTGCATACACACACACACTCACACACACACACAAACACATATAGTGCATATGACGCGCCCAGAACAAAAACGACTCTTATAATTTCACAGAGCAAAAACGCTTCAAAAAATTACACACCGTACATGTGACACTAACACATATTTGCATGCATGCACCGTCGGTTTCGTCAGTATCGCTGCTGATGCCAAGCAGAACAGACCAAAGGTGGGTTCTGTTCTGCTTGTTCACATGTATGTTCCAACACGTGGCAAAAACCGGTTTTGGGAAATTGCTATGCTACCAACGAAAAATTTTTGATGCTTTGCCGTCTTGTCGAATTTTCGTTTTGCAGGCTGTAAATTGAATAATGACAATTTCCTATTAGCCAAAAAAATATGTTTGCTTGCCTTTAAATTTTATCACTTCTAAACGCAATATGTAAATTTTTTGGAAATTTCGCTTTATTTAATATTTGTTCATTTATTTTATTTGCGTTGATATATTTTGATAAATCACTTTTTTTTAGATTTTACAGATACTTTTCGTCAAATCTTTTTTGAGATCAAATTATTTAAAGATCACATTAAATACAAATATAAACTGATGACGTTTCGGCAATATAGTATGTATAGCCCTTTCATCTCCTAATTCTGCATCTAATTTGCCGCTGTCTTTCAGTCTCTAAGCAGCACACCCGGCAACAGCATTATTTGAGCTGTCCGTCCGTTTGTGTAAGTTTTTTATACAAACTTGCCTGAGATCCTGCTTTGCTTTGTGTGGGTTTTTCCCGCGAATTTTTCACCTGTTTGAAGGCATTCAATCTTTTGACTGCGGACGGCTAGAGACTTGCAGGTGTTTGGCGGGGTTCTCTATTATAAAAGGTCGCTTGCAGATTTTGAAAGAATAAAGCGTGAACATCTTGTGGAAGAAATCGGTCTTTGTGAAGAAGCAGTTAACAAAATAAATAAATTCGAAATTGAGGAAGGCTTTCATGAGAGAACGTACTATTTTCAATATGCAACCGATTTTTCTATTTTAAATCAAAGCAATATTCTAATGGCAAAGATCAACGGTCGCAAATTTATTTGTAACTCATCGGGATGATTCTATTTCATTGTATAAATTAACTATTTGGTGTGAATTCATGATAAAAGCGATCAACGGGGTCACTTGCAGGCGTGTTATGGCTGGTCATTTGTTCGCTCGTTCAAATGACGGTCGCAATAATTTCTAAGCGGTTTTCTTTCTGTATGCTGCTGAACTGAAAGGAAGAAGTGGAATGTAGCGTTCACCTTTTCACTGATGAAACGGAAGTTGTGTCGATTTTATGATGGCAATGTCGACATTCTATGCTCCAAAGAGGCAACTAAACATTTATAAGCATTGTAAAATTGAAGAATTACGTTGAACAATTTTTGCTTCTGACCTTAATTTGATATTACATGAATGGCATAAAAAATTTTGCGAAAATATAAAGAAATGCAATTGCATCAAACTGAATTTTCACTTTTTACCACCCTCATCGCTTTTATCATGAATTCACACCAAATAGTTAATTTATACAATGAAATAGAATCATCCCGATGAGTTACAAATAAATTTGCGACCGTTGATCTTTGCCATTAGAATATTGCTTTGATTTAAAATAGAAAAATCGGTTGCATATTGAAAATAGTACGTTCTCTCATGAAAGCCTTCCTCAATTTCGAATTTATTTATTTTGTTAACTGCTTCTTCACAAAGACCGATTTCTTCCACAAGATGTTCACGCTTTATTCTTTCAAAATCTGCAAGCGACCTTTTATAATAGAGAACCCCGCCAAACACCTGCAAGTCTCTAGCCGTCCGCAGTCAAAAGATTGAATGCCTTCAAACAGGTGAAAAATTCGCGGGAAAAACCCACACAAAGCAAAGCAGGATCTCAGGCAAGTTTGTATAAAAAACTTACACAAACGGACGGACAGCTCAAATAATGCTGTTGCCGGGTGTGCTGCTTAGAGACTGAAAGACAGCGGCAAATTAGATGCAGAATTAGGAGATGAAAGGGCTATACATACTATATTGCCGAAACGTCATCAGTTTATATTTGTATTTAATGTGATCTTTAAATAATTTGATCTCAAAAAAGATTTGACGAAAAGTATCTGTAAAATCTAAAAAAAAGTGATTTATCAAAATATATCAACGCAAATAAAATAAATGAACAAATATTAAATAAAGCGAAATTTCCAAAAAATTTACATATTGCGTTTAGAAGTGATAAAATTTAAAGGCAAGCAAACATATTTTTTTGGCTAATAAGAAATTGTAATTTTTCAATTTAAAGCCTGCTAAACGAAAATTCGACAAGACGGCAAAGCATCAAGAATTTTTCGTTGGTAGCATAGATACATATTTCTCAAAACCGGTTTTTGCCACGTGGAACATACATGTGAACAAGCAGAACAGAACCCACCTTTTGTCTGTTCTGCTTGGCATCAGCAGCGATACTGACGAAACCGACGCTTGCTCCGAGCTCTGCAACCGAGCATGCATGCAAATATGTGTTAGTGTCACATGTACGGTGTGTAATTTTTTGAAGCGTTTTTGCTCTGTGAAATTATAAGAGTCGTTTTTGTTCTGGGCGCGTCATATATACATACACTCACACACACACACACTCACACACAAACACATATAGTTCATATATACATACACTCACACACACACACACACACACACACACACACACAAACACATATAGTGCATATATACATACACTCACACACACACACACACACACAAACACATATAGTGCATATATACATACACTCACACACACACACATTTTATTTATTACGTACGTACTCTCTACATCTAAATGTGTCTCTAGCAGCGTTAAAGCGGGGAAGCTGAAATCGCATCTCGAAACTTAACCACAAAATATACAAATCGCTCATCTGATCTATTATTTAGGGAGCATAATTGTTGTACCAACCAACATATTACAGGCAATATATGTATTGCAGCATATTTTCAAATGGCAAACACACAAAGAAAAAACCAACAACAACAAGATGCATACAACATACATTAATATATAATATGTAGCAAATCAGCAGTTTATAATTTCTCCATTTGCAAGTGTGAGAGATCTCAGTAATAAGTTGAATCTGAAGAAGTTGATGAAGAGAGCGAAGAAAAAAACAAATTACCAATAAACCTAAAATTCATGTGTAAAAAAATTTTGTGGTGTTTTAATATTTTCCGGTGTAGGTACTGTAAACAGATTGCTGCAGTCTATCTGCAGTTCCAAATAGGGATGTGTAGTCGAAGCGAATAGTCGACTTTCGACTTTTTAAATTTTTTACAATTGATACGTAAGCCGATGAACCAGCTCCTTGGATGTTCGAGAGAAAAATCCTTCAGATCTATGGTGCTCCACTAAAATAGTCTATCTGCAGTTCCAAATAAGGATGTGTAGTCGAAGCGAATAATCGACTTTCGACTTTTTAAATTTTGTAAAATTTATACGCAAGCTGATGAACCAGCTCCTTGGATGTTCGACAAAGAAATGCTTTGCAAGACCTATGGTTCAGTACGCGTTGGCGGCGACTCTCTTATGTAAAGGAACCACGAGCTGTTGCAAAGCGGGTCCTCACCGAATATATGAACTCCAATGTTGCTCAAAAAAGGTATTCCATGTAGGAAACAAGCGAAAAAAGCCCCTATCAAAGCTTGAAACCTGCGACAGTAGAGACTGAAAGCTGCAAAAGTTTGTAGTGGCCATAAGTACATAATTAAGAATGGCAATTAGTCGACTTCTCAGCTATTGAAAAGTTGAACGTAAATTGTCAGTTAATCGACCTTTTTTTAGAAAATGTATAGATTCCACCGATCGCTGGAGCTAACTCCTTGACAACGAAATGCAAAATAAAACTCAAAAATTTGCTTCTTTTTTACGTTTTTTTATTTCAATTTATTGTTATTTTCATTAAATTTGTTAAATAATAATTAATAGTAATTGTTTATGGTAAATACAATTGAATAAATAACACAATTTATTTATCAATAATGCGTACTTTTATTTAAATGTTTTTTTTTTCTTGTTTTCTTCTTTTTATAATTTGTTCAATTTACTAATTTTATGCAAATTACTAATTTGTTGCTTTGTTTTTTCGTTCTTTTTTTCTTTCTTATAATTTCATGCTCTCACTGCTAGCTTCAATGTTCATCGATAATAGCAATTAATAATTCAAATGTATATTTTTTTAAGATTGAATTTAGTTTAGTTTAGCGTAATTCAGTAAGTACTTCCGCATTGGCTGGCCTACGTGCTAGATTATGCATTGCTAGAGCTTTCCTAATGAGAATTTCTACAGTATTTTGGCATGCCGCCGGCCAGTTGGCAACACTGGCCTCTGCGAAAATAGCAAATTAGCGCAAATTTTCAGCATCTATGCTTGTTCTATTTTACATTTGTCAGTTTAGTAGTAAGTTTAATTCTTGAATTTTTGTTTGCCTAGTATCAGTTTTATTGCAATAATTTTATTCAAAAAGAATTCAGAATCAATTCTGCATGCAGCATAGTGTTAAAGCGGTAGACTGATGAAAAGTGAGCGAAAAAAAGTAAAAAAGGATATCATAATATAAATATGAGCTGCCGAATATACGAGTATTTATACTTTTGAGCTTTCTTGACTTAATTCTTAATGGAATACTTTATGCTAACAGCGCTATTCTGAGCCAAGTCACAAAACTCATAATTGTGACTGTAACGCTAGAATAGCAACAGTGACCCATATAGGAAAACTTGCAGGTACGCTATCACACTACATTCATGCTGTTGAATATATACTCCGACATCCGGCAAAATCTTCGCCTCATTCGAAAGTTCCTTTATCACGAACTTCTCTCGACACTGCATTTCGTTGCTCTTCGCTTGCGTTATAGCTCTCGATAAGGGCACGAATTGCCTATCGATAAAGATATTGAAAGCCAACTTCTTGTTTTGTCAAAAAAACCGAACGGCTACTTTCGAGAAGATGAATGAGGAACGTCAAACTTATCGTTCTCGTACAATAGAGTTCTTGTAGCTTGAGGCGGCTTTAGCTGGGATACTCCGAACCTACTGCAAATACGAGTACAATCCATCTTTCTTGTATTCCTGTCGCGTTTGTTGACAACAGCTTTCTTCGCTAAATATGCTGTGTATCTTTGTATCTTTTTCGATATTATTATCTAACAATATGGCGGTTGGAATACGTTTCGCTTATAACGAACTTCAAGAAACTGGGCAAAACTCTTAATTTTAAACGAAATTCGCTTTAAATGAAGTGGTTCCTTTGATAGTTTTCCAGCGGTTACTTTTGAAATCGATTCGTTTTAGGCGAAAGTTCGCTTTAAAGTGGATCGTTATAAGCGAAAAGTATTCTACTAACATGACCTAAGACTTAAGAATCAAGAATTAATAGTGTAATTTCTAGTGATGCAAACAGTTGGCACCAAAATTTAAGCATTTTTGTTAAAATATTTAGATATCATTTCTATTTCGAACACAATCAAGCACAATTTGAGTTGGAATATGCATACAATATGCTTGCATTTAAAAAAAAAAATGTAAACATTAGCCCAATTCACAATCTTGTGCAAATGGTCTGGGATTTTTGCACAAGATTGTGAATTGGGCTATTGATTTTAAGTGTGAACATTAGTTTGCACATAACTGTACTGCTTTCCCGTCTGGTTAAAGCTTTGAACAGCCTGAAAAATACACCGCTCTATATGCATGAAAACCAGCCAAACAATTCATTTATTATATAGTAGTTCTTTTATTGCTTCACCTGCTTAGAGCGACACGTTAAAAGAAAGCGAATTTCATTAAAAAAAATAATAATCAAAAATAATTGCTTATTTTAATACAAAATTTGAACAAACTAAAAACTATTATATTACAAAACTTTGAACCAAATCCAAAATCTGAGTAGGACGAGCAGCAAAGCTACAATGCGCTCTTTCGCTTCAGCAGCAGCGGCTTTTGTAAAAAAATTTCAACGAAATGTCATAAAAGCATGCAATTTTAAATGAAATAAACGAAACGAACTTCAATGAAATTGCAGAGAAACGTAAATGAAACGAATTGATAAAAGAAAGGGAGAGAGAGTGGGGGTGGGGGGAGGAGGAGTGTGTGAGACTCTCTTGTTGCTCTCCTGCTGCTCGATTGGATGGAATGTGTTTGTGTGTGTGTGTGTGTGTTGCATGCAATTTTTGCAAAATTTATATTTTGCATTTCAAAATTATTAATAAATTTATGTTTTATGTTTTTGTCTATTTGCTAGTTTCTTGTTTCCCTTCCAAAAGCCATGTATTTTTGATTTTTCAATAATGCACTATTATGTATTATTATTTGTATTATTATTACTTAGTAATTATTATTTATGTTTTGTTGCTGCTTTATGTCATTTGCTACTCATACGCTTAAACGTAAAATTGCCATATGAACTTTATATCAATTAAAAATATTCAAATCTGTTCAAATTTATTAATAAATGTACACAATTCATTTTATATGCTTATACTAAGTTTACAGTTGCATGTAAAAATCCTTCCTTTTCGAACTAATTTGTCATTTATTAGTAGTTGTATGTATGTTGCCTTTTGAAGTTGCATTAAATTATTTATATATTTTTGTTGTTTTTGTATAATTTACGAAAGCAGCTGATGTCCTTTGTAATGCTGCAGTAACCCAACAAGCATTTGCTATGCCACTGCTCGCCTGCTTCTGCACATATTTTGCTAATTTCAATAAATGTTTTCTTTAATGCTACTTGTCTTTATTTCATAATCATATATATATATGTATATATATATATTATTACTAATATTTAGTTTTTCCATATTGTTTGCTCGTTTTTTCTCTTTCTTTATGTATAATAATTTTCGCCTATTTATTGTTAATTTGCTTTTATTAAAATTTTATATTGTATAATAAAAATTTTACAAAGCAAATAAAAGTAAGCAAACATTGTGTGTTGAAAAGATAACTTGTGTTGAATTTACAAAAATTTAATTTCAAGAGAAGTCAAAATATCAAGTTACTATATCCCTTGTTGCATAAAAAAGCAGTTTGCATTTTAAATTTTACAAGCTTATTTGTAATAGTTTTTTTCTTCTTATTTTTGTTAGTTGTTGTCTGCTTGCATTTTGCTAGCTCGGTTCTTCATGTTATGGAATTTCTTTTTTCAATTAGCATATTTTGTATGGATTTGTTGGTTTTGTTATTTTTTGTGTATAAAAAAAAAGAAATCGCATTTTCGAACGCAAGTTTTCAATATTATTCAATATTACAAAAATGGTATTAGTCGCACGAATCTTAGCACATTTTGTAAAAATGCATTCCAAATGTGGTTGAGACGTTTCGAGCGCGCCATGAGAAAGCGCCACAGCACAATCACCGCCAACACCTTCGTCAACTGATGCAGAAAGTATAATCTGTAAAGGGGAAATAGCGAATCGTTAGATGATGACATCTCTGAGTGGGCGTGCAAGTCATTGACTTACCTCATCATGCGCTTTCTACTCGCCGGCAGCGATTCGGGACGCTGCTTGAACAGGAACTCCCTGAAGCCGAGCACATAACGTTCGATGTAGTTCTCCCAGTCGATGGTGCGCACATCGAACACGAACGTGTCGCGATCTTTTTGGCTCAGCATGTTCCACAGCGCGTGCACGTTGTCATCTTTGAATCTCCATTGATGTGTGGAGAAGTACTCTAAGCACTCGACGGCTTTGGAAATCTTGCTCTGTATGCTCACCATGCTGCAACAGAGAGAGAGAGAGAGAGAATGGTTTAGGCACATCCTTAAACGCGTCTGTCTTGCGATAGTTCTCCAACTTACAAAGGTTTCTTGCCCATAAGTCTGGCCAGCACGTCCATAATATATGCCGGTATGAAATGCACCAGAAAGCCGTGCACCATATTCAAAGGACGATTCATGCGCAGCACACCCGTCGGATACCAGATGCAGCCCTCTGCAAATAGGCGCATAAAAAAGGGTTTACTTAGGCGCCACTTCGTGCAAGTAATTCGGCTCTCACTCACCCAAGGGATGCTTCCGCACTTGCGTCATGGAGTAGCGCACGAATTCGCCCCACGTTATCGGATGCCGCTGCCCGGTACAGCAGTTGTATATGAGTAGATTATCGGGCTTTCGCGTCGCTGTGCGCCAGGCGGCCGCTATCATCAGATTAATCACAATATCAACAGGTACCACATCGGCCACATAATGCTGTTCGCACATGACCGTGCGGAAGAGTCCTTTGCTCATAGCGGACACCAGACCCGTGGGCCCGTTGAAGTTGTCCACCCAACCGGCGAAGGGTTCGTTTAAGCTGGCAACCACTGCAGAATAAAGATGCACATTTCGATATTAGTTTGCTGAAGTAGTAAATCGTGGTGGCTAAACAAAACCATTTCAATAAACTCAAAATATATATAAAACAACAAAAACTCTTGGCAAAAAAGAATCAGTGTGATTTGCCTCAGAGATTGCAATCGACTTTTTAGACAAAGTATCGCTACAGATTTTTCTCTTTAATAGTAGTGTTGCAGCTGGATTTGTCTGGCACCTGAATGAGCTATCAGGTTTTCTACAAAAAGCTAATTTAACTAAATACATCGGTATTGAACACCATTTTTTTTTACAATTATTTAAATACTAGTTTACTAGCGCCCACTGTCAACTCGGCAACCAGAAACTACTGTGGCGCCATCTTACAGCGTTAGTGAGTCAGTCAGTGAGTGAGGCAGTGACAAGCACTTTAATTATATAGATGCTAGTTTATATTTCGTGTAGCTGTAAAAGTAACTACTGAGTAAATGAGTTGTTCCATTTATAGTGACGCTTTCATATTTCTAAAAAGTTGTCATCGTTTTCATCGATCGAAGCTTATATAAATATATAAATGCATATGCTGCGGTATGTGAACTCACCAATGGATGGCCTCACAATGGCCACTGGAAGATTACCAGCCTCCTTGAGTAGCATATGCTCCGCTAAGGCTTTCGTAAATGTGTACGTGTTGGGGCGTTTGCCAATTAGTGAGGGCGTGAGCTGTAACGTCACAACAACAAAACATGAATATTGATGCTACGCTCATGTGATAGCTGCAAACATACCTGATCAAGCATGTCCTCGGGAAGCCAATTGATAAGTGAAATAATATCATCCGGATTATAGGGTGGCGCGTAAATAACCTCCGAGACGTCGGTTCTATCGCAATTGCAATAGGCAGTGGACACGTGTATGAGTGCCTGAAAAGCGACATTGACAGAAATCAGGCATTTTTTATTTTTGTGTGTATAGAAGCGCCAGAACTTACATCTAAGGACATCATGCGATGGCATAAGCCGACCAAACGCTTCGTCCCGAGCATGTTGATTGTGACAGATAATTTGAGCTTTTCGTCGAACTTGACGGTGGCAGCCGAGTGGAATACAATCGACACTGTGCGGCAGAGTAGCGTCTAAAAAATATAGATTATATAATAGCATAATTTTCGATATACATATGTATATGCATGTATATAGTAAGCTTGTTACCTGATCATCTTTAGAAATACCCAATTCCTCGGATGTTATATCACCGGATATAGGAATAACTTTGCTCAATTCCTTTGGTTTTTCTTTTCGTAGTGCTTCGAAGAGCTGCAATTGTATGATTAAATTAATGAGAAACTTGATGCTGGACTTTAAAGAAAATAAAAGATGTTCTACCGGTGCATTTAGCAGCTCGTTGAGACGCGCTGAAACTTCTTGTCCTCGCTTGGGTCGTATCAGCAGATAAATGTTCTTTATGTCTGGGCATGATCTTAGCAATTTTTCCACAAGTACCTGCAAAGAGAAGGCCAACAATTAGTTTTTGCAAGAAAGCAAGCAAGTTTGCAAGGAGAAAAGCATGAAAAATTAA
This sequence comes from Neria commutata, assembly GCA_963457695.1. NCBI lineage: Eukaryota > Metazoa > Arthropoda > Insecta > Diptera > Micropezidae > Neria > Neria commutata. The sequence goes on along the minus strand of OY735247.1, from coordinate 37,310,115 downwards.
ATATATGAAATGTAAATTACTTTTTCAAAATCTTGTAAAAAAAATCACAATAAAAGCCGCTCCCTACAATTTTGAAGTATTCGAACAATTTCAAAATTAATTTAGGCAGCATTTTAGGCTTGTATTTTAATAGCATGAACGCCGCAGTGGCTCAGTGGACTCAGTCGCTGATGCGGAAGGGCCTCGGTTCAACTCTCAGCCGGGCACATAACATCTAATACAAAGAGAATTTTGTTTTCAAATTGTTCTTCTCGCGATGAATTGGCAACTCTCCGAGAATATTCTTTGCCATGACAAGCTTCTCACCCCCTTGGGATACGGTTATTTGTAGGTACCGTTAATTTGCGAAAAATATGACAAGTTAATGCGAGAAAGCTAGGCCTAAGCCCACACTGGCTGTTGCGCCATTCAATTACTTTTATTATCAAGTTCAAATAAATTTTATAATGACTACTCGATAGCAGCTGTCCACGAATCGGAGTAAATGCAACTAATAAATGCACATTTAATATAATTTGCATAAAATCGACGGCATTTCAAATTATTCCAAAGTGAAATGTGAGATTTTCTGAAAAAGAGTGCTTGCTTTCAATCTGTCACTTCTATCTAAAGGCACTAAATGGCAAGAGATTTCTTTATAGAATTTTCTAATCCAGAATCGGTGGCTTTTTAATTACTATGCACACTCTTAAATCAGATATGTAGAAGTGTTCATTAATAACGCAATTTAAATGCCTTTAATTCGAATTCAATTATAATAACAACAAACACAATAAAATCAATCAATCAAAACTCAACCGCCCCCAGCCACAGAGCCACTGATTTGTCAACACTTAGTTTTAATTGGCCAAATAGCCAGCGCAGAGTTGCCATCCAGCCAAAAAAGCAAAAAATTCCCAATTCAAGGATGGAATTAAACGGAAACAGAGTGTTCTTTATTGTCGATGCGCGCTTTAACAATCATTTTTTGATAAATAAAACATAAAAAAGGTCAGGCCTAGTTAATTGATAACAACAACAACACACACACGCAATTTGTAAAAGCTTTAGCAGGACTACCGAGCTATGGAGCTATGCCCACTTTGTGCATGTTCGACGCTTAGCACCACACTGCACTAGCAAGTGGAGTAAATTATTATTTACGATAACACCAAATCGATTTGCGTCGTCACTGGCAATACTTGCCCCCTCCCCCTCTCCTCTCCCAACCAACAATCCTTTGCATGCCCGGCCTGACCTAAAGCGACTCACTCGCACACATGCTTGCTGCCCACCAGCTGACCCCTCTGCCGCACATTCTTCTGCACAGCAATGCAGCGTCGCAACTCCCCCCGCAGGTCATCCTGTGCTGCCGTCTGTGCGGCGTCGTAGGTCGTGGCGTGTGCTGAAAATTACTTCACTGTTCCCCATTCCCCATTCACCAGCTCAGCGAGCACAGTCGAACTGTGTCGCACGGTTGCTTGGCTGGCTGGCTGGCTGGCTGGCGGGTAGGACCTGTGTCGCCACAGGAAATTCTAATTGTCATCGACGCCGCGACGAACTAAACGAGCTACCACCAGGCGCGCAGCAAACCACCGGCCGTTTCCCTGCACCGCCTGCGCAATAAGTGACTAAACTGTGCGGTCGTAGTTCGGCGCTTGTGCACGCCTGCCAGCACACAACTACTCCTGCGGCAGTCTCAGCCAGCTACAAGCATGTTAATGGCCCACCCTTCATAGCTTCGGGCCGCACCATCCCCCTTCTGCGGGGGGATGAAAATTGCATTGCATGTTGCCACAAATTTTATTGAGTTGTGTAATGCTGCACGAACGTTGCCAGCGGACAGATCAGAGCGACTTGTCCGCAGCGCCCAGCACTTGAAAATAATCGGCCGACTTTTAAAATATGCATTAGCTTGAGCTTCGAAGTGTTCGGAGCGCACTTAAATTTTAATAATTCACAATCAAAATTGGGCAAAATGGAAAAGATAAACATGTTCAAGTGTGACAAACGAAAGAGTTGCTAATGTTGACGGCCGCACTAAAAGCATATCGGATAATTGCGTTTGTTTATAGCAACGTTTCGCTTAATTGCGATTACTTGTCTCTGGAATGGAACTCAAAGATTGTGGCAATGAAATTAGAATATGTATGTTGAAATCAACGATGTCGTCTATGCTTATGTCCAGAGCCATCGGAAAACAGCTTAAGCTTAAATTGAGCAGTGTTCAATTTCCTAAAAAGGCTTTTGATATCCGTTTTTAGTCCTACCAAACGAAAAATTGTAACGCCATCCCAACAAGCCGACGGAAGAAACGATAGAAAAGTATTGCAAATATTGAAAACAATTTCAAAAAAGAATCAAATATCAAAGATAGCATTTTAAGAAAATTATGAAAGTTCTTGTTCTTAATACAAAAACTGTTTGTGGAAGAGTACCTATACCTATATATATACATATATAATGAATGATTAAAAAGTTAGGTTAGGTTACACTGTTTGGCCAAATAAGCCACGCAAGAACTCTGAAAGGTTCTATGCGATATGCTGATCTGTTTATACCAGGATGAAGTTGGAATGAAAGTTTTCCCAGAGGCCTGACCCTAAGGCTGAAAGGTCATGTTCGCCATTGCGCTACTAAGTAGATAAACGAGCATGATATATGTATGTATATATCATGTACAAACTATGTGGTCAAAAAAGGAATGCCCTAAAAATTTAAGTGCTTTCCGAAAACAAACCTAAATTGAATCTAATGAACGACAATGATTGCTTTTGTCCTTGAAACTGCTCATTAGCATAGCCTTTAAAAGCAAACAAAAATAGCAATCGATTAAATGTGACGAAGACCGCAATGACAGCCTTAAATGGACAACGAGCCCATATCAATTCTAATTAAAATGTGGACGCAAATGCTCACTCTCACTCCTGCTGCGGTCTGGATACGGAAAATGTGCAGATGGCATCAGCGGCGCTACTTGCACAGCTTAGCGGCGTCTGCCATGCGACGTCAACAGGATAATATGGCAGCAGCTTCAACTGAAAATAGTGCACAGGACAATGGAAACGAAAATAGCGAACTCGAGCACACATAAGCCGGGGACGCACATTGTGCTCGAGGACGACGACGGCTGTTCTAATTCCGCGTGCGCTTAATCCCTCACTGAGTGTGGCACTCAGCCAAATGCCTTAACATCGCTCGGAAGGCTGGCTGAGGAGGAGCATGTCGGTGACGCCATTTAATTAGCGGCCACATCTAGTGCTTCAATCTGCCTTTGCGCCCAGAGACATGCTGGAGAGCAAGGTAAAGCGAAGACGGCCTCAGCACGCCTTGCTCTGCACATTATGCTGTCATATTAAAAAAATATCCTGCCCAACAATGGCAGCAGTGGATGTCACATGATTACCGCTCAGCTGCGTCGAGCTGGCAAAGAAGAAAACGAATCAAAACAAAATGTCAAGCAGAAAGAGAAATTTGCAAGGCACAACCAAAAAGTGCAACAACATTTCGTTGAAAAAGTCACGCCATATTGTGCAACAACAATGGCGCCACAATGATATGATGGCAGAATGTCGCGGTGAGGAGCTGACGAGCAGGCCTCCTTTCGCTGGCCTATTGGTGGAATGGAGCTGCGCTTGCGTTTGTTCGCCTTGGGCTATTTGAGTAACGCTCGTCGAAGCCAAGGTTCCCAGGCGGCATACTTGTCCACGCCCTGCTCAAAGGTAGCGCCAGGCAAGTGAGTAGCGAAGTGAAATTTGTTGTTGAAGTTTACTCCTTAACTCCTTTGATTAGCGTGCAATTCGAGCATTTAGAATGCAGAGCCTATTGAAACATAACATAATTTGCCAGTTACTTGGCTTCCACTTTTGTTAGTTTATATACATACATATACTAGATTACTACCAAGTCAATATGTATGTATGTATTACATACTATGCACATAAATTTTCACTTGAGTGCATCAATGTACTATCTCTCTCCACTCACAAGGCATAATATGATCCCTAATATGTTGCAACGTTTTACCTCCATTTTAAATTACTGAAATATAAAATGCAAAATTCAAAAGTCCTCTGCAAATCTTTGCATTTTTGTGGTGGACCAACTAATTCTGATATTTTATTGTTTCTAAAATGTCGGAATCAAGAAGCATAAATATCGGAGGAGTATGGACATTATCTACTAAAGAATAACAGAATTTTGCTGCAATTTGTTGAAAATATTTTGGCAGGCATATTACCTCAGATTGTAAAATGTACATAGACAGAGTCGTACCCTTTAGAAATTGCGAAAGGCGCTTCAAGCTTTTGTTGGGAAATTATATATGTAGGAACTTCTTCGCATGTAAAAATCTTCTTCAGAAAAATCTAATTGTTCTTCAGAAAATTCCAATCTTAAATTTGTCTTGTTAATTGAATTTTATTGAAATTTCTTTGATTGTATACGAAAGAAAAGCAAGTTAAAATAAAAAATTTTAAATTCTGAAAAATCTCGTTGTCGAAAAACTCGGCATACCGTGATTGAAATTTTGCAACCCGAAAATACTGCGCTTACAAAACCCTTTCCGGATTAATAGCTCACGTGTGCACGTTGTACGGCTTATAGGCTGTGCTGGCCCGATCTTTTTATACCCTTCAGCTATGGTAATAAGGTATATTAAGATTGTGCGAAAATTGTAACGCATTCAAGAAGCCGTTCTAGGTATAGACATAAGTATATAGAAATGCGCAGAATCACTCGCTGTCTTGATTTCCGTTTGTCCGTCTGTCCGTCAGTCCGTTTAACCTTCGGTGATCGCAGGACAGAATGAACCAACAGTTAATCTTAACTTAGTAAATTTGATACACTCAGAATTTTGATGGATGCTTTCAGTGGATTATCGCCCCACTAGGTTACTAGGTGTAGGGCCGATGAAATCCGACTGATGCTTCCTTATTTCTATTTTCTTATATTACTAGTTTTTGAAAGACGCCTGTGGCGCCCACTGACTCAATAACGTCATTGCGAGTGGCGCCATCTTATGGTCAACTCAGAAATTAAAAACTACTGTGGCGCCATCTTACAGCGTTAGTTGTGAGTGGCGCCATCTTGTGGTCAACTCAGAAACTAAAAACCACTGTGGCGCCATCTTACAGCGTTAGTGAGTCAGTCAATGCGTGAGTCAGTGACAAGGACTTTTATTATATAAATAATTCAACTCTCAAGCAAGTGATGGAATAAGATGTAATGGACTCATAAATCTATCTAAAGTTATCAGTCTATTGTATAATTATATGAAAAGGTATGAAATATTTTAAATTTATTTATAGCTTTTTCCCACGTCAAACGGTAAACTTTGAAGCAGGCAAGCCAACCCAATGCATCAAGCTGAAATGTCAAACGTGTTGACAGTTCCGGACGCACTGTGTCATGTGTGCATGGCTCTTGACGTGCTCACACAAAGTAAAGGATATTGCAAAAAGCTACACTCACAAGCGATGGACTTACCTTTCCCATGAAGCCGGTGCCGCCTGTAATGAAGACGCTGCGTCCAGCGTAGAACTGTGGTATGAGCATGTGGACGGTGTCGTCCAGAGAGAAGTGCTCGGGCTTGGAACTGCTGCCGGCCATAATGCCGCCGCCGCCGCCGAGTGCTGCCAGAGCAGCACCAATCGGGCCGTTGGTGGTGCTGATGCCGCCGAGCAGATGTGTTGGACCGCCGTTCAGCAGCGGCGTGGAACTTTCCGCTTCGGTAGCAGCGTTTTGAGCCATAATGGAGCGGCCGCTTTTCTCACGTTGCCTCGTATGTGTGTGTGTGTGTGTGCGTGTGTGTGTGTGTGCGTGTGTGTGTGTGTGCGTGTGTGGGTGTGTGTGTGTGTGTGCTTGTCACTTTTCTGCAATGCCACTTGAGCGCGTATGTGTCTGTTTCAGATCAATTTCCGAAACTTGTCACTAAAGCTGGCAATGTTAAGTGTTGTTGTTGTTGTTATTGCGGCTAAGTGGTTTTAGCGTAGACTTGCTGTTAAGCTTTTTAAGCGTTTGTTGAATATTTGCCGCTTGTTGTTGCTGTTGTTGTATGCTTTTCCGTTAATTTCATTTGCTTGTAGACCGTTCGTTTTTTTTCGTATTAACGTTTCTTGCTTTTGAGAATTTTTATTATTATTTGTAACTATTTGATTGTTTAAGGAAGCAGTAAATTTTTCTACGAATTTGCGCGTTTTTACATTTGTTGTATTGATTTCAATTTTTCTATAAAATCAAATTGAAATTTTACTATTTTTACAGAATTTGTTCTTGTCTGCTGCTTCTTTAGCGCTTAAATTGTAATTGCTTGTTTTTTGTTATTGTTTTTGTTATTTTTTTTGTTATTTTTGCTGTTCGTTTTCTTTAACTTGTAACAATTGTAAGTAAATTAATTAATCAATTGAATTGCACGGCTCTTGGAAGCGAACGGAAGCTATTGCGTAATGTCTAGTTGCAGCAATTTGCAAGGCCTTTGCAGACGGCGCTTTTGTAAAAATTTTTTGGAAATAATTTTGTTTGCTTTTTTTGTTTATTTACTATTTCACGTAGTAGAGAATTATATTGAGTTTAGATTGGGATTTTCGTTAGAGAAAGCAGCAAGATAGAAAGAGAGAGAGCTATTAACTTTGTAGTAAAGCAGTTTGTAGGTTTTGTTTTTGTTTTCGTTTGTAGTACGGCGATCGATTTGTATGTCATTATCAACTGCTTAAGAATGTTCTTTTTGCGTTTGAGCGTTTATCCATTTTGTTGGTATTAATTGGCTTTTATGCGAATGATCAGCATCGGCATTGTTGCAGCACACATCAACTGCAAGAGAGAGAGAGACAAAAATAGCATTATATTAAGATGGCAAGGCAATTGCTTTATAACAAGTTATAGCTACTAAAGAAAGTGTTTAAATATTTCTAAGTAAGGCTTCAATTTTCAAAAGCAAAACTTCGCAGCTGAATTCTCAAACGAAAAAGATTGAAGTCGCTATTAAATTTTCATTGGCTATTGGCTTCAAATTTCGATTGACAGTGATATGACAAACATGACTGAAAATAGAAAATGTTTTTGTATTTGAATTTAAAAAATGCAAGCGAAATTAAAGTTGAAAGAAGTTCTTTACTTTTTGTCTTTATATCTGAAATATGCAAACTACAGCAACTAAAGAAATGTTCTGCTAATAATGCTGAAATGTTTACTATTGCCACAAACATTTACTAGCTTATAAGAATTGAAGCCTATATTTTCTTTTAAATTTCGAAAAAATTTTACTTACAAATTAAAATTATTACAAAAATGATTTTAGTAAATCGTAGCATTCTTTCAGACATTCACGCCACTCCCTCAACTGTCAATTGTCATATGTACATCAAATTTGGTAAATATGCATGGCAGGCGGCAAGGACAACAGCATGTACGCTATAGATATTTGACTACTGTCCAAATCGCGCCTCTTATCTTGCCGACCACCCTACCACCACACGCCTCCATGCAGCTAGTGACGTCATTAAGCAGACAATAACCTCAATAACCTTCAACGCAAGTACCTTTCTTCTCTGCATTTTACGCAAATATTTGCAAGTTCTGTCACACACACACACACACACACACACACACACACACACGCACACGCACACACACACACACTTTGACACCACCCCTGACACCACGTGCTTATAATTATTCTGTCGCTCTTCATGCACACGTGTTCGCATCGTCACGCACGTTACGCATTTCTTATGACGTCGTTGCTGCCTGCACTACATAACTGTATATGAACTGTATGCTGGACTTGCAATTGTGTGTGACAAACTTCGAAGGAGCCCGTTCGTATATGCAATCCTGCAGCAGCAGTATCATACAGTCGCAATTCTAACAAAAACAAGTGTCAGCTTCGAATGAAAAGATTTTAAGAAAAGTTGAAAATGCTGCTTTTTTAGACACAAACTGACTAAAAACCATTCAACAATGACCATTGCCTTTTTAAAAAAATCAAAAAATTACAAATGATTTTTTGAAAATTTTACAAAATTCTATTTTGTTCGAAATTTCGGAAGGAAAATAGGGGTATTCATTTAAACGCGCAAATGCCTGATAACGTGACAAATTTATCACCTGATAAACGAACTGTCAAATTTTGTATAAAAGCTCATTTGCACAAATGTGATAAATTTGCCCAATGATTTCGCTGTGCAAACGATGTTTGTAAACTTAGACGGCAACGAATGCAACCCTGCTTAGCTTTGATCTTTAACATTATGATAAAAGTTTAGTATTGAACAATCAAAATAAACGCAAAAGGGTTACAGTAATTTGTTCCAAACAGCTCCAACATTCATCTTTACTTTTTCACTGATTCTCGGCATTTTAGTTTTTTCTTTTTGACAGCCAAACACCAGTTGCACAAACACTTTGCCAAGCGCGTTCATTTAACACACTTGATAAATTGATAAATCTGAGCAATGTGCAAAATTATCTGCTTAAATGAATACCCTTAATATTTTCTTTCGACTTTCTGATAATCGAGCAAATCGATCTATGTTTGAAAATTAATTTCTCAAATATTTTTGTTAATATCAAAACTTGCTGAAAATCTAATTACATACAATTTGAAAGAAAACACAATTTCAAAGACCAATTCAAAAATTTCATAAAAGAATATAATTTGAAATACACTTTTAAAGTCAAAACTTACAAATGATCTGAAAATCTCGAATACCGAATTTTGCTCGAAAGATTATTTCAAAAACTATAAATGCTTGAGGAAAAACGAAAAAATATTGCTAACTTTTTAATAATCAAAAAAATTAGTTTTCTTCAAGAGAAAAGATATTAAATATGCTTGGAAAATTTCAATTCAACGATAAATTTGTAATTCCAATGCATGCTTTAAAAAATTAGGTCGCCAGCACATTTCTAAACATATGTACATACATATATATGCATATCATTTTAAGAAAGCAGCTGATTATTCAATTATAAGTAAGTACAGCAAAGCTTTCTTTAAAATGTGTTATTGTTGTTGTTTGGGTCTAATTAACAAAACTGCATATGTAAAGAGCTAAAACAATGTAAGAAATATACCTCAAGAGAACGGTGCAATTCAGTTGAAGTTAGTTCGATTATCGAGCAATTCATCTTTAAGCAAAAATTTTACTAGATAAAATGGCAAAAAGTAGTTATATTGCATTCCCTTGGAGAGTAGTTCGAATAACGAGCGATTGTTCAAAAATTGTTACCAGATAACTTAAGTTGACATTTGACATAATTTCCTTAATATTTTTTGAAGTTTTCAAAGCGCTCACGACTGCAACAATTTTTTCAAGAACTCTTTTATTTCTTCTGTATGAAACTGTTTATTAACATTTATCGACGTATGCAGGCAGCAGTAGATAAAACTGAATTGAAAGATATCTATTTGCCAGTGTAAAAGTTTCAAATGCTTCTTTTCGTGCTGGTGCGACAAGTTTTAAAGAAATATTGGCATTTATTTTTTTTTTAACAAACCGACACTCAGGGGATGCCCCCTTTAGATGCAGAGCACTTGTTTAGAAAGGATCATAGATTAGTGGTTGGGGGGAAAGAGGAGTAGTGGCGTATTTGATTGTATTTCGAGCAGGGATCTCGTCTAGCGGCCTGAAAGGCCTGTTGTGGCAAATATAAAGGCGCTAAGCAATCTAGAAATAAAGTTCCTGCCCCGCCATCGCTAGAACTCGTCTGACTTGTTTAGGAGCGTCATTCTTTTCAGGGCTCGAACAGATCTCGGAACTAGGCATTAAGCCTCTTTGGAAATTTGTGAAAAACATCCAAATTCTGACAGATCACTACTTTGACAACTCCTAAACGGAACTGGTATCGCTAAGGACCCAACAGGGTCTATGCGTGGCCTTCTTAGGCAGCCAGATTAACCTAACCTAACCTAATATAGAAATATATAGTGAACTCTTGCTTAAAGTCGACCCGAATTTTAAATTGGTAGGGAAAACCGACACTAATGATGAGGGTAGTTCAATGCATTCGCATTTGTATGAAAAACACAGCGAATTGATTTGATATGCTGGAACTAAGCATTTAAAAAAAAACTAGTAAACCATCTAACTCGGCTTAGTCGATTTTCAACTAGAAACGAAGCCTTTTAGCCTTTTATATTGCCATCAATTATGCACTCTCCATTTCACTTACTGGCATGCGGCACATGACCGATATTGAATTTCAAATTTGTAATTTCACACCATAAAAGCAATTGCAATCACAACAACAACAACAACAACTGCAACTAAATATAGCACAATACACACGCAATTCCGCCCGCCTTCAATTCAATGCAAGCGCAGCGAAACCAGCATTTATTCCACACAATGACACTGGAGCAATTGTTAAGCCGCTTTAAACGAATTAAGTCTAAAATCGAAAATGACAACGTCGTCGTATTTCAATTTCAATATCTCAACACTTTACAAAGCACCCTTAAGCTGTGCTGCTCTGCCACAAGCCAACAGCAACAACAACAATAACAACGAAATCAGTAGACAACAAATAAAAAAAAAATTTATTAAAAAAAAATTTACCAGGAAGAAGAACGCGAAAGAAAAATTGCTTTCACTGCGGCGCGTTTCGTTGTAGCTGAAGAAGCTGTAGTAGGAGCTGTAGGAGCTGTAGGAGGTAGAACTGCACACTGGGCACACAACCGACACGTCGCGTTGACAAAGACCAAATGAACTGCCGCAGCGCTGCGACGCATTCTATTAAATATCACCATGTGCACATTTTTATAAAACGACGCTGAACTGAATGGGAAAAAGCTTAAGCAGCAGAGCGAGCGAACGGCGGCACGGCGGGCACAGAGGCACGGCAAAAATGCACTTCGAATATTGCATGGCGCGAAATCAAATAAAGCGCATGATAACAACAACTGTGTAATTTTTGCGGGGAAGTGTTGTCCAATACTGGACTGGACTGGACTGGCCAAGCAATCACTACTACCAATTGTAGTATGTCAAAAAGTCAACACTTTTAAAATTGCGAAAATCTTAAATAAATACATTTCCTCCTTATACGAAATGTTGTTGTTGATATGTTGAGGGAAAGGAAGTACAAAGTGCTGAGTCTGCGATTTCATAGAAATTCCTTATTGGCGGCTTACTGGGAAGAGCATGCTATGTGCATATGTATGTATGTATCTTACGTAGACGTGATCATGTTCAGGCGCAGACTACAATTTAATTACAATTTAATAAAATCGCAAGACGTAAGCGCTGATGTGTCCGTTACTTATAGACAGCGCGAAAACATGCGCCCTATACGAATTTATAAGCAAATATATTTATATGCTTATTTAAGCACAATTAAATGAACAATGTAAATATGCAGAAATACAGCTATATATTTTTTAAAGGTTGCAGTTCAAACGATCGGCGACATTTTAATGCTCATTTACAAAAACAATGCAGTTCTAAAATATGGCAACAAACAAAATATATATTGGGGGTTGGCTGACTAAGTAATTGCTATCTAATTCTATGAAATGAAATGAATTTTATGCAAGAATATGCATCCAATTCGGTTTTGACACGTTAGATACGTTTCAGACAAAACCGTTCAAAAAATGAGATGAAGTACACTCAATTCTCTTTTTATGCGGCAGATACCTTTCACCGGAAACCGCACAAAAGAAATCGCATAAAAAAAGACACTACATTTATTGTAAAAATAGGAATATGTTCCATTGAAATTTTAATTGCTGTTCTAGAGGAATCCCATACAAAATATAAAAGTTAAAAATCGCACAACTTCGAAATAAAGAAACGATATTCGCATAAAATTCGTATAGAAAAACCGCATAAAGAGAATTCGCATAAAAAGAGAATTAAGTGTGCATACATACAAAAAAGGCGCTTAGCTTCATTTTCTTCAACCCTACAAATAATACGGTTAATAAATACATTTTCTTTAAAATTTCAATCAAATAGCTTTTTTCAATCGTGTTAAATCAAATTAAATCGTGTAAAAACGTACTACATTTTATATCTAGACCGTGTAAAAAAAGACCGTGTAAAAGAGACCGCGTAAAAAAGAGCGTGTAAAAAACCTTGTAAAAACAGAATTGGGTGCATTGCCGGTTTTTGTGAATGATCTTTTGACAACTTTCAAGCAGCATCTTTATTCAACTGATTCAATTTCTGAGAAAAATTTCAGCAAAGAAATTGAAGAAATTCAATTTTGATTGACTATGCCAGATGTCGAAGAGCTGCATACTCGAAACTTGAGTTGAAATTCCGCCGCACTTCGAAAGGCGATTTAAAGCCGAGCTGCTTTTATATTTCAGCTCATGCAGCTCATGCTTCAGCAAATTCAGTAATTATAGCGCATTTAGCAACTCAATCCTTCCACATATAAACTCTTGATTTATGTCCTGCTCCTTCTATCGTCTTGAACATTTTGCTCCACTTAAAAATATGCTGCTATTAAAGCAAAATTACGCATATTCAACAGATACGTTTCATATGAAGCTGATGATTGATTCATGATATGCTAGCCAAATTACTTGGAACATATTAAAATTGGCCTCTTCAAAGATTCCCAGAAATTGTCAACTGTATTCAACTTCAACTTCAAAATTTTTGATATGAATAAATTTTATATTTCGATTAGTTCGCAGAAATTTTAGCCAATATATCATTTTCAAATTGATCGATGTACCTACCTACTAACAAAATTTTCATGTTACCAGCCAAATTACTTGGAACATATTAAAATAGGCCCTTTCAAAGATTCCCAGAAATTTTAAATGAATGTAAAGCTTTTGTAATTTCCAAACTGAAATCATTCATATGAGGAAACATTGCAAAAAAAACACATGCCAGTACTTCCGTCATACATGCATACATAACTTCATAGTATATGTACTATAAGTATATTTGGAATTCACATGAATCTGCGAATGAGCGTCAACAACGAATTTTTAGTTGGCAAACAAACACAGACGATATGTGAGCAACGCCAAAGGATGCTGCTGCTCCGCACCACACGCTGCACCCATGTGCCGAACGACAAGTGCAAACAAAGTCACAGCAACAAAAAACATTTGGACTAATATTGATATTGATTTCGAGGCAGGCGAGCTACGCTCACACTAACACTAACACTCGGGCCATCGTTGGGTACATCGCTTGCTTTCATTTTGGCCCAGCGAATTGCCGCACTAAAATGCAAATGAGATTCTGATTGGGCTGCCAGCTCGCCAGTTGCCCTTTAAGTAGCAATTGTGCCTGCCTGCCTTCCCTCCTTCCTTCCTTCCTTTGGCAATGATTGGAAAGCGGCCACCCACATGCCACAGGCTCAGCGCCCAGCCAAATCCGAACGGCTCCTTTAAACACCAGACATAAGCTTCTTAGTGCAAAGACAGTTTCCTAATACCACTTGAGCTATGTACATGCATATGCATGTATGTGTGCCGCTCTAGAGTGCACACTCCACACATTGCCCCACAAATGTAGCCCAATGGTCATGCCTTGCATTCGTTGGAACAGCTGTGAGCCCGCTTTCGAATAGCCACCTTGGCCCTGATTTTCTTTGCGCTGCTGAATTGAGCGCGCTTTTATTGGTGTCGCGATGGGAGCATTCAAATTCGGCGTTGCAACAGATAAACAGATGCATATGTATATATATATGTACATTAAAATTTTTGCAAACTAGCGCAATGGAGCAGAGACGCGCTAAGCGCAGAAGCGTCGACGGGAATAATATTAATTGCTAGACTTGGCTGCTTCGGGGCAAGGTCAAAAGAGTTGGGCGCTTGCGAAATAAATTTTGCTAAATTGTTGCAAATCGAATTGCATAATTTTAAATTTTAATCTGCTCTAGACTGTGCCAGCGAGCAGACTAGATTATCAGCGATATGAGCCTCATTTGGAAAAAATTAACATTAAATGTAAAGCAAATGCATTAATTATGCTAATAATCGAAATTAAACAAATTTTTGGACTAATTTCATAAAATTGTCGTCTAAAATTGACAATTGCAATATAACAAATCGATCCTTTCTTCACTTAAGCTTCAGCGTTAAAGCTTGTGACATCATGCACAATTTTTCATTTCATGAAACTCATTTTAGTGCATTTTAGAAACTCCTTGCAGATTTCATAAATCATATCTCTAAAATCATTTCTTTTTTTTTTTTTTTTTTTTTTATTTAGTATTCAGTCTACAGAAGAAAATTCTTACAGACTATATAAAAAGACAATTAATTAAAAATAGCATAGAGGTTCAACTTAAATTTGTAAATACTAACATTGAAGTCAATATATTTTTCATATTTGTTGCATAATCTAACGCATCGGGATATTGGCTCATTACACGCATAATTGGTTTTATGAGTAGCATCAATAAACAAGCGCTTGTTCCTTAAATTTCTCTCAGGAATGTGAACATTGAATAAATTGCATAACTGTGGGCAGTTGATATTTTCATTTATCAAGCTAAAAACGAAGATTAAGGAAGAGTAAATTCTCCTGTCATGCAAAGATTGCAGACCCAACAGTTTTCTTCTACCGATATACGATGGGAGATCACACTGCCATTCTAGTCTTCGCAAAGCAAATTTAGTAAAGATTTTTTGAACCTTTTCGATTTTGTTGGAATGGACCCCGTAGTAGGGATTCCAAATTAAGGAGCAGTAGTCCAAGCGACTTCTGACCAGGGAAACATAAAGTGATTTTAGAGTAACAGGGTCCTTAAAACCTTCAGTGTTTCTTCTTATAAAACCCAGCAAGGAGAAAGACTTACTGACAATATAGTCAATATGTTTACAGAATGTAAGCTTATGGTCAAAAATAATACCTAAATCTTTGACTTCAAAGCAGCGATGAAGAGAGCAACTTCCCAGGAGGTAGTTGTAATCGATGCTTGCAGGCTTTTTAGAGTAGGTTACCACGCAGCATTTCTTTAAATTTAAGAAAAGATGGTTTCCGATACACCAGTCTTCAAATGCCAGTAAGTCAGATTGAAGTTTAAGGCAATCGGAAATCTCGCGAATTTTATAGAAAAGCTTGACATCATCAGCGAACATTAAACAATTTGCAAATTTAAAGCAATTAGGCAGATCGTTGATGAAGATTAGAAATAAAAGCGGACCGCAATGTGTCCCTTGCGGTATGCCTGAGCATGCGTCTATTAAGGTATCCGACTTGGTTGACTCAATCTTAACGTAGAGCTTTCTATCCCTAAGGAAACTAGAAAAAAATGCCGAGTTTTCCACTGACTCCTAGAATACGCAATTTCTCCAGAAGGATCGAATGATCAACTTTATCAAACGCCTTGGAGAAGTCAGTATAGACAACGTCCATCTGAGAATGTTCTTCTAAAGCGCTTATAATTTGTCTAGTGATCAGAGCCAAGTTAGTTAAAGTGGATCTACCTGGGAAAAATCCATGTTGATACACCGAGATAGTGGTTTTCAAATAATCGAATAATTTAATTTTGATTATATTATCAAACAGTTTCGCTATAGTGCTTTGTTTCACAATTGGCCTATAATTGTTAACATTATTGCGATCGCCAGATTTAAAAATTGGTATTACAGAGCATAATTTCCAAGAATTTAGAAAGACTCCCCTTTTCAAACAAACACGAAACAGCGACGCAATTGGAATTGCTACTGCTTCTGAAAAAAGTTTAAAAAATAATGGAGGGAATTCCCTCCAAATCCATCTTGGGATTCGCTTTAAGATTTGAAATTGCTAGGATTACGTCATCGGTAGAAATTTCAAAGCCACTGATAATGCTTTCCGAAGAAGATATATCATCTAAGGTTTGTGGGGAATCATTTCATCATTTCATGACACATCTTACTTTTTTTTCTAATAAAAAAGAAAACTTGCATAAAAATTGCAGTTCAACGTGAGAGTTGGCCTTGCACAAGAGCAATTCATTTTGCTTTTCATATATTATTATTTTATGGAGAGGTCATCACTTGAAAGTTTGTAGAGGAATGTCTGGGATCCTCTTCTGCCATGGACGAGACAACAACAGGACAACAACAGGAGAGAAATAGACTAGACTTGAATATAATTGAATCCAGTCTTCTAGTTCTGGTAGTGGTCTTCAACGCATGGTCCGCGACACGGTACCGGTCGACGGAGCAAATGGAAAACCTGTTGTAATCTCTCCAAATTTCAATAATACTTTCGGTATGGCAATGCTTCACCCTTTTGGTGATTAGCAACGCGGTGTATCATGGCGACATGCCAATTGTAAATGGCTACATCCGGCCTCTTGGATTTTGACAGCGAACGTGATAAGACATACTTCAATAGAAATCGGTTTTCACTGTAAAGGGACAGACGGGCAAGGAAAAGCCCGTTGACCGGTTCGCGTCGACAATAAGGTTGAGGGCCACTGTCCAAGTTAACAATAGCCTAGTTCTGTCTTGTTGTTGTCTTTTCAATGGCAGCAGAAAGTCAGAGAGATGCTTCTAAATATTGAATTTTTCATTAGTTTACATTAGCCAAAACTCAAACCGATTACCTTTGAAGACTTGAGAGAATTTAGAGCTGACTTTAGAGACCCGCACTTTCTATATGATTGCTCTGACCCTTTAGCAATGCCGCTTAATTGCCACTATTTACAAAAGTTTATGATGTGCAATAATTATTTTAGAAATCGTTTACAACATCATCACTTTCTAGTCAAACTGTTGCATTAAGATCAGCGAAGTGAGACCAAAATGAAAGCGCCTTAAATGTCAAGTGTTTGCACTTAACCCGCCGAGTGTCCATGCCCTTTGATTGCGGCGCCCCTACCGAAGTGGCTTACAAGTGAGCTGCTTTCGGCGAATCGTTAATGCAATCGCATCGCATTTAAAAGCAATTTTTATGAGCGATCTATTAAAAGACACAGACGCTGACCTTGCTGCCGTCAAAATATGCAAAAATGGAGTCATAAATTTTTTTTTATTTAAATCACAATTAACAAAGAAAAATCGTGCAATATAAAAAAAGTCAAGCGGATCATTAACTCGTTTATACGATATACAGAAGACGGCGCTGCTCCTTTTGGGTTCATGGCGTATTTATGCAAAAATGTAAGACGGCCCTCAGCGAGAGATGTTCCCCTCCCCCTCGTAAAAATGTCACAACATTTTGTGCCAAATATTTGACTTAACATTTTTTGTTGTATTTATTTATTTTGCTTGTGGTTAGTTTTTTTTTTGCAACACAACATTTCTTTGACATTTTTATGGGCTAACATTGAAAGCAGAATTTCAGAGAGACAGAGAGACATTGAGAGGAAGAGAGGGAGAGGATAGAGAGTGCGAAGTAGCCGCGTGCAAGAGTTGATAAATTATGCCCAATGATGCGGCGCAAAGGCACGCCGAGCAACGAAATTGAAACCGAGAGATACAGATACAGATACAAATGCAGATACAAGATATTATGTGTGGCTGCTCGGCTGCAGCATCCCAGCCAACATCAACAACCGCTCAAGTGCTGTAAGCAAAGGTTCGATAATGTGTGGTCAAGCGGTTGGCGGAGGGGGGGGCGGTCTGGCTGGCGGAGGGCGGGCAGGTGGGGCACATGGAGCGCCAGAAGACATGCAGCTGCGCAGATAACGCTTGCGCGCGTGTTGTTGTATCTGAAACTGCGCGTGCGTGCGTGTGTGTGTGTGTGTGTGTGTCCACGTGTGCTCAAAGTGAAAGTCATTTCTGTGGCGGGGGTCAGTGCTACTTTATGGACAAGACATATGGGCCTACCCATTTTGCGCACAAGGTTGTCGCATACTGATGAGGATATTTGTCGAATTGCGTTGTTGCTTTTTTACAACAACAACCAAAGCAACCGAAACAATGCCATTCTTATGAAATCCATGTTAAAACTTGCAAAAATATTTTGCCTTGTCCCAAAGATGCGATGCGATCAGATGCTTTGAGGTCTCACCTTGAACTAAGCAACGTCGGGACGCCGGTTACCTAATTGCGTCGTCAATAGCGCCAATGTGGTGCCAACAATGGTGAAGCAGCAGCCAGCTTACGCTAATCTGTGTACTTAGTGAAATAAGCTGTTTAGCTTTATCAAGCACTTTTAAGCTTGCGCTCATCCATGGCATCCGCCAACTCAATCAATCGTAAGTGCATTCTGGCCATGTTTTTTATTCAATAGAAATTAACCCTCTCAGCCACAAGATACTGTGCAATTATTCCTGCCAATATATTGTTAGTATTAGAAGCTATCATATCAGGCGAGACAAATTTTTAATGGAAGCCTCCTATCGATCTCTTTGACTTTGAAGTAGCACAAGTCGATTAAGATAAATTTTTAGATGTTTGCATGTTCTATGCCGGCATATAGTATAAGTCTATATGTCATAAAATTATGCGCAGATTCCTACATTCAAGCAAATTATATAAACCTAAATTTACTTAGCTATATAAACTAACTTATATGTATGTATCAGAGAAATTATATTACCGAGAAGAAGCAGTCTGATTTTGGAACAAATATGGCGGAATAACATAATTTTATTGCTTATATGAAATTAATGAACTTCCAACGAACTAGCAATCGATTAAAAGAGTGACTACAGTGACTTTTGTGACTCTTCTGAACAACTTCTGAACCAAATCTTCGACATGAGTACAATGTTCGAATAGTTCGCTCAGTTTTTCATAATAGGCCAGTGCTATTGCGGCTTAGGCCTTGAAATATAGACCAACAAATATATTCCATAGCCGCATCCGAAAGGAATTGAACAACTTCAATTTCATGGGCTAAGCAAACCTTCGCAGAGTTGCCAATTCTTCGCTCTAGATGGCGCTGCGTAAAGTTTGAAATTTTAAAATAAATTCTGTTTCTTTTTTAGTTGATACTATGAAGCTGCTGGGTTTCCAGCCTGCGGCCTCTCGCATCAAAGAGCGCACACTAATCCACTGAGCTACTAAACTTATGGCAACCAGCTCAAGTTCTAACTCAAAGTTCTAATCTTTCGACCAAGAACATAAATCAAAAAATTAGATTTTTGGGCAATATCCTGAAAGGTTTCAACTGATGGATAAATAAAATGCAATAACCACGTTTTTCTTCAAATTTCAGTCAAAATATCATTGGGCTCTTTTCACAAGCAAAAAGTAATGAACACAAAAAATTGTTATACTTCTTCTTGAAAAAGCTTTAAACGTTCCCGAGGCACGCCTCAAGGCCATCAAGCAAGTATTCTGCTTATAGCTGGAAATCGACTCAAGACGGCGAAGCTCTTGATTTATATGAACTTGTTACTTCTATGAAGAAATTTTATTATCAGTTTATTACTTCCATGAATAAATTAATTAATAACAAAATGGAACTGAACGGAACGTTCGCACATTTATCTATCATTTTTATATGCATATTCAAATCAAATTATTCAAGAAAATTGTAAATGGCATCAATTAAAATTTTTACATTTACACGTTAAAAAAGCATTCGGAATATTTACAGTTCTGCATAAATTTCATCTTATTTATTTATTTATTTATTTATTGCTACATACTTTATAAATTTATTTATAAAATAATTTCTACGAAATTAAATTAAATTCATTTAACACAATTTTTTTTAAATGCAATTTTTCAGTAGTGAGTGGGTTAAAATGTTAAAGTGTTGACAGAAATTTTAGGTGGGTGTGGAAAGTAAGAGCTTATGCACAAACAGCGCTGACTTTTGGAGTTTGAACCGCTTGCCTAAGGGCAGGCCCAAAGTTCGATAATAACTACACTTTAAGGCTGTGCGTGTGTGTGTTAAATGCATTTCCCTTCTTTTCTTGCAGTGCTAAATTTATGCAGACAAATAAACTTTTGAATAAAATGTTTTATTATTCAAAAACGTGTGCGAAATTGCACCACAGCATTCATCGACTTTGCATATGAATTACAAAATGATTAATTGCAGAAAAATTTAACTTGCATGTACTACGTTCTGTTATTAGAAAATGCCAATACCAATGACCATCGAGTATAATAACGACGAACTTAACATTTCAATGGAATATTTATTTGCTTGCAACTGCATATAAAACAGTCAGATAATTTTGCTGGGTTTATAAAAGGGATTTACATCTGCACACATTGCCATCAATATCGCATGTAATGGCAAATATATTGATCAATTGATCAAACAAACGACTTTTTACTCAAGCAAAGAATTTATAAGGAAATAAATAAAATTTTAGCGGTTTCTATTTAATGCTTATATCCTTTTAACTAAATTTATACCACTATCGAGTTTTTCGACTGCAAAATAAAACTCAAATCTTCCTTCCCTCTCCCTTCCCCCTCCACAAACTTTTTTCTAATATCACATTTGTTTATTAGTATTAAACTGGCTTAATCAAAATTCAGCAACGTGCAGAAATTCATTTCTGTATACGCCCAACGCTTATCTGATATAACCCATAAAGAACATGATATTCCAAAAACCTTCGATATACACAACAACAGCAATTACAATTGCAATGTCAAAGCAATAGTTTTACGGACAGAGTGATACTCTACAACAAAAATTATGAGCAATTGACGATAATATATGCGCAAAGATCTGCGAGCTGGGAGTGCATTAATTGCTGGAAACTTGAGACAGGCTTAGCTATCATTCCGTGTCGAGAACTGTGCTATATGATAGGCGCTAGAAGACTCACGTAGATCTGATCCAGGCAGCTTCACAGCATCTTATCGGCAAGGTACGGCTATAAACAGTGCATATCTAAGAACAGAAATATGGAAAATTTCAAGCGTTTCCTTTCTAACTTGAGCTAAGACAGAGGCTCACGTTTCGGCATGAGAACACTTCCTTTGTTTAAGGGAATGTTTAACATCATAAGATTTTTCTAAAATGCTTTTAAAACTGGTTTTTCTTACAAGCTTTAAGGTTAGCTTATGTTAAGCTGGCTGCCTCAAAAGGCTACGCATAGACCCTCTATTGGATCCCCTTGCGATGCCAAATAGAGTTGCGTTTAGGAGTGGAATGATCTGTCAGAATTCGGCTGTGTTTCACAAGTTTCCAAAGAGGCTTGATAACTAGTTTCGAGATCTTTTCGAACCCTGAAAAGACAGGCGCTCCTAACAAAGTCAGATGATTTCTAGCGATAGTGGAGCAGGAGCACAGTATGAATTCCAAGCTCTTCCTGTTACCCGCTTCTTTGCTATTTCTTCGTTATTTCCCTATTCCTTGTGCACGCGCTGCTACAAGGCAGTGTCTCGTTAGTGCAGCTATGATGGCTCTACATTATATTCATAGGAATCGTAACCTAACCTATTCTTGGAAGAGTCAGTATAAACCTAGTATAGGTACTTTTCGTCATAGGACTTTAACAAGGTTTTGTAGGTCGCCAAGGTGCTTAGCTTATTCCAACTGGTTCTCGTTTTTAGGGTTCCGTTCCCCTAAAGGGAAAAAAAAACGGGAACACTTATAAGGTCACTTTTGTTTTGGGAGTGTGTATATAAAACGACCATATTTTCATCGTAGAAACCTGAAATTTGGCACGATGTTAGGTCTTGATAACCTAAACACATTTTCACTATAAAAAGTTAAGAAATATTTTTAGAAATATTTTTTTATAATTTTTAAAGGTTTTCGGGTCGGACAAAAAAAAATAAAAATATTTTTAAATCGTATCGTGTGGGGTATCGTTAGAAAGGGCTATGTCCATAGATTATGAAATGTATATTTTTTTAATTTTATGTAAACGGGTTAGAAAGATATAGTTAAAAATGTGAGAAAAACTGACCTGTCCCCACATGATCCCATTTTCCCATGCCATTTCTCAACCGAAAATTTTGATAAAATCAGGCTAACTAGGTATTTGATCACGCATGACTGAATGGCTGCCCCTTTTTTCGAATTTTAAATTTGTTAATTTTTTTTTAATTTAAGATGACCCCCCTCAGGAAAAAATTTTTTTTGTTTATATCGAGTGGGGTATCATTAGAAAGGGCTACATCGATGTATTCCAAATATATATTTTTTTAATTATTATCTAAACGCGTTAGAAAGATATAGTTAAAAAAACGGACCTGTCCCCACATGATCCCATTTTCCCATGCCATTTCTCAACCGAAAATTTTGATAAAATCAGGCTAACTAGGTATTTGATCACGCATGACTGAATGGCTGCCCCTTTTTTCGAATTTTAAATTTTTAAATTTTTTTTTAATTTAAGATGACCCCTCTTAGAAAAAAATTGTTGTTGTTTATATCGAGTTGGGTATCATTAGAAAGGGCTACGTCCATGCATTCCAAAGATATTTGTTTATAATTTTCTGTGAAGTGGTTTCGAAGATGTAGGCCAAAATGTCGAAAATTGTTTGGCCAGACGGGCAAAGAGAAACTAAATTCGACCGCTAAAAAGGGTATTTCTGGTACGGAACCTTCAGTGAGCGAGCCCGACTCGCACTTGACTGCTTTTTTCCTTTCGTGCATTCCTCTAGCTGACTGTAGAGCGCTTACAGAGGCTCATCTGAAAGGCGAACACACTGTTTGGCAATAACATCCACTTGCTCATTTACCCTTTATGCCTTTGTGCCCGGCTGCCCGCTTGATATGCAGCCTGCGATGCGCGGCTAACCTTTCTAGTGCCACTCATTGGCATTGCAGAACAATTTTGGCTGAGCTTAAGTTTTATCATAAACCATAGCTATTGTAACGAGGCTCTTCTTCTTCGGTTCCGCTGCTCTTATTTGGATGCCAGCGAACTCAAAAACAAAAACCTACGCCAAATAACTGTTGCCACAAACCTGTGCATATCTTGTTACCTAAGCTACGTTGTAGGCTAAGTACAACAACATTGACGAATTTCAAAAAAATTCTTCCGCATATGTCAAAATGTATTTACAACTTTGTAATCGAAACGAAATGACCTAAGCAACAACGGAAAAGGCAGCGGCAATGGCAGAAATGGGTCAAACACATTCGCCCGAACAGGTTGCGCTGCCTCGTTCTCGACAACGTTCCGGTAGACGGACATTTATTTATTTTTTCGTAACTACAACAAGCTGAGGTGGTAACCAGATGATGTTGAGACGGAAGCCACCATGCCGCAGTGGCAAGAAATGAGCGCCGCACAAACAGCAACAAGAGGAATCACATTCAAACGAAGTAGAAGAAGAAGAAGACGGAAAAGCAGAACAACAATATGAAGCCACCAGCATGAACGAAAGGTGTGCTGAAGGCGAAGTGAACTGGCAGAGCAGCCAATGTGCACGGGTAGCGCAGCAATGGCAATGGCAAAAAGTGGAAAATCGAGAAATTTCACTTTAAACAGCGCCAAGTGGAAGAGCGCTCTTTCAATGTGGCATTCATTGATGGAACAACAGTTACACAGCTGTATCGCTGTGCAGCGCTCTGGCAAAAGCGTCTAAGTGAATTGTCATGGCATTAATAATATTGAAGGTTATGGCTGCTTTCAGGCTGAAGATTTAATGCACATTTGGCTGGAACAAAGGAAGTACTGTTTATCTAGAAATAAAAGTGCATATATGTAAGTAAATAGCTTTTTGCATGCAATTTTAACAAAATTTGAGACTGCAAAATTTCCAAAATATAGTTGCATTTCTTTAAAGTTTTATAATGGTCTTAGTGCTGACTTAAACGTAAGTTAACTTGGGCCATATCGATCGGACACTCTTTGTATGCGATTATTCAAGACATAGAAAACTTAGACAGCTTAGACAGCTGTTGGCTGCAGTTTTCTAAGTAACAGTTTTACGAAAACTAAGTAAAGTTTTTGAGAAAAATTTAATTGGAAAACAAGCCGTTGGCCAAATATCGAAATATGTTTCGAAATATGTTTCGAAATAAAGTCACATGAATTTTTTATTGCTTTGCCTTTTATAAGAAAAAGGACCGCTTTTTCAAGAAAGATTGTAATGGATTAAGTGCCTTTATTTCAATAATCAAATAGATTTCAGCTAACTAGCTGCCGTCTTATATAAAATGTTTATGAAAAGTCACATCAATTTAATTGGCCGTTAGCAAACTGTATCGTATTCAAATTTTTCAAAATAACGATGGCTTAGAAAATACAAAACAGATGCCAGTGTTATGGTTTTTCAAGCTAAACCTCATTCTTAGTTTTTGAGCAACATATGTACATATATATTTTATAATCATTTCCAATTTTCTCTCATAATCATTTTATACATTGCCTGCCTAATCTGCTTAGAAAGAGCGAGCATAGAAAATTGTTCCGTTTATCATAATTCCGAAATTGATATGTTAGGCAATATCATGACAGAAGCTTATTATTCTTTTTCTTTGTGCTCTAGATACACTGCACGCACACACACACACACACATATATAAATACATACATATGTACATATATAGAATGCAATTTATAATGTAAAAATATGACAAAATCGTGATGTTATTCATTAATTCTGCATTTCAGTTTCATTCAAATCACATTCACGGTGCAAAGTCCATAAATGTCAAAGAAAGAAATTTCACTTTTCGAATTTCCATACCAATTTAAATATACTTAGCGCGCTTGTAATAGCAACAACAACAACAATAAAATTTATTCAATAGAGCGTAGAAACAGCAGCCACACAAGATGATAATAATGATGATGACGATGATGAAGAAGAAGAAGCAGCAGCATTTTTGATCTTGGATTTGTAACTGTATTTTACATGCATATGGATGCATGTATGAAATAGCATTGTAAAGTGAAGCACAAAAGGTACAGTGGACAAAAGCAGCTCATTTAGGCATAAAAAGAACCCGGCAGAATATGGCTTTTTTTAAAGATGACATATTGAGCAATAGATCGGGCAGTTTTATTAATAATGTGGCTATATACGAGTACGTATGAAAGCGTAATAAAATTTTTCGTAAAACTATTCTTGTTCATCCACAACAGGAGTGGCCAACCCGCGGCACGCCTTGAACATTTCGCCGGCCAATCTTCCGGTTATTTCCGAGCATTTTCCATATACATACATATGTACATACATATGTGGTCCGCGAGATTATTTGGGTTGGCCGCTCCTGATCTAAAACTTGAAGTAGTTCCCATTATGCCGTTTTCGGGTTCCAACAATCCAGAGATGAGGTCTTGAGCAGTTTCAACTGTATTAAATGAGTTTACAGAAAGACTGAGCTTTATAAAAAAAGAGCTTACCATTTATGTTGTAAATAACCCAACAAACAAAACAAAAGCCGTTTATGGACTTCACAGAAGAAATTAAAATTTAGAATAAGGGAACAGTGAGAGGAACCGAGAGTCAGTAAGAAGTTGCTGACAGACTCAGAGCTTCTTGAATTTGTCAGGTTTCCAATAGTGACCTACAGAGCTATACTAATTTGTCACTTTAATTACACTGAATAGATTTGATGGAACAGGCTTTATCAATAGCCGAATTTTTTTTAAACTGCGCTTATTATGCTATTATATAGTAAGGAAGACCAAGGCGTGAGAAAGGAACAAAACTAGAGAAGAAATCGAATATAAAAGCAAGCTACTAGTTGAAATAATATGAACACCAGACCAGAACAAAATTTCCGAATAAATATGGAAGCATATTAAAAGTTGGAGTTTGAAAAATACAAAAAAAGTGTAGCTATCATATGAGCAGTCGTTAGAGTTGTTAAAGTAAAGTAACAATGCAAAAAATGTTCAAAAAATAGGATAGAAATCTTTGAATTTGACTTCATTGAATTTTTTGTCAAGCTGAATAAAGTTAAAGCATTGAAGCAAGAAATTGCAGATAAAAGCGCTTCAACACGGCCGATGCTCAGACAAAACGAGCTTCGTGAGCCACAATTTCCCGGCCACTTGCAGTTGGCTTAAAACACAAATTTTGGCCACAGCACACACGCGTACCCAAACAGACGGCAACCCTGATGCGTGTCAATGGCCAAAAATAGCGTCGGAACGTGACTCGCCTAATAAACAACGCCGTCAGTTGGGCAGCGGGGCAGAAGGCGGCTGGTTCACAACAGCAACAAAGAAATTAAGAATCTTGTTTTTTGAGTCAATGTCGAAAGGAGAATAGCAAAAACACATCCATTTTGAAAAAAAGTATGCATCCCAAAGCGGCGGCTACAAAAATGTTAAGGCTAAATAAACGTGCACACACACACACACACAACAACACACATACACACAGCTCAGAGCAAAACGGAAGTAGGTCAACATTTGTCAGGCAAAATCGCAGCGGCTATGAATGAATGAAGCGGCGCGAACGCCGCGGGACGCACGGAAGGAGGGAGAGACGGCTCAAGCGCCAAAGCAGACTGAAACCGACACCGTTGCCGCCCCCTTGCCAACGCCGCTGGCGTGTGTACCAACGGCTTGCGCGTACGCAGGTGGAAGTGGGTCACGCTTAAAGTACAACTGTGTGCATGTGTATGTGACTGCGTGTGTGTGTGTCTGTGTGTGTGTGTGAGTGCTTAAAAGTCCGGCTTGGATAACGACGCGTTGTCTTCCTCCATTTGCGCTTGTTGTTCTTGTTGTTGTTGTTGTTGCTGTTATTGCACACATTTAAGCGTTTTGAAATTAATATGATTAAAGCTCTTTCGTTGACTTGGCACTGGTATTTTTTTTCTTTCTTTTTTTAGTAAATATTTTTTGCCCTTTTTTTCGTTTTCATTTTTGTTCGGCCAAAAAAATATTTCAACTGCCTGCTGCAGCTCATCTCATCTCACATCATCTTTAAGCGCATCATTCACGTACTACATCAGTGAGTGAGTGAGTTGCTCTTCTGGTCGTGCCAGCAGCGTTGCCACCTTTCAATTTAATAACCAGAATGTGGCTACAAAAGTTTAGTAGCGGCAAAACTAAATATGCAGAGGACAATTATATAAAAAAAAGTGTCGAGCAAAAAGTGAAATCAAGGGAATTGATGAACGAAACAAATAGCAATTTATTGAGAGAACTGAGAGATTGAGGAATTACTTAATAAAAGCAGATTTTTGAACACTTTATAGTTTAAATTTTCATATGAAGTGGCAAAGGTTTATTTCTTATGAAGCCATTCCAAAAGAACAATTTTAAATGTTCAAAATTCAGTTAGTTGAAACCCGTTTAAAATCGATACGTTTAAATTGATTAAATATGATCAAACGATCAGAAAAAGTATATCTCACTCATATGGATAATAATGATGACTGGAAAAATTATTGGTTTCTTATAAGTTAACCCTCTAGTTCCCAAGAAGGCCTGTAGACATCCTAAATTTGAAAAATTCTGTGCACGACACCTTATGATTTAGAAATCTGAGTTTTTGCATACAAACAAGGAAATCCCCAATTATTAAAATAAAAATAGTCACTTGATGCTGGGCTGCATGCTACGGCAGTCATCGCCAGTCAAAGTTGAAATTTCGTGCAAAAAGGAAAAAATAATTATTTTTCAATTTGCCTTAAAATCAAACATAAAAAAACATAGTAGTTATGCTTTAATAACAATATAAAAATTATTTGCGAGTAGCTGTGAATGTGTACTTTAAGAAACTAAGAAAATTTGATGAAAAAAAGTTATTACGTTCTTTCCAGCTAACCCAAAACGTACAGTGTCTGTAGGCCTGCTTGGGACGCGAAGCATAAAAATGTTGTGACGGTAACTGAAGATATTTTGTTCTTTACTTGAACATTATTGCTCTATTACTTAACAAACAAGGTTGACTACACTGCCCATTTATCAGCAGAGTTATCGTATTATATCTTAACCTATAATAGGGCGTAGTCAGCGGGGGTTAGATGGGAGAGTTGGTCCCCTTTCACATAAAAGGTCCGAAATTGGAATTAGGGTTGAATTAAAAGCTTCTTTGTAACTTTGTGGCATATTCTCTATTGTTCCAATCTCGATATAGCTTTTTATATGTATAGAGAAATGGAATATCGGCGAAATTTTAAACTTTCATCGCTTTCTGACGATCAGATATGGCAAATTGTGGAAAAGTTCAACTCAGTTCTAGAAGCAGATGATGAAATCGGTTTTGACAACGATAACGACTTCGATCAGCCAAATTTAATTTTGATTAATGAATCTATTTCACCAGTTGAAGCAGCTGCAGTAAATTTAGGTGAATATGAGTTCGGCAGCGGTACGCCTGACTTGCCGTCTGAAAAATCTACCATAGCTTCAATAGTTAATGCAAAATCTCAACGACCAAGGTATATACGGCTTGTGACTGCTGAATACAATGCTAACGACGTCACGAACAAGCCTAAAGAAGACCCAGTTATCGCCTCTAACCTATACTGTATGTCGATCCAAAATGTGATCAGTTTAAAAAAATTTGTTAGAATTTGATACTCAAACAATAGGCACTTTCATTTAGTGGCACTGACTTGGAAGATTAGTTAAAGATGCTTGAAACACCTTACAAATGTTTTGCTTTTTTCTTCGATGATACCATGGTTGAACAAACACATCACATCTCAAACCAATTTGTATGCAGCTGAAAAAAATATCCTGATGCCTTTTTCCGTGACAACTCAAGAAATAGGGCAATATATTGGAATTTGATTTGTACATATGTCCATTTATCGATACCCCTGTATTGGTTCCTACTGGAGTGAAAACGCATTTCACTGTATAAAAAGTACAATGCCTCGGAATCGTTTCGACAAAATTTTATGCCATCTGCATTTTAATAATCATAGCGAAATGGTTGACAAGAAAGCTCCGGGCTATGATCACGGAAATGCAATAATGCTGGCTACACATCTCAAACACAAGTTTTGTGCGGCAAATATAATATAAATATACATTTGCCATTCTTTACAATAAGATTGCTTCTTTAAATTTCATTTAAAAAAATTTAAATCAAATATATATACATATACATACACCGAATTTTAAAAATGCCCTAGTTTATACATCACCCCTTTATATTTTATGTCGGTTACGCCAGTGAATTTAAGTTGTTAACCATAAACTATATTAGTTTATGTTTTTTTAATATATATATGTTTGATTTTATGAAAAAAGCGAACTTAAATGGAAAGAATTTCAAATCTTCATATTCAACTTTTTTTGGCTTTCTTTCCCAAGCAGGCCTCTAGGCCTTCTACCTTCTACACCTCCTACCACGCCTCCTATTTACCTCAAATTTTTTTCCTTGAACAAACATTGCTTCTAAACACCAAAAATACCTCCTGTAATTTTTTTATCAAGATCAAAAATTTGGGAACTAGAGGGTTAAGTATAAAATTACTAAGGGCCAATTTTCAATAGCTATTATCCTATCCAATTAGTTGCTTAAGAATAATCATGAATTTATTAAATTTTTTAATTGAATTTTTAATTTGAAGAATCGAATCTTTGCAGAATTAAAATTCAAATTCTTTTTAAAACGTTTTTATTAGGTCGCTTTCTTGTCTGTTTGTATGTCCCGTACAAATCTAGTAATCAATTTTTCACCCACTTCCCGACTACTTAGAGATCTGAAACTTTGCATACATGCCTAAACACAAGCCCAATACATGAATCAATAAATTTTATGGGCGTAGGATAAGGGGCGTGGCACTTTTTTACCAACTCCAGATTTGTGTATAACTTTAGAACTAAACATCACACATCAATGAAACTCGGTAGGAACTTACTACATATCCATATCCTTCTACTGAGAAAATAAGGCGGGCACTGGATAAGGGGGCGTGGCACCCCCATACAAACAAAATTTTTGATCTCGATTAGCTTTGGAACTAAAGGTCGTGCAGCATTGAAATTTCGTATGCAGTCGCCTCTTGGATGTGTCGTCACACTGGTAAAATTTTATGGGCGTAGGATAAGGGGGCGTGGCACCGCCCATACAAACAAAATTTTTGATCTCGATTAGCTTTGGAACTAAAGGTCTTATTCAACACCATTACTCGAAGTATCCAGGGCCAAATGAATGGAAGTCCGAGTCGCATCAGAATGTTTATCACCGGAGCACTATGGGGCAGATGATAGGAAAAGTCGGAATTAATTCAATTTTTGAAAATGGTTGTAGACACTTTTTTGTTGTTGTTTCTTAATCTCTAATATCCCACCAATCATATTCAAACCGGTTTTAGACGTAATTTACATATCTCTTCCCCTCACACCTTCTCAAAGAAAAAGAATATTTTGCGCAAAAAGTTTAGCTTGCATTTCCGCAATAAGTGTCAAGAGTTTTAAATTCAATAAAAAAAAAAGGGAGAAGAAATCTATTTTTCTAATGATGGAGCCATCAACATCTGGTAATTGTAAAGACGGTTGCATAGCGGGTTTTTGTATTTTGATCATCAGTGATTTTCTAAAAATTTTTATAGGTAGTGATCTTTTATCACTGGAAATTTTTTAAATTTTTTTTTTGAAAGTTTAAAACGTTAATGAGTCTGCCTAGGTCGGGCTGATTTGATCATTTTATATTAATTAGTGTCTATTCCACATATCAAATCAAAAAAAAAAGTCTGCGGATTTTTTGCGTTTTGGGAGTAATTCAGGTTTTTAGGTACCTACATATGAAAGTTTGTGGTTATAGCTTGCAATTTAATTGAAGATAACGGGACTTTTTTAAGTTTTTTTTATTACAAATTTGGCAAATGTCAACGCGTAAAACAGTGTTGGAAAATTTCCACAAAAATATTAACCCATTGATGACCAAACCGACATAAATGCATATAAGGACCTAATTTTTTAATAGAAATGATGGGAATATTTAGAGTGGGAAAAAGTTTAACAAAATTAATAACTAGTATTTATTGCTGTTGATACACTATTAAAAATTATGTGTGAGAAGAGAATTTTGCTGTCCGACATGTCAGATGTTGCGCATTTCATGCAGTTGATCATCCATTGAGCTTTAAACTTTTATTCTTGTTTCAGGTGCTAGTCTACTATTTCTATTGCACAAAAGAGATCTATTCGAGTGAAGACAGCTACATATGCATATTGATAGCGATATTAACTAACTACAACATTTAAAATTTTTGCATTTTATATCTTATTTTGAATAAATTTTCAGTTTTTTGAATGGGCATATGTTTTTGCCAGTTTTTGCACTGAAAGTTTTTTGATAAAATCGCTCTGTCTTTCGATCCATAATAGATATCGCTATGAAATTTCGCACAGTTTGTGCTAATATCAGTAGAAATTAGTGTAAGAAAGAACAGCTTGTGGGTACAACTGGCCTAACTTAAAAATTATTTTTAATTGAGTAAGCCCCGATTTGGCAATTTTTTAAAATCGATATAACTTTCGACCCATAAAAGATATTCTTCAGAAATTTTACTCAATTATGTATATTATCAGTCAAAATAATAGTACCAAAGAAGGGCTTATGGGTCCAACATAATTAGCGTAGAATCCATTTTTAATAAAACGGAGCAAGTTTTGACGAACTGATAGTACCCTAATAAACACGCTATATCTTTCGATCCATAAGAGATATCATTATGAAATTTCGCAAATTAATTGATAATATTAGTAAGAATGAGTGTACCAAAGAAGAGCTTGTAGGCTCCATTGACTTAATTTAGAGATAATTTTAAGTTGAATAAACCCAGTTTTGGCAATTTTTTTAAATCGATATAACTTTCGATCCATAAAAGATATTTTTCTGAAATTGCACCCAATTAAGCCTATTATTAGTGAAAATGTGTGTACCAAAAATCATCTTTCTAGCTCTTGCCGTTTATTCGCTATTAATTAATTCCGTGTTTACCCCTATTCTGCCCCACTGTGCGGAGGTGCTGGAGTTGGCAAAACATTTACATTCAATGCAATAAAAGAACAGGTCAATCGATGCTATGGTAAGAAATCAGTTAAAGTTGCCGCATTAACCGGTGTAGCAGCACGACTCCTTGGCGGAACAACGCTTCACACATTATTTAAATTACCAGTTGAGAAAGATGGAAAAATTGTAGGAAATTTGGCACCACTCACTGGTAACTATTTGAAGGTCTTGCGAAATCAGTGGAAGGACATCGAGTTCCTGTTCATCGATGAGATTTCAATGGTTTCATACGAAATGTTGTGCATGATCGATTCTAGATTGCGACAACTGAAAAAGATGGAAAATGAACCATTCGGTGGCATTAACATTATGGTTTTCGGAGATTTGTTTCAGTTGCCACCTATCCTAGGAGCTCAGGCATTCCATCAGCCTGCAAGATTTATTCCGGCAACTCATTTGTGGAGACTATTCAGTCTTGTGGAGTTGACGGAAAACATGCGACAACAAGGCGACACAACATTTTCCATTCTTTTGAATGCTCTACGCGTCGGTGATTTGAAGCCCCCACATTTTGATCTATTGATGTCAAAAGTCTTGACAGAAGCATCTGGCGATTTTGAATTGGATAGAGCAATTCGCATATATCCAACTCGTGCACAAGTTGATGCACACAACACAGCCGTCCTTGAACAATATAGAGCCCAAGGTATAAACATTTTCCGAATTCGGGCTCAGGATGTGCTAGTGAATGCGACAAGAAATGCCGACAATATAAACATGGACAACATTGTGTCAGGCGGTATCAACAAGACAGGAGGATTACAAAAGGTATTGGAAATTTTCAACGGAGCGAGAGTGATGCTTCGCTCAAATATTAATATAGAGCAAGGACTTGTGAATGGTGCAATGGGCACTATCACTGAAATTGTTTGGCCTTTATACCGTCGTGATCAGATGTATGATACCGACATTCCATGTGTTCGCATAGACTTTGGTATAGATGGAATTCATTTGATCAAGTCGAAATCAATACAGTTTCCGGCACTCCGAAACTATGGAACAATCGAGCGAACACAGCTCCCACTAATACTCTGCTGGGCCTGCACAGTTCATAAAATGCAAGGATGTACAGTGGACCATGCTGTTGTATATCTCGGATCTGCACTATTTGCTAAAGGACAGGCATATGTCGCATTAAGTCGTGTGAGATCATTAGACGGATTAAAAATAGAGGAGCTCGACTGTTCAAAACTCACTGGCAAGAAACCGTGCAATGAAGATGTCTTGAAGGAGATGGAAAGAATGCGACAACTTAGACCATAAGAATGCAATATTATTGATATAATTTAATTGAAATATAAATTTTTAAAAACTTAATTTTGCTAGCTTCTTTATTTTATATATCATGAGAAATAAACAGATTGATAGGTAGATATAACAATTTTCTATTTCGGATATAATCAGTTGAAATTTACATGTCTCTGTTATAATCTCATCAAAATGTTTGAAATTACTTGAAAAATTTTACACACACAAGACTAAAAATCAGAAAATAATTATTAAGTAAAAAAAAATTTTTAATATTCAACGTTTTTAAAATGGACTAAAAAGTATAAAATAATTTTTCATTGCCATAAACAGATTTCTGAACCAATATAGATGGTCCTGATAATGTTTCATTTTGATTTTTCAATTGATATGGAAATACTAGTAAGATTTAAAACTAAAAACGTTGGGCGCAAAATAATAGCAAAGAGTAGCTGCTGTTGAGAAAACAGTTTATATCATTTGCAGGCCAATATTATTGTACTTAAGTGATTTAATAATAATAGTCGAACTTAAGTTACTACAGCTCATACTTTCAAAGCACTAAACTCATCAATCAAATAGATGGGATTGAAAAACAAAGCATGCAACAAAATTCTGAATTTTAATCTACTTTTGAGTTTAACAAGTTTAAATCAAAGAATAGGCAGTACAATCAAACTGTTAGTGACTGGTATGTATGCCCCAACGTTTTTAGTTTTAAATCTTACTAGTATTTCCATATCAATTGAAAAATCAAAATGAAACATTATCAGGACCATCTATATTGGTTCAGAAATCTGTTTATGGCAATGAAAAATTATTTTATACTTTTTAGTCCATTTTAAAAACGTTGAATATTAAAAATTTTTTTTTACTTAATAATTATTGTCAGATATTTTATGAAAATACATAAGAGATTTTTATGGCCAATTTTGTGAAGTTTTCAATATAATGAAAGAGCACATTTATATATGTGTGTATATCACAAGGTGGCCAGGTGGTCCCGCTGTCGTGTGTTGAAAGAGTGGCTGCTTTCTCCACTTTTATCTTGTTATTACACCTGTTAATTTTATTTGCAATGCTTTTTTGTGGCTGCTTCACCAAACACACACACGCACGCACATTCAGGCAATTCCCATAACGCATATATTTGGCTGTCTCTGTGGCCACTGTGTGGCCGCCAGTTATGCTCATCAATCTCGCCGTCCATTGAAGCTGCCATCGCCACTTTGCATTGCCATTAACTTCAGCGCGGCAGCGACGTAATCGACATCAGCGGGCCACGATGCCCCTGCACACACAACTCGCCCGCCTATCGAGCAAGCCAGCAGCACAAGCAAGCGTCGATTCCATGCCACCAAAGCGGCAGCTCAACCGCTCAACCCCCGGTACATTCATGCGATCGTCGATCCTACCGTCCGTCCGTCCCTCCATTCATCGATCATCGGTCAAACAGTCGATGGGCACATCACTCTCACACGTCTGTCGCAGCGTAGATCAGTCAGTCTGTCCGGCGAAACAGCCATCGGTGCCTTCATTCGTACCTTCATTCTCGTTCGTAGTCCGCCCCTCACCCCTCCGCGTAGTGTAATGTAACTGACCGTGATTGCGCACTAAACTCAAGCTATTTTCCTACTCTTTTCATCTTTAATTTCTGCTCTGTGAATTTATGCATATGTATACTTTTTCAAAACATTTTTCTCGCTTGCTGTAGTTGTTTTTGTTGTTGTTGTAAAGCGTAGATAACGCATTTTGTAATTGGTGCGAAATCCTCTGGGCGTGCAAATTTTTATGGTAAATATTTCAGCAATATTTTGCCATCTAAACATTTTTTCAACTTTGCATGTGCGCATGTGTTGGGGTGTGTGTGTGTGTGTCTATGTGTGCATGTATTTGTGCTTGTGCGAGAGTGATTTACAATTCAAATAATTCGCACTTGGCACGCGGTTTTACGCTCGTTTTCTACTTTTAATGAAATTTTACCGTTTTGCATGGCATTAAACAAAATTATATGAAATGCACGTAAGTGAATTGATTCATGTTGCCATAGATGCGCATATATATTATATATATGCATATGTATATATGCATATTGCAGTTGAAAAGTTCATTGAACTAACGCTTTATAAAACGTTAATGCAATGCGTCACACATACATGCATACAATACATTGTATTCGAAACGAGTCTATGCCTGTTTAAATATTATGCCCTAAATAAAATTGAAAACTATATCATTTCTTCTAAGATTTTCTAATGCTTCGAGCATGAGCAATTCTGCATAGTATAGCAATTCCATTAGTATCGACAGATAGCAAAAAGCTTAACTAACAAAGATATTAAGCAAAGCCTCAAGTTCCGCACTAATTCCAAAGAACTGCTGGCAACTCTGTGCTCCACAACAACAATGATGAAGGCACCATGAAAATTTTTCAAAGAAAACTTTCTGTGTGTAACAGGAAAGGGGGAAAAGGAAGAACAGAAAATATGTTCAGGAAATTATTTTCGTGTGTAAATTGGTAATTGCTCACGAAATTCTTTCAAAAAACAGGCACTCGCTCTGAATCACGCACAATCAAAATTCGAACTGCTTAATTTTTGAAAAGCGAATTCCAGCAAAATTACTAATTTTGAAGAATGTTTAAATGACAAAATTCGTACAAATGTGAAATGCAATTTTGAAGAAATTCTTGCTTTTTAGCTGAAAATCTGGAGTTTTCATTTGGTTAGCAGTTTAGCACTAGAGAACAAAATGATTCAAAATTCGAAATGCGAATCCCAATAAAGTTACTAATTTTGAAGAATGGTAAAAGACGGTGCTCTTGCTTTTTAGATTCTTGCCTTTTGAATGTGCCATTTTTAGCTGAGAGTCTGGAGTTTTCACTTGCTCTTTTCGCTAGCTCAGCTGAGCACTGGAGAACTTTAACCCTTAAATGCATGGCGTACCATATATGGTACACTCCCTAAATCGCTTGTAACTCCATCAAATCAATTTGGATCGTTTTTGTTATTGCTCTAGATTGTTCTAAAAACAACTGCCGTTTATTTAAATATCGCAACAGCTTGCTAAAGTTTATATTCAGTTGACAGTTAGTTGCCAAAGTGGGCGGTCGTGAATTTTGCGAAAAATTGTAAGAGTGATTTTTATTCGTTAATAAAATATACATCATTTTATTGTTTGTCTAATAAATGCTATAAGCAAGTACATTTATGTTTGTTTTAGCTAAATAAAATCGAATTTTATGAAATACGATTATTTTAAATACTTCTTTTGATTTTTTTCACATGTACCATATATGGTACTTCATGCACCCAAACCATCTGACCCGAAAAATTTTGCCGCCTATATAGTGGGCGGACCACGCCCATTTTCTTGTATGACGTAGAGGGCCCACACCTTACCTTAAATACCAAATATAATTCCTTTTAATGAGTAATTAGACAAAATATAGCTATTTTACCGAAAAAATCCGGGGTATTGGGACTTACAGGCCTATAGTGGGCGTGTTCTTCAACTGATTTGGCTAATCTTGGAACTTGAAGTAGTGAAAGGTTCACTGCGACTGTGTGCCAAATTTGGTCCAAATGGGACAACTCCTTCTTTCTCTCCTGTGGCACGGACAGCAAAACGGACAGACAGACGGACGGACAGACGGAGAGACGGACAACCGGAAATCAACACAGAAAGTGATTCTAAGCATTTCTATATACTTATGTCTATATTCCTTTATGTCTAATGAACTAAATCAAATTTTTCCATAAACAACATTATTAGTCTTATTTGACTCCAATGCATAGTGTACCATATATGGTACAAATAAAAAAACTCACATTTTTTACTTTTTCTTAAAAACTATGCATTTATATAAAAAATGAGCATCCATTTCGTGATCAGTGGGTGATTTCACATAGGGGGGGCTTGGTCTCCATGCTAGGTGCTGACCCCATGCATTTAAGGGTTAAAGCAGCCGCTGCCAAACACAGACACACCCTTCGATAAATTGTTGCGCATATTTATGTAATTGCTATGACTTTGACAAAATTTATATGATATACATATATGCATATAGTGAATGCCAAAATTCCCTTTAGCTGTGAGATGCATTTTTGTGATATGGCCAGATTTTATGGGCTTCATGCAAATGGCTCAATCGTCTGCAAAACAGTGGCATTTTTTTATAGTTGATATTAACAAAAAGTTGCTATAATTTTTCTCAAAATTTTTTGGCATATGCCGCAAACATATGCAACAACAAAAGTGTTGAATTAATTTAATTGTTTGGAGCGTTTTTTTATTATAGTACTTGTAATTGCTACTCACTTTAACATTTAAACGCTGAATTGTCGCATAATTAACGCTTGCAATGTTGGCTGCAATTAATTTTGGTTTTTTCAAATATTTTTTTGGCTTTTTGCTTGATTGCTTGATATTTTTTTCTACAATTTTTTTTATTAGTTTATGCTCAAAAGCAGAATTTCAAAATCAAGCCACAAAATATCACACCGTCATGTACAGCGTCCACTGAGATGCCTGCAACTTGTTGCCAAAGTGTTGAGCGTGAATTTAGGTCAATGACACGACACACATTGCAACACACGCTCGCTTACACACTCAACGCTCGCAGGAAAGCAGCAGCAGCAGCAGCGAACTGGCACGCGGGGCGGGGCGCGGCGGGGCGTTCCGAACGAAATTTGCATTAATTTTATGAAATTTTTTTTAAATTAATTAATTATGAGCGAAACGGTGCAAACGCCACTTAACCAAAACAAAAAAGCTTATAAAAAAGCAACAACAAACAAAGACAATGCAATTCTTTGTCAGGGCCAAGCAACGAAAAGACCACGAAAATCACGACGACCACGACCGACGACGACGACAAAGAAATTCTGTTTATTGGAATTTCTCCAATATTTTCACTTTCTCACTTTGTATGCGTTGCGCCTGCGCGAAACACGCCGGAATGCCAGACGCCGTCCAAACGTAAACGAAGGCAGCGACTCAATTGCTCACTCACTGACTGACTGACTGACTGACGAGCGTTTCGTCTTGCGATTGGCTGACTGACTGACTGACTGCGTGACTAACTGCCTGTTCGACGGATGAACGCTTGACCAGCGAACGCACAAAACCAAAGATTCAACGTACTCGGCGCATGCGTGTCGAGCGAGCCACCAGCAAGGAAGAGAAACGTACGCAACTGCGGCCGGCCGAAACTGAACTAAAGCTGCGGCGCACTCTAGTGAAAGATTTTATGCCGCGCCACCAAAGAAGAGCCCAACTGCCAAGCGCCCTGCCGCCCCGCCACTCGTTCCCTAACCCGTCAGCCATCGTCCACTGGCAGCGCCGCCTCTTCTGGCGCAAAAGAGACAAGCCAAGAAAAAAATACGAAACGAAGTCGGGCAGCAGCAGCAACTATAAAAATGGCCAAAAAGGCAAGCGTAGAAAGCACAGCCGCAGACGGCAAAAGAAAGCAAAGTGGCAAGGCAGCAGCAAAGTGGCAAGCGGCAAGCGGCAGCAGCAAAATATAATCGGCAGCGAAAGAGCGCGAAGCGCACAGAAAAGAGCACACATCTCAAACTTGGCTCACAGCTCTTGGCATTGATTCTTGGGGCGCCGCCGACCGACCGACCGCCTGCCTGCGTTCAGCTAGCTTGTAGAAATTACATATTGGCAGCACTGACATTGAACACAAAGGCAAAAGCAAAAGCGTCGTTTGACAGCAGCACACACACACACACACACACACACACACGGACAGACTGATAGTGTCATATGCCTAGAAAGCTTCCGCGTTTGTACAACACTTTGGCCACTTTTATGCTGGCATGGAACCAAGCCAACCATATGTCGTCTGCGTACAGCGTGTCTAGCGAATACTTCGGCGCACGCTTCTTTGGCTTAAGCAAAATTTTGTTATTCATCTGAGAATCGCTTTTTCGTTACTTCGAGCAAGAGGAATAAAGAGTTAAGCTTTTCTCTGCTGCAGAATAATCGTTGGAGTTCTGCCCGTAGGCACATTAGATCCCAATGAGCGTCGCCTA
Organism: Neria commutata; assembly: GCA_963457695.1. Classification (NCBI taxonomy): domain Eukaryota; kingdom Metazoa; phylum Arthropoda; class Insecta; order Diptera; family Micropezidae; genus Neria; species Neria commutata. The sequence continues at coordinate 37,271,118 of OY735247.1, read as the reverse complement.
CCAGCGCGCCCATTAATACTCTTCTTGTGCAAAGCACCCGCAAGAAAGAGCACATGCCTCTACGAAAGGCAACGACTCATATCGAGCTTCTGCCAATAGTGAAAATATTACAGTTATAGAGGATCTGTTGCAAATGGCCTTGCAATGTTGCATATGCAAAATATTTTGCCTTTGCATGCAATCACAACAACAAACAAATACTAGCCCTATTCACAATACATTAGCTCAATTCACAATCTTGTGCAAATGGTCTGGGATTTTTGCAACTGACAGTTCTGTAGCAAAACTACAGTAGTTTTGACAGTAGTTTGCTACAAAACTGTCAATTGCAAAAATCCCAGACCATTTGCACAAGATTGTGAATTGGGCTAGTGCATTTAAGTTTGCAAATTTGTGCAATAGTAAACATTTGCCATCAATTGTGAGCGGTTTTTATACCCTACACCTATGGTAATAGGGTATAATAACTTTGTGCGAAAATTGTAACGCATTAAAGGAGCCGTCCTAGGTATAGACATAAGTATATAGAAATGATCAGAAACACTTTCTCTTTTGATTTCCGGTTGTCCGTCTGTCAGTCTGTCCGTCTGTCCGTCTGTCCGTCTGTCCGTCTGTCCGTCTGTCCGTCTGTGAGCACAGGAGAGAAAGAAGGAGTTGTCCGATTTGGACCAAATTTGGTACACAGTTAGAGTGAGCCTTAACTTAGTTTAAGTTCTGAGATTAGCCAAATCGGTCGAAGGACACGCCCATTATAGGCCTGTAAGTCCCACTACCTCGGTTTTTTTGCGTTCAAATTGCTGTAATTTGTCTAAATACTCATTGAAAAGAATAATACTTGGTATTCAAGTTAAAGGGTCGGTTATCTATGTCAAACGGAAAAATGGGCGTGATCCGCCTACTATATAGGCGGAAAAATTTTGCCGGTAAAATGGCTCCCAATTGACTATTTACGAATATAAATGAATGAAATTCGGTTCCCAAGTTGATATATAGGTTTTAGATGCCATACAAGAAATTGGGCATGGTCCGCCTACTATATAGGTGATAAACGAACAATCCTCTTAACTTCCATAATATATACACCAGAGCGTCCAGATTTGGTTACTTCGTTCCTGGTAGTAATACCTTTCAATTCTCCAGAAATGGGCGTGGTCTGCCCACCATAGGGGCAGGAAAATAAAGATGCCGATCACATCTGTTGTACACCTGTCAGAGCATCAATATTTGGCATGTATAGTCCTATTAGGTATATCTTGTAGTCTGCCAAAAATGGGCGTGGTCCGCCCACTATGTAGGTTGTAAATCAAATGCACCCACAATTTCAGTGAGTTATCACCCCATTTGGGAACATGGTGTAGGGTATTACTCTGTCGGTGAAACCCGACTGATACTTCCTTTTTTGTTTTCTTTTTTCTCTCTCTCGCTCTGAGAGCCGTTTGCAATTCAGTATTGCATTCGCATAGTAAATATATACTACGGGTATTAAGTGTTGCATTTTTGCAAAGGTTTTTGCAATTGTATCTATGTATGTTTTGTTAGTGTATACGAAACTTTCGTGCGTAGCGTACTTTCTGAAATGTTTTTGTTTTGAAAGCTTTCAAATGTATCTTTTTTTTTAACCAAATAAGCTAGTTTTTTTCTTACCAGTTGTAGTAGCTCAAGTCATAACTTGAAAAGTGAAAACACTACAATTTCAATGTGGCCGCGTCCGCTCCGCTGCATGCGAGGAGCAGTAACGCTCTTTTGGTGCTTAATTCAATTTATAAATATAGTATCTCCGGAATGCTCTGCTCTTTTCGCCCTTGCATGCATAATTTTTTGCCCGAATGTGTATAATTGATTTTATGTATTAATTTGTTGATTGCAGGCAATGAAATGTAACCAGGCAACCTGCTGCGGCTTCTGCGACTCTGCTCGGCTGCGGCACGCACTTCTCACGCACGTCAACTCACAACTCGCGCATTCAGCGCAATTTGAAGCGTTGCAGTTCACTGACACACGCACACACACGAACACGCATGCACTTGCAAATGCACGCCCGCACATACGCACAGCCGCGCGCGCTCATGGCATTATGTCATGCACCCTCGGCTCAGCTCAGCTCACTAGCAATTCAGCTCGCCACAACGCAACGACGTGTGCTACACCACATTCCGCATCCGCAGGAGCAAGCGACCGTGGAAATGTCATCTTGGATGGCAGCAATGCATGTCCATCTTCTTTGACAGTTGCAGCTGATTTCTCTTATTTTTTATTTGAGAGTGATTTTTGAGCGTCATAAATATTCATTGAAAGTTCAGTTTATGCTTAAGGTCGTCAATCCGTATCTCTCTATCTATCATGGTGGAGATTCGCTCCAGCGAAATGCAAAATGTCAAAAGGTAGAGAAAAATTTCAGTTTTTACACGAAAGTGTAATAAAACCCTTTTCAAGCGTTACGCTTATATAATAAGCTGTCTTAAACTTTAGAACAGTAGTGGCCAACCCAAATGACCCTTTGGCCAATGGCCACTTTGGAAATGTATTATAGCTCCGCGTGCCACATGCCATAAATTTTTCGACATTTTGAACTACATATATCTTCGAAACCAATCCAACTAAAATTATGAAAAAGCTATGAAATCCACGGACGTAACCCCCTCTAACGATATCCCACACGATACGATATACAAAATATTTTTCTTTTTTTGTTCGACCCGAAAAATATCTAAAGTTAAGATCTAGGTGCCATTTTGAAGCTTTACTATTTTATAAAAATTCTTTCAACATTTTTGAGATAAATACACATATTTTCTTTCTAAATGCTCGAATTATTGAAATTTACAACAATTCTGAGTGTAATACGTGAGTAAGATTTGTCTCGATAAAGCTTTTAAAAGCAACCTAGATACGGCTATTTCAAAACTTATTTTAATAAAATTGTTATGTTCGGCACTTATAAAGATATTTCTCTGCAAATTTTCGCTGCTGAGAGCATCAGAATTCTGCATTATTCGCAGCGAGCAGCTTTTCAATCGGCTTTTAACTAAAGTTTGTATGCAAATGTCAATAACAACAAGAAAAGCAGCAGCAGCAGCAGCGACAACAGCAACGACAGTTATTATGTTGTTGTTGTTGTTTTGTTGTATGCGCTGCAGCTGCAATTGTTGCAAAATATTGACGCTAGCAATGCAAAAAGGCTGACATCATTGTGTAAATAGTGTTGCAAGCGAAGAGGCAGCAACAGCTACAACAACAACAACAAGCGCTTAGGCTGACAACAAATTGCTAACAACCTCAGCTCAAGAGGATTCTTGCCAATGAATGGATACCCCTCTTCCACCGCCATAACCCGCCAGCCGTGAATGTTGGCACTACTGCGCTCAAGTGCGAAAGAGAGAAAAACAGCGCTCGAGCAAGAGCGCGAGCTGCAGGCGCAGCTTCCTTAAGCGCAATTTCACGGATTGTTTTGACGTAATTTACTTTTTTTCAATTTGTTGATTTTGAATTTTTCTTGCATTTTAGGCATGATTCATTCATTTGCAGCGCTTGCAGGCGGAAATTCCCAAAGTTTTATTTTCTGAGACCGCTTTAACTTTTTTGTTTCGCGTGCTCGTGTGTGTGTGTGTGTGTGTGTGAGTGAGTGTGTGTTTGATTGTTTCCTGCAATTAAACGCAATCTGGGTCACAAGGACATTTCTGTATGTTTTACGATTTTGCGATTTTACGAGCTATTAACAATATGCGCTACACGCTTTTGGCGTGGCATATGCCATTTCATGTCAGGTTGCAAATTATTAAAAGGAAACTACTATGTGACTTTATATTTTGGTATGCTTTGTTAACATTTTTATAAAATTGGCTGAGGAAAAGGTTGTAAAGCTTAAGCCAGTAAGCATTAATCTAATATGAGTACATTCATACTCTTTGTTTAAATATTGTCATACGTCTTTAACTTAAAAAGAAACTCAAGTTTATTTATTTTCATATAATTCAGCGAGGATTGCAAGGTCGAGGGATTTAAAAAATACAGCAAATGTATGTTTATTTATCTGTTTCGTAATCAAGCTTGTAAGCTACATGCCATACTACTAAATGATCATTCCTTTTTCTGCTATTTTCATTTTCACTACTCTTACAATTATTGCTGTTTTTCTTCAAAGGAAATATGAAAATTTGAACAATCCTTGATCAGCTGCAAAAGAGCTTACACTAAAACTCATTTTCATCTAGAGTAAAGTACTATATTGAATGCTTTAAACAGCACTTTGGAGCTCTCTTCATAGATTGACTTTGAAGTAGGGTATCTAGTCTACTAGTCACCGCAGCCTGGAAGCCCTACTGTGCCACCTGCATTAATTGACATTGCACAATTCCGGCTGCTGCACGGAGCACGTGTGCCATACAGCAATTCGAAAATTACGCTCATAAATATTTAATTTCAAAGTTTGCCGGAGATTTTGAGTATCGTGGAATTGCCGTGTATATGCACATATCCCTACATTGTGTAAGATAAGGTGTGACTTTTAGCAATTGCTTTCGTAATTAATATTTATTCAGAACTTTATACCGAATCAGACCCATATCCATCATGTTATGTCTGATGATAGTAGTATATAACAGACATAGGCATAAAAAAAGTATACAAACATATGCAAACTTGTATGTGTGTGTGTGTATGTGTATGTTGGCAAGCTGCTGTTGAAGCTGCCCAAACAAATATTTAAGTCTACACAGATTTTGCAAATATGATTCCAGTAACCAAGCAAAGCTGAGCAGCACAGTGTATGGTTGTATAGTGTGTTATGTGAGCATTATTCTCGACGTAAGACCATAAATTATTAAACACTACATGCGAGAATTTCGACACAGACACAGAAATGTGCAATATACAGTGATGTTCGAAAGAATGGGAACACTTTTGAAAGCATTGTTTATTATAATTAACAAGTGAGTTCGGCCTACACATTTTAGTGAAAACTTGTGAGTTTATTCGAATTAAGAAAATATTAGATAAAAGATATACGCAATTATTTCATTGGTGTGCCTATTATTTCGAACATCACTGTACATACGTATGTAATGAATAGTGCTTTGAAGTTTTAATATAAAGAATAACAGCTAAACTTACAGCAAAATCAAATGGCATATCTCTCTTATAATACTTTCAATTTGGAAATAGCAGTAATAGAAAAAACATTTCTAAAAAAATTATAATAAATTTGAAATGAAGCCCAAAGTAGGACGAAAGTCACAACTCAATATTCGATGTTGTTAGTTATTCCTATTAAAGTCAATAGCAATCAATTGTAACTTCTTACAGATGCCACATTTGAACAAAAATTTAGCTAAATTAGTGCCTGAATTGATTTCGATGTAAAGTGAAATGTGGAAACTGGCAGCATCCGGTGAATATTTCCAGAAACAAGAGGTTCTTCATTTATTTGATGTTCATATATTTGTGCTGTATATTCAATTGAATAGATACAATCGCCCATGTTCTTCATTTCACATTTGATCAAAATTTTAGCTAAATTTGTGCCTGCATTAATTTCGATTGAAAGTACATAAATTGTCCATATTGAGCCACATGCGGGGAATATTCCCAGAAACAGAAAGCTTGTTGTTCACATATTTGATGCGAATAACATATGTAGTATGGAATTCAATGAAAATGTTTGTGCATTCTTGCTATCTTTGTATTGATATATAAAGTTTGCTTAATTTAGAAAAGAAATACATACATACATACATACATCAATGCGAGCAAATTTTATATGCATTTGGCTAGTAAGAATTCTAAATGCAGAATATTCATATTTCTTCTTAAAATAACAAATCAATGTAGGTCAGAAATTTACCATCATTTTTGAGAATTAATTAGGGTATTCACAGTTTCCTTCTAAATTTCCCATCTGGCAACTTCAGCACGATAGTAAAATAAAACTGTGAGCGCCCCTGTTTCGTGGACCATTCTTAATTTGCCACAATCGCATCGTAAGTGTTTTCTAAAGCTATTATTAAGGATTTATTACTCTCTCGAAAGAAATATTCCATCGAAATGGAAGTAGTGTGTGATTATTCTCTGAAAATTCACCGAACTTTGCTTAAAATCTGTTTTCATTTTCGCGAACAAAACAGCTGATGTGAGATGCCAGCTTATCACGAAAGAAAAACACGATCCAACGCATGGCAATTTTATCAACCAGTGGTATTTCTGGTTTGCGTGCAAAGCAACAACAAAAAAAGTTGCCAGATGGCAAAGTGGTTTTAAATTAGCAGGCGGCAAGGAAAGCACACACTTGATAACACGGAACTGTAAACACCCTGAATAACTTTTTTCAACTTAATTAAAAAAGCAATAAATGACAAAGTCAATGCTTAAAATTAAGCCCTTTCACTCTAAGGCTTGTAAGATTCTATCATTCTATCTATCTTTGCCAATACGAAAAGAAAATAAATTTTACAAATTAAAATTTACTCTTTTGCTAAAAAGCCAGTTCAATTTTGCTGAGTGTACTTACAGCCTAAAAGGCTGCAATACTTTTTAGACACACAGCGGTCATTTCTTTCTCTTAGTCTAAAATACACTTACGTTTTAAGTACACTTCAAACAGAAAAACCGCGCGAATTTTATTATTTCCCTAGCATATTTTCGTGCGCAACAAATGAAATTCAAGTACAGTGCAGCAAGAAAATTCAATTAAAATCGCGCGTTTTTCTAACGTAAGGAAAAAGGAAAAATCGCAATTTTCGCCGCAATCCGGAAAATTTCAGGATTTTTCTGCTCTACGTAGTAGATTAAGGGTTACGGAATGCAGCGAAACGCATCCCGGCAATTTGCGACGCATTTCGGCGAAGACGTAATCCCCCGCCTTACGTAGTTTTTTGCACGCGTTTTTTGCCCATTTTTGTATGCAAAAATTTTGCCGTTATAATTTTGGGATTTTCGCATTTTTCGTTACGTCATTTCATCTGCATTACGTAGCAACGACCAGACGGGCAAGGAAAATGTGGAAATGAAATGGATTTTTAAACAGTTTTGTAAAATTTCCAATAGAGGCAAAAAAGGCGGTTGCGAAAAAAACATATATGCATATTCCATTTTAACGAAAGCATCTGGGAACGGATTGTGTATCACAATCCACATTTTAGATGCCAAAAAGAAGCTAACCCGAGAGCATATTGAGCGTAAATATGAACTAGCTCATTTCATTTATATTAAAAATTTATACAGAATATCAAAAATAGTTATTCTTATTTTTATGTAGCACGTAAGATGCTTATTGGAACTATGTATATGTCAGAGGATAAAAGAATGATTTCCGTATTTCTGAGTATGCTGAGAATAACTTTTTAGTTCGATCTATGAGAATATTCATAAATTTCTGGCTCGAAGAGAATATCGGCTTACAATATAAAACTTCGTACCGAAAGGGTTAAGTCGCTTTTCGTTTTGTTGTAAATCTAAGCATGTGGAAAATATATAAATTAAAATTAATTTATTAATTTTCAACATAATTTTGATAAAAAGTTTGTGGCAACAGCAAGGCACCAAGTAAACGTATTAATGCTGCTCCTATAATAGCGTTGAGTGGCGTGCCTGTGAATTTTCAGCCTGTACACACACACACACACACACACGCGCGTTACAGCCACCATTCATATATCATACAATCAATATGCAAGCCCCCAACAATCTCGACGCTACGAAGCGTATTCGCACAACAACATATAGCATCCTTTCACTTCGCCATTCCTTGTGCTGCCTAAGTTTTCTGCTGCCACAGCCTCTCACTCACACTTGCACACACTAACACACACACACACTGGCATATAACAACTTTCGAAACTGTGCTACAAAAAGCAATGCGCCTTTCCTTGCTATCTTCCACTTTTTGCCACTGCTCTCAGCATGCTCTTTGCCAGCAGCGCTCTCTGCCGCATATCCTTTGGCCTGTACTGCCGCAGTTTGTTGGCTGCTCTTTGCAGTGTCCTGCGTATATGCGATTTAAACTCAATCTGCTTCCAAATCGGTTTTTTGTTTTCTCAAAACGATAGCTTCTCTTCCGGCTCATAATTGCACGCTGATGGCATTCTCATGTTGCCGTTATCTGCCATCGCCCATCGCAGTCGAGCGGCGCTATTAACGGAAATTGGATATTGTGGCCATTTGCGTGCGGCCTTATCGATTAAAGATAATCGTTTATCGTGTGTATTGAGAATGAACGTTTAAATAGCACATTTCACTTACGATTACGTTGCCACCAATTAGTAAAAAAAACCCACTCGCTGCCAAACGAAATTGGAATTGTTTGAAAAACATGAGGTGGCTCTGCCTGTAGGCATAATAGATTCCAGCTGGAGTGGGTTAAGTTGTAGATTACCACATAGTATTAACTAAACTTTTCTAGGCGTGATGGCTGATTTTACAGCAGGAACTGTAAAGAAATTATGCCATAAGCTTGCCAGCTCAGGTACGGAAGACCACTTTCAGAGCACGAAGGCAGCCCTTGGCCTGCCATTAACTTAAATAGCTCGCATTTGGACAGATGAAGCTCTTCTTTTCAAACGTGCATAAAAATAATTATCGCCCCCTTCCTAGCTGCCAAAAACTCAAGAATTGCAAACTTCTCGTCGAGGTCCTTAGCGCGCACACCTAACTGAAATGTATCTGCGTGTAGACAGCATCTTTGAGAATAGTCTAGAGAAAAACATACTACTTTTAAACACTTTCTAAGCAGGTGTGCCGCCTTTTTCTGCTCAAGATTACAGCGATGAATGTTGGTTCCTTGTCAGCCACTAAAATTCTACGCATTGCAAACATCTCATAAACAGGTTTGAACTAAAAGGGAATTTTTTTATCGAATGCCAAATATTTTCCAATTCCAATCGAAAAAAGATTAGGTTATAAAAATATTTCGAAAATATGAAAATGAGAGTAGGTATGTACTTCCAGCTTTTATACATAGTTCAAATACATGGCTTTTGCCTACAGATGCGCTGAAAAGCTCAAGAGCTGACCAAGTTTTATAGCAACTCTAAGATTTCCAAACGGGCTAGTGTAAGCATGGCCGAAAGAAGCGAAGAAAGACACATACTCACTTTTTGACATTGGCTTTATTAATGCTTGGCTGTGCTCAAGCATTATTCATGTATGTATGTATGTAAGTATATGCATTGCACAGTCAGGATGCGACAAAGGTTCAAATATGAAACAAGCGACAGTGGCAGTTGGTAACATAGGGAATCACTTTTATGCTAGGTTGTGCGCTACAAATATACAATTTGTATACTATGATGCAATCAATGTAGTTTGATTGAAAGCTACTCTAGTCTATATATAGTATTAACTTGTTTGTGGGTCCCACAAAAGCACATCAATTTTAAATGCTCTTCTTATGCCTGGCAAAATTTTCCCCTTGAGTAGAATTTTCACAACAAATTTTAAGTATTTTTCAAATATTTATTCCCTGACTTCAAATCAATCAATTCTGAAGTCCATATTTGAACTATGCTTTAACTGCTCTTCCCAGAAGATGTGCGCAAACAAAAAAAAACGGTTCAACAAAGCAAAAGCAAAACAGGCAGAAAATGTTCCGACTCATACAACCGAAATTTTTAGTGCGTATGCGTGTGTATGCAAATGCCGACTAAACACACCCAAAAAGGAGCAACAGCGGAAAATATTAGATTTACCGTTGCTGGTGTGAGAAATTAATTAAAATATGCTGTAATGCGATACTCTTTAGTATGCTATATAAAAATGTGTAACATGATGACAAGCAAACAAATTTCGTATTCGAAAAATTCAACTAACGCCTTTCGACACTGTCCTCCTGCATATATGAATATATTAAATAAGTATTAAAGCATATATGTATGTATACTTTAAGCCTATAATCGACATTTTATAAATATTCAAAGTAGTAGAACATATTTTGAAGACTTTTAGAGCAGTTCTTGTAGGGCTTTGGAACATGCAAGATTAGACTGTTAGTTTTGGAAGTAGTGATACGAAGTCGAAGCATATAGTCGACATTCGACAGTTTCAATTATGCAAAATTTGCAACTAGTCAATTAAACAGCTTAGAAATTTTGTAAAAAAATTTACAGCTATAGTCGACTAAACGATTTTGTATCGAATTTCAATCAAAATGCTTAGAGTTTGAATAGCAACTGAATTAAAAGAATCGACTTTTGACTCAATGCGATATGCAAGAGTAGATTTTTAAAATTGGCAAATTTTTGTAAAACTGTTCCCTAATCGAAACGTTTCAGTTTCAACTATTACGAAGAATATCGACAAGTGACTTCGATATTTCTGTTTGTGAATTTCTTGATAGGCTTTTGTCTCGAATTTCAATCAAAATGCTTAGAGTTTGAATAGCAACTGAATTCAAAGAATCGACTTTCAGCTAAATGAAATATGTGTCACGCGCGAGCACAACTAGCTGGCATCTCCGTCAACATGAATAGTTGGCAATACTTTTACTGTTAAAACCAAAGCATATTTCTGTATTTTCATAACTGCTAGAGTCAGTTCCGTTTTGTCACTTGGTGGGTCAACCACGCCAATATCAAGCAATTAAATAAAGAATTGTTTTAAAATCCAAACTCGGCTGTTTGTGATAGAGTCAGAAGAGGGAATCGTTACAATAACCCCAAGAAAAGTGACCTGGAACTCGAAAGAATACGTATAGAGTGCGGTTTGTTCGCATAAATACTTAGTTCGTCTAAGAGGAAAAATACGTATAAAGTGCGGTTTGTTCGCGAAAATACTTAGTTTGTCTAAGAAGAAAAACATGTTATTCGAGAAGTACAAGGTGGAACAATTGAAAGACTTATTGGGTCAGTTAGGCCTGAAAACGTCCGGGAATAAAAGCGAATTGATTTTGCGATTACGCGAAAACGGTGCTAAGGAAACGCTGGGTGCTGCGGAAATGCCGAATGCTGTAGAAGAGGCAGCGTCAACTTGGCAGCAGCACGAGGAGTGCAGTGGTTTGGAGACGGATGAGCAGGATGGTTCCGATGTGAGCCAGTTGCAGCAGGATGTAAGTAGTCTACGAAAGACGGTAGAATTGCTTACGCAGCAGCTTGGCGTCGTAATCAGCTCATTGTCAACGTCGCCTAAAAGTCTCACTCCAAGCGTACAGCACCCGACGCCGAATGGTCCAGAACATTCTGGGCAAAATCAAATTGCTTCCAGTACAGTGCCACCTGTTGCAACAAGCATCGCCTACTCCGATAACATGCAACGACAGGATTTGTCTTTGTTGTCACCATGCTCCGTGCATGTTTCAACTGTACAGCCAAACGATGTGAGTCACTTAGCAACCAACGTAGTGACGTATACAAGCGCAGCAAGCACAGAAAGTGTTGCGCAGTTTACTCAGCGATGCTACCCCTCAGCATCAGTTCAACGCGTAGTAACGAGCGCTGCACCCTTTGCAGCCACGCTCGCGCAGAATAATCAATTCCCCTCTCATTACGCAGTGACGAGCGCCGCTCCGTTTGCAGATCCTCTCACGCAGAACAGTGTGTCTCCTTCTCAGCGCATGGTGACAACTTCTGCACCGCTTAGGCAGAATAGTCGCTCATTACTTTCCCCTTTTGCAGAGCCGTACATGCAAACCGCAAACTATAATGTTGCTGGGCAAAGCGTCGAACATCAAAACACGAATGGATACGAAAATCAAAGCAGTGCGAAATGGAGTGTACGCGATATTACTGAAATATTACCCGATTTTAATCCGTGCAAAAGCGACATAACTTCTGTGCAGTTCACTGAGCGAGTTGAACAATTAAGAAGTGTATACGGATGGGATGAAAAGCTCATAATATTTGCAGTCTTCAATAAAATGAAAGGTGTCGCTAAGCTCTGGGCAGACGCTCAGCCGGTATATAGTACATGGTCAGATTTTGTGTGCGCGTTCTTGCATGACTTTCCCTTTGCAGTAAATACTGCCGACATACATATGCAAATGATGAATACGCGTATCGGGAAAGACGAGTCTGTAATCGAGTTTTACTATCGAATGTTATCGCTGGGAAAACGTGGACAGTTAAATGACAATGCCATTATTCGATACGTCATTAATGGGCTGAATGACGACTCATTGCGAAAAATATTGTCAGCCATGCACTTCCCCTGTTGTGCAGACCTGCTAAAAGCGTTAATAAGTGTTGGTGTAAGTGGGAGAAGGACAACTAGTGTAAGCGTAGCACCTCAAATAAATGCGCATAGTAGTGAGCAGGCGAGTAGAGAATACGTAAAGAGCGAAGTGAAGGTTATACCGCCAGGTCCAGTATGCTACAGATGTAGAGAGAGAGGACATATAGCGAAAAACTGCACAAAAGCAGAAAAGAAAACGAAAGTGGACAATGTCAATGTTGTGAAAGAGCAGAGGCAGAAAAGAATAGACAAAGAGATCATGAAGGAAGTGGTTATTAGTGATGTTAGTTGCGAAGCGCTTATCGATTCTGGTAGCTGCAACTCGCTGATAAAACGCAGAATTGCTGAAAAGTGCTCAGGCGAAATGATTTCTTGTGAACATCAATTACATGGTTTCGCAGGTGGTGTCTGGGAATGTTGCGAAGCATTGTTAACATCAGTTACGATAGACGAGCGAAAATATATGTGTAAACTTTTAGTTGTCGACGACCATGTTATGTCGTATAATGCAATAATCGGTAGAGACATTTTGTGCAAAATGCGTATTGTTATTGAGAATGGTGAATGTCAGGCAATTGCTCTCGATAATGCCGACATGGGCGAAAATTTGAGTGTGCATGAGAAATTCAAACTGCAAGAGTTGCTAAATTCATACGCTGGGTGTTTTGGTGAGCATTTGCGCGATCTCGGAAAATGTGAACGGTTTAAAATGGACATTGTTTTAACTTCAACAAAACCGGTGTTTCGCAAGCCATACCCTGTTCCAATACCTAAGCAACACATTGTCGAAGAAATTATAGAGGAGCTTCTATCGCTCGATATAATCCGCCGCTCACACTCGACATATGCTTCGCCAATAGTACTCGTTCGGAAGCAAAACGGTGAAGAAAGATTGTGCGTAGACTTTCGCGAGTTAAACTCAATAACTGAAAAACAGCCATGGGCAATGCCTACTGTTGACGGCGTTTTGTCAACGTTGGCAGGTAAACGTTATTTTACGACCCTCGACATGATGTCGGGATATTACCAAATTGAGATGAATGAGGAAGCAAAGCAGTACACCGCATTTGTTACGCACCATGGTCATTTCGAATTCAATAGAATGCCATTCGGGTTGCGCAATGCGCCGTGTACATTTCAACGGATGATGTCGCAAATTATAGAGCCGCTGCGAGGTAAGATTGTCAGCTATGTAGATGAAGTAATCGTTGCTTCAAGCACCTTTGAAGAAGGGCTGCAATCTTTGGAGGAGTTTCTGCAAATCGTCAAGAAAGAAGGGCTTACATTACGCTTGTCAAAATGTGCGTTTATGTGTAGCAGTGTTCGATTTCTTGGGCATGAACTCAATGCGGATGGGTTAAAGCCTGGTAGATTAAAGACAATTGCAATCCAAGAGTTCCCGATTCCAATGAATGTTAATGACGTTAGGCGTTTCCTAGGCCTAACCGGTTTCTTTAGGAAGTTCATTCCAAATTATGCTCACGTTGCTGCACCGATAACGCGCCTGACCAGAAAGGACGTCTTGTTTGAGTGGGTGCCTGAATGCCATGAGGCATACCAGAAGTTGGTACGTCTGTTGACCAGCGAGCCTGTCCTGGGCATATTCGACGTGGCGAAGCAGCATCAAGTACACACCGATGCGAGTAGCATTGGCATCGCTGCAATTCTACTGCAGGAAGAAGATGACAAAACACTCAAGCCGATTTCGTACTTTAGTCGCTTGTGTAGCGAACCAGAGAGCAGATATCACGCGTACGAGTTGGAGGTGCTTGCGGTGGTGGAGGCGTGTCAACGCTTCCGCATGTACCTTCTCGGAAAAAGGTTCACTGTCGTTACCGACTGCTCAGCAATCTCCAGCGTGAAGCTTTAGAAGGCATTAGTTCCGCGCATTGCGCGGTGGTTGCTAAAATTACTGGAGTATGACTATGATGCTGTGCACCGACCCGGCACTAGCATGGCGCATGTGGATGCGATGAGCCGCGCTCCTGTTGAAGCAGCGGCTGACCCCTCAGATGTGAGCTCATGTGTGATGACAACCAACATGTCACCAGAGGATTGGGTAGCCTCAATGCAGCAACAAGACCCCAAGCTGCTTGAGATTGTGAAGATACTAGATGGCGTAGTTCCTTCAGACCAGCGTAAGGCGCTGGCGAGTGAGTATGCTCTAAAAGGTCGTCGTCTCTTTAAAATAGGTGAAGCTGTCGACAAGCCGCTACTGGTCGTTCCGAAAGGTATGCGATGGAGAATTGCGAAGCTGTGCCATGATGACTTGGGCCACCCTGGGCTCGAGGGTACCTTGAAGAAAATTAAGCAGCACTTTTGGTTTCCGAGGTGCCGAAACTTCGTCAAGGGATATATGCGGTCATGTATAGACTGTTGCTTCAGCCGCAACCCAGCACAAAGGGAATGCCAACTGCATGCGATGGACATCCCAAAATGGCCATTTGAGGTGTTGCACATGGACCACCTGGGTCCTTTCATCAAAAGCCGACGGGGCCACGAACACATCTTGGTGATTGTCGACGCGCTGACCAGATATAGCGTCATCATTCCAGTGAGGTCCACCAAGACGAAGCCCGTCGTTGATGCACTTGAACAGCTTACTGTGTGTTTTGGGCTACCACGAACCATCGTAAGTGATAGAGGTACGGCGTTCACATCCAACGCTTTCGCCGAATACTGCCGTACTTACAACATTCAGCATATAAAAGTCGCTGTCCGAACCCCAAGAGCTAATGGCTTAGCTGAACGGGTGAACCAATCCATTCTTGCGTTTCTAAAGGCGACTGTGACCAATCCAAAAGACTGGGACATTGAGACAAGGCGATTGCAGTGGAAGGTAAATACCAGTGTTAACTCAACAACCAGGTACTCACCAATCGAGCTTATCTACGATTTCCCGCTGAGAGATGTAAGCGGAAACAAATTGCTCGCAACCCTACACGATGATGTCGAGCTCGATAAGCTAACCCCCAGTGAGAAGCGAGAAACAGCCGTGACAAACATTGAAAAGGCACGCGCAACCTGGAAGATACGTTTCGATTCCAAGCACAAGGCACCTAATGGCTACAGTGAGGGTGATTTGGTGCTAATCGAATCTCCAGTTCCTAGCACTGGCGAATCGCGGAAACTCGAGATGAAGTATAGAGGGCCATACGTAGTAGACAAGGTGCTACGGTTCGATCGCTATGTGGTAAAGGACATAGCAGAGGTTTCCCGAAGTCGACGACATTTCAGCACTGTTGTCAGTAGCGACAAGATGAAGCCATGGTGTTCCGCATATCCTGATATCGATGACGACTATGATGACGAAGATGATTGCAGTGCAGAAGATGCGCTCATTAATCCTTCGGCTAAGTCCAATGAACTCGAGGGCGAGTCCACTATCAGGAAGGGCCGAGCTGTCACGCGCGAGCACAACTAGCTGGCATCTCCGTCAACATGAATAGTTGGCAATACTTTTACTGTTAAAACCAAAGCATATTTCTGTATTTTCATAACTGCTAGAGTCAGTTCCGTTTTGTCACTTGGTGGGTCAACCACGCCAATATCAAGCAATTAAATAAAGAATTGTTTTAAAATCCAAACTCGGCTGTTTGTGATATATGCAATAGTGAATTTTTAAAAACGCACATTTCTATAAATTACAGTTTCGATTACACATCCCTATTACGAAGAATATCGGCAAGTGTTCAGATTTCTGAAAGTTGGTATATATCTTTATAGAGTTTTGTATCGAATTTCAATCGAAATTGTTTAGATTTGTACAATGCTTATAAAATGCTAGAATGCAGAATTCTAGTAGCTTTTTTTGCATATTGAAAGTTTGAATATTCTCTGCGCACATCCAAAGAATATCGGTAAGTGCCTAGTCTTTTCTAGTCTAAGCTCCATAATATTCATTTGTTGAACTACTGATAATTCTGGTAATCTTTCAGTTAAATTTTCAACTGGAAATCAGGTATCAAAACTAACAGAAGTCGCTGTCGACATCAGCGTGTTTCATTTAATAAATGTGCTGTTGATTTTTATCGGAAACCCCCTTCCACTTACCTCTCACTCAGCCGGCTCACTGTTGACATTAATTAACAGGACATGTCCGGCTTTTATGGCAAAAGCTGTGCGCCAATATTAAACTTTGTGTTTATATTTGAATAAGAAAAAAGTTTTGACAATAGAAATTATTAGTTATTGTTGTTGTAGTTGTTGCAGCAACAACAATTAAGCTAATGCTTGTGTGGGTGCATGAAATGATGCATAATGCATTAGAAACTGCAACATGGCTTTTGGCACAAATACACGCATACATTCAGAAATGCATGCATGTGTGTGTGTGTGTGTGTTTAAGTGCTTCTGTACAACAATGCACTTTACTTTCAATATTTTAATTTATGAAACCATTACAATAAATGAACATGTGCAAGTAAGCACGAACGTACGAATAGAAAACCTGCGAAGGGATGGCAAAATTAACAGACAATCGGTTGAAGCGAGGCACAAATGCCTCAACTGTTGTTGCAACCGTCCACTTTTACACAGAAGCTCCAAATGCTTGCAGCAATTATTTGAAGCCCTTAAAAAAATTACATAATAGAAATGTAAAAAATGATTGACTAAAAAGTAGAAGGCGCCTGCAAATGTCAATTGCATGCAATAACAAAAGTAGCAACTCGTACCTAAGGGGTCAGTCATACCGCGTTGTTGAGTGTTAAGTTCATGAATTTGCCGAACATATTCTCAAAGAAGTTTGAAGAGCTCAGATAGCTCTGAAAGTTCATACATTTCCGAAATATTTGTTTACTTTGCCATCAGCTGTTGCCTGTCAAAATTACTTGGCTACTAAATACTATTTTTCCCTCAAGAAATTATGTCAAATTTTTCGCAAACGATTTCCTAAGAGCTGCGTACGGACCCTTACGAGCAAGCGTTAACAATTTTAAACATTTCCAAAGATTTTGCAAGCGATTCTTTGAGCTTTTTTAATTTTCGGTTTGAAAAGGAGTCGTAGACCCTGGCAGCTGCCACTTGAACCATCTTTTAAATATTGTATTCTATATCGAACTAAAATAGCTACAATGGTAAACAAATGAGGCTAGCTGCTCTTTTCCTAATTATTTCCTTAATTGCTGAGGACTTAAATATACAGTCGAACTTTGTATAAGTCGAATTTTTCATAACTCCAATTTCTATAACTCGAATTTTCCATAACTCGAACTAAATCGGTTGGCAACAGCGTTTAGGGCGCAAGTCGAAGTCTTCATAAGTCGAACTTTTTGTTTGGTTAATAGAGTTCGAATTATGGAAGTTCGACTGTAGCAACTAAATTACAAATTGCTTCTTTTCAACGCTTTTTTTTAAACTACTTTTCGGCATTTTCCGCCAGTTTTCCATCTTTCTTCCGAGCTGCTGTTTTGGCAGCTTGATGCCACGATTTGTGCTTGCCGTGCTTTGAACACTTCGTCGACGTGTTGGCGGCACCAATACCAAAAGGACAACGTTGCTGTTGCTGGTGTTTTGCGGCTGTTGCCAAAAAAACTGGCTTTCACGTGCCACTCCCACTTTCTACGCCCGCTCCGTGACTGTGCACTGTAACTGCAACACGAAAGGCTCGCATATACACATACCAACATGCATACCTACATATGTGTGTGCATATGTGCATGTGTGTGCGTGTGTTAGTCTGCATGTGCAGAAAGTATCGCAGCAGTAGACAGGTATCAGTTTGAATATTGGCAACACACACGCATGCATGAAGTATTATTTTAGCCACTTTCAGCACCGAAAAAACGTTACACACATACACATGCGACACACACACACACAGGCACACAGGCACACATGACAAACGCACGTTAGGCAGAATAAATCAATATAAAATAGCACAAGTTTTTCGACATATTTATCTTGCCACAAAACAAAAGATTACCTTCACCAAAATTGTTGTGCACCAAAATTATCAGAAAAAAGAAGAGCAATAAAAAGGAATATACCCGTTTTATGCAATTGGAACTGAACGACTCACTTTTGCTACTTCCTCTGCCTGGCACTGCCACACACTTGCACACACACACTCGCGCACGTTTTGTGGCACTTTATGCAATACTTTCCGCATGGAAATTCGCTGCTGAGTTTGCACTTTTCGTAAAAATTTGCAATAAATTTTAAAAATTGATTTTAAATAAAATTTTTTCGTTTCACTTTAATAGCGCACATTTACAATAAAACGCTGCGCGTAATTTTCACAATTTTGTTCTCCTTGCAATTTCCTTGCCTGCCTGCAGCGCTACGAACGTGCCTTCATGAAAAACCGTTACGACCGCCTTGAAAATCAATGTTGAAATGCTATTCATGCCCATTTTCCTTTTCGAACAAAAGCCAAATGCTACTACCTTTTTCCGTGCTTGTTCTTGTTGGCGGCCAGCGGGAAAATTCACTCACAGCTTGAGTGCAGTTCCACTGAGAGCGAGCAAGTGGTAGTGGGAGAGTGGGTGAGAGTGAGAGAGGCAGTGCCAGCAGCCCGCCCACAAAAACAGCAATTCCATTAATTGCCGGCTTTTCGGCGTGATCTCACAATCAGTTGGAACTCCCACAAGCATTAAAAATTTTTCATTGTTATTATTTGCCACTGTCTTTTTCAGATTTCATCTTTCCATTTGACAAATTGTTTTAATATTCATAAATTTGACAACTTTCTAATAAAAGCTCAGTTAGTGATGACGTACCGAATTTATTCGTATCGTAAATGTCTGAGAATTTCTACGTTACGATCCGAATAAATACGTCATGATCGAACGCATGTATAGAGCTCGGGTGAAGGAGGTTTTGTTAACGATACGAATAAATACGATACGTCATCACTAACTGGCGCTTAAGAAGACGAGTTCTTGGGCAAGAGAGAAAAAACGAAAGAAGACGCGTACAAACTTTCTCGTACTGCAAATATTTCTTTTTTGACCTTTTAGTTGTCACAAATTTTTGACATTTTAAAATGTAATAATAAAGAGACCGAATTTTTCAAAGAAAACTTTCTGTATGTAAAGAAAGCACTTATTTTCGAACTGTCAGATTGTTCGGTTTTTTAAAGGCAAAACGGGCAATGCTCATGGAGAATATCAATGCCATAAAAGCACTCAACTCAGAAGAATTGTCACACAGTCTCACTCAAACCAGGAAAACTAAAAGAAGATGAACAGGAAATTCGCAACATGGTAACACTGACGGAAAGCTGTTGAGATGGTAGGGGGGTGCTGGCGAAAAATCTACGGGTTGAAGAGCATGCACGAAAGCGGAAGTGTGTACGGCAAATGGGCGAAAAATCACAAAAAATGCAAACTGCCAGGCAAGAAGAGAGCAAGAAAACCGAAATCTGCTCAAATCACGAACGATTATGCAAAGCAATTGCGGCAACAGTAGAAACAGTGCACGAGAAGCAGTCGAAAGCACAGTCAGCAAGATGAAGCAGAGACAGCAGGAAATCGAAATAAGGAAGCACAAACGGAAATGTCAATTTTTTGTCGTTTCCAATGGCGACTATGAGATAATAAGCTATTTTTTCTGTGGCGTTGCTTCAGCTACTGCGACCCACTGTCACTGCTGGCTCTTTCACTGTCTAGCAAAAGGCACAAAAATTTTACAAAGGTCTCTAAGAATATATAAAATTGGCCAATTCCTTTTTGTTGTAATTCAAAAATGTTCGCTTCCGTGACACCGAAAATGCCAAGACGAGCCAATTGCTCGGTACTACTTTAGGGTCAGAAAATCAAATGTTCTAAAAATACCTTTTTAGCACCGGCATAAAAATAGTATCCACGGCGAGTGTGCGAGCGCAGCGCAGAGGCAGAAATCCACCATCCAAATATTTTACGTTGAGAAATTTGAATGCTTTTGCGGTAGTTTGTTTTTTTTTTTTTTTTGCTATGCACGACAAATGCGGAACAGGCTGTGCTCTGCGAGCTGGAAGCTGTATTGGCAGTACTCTTTCTTAGCCTTGCCTGCTGCACTTGCCCGTTTGCTTTCTTTTGCTCTTTGCTATTACGAAGATTTTTCACAAATCCAATTTCATTCAATTTTCAGGCAATCTTTTCAAATTTTACGCAAGCCTGAATTTTCAGTATGGCCCGCCGCTTTTTTCTTCGCACACAATTCACTCAAAAACAAGAAGGAATAAATCAGTTTTAGACAAAATTTTGCTCGTTTCTTTACAAACACAATTGACAGCAAGACGCCTGCGACAGAAAAGCCAGAAACAAACTTTTTCAGAAAACCGTCAAATCTCAGCCAAGTGTGCAAGTGCTGTGCCTTGGTCGTCTGGTGGGGCGGTCTCTCGGTCGCGGCCTCTCTGTGTGTGTGCTCCGCGCAGGCAGACGCAACGCACCAGCAGCAAATACTGAAGCCCAAAGGGTGACATCAAACTCGCTGTACCCTATAATTTGTGCTCGCTCACTTGGACTTGGGCTTCCACTTCCATTGAGGGCTCATCCGCCGCCCGCCTGCCCCACCAATGGCCCGCAGTCAACCACCACGTTTTCATGGAAATTCAGGCAGACCCTCTGTACCACCCCCCGGCGCACTGCGGCTGTTGTTGCTGGCCGTTGTCGCCTTCGTCATCAACGCACACGCCGCCGTCTACGCTCTTATAGTTTCGTAATAATTACACGCACGCTCTGCTCTGCTCCGCTCTCAGTGTGTCACGAAAGTGGTGCCACCGCCGCAGCAGACTGTTCAGCACAGCGGCAGGCGTGTAGCGCAGCTCGTGCCACCAGCGCGACACCCGTGCGTGCTCGTCAGCCTCGTTGCTCATCCATTCTAGCTGTGGTTGGCTTTTGGTGTGGCCCTGTCATGAGTTTTCATGCTGCCGCAATTGTCGTCGTTGTTGTTGTTGTTGTTTTGCATATTGTGGCGCTCAGCTGACAAAAGCGCATGCGTTTTCCAGTTTTTTCCTCCCGCTTGAGGGTTAGTATCAGCCACAGGGTGTTTTGCTGTTGGTGTGTGTATGCAAGCGACTGGCAGCATTGCCAAATGCGAATTTTACAAATTTCAGCATCAAATCTGCTCAATGCTAACATCAAAACTTTATAAATATGTAATATGTAAATGAATGAAAATTTTATGAATGTAATGCAAATTTTATGAATATAAAATTTAACCCTTAACAGCTTCCTTGGGCTAAATTTGTATTGCACATTTCAAAACTGTATGACATCAAATGTTTGCAGATTGTCTATCCATTTTTGTAAAAAGAAGCCCAATTAATATTTAAATTAAAGTCAGTTCTGATTGTTGATATAATTTTTGTCTAATTTGAAAAAATAAACAGTTGTAAAAAATTTAAATTTTTCAAAATATAAATATTTTTGAATGGGGTAAAAATTTACACCACATAAGGAAAAATGTTGCCCAAAAATAACAAAGAAGGTAAGAGTTTACATATTTATAACCTAACCGCCTTATTCTGGATTTGGAGTCACAATTTTTTCTTTACCATTCTAATATGTAATTATAAATATTAATTCAGTCGGAATCAAATATTGAATTGGTGCACCTGTTATGATCAGCAGAATAAGGCTTTAAATATTTATTAAAATTAATTCTAAATGATATTAAAAATTTAAGAAAATTTATACAAGAAAATTTTTTATTATATTTTAGGCAAATGTTGAACTCAACTAATAGACCAATATGTAAAACCTACCATGAAGAATTTAAAGACAAAGAAAAATGTCTAAAAACCAACAACAAAAAATTAATAATAAATATATGTATATAATTTGCTCTTCCTACACACAACATTACAATTTTCGATGCCTCTGACGTGGCGTTGAACCACAAGCAACGCAATTCGTTTAATGGTCTCAAATGCGAGGGGCGGGAATTCCATACCTGAAATTATAATATCAGGTTATAAAAAAACAATTTACAAGCAATTGATTACGCAAAATAAAAGGGGTTGGATGTCAGGTGTAAAAATGTCAAATGACAATTGCTCAATAACAATTTAAGTTAGATTATTGAAGGAACACAGAATTTTGATACTACTCACGAAATATTTCTATCATAGTGGAATAATATCAAGTGAACCAGATAGATTGTCATACCTTACAATTGTCAAAAAATGTTTTGATTTTCTTTTCTCCTTCTTCGTTATATGTCTTAACCCATCCGAGACATTAGTACAAAAAAGTTACTCAACATTTTTACGTACCAAACAATTTTTATTTTCAGTAATGAAAGTATTAATAACCGCACGTGTGTTACATTTTTTATAACAAATAGTGTTTATAAAAGAATTTTTAATATTTTTTTTTTATCACGTTTGAGTTTGTTATTAAGTTTATTTCGTTTGTGAATTCTGTTCAAATGTTTTATCCGAAAGTGCATGCGGCATGTAAAAAACAGTTTTTTGACATTGTTTGGTAATGCAATATCATAACACTTAGAAATGCGCTTAGGAAGAAAAGGTGATATTGCAGGATCTTGACCATTTTCGTCGCAAATCTTCATCGTTAGGCACAGAAAACATGGGCATCTCTTCATCGTAAGTGCCTTTGCACAAATAACAAAAGTTGGGCATTTTTATTTTTTTCTTTTTACTTTTTCTTCAAACGCAAACTCAAACTCAAACTGAAAACGGGTTAATATTTTTGACAATTATCAGGTATGGCAATAGAATGTCATTGCTATCTGGTTCACTTGATATTATTCCACTATGATTTCTATTAGCTTTCATTAAAATGTCAAACATTTCTAAAATTTGTTGATTTTGATTTGTTTATGCAAATTTAGCATAAAGATACTCTAACAGGCAATTAAGCGCAATTTCGGTTTCATAGAATGCGTATCGGTAATATTGATGTCAAAGATGACCCACGCTCTGGAAGGCCAACTGTCGAAAACGTCGATAAAATCATGAGAATAGTCGAGTCTGACCGTCCTGTAAGCACTGTTTCGATTGCCCAGTAGCAGCTAAATCAGCTCATTGTAACTATGCTTAATAAAGCCTTCAATTTCATGCAAAACTAAATGAATTTCATTTTATTACACCAAAAAATATAGAAAATATATCAAATGTAAACATTGCACTTGATATCAAAAAATTGTTATTTTACATTTAAAATCTGTTTAGTTGCATAGTGGAATATAATGTTGTTGTCCTTGCAATGCCAGAAGCAAGTCTAAGAGATTCTTCTATAAAAAGTAAGTTCAAAAGATATAAAATTGCAGAGTTATAAAAAATGCCAACTCATTTCTGCAGTTTCTTTATGATTAATCTCTCAAGTAGCTATCAAAGCAAATATAATGTCTAAAATATAATGTCTTTATCTTTTTGTACTAAATGACGCATGCCAACAAAACTCCACTCAATGCCAAATCGCCTATTCTTACTAACTTAACTAACAAGTACGATGTTTTAAGCATTTTCTGTAAAACAAAACATAGCTCAGCGTTCTTTTTTTGCCATCGCAGCCAAAAATGGAACTCAAACATTTTATAAGAGGAACAATCAGGCAGTATTGTTCGATTTCAAGCCGTCAAAATGGCAACAGACAGGGTTTATAACCAGTTGCCGCACAAATGAAATGCGCGTTTGCAGCTCAATGCATTGGTATCCCCTACAGCACGCCCATGCGTACCTCAGCTGGGCTATTCAACTCGTCAAGGGCGCGGGCGCCTTCGCTGAGCTCGGCCACGACGTTCACATATGAGCACTTGCGGCAATAGGCCGTTAATTTTATCATTATTGTTTCTCTTTTTTTTTGGTATTAGCGGAAGTAATTGTATCTGTCAAATGCGTATGACTCAGCAGCTAGCGCTGAAAGGCAGCAACAAAAATTAATTGGATTATCATCGATTTTTTTGTAGTATTAATCGTCATAAGCGCCAATCAAATCATTATCAAATATTATGAATTATAGAAGAAATATTCGAAGTAAAGGTCAAGCATGTTTAGCAACATTTTCTTAAATTAGTAAAAGATTCAAGTAAGTTTCTTCAGCAGATTTTTGCAATTGTTTGTACTATTTTGCAGCTAGTATATACAATCGAACTTTCATAACTCTAATCACTACATATGCCAAGAAAAATTTCGACTTATGGAGACTTCGATTTATAGAATTCGAAAAAGTTTTACTTATGGAGATTTCATTCGAGTCATAGAAAATTCGAGTCATAGAAAATTCGAGTTATGAAAGTTCGACTGTACTTCACTTTGTTCTAGTCAAGTCTTGCACAAAAATTATGAGCACATAATTGACAAAAAATGCGAAATGAGATAGAGAGTATCTCATGGCATGCCGCTTCCAAAGAAGCCAGCTCAAGTATGATTAACATAATACCCCGTTCGTGCTATTACAAATTGTTCGCTTTATATGCTAGAGCATTGCAAAAGCCAATTTCAATGATGGAAATATTTTATTTCAGCATTTCAACATGACATAATTAGAATTTTATTGCATGCTAAAGCTGCAGAAAACTTGACAGTGCAAAGAGTTGAAACTCAAAGCCCAAGAAAGCGGAAGTGGTAATAGCAAAGCAGCTGATTATAGCTATCATTAATATCATATTTGATTTCTTGGCACACCTTGAGCAAGTGGCTTGTAATTTTATATTGCAATTGGCAATAATTGCAAAAAATATTACACAAAAGTTCTTTGAGTGCAAGTTTCATTGCAAGATTTGGCAGAAACAAAATCACTTCCTCCACTAAAAGTCTTACATTTTCGTAGGCAAAAAACGTGTTGACCATGCCAATAAATCGGCCAAGCTGACTGCGCAACTTTCGCACCGAATGTGCGCGCGGACGGACGACATTGGAACATGAAACAGTTGGATGCTCATAATCGCACGCTGTGCTTGAAATTGCTGACAAACGTGAAATTAGCTCGCTAAAGACTCACCACATTTTGGGGCAAAAGCTAAAGAGAGCCAAAGTCAAGAAATGAGGTGTGTTAGCTGCGGGCGCTCGACAAACACACTCACACATCTTGAAGCAAGTGACTTGAGTGCATGCTATGAGTGAGTGAGAGTGTATATGTAATAACGAGGCCTATTTAAAGAGCTCACAAGCGGAGTGAAATCAGTGAGGCGTGCTGTCAGCGCAACTCATTAACCCATGTCAGGCAATAATGTGCTCTTTGTTTTAAATGTGCAAAAATTGAAATGATCTAATTTTAGCACGAATTTTTGCTGATTTCATTTTCTTAGAGATTTGGGACCTAACGGAATTTCTTTAAAATGTTTGTAGCTGAAAGCAAGCCAAACGAAGTGCTTCAATATTTTTACATAGCCAAGGCGTTTATACAATATTTGCAGAAAAATAAGCTATAATATTTCTAAAAGTTTTAAACAATCAACTTACGGAAATATTAATTTAAAAGTATTACTAAGAGCCTGTTCGACTTTTGAAGCATCTATTCAAAAATATCTGTTTCTATATATCAGCTTCAATTGTTGTATTCCATTGAGAGTCACAGAGGTTAGATTAAGTTGCACTGCCTGACTAAATACACCACGATATCAGCTGGCGATCCGTTAAAGAGTTCAGTTCTTTTAAAATGCAAGCGTTTCTAAGTCTAAAAGTCATAAAAGCGCCGAAATGGCTCAGTGTATAAGTGCTCGGTATCTGATGCGAGAGGTTGCTGGTTCGAAGCCCGGCAGACTCATACTATCTAAAAGAAGCATATATTTCACTGCCCGACGCCATCTGTAGCGAAGAAAGGGCAACTCTCAGAGACTGTGCTTTACCAATGAAAAGAAAGCTTATCTGCGCTGTTCAAATACGGCTATAGAATAAATTCGTAGGTACGGTTAGCTTATGCCAAAATAGAAAGAGAACCAGCTGTTAGGTTAACTATATTTTTAAAGTCACAATTTTTTTATTTAATACTTTATCTATGACAAAATATAAATTTAAGTAGCAACTCATTGTGACTGGGCCACCAGAACAGGACTACAAATGTCGACTATACTATTTGTGCTTACAAGCCATAAGCGCTCAAGTCAACTTTTTGTTCCAAACAAAAATTTCAAAAATTCTAAATCATTTCTTTAAGATTTCTGCAGAGCAATCGCGGGCAGAATTCTGCTATTTTCGCTTATGTTCGAGCGACTATTCATCTTTTCTTTCTGCATTCTTCACAGGCGGCAAAATGGGTACAAGTTTAGTTCCGGTTGCAGCGTCTGCTTTTGCACAGCAACGCGACAGACAGGTGCAAGTTGAAGCCAAAAAAAAAATAATAATTAGTATAAACTTTCAAAGCTCAGACTAAAAATATACTTTTTACGCTCGTGCGTCGAAGCGATTTGATAGCATTTTAGCATACCAAAGCGAACTGACATTTTCTTAAGGTTGTCTCGGCCATTAAAATTTTTAATCATTCTAAAGAATGGTAGCTACGGTCTTTGATGAATTCGACAAATAAAAAAGACATCGGCCAAAAACTTTGAAATTAGTGAGTCTGCAATTGGAGCTAAGCGCTTCCGCAAATTTACGGCTGATAGATTGACCCACAGACGATTTGGATATTAAGGCTTGATGGTCGCTGACGTGCGCGTCGACGGCCAACGTCGCTGCTGGCGGCGGCTGAAAGCGCCCGCCGCTGTGCGAACAATTGTGGCTCAAACGATGCTTGTCGCCGTTGTTGTTTTTGTTGTTGTTGTTGTTGTTGTTGTTGCACTGCCAATATTAATGTCGCTTTTTGTTGGCTTGTCTGCTTTCGGCGCAGCTTCGGCCTGGCCGCTTGGCTTTTGAGCCAAATTCAATTTGAAACGTATCAGCGTTGTGAGCCACTATCGCTGCACTGAGCTGAGCCGAGCCGAGCTGAACTGAACTGAGCTGAGCTGCGCTGCGAAGTCGAGCTGTATTTGTATTTTGTTGTTGTTGTTGTTGTACTTTGCTTTGGTTTCGTGTGCGGATTTGAGTTTTTAATGAAAAATTTCTTGAAGCGTTCAGTCATAATTTAGCGTGCGTTGGCGATGGCTGGTTGAGATACATCAAGCGCAGTTTTGTAAATATCTTTCGCAGCGGTTTAAGCACAACGAACACTCAAAAACAACAACAAAAAATCGTGAGCAGCAAATTTTAAATAGGCCGATAAAAGTGACGAAAAAATATTGACTTCGGCTATGAAATTTTGCTTACAGTCCTTTTTACAAAAAGTGCAACGAGACAGCAACAAAGCCATTGCTAAGCATTTTTGGGGCATAAAAAAGTTTAAGAGCAAAAATCAACAAAAACAACAACAACAACTTAAGCCAAAACCTCAAAAGTGTTGCTAAATTGCAGAAAATTTTTGGCTCATAAAAAAGCAAACAATAAACTTAAAAGGAAGAAAAAAAAGCGAAAAGCACATTTTTTCAATTTTATAATAATTGCAAAATATGCCCGCAGAATTTTGTTAAAACTTGTTCAAAGAATTTCTCAATAATTTGCGTCAAGCGAACAAATCTGAAAAAGCGAATAAGCAAGCCATCATTTCATCTTTTTGGTTAAACAAATATTGAAGCTACAACAACAATAACAAGAACAAACACAGACTTTGAGGAAATAGCAGCGCAACGAATTGAAAATCGAAAAATTGCACGGAAATTCTTGTGAAAAACCACGTTCATTGTCTTGAATTTCAGCAACAACAAAAATTCTGCAGTGCAACGAACGAGCTTTTCCGCTTTTCCACTTTGCCGCCTGCTCGCCCCTCCCTGCACCGTTTTCAACATCACTGCCGTCGTCTGTCGTCGTCAGGTGAGTTTTGAGTGTTTTACCTTGTGTTGTTGTTGTTTTCAGTTTTCCTTGTACTTTATATGGCGAATTTTCGTCGGCTGGTTTTTCTGCTACTTCTTCGTCGACTGCACTATGCGTGTGTTTGTGCGTATGTGTGTGTGTGTGTATTTTGTTGTTTTTGCTGTTGTTGTTTTTTCTTTATTTTGCTGGAAAATTCACAATTTTTCGTCTAGCCATCTATCATCATCATCTTTTAATGTGCTTGTTTAGGCTTGATTTTCTTTTGTGTCGAGTTTCTTTCGTTTTCAGCTTTGAAGGTTTATTTGCAGTCAATTAATTGCCAATTTTGTAGAACTAGCCACCTGCCCTCCCCTCTCGCGCACCTGTATTACAACATGCGTTTTGTTTGCATTTATGCGCAGTCGAACATTGAGCCACTGACAAGCCACCGACAACGACAGAACCGATCGCAATGTATTGGCCAATAATTGGAAACCGGCAAGCTGGCTTAAAGCGGAATTGCCAACATTTCATTTGTAAGCGGCTATTTTTGGCATAAATGCCATGCAGAAGTGAATTGCCAACAACAAGGAATCATGGCATCTATTTTTCAGCGTTCAGTGTCTAATATTTCTGCAGCTGCCAAGCAAAACTTTCAAAAAACCATTGTCTGATAAATCAATCGAAATTTAAGTACAGCTTAAAAATCGTTAAAAGATTGAAAAGTGGTAATAAGCAGCCGTACAAAAGCTAAACCAGCCACATTTTCAGTTGGCAAAAAATTCATAAAAGTATAAATCTGCAAATAAATTGAGAAAAATTTTTGAGTATTATAATTTCAAACATGAATAACAAATTTTGTATGAAAAATTTTAAGTTCAAAAATACAAGCTAAATATTCTGCTTTCATTTGCAATTTACATGCGCACATTTTTCTTTTCGAAAACTCGAGTTCGTAGGCAGAACGAATTTTTCTCTTAAACATTTGTTTTTTGCAACAACAACAACTTTAATGTTAAAGCTGCAGAATTTGCCAAACGAAACTTTTCGTCCTTGGTAAGGAAAGAAAAACTTGCACAGAAATATTTCTTTGTTTGAATTGAAAATTAGAGCAGTTTTCAAACTTTGAAAATTCAGGCAATTTTCGATTTCAAAGTGTAGTACATGAAAATTGTTCTTTATGACAACTTTGACATTTTTGTAGTTATTCTTTAGAGTTGCTTCAGCTTCAGCAATGTTGCAATATTTAAACCCAAATAAATCTTAAATTCGAAGATTTATGTGCATATGTTTCTCTATAGTTTTGCATTTACTAAAATGTAGTAGAACATATAAATCTATTAAGCCAGCGTTTTAAAGCAATCCTTTAAGTCCCCCCCCCCCCCCCCCCCCCCCTCCTCCTTGCACACTATATGGCATATGTAGGGAAAATAAAATGATTGGCTCTGATGGAGGCATGCTCGAAGGCCTTTAGTTTAAAATAGACGCGATTCTCAGCATTCCTGTTCGATTTTTGAAAAGCATGATTTTATACAAATTTCTACTAAAATATACGTATTCATGTAGACTAATAATCACGCGTTAGTCAATGCTGGAATTCGTTTTCGCGTAAATCTTTCATTTCGTATCCTGCTTTGAAGTAAATAAATAATTGAGTTCATTTCCTGCAAACTTCAGTTCAAGGCAAGTGTCGAAATTTTTGTCGAATTTAAACTATTTACCAGTGAAAATGATCAGTTTGAAATTTCTACAACAAAAAGGTGCTGTTCAGAGCCAAGAAATCGGTAGCTAGCTAATCGCTGTTACAAATTCGCTAGCACAGAAACTCAATGATTCGCCACTTTTTAAGACGTTTTTATAAAAATTATTATTCTTATTGAAATTTCCAATTGATAACTTTTGTTGCTTAGTCAGCTTCATTCAACGCATAGAATAACATATTCAAATCGCCTGCAAAGCGTGGAGCATTGTACTTCAAAAAATGGCAGTCAAGTTCAGAAAACTTGTTGCGTAAATTCTTTGACATAGGCAAGTGAATAAATTTTCAGATTTCCAGTCTTCAATTTATGATGAACATACAAAAAATAAGACTGGATTTCGCACGCGCACGAATATTAACAAAACTTCGTTCACTTGGCAGTTTCAATTCTTTTTTGGCAACAAAAATTTTCGATTCTAATTAAAATTTTTTTATTTGCAGAAATTTTTAAAAAAATACCAAAAAATATAAAAGAAGATTGCTTAGAAATATGCACAAAAGGGTAGAGCGCCGTTCGAACGGATTGTGAATACCGATTTCTGTTTCAAGTTCAGTGCTACCCTCTCTTGCCCCTGCTCCTGCCATGGTTTGGACGCACAAAATTTGCATAACCAAATTTCGTAATTGAAATTCTTTCAAGATGAAAAGTTCTATAGTCAAATTGAAATGCGCACACGCACAGCTACATTTCATTTGCATAAACTATAGGTATGTATGTGTGTGTTTGTTGAGAGCGTTTTGCAAATAAGCGTTTCATTTGACAACAGCACCGAACAAAAATTTACTCCAGCGGATTTCTCTGTTTTACATCGAAATGAACATCAGCTTAAATTGCCAAATATCAGCAAAATGGCGGCAAACTGGATTTGGGTGCCACTGGACAGTCGGAGCAGCAACGGAGCATCGCTTTAATCTAATACATATACTTATGCGTAATATTTAGCATAAATTAGCGAATTTCTTTTCGACTTTGGCTGTCTGTCTGCTCTTGCAAATTGATCGCTTTGCTTTGATTAACGATTTCACGTGTGCACTCCGATTTCTGTTTCTTCTTCTTCTCAGTTTTTATTCAGCTTTAGCAAAATCATTCAATTAATTAGCAGCAATTTTGTTTGAACTAGCGGCTATGCTCAAGGAAGCACTGTGCTTAATGGAGTGTCAAAGTGAAATAAAAGCATTAAGAAGGTTAGGTTAGGTTGAGCTGACTGCCTAAAAAGGCCACAGATAGACCCTATTGGATGCCTTGCGATGCCAGTTAGTGTTCCGTTTAGGAGTGGAATGATCTGTCAGCATTTGTGTGTGTTTCCTAAATTTCCAAAGAGGCTTGATAGCTAGTTGCTAGATCTGTTCGAGCCCTGAAAAGACAGGCGCCGCTAAACAAGTCAGACGAGTTCTAGCGCTGGCGGGCCAGCAGCACAGTATGTGTTGCAAGATCTGCCTGCTACCGGCTTCTTTGAATTTCCTGCAGCTGTCGTCGTTCCTTATACCCATGCCGTTAGTGGCACCAATGATAGCTCTACATTCTTTTCTTGGGAGACTCAGTTTAAACCTAGTATAGGTGCTTTTCGTCAAAGCACTTAAGCATGGTTTTGAAGGTCTCACATGCGCTTACGTACTGATGCCTCTGCAAGAGTTCTACGTTCTACAGTCAGCTAGAGGAAAGCATTTAGGAAAAAAAAATATTCTTTTGCAAAACGAAAAAGCAACATAAATAAATTCGCAAAGGTTTTTGCACACAAAACACAATTTGCCACTCAATTGAAAGCCGAACAACAACAAATTAACTGACATGCTGTGTTCCTCGTTCTGCCAAAAAGTAGTTTTCATTTTATTGAAATTTTACAACAAAAAATTAATTGTTTGCAATTTTTTTCCACCCTCGAACTGTTCGCCTGCGTTAATTCGCAATACGTGATGTTTTATTCAAGAGTTGCCAATTCGACGTGTCGTAAAATGCACACGTATAAAAACAGCAAAACGCTGAAAGAGCGACGCGCATGCGGAAGCAGACGATTTTTGTTGGAAGAATGCAAAATTCGTAATTATATGAGCTGTCAAAAAAAGCGCCTTGAGAAAGAGAATTGCTAATAGCGTCAAGTGATGAAGTGTAAAGTGACAAAGAGAGCAGAGAGTTTTTGGTGAAGCCTGAAAATTATTATTTTGACTTTGAAATAGGATCTTGAAGTTGGTTGCCATCGCATAAAATATATGTATATAGAATAGAATTGGCCATGAGTGGCCCATGTGGGCTCGACAATATGCTAAATATGCAAGATTGACATTTAAATGCTCTTGTATTTAGACTGTTCACAGTTTCGTGTTATCTAGTGTGTTAACTTTGCCACCAATGAACTTTAAAACTTTTTGCCATCTGGTAACATTGTTTGTTGTTGCATTGAAAGCAAAGAAAAGACTTGACTTTTTCTGTCGTGCTAAGCTGGCATCTCTCATCAGCTGTTTTTTTCGCAGATTTTAAGCAAATTTGGTTGAATTTTCAGAGAAAAATCACGCGCTACTTGCATTTTGTTAGAATAATGCGAGAGTAATAAATCCTTAATAAAAGCTTTATAATGCAATTGTGGCAAATTTAAAATGAAATACAAAAAGAGGAATGCTCACATATTTATTTTATTAACATTCTAAAGCTGCCAGTTGCCAGATGGCACCTTTAGAAGGGAACTGTGAATACCCTATTTGTGCAACCTAAAGAGAACCAAGTAAGAGAAAAAGAAGAGTCAGCGTCCTGTTTGTTTTAGTCACTTTTTTTCGACTAATATTTTCGAACATACAATTTCCTTTCAGCTTTTTTAAAATTTCCGCAATTTTATAAGCTTTATATTAGGTTCAAATCAGGTATGTATGTTTGTATGCATGTATGTATGTATGTATGTATGTATGTCGTCAAATCTAGTAATCAATTTTTCACCCACTTCCCGACTACTTAGAGATCTGAAACTTTGATTACATGCCTAATCTAGAGCCCAATACATGAATCAATAAATTTTATGGGCGTAGGATAAGGGGCGTGGCACCTCCCATACAAACAAAATTTTTGATCTCGATTAGCTTTTGAACTTAAGGTCGTACAGCATTGAAATTTCGTATGCAGTCGCCTCTTGGATGTGTCGTCCCACTGGTAAAATTGTATGGGCGTAGGATAAGGGGCGTGGCACTTTTTTATAAAGTCCAGATTTGTGTATAACTTTAGAACTACACATCACACATCAATGAAACTCGGTAGGAACTTACTGCATATCGAGATCCTTCTACTGAGAAAATAAGGGGGGCACTGGATAAGGGGGCGTGGCACCCCCCATACAAACAAAATTTTTGATCTCGATTTGCTTTGGAACTAAAGGTCGTGCAGCATTGAAATTTCGTATGCTGTCGCCTCTTGGATGTGTCGTCCCACTGTTAAAATTTTATGGGCGTAGGATAAGGGGCGTGGCACTTTTTTATCAACTCCAGATTCGTGTATAACTTTAGAACTACACATCACATATCAATGAAACTCGGTAGGAACTTACTACATATCCATATCCTTCTACTGAGAAAATAAGGCGGGCACTGGATAAGGGGGCGTGGCACCCCCATACAAACAAAATTTTTGATCTCGATTAGCTTTGGAACTAAAGGTCGTGCAGCATTGAAATTTCGTATGCAGTCGCCTCTTGGATGTGTCGTCCCACTGGTAAATTTATGGGCGTAGGATAAGGGGCGTGGCACTTTTTTATCAACTCCAGATTTGTGTATAACTTTAGAACTACAAATCACACATCAATGAAACTCGGTAGGAACTTACTACATATCCATATCCTTCTACTGAGAAAATAAGGCGGGCACTGGATAAGGGGGCGTGGCACCCCCATACAAACAAAATTTTTGATCTCGATTAGCTTTGGAACTAAAGGTCGTGCAGCATTGAAATTTCGTATGCAGTCGCCTCTTGGATGTGTCGTCCCACTGGTAAAATTGTATGGGCGTAGGATAAGGGGCGTGGCATTTTTTTTTATCAACTCCAGATTTGTGTATAACTTTAAAACTACACATCACACATCAATGAAATTTGGTAGGAACTTACTACATATCCATATCCTTCTACTGGGAAAATAAGACGGGCAGTGGACAAGTGGGCGTGGCACCGCCCATACAAACAAAATCGTTTATATAGAATAGCTTTGGAACTAAAGGTCGTGCAGCATTGAAATTCCGTATACAGGCCCCTCTTGGATGCTTCGTCCCACTGGTAAAATTTTATGGGCGTAGGACAAGGGGCGTGGCACTTTTCAAGCAACTACACACTTGGGCTTCAGTTTATAATTATAGGTACACCACACATCAATGAAAAACGATAGGAACTTACTTGCCGCGCCCTGCTGGCAAAATAGCAACAACTCACCGCGTCACAAATATGCCACGAATATTAGGGTCGATCACAGCCGTATTATTTGTTAAATTGAGCATATGACGATAGGAGACACTATGAATACCCTAAATATTGTGTACTGCTCTGCAAGTTTTAAATTCTTTTTGCGAAAAATTTCAGAGCTCTAAAATTGAATTTATGGAAGACTAAAAAGTAGACAGTTACAGGTGACTTGGAAACAATTCATTTTCTACTTTTTATTACATTATATAAATTAAAGCTTATTTTTAAAAAGTTTTTTTTTATATAATTTTATTATGTAGTATAGTTAGCAGAATTAAAATGCTCAATTAAAATTTTAATACAATTTATAATTTTTTATATGCGCACACATTAAAAAGGCTGCATGAAATTGCCCAAAAATTAGTTTGCCTATTTTAAAGGCATTAATTAAAAGCCTTTTTATAAGCTTTATATTAACTTCACATCCGGTATGTCAGCGGTATGTCGTCAAATCTAGTAATCAATTTTTCACACACTTCCCGACTACTTAGAGATCTGAAACTTTGCATACATGCGTAACCACCATGACAATGCATGAATCAATAAATTTTATGGGCGTAGGATAAGGGGCGTGGCACTTTTTTATAAACTCCAGATTTGCGTATAACTTTAGAACTACACATCACACATAAATGAAGCTCGGTAGGAACTTACTACATATCCCTATCCTTCTACTGAGAAAATAAGGGGGGCACTGGATAAGGGGGCGTGGCACCCCCCATACAAGCAAAAGTTTTTATCTCGATTAGCTTTGGAACTAAAGGTCGTGCAGCATTGAAATTTCGTATGCAGTCGCCTCTTGGATGTGTCGTCCCACTGGTAAAATTTTATGGGCGTAGGATAAGGGGCGTGGCACTTTTTTATCAACTCCAGATTTGTGTATATCTTTAGAACTGCACATCACACATCAATGAAACTCGGTAGGAACTTACTACATATCCATATCCTTCTACTGGGAAAATAATACGGGCACTGCATAAGGGGACGTGGCACCCCATACAAACAAAATTTTTGATCTCGATTAGCTTTGGAACTAAAGGTCGTGCAGCATTGAAACTACGTATGCAGTCGCCTCTTGGATGTGTCGTCCCACTGGTAAAATTGTATGGGCGTAGGATAAGGGGCTTGGCACTTTTTTATCAGCTCCAGATTTGTGTACTTTAGAACTACACATCACACATCAATGAAACTCGGTAGGAACTTACTACGTATCCATATCCTTCTACTGGGAAAATAAGACGGGCACTGGATAAGGGGGCGTTTTTGATCTCGATTAGCTTTGGAACTAAAGGTCGTGCAGCATTGAAATTTCGTATGCAGTCGCCTCTTGGATGCGTCGTCCCACTGGTAAAATTGTATGGGCGTAGGATAAGGGGCGTGGCACTTTTTTATCAGCTCCAGATTTGTGTACTTTAGAACTACACATCACACATCAATGAAACTCGGTAGGAACTTACTACATATCCATATCCTTCTACTGGGAAAATAAGACGGTCGGTGGACAAGTGGGCGTGGCACCGCCCATACAAACAAAATCGTTTATATAGAATAGCTTTGGAACTAAAGGTCGTGCAGCATTGAAATTCTGTATACAGGCCACTCTTGGATGCTTCGTCCCACTGGTAAAATTTTATGGGCGTAGGACAGGGGGTGTGGCACTTTTCAAGCAACTACACACTTGGGCTTCAGTTTATAATTATAGGTACAACAGGTACACCACACATCAATGAAAAACGATAGGAACTTACTCGCCGCGCCTTGCAAGCAAAACAACAACAACTCATCGCGCCACAAATATGCCACGAATATTAGGGTCGATCACAGCCGTATTATTTGTTAAATTGAGGATATGACATATGACGATAGGAAACACTGTGAATACCCTAAATATTGTGTACTGCTCTGCAAGTTTTAAATTCTTTTTGTGAAAAATTTCAGAGCTCTAAAATTGAATTTATGGAAGACTAAAAAGTAGAAAATAAAATTATATAAACGAGAACTTTTTAAAAATAAGCTTTAATTTATTAAATGTACTAAAAATAGAAAATATCTTACTATTAATAAAAGCTTGTGCGATATCCATATTCAAAATATCTTTCATTACTAGAATCTATTTGCAAAAAATTATTTAAATAAAATATTGTGGTAACTGGTTGACAAATATTGAACACATGAGCGCCCCAAGCTTTTATGGATAGTAAGATACAGGTGACTTGGAAACAATTTATTTTCTACTTTTTAGTACATTTAATAAATTAAAGCTTGTTTATAAAAAGTTTTTTTTTATATAATTTTTTTCCATTTGTATGCAATACAGTATGGGCATTTTACATAATTTGAATGCAAATATTTTGATAGGCTGTCTACAGTTATGTTCACATTGAGATTGACGACGCACATGCCCACGCACCAGGCATTAGATGTGTATTATACAAAGCACAAAATGCAAATACATGCATATGTATGTATATGCGAGTAGTTCTAATGAATGTGGCTACCTTCAATAATGCTGCTTAATTTTTCAACACATTCTAATCGAATTTAAGTGAAGGACTAATTTTGAATTTGGGCATTTTACTATTTGTTAAAATGCTTACTAGCATACTTCTTAGGCATTTGTCAATATCTAAACTAGTAGCTCAACTAAGAACCCACTCAAAAAAGCGCATACAATTTAGAACTTCCGCATTCGACCTACACTGCTGTGACTCAATTTCCCAGCTAAGCCCTTAGCTTGGGGTTCGGGAGCATTATAGCATATTTTGTGTAAAGATTTTTTTGATTTGCATAATTCGAGATTTATTAAAAGCAATTTATTAAGAAGAAGACAAGACAAACGATGACATAATTTCAAATAAGCTGTTGCTTTTAATGCGCATTAGCAACTTTTAAAAAAATATCTCTTTTTTACAACTCTCTTTGTAGCTTTTTTTGCATGCTGCTAAAGTTCATTAAAATTTTGTGCAAAAAAATATATTTGTAGCTTTTTACTTTTTAGCTAAATTTCGTTAGGAGTGTATGTGGGCGTAGCATAGTACGAGCAACAACAACAACTTGAAAACCCATTAGTTGTCTTTCTCATGCCTGCAAATAACGTTACGTTGCTTCAATTAAAGTCTTACAAATGTGTGTGGCAAGCGGCAACAACAAATTGGCCAAAAATTAGACTGTGCCAATCATATATAGCCTTCTTGAAAAATTGCTGGCGAATTTGGAAGGTCATATTTTGCCGCTCGACGTTGTAGCTATATCTGTATCTGTAGCTGCTATTGTTGCTAATAACGCTTACAGCTTGGCTTCAACAAAGGCTCCAAATTGTATCGAAATCTAATGTAGCATAACATTTACATTTAGAAAGAAAAATAAGAAACTATTATGCACAAAATATTTTTTCGAAAACTTTTGTTTGCACCAAAAAGCAATTTGCTGCCATAAGTTAGCAATTTTAGCAACTTTCTCGTGGCTGTCATGAAAAATGTTGCATATGGCTCAAGCCCTCATACAATCTCTTTCTAGCCTTTCAAATTGACTTTATCTCTGCCTTTGTTTTTGATATTTTCGCACGTTTAAGACATTTTGCTCAAAATGTAAATTAGTAAAAGTTCAACATACACAGTTCGTTGTTGAGTCATGCGAAATTTCCTAAATTCGATATATATAATCTGATCAAATAGAAAGAGTCGCACGCCACGCTTAAGCCGCGAGCTGCCATTTGCCAAATAGCTGGCGTTATCTGCCCAAGAGTCAAAGAACTCGGACGTGTCTTAAGGCAGACAGACAGAAAGCAAGCATTGAGAGTGAACTGACATAGGCTGAACACAGGCAGGAAATGTATATGTCAGCCAAAGAGTTCATTAGGCATATGAAGCGATAGTTGGAGGTCGTGCCTTCGCCGGCAAGACCAAGTAGGTTAGGCACTAGTAACGCTTGGCATTTCCAACTGAAGAAGGCGCGCGCGTTGCAGGCGGCGCTTGGAGAGAAGCCCTAGGTCAGGTCGAAACCCGATTGCGAGTTATTACTAAGCAATCAAGAAGAAGATGAAAATAGTAGTTCATTATGAGTGACTTGATATTACAGAGCAATATAAGCACAAAATATAGAATTCGCAGCTCAGGCAATCAAAATCGTAATATTACGACCCGCTCTCCCAGCTTTGCTACTGCTCTGTCGAGCCATTGCGAATCTCTTGCCAATAGAGAGCAGTGGGCTCTCTCTCTCAGATATTATGACCCGCTCTCTATTACGCGTTTCAAATATGGAAAAAAAGATTCTTTGTTTTGCACTCTCAGTTCTATTTTTTCGCCCTAACCTTCACTTTCCCTTTCATGCTTCCCGACCACCTTTGGCATGAACAACGACGGTGAACTTTTCAAATTTTCGATTCAAAGAAATAGACTAAATTAGATAAGTTCTTTTTCATCCCTTCGCCTGCATCTCGTCTTATTCTCTTGCTTAGACATATAAAATTATTAATTGTACATTTTCATGCAATTCTTTTTTTTACCATAAAACCTCAATGATTAACAAAAACTTTTTTCAATCGTATAAATCAAAACATCTCGCTCTACTCTTGACCTATTTTTGCACAAAAAACATGTTGCTCATTTGTGCTGAAATTATGCAAAATTAATTTAGTACCAACAAATTTTGCAACACAATTTCTTTAAGACCAAACTGAAAACGAGCAGTAGCATATTTATTTCATTTTTGGCATGCCTTGCAAAATTTTATTGCTATATTTGGAGAATTTTTATTTCTCATAAATGTAAATTTTCTTACAAGCATTTATTTGAAGCAAAAATTGAATAACATTACGCACGCGCTTTGTCGATATGCAATAACAGTGGGCGAGAATGCCTTTTGTGTATGTAAATTTTTGTTATGCACTTTCCAAATAAACGCTTTCGTCTTAAAATACATGATCAAATTGCATAATAAAAATTGCATAATATAATCATTGAAGCTTTTGGTCTAATGACGATAAAAAATCATTAGACCAAAAGAGTAGAAATGTGTTATGAGAAATTGCTTCTTGTGAATGTGAAGGTTGAGTTTTTGAAAAAATTATTAAGAACTAGCTTAAAGAATGAACCTGAAAACTTTTGCAAAGTTTCAGGGTATATTTTTACTAATGCTCAAATGCTTTAAATGCTTTTTCCTTAAAACTTTTGTCAAATTCGGTTCGCAAGTCAAGAAATTTGCTTAAATTAATATAACGAAAATTCGCGGACTAATATCGATAGAAAATTCCAACAAAATATGATGTCGTGAGCTGCTACAAATTGCAGTTATTTTACTATAAGACATTCTTTAAAAAAGGCATCGTATGACCTTTGTTCCATTTGGCATGCATGGCATTCTATAGTCATGCCTTATTTGGATTCGCCTCAAACTCGAAATAAATATATTTCTAAAATTATTGAAACGCATAAAAAACAGCAGCATCACAAAACAACAAAAACACGTTCCCAATTGCGTAGTTCGTTTATAGGGTATAAAATATAACAAAGCTTTTGTTTTATTGAAGCGGACCAATAAAATTTCTGAAAATCCCAATCTCTGCAAAAGATCTTCAGCTGAAAACATTTTTTATGACAAACAAAAACAACGCATTTAAATGGTAAACAACAGACGCAACTTGATTGTCAAGAAGAAGAAGAAGAAGAAGAAGAGGTGTTGTTCATAAATTCCCCATGAGTTTCATAAGTAGGTAGGTAGGTAGGTAGGTAGGTTAAGTGGTCGTTTCGAGGACATCACTTAGGCCAAAAGGCCCATTGTGTTACCACGTAGGGGTTTTCACCTATACACTTCCCATGTATGGGAGCCACTTCGTGGCTCTGATATATTTGTCGATATGTCCTGGTGGCGTTTCTTCCAAGTCTGCCAGACAGCTCAGGAAGTAGTGTCCCAGGAATCGGAAGCGCGTTCTTTCTAGCGCTGGGCATTTGCAAAGGAGGTGTTCAACAAATTCCTCGCAGTCTTCGTCTCTGCAGCTTCTGCAGAAGTCGGTGTACAGCAGTCCCAGTCTGTTGGCATGTTGACCAATGAGGCAGTGTCCGGTTATGATTCCTACGACAATCCCTATGGAGGGTTTGTTTAGTAGGATCAATTCGCTGGATCTGCTCTGGTTGATCGTAGGCCAGATCTGCCTTGCTGTGTGACATGTCTGTTCGTGGAGCCATCTCGTGTTTGCTCTGTTTATGTGGTTGGTTTTTAGCATTAGTTTGCATGTGGAGAGTGGTATCCCAACTTCTTCAGTTATGTTGATTCTTTGTAGCTCTGTGCCTGCTCTTGCGAGCTCGTCAGCTATACAGTTTCCCTCTATGTCTTTGTGCCCAGGCACCCAGCAGAGGTGCACATTGTACTGGAGTTTCATAAGTACAGCATTCAATATTGCATATGAATGCATGGGTCCAAAGACCGTAGAATAGGCAAGGAGTTGCCACATCGAATGTCCTAGAAGAAGCTCAACTGAAATTTTATCATCAAAAAATTATATTCTTGTAAATGCGCTTAAAATCAGCTGTAAGCTTAATTAACATGTCTAAATTTATATGTTGTTACAAATAGTGATTCCCTAGAGTGAGTCGGCAACGCTGAAGCATTTTAGGTTAAAGTAGTTGAAAAACGTTTGCATAGTTTCAGGATTTCACAGCCTACATTCCTAAAGTATGCCTCATTTTTTCTGGGCTTATATTTATTAAACATACATCGTTTTCGACCAGTTTTAGTATATGTATACATATATATATATACAATTCTATATAGCACAATTCTATGAGAAAGTGTTTTGTCATATTAATTCAAATTTATGCTAGAAATTAAACGAGTAGAAGAAAAATTTGATTAGCATGACTTGACAGTAATCTATCGAGATTAGTTTTTGTAGTAATTTTTGAGTGTAAATTAATCTCTCACTACGGGCGTGCAGTCAGGCGAGTGGACAGAATGACATCCAAGCGTCGATAGTTGCTTTTTGTGCTGTTTGATGGCGTGCAACCATAAAAAGCTGTTTAAATGAAGTGAAGGTCAATGCCTTTCAATGGGCCTTGCTGGGAGCGCAGCATGTAAGGGCTTTGTTAGCTCCAAAACTAGATTACTTAATAAGCAATAAAATAAGAAGTTGCCAAAAAAGAGCTCAATATAAAATCAGAAGAATACAATTATATTGAATTGATTGAAAGGCTGCGCAAAATGTGGCACATTTTATTGTGACAAAAGTGAAACGAAGCTGACATCAAGCTAAAAGTAAGCTTTTGAATTTGAAATACAGTAAAAACAAGCAGCAGCGCAAAATGCTTCAAACAACACTACATTATTTCTTTAATTTTGAATAATAATAATATTTTAATTTAAATTATAATTCAAAACAAAATCAGTTTCCAAAATGTTGTATTTGTTATTTAGCATAAGTTTAAATTAAGACAAAAAAAGTGCTGAATTTGAAATTATTAAATTTCAGCTTAAAAGCAAATAAATTGAAATTTGCGGAATCGCGGAAGTCAAGACGAAAGCAAAGGCAAACAATACGGAAATGCGCTAATTGCTAGCATAAAGGCATGTAATTATGCCCTTCAATATTTGACATGTGCATTGACACATTGACAGTTGGAGGGAAAAAAAATCGTTTGAGGCAATGGAACTGACTGCTAATTGAAAATGCAAAATGCACGCATGCTGGAGGGGGGAAAGGGTAGGGTGCCGCCGAAATGAACTGCACATTTGACGAAACATATCAATGAGCTGGAAGCGCCATGGGAGCCGCACATCACTGGCCGCACAAGCAACTGGTTATAGCGGGCAGCGTGACTTGAGGCGTACGTGACCGTGACCGCGAGTCTTCATTAGATATGCAACAAACTTCCAGCACGCACACACACACACACACACACACACACACACACACACACATAGATGCGTAGTTAAAAATATTTGACCCAAGCACAGTGCACACTCATAAAAATTGCACATTAAACGAATTTGGAATTTGTAGATAGTCTTTTTTGACAGCTGCAGTGATTTCTGACTAATTTATGAGTCAAACGCACTTCTTCAACAAATTTTTTAGTTAACCCTTTCATGCCCAATGTTGCCTATAGGCAACATTGTACTTATTGGCTTCTAAGTCCCGCTATTTAAATTTTTTTGACATGCGGTTTTTTGCATAATGTAGCTTCATGTATTGTGCAAGCTTACAGCTACTTGTTCTACTGCAAACTGTGCACATGTTCATTCAGTAGCCGATCTCCGCAAAGAGAAATTGTCAAGATCGTTTCGCAAAAAAAGTGTTTATACAAAAAGGGTTTAAAAACATTAAAATAATTGTTTTATTGTAAAACCAAGTAAGCACTATAAATAAATAAGGATACAAGAGTTATTTAGGGAAAACTAATCATGAGAAAAGTGTTTAGTTTGCTTGTAATATTTTTTCAAAAGTGCAGTTGCCTATAGGCAACATTGGTCAACTGTTGTAATTTCCGAGCAATGTATATTTCATTATGTATATTTATTTTTCGATGCGTTTAAGAGGTTCAAGCCGACAGAAATTGGAACAAAATTTACACTTTAACTGGGATGATTTGCGGATGAGGAAAATTAAGAAGAAGAGCAGTAAACTTCGAAAACTCTATCAAAGAAACATTGAGAAATATGATTGATAAGGGCGGAAATATGCAAGTTTATCTAAATGAGGAAATAATTAGCAAAGAAATTGAATGAAAACAAATTTAGAATGAAAAGTTGTACAGGAGGTGATAGAGAAAATTGATTTGCAATGTTTGAAGTTATTTTGTGCAGAGGTAATGGAATGTAATACCAGTTGGAAAAGTGAACTGCGCAGCAATGAGGTGAAACAATCAATGGAATATTTCACCCAGTTCTTTGAAGATGAAGTCTGGAAAAAGATTTATGACTAAACAAACTTGTATGCGATGCAAACTAAAGGAACGGCGTTCTTGCTGACATGCTGCTAGAATTATACAAAATAAACCATAGCTCAAATAAATGTTATAGGCTCATAGTATTCTGGTGTATGAATTCATCTGTAGTCGATAGATGGCTGGTGTATCGCAGAGACCTCAAATATGCAGACGGCGAAGTGAAGCATATTCCACTAATATGTTCCAGTTGGATATTGCTTGCTAACGAGCTTTTGAACGCAACTCTAACAGTAGTGTTTTCAAGGAAAGGAGGTCGATCAGAATGACTCCTTACAGATATGGAGTCAAATCCTTCATAACCAGGATCGTTACCACCGCCTCCATGATCCCCAGATCTTCCGATGGCCTCTGAGTTAATCTCCTGTAAAAGAGCACATGCTGCAGAACCTGTAAAATCCATACGATCTGAATATCTTGGTCACTGGGTACGATGGGGAGCAAAAGGCAGATGCAAACTATGCCAA
The DNA here is from genome assembly GCA_963457695.1 of Neria commutata. NCBI lineage: Eukaryota > Metazoa > Arthropoda > Insecta > Diptera > Micropezidae > Neria > Neria commutata. The sequence goes on along the minus strand of OY735247.1, from coordinate 37,227,659 downwards.
ACTGGTTTTCCACGCTCTAAATGCAACAAATGCAATGTTTAATTGTGCTCGAATCTACAAAAAAATGGTTTTGTGTCTTTTCGTACTTGAATTTCAACAAAAAATTCATATAAAATAAATGTATATGGTTTTTAAAATTCACCACCATTCCCCAATGTTGCCTATAGGCAACATCCTGTAACTTACGAACCAGGACACCAAGGACTTTGAAATTTTTGTCAGTTCATATTTGAGTCAATATTATCACATATCTGACCTCAACGAATTTTTAGCTCCGCCCAATTTAATTCGGGCATGAAAGGGTTAAGAGGCTCATGCAATATTGGCAAACACTTAAACTTTACGTTAAAGATTTGGCAAAAAAAATTTGCGCTTTATAATATGTAAATATTTTTAAATAAATTTGTCTAAGCATAAAAATCGTACTGATTTTATAACTCTTTTCTAATGGCTTTTGTATAAAATCATGCCATCTTTTGCAAAATTGTAGATAGAGTAGAATCTATTGGGCATCTTCTATGTAACTGTCCAGCACTACAAGAATGTCGCCTACGATTCATGGGGAAAAAAAAAGGTTCTTCGATAGCTTGTCAGAAATATAGATAGTACGTGTTCCTATAGAGGATATTTCTAGAATCGCTAGGATATCGGAATGCTTCACCCATAAGCCCTAAGGGCTGGGCTTTCTCCATCTACTGGTTGCTATATATAAGGCATCACACTGGGCCTTCGGCTTCTGCGTGGGTTTACTGCCAGGAGTAAACAGCTTTTTTAACCTAACCGAACCTAACCTAACCTTAGTAAAAATCAATGAAATAAAAAAATTTAAAAATTTATTGCAAACAAAATCTAGAAAGTTTTGAAAGCTTTTCTTTGTAATTTTGCCAATTTTTCTGCTAATTTTCTAATTTCATAATGTACATTTGGAAAATTGTTAGTTTAAATTGTACAAAAACTTGACTTATTCTCAAATATGTTAAAACGTTATCATAACAAACTTTTAGTTGACTTTACTAACAACATTATGTTATTTTTTTTCTTTGAGTGCATGTATGTGTGCATGTGTGTACAGTTTTCAATTCATCTGTAGTGTTGTGCCTACTCTTCGAAGCGTTCGAACGTTCAATGCGCATGCGGCTGCTCTTTGGTTGTGTTCATTGCTCTTCCGATTCGAAATACATCAGGCACTGGCTCCAAACCCAAACAGCAGCATCTTTTGAAAATATTCAAAGTGACCTTGACACAAATACCACACTCAACAAAAGTGCGCACATACAAAGCACGCATTTAACCAAAGCGTCTCGTAAACAAAAGACTCAAGCAACGAACTTGCTGCTGCTGCGAAGAACAGCTGCTCAATCGGAAATTAGCCACAAACAAACATACTTTTCGAACATTTATTGATCGACTTTCGTTGCACATAGACATAGGCATAAAACTGATCAAACACACACGCACACAAACGCACACTCAACAAAATGCTTCCGACATGTGCATTACGATTTTTCAATTTTGATTGTTGATTGTCATAGTCATAGAAAAGTGTTGTTGTTGTTGTTGTTGTTGTTGTTGTAATTTAAATTTAATATTTTCGATTTTTAAACATTTAAGCTGCTCAGTTGGCTCATTGTAAATTCTTCGCTGTTGACAAAATTGCGTTGCAACTGAGGCAGTTCGTGTGGCAATCTCGAATTTGGCATAACAAAAGCTTCGATATTTTCGATTTCTTTTTTCAATCATTATTGTTTGCGTATTCAATTCAATTGAATTTTTATTGATTTGTGATTTTGATTTTGATTTTGGTCATGCGTAATTTAAGCAGCATGCTAAGTGTAGATTTTGAACAATTTGGGTGAGGCTTTTAACACATTTCAGGCCTTAAACTTCAAAGCAAGTATTTGTCAATATGCCGAAAGAGCAAGTTTGCCAAGAGCAGTTCATGGCACAAAACTGAACTGAGCACTTGATGTGTAAGATTTTCAAAAATTATAGCAAAGTGCTATAAAAAAATCTAATACATAGTTGTATATACAAAATGTATCTCTAATAACCATGGCTATGCTACGAAAACATAGGGACTCATTAAAATTCTGAAAAAATTCGAAAACATCAGCAAAATTTTGTCATATTCAGCCATGGCCAATTTAGCGCATGTTATAAAAAAAAGTTCTGGTTTCGCATTGGCACAGAAATGTATTCTTTCTTTCAAGTGTAATACGAAAACAAGCAAAATATGCTTCCTCATCTCAACTTTTAACAGACTGAAGCGAAAATTTTAAGACTGTGCATTTTTTTTAGTACAAACCCTACATAAATTAATATGAACACTTGTTAATTTGCATTAATGATATGCCGCAGAGAGACAAACTTTCTTAAAAACCTGCGCAGTCATTTGGTAAACAATTTTGGCCAGCTTTGAAACTATAGCCAATGCATGAAATTGCCGAAGTTGGCTTGGCCGTTGGTAGAAATTGACGCTTGTAGATTTTTGCTACTTTGCGCAGAATTCCCAAAATTCTGCTGAATCATAAAGTTCAAAGCTCATTGAATCGAATCGAATGAATTTTTTTGAACTTGTATACATTTTTTCATTTTGTGGTTGTTAAGCTGTCAAACATAGTTGCCATAGTTAATAGCTTCAGAACTGAAGAGTTGTCCGCTAAAAGAAGAAGAAAAAAATCTTAAAAAATGTTGTGTCATTTTCTTGACAAATTTACAGAAATGCATATAAAAGAACTTTGAATTTTCAATCAGAAAGTTGAATTTGTAGCTTTGAAGTTGTTGAATCATTTTTGCTATGTCAAGCAAATGTATCTATGTGAAATTTTTTGCAGAATATTAAAACTTTTGTTGCCAGTTAGCAATTTAAAAATTTTGTTTATCAAGTCAGCGCTTGCGCAAGCCATGCGCTCTTTCGCTGCAAGGCCAATTTCCGATTCTTACAAACACGCCTTGAATCTTGTCTCTGCTACGACAGCCGCTGTCAAAATGCTATGTCGGCATCGAAAAGAATATTGAAGTTGTAGCTACAAATTTTTTTATATTTTCTTAAATCGCGCCTTGTTTTTGTTGTTGACAGCGCGCGCAGAAGGTTGCTGTGACGTTGCAATTTGCAAGCGAGTGGCAATGGCAGTGAGTCGCTGCCAATGCCAATGCTTGGTCAAGTGCGAAATGTTTATGCTGCTCTTGGCTCAATTTGCAAATAAAATGTTGAAAAAAGTTGTATTTGAATTTTTGCAACTGTAAATCTGAACGAATGCTCTTCCATGTTGCTCAACAGTCTTTCTTTGCTCTTGCTCCATTGCAGTGCTGCTCAGATTCGCTGCCGCTACTTCGTTAAATTTTCGCATTGGCGCCGCCTACCAACCTCGGCTATACCATGGCTGTCATCACCGATCATGGCAGCAATGAGGAGCTCTCGCTCAAGCAGCTCAACGAGAAGAATCTCGACGGCGGCGCATTGACCGTACCGGAGTTCTATGCGCACAAGAACATCTTCATTACCGGCGGCACGGGCTTTCTGGGCACGGTGCTGATTGAGGCGCTGCTAGATATCACCGATATTGGCACAATTTACGTTCTAGTCAGAGGCAAGCGCAAATTCGATCCGAATGAGCGCATCAGTCGCTTGCTGCAGAAACCGGTAAGTGTTCTTGTTGTTGTTGCTATTTTTATTTTAAGTTATTTTTTAATGACAGTTTTCTGGTTTTTTTTTTTGTTTGAATAATGTGTGCACTCATTTTGAACTGCGGCTTCTTAAAGCAGCATAATAAAACAAAAGACTGCAGAAACAAACTTGCACTGAAATTGAAGCGTTCAGTGCGCTGCAGACATAAACAACAACAATAGTCAAGCCAAACATGTTGCCATTTTGTGTCCACATAATTGCAACAGGCTAATCAACACTTCTTTTTATAACTAACTCACAGCTTCTAGCCTTTTGTTAAGGCATTCAGTCAAATTTTGTTGCACTTTTCATGCCATTTATAATTTTAGATTTAGATAAAAACAAAGCGAACGAAAACGATTCTTTGCACATAATTTGCTTGCATATCGACATCAAAAATTGTAGCATAAAATGTGGTAAAATCTGTTTAACTTTCAGCAATATTTTAGTTCAAAGCTATAAAATGTAAAATTGTTGTAACTCTTATATTTTTGAAAAATGCTTGTCAAAACCAAACTTCAGTCGATTTTGCCATCCTCTGGCAAAAAGCAAAAAGTTCATACCTTTTATAAACAAAAGGTCTTTGTTGTAAATGCTATAAACACATTATAAGAAACTGCTCTCAAAATCAGTAGAACCAATATTTGGTATTTTTTCTATTCTTTTTGCTTATTAACGCTTGTGAAAAAAGTGACACCAGCCAGTCTCATTTTTAAGGCAATAAATTTCAAGACAAAATTCGTTAGCTTAATGTTAAATGTCATTGATTGTTCTTGCAGCGCGATCGACTTCATCGATGCGCTTCAATTATCAAGTTTGCTTTCAAGGCAGCGCGCAAATCAATGGCAAATCTGCTTAGCAGCAGAGCAGCTTTTTTTCCAAAGAAAAATTTCAATGTCAAGTTCAAAACCATCACATTCAACTTCCGTTATAAATGTGCAAAATATTCTCAATACACAATCTTCTCGTGCATTGCATAACATTGGCAACCGGTTGGCAGCACAGCCACGAGGCAGCTCCAACTTTTAAGCCGAAATGTCGCTCATCTTAATTTGCATAATCTTTTGTAGCTTGTAGTTTGCAATCGTTTAAAGCAATTTGAACTTTGCTGTCAAGCTGCATTAAAATATTTTTTCATGTTGCGCAAATTTTAGGAGAAAGCTCTCAAAATTGTTAAGTACAATAATTACAAAGTGATTAATTGGGAGCAGTTGTTGGAGGTCAGTTGATGCTCAAATTTTTTGTTTGTTGTTCAATTAAAATGCAGTTTTAATATATTTGTTGTTGTTGCAAAAAGCATTTCACTTTTTTCCTCAACATTTTGTTATACCCTACAGCTAGTTTAATAGTGTATATTCACTTGTATGCAAAAACTGTAGCGCTTCAAAGTAGACCTACTAGATGTAGTTTTAAATATAAAGAAATTATCATAATCGCTTGCTGTCTAGATTGCCGTCTGTCTGAGCACGGTCGAAGGAGAGAACAAAGGAGCGGTCCATATATATGTGATATTTCGGTTTTTGGACAAACGCATCTGTAGAAAAGTCTTAAAATAGGCCAAAAAACATTTCGTTCCTTTTTGGACAATGTCATCAAAATTTCATAAAAATTCCCACAATGTACAACTTAATCGGTACTAGTACCTGCAGAAGAGCCCGGCACTATGGAAAGTATGGCAAATTTTTGTAGTATTAGTATAGTTAATATCATTGTTATAAAGCATAAATATTTTATAGAGTGTATTAAAGCAAATTTCTTAAAATATGCACTTATAATTTTAAGGGAACATTTTTGAACACGCACCACACCATTGTATGTCCTTTCGAACTAGTACATTTCTCTTTGCCGTTAAATTAAAATTTTTTAATTTAGTGGCAAATTTTTAAACTGAAAGGCTTCCTGGAAAATTTGGCAAGTTGCTTGTTGACAGCTTCACAAGCAAAGTATTTAAAAATACGTACTTTCTTCATATACAAAACACATGGCAAAAATAACAATTGATGGGAAAAAATTATTTGCTATGCTTTCGACTTAGAGTAGGCTGCAACTAAGAGCGGCGGCTTCTGTATGGCTTCTCTGCCAGAAATAGTTTGCAGTTGCTCATGTTGCTCATTTCGACTGTAAAGACTTAATTTAAATTCCGCCATATGAAATTCACATATGTCACACATTTACATTTCAATTTTCGAAGACATTACATTTTACTAACATTAATGTGTATGTGTGTGTGTGTGTGTATGCGCACTTTGTAACATGTACAAATGTTAACGTTCAGACAGCAGCTCTGAAGCTCCTACCTCACAGCAAAATGCACACATTCAATAGCCATGCCAAATTTTGTCTGGTGTCGTTCCGTCTGACTGTCTGACGGTGTGTATAGGTCTCTCCGCTGGCTTTCCGGCGTAAATCATCTTCAAATCTCTGCAACTTATTAAAGTCAATTACAAATGTTGTTATTGTGTGTATAAATTTGTTACGATTGTTTTTGTTGTTGTTGCTGTTGCTGCTGTAGGTGCGGTGCTGCCTTGGTTTGTTGTTGTTTTTGATTGCGTCATAACTTTTATTTTCAATGTTGTTCATTCATTATTATAATTAAATTTCACGTGTCATTAAGTGCGCAGTTTTTTTTTAATATCATTCAAATGAAGTGACAATCAAATTGTTATAATATTATTGTTGTTGTTGCTTTTGTTGTTGTCATTATGATGTTCAACAGCACGCACATTTTGGCATGGGCGCATGTGTTCCGTGTTGTTGTTGTTTTTTTTTTTTAGTTTGTACCAATTTGTACTCAAATGGAAATGCATATAGAATTTGTAGAATACTTAAGGAATATTGAAGGACATTTGCCCATCGTCGATCAACAAATGATATGGCGGCGCTCTATTTGCGTGCCTCATTTTAATAATAACAATTGCCAAGGAGCAATCATATTTGAGTGCTCTGCGATTGCAAATAATTCGAAAAAGTTTAGGCTGAAATGGCGTCGGCTTCGGCTTCGATGTCAACTTCGGCGTCGTTTTGAAATTCCAAATCAATCGAATTCAGCTGAAAGTTAGTAAAAGACAAATTGTAGTTCCCTAAATCCGCACAAGTTAACTTTTCTACAGCTTTAGATATAGACTACTATAGCTCAGCATGAGCGCAACATATGGGAGCATATGGTTTTTCGGCTAAATAGGAAATTGGGCTTTCTACAGAAAGATTAAGATATCAAGCATCTCCAACCGAAAAAGGTTCGAAGATACAATTGACGTAGTTACAGCATTTTAAGCGAGCGACGTTTTGGCCATCTCGTAAGCGCTTATGATACTCCAGATACCTTTTTTCATGAAACCATTTTTTCAATAAAGAAAACTGTGCAACAAGAAATTTTATATGCTAAAAAACCTTTCTTAACATTTTTTACAAAATTTTTCTTAAATTATTGAAATGATGGAAAAAGTCTTTTTAATGAGCTAAAATAGCATTCTTAATTTTTCTGTAAAAAAGGTCGTGCAACAAAATCGTTGTTGGCCAGTGTTTACGACTTCCGGAATTAATTTCTGTGTTTTTATAGCATATTCTCCATAAGAATATATGTACATATGTAATCTGCTCTAGCATATAAAAAAATCTGCACTAAATAAACAACTGCATGCAAACAGCTCCGAACCTGCATAACAGCATTGCCAATTTAATGCCACTTGAATGCCACTTAACACCATCTTCCGTCTTAATTAGCATGCGTCAATATGCGCCAACAATTGCGTTTGCACTTTGCAAATTAACACCTCGAAAAACAATGCTTAAAATTAATTCAAATTGAATCGTTTAAATATTGACTCGAACACTCGAACCCGCCCTTCTTCGCAGATCTTTCAGAAATACAATGAGAAGACGCTGGCCAAAGTGGTGCCCGTCGTGGGCGAGCTGAGCGAGTTGAATTTCGGCTTCGGCGAGGACATGCTCAGCGAGCTGATCGACAAAGTGAACGTGATTTTCCACAGCGCGGCCACGATCAAGTTCAGCTCGCCGCTGCGCACCGCCATCAAGACGAATCTGACGGGCACGATGCGCACCATCGAGCTGGCCAAGCGCCTGAAGAACCTCTCCGCGTACATCTACTGCTCGACGGCGTTCTGCAACAGCAACAATCGCGGACTCATTGTCGAGGAGGTGTACAAATCCAAATACGATCCCTATGAAATGATGAAAATGGCCGAGGACGAGGCAGTTTGGGAGGACTTTACGCCAGAGAAAACAAAGAAGATCATCAACGATCATCCCAATACGTACACATTCACCAAGAACTTGTCCGAGAATTTGATGATGGCCGAAATGAAGGGGCTGCCAGCGGCCATTGTCCGGCCCTCCATTGGTGAGTCTTAGCGTTGTTGAGCACGTGCGGGCATTTCTAAAATATTTCACTCTGTATTGCAGTGTATGGCACCTGGGAGCACCCCATGAAGGGCTGGGTGGGCAATGCCAATTCCGGTCATCTCGGCTTTCTGGCCGGCTTCGTCAAGGGAATTTTCCGCACCATGTGTGGACGTGCCACCTCCGTGATTGACATCATACCGTGCGACTATGTGATCAACTCGTCGCTCGTCATGGGCTGGTATGTGGGCACAAGGCAGCTGGAGCAGCCCGAAGTGATACACTGCACATCGGGCGAGGTGAACCCGCTCACACTGTCCGAGTTCTGTGACATCATGAACGCCAGCGTGCGACGACATCCGCCCAATAATTTCGTGTGGAAGCCCATGGCCAAGTTGCGCAACGGCTGGCGCTACAATCTCTTCTTCTACTTGTTTCACATATTGCCCGCTCTGATCTTCATAATACCGGAGAAATTGTTTGGCATTGGCATGCCGCAGCACACGTAAGTCGAGCGCCACAGAAGACTGTGGAAACAAACTTGACATTTTAACGAACTAATTGAGTTAATTAAATAATGCTTCTTCTCTCTCTCTCTATCTCTCTCTTCCACTTCCGCGTCGAATTGCTCAGCGCATACGAGTACATGCGCGTCTTCCACAAGGGCACCAAAGCTTTCGACTACTTCCTGGACAAAGACTTCCGCTACTCGCTGAAGAACGCGTTGCGCATTATGTCCGTGATGCCGGAGAGCGACAAGAAGCGCTACAATTTCGATTCTAGTCAATGCGATTGGTCCGAGTTCATTGATCGCTGTTTGATCGGGCTGCGTCGCTTCTACTTCAGGGAGGCGGCTGTGACCACCTCCTGGCATCGCAACTACTGGACGGTGTAAGTGCAACCAAGAGGATCTAAAATGATCTCTTACTCTTCTCGCGCGATCTCTCTCTCTAGATCTACAACGATCACTAACTGCTTTTTCTCGCCTTTCTTTTTGCAGTTTCAACGTGCTCTACTATCTCGGCTACCTTCTGCTCTTCGCCATCATCTATGGGCTGTTTGTTATTACGCTGGGCCTGAAGGTATCCTTTTTTGTGGCGCTGATGATCTGGGGCTTCCTCGTCTGGCTATAAGTCAATGCAGCGGCTTATACATACTCACACAGCTGTAGTACTTCGTCGTCTTTCTGCTTTTTCCTCTTCCAATTTATTTCATCCTATTTTATAAAATAGGTGTTTCAAGATTGCAGCTTAATTAATTATGCTACCGTCCGTAACAGTTTTACATAAAGCTCGGCCGTACGCTAGTTTAGCTCTAAGTAAAAATTCTGTAATTATTTTAGAGGAGTTTAATGTTGTTATCAAAGAGCGCTAAGCTCAGTCTTACAGATTTAAAGTCATATTCAAATCGCTGTGTAGTTTCGTATGAATACAAATTTCGCTTCTAGTGTGCGGTATCAATTTTTTTTAAGAATTAGTTTAAATTCGTTATTATAACAACAAATATAAAAAAAAACAAAACATTGTCAGTAAATATGTAAAAAAAATGTAAGCGAAGATTTCAAATTCAATAAAAATTATACATATTTTGTCTAAGAAAATTTCCAATTGCCATTTTTATTGTGTTTATAATCAGACAATTCAAATCACTATAAAAGTCGATCAAACTAAAAGTCCTAAGAAACGAGTTTGGTAATATACAAGTTAACAACTAATACTCCACGCCCCAAAGAGCTGCCTGCCCCACTGTGGGACTCCATGCCCAAAGAGCTTTCTGTCCCACTGTGAAACTCCGTGCGCAAGCTGCTGACTCCACAAATGATACAACGGACATCCGATCCGCGCAGTAACGCGGCAAAGCAACAACAACAGCATTCCATGCCGCAGCGGACGGTCACGCGGCTATGGCGTGCCAAACAACAACAACAACAATTTTAGCAGTGGCAGCAGAATCGGGCAGCAGCTTAGGGTAGGATAAGAGTTTTAGCTTTGAGTTAAGTTCAGTCTGGAAATTGTTGCGAATAAATTAAGTTTTGCGCAGCGCCCGCGACAATTGGAAAGGAGTCTTTTATTTAACAAAGGCCCACGAAAACACTTAATTTACATACATATGTATATACACCTATAGAATAAAGATAATTTTGGGCTTCCACATTTTTTTACCGTTCATTAAAGAACTAAAAGAAATCGTTTCAAGGGTTAATAAATACGACTATTATATTTCGAACCAGGGTAAATTTTTTTCTTACGTATGTATATATTATATTATATTAAATGCGTCTTAGGGCCAGTTTCACAGTGGATGTTTAAACTCTGATTGCAGTTTAAATAGGGAATTTCAGTTTCACAGTGGGAAGTTAAATACAATTTAAATGCCCGGTTGTGGGCATTTAAGTACGGCACAGAGTTGCAATCGAAAACAAATAAACAGCTGATTTCGGATGTGCAGGCAAGCTGCGTCGACAATATTGCAATTTATAAGCGGCCAAATTAAACTTACAACTGCATGGTGTAGCACATATAAATGATCCCGTAGTATTATAAATAATATAAACTGTGGATTCTTTGAAGAATATCCAATAATTCACTTCTTTCGGCCGACGAAAAATTTTTAGCTCGCGCTGCCTCCATAATTGAACAATTGAACATATGTTTTTGGCAAGTTGTGCTGTGTTCAATTGTCAAATATTCGAAGTTGCCATTCATTATTCCGTATTTAAATAAATGCACTGTGAAACTCAAGAAAAGTTAAACTAGATTTAAACTCAATTCGCAAATTAGATTTAAACATCCACTGAGAAACTGGCCCTTAAACCATCAATGATCGTGAAATATCAAATCAAACCAAGCTCTTCAGCAGGGTGATCATAGAAAAAGTAGATTGGCTAATTTTTTACCTGGGCACTAATTTTTAAGTGGCCTTATAGTGTAATATCCTATCTAGAAAACCAATGTATTTATATAAGAATAGTTAGTTAACTAATAACATTCTTCTTCTTCTTGATTGGTCATTAACAACCCAACAAGTTACCGGGCTACGCAGAGATTCTCTCCAGGTTCCCCTGCTACGCGGACGCTTTCTTCAGTTGGAAATGCTTTGCGCTGCCAGTGCCTCCTCTACTTGATCTTTCCATCAGAGGCATGGCCTCCCGCACCATCTCCGTGCTCCAACTACCGCTTCCGTACTCCAACTGCCGCCTCAAATGCCTTCTTCACTAGAAAACGAAAAGTGTTTCCAAATGCAAATATTGAAATGTACCGCTCCTACACTGCCCATTTGGCCGCTCCATTCAGCTACAGCGCAACTCTGCGTGCATAATCAATTACAGCCCAAAAGTATGCAAGGAATTTTTTTTGGAATAAATGCTTAGAAAAAGAGTTTTTAAAAGTTTAAACTTTTCGGTTTTTCGCTGTAAAAATGAATAGACATTTACTGGCAAGTGGCATGGTGGTTGGTGGTTGGTGCCAAAAGCTCTGATTCAAAAAGATTGTCTGCTATTGAAATGCAAATCAGAATTTAGATAAAGCTTCGAAGATTTGGCTTTTGTTACGCGCTCTCCCTCTCGTACGCTCTCTCTCACTGAGTCGACCCAAATAAACTTCGCTCGATCACTTTTTCTACCAAAAATGAACTTCCTCTTTTTTTGTTTCATTATTTCTTGAGCGGATTCTAGCTATTCTTTGGGCAAAAAACGTAGATAAAAAACACAAAATCTCAAATTATATTGGTTTGTCAACCGGTTGCCGGCTAGACACGCTTCGATGTACCTTGAACCAGCGAGCTTAGTTTTTCACTGTGGCCAAATGGCCTTAGCAACGTGCCTGCTTCTTCTTTCTAGGAGAAATTCTCAAATTCTGCGGACGGCTAAGCAGGTATCATTTGAATTCCAGACTTGACAGCAACTTTTTATGATTCATATGTACATATCTCTTAAGGAAACAGGAAAGGTGACTTTTGACATTTAAGCTTCACAATCTGAACTTCAAACTTTGAATTTACTTGCGAATATATGATTTGAATTTCTTAACAATATTTATTGGTCCAGATATTGGCGTTGCTGCTGCTGAAGCAACCTTGCGAAATAAATAGTATGTAAATATTTCAGCGAAAGCAATTTGTGTTGCGCATATTTGGTAATCTACCGTTATGATTAAGTAACTGGCTGTATTCCTAAACGTCAGTTGCGCTGCATAAGTACAAAGCAGTATGTTCCTAAACGCAAACATAAAAAGTTTGCACGTGCACCCTGTTCCTAAACGCAGGCATCAAGTTGTCGATAAGCATCGAATGCGCAAACTGCTCATCACAAATTTTGTTGATGCTTTTTGATTAATTAGGTTATGTTTTTCGGCTTCACTGAAACTTTTAGGACGCGATTAAATTTCGCCTCCTTTTTCTCAATTTTACAATTAATTTAGAGTTGCTGGGAAGTTATTCGCTACTCAAATTGCAAAAATGTTTTGAATAAGTAGTAATTATGTAGTTTTTTACAATTTCCATTTTGTGAAAGCAATGTTGAGCATCCAGTGCGTTCCCAAACTAAAAAGTGTTGCCAACCTGATTTATGCAATGCATCGCATTAGCACTCAGAAAATAAATCAGTAGAGCATTGGGGGCGCAGCACTGCTTTGCATAAGTACGTTTAGGAATACAGCCACTGTCTGTGGAGAAATGCACCTGGAATCATAAATCGGTCAATAGATTCAACACTCGCATAACATCTTCGATATTTATGAGCATGTCTGTTATGTGAACCGTTGTTTCTTTCGAGGGGCGTAGTAGTCGGTGGTTGCCACTAAGGGGTATCTATGGAAACAAGTGGCCATAATTAAATACAGCTCCTTCTTTTAGTTGTGGTTTCAGGAATGAAAAGGCTTTATTGGCTTGGTCCCATCATCGATCTTGGAATCAAACACCAGGAACACCTGCAACGATAATAATAATAATTAATAGTAATTGATTGGCGCAACAGCCCGTGTAGGCTTAGGCCTACCTTTCTCGCATTAACTTGTGTGTGCTTGTCATAATTTTCACAAATTAACGGGATATACATTAACCGAATCCGAACGGATTGAGTAGCTTTTTATGGCAAAGATTATTCTCGGAGAATTGCCAACTCATCGCGAGAAGTGGCGCCGCGCAAAGAAACAATTTGAAAACAATTTCTCTTTGCATTAGATGTTATGTGCCAGACTGAGAGTTGAATCAAGGCAATTTGTAGCGGTGGTATAAATTTCGTTATATTTCGGCCGCCGGCTCTTCTTGCAGTTGCATGTCCAGAGAAAAGGTGAAGAAAAGTTTTTGTCGTTATATTCACTGCAGGGTACACGTTGCCTCTTCTTTGTTGCCCCACCTACCACACAGCTTTGAATTCCATTTTGTGGCAAACTTTATCTAACGTGGAGACGGACTAACCTGCCAACGAGTGTAGAAGCACAACAACAACAACAACATCGAGAAACCGAAGCCGCCCGTGCCACGCTCAAACTCCAAAAGCACACAGCGCCGGCCGCGCTGTCGCCTACATGCATACATACATACATACATACGTCGTATGATCGTGCGAACGCGATTGCAGCTCTCCTCGGCAGAGGGCCGCTGTGCAGCGGCGTCAGTTCAATTTTGAGCGTTCATTGCGTTGGACGTGTTCGTGTCGCAGTGGGGATATCGCATTATCGTGTCGCTGTTTACAGTTCTCGCAAAAGAAGAGTTGCCTAGTCGCTGCAGTGGTGTGCGTTTTGTTTACATGCATGCGGACAAATAAAACAACAACAACAGCCCCCCTATAAAAGCATACAAACTGAACAAAAAATTTCACTCCGACGTGTGTATTCATTTTGTTTTCGCGTTTATAAATCTACGGCAAGAACGTAGCGGCAGAAGGAGCACAGACCGACAAACAGAAATCTGGCATTTTTGCGATTTACCAACCAACTGTGAGATAACTAACTACAGGCAAACGGAATGGCAGAGTAAGTTAAATAAAGTTCGCAATTAAATGAAATAATCAAAATTTTTAATTTTGTCGTTTTTAAAAATATTTCCCTGGAGCTGCTATTGTTGGATAATAATGCCAAAAGCTTTGCTTACAAACCGCTTATTCCAAAATGTCGAATTAATGGTCTGGTTAGTCAACACTTAATTAGTGATATCAGACCTGGCAGGTAATGCGGTAACATTGACCTTTGCGGCAGCCCGCCCCTCCTCACAAACGTGTTGCTGTTCTAGGCAGATGTATTGAAGGTGTTATACTTTTTCAATGTCACTTTTGTCTTCCCTTTCATTGAAATTTTCAACTTTCAAACTGCTAAAACAATGACGTCTCAAGGGAATAACTTAACTTAACATATGCTTTTCTTATTGAAGCTTATGCCTTTGTTGGAATCCTGAGCATGATAGCTTGTTGTCACAAGGCCTGCCCTTACTCGGAAGCATTGTTTCCTTCTTTTTGGCTCAATTGGATAATTTCTTGCCTCTTTACGTCGTCACTGTTTTGTTGCGCTTTTCGAATATTACTTAATGTAGTGATCCCTTAACTAATCTCCTTTTAGGACATTGTTCGGATTCGTTTTGGATTTTCATATACATATTCTATAGAGTTGTTTGTGTACATACTTTATTCCATAGCTGTTCTCTCAAAAAAAGAAAAACTCCCATAAAGATTATTGCCGTACAGCTTTTTTATTAAAATGCATTAAGAACTTGATTTATTTTATTAGGTTCACTTTTTCTTCATACATTCTTCAGAATACGCCTAAAAAAATAAGAGAATACATTAACTCCACAAGTGTCAAATGACATTTTACTTTATAATTAATTAGATTGTTGATCAAATTATATATTTTTTAAGCTACTCTTGTTTACGAGAATGTTTATATAATTTTTATAACCGGCTTGTTTTTCGTATGGGTTTTGCACACATACAAAAGTGTGCCGAAATGCCAACAGGTTAAAAATTTTATTACATTTTCGTTCAACAACTTATTGCTCAGTCTAAATACATACAACAAAATGCTGTTAGCCAACGTTGCTTGTAGTACGCAAATTTCAGCGGAATATTCTCCACGCTTGTTTAAGCTTCGGCGACTTGTTGACATATCTACTACTTATATCTATATATGTACATATGTACATACATACGTCTAATGGAGAGTCAGCTTATCCACTAAATACTTGATCGCATTAAAAGTGGCGAAATTTGTCTGGGTTATATTATTAATGAGATTACGCTCAGTTTTTCTTTTTTAGATCTCCATGTTTATATGCTTAGATCTAACTGGCATATACTCGAATTTCTTAACAATCTGATAAATAAAATTTCAGGCTGAAAAAGCAGCAGGCTTATCGCTCCTAAGCCGTTTCCAATCTACATAAGTCACAATAAAGTGTGCCACTTTCTACATGCATATTCCCCCAAGCTTCTGTGACGCCGCCACAACACCTAAGGAGAATTTTTTCAGCTGCTAATCACGCCACATAGACGGAAGGCCCATATTTAGCTGCTGTTTCTGTGATTCGATCCAGTCAAATCAGTGTTAATGACCAAGCGTTGTTAATTCGTGCGGATTACGGCTTTGGCAATAATAAATGATTATCTAAAGATATTATGATTATTATTAAGAATTTATGGCAACGGTTTGGGGCAACTTCCAAATGCTGCTATTTTTTATCGGAAGAAAGTCGTTAAAGTTAGAATTAAAATATTTTTTATGCGATCTATTAATTTAGTGCAGAAAGTTTGTCAAAGTTAAAAGAAAAAGTATATATTAATTAAAAACAAAACGTGCATAGAAAACTTTGGACTTTTTTCCAAAGAGAAAGTTGAACTTAAAAAGTGGCTAGTAGACAGTCAAATACAGATTTAACAAAAAAAAACCACATTAAATATAAAAAATGATGCGAGTCAAACTATGAATTTAAAAAATTGTCGAAACGCATGCAACGTCAAGTCTATCTGCACGCCTGTCTGCTTTTTCGTAGAAACTGCAGTTGGAAGTGGGCTAATTAAAGTGCCATTTGTAGCGCCCTGAGCATGGCGGTTTGGCTCATTATAATAGCATTTGAACTAATAAAGTTACTCAAGTTGCTATGGTATTTGCTAGGGATATCAATTCCGGATGATGCCAGAGCATTTTTGTTTTACGGCATTCCTTGGTTTAAAATTTTCAAATACTAAGATTTTATCAGTACCAAATTAACAAGAAATTATTAGCGGCTTAAAGGGACGCAGCGTAAAGAATATTTTTCCAAGTCTTTGTTCCATTTCACATCTTATTTAAATCATTGTAAGGCACTCTCATCGAAGGCTTTCCTGGTTTAAATCATTGTAAGACACTCTCATCGAAGGCTTTCCTTGTTTAAATCATTGTAATGCACTCTCATCGAATGAATATGTGCTTTTTTCATAAAAACGCCTCAGTTATCTAAGAAGTCCCAATTAACACATCGCGATTTTTCTCACCGACATACGAATTCTCTTTTTCAACTCTTAACAATTTTCATAAAACTATTTTATTTGATTCCTTTAGCTTTTTTGAAGATCCCGATGCTTTTCCCAAGCATACGATTCCTTACCTTGGTAGTAATCTGTCTAAGAAGAATTTCATGTTCACTCTTTTTCTGGGAATTTTTTTAAATGGGAAATTTCTTATTTCAAATTTAGACGACAACAAAAAATTGCTATTTTACCTATTGATTTTTTATTTAGAAATCTCGGGATTAGCACCCTCACCAGAGATCGCATCATTAAGTAGAGTTGGCTGGTTGTCGTGGTTCCCAGCATATTTCCATATCCGATAAAAACACACAAACTTATAATAATAATGCTCTAATTAATTTTGTTTGACTAATTCCTACGGTGGGTAAAGCAACACGTCTGCTTTACACAGTTAATACTCTAATTAATTATGTTTAATTAATTCTTGCTGTTGCCAACAGTCGACAGCCAAATCTCGTAGAAAGCGGTAAATAATGGAGTTTTTGCTATGCATATTAACAGAAGATTTGAGGAGGCAACATATTAACAGAGTTTTTGCTATCCATAATAACAGATGTTATGAGGATGCCACTCTACGAATTTCGTACTTCCGCTCGTAGCCATTCAAATTCAATGCTACCAATTTCGTAATCTCTACCAAAATCGCATTCAGCGATAGGGCTGATAAATTAGAAGAGTTTATACATTTCTATACGATTATTGGAGATGTTTTTCTAAAGAGTATGAATTAATTAATTGTTATTGAATTTCTTAATTAATTGTTATTGAATTGCAATCTTTTTATATAGTACCTATAAAAAACCGGTTCTGATCGCAGGTGGCGAGTCAAGACTTTGTAGCACTTGAATATTTATTGTTTTACTCAGAGAGTTACAATCAATATTCATGAAGGCTGAACACAGATTTAAGCTCAGGCAGAGAGACTACTTGACCCAGCAACTTTTGCACTGAACCAATGGTGGTGCGAATTCAGACTATAAAACTGTTTGCTTACATTTTAAATAAAATGCGAAAAATAAAATTATATAAAAAAAAACTTTTTAAAAATAAGCTTTAATTTATTTAATGTACTAAAAAGTAGAAAATAAATTGTTTCCGAGTCACCTGTATCTTACTATTAATAAAAGCTTGGGGCGCTCATGTGTTCAATATTTGTCAACCAGTTACCACAATATTTGATTTAAATAATTTTTTGCAAATAGATTCTAGTAATGAAAGATATTTTGAATATGGATATTGAGCGCACAAGCTTTTATTGATAGTAAGATACAGGTGACTTAAAAACAATTTATTTTCTACTTTTTAGTACATTAAATAAATTAAAGCTTATTTTTAAAAAGTTTTTTTTAATATAATTTTATTTTCTACTTTTTAGTCTTCCATAAATTCAATTTTAGACCTCTGAAATTTTCCGCAAAAAGAATTTAAAACTTGCAGAGCAGTACACAATATTTAGGGTATTCACAGTGTTTACTATCGTCATATGTCATATCCTCAATTTAACAAATAATACGGCTGTGATCGACCCTAATATTCGTGGCATATTTGTGGCGCGATGAGTTGTTGTTGTTTTGCTTGCAAGGCGCGGCGAGTAAGTTCCTATCGTTTTTCATTGATGTGTGGTGTACCTATAATTATAAACTGAAGCCCAAGTGTGTAGTTGCTTGAAAAGTACCACGCCCCCTGTCCTACGCCCATAAAATTTTACCAGTGGGACGACACATCCAAGAGGCGACTGCATACGGAATTTCAATGCTGCACGACCTTTAGTTCTTAAGCTAATCGAGATCAAAAATTTTGTTTGTATGGGGGTCCCACGCCCCCTTATCCAGTGCCCCCCTTATTTTCTCAGTAGAAGGATATCGATATGCAGTAAGTTCCTACCGAGTTTCATTGATGTGTGATGTGTAGTTCTAAAGTTATACACAAATCTGGAGTTTATAAAAAAGTGCCACGCCCCTTATCCTACGCCCATAAAATTTATTGATTCATGTATTGGGCTCTAGTTTAGGCATGTATGCAAAGTTTCAGATCTCTAAGTAGTCGGGAAGTGGGTGAAAAATTGATTACTAGATTTGACGACATCTGCAAAGTGAAGTTAATAGAAAGCTTATAAAATATGAACGAAAGTTGCGAAAAAATTTCTTAGTCTGTTACATTCTTAGCTTAGTAGTAAAAATTGTAAATAATATCAGTTGGAACCTTTTTGTATATCAGCAGTTTTATATGTAAATTCACACCTCTGCGCTTCTACTACTTTGAATTTTCCCTACTATCTTTTCACTGTGTCGATGAAAGTCTAGCTATAAGGCTCCCAACAGTGCTCATTCAACTGGAATTAAAATATGCAATGAAATTTGCATTGTAAAAATTCACTAAAAGGCCGTCCGTTCTTAAATTGATCTTAGGTGCCCCCTCGTGCACTTACAACTACTTTCTGTCAAGCTTTCTATATAGCATTTGTAGATCGAAGTCCAGAATAGATGCGTCCAAAATATATAAACGCCATAATTTAAAAATTCTATTTAACAAAAGCAATCATCTGAAGATGTCATAGCAAAATTTGTGAAAAACTGTTGGAGAAAGTTTGCACTTTGCTTTTGTTGAAAATATTCACACATTCATGGGATATTAAAAGCACGGATCGATCGATCGATCATGGCGTATTTGGAGACGCAAACAATTGGCAATAGAAGCTAACGATCAATACGGATGTTGGCTGACTACGGCGTTTGTTTGCTTGCTTGTTACACTAGCCAACTCCGAAAATGCGACTGACAAAATTTATAGTTTTCTGGACACACAAATTTAAAAAAAAAAAATATGGAGAGGCTATCTCAAAATTGAGGTTTAAGATATGTACATATCTGCAACGTTTTAATTATAAAAAAGTTATCTTTGCAATGCAAAATAATAAATTCGCTTTTTAAAAGCGCGAGGATATGTGAAAACATTGAATAGCGCTCTCGGGTTATATGTAGAAATAAATTTATGAAGTCAATTGTCGAAAAAATGTGAAATTTGTTGACTAATGTTATTCTCTATTTAATGAGAGTTTTTAGCTAGTTAAATATTTATATGCATATTTCCTGTCGTTTTTGCCACACAGAAATATCAGCTCTCCGATACGTGACTTCTACACTGGTCGTAATGTCTTCATCACCGGCGCCACGGGTTTTGTGGGCGTGACCATTGTGGAGAAACTGTTGCGCGACATACCCAACATTGGCACTTTATATCTGCTGATGCGCGCCAAGAAGGGCAAATCTGTGGAGCAGCGTCTTGAGGAATTGAAAAAGAATTCAGTATTTGATAAATTCAAGGAGCTGCAATTGGAGGATCGTTTCTCGAAGATCGTAGTCATCGAAGGCGATGTGGGCCAGGAGAATTTGGGCATCTCAGAGAGCGACCGGCAACTGCTGATCAACAACGTGAATGTGGTGTTCCATTCGGCGGCCACTTTGGACTTCTTCCAGTCGCTCAAAGAGACCACGAACATCAATTTGCTGGGCACACGACGTGTGGTCGAGCTATGCAAGAAGTTGACCAAACTGAATGTGAGCTGCAAACACAAACAAAAATTTCTTTAAAAATGTATCTCAATTTCTATTATACTTTCAGTCTCTTGTGCACGTCTCCAGCGCGTATGTAAACTCTTACATCACCGAGGTCGAGGAGAAGTTATATCCTTCCCCAGATAATCCGGACAGAATTATAGAACTTGCCACTACACTGCCCGATGACGCGCTCAAGGAGCTGGAACCGAAGTAAATATTCTTTCCATTTTTAGCTTTAATAAGATTTTTGAAAAGTATAAGTTAAATCTTGCGGATCCTTCCTTTAGATTACTAAAAGATCACCCTAACACGTACACATTCACGAAGCATCTGGCTGAGCATGAAGTGGCCAATGTGTCTTCGCAGTTTGCCTGCGGCATAGTGCGTCCCAGCATGAGTGAGTGCTACTTGCTAAGTTGCTTGCAGTTCTTTTTAATGTTACTTGATTGGTTTTGTAGTAACCGCTGCTTGGAAGGAGCCCATACCAGGCTGGACTATATCGAAGAATGGGCCACAAGGTTTCTTTATGGGCGCTTCAAAGGGTATCTTGCGTCGTTTGCCGTTGGATCCTACACTTATCATGGACTACATTCCCGTGGATGTGGTTGTCAACGCCATCATCACTACGGGCTATTATGTGAATGCTTTGAAGTAAGTACGATTACATGGCAGCCCGTGTGTAGTGATTTCATATACTGTGTGGCATCACTCCGAAGAGCGAGCCCGAAAGTATGCTGTTGAGCTGAGTGAACATTCGACGAGTTTATTGTGAATGTAGCTCGTCTAATAAAATGCTATTTTTGGCAACCGATGAATGGCGTCCGCGTTAACCGAACTGACTAAGCGTTTGCGCGATGTGTGCCGTGTCCGTACACGGGTCGGTTCAATTCCCAGCGGAATTTTGCTTGGGCTTAGTGAAATATGTAAAGCTATTTGTATTTTTAAAAGCCTCTCTATTTGGCCGGATCTCTCTCTTATGGGAAATGCCGTTAATGCATGAGTTGGCAGATTAAAGTAAAGAGGGGATTAGCCTTCGGTGCCCAAGTAACGGTGTTAAATCCGTGGGTTAACTATCATCCTTGTTTCCCGCTACAAAACTACTTTTTTTTTCTCTAAAATGTTTTTTATTGCATCCTTCTTAAATGAAAAGTTCACTTTAGTTTATCAATTTTTTGCATTTTCCAAAATTACAGAGTAAAAAATGGCGACAAACCAGCCGAGCTGCAAATATTTCACTTGACGTCCAGCACATATAAGCCATTCCGTTTTGAGTTCTTGATTAACAAAATCAATGGATTTTTGCACGATTATCCGCTCGTTTCAGCTGTTTGGTAAGTTACAGTTACTAATTTAATAAGAACTAAACAAATAAAATTTAATTTGCTGGCACTTGTGCGCATAGGTATCCAAATCTGAAACTAGCCAAGAGTCTTTTTCTATTCCGTGTGGGTGCCATACTCTATCACTTTATACCCGGCTTCTTTTTGGATTTGGTGACAAAGTTAAGCGGTGGCCGTCCAATGTAAGTGCGGAAACAGCGCAGCTTGGAACAATCCGTCAATAACTTATTTTCAGTTTGATACGTTTGCACAAGAGCGTTTGGAATTCGTTGAACACATTGGAGCGATTCATTTTCACGGAATGGCATTACGACAGCAAACGCACGCTAGCGCTATCCAAGGCCATGGATCCGCTGGATAGACAAGTTTTCATAATTGATATTGGCGATCTCAACTGGGATGATTACTTCCTCAATACGATAATGGGCGTGCGCCAGTATCTGAGCAAGGAATCACCAAAGACATTACCCGCTGCAAGAAGGAAGGACAAGATGTAAGTTCTACAAGGCATGCTATTTTGAGAATCGAATCTAATCTTAATGTAATTTGTTGCAGTTTATTGGCTCTACATGTGGCGTTGCAGTTGGCCTTCTATTATGGCATTTGGAAGCTTGTAATTTTCGCTTTTGGCGTCTCCAGCGCAAAGGCTGCCTTGGTGCTGCCAGTGCTGTACGTGTTGCTGAGCTTCATATAGAGCGTTGTTTGATCCGTTTCTTAGCGTTTGCGGGCATTTGGAATCTTTATTTGCATGTATTTTTTTTGCTACGTTTAATTTATTTAACAAAGCATTCTTATTAGTAAGGCTTGGTCTTTAATCATAACTCTTGCTGTACTTACTTGCATTTTTCATTTTACTATAGTTATTTAGTAAATGGTTAGTGAAGAATAAAGAACAAAGTTGTGTCGGAAATTTATTTGGCGTTTGTTGTGACCGCATTCTTCTGCTTTTGTATTTCTTGCAATATTTCCTTGTGACGCTCCTCGGCGCGCTTCTGCTTGTAGGTGCGCTTCCCCTTCTGCTCAGCAGCCAGTCTGTTTGATGGTTTTCGACGCAAGCCATGCTCCATCCAGTGGCGTATCTCCTGCTCCATATCAAGCGCAGCTGGTATTTGTATTTGCCGTATAAGGCGCTCTCTTACCATGAACTGCTCGAAAGGAAACTGCAGGCCATTTCGATCGATGAAGACCGCATTTCGCAAGTGCACGTTCATGAATCCATCTGCGCTTTCCACACGACCTGCTACAGAAGTCTCGTTGCGCAAATCCATAAGCACGGCATGACCTTGCAGCAGCAGAGGCACACAATTTAATGTGTTGCTGACATTATATTTCTCTTTGTTGCTTAATTGCTGCATGTTCTGTTGACTATTTATTAATTTATAAAATTCCTGCTGGTTTTGGAAATTCGCGCTGTTATTCATTTGACAGAGTTGCATTCAGTCAAATGCTACCACAATTTTTTATAGAAACAGCAGAATTTCAAATGAAAGAAACTATTA
This sequence comes from Neria commutata, assembly GCA_963457695.1. NCBI lineage: Eukaryota > Metazoa > Arthropoda > Insecta > Diptera > Micropezidae > Neria > Neria commutata. The sequence continues at coordinate 37,204,740 of OY735247.1, read as the reverse complement.
GAAAAATAGAGAAAAAAAAGCTAAATGTTAAATCCATTTGTTGAGGTAATGAGAACTGATTCTAATCCATTTAAAACCTGTTCATTTATCTAATTGCAGTATGTATTTATGAAAGCCCTGGCAGCTGGCGCTCTTATTTCTTTTAATTAATAATAATTTATTATTGTAATTACGATAGTAAATAAAAAAATTCTTTCCTTTGTTTTCGCCCCTGCCGTATGAGCCCTTCGAACTTATTAATGAAAACTAGAAGAAGCAAATTTTCTTTATTGACATTTACGCAGAAACAACGAAATTCGCGAATAAATAATGGAAAGTGAAAAATCAGCAGCTAAAAAACTGGCCGAGCGCAAGGAACGTTTACTGAATTTGCACAAAGTGCGCCAGGAGGCGCGCACGCAAAACCACCAGGAAGTGGTGGCAGAAGATGCGCGAAAAAAACTACCAAACAACTGGGAAGCACGCAAACGCCAGGCAGATTGGTTACTGGCCCACGAAAAGGCGCGCGAGGAAGCCAAGGAACAAGGGAAAGACTACGATCGCATGAAATTGCTAGAAATATCGGCCCTGGACGCGGAGCGCATTGAGAAAAAGAAGAAGAGAAAGAATCCGGACTTAGGCTTTTCGACATTCGAGGCACAGACGGCGCGACAGTACAATCGCCTGGTGAAGAGTATGCCAGCGCGCGATATGGCTAAGTACGAGCGACAAAAGGAAGAATTAGGAGAGGCTTTCTACGGCGGGCCGAATACCATTTTGCATGGCCTGACAAAAGACACACCTGCCGCCATCAATAACATGGTAAAGGACTTGGAGCAACAAATGGAGCGCAGAAAGAAGTACTCACGCCGTCGCATCTACAACGACGACGCCGACGTGGACTTTATCAACGAACGCAATTCGAAATTCAACAAGAAGCTCGATCGCTTCTATGGCGAGCACACGGCTGAGATTAAACAGAACCTGGAGCGCGGTACGGCCATTTAAAACACTACACTGTGCCGCAGTGTTAATTCATGGAACAGGTGGGAAGAATATACTTTTCAAAGCTTCCTTTTATCGTTTGTGGTTACTAGTTTATAAGATATCGAGTTTTATGTAAATAACATTTACATATACCACCCAAAAAAATAAATAATTTTTCTAGCTAAGTAAATAGTAACGTGTATTCAAATCTCGTTTTAATGTAACAAGAAATAAATGTATAGAAATTCTTTTAATTATAAGAATTTGAAATTCTCCAGCGATAAACGTTCTGCATCTTTGTTGATGTTCCCCACTGTATCCTCGGAAATAATCCGCACTACGGTGTCATTGATGTCCTCGCTGGGACTGTCATCCAGAATGTAAAGCAAACCGTCATCTTCGTAGGTGGGAAAGAAGAACTCTGGTTTGTCCCATTGCTTTTGCGTGCCCAGGCCGAAATGCTGCTCGCTATCCATGTGCTCCAGCATCGAGTCGTGGGATTTGCAACGCATATCGCATGTGACACATCGCAACAGACAAATTTGGCGGCGCACATAATTCACCAATTTGATTTTCTGGTAGAAATTCAAACCTATTACGCCCGCATCGAAGTCCACTCGATGCACAGCAAGCATGTGTTTTTTAAGTGTAGCAAAGTCGCATTCTTGACGTTTGCAATAAAGACAGTTCAGCGGTGGCGACTGCTCCTCGGCCCAATCAGACCAGTCCGAGTCACTGTCGTCGCTGTGTGCGGCCAAGCGACTATCAAAATCTACGCTAGTTGCCTCATCCACCGTACTGTCTGTATGCTGTGCAGACGCAGCTACGTCCTTTCTTCTTTGTGAGTGCACTTGCACTTCACGGGACTTGTGAAGCTGCTTTTGTGGTTTAGGCTTTTCATTGCGATAATTCACAAGAAAGAACCGGTCGTAAGCGCGATTGTTTGGATTGATGCGTTTGTGCGCCTTCTTGCGCATGTGCTCTTTCAGTGTCACACGATCCTTGAACACCTTCTCGCAATACAAACACACCAGTTGCTCCAGATTGTCTTGCACTTTGGCTAGTAACTCATCTACGTAGACAAGGTGCTCTGGTTTACCCAACTGTAAAAAATGCTTCTGGAAGAGATGTTCTAAGTAGTCCGAACGCAGTCCCGTTACTATATCGCGACAGTACAGGCATTCCTTGTTGAAATTGCGATCTGTGCGCTCGAACTGGTGCCGTGCAAGCGCCTGCTCTAAGCGCTGTTGCTTAAGTCGCTTGCGCAGTTCATAGTCTTTGGGTAACACGTCACTGAGCAGGAAGTACCGTTCGTTTTTAGCGGGAGTTCCATCGGGCAGCTGGTCCAACAGCATTGTGGTGCAAAACTCATCTAGTTCATGGTCTAAAATAGTTTATATATATTTTAATTATAAGTATTCGAAATTAACTCTAACCTCTAACAACTCACCGTTGAACTCGTTTAACCAAAACTTTAAGTACTCGTCCAACAGTGCCACATCTTCAATGTCAGCTATGACCAGGCGATGATCCAGAAACAAATGCGCCAAATAATCGTCCTTATCGGCGGGGAAGTGGCTGATGTTATCGCATTTTAAACATTTTATTTCTACATTGTTTGAGGCTTCCGCTATAACAGGCTTTTGAGTGAATGTCAGCGCTGATAACACTTCGCTTTCTGCTCTAACTTTTGTGGAATAGTCCATATTCTGCGCAGATTTTATGTCCATCTGCGCTCGCTGGACCGCCGTTTCTCCTGAGGCGAATAATAACCGAACTGTCACATTTCCGAACTGTCACATTCGTTCGGCTTCGCTGTTGCTAGAAATTGCAAGTAGGCCGGATACTAGGTTGATAACATTGCTAACTATACTCATTATGTGCCCCTGCTAACTATCATGGACATCATAAATGAAAATAGAACAAATAATGCGGCCATAATTCTGCAGTACGTTTTCCAGAACAGTTAGGTATATAACTCCATGTTTCGACCGCCCCCACCGCCCCCTGTGCCGTTTCTGACACCAGCAGCACCAACAATTTATTATTGAAGTGTTATTATTTTAAGCATATTCTAGAAAATCACATTTCACATAAATTCAAGTACAAATTTATTGAAAACTTTGTTACAAATTTAATAATATTTTAATTGAATTATTTTATATAATATTTCATATAAGTATTTCATTTATACATATTTCATAAAAGATTAAAAGGTGGTTCGTGTACCGGTTCGCGGTTCGCGTCCAAGATTGGGTGTACGGGCTGTACTAAGATGGCGCGACGTTGAATTGTACTAAGATGGAGTCAAACTTAGAATTTCTCGGCACAAATTAGAAATAAAGGTAGTTTTGATGGGAGAGAATTATTTATTTATTAATAAATAATAACCCTATACAAAAATAATGCCCCGAGTGTCACCAAAATGGAAATATTCGGCTAAAAATCAACTTCGGCTTCCGCTAGGTAGTAGCTATTCACAATTCAAGTTCTTTGCCAACAGCGAAAACTAGCAACAGCTGATGCATTTAGACCATTCACAATAATTCCTCATACATGTGAAACTAATACAATCTTTGTTACGAAACACGAAGGGATCATTCAAGAGAAAATCTAGCAATTGCCCATGTTTTTTATATTCTCCAGCAAATTTAAGGCATCCGCAAAAACTAAAATTCGTCATAATTTCGCTGCATTAAAGATATGTACTGTCTCCACGAACAACCAATACAACCCTGTGTGATCTTGAAATCTACAAAAAAAGATATATCGTGGAGAAATAAAAATGTCTTCTCTTTGACAGTAGCAAACGTCAAAAAAAGTAATCATCCTATATATAATTTTTTCCATAGTTCGGAATAGTATAAGAACGAATTTGGAATTTCACAATTTTTCGCCTGTAAAACCAACCAAAAATACCAAATAATATATGCAAACGAAAACGCGTTGAAGGCATACTAAATTCAAAGTGAAATTCTTAAGCACGATGGCAAATAATATCGAAAAACAGCGTTGAAAAGAAAAACGCAAAAGGGAACAAGCGAAAAGTGCAATTTTATTTTGGTTGTAATTTCTAGTGGAAATTCGATATAAAAAAGTTATCCACTTTGTAATTAAAATTGTGCATGCAAATTAAAATTGAATTTTTCGGTAAGTGGCATTAAAAATAAAAAGCAAATCGTATTTGCAGGAATAGTGGCGCTATATAATAAGTATTGAAATTTTTCATATTTCCTTTCTATGCCATAGAAAGATAATTCATTTATGTATATTACACATAGTTGCCTTTCCACTGACTGCCCCGAATTTGTTTATACGTTTCTGTTATTTTCGAGTGGTTCGTCGTGGGAGTAAGCGTCATTTCGAGCGTTTCGATTTTTCGTTCAGCTTTCCAACACACATACAATATATATTTTCTTCGCCTAGAATTTTGTGCTAATTTTGTTGTATTTTCAGGGAATATGAAAAGAACTAAACAAATATGCTGCCAACAATTGATTCTTGTATCACAGATAATTGCAATATCACCTGCCAGCCATGCCCACCCAACTACTCCCTCGCTGCTACAACCTGTATGCAAACAGTTACTTCGCGTGCTGCTGATAGTGATCTTTGCGTTCAATCACCCCTTTCAACTATCCACACCCTCTACCACGATTTTGCTGGCATTTCCGTTGATAAGACTTAATAAGAGGAAAAGCTTTTGTAGCGAATTAGCTAGATCCCAGATATTGAACACGCAAACTATTTTATCTTTTTCAATTTTTTTTCTCATTTGCGGTTTTCTTAAACACATTTATTGAATGAATTTCTTTGTTTTCCTGCACTATGCTCTGCAACTGTTGCTGTTGTGCCTGTTATTGACATTATTGTTACTTGTTGCTTCATCTCTTCTGTATGTAAGTCCTACCTCTTTGTCTGTTTTCTTTTACTTCTGTTTTTTTTTTATTTTAAACCATAGGTTTTATTTTTCGCTCAGTGGTCAGGCTTCCTTTGTGCTGGTTTCATTTCGCTTTGGACGTTTTGTTTTGATTTTTTGAGCTTTACAATTTTCTGTTCTGCATTCATATGTATGTATATGTATCTATGTATGTATGTATATGTATATTGTATGTACATATGTATGTACATAGCTTTTATATTTTGCTGCTGCTATTTCTCCACTTGGTTGACTACCTCAGAAACGTTATTTCAATTGGAAGATGGGAACTACTCTTCCTCTGCGAGCTGATGAAGGGATAGCGATGTCGTCAAACAAGCAACTGTTCAAGAAGCTTCGACACGCGTGTTCAATGCAAAGACAATGGCTAAATCGCAATGGAACGCATGCACTCAATTATGTGCTTACATGTTATTTTATCTGGAAATCACCTATTCAATTAAATTAAATACTTGTACTTTCCGTTTTACTTCCTGAAAGGGTAACAGGTACATTAGTTCGCATCGCAGCAAACAGTTTTAGTTCCTGGAATCAATATGGTATGTCTGAAACATGATAATTCGATTTGATATGCCCCGCTGATAAGATATCTAACGGCATTGATGCGCTACGCCCGAAATAAACATAACTTTTTTGTCTCTTGAGTTGTTCGATTATGATTTCGCGCCTCACGGAACCAGTCTGAACCAGTTTCACGGCACAATTATAAAAAAGAGTGTCTCTAGGGGCAGCCAACTGTCGAATCTGTTTTTATACTTCACTTTGATTATTCGAACGATTAGTAGTATTTGATAGGTACGATTCTTTTGGGTACTGTTATCCTCCCTTCGTTTGAATGCCAACCCGAAGTGATAAACAATACTTACGTTATCGCATGGTTTCCCAATTTGTATTTGCTTTTAATGCTATCTCGAAAACGCGAACAGGTGTCCTCGGTGTCCTCTATCGATTATGATACTTTTGCACTCCTCGTGCTCACTCACTCGTCCGCTCACCTGACAATCTCTCACATTGTTTGATAACTGTGGGCGAACTGATGGATGTCTGCTGGAAGGGTGGGGTAGGGTAATTAATGTGTCTAATGGCGCCATTCATAAACATTGACTATGCAATAATAATTTGTTTGTCTAATTTTTTTTATTGTGTTTGTAAAAGATTTATAAAAGTCGACTTTTTTTTACCAATTTCGTTAAGTCAACAGCGCCTTGAATACGGAATAAACCGGTTTATTTTGTTCAAACCGGTTCCCAATCGAAAATGGTAAACTTTGTGTAGAAAGTGAACAAATTGCAATTGTTGAACAAAGAGCGAGTTTAAACTCAGCGTGCTTTAGCCCTGTTTAAATATGATTTGTGCTTAGGGGGTTGTACCTGCAAGGCCAAAAAAGTGTTTTGGGGTTTTGAGGAAAACTCGTTCAAACTTTATTTCAAACATTTTATTTCGAGGCTAAGCTCTTGTTTAGGAACATAATTTTGAAATGAAATCGGGTTGATTGCAAAATGAATAGAACGAAATAATCGTAAGCTCTCGACCAGGTTTCACATTTCACTATCGATTTGAGAGCGAATTCAATTTGCATTGCAGTTTATTTTAATTTCGATCGCACGTTTAATATGCAACCTAGCTGAATATCAGCATTTATAATTTTCGAGCATATCTTAAATAAATTCCTGCTATAATACATAACTATAAATCTCTTTAGTTCTAAAATTTGTATGCTCAACTTTTGCATTTGCGTTCCACACCGACGTTCCGAAATACTTACACACACACACACACACACTGTGTATATCTTATCGCTAGCGCTAGCATTTCTTTTTGAATTGTATTTTTGTCAGCTCTTCCCTTATTCGTTGTTGTTACTGCTGCGCATTTTACGTGGCCAAAATGTAAATAATAAAATTTTCATGCGAAATGCGAAAATTTATATTTTTGCCTTGCTTTTCCTTCCTCGGGGAGTGGGTGCCTGTTTTGCGGGCTTCTGCGCCGGCATACTTTTGCAAACTCTCTTTCTCTCTCTCTCTCTTACTCTGTCCTTTCTCTCTTTGACGCCTTACTGTTCATTTCCTTTTATTATCATTAATATTTTATTAATGTATTTTTCTTAATTTCTCTTCGCGCCGGGACACAAAAGTAATTTCGCGCAGAAAAAGTATACATTTTCTAATGACGTCAGGCTGGTATTTGACTGACGTCTGAAATTCCGTAAAACGCCTCTTCAAATTAGAAACGGCGAACAAAATAAGATTTTATTTTGCCTTTCTGGCCTTTTTTTGTTGCTTATATGTGTTGATTTATGTGTATTTCATATGTTTGTTTTTTTTTCTTATTATTTCAAAAATGATAATTTTATTTTGCGATTTTTGTTATACTGTTTTTTGTTTTCTTCGTTAAGGCATACATATAGTATTTTCTGCAAAAACACGAGGAAAGTGTTTGGGGTGTGAAAAATACCCTGTTGGTGGAACACTGTCGACAACACTTTCGCTTGCCGTGTAGCTATTTTCTTTATTTTCACATGGTTTCACTACATTTTCGCGCATACAAGTAAATTTACGAATAAAAAGTATTTACTTGTGGTGTGCGTTGAAAAGCGTAGTTTCCGGTCGACAGTTTCGTTTGTTGTCCCGTTGACATGTTATTTGGCTATTGCCGCCGCTAGCAACTCGCGTTAGTTGTTGTAAGCGGGTTAGTCAATATAGTACACTGCAAACGATTACCTACTTTCGATATCTTGCATGGTTTTTAGAATATGTTTTATCGCTGTCTCTGATTTCTATGGGTATATGCCTAATTCAAGCCTACAAAATTTATAGTACATACATTGTTTTAAATCATGAAGCTAATAAAGAAATATCTATCATTTTATAATACGTACTTGTTCTTCTTTTCAAATACAGTCGAGTCGGGATATAGTGAACTAATTATTGCAAGGCCTGTTCACAGTATCAAGGCTGTTCACTATATCAAGGTTGACATTTTTTGTTCAAAAACTCATTTTATTTGTTCAAAATTGACATTTGTGTATATAAGTGCAAGAGATCATTAGAATATGCACTCGACAAAAAACAAAACAAGCAATAACGTCAAGAAACAGCTGATTTTGCAGCAATCAACAGCAAAAGTACAATTTAGTCTTCGTTTCTGATTCCTTTTTGTAGTTTTTCGTTCGTTTCTGCTTGAAAATGCTTTCAAAATTTGGTTCACTATTTAGAGGTTTTCGATTTTTCACTATTTAGAGTACTCCATGTAAAAATTTAGATGTTCACTATATCGAAGTGTTCACTATACCGGGTGTTCACTATATCCCGACTCTACTGTACTGTCAATTCTCTTTTTATGCGAATTATTTTTATGCGATTTCGAAGTTATGCTGTTTTTCCATACGAGTTTTATGCGATTTTTGTTTTCATTATTTCGAAGTTATGCGTTTTTTCCTTTGAATTTTGTATGGCAGAGGTGCCCTAGCGCAAAGCAACAACACTTTCTTAAGCTTTGTTGGTACACTTTTGCGACACTTATCTTGAACGCAAATTCTGTTGTTGTCTTGCGCATGGTTTCGATGGAAAAAGTGTGCAGCTGTGGAATGAGAAGCACTTGAAAACATTTTTGCTTATTAAGTTTGAAATTTAAATTATGCCAACTTTGCAAAATGAAGAGCCTATCTTCAGAAAAAAAGTTGTATTGTATTGTATTTAATTGTATTTAATTTAATAGAAGTGCTTGCCAGTCTGTCTTTTTCTTGGTTTTTGTTGTTTTCTGTTGAACAGCAGCGCTTCTCCTTGCTGATGCTTGTGATGTCTATATACTTGTAGGGGAAGTCATAAATGTAGGTCCTTACAAAACTATCTGTGTATGTAGATTACCTACTCCTTTGGTGGAAGGCCAAAATTAAAGTGACACCACCACTTTTTTACGGTACATACATTGAAGGTGTGCCACGCCACGATGTCCCATGACCCTAAATCTATATATATAAAACTCAAAATTATGTAAAAATGTTTACATGTATGTATGACTAAATAATAACAAAACAGAATTTCAATGTTGAATGACTTGTAGTTTTAAATATATACCAAATAAAAGATTTAAGTTATATGAGGGGTGTCACGCCTCGTGTCCAATGCCCATTCCATTTTCCCAGTTGAAGAATACGGAGTTTCATTTATGTATGATATATAGTTCTAAAGTAATATCCAAATGTGGAGTTGATTGAAAAGTGCCAGGCCCCTTGTCCTACGACCATAAAATTGTATCAGTGGGACGACTCATCCAAGAGGTGCCTGCATACGGAATTTCAATACTGCGCGACTTTTAGTTCCAAAGCTATTCGATATCAATGATTTCGTTTGTATGAGCGGTGCCACGCCCCTTGTCCAATGGCCATCCCATTTTCCCAGTTCAATGATACGGATATGTAATATGTTTCTACCGAGTCTCATTGATGTATGAAGTATATTTCTAAAGTTATATTTCCCGTATAGGATTTGATTGAAGTGCCACCCCCCTGTCCTACGCCCATAAAATTATCAGTGGGACGACACATCCAAGAGGCGACTGCATACGAAATTTCAATGCTGCACGACCTTTAGTTCCAAAGATAATCGAGATCAAAAATTTGGTTTGTATGGGCGGTGCCACGCCCCTTATCCAGTGCCCCCTTATTTTCTCAGTAGAAGGATATGGATATGTAGTAAGTCCCTATCGAGTTTCATTGATGTGTGATGTGTAGTTCTAAAGTTACATATACACAAATGTGGAGTTGTTAAAAAAGTGCCACGCCCCTTATCCTACGCCCATAAAATTTTACCAGTGGGACGACACATCCAAGAGGCGACTGCATACGGAATTTCAATGCTACACGACTTTTAGTTCCAAAGCTATTCGATGTAAACAATTTGGTTTGTATGGGCGGTGCCACGCCCCCTTGTCCAATCGGGTCCAATTATAGATCAAAACCATCCCAGACCCCACTGAAGCACATACACTAAATTTCATCAAAATCGGTTCAGCCGTTCTGGAGTTTTAAGCATCCGAACAAACCACGCTCCATTTTTATATCTGTGGTCATATGCAATAACGACTTAAGTCGAAAACAACTGTTTCGAGAAAATGCAATTCGAAATTTTAAATGCACATAAGTGCATGTGTTTTTTTTAAATAACTTTTTTTCTGAGATGGGTACAGATACCGGGGTTTGAACAAAATATGCGCATCAACGTCAGGAATACAGTCGTAACGTCAACTCAATTTCGTCTTAAGTCGACTTAAGTCGTTATTGCTTTTGACCACAGATATATATAGATAACACACAATTCATTTGTTTTTATAGTGTACATATTGAACACAATTGTTTTTTCTTTTTTATCATAATAAAGTTTGTATGGGTTGGTGTTTTCTATTCCAAAAGGAACTTTTGGGTAACAATGTTTTATGGGATTTCCCTACATACAGAACAGGCAAATTGAAATTTTTACTCCTTGTTCAAAAATTCTTAGGTATCCAAATTTTTTCTGAGTCGACTTTTCTTTGCTATTTTTTGGTCATATGAGCTTTTAAAAAATTGTGGAACGTATCCCTAATTATGCAATGTAATTTATGTCTATTTCTATGCGATTTTTGAATTTTATGCGCTTTTTGAAAATAATGGAACACATCCCTATTTTTACTATACATTAGTGTTTTTTTTATGCGATTTCCTTTTGTGCGGTTAGTTGTGGAACGCATCCACCGCATAAAAAGAGAATTGACAGTATAGCATAAATCGGTGCCTTTATTTTTCTGTTTTTTTTCCGCTTAAACCAACACTCAGGGGATGCCCCCTATACATGCAAAGCACTTGTTGATTTAGAAAGGATCATAGGTTAGTGGGTGGGGGGAAAGTGGAGTAGTGGCGGTGGACGTTTGCCTTGAATTCAAGAATATTGTAATGACGTGGAAAAACTTCCGCAGGAAGACTATTCCACAACCTCGATGTACGACCGAAGAACGAATTCTCTCTGTAATGCGTGGTGCGTTGGAGTTTCGTCGAAACGTGATATCGATGGGCCCCGCTCGCCATTCGTGTGTTACGAGAAAACACGCGGGCAACTGGGATAAGATCTTTTATCTCAGCAGAGCATCTACCGTTAAAGTAACGATAGAATAGGCTTAAACATCCCATGTTCCGACGATGCTGCAAGGAATCAATAGAGCTGGCTGCCCTATCATTTCCTATTAGCTTTATCGCACGACGTTGGATACGGTCTAGGAGCTCCAGTTGGGTTCGTGAGGCTCCTGCCCATAAATTCTTTCATAGCAACATGTTTTTCCAACAAACAATTTCTCATACAAATTCTACTTTTTTGAGAATAATCGTGCAATAAGCAATTTTCAAAGGAAATCATACCTTTTTGCACGGTTTTTTAGTTTCATTAAAGCTTGTATAAAAGAGAATCAAGTAGAAATAGTATTTTTTATATAATTTCGGTTATCATTCTCGATAGGAATCACCATATTCTTGGTATTGCCTGAATATCGATGCGACGTTATTTTGTTTGCTGGGCATATCTTTTTGCATAAAAAGTTGGATCAATGGTTAGATATGTGTATGGATCGATCAGTGGACGTCCGACGCAGAGTAGCAAAAAGGCACGCTCTTTAAATAGAATACCTTTTCATCTTGTGACAGCATATGAAAATATTCTTTTACATGTAATTCCTGCACGAAGCTAAACGATTTCACTTGTGATGCGGCGGCAATTCTAAAGAATATCAAAAAATCACCTGTCCAACTAATGTACGCCTTATTGTAGTCTGCTACCCCTACGTGTGCTTTATAAGTATGTGTGTGTGCGTGTTTGGGAGTGGGTGGATGGAGGACTGCTGTGTGCTCTTCGTTTGATATTTAAGCTATTTTCGGTATGTTTTTCATTTGTTTATTTGCGTTTCGTTTGCAACTTAAAAATCAATAATTATTTTAGAATTTTCTGCATTTTTCAAAACATTTATCAAATGTAGTTTAAGATTTTCGTGCTTTTTAAAAATATTTTAAAAAATTTCACATAAATTTAAAACATACGTTGGTTGTTAAACTCCAAAATGATTTAGTTAAAACCAGTTTCGGCAAAGAATGGTCGCTGAAAAGCAGTGAGTTCTTATTTAAAGCGGCTTCATTGTACTCCCATATTGCATCTAACATCTAAAATTGTGTTTAATTAGGTTTCTAGCATTTGTTTGCTTTGCTCTTTTCTCTCTTCCTTGCATATTCTCGTATGTGCAAAATTATTATTTGTATGTATGTTTTTGTACAACAAGACTTCAACAGCATATAAGAAAAATATCGTAATGAAATTTAATGAATGGGATTTCTACTAAATCATATGTATGTATGTACACGAACGCCACTTGCCCCTTTCGATGCTTGCCACTGCCCCTCTTCTCGCGACTCAACCAAAATTCAACGACTTTGCGTAATCGCATTTAAATTCTAGCAATATTTTAATTACTTTGTAATTGGTTGATTTGTTTTTCTCTGCGTGTTCTCAATCTTTTATTTCAGTTGCACATTTTTGCCAAAATTACGTGCTGTGTAAATAAACTTTTCCCAAAATATCTGCCTGTATCTATTCGCCTATCGCTGTCTCTACCTGTTCGAAAGTTTTGAATTGAATATTTGCGCTTGATACTGTTACGTATCCATACATTTGTGTTTGTACATGTATAAACATTTTGAAGTGTGTTGGCGACATACACACACACAATCATGCTAGCATTTTCTTTGACGTACATTTTCAAAACCTCATATCGCTAATTGTGAAGGTCGTTTACGTATGTAGTGCACTTTTGGCCAACGACGAACCTCCGAACCAGCGAACGAGCAAACGAACGATCGCAGCAGCAAACAGAAAACGTACGATCCGATTGTGTACACACGCTAGGGAATCCAATCCCGGCTTCTTGGATCATCATTGGCTTTTAACATAGAACCTAACGTCTTTAGAAGAATTGCAACTTTCAAAACAATAAAAAGAGTGATTTTAAACGTTAGATGCCTTCAAGTACAAAACATTCAAAGAATGAAATTATGAATGAATAATTATTCTGCTGAGTTATTTGGGAAGAAAATTGGAGATGCTTACACGGCATTCACCTTCGGAGGGCTGTCTTTTGCGATATTTTCAGTGGTGTTATTTGTATTTCAAAATATGTTTCAATTCCCGAAATCCCGATATTGAAAGTCCCATGATTGAATTCCCTAAAAGACAAAAAATAATTTATTCAAATTCACAGTTCGGTTGATGTTCTGATAAATTTTCTGCTCGTTTTCATTTCGAGAAAATTTCACGGTCTTGGCAAACAGCAACGATGATCTTCGGGAGCATTGCGAATAAGCGTGTCCTGATCTGACTATTGCTACCTACCGTGGTACTTTGATTTTGAGGTTAACAGTTAATATTGTGGTATTCATATCAAATGTTATCTAAGGGAACAGTCATTTGATCGACATCGAACTTATTAACTATCGCTGAAAGTTCAATCACAAGCTTATCGAGCTGGATGGAAAAAACTATGATTTTATGAAACCTGTATAACTTGCATATCCCTTTTCAAACATTCATTGAATATTTTTACTTTTCCACACTGCTGCTATAACAATGGTCTTTACTTTACATAACAGAAAAGTCCGACTTTCATACATACTAGCTGGGAAATAATTTATAAACAAATATTTTGTATGCACACTAACTTATGTGTTTGTGTGTGAATAATCAAAAATTTGCTACATACAAACATGTATATGATTTTGCTTGCGAATGTGTATGGTAAAATTGGATTTGTCGAAAGAAATATTTATGATGATATATAGTATTTGCCAGAATTAATGTAGCAAAGCTTTAAATTGACCATTCATTCTATATATGTATATGCATTTTAATACAATTTATATTCAGCAAATACAGTTGTTGCTCGGTGTTCTATGATGGCTCTATAACTTTGCCTCTCCTACTGACAGCATTTTGTTTGGATATTAATTGGGGAAAAGATGTACAATAGCAATATATTAAGAACAAATATACATACATACATATACCAGAATTGAAATATGTATTCAGTTGATAACTATCTCATCTGTATCTTGTTGTTGATAGTCACTAGAACGAGAAAGATTTGAATTTCTAGTTTATTACATCTTGATTTGATTAAGGGAATGTGCTCGTATATACATATGTATCGACAGCTCTTCTCAAGTGCAGTTTAACTTAAGCTTTGTTGATTTATAGTTCTAGTTATTTTTTCCTATAATCGATATACAATTTATTGCAGATTCGTTCATCTATTCCGGTTATAGAATAATACCCTTTTCATAAGAAATATTGTATGAAAGGTTTTTTGCATGCATCCCAATGGAAAAATCTATTTATTAAATATTTATCTGAAACTCTTATGCATGCCTGTTGAAAAATCGGCCCAATAATGGTTCTAAAGGAAATCTCTCTCGAAGGAATGCCAGTTCATGGCAAGAGATGGCGCCGAACAAAATACTCAATTTCCTTTTGGACCTGACAAAGTATCGAACCTGGAACCTTGACCACTGCTCTTATTCACAGCCCAATGTGACGCCATTTGCTTAGTGTATTTAGTAATAAAATTATATAAAAAAAAAACTTTTTAAAAATAAGCTTTAATGTACTAAAAAGTAGAAAATAAGTTGTTTCCAAGTCACCTGTATCTTACTATCCCTAAAAGCTTGGGGCGCTCATGTGTTCAATATTTGTCAAACAGTTACCACAATATTTTATTTAAATAATTTTTTGCAAATAGATTCTAGTATTGAAAGATATTTTGAATATGGATATTGAGCGCACAAGCTTTTATTAAAAGTAAGATACAGGTGACTTGGAAACAACTTATTTTCTACTTTTTAGTACATTAAAGCTTATTTTTAAAAAGTTTTTTTTTATATAATTTTATTTTCTACTTTTTAGTCTTCCATAAATTCAATTTTAGAGCTCTGAAATTTTTCGCAAAAAGAATTTTAAACTTGCAGAGCAGTACACAATATTTAGGGTATTCACAGTGTTTCCTATCGTCATATGTCATATCCTCAATTTAACAAATAATACGGCAGCGATCGACCCTAATATTCGTGGCATATTTGTGACGCGGTGAGTTGTTGCTATTTTGCCAGCAGGGCGCGGCAAGTAAGTTCCTATCGTTTTTCATTCATGTGTGGTGTACCTATAATTATAAACTGAAGCCCAAGTGTGTAGTTGCTTGAAAAGTGCCACGCCCCTTGTCCTACGCCCATAAAGTGGGACGACACATCCAAGAGGCGACTGCATACGAAATTTCAATGCTGCACGACCTTTAGTTCCAAAGCTAATCGAGATCAAAAATTTTGTTTGTATGGGGGGTGCCACGCCCCCTTATCCAGTGCCCGCCTTATTTTCTCTGTAGAAGGATATGGATATGTAGTAAGTTCCTACCGAGTTTCATTGATGTGTGATGTGTAGTTCTAAAGTTATACACGAATCTGGAGTTGATAAAAAAGTGCCACGCCCCTTATCCTACGCCCATAAAATTTTACCAGTGGGACGACACATCCAAGAGGCGACTGCATACGAAATTTCAATGCTGCACGACCTTAAGTTCCAAAGCTAATCGAGATCAAAATTTTGTTTGTATGGGGGTGCCACGCCCCCTTATCCTACGCCCATAAAATTTTACCAATGGGACGACACATCCAAGAGACGACTGCATACGAAATTTCAATGCTGCACGACCTTTAGTTCCAAAGCTAATCGAGATCAAAAATTTTGTTTGTATGGGGGTGCCACGCCCCCTTATCCAGTGCCCGCCTTATTTTCTCAGTAGAGGGATATGGATATGTAGTAAGTTCCTACCGAGTTTCATTGATGTGTGATGTGTAGTTCTAAATTTATACACGAATCTAGAGTTGATAAAAAAAAGTGCCACGCCCCTTATCCTACGCCCATAAAATTTTACCAGTGGGACGACACATCCAAGAGGCGACTGCATACGAAATTTCAATGCTGCACGACCTTTAGTTCCAAAGCTAATCGGGATCAAAAATTTGGTTTGTATGGGCGGTGCCACGCCCCCTTATCCAGTGCACGCCTTATTTTCTCAGTAGAAGGATATGGATATGTAGTAAGTTCCTACCGAGTTTCATTGATGTGTGATGTGTAGGTCTAAAGTTATACACGAATCTGGAGTTGATAAAAAAGTGCCACGCCCCTTATCCTACGCCCATACAATTTTACCAGTGGGACGACACATCCAAGAGGCGACTGCATACGAAATTTCAATGCTGCACGACCTTTAGTTCCAAAGCTAATCGAGATCAAAAATTTTGTTTGTATGGGGGGTGCCACGCCCCCTTATCCAGTGCCCGCCTTATTTTCTCAGTAGAAGGATATGGATATGTAGTAAGTTCCTACCGAGTTTCATTGATGTGTGATGTGTAGTTCTAAAGTTATACACGAATCTAGAGTTGATAAAAAAGTGCCACGCCCCTTATCCTACGCCCATAAAATTTTACCAGTGGGACGACACATCCAAGAGGCGACTGCATACGAAATTTCAATGCTGCACGACCTTTAGTTCCAAAGCAAATCGAGATCAAAAATTTTGTTTGTATGGGGGGTGCCACGTCCCCTTATCCTACGCCCATAAAATTTTACCAGTGGGACGTCACATCCAAGAGGCGATTGCATACGAAATTTCAATGCTGCACGACCTTTAGTTCCAAAGCTAATCGAGATCAAAAATTTTGTTTGTATGGGGGGTGCCACGCCCCCTTATCCAGTGCCCCCCTTATTTTCTCAGTAGAAGGATATGGATATGTAGTAAGTTCCTACCGAGTTTCATTGATGTGTGATGTGTAGTTCTAAAGTTATACACAAATCTAGAGTTGATAAAAAAGTGCCACGCCCCTTATCCTACGCCCATAAAATTTATTGATTCATGCATTGTCATGGTGGTTACGCATGTATGCAAAGTTTCAGATCTCTAAGTAGTCGGGAAGTGGGTGAAACATTGATTACTAGATTCCACTACATACAAACATACATACCGGATGTGAAGTTAATATAAAGCTTATAAAAATCGTTAATCCAAGTCGTTCTTACTTGATTTTAGCTTCATTAATGCTGGAATATTCCCGTAATAAAGAAGAAGAACGAACAACATTAATAAATGTAATTATTTTTAAAGCTAGACATTTAAAACGCGTCATTATTTGCGCACAAATGCTCAGCATGTTGAGTTGATAAAAAGAGAAATAAATATAAATATTTTATATAGAACAGATTACGGGATTATGCTGTTTTCTCGAGCGTACAAATCAAATTAGCATTTCTAAATAGTTTTCATTCATAAATCACAATAATACGAATAATTTTCAACAGTTCTCCGTTGCGATTGTAATTTGTTTTCGCATTTTTAAAACCCGCACACCCGTTTATATTTATTTTGTCTAGAGTTCGAAAGAGGAAGAGCATGTTTGTTCTCTTATTTGCGCTTTTCATTAAATTCAATTCAGTTCTCTACTTTCTCAGCTACACCTACACTTTGGTTATTTTCGACACACAACACGCACACATACACTCATATCACAAAAAGCGTAATAACCCAAAGGTAAAACATCGGTCCATCGAATTTGACAACGTGTATTTAGAAATGCAAATATTCCAAAAAATGTAATACATCGGGAAAAAGAGGACTTTTAAGCATTTTACAAGTAATGTTTTGCCTATTCGCTTATTTTTTTCGACCGATTTTGATTTCGAAATAAATTATATACCAGTTTCGAGTTATCTCGCCTTTGTGGATGTACCGTATTTCGTAAAAAAAAAGTTGAATTGTTTTGCCTGAACAAGATTGCCTTTAAATTTTGCTGTTTGTTTCCTGAATTATCCCGTTATTTATGGGACGTTTCGTATTTCGAAGCAAACTTTGAATAATTTTTCAAGTTCCAACATATACATTAATATGTAGTATATTCTCTTTTGTTGCTGAAGAGGATAAAATGTCATATCAGTGCCGGCTGTCGACTGCCGACTTTCTGGAAATGCTGCTCAAAAGAAACCCCTTCGAGTAGCCAGTTTGTGCTGCCACATTTTGTATGAAGTTATGAGATGAGCTCCGACTAGCCGCATTCCGCTCTACCCATCAATTTGAATAGTAGCAAATCAATCACAAAATTGAATTAGCCTCTTTGCGTCGAATTCCTTTGTGCACATCATGACGTATACGCAGCATTTGATTGATACGGCACACTGCGTGTAGCTCATACGCCTTAGTAACCTGCTGTCTAGTTTAGTTCGCAATGTAAGTGCGCTCTTTCGCCTGCGGCAACGATCCGAGCGAACGGCAGCGGAGCAGGACGCGCACAGAGGCTCTCTCGACGGGTGGGCTGGTTGCAGAGGGCTGCCGTATGATTTCGCGAACTTTTCAGCGGATATTTCAGTTATCTGCAGGCATTTAAACCGATCGTACGCGTTTGCAGCACGCGTCGCCCCTAGTCGCGCCGTTTCCCAGCTGGTTATTTTGCATACTGAAACTTAACGAATCTACCAGTTACTATGTGAGAAAATTTGACTGAATGCGAAGACCCGAAACAATTTCTGTCGAAAT
Source organism: Neria commutata (assembly GCA_963457695.1). Classification (NCBI taxonomy): domain Eukaryota; kingdom Metazoa; phylum Arthropoda; class Insecta; order Diptera; family Micropezidae; genus Neria; species Neria commutata. The sequence goes on along the minus strand of OY735247.1, from coordinate 37,186,193 downwards.
TCGCTGCTGTGAAAAATTGCAATAAATATAAAAATTAAATAAAAAGCATATAATTACTTTACGTGTTCACGGATTTCCATTGTTGAAAAGAACTTTAAGCAGCGCAGTGGAACCATAATTATCTTATCAAGCATTTACTCAAAAATATAGGAACAAATAAATTTAAGTTTTGTTTGTGCAAAAATTCTAACGAACAAACAAAAGAAATAACTTTTAATTAATTCGCGCGAAAGATAAACGCTAGCTTCTAGAAAAATGTAAGTATTGCTCTTCTCTTTTAGTTAAGATTAGAAATAATTTCACTTTTTAAACGGCTGAAGTGCAAGTGCAGTTTTCAGCTGCCTAAATATGCTGGCTATATATGTATGTAAAAACGACCGGGGGCGCCGCGCGGCTCAGTAGACTAAGGTCGCTGATGCGGCAGGACCTGGGTTCATATCTCAGTGTGGCACATAACATCTAATAAAAATATAAAATGTTTTCAAATTGTTTCTTTGCGCGGCGCCAATTCTCGCGATGAATTGGCAATTCTCCGAGAATATTCTTTGCCATGAAAAGCTTCTCAACCCGTTCGGATTCGGTTGAATGTAGGTCCCGTTTATTTGTGAGAAAATATGACAAGCACACACAAGCTAATGCGAGAAAGCTAGGCCTAAGCCCACACGAGCTGTTGCGCCAATCGATTAATTAAATTATATATATACGCCCGATATAGATATAATTATTGCCTATTTCAAAATTGCAGCCACTATCAGGCAGATTAAGCTACAATTCTTTGGCGTATTTCGCTTTTTTTTTGCCATTGAATTTTCTCAAATATCTCTTACAGATTTTTCATTTCAATTTTCTAGCTATTATTTGAGTGGTGTTTGTTGTTGCTGCTGCCTGTTGCCTGTTGCTCATTTGTGTCATAAATATTTTTAAATTTTACTGTCATTGTTTTTTCCGTAAAATTTTTGTCTTGGCTGAAATGTGCAAAAATGATTGCTGCGCGTACAAGTCGTGGAATTAGTGTCTGCGCTACATCTGGACATGAAAGTGATATTTCAAAAAAATTTAAAATCCTCAAATTTCTCTTTCGCACGCTTTTGTGGCGTATTTATATTTGGTTGTTATGTTGTTCGTCCCGTTTGTTTTTCTCACGTTGTTCGTTGCCACTGAAATGATTTATTGCTTAAATGTGTTGTTGCAGCAACTAATTGAAAATCAATTTGTACTCGTAAGTTCTTACATTTTAATTCAATTAAGTGCTCATTGTTATTTTCTTCCACATCGCACCTTCAGTTTCGTCGGCGGCTAAGTTTTGTTCTTGAAACTAGTTTGATTTGTGTTGTAATTATTGTGGCTGAAAGTTTGTTTCAGTATTTGTTCGCTTTAAATAAAAAAAAACAACTTCTAGCTTTTGGGCAGTCGTCCTTTTTTATAGAATTGCAGTTTTACAGGCGCTTATACTCAGTGTAAGCCTAAAAATATGCAACAGTTTTTTTAAGGCTAAGTTTTTAGGTCTTTTGTTATTTTTTTTGCGTTTAAAGTCAAATTTTGCACATATTATGTGATTTGATTTTTGTCTTAAGTTAGCAAAAAATATCTCATTTACTTTTGATGAAAATAAGTACATACATTTATATTTAGATGGTCTTCACTTTGACAGCCTGTAAGCTATGTAGTAATAAAATAAATTGTCACATTTTTAATTTAAATCTAATCTTTGATTAAAATTTAACCGTTTGTAGATTTTTTTTATTTGCAGGTGTTTGTCTACATTAAATAATGGCCAAAAATGGCGGCTAAACCATCACAGCCGCCAGGAGGTAGTCTTTTGAACCGAGACGTCGACGACAGCGACAACATCAGCACGCAAACAGCAGCAACAAACAGGGCAGCAACGGAAACCAATAATAACATTTACAACAGCAACAACAGTGGCAGCAGTGGCAACAGCAACACCCGTAAGAATAGCAATAACAATAACAGCAACGAGAATATCGCGCTGGAAAGCGCTGATGCGCATACACCCAAGCCAAATTGCAGCTGCACGAACATTAGTATTATGCACTTATTTCATGAGATGAAGCAGGAGTTCCCCACCATACCCGATACGATAGTCGCGCAGTGTGTGAACGAGAATTGCCATCAGCGTGAGAGCTGCGTGCAGATGTTGCGCAATGAGCTGGCCCTGAATCCGATACCCGCGCAGAGTTATCCAGCCAAAGTATTGCACCAGCAGCGTCAATTGCAACAGCAGCTGCTGCTGCAGCAACAGAGTAATCTTCAAAACAAGCAGAAACCGCCAAAGCCGTTGAAGCCGACGCGTCTGGCGCCCTTGCTGCCGCACGTAAACGACACAAATACGATTTCACCGCATGTGGTGAATTCGAATGTAAAAGATAAACTGTTTTCCAAGCCAGCCGTGTATCCCTTGGCAAGTCAACAGAATTGTGATAGTCGTGAATTGGTCGCGAATGCCAACGGTAGTAGTAGAAGTGCTAGTGTTCCATTGAAAGATGTTCGAAATTCAAACTGTGCCGCTGACAACAGTGACAACAGTAGTGGCGTTGGTGTTGGTGAGAGTGCAGCAAGTGCTATGCCAGTAACGACAGCTCGTGCGGCCGCAGCATTGCGCAATGTCGCTGATACGCCTACAAACCAACAGAATTGTGTAAATGAAACGACAGCAATAGCAAACCTAAATGGTTCATCGAACACGACGACGACTCCTCTACCTCCGCCGATACAACCACCACGAGCGCGTCCCACCACACTTAATCTGCAGTCGCCGGAGCAGCGGCAGCAGCAGCAGCAACTGAACGTACAATTGCAAAAACATTTCCAACAACGCAATCAACTGCTCCAGAAGCCCGTGCGAAAGGCACCCCTGCCACCCATACCACCAAAGCCCAGTCAATTCAACTCACCAGCAACGCAGTCTCACCACGGCAGCTCGTCGTCCCACTCTTCGCAGCAAAGCAGTTTCTCAACTGAGTCCAGTCTCACCAGCCCCATCAGCTCGGGCGAATCGGAGATATCAGTGAATGTTTCCTTATCGTCGCCGACGACGCCAGCACACCAACAGCAACAGCTCAAGTCACCCATACGACATCGCTCAGTAATCACAGTGCAACCAGAGGCGCCGTACACGCGTGATTTCCTCGTCTCCCCCACAGCGAGCAGCCCTGGCAGTGGCAGTGTCGGTCAAAAGAGTTTCACCTCGGTTAATCTAACGCTGCGTCAGCCCACGAGCAGTTCATTAGTGCCCCAATCGACCATCGATATATCAGCAGGCCCTGGTGTCAGCGGCACAGGCAGTCGCCTCACCTATTCCAGCACTTCGTACGACGCGCGTCGAGGGTTTCAGAAGAACTTTCACATCACGGTCACCGACCAAGGTGGCGTGTTCAGTGCGAGTCGCATACGGCCACGTAGTTGCTACGGCACCGACGGTGAGCAGGAAGAAGACGGTCCCGTCAACGGCAATAGTGGTGGCATAAATCCTCTACGTTCGGCTGCATCGGAGGACAACGTTTCGGAGCAACGATCCTACGCGCCGATACCACAACAACGACAACAACAATACAACGCAATTTCCAATCATTCGCAGTGCGAAGATATGTGCATGGCTAGGGAATCCAATGGTGAGTTTTTTTTACACATATACGAAAATACAAATAACAATCCAATTTGGAGCCTGTTATCATTCTTACGTGAATGGCATGCTTAATAAGCCGAACCACTTATTTACCTGCAGTATATTTTATGATGACATCAATAGAATACTTTCAATGCAGCACTCTTACGATAAGAATCTTGACGTTTATTTTTTTTACTACTTGTATTACCAAAGATCTTTTGTATTATTTCGCGCGTAAACAAGCCGCCAGTCTCGCTATTTGTTGCATATGAGTGGCGCCGTGGGCAATTGCGTCGCACCTGCTGATTTCGTGCCTTTAAATGCCATCTGATAATGCCAACAGCTCTTATCAGCGTTTATACAATTGATAAGAACTTAAGCGCACCCGCGCTGCCCCTCTGTCTGAGGCCACTCCACTGCGGACTTTGTTGTTTACATGTGATTTTCTATTGGGACAGCGAAAACTAACTACGAAATAGCTAAAAATAGACGCGCCCCCTTCAAGCCCCACACCCCTACACACAGCGATTTCCTCAGATAAATTCTGCCGATATTTACTCGGCGAGTTTTTGTCTAACTTTTAAGTTGCTTGCTCTGCATGAACAAAGGAACAATTGATTTGCATCGAGATTTGTTTTGAGCGTACTTTCTCAAACGAGCAAAACATAAAGTACGCCTCCACATGGAATTGTGTTTGTTCTTTTTTTCGTTCGGTATTTTCATTAAATTATGAAATGAAAATATTTGCAGCTGTATTAGTGCGTTAGTATGTGCTTGTATGTGTGCAGAGAGCAGCACGCGCACACTGAAATAATTCGCATATAATTTGAGACAGTTTTCGGCGATCACTACAGCGACTTCCACGGACGGTTGAACGACGAGCGGAAGGGAGTACCAACGCACTGACAAAATGTGGAACAATTTTTATCGGCGCAGGCGGGTGACGCGTTGTCGGCACGTTCAAGTTCAGGGCGATTTCACTAAAGAAAATTTTTTCTTTTTTTTTGCATTTCCTCGAGAAATATTTATGTTCCCAAATAAAGAGGGATAGAGAGAATAAGAAGCGTGGGATTTTCCGCCATGCTCACAAATACTAACGTTTGATATGCGCGTGTGTGTGAGTTTACTTTTATTTACTTTCTTGCATTTGATAAATTTTGTATTTTGAATATTTGACATTTAATCACGAGACCACGTCGCAGCCCAAGCATACCATTCCATCCTTTCCATCCTGTTGAGTTGAGATTTTTCTTTCGGTGGTTGCCTGTCACCTTCAAAGTGGCAAATTATTTGCCTCAGTATTTGCAAAATAAAAAATATGTCTTTCCGGTGTAAACTTAAATTTAGGTTGACATTTGAAAGGCGAACTGTTTCACTCAATTAAGAAATACGTAGATTGATCAATATTGCTGCGAGAGAGGAATTTTAGTTAAAACCCGGCTTCGATTTCAGTCACCTGTTGTCTTTTTTTCGGTTCTAGTTTTCGGTTAACGAATAATGGTAACGATTGCATTGACACACTATCAAACATAAATTGGCTAGTATCGCTTCTTTCAATTATCGTTTCCTGGAACCAATCGTTAGTCGTATTTGGTTAGTCTGAACTAGTTATTAAAATAAAAACTCGCTAAATCCACTGCGAATACTACTTTCAAAAATTTAAAAAACTTCGCGAAATATTGTTGATGATTCCAAATTTTTACAAAAATTAAAAGAAAAAGATATACTGGTGCATACAATATCGAAAAGTGCCCATGCATAATCGCTATTTCCGCTTTCTCGAATTGCTAAGCGTGAGTACAACAACAGTTGACCGTTTTTTTGTATTTATAGCCTTATGATTGGAAGCACATATAGCTATTTCGATTAGCATTATATGCTATATTTAGCCCTAAATGTTTGCGTATAATTGTATAAGTGTGCCAGCGCCAATTTTCGAACGTTCCGCTTACGGACGTTGGACAGCAGCAACAGCAAGTGCGGCCAGTCCATTTCATGCTGCCACTTATTTTCGATCAGAATGAAGTCTATTTTTTCTCGTTGATGCTATTAAATTATTATTAGATGGATTTATTTTTTGAAATTTTCAAAAATATACTTCAGGCTGGCTGGCGTGTGGTATATTTTCAGATGAGTCGACAAACAACAACAAAATGAAATTACAAGGAAATTTCTACTTTTCACTCAACAAGCTTACTGAGACGATTGCTGTTGGCTATTTTATGAGCTCTGCGAAAAAATAATGAAAAAAAAAACACAAATCTTTGGGGCTTAAGTCACCACTTAACGACTTGAAGAAACGACTTGGCGTAGATGATTTCGAAATGTTCATATTTTATTGTTAGAAAATAATAAAACGAGTAATCCGATTGAAATTTTTAATCTGTTTAGTTGCTTGTCTGTTTTAATTGTTGCAGGTTTTTGCGAAACACTGCAGCGGCAGAAGACACGCAGGGATAAATTGGCAACAGTTTTGCGTGACAATAAGAAGCGACTCGGCCAGCTCGAGGAGGAAATCAATGTGCTGACCGTAAATGTGAATCCTGGCGAGTCGGAGAGACTGGATAGTGATATACAAAGATTGCGCTGTGATTGTCATGCTATGCTGAATGAGCTCGAAAATGCCAGAAGAGGCGGTAAGTAAAACTGAACAAACTCACTGCGAGTCTCTGTGAAAACTCTAAATCGGAAATTTTGCGCTTTCAGGTCCCAGTGTGGCGTGCAATCAAAGCTTTGGCAGCGGACAGCATGAATTGCAGCAACAACAGCAGCAACAACAGACATATCCACAACCATTCCCGCGTCAACGACCACCGCGTCCCCCGCCGCCGCAGAGCAACACCTTAGCTCGCGCGCAGCCACAACTGGACTTTGTGCAGCGGCACAGCAGCAGTGCAGCGACCACGCCCACAACGCCGCCATTCAATCCACCACATTACCCACATCAGCTGTTACAGCCGCAGCAACAGCATCCACGCATCACCACCAGCTATCAGCAATATCAGCCGCAGCATTCACAAACACCATACCAGACGCCACCGCAGACATACGTACCACCTTCTACTGATGAAGATGAATACTCCGACTCGAACACCGACGGCGGTGAGGATGACGATGAGGAGCCACTGGAAATGTGGGCCTGCAACATGTGTACATTCCGCAATCATCCGCAGCTTAACATATGCGAATGCTGTGAAAATGTTAGAATATTACCCGGTACGATACCGTTTGCGCCGACGGCTGCAGCGAGTGCTGCCAGTGCTCCAGCGGCTGGACTGGGTGCTGCAACCACTAACAGCAATCCCAGCACTCCGGCTAATGGCAATGCTAGCATAGAGAATGATGCTAATCTAACACAGCAGCAGCTGCAGCAATTTGCATTGCATACGTGATTAAAAGTTTATCATTTCGTTAATTCCTTTTTTAGTTTAAGCTTCATTTTATGTATCGATGTTATGCGTTTGTGTGTTTCTAAGTTTTACAAGTTCTCTAACATGCATGCCCGCTTGGTTGGAATAGTTGCTTCTCGAAAAAATAAACCCTAAAACATAAATAGTCAACCAAGAAATAGGACATTAGCAACAATTCAACAAAACAACAGTTGAGGGTAGGCAATTTTAGCAGTAGTTCAATTCAATTCCATAGAGCAACAAACTTATAACAGAATAATATTTAAATATTTTATTATGTATCTTCAAATATCTATAAAAGATTTAAACTTTTGATAAAGAAAAAGGTAATTTATGGTCTCTTGCGTGAGAGTCGAAATTGATCGAAAGCTGCTTTCATGTGAGTCAAAGCAATCTTTATTTCACGCACAAACAAATTGTGCACTTCTCTGTTTCATTTTACAGAATGAGCCTAAAGCGTAATGATTTAACATTATACTCTTTCATATCGAGGGCTTAAGTATTAATCAATCAAAGTACTACAATATTAATTAAGAATGACCAATTAAAGTGATTTTTTTCCTGCGAAATTAATATCATAAATGATAGTTGTCAGTGAAAAGCACAGTATAACGAACAGATTTGTATCTCAATCAGCTGACTGAGTCATAGCATTTTTTATGACCGGGCAAATCTCTGACTTTCAAGTCAAAACAACAACAAGAATAATGCCTATTTTGTGCTACTTTCGGTATCTTCTGTGTATCGTCTAAAACATATTTTCGTAAAATTGTAGATAGAGTAGGGACATATGTATATGTATATGTACATATGTATGTATGTATACTGAATATAAGCGCTCGATATGCAATCCTTTTTTTAATGGCCATGTCAAATTTCTGAACCTTGTCCAATCACTCAGCATTCAACGATTCCATATTTTCAAACTGTATGTACATATTGCAGAGTATGATGATACTCCCTCCATGAAATGTTAGAAACGTTAAACTGTGATAATATAAAAGGAAAAATTTGCAGGAACACATAAAAAGCGTTACATAAAAAAGTCAAAAAGATAGTTTTTAAGTCTCGAACTAAAAGTTTTATTTTTATACTTGACTTAAAACTGAAACAACTGCACGCATTCATATATAAATGTATATTCTATATATTTTTCTAATATGAACGTTTGTTGTTTATCATAGTAATTTACTTTTTACTTTATTCATAATAAATAAATTGTAAAATTTACTGCTGCAAAAGTATGCACTTTCGTTTAATTTGATCGCTTGCGCTGTTTACCTGCTTATTGTAATGTTTTTAGTAAAATAAGCAAATTTTTTTCAATTGTGTTTCACATAATCTTGTTTTTATTAAAGAACCTGTGCTCAGCAGAGAGGATATCCACATCACATTATCACCAGGAGAGAATAGTAAGTGTAACGCGCATGTTGCGAATCAAGCAGCTATTAATTGTTTACCTTTCCCCTTCATCCGCGCAGGAATAATACATTCATGGATTGTTTCCTGACAGTCAATGAAAAGATGAAATGCTGACTGACTGGTTGTACAGAAGCCACCGCGAGCAGAGGTATGAAGAGCGATTTCGGACTCGAGTGTTTTCAGCTGCTCAAATACGAGTATGCCAGAATACAAAAAAGGACTACAATGAAGCAGCAACTGGAATGCAAGTGATTTCTTCCAGTTGACCGCTCGTTTTTATTTGGCTGACTACTTCTTCCAACAGCTGCGGCCTACACACGGCAAGTGAAATCAATCAGGCACGCTGCTGGCAGCGCATGCAGTTCACACGTAGCTTAAATTTTAGCAGATATGCATATAAAACACATATGTATATATAAAGCTCAGCTTTTAGATGTATCAGTAATTATCTTGTACGTAAATTTAATTCGTGTTAATCTCTTTTTATATTTGAAAATGCAGACCTGTTGCTGCTCTAGCTTTAATTGCCGACTACTGCTGTGCTAAAAAGCAGAAGTTTGTTAGAGAATTGAAAGAATTTTTATTTTTATATAAAGCGGCACGCGAAAAACGTTGGAAGAAGTAGCAAAAAAATTAAACAATCACCCTGAATGAACGCTATTTTGTGTATGTATATTTCAATAAATTTTTATACAAATGTATTTTTAGCAAATTAAACATTTAATATTAAAATGCCAATTTATAGCGATTAATAAACTGATATAGAAAAACATCTAAAATGTATAGCCAATGCTACACATTTTACTCTCGAACGAAAGTGGAATGTGGAACATTGCAAATTATATGCTTTTCAGTTTAAACACTTTAATTTTTTGTGTATTTATCTTTAGCTTCATTTACGGGTAGCCTGCGGGCAGATCCAGTGTGGGCAAATTCACGACGGCGCTTTGGAAGTCCGCCAGCGTGCAGCAGTAGGTGTAGCCTCGTGTCACGTCACTAAACTCGGCTGCATTCACGCCATACTGCACGCACACATTCGTACAGAATTCCACCACGTCTGCGGCAGCAGCATACGGATTGTTCAGCGTGATCAGCACCAGGCTGCCCAATGGCAACTGCGAGTTGAACAGCACTTTGTAGTAGTACATGGGCGCCTCGATTTGGTTATTCGCATCCAGATAAATCGGTATCAACTGATTCGATGAGTTGGGCAGCTGCAGCACGCCCAAGGTGCTGGTGAAGCTCGACACATCCGTGCCAAACTGAGCGGCCAGGCTGCGCGCCATATTCTCCACACGCAGCCAGTTGCCAGCGTTGACCGCCTGGAACTCGGGCGCCACATTCGCGTAGAAGTACGTGGCCAGTTGTTCGTAGCCGAATATGAAGTCTGCGTCGGGCGAGAGATGACCACGCGCCAGGAACTTGGTCGAGCTCACGTACGTTTGGGCCGTGCCGAAAAGCGCCTGGAAGCGCGCAATCTGATTGTTGGTCGTGTATAGCGTGTTGGTGGCGGTCGTGGTAAGCAGCATGCCGCTGGCTCGGAAGGCGCGACGCGTGCTCTCCGCGATGTTGACTGTAAGTACGTTGAGTGGAAGGTCAATTTTGCCAAACAAGAACTCTTAAAACTGAATGCCACTGATAATTGTGAGCATGCAAACAAAATTCAGTTTTATTATAACTGAAACACTAGCCAATAGAGCAAATGCCACTGAATAGCATTCATAAGTAACTATTCTATACTAATCAAAAGATCCATTATATATCTATGTATTACTCGAGCGCATTTAGCCGTACTTGTTTTTTGTTTCATCACATCACATTTTTACAAAAAGCGCAATTTATATTAAATTTAAAATGAAATTAAAATGTTTTCCAACTTTGATATGTATGCTATGTATTTTTTAAAATACGAACTTTTCAGAAAAAATGGCTTCATAGTTTCTGAATTATGCCTATACTCAAATTGTACGCCTGACACTATGCAACAATTTTTTAAATGCTTTCTCCAAAGAAAATCTTAAGTATTCTCGACTCACTTGTACTAGAAATTTTTATGCAGAAGGTCGCATTTCGAGTATTTAAAAAAAAATGTACACAATTGTGAAAAATTTTATATTATTATATTATAAGCTTTATATTAGGTTCAAATCAGGTATGTATGTTTGTATGTCGTCAAATCTAGTAATCAATTTTTCACCCACTTCCCGACTACTTAGAGATCTGAAACTTTGCATACATGCCTAATCTAGAGCCCAATACATGAATCAATAAATTTTAAAGGTCGTGCAGCATTGAAATTTCGTATGCAGTCGCCTCTTGGATGTGTCGTCCCACTGGTAAAATTTTATGGGCGTAGGATAAGGGGCGTGGCACTTTTTTATCAACTCCAGATTCGTGTATAACTTTAGAACTACACATCACACATCAATGAAACTCGGTAGGAAGGAACTTACTACATATCCATATCCTTCTACTGAGAAAATAAGGCGGGCACTGGATAAGGGGGCGTGGCACCCCCCATACAAACAAAATTTTTGATCTCGATTAGCTTTGGAACTAAGGGTCGTGCAGAATTGAAATTTCGTATGCAGTCGCCTCTTGGATGTGTCGTCCCACTGGTAAAATTTTATGGGCGTAGGATAAGGGGTGTGACACTTTTTTATCAACTCCAGATTCGTGTATAACTTTAGAACTACACATCACACATCAATGAAATTTGGTAGGAACTTACTACATATCCATATCCTTCTACTGAGAAAATAAGGCGGGCACTGGATAAGGGGGCGTGGCACCCCCATACAAACAAAATTTTTGATCTCGATTTGCTTTGGAACTAAAGGTCGTGCAGCATTGAAATTCCGTATGCAGTCGCCTCTTGGATGTGTCGTCCCACTGGTAAAATTGTATGGGCGTAGGATAAGGGGTGTGGCACTTTTTTATCAACTCCAGATTCGTGTATAACTTTAGAACTACACATCACACATCAATGAAATTTGGTAGGAACTTACTACATATCCATATCCTTCTACTGGGAAAATAAGACGGGCAGTGGACAAGTGGGCGTGGCACCGCCCATACAAACAAAATCGTTTATATAGAATAGCTTTGGAACTAAAGGTCTTGCAGTATTGAAGTTCCGTATACAGGCCCCTCTTGGATGCTTCGTCCCACTGGTAAAATTTTATGGGCGTAGGATAAGGGGCGTGGCACTTTTTTATCAACTCCAGATTCGTGTATAACTTTAGAACTACACATCACACATCAATGAAACTCGGTAGGAAGGAACTTACTACATATCCATATCCTTCTACTGAGAAAATAAGGCGGGCACTGGATAAGGGGGCGTGGCACCCCCCATACAAACAAAATTTTTGATCTCGATTAGCTTTGGAACTAAGGGTCGTGCAGAATTGAAATTTCGTATGCAGTCGCCTCTTGGATGTGTCGTCCCACTGGTAAAATTTTATGGGCGTAGGATAAGGGGTGTGACACTTTTTTATCAACTCCAGATTCGTGTATAACTTTAGAACTACACATCACACATCAATGAAATTTGGTAGGAACTTACTACATATCCATATCCTTCTACTGAGAAAATAAGGCGGGCACTGGATAAGGGGGCGTGGCACCCCCATACAAACAAAATTTTTGATCTCGATTTGCTTTGGAACTAAAGGTCGTGCAGCATTGAAATTCCGTATGCAGTCGCCTCTTGGATGTGTCGTCCCACTGGTAAAATTGTATGGGCGTAGGATAAGGGGTGTGGCACTTTTTTATCAACTCCAGATTCGTGTATAACTTTAGAACTACACATCACACATCAATGAAATTTGGTAGGAACTTACTACATATCCATATCCTTCTACTGGGAAAATAAGACGGGCAGTGGACAAGTGGGCGTGGCACCGCCCATACAAACAAAATCGTTTATATAGAATAGCTTTGGAACTAAAGGTCTTGCAGTATTGAAGTTCCGTATACAGGCCCCTCTTGGATGCTTCGTCCCACTGGTAAAATTTTATGGGCGTAGGACAAGGGGCGTGGCTTTTTTCAAGCAACTACACACTTGGGCTTCAGTTTATAATTATAGGTACACCACACATCAATGAAACACGATAGGAACTTACTCGCCGCGCCTTGCAAGCAAAACAACAACAACTCATCGCGCCACAAATATGCCACGAATATTAGGGTCGATCGCTGCCGTATTATTTGTTAAATTGAGGATATGACATATGACGATAGGAAACACTGTGAATACCCTAAATATTGTGTACTGCTCTGCAAGTTTTAAATTCTTTTTGTGAAAAATTTCAGAGCTCTAAAATTGAATTTATGGAAGACTAAAAAGTGGAAAATAAAATTATATAAAAAAAAACTTTTTAAAAATAAGCTTTAATGTACTAAAAAGTAGAAAATAAGTTGTTTCCAAGTCACCTGTATCTTACGATTAATAAAAGCTTGTGCGCTCAATATCCATATTCAAAATATCTTTCATTACTAGAATCTATTTGCAAAAAATTATTTAAATAAAATATTGTGGTAACTGTTTGACAAATATTGAACACATGAGCGCCCCAAGCTTTTATGGATAGTAAGATACAGGTGACTTAAAAACAATTTATTTTCTACTTTTTAGTACATTAAATAAATTAAAGCTTATTTTTAAAAATTTTTTTTTATATAATTTTATTTAATTTTGGTAACTTGCCCAAGTGAAAAGCTCTAGGAATATCTGTTTATCTGTATATTGTGATGAGGGAACAAATTTTTGTTTAGAATATAATTTTTCTGGCGATATGACAATTTTTTTTGTATTTAACTTTATGGAGTCTTAATGGGGACAACTGCCCCGCAAAAGTGGTGATATTGGCAGAAAGTTTTCATTGTACACGACATTAATCATTTTATAAATAATTTCTATTATAAGCTAGTTGAATAAAGCGAATTGAATTCGTGATAAGCGGCCTCGATTAATCTTAAAATGGGAGGTTTTATCTCAGATGAAATTACTTGTTGCACAGTGTTATTGATCTTTACTGCATGAAACTATGTAGGAACATTGACCCAATAAATGATTTTTATTGGCTCAACGCTCAATTGGTTGATTGCCAAATTGTTCCCTCGATCAATTAACTTATTTTGGTATGCATTGACCTTAATTTCCAAGAAACTTATTTCATTGGCTCAATGTAATTTTACATCGGACTGAAAGCAATGCATTTTCCCATTGAGACAATGAAATGCATTTTTTGTGCAGAGCTTGCGACTCCACTGCGTGTAGGTACTCACAGTCGATGGCGGCGCCGTTGATTGTGTTGTGTGTGTAGTATGCATGTTCGGTGGCATTGTCATAGCAAATGCTGAAGAGCGGCGCAAATTGGTTCGCTTGGAAATAGAAGCCGGCCTCGAAGATGTAGCCGCGATTGTCGGCGCAGGGCTGCGAGGTCAACAGCAGCTCCGAATTGGGTATGGATTTGCAGGGCAATGAGCTCAGTGTGTACTGCACGCCAGCGGCATTCTTCAGAATGTTGCCCGTTTTGCAGGTCAGCACTAGCGAATTGGTATTTATAGTCTGCAGAACATTGCTGCTGGTTCCGGTGCATGCCAGCAACAGTTTGGTGCCAACAGCGAGTGTGGTGACTTGGCCGGTGGGCTTGAAGAGTGTATATAATGAAGTGCCTGCCGGCGCGGTTAGGTACACTGGCGCGGCGGCGGGTATGTCTGTTGGCAGCGTAATGGTGCAACCGGCGGCCAAGGCACCATGGTTAACTGCGGATATAGACATTTACTTGATCAACATGAAAGCGTTCAATGCGTCTTCAGCAGCTTCCAAGGGTTGAAAAGCGTTACGATATAAACGAATTCCTTTGCTATATGTAAAAGGTTTGCGTGTGCACTTTTGCCGCTTTATAGGCATACCAAACAGCCTCCCTTGGCTACTTACAACATAGCGCAATTGCTCCCAGCCATAGCACCAGCTTATTAAGCATACTCAATTGAAACATTAACCCCGTCAACTTGTCAACTACTCAAAATCGTGCCGCTTCACCTTGTGCTTTGGCGTTGAAATAATATTGGCCTTTTCGAGAACGCTTGTATTTATAGTAATTTTGCCTTAGATAAAAGACCAATAAAACAAATTCGTTAAAATAAAGTAAAGCTCTCGTTCTTAGTTAAGAGCGTGGCAAGGGCCGGGGGAAAACACAACGTTGTTTGTTATTTTTTTCGGTGGCAAAATAAATAAACTACACTTGTTCAAGCCGTTTTTCGTTGCAATTAAGAATATAATTATAAAGTTTGTTGGTCGCTCTCTTCGCTGCGGTGGCATTAGTAGAAAGTAAAAGTTGTGCAAATATTCTACCAAGCAAGCTTAAAACAACAATCGACATTATCGCTTCTTTGAATTTTTCGTAGAAAACGCTGTTGAAAACTTAGATTTGCTAAAAAAATAATCAAATTCAAAAGTAATCAAAAGTAGCACGAATTCGTTTTATGTTTTTCATCGCAACATCGTAGCACATGTGCATGACAGTGAGCGATATTTGTATTAAACCTTTTCATACAAGCTTCAGATAGCAACAAAAACTTAGTAAATAAACTAAACTTTACTTTAGTTAAACTCTGAAAACACGGCTCTCAAGTTTTAGTTTAACAAGTATTGTTCTAAATAAAATATGTACATTTGATAAAAAAAAACGCTGGTTTTAAGTGACGTTTTTGTACATATGCATACATATGTACATATATACACATATGGTCAAAATAATAAGTACATTGCCTTAATAATTAGTAAACAATATATTTTTTTATTCGGTACCATGAAAACGCGGTAACTCTTTTTTAAATTAGTTATTTTGAACCTGGCAATGCTTTACAAATGAAAAGTAGATAGGGAATTCCCCGAAATTTCGCAATCGTTGCTATTTTGTGTGAAAAGGCGAATTCCACCTGGCCAAAATAATAAGTACATCGAAGTTTCGTAATATTTATAATTAATTTGAACCTATTCTTTTGGCAAAGGTTTGTTGGATTATTTGACCTTAATTTAATTCTAACAATTCAAAAGGAAAAATGTTTATTAGATGGGCCGAAATCAGCATTGTACCCCAGTAGAAAAAGACATGGTTCTACGGCTAAGGAAGGATGGACAGAGCTTGCGAACTATCGCCAAAACTATGAACCGGTCTGTATTTTTTGTGCAAAATGCTTTACAAACGAAAAATGCAGTTGAAACACGAGGAAGTCCAAAACAAACTACACGTAGAGATGATACACACATCCTAGCTATGGCAAAAAAAGACCCATTTGTTACTTCAAAGACCATTGCGGCAGATATTGGCAACATGGTGTCATCTAGAACTGTTCGCCGAAGATTACAACAAGCCAAGTTACCTGGACGAATCGCCAGAAAAGTGCCCTTGCTTCGAGAAAAAAATTTGAAGACGAGACTACACTTTGCAAGAGAACATTCAAGTTGGTCAGGACCAGATGGCGAAAAGAAATGGCGCAATATTTTGTGGAGCGACGAAACAAAAATAAATTTGTTTGGAAATGACTCTGCCCGAAATGTACGACGCCCCAAGGGAAAAGAGTTCCATGTGCGATACACAAAAAAGACCGTCAAGCATGGCGGTGGCAATATAATGGTCTGGGGTTGTTTCTCCTGGTATGGTGTTGGTCCTATATACAGAATTACCGATACTATGACCCGTTTTGATTACAAGGGCATCATGGAAAATGTCATGCTGCCATACGCTGAGGAGAATATGCCTCTGATATGGACTTATCAACAAGATAATGATCCAAAGCACTCCTCTAAACTGGTCAAAGAGTGGTTCAATGACAAAGGTGTGACCGTACTTGGCTGGCCAAGCCAGTCGCCAGATCTCAACCCTATAGAAAACCTTTGGGGCGAGTTAAAGCAACGAATTGGAAAGCAGGGGTTTAAAAATAAGGACCAATTATGGAGTTTTGTGCAAAAAACTTGGTACGAGATACCTGTGGAGACATGTCGTAAGCTAATTGCTAGTATGCCTAAACGAGTGAACAAAATATTGGAAAACAAGGGTGGATATACTGGTTATTAAACTATTTTATTAATTTCAAAACCATATAGTGAAGTATTTTAGTTTTGTTTTCGTTTTGATTAATTTTAGTTAAATGTACTTATTTTTTTGGCCAGCCAAATTCCTTATTTTTGTGTTTTTTTAATTAGACTAAAAGTTTCGTCTGCTTTATATTCTCTATATGCCTTTGTATTATAGTAGTTAGGTGTCAAGAAAATAAATAAAATTATATAAAAAAAAACTTTTTAAAATTAAGCTTTAATGTACTAAAAAGTAGAAAATAAGTTGTTTTTAAGTCACCTGTATCTTACTATCAATAAAAGCTTGGGGCGCTCATGTGTTCAATATTTGTCAAACAGTTACCACAATATTTTATTTAAATAATTTTTTGCAAATAGATTCTAGTAATGAAAGATATTTTGAATATGGATATTGAGCGCACAAGCTTTTATTAATAGTAAGAAGAATTTTAAACTTGCAGAGCAGTACACAATATTTAGGGTATTCACAGTGTTTCCTATGGTCATATGTCATATCCTCAATTTAACAAATAATACGGCAGTGATCGACCCTAATATTCGTGGCATATTTGTGACGCGGTGAGTTGTTGCTATTTTGCCAGCAGGGCGCGGCAATTAAGTTCCTATCGTTTTTCATTGATGTGTGGTGTACCTATAGTTATAAACTGAAGCCCAAGTGTGTAGTTGCTTGAAAAGTGCCACGCCCCTTGTCCTACGCCCATAAAATTTTACCAGTGGGACGACACATCCAAGAGGCGACTGCATACGAAATTTCAATGCTGCACGACCTTTAGATCCAAAGCTAATCGAGATCAAAAATTTTGTTTGTATGGGGGGTGCCACGGCCCCTTATCCAGTGCCACCTTATTTTCTCAGTAGAAGGATATGGATATGTAGTAAGTTCCTACCGAGTTTCATTGATGTGTGATGTGTAGTTCTAAAGTTATACACGAATCTGGAGTTGATAAAAAAGTGCCACGCCCCTTATCCTACGCCCATAAAATTTTACAAGTGGGACGACACATCCAAGAGGCGACTGCATAGGAAATTTCAATGCTGCAAGACCTTTAGTTCCAAAGCTAATCGAGATCAAAAATTTTGTTTGTATGGGGGGTGCCACGCCCCCTTATCCAGTGCCCCTTATTTTCTCAGTAGAAGGATATGGATATGTAGTAAGTTCCTACCGAGTTTCATTGATGTGTGATGTGTAGTTCTAAAGTTATACACGAATCTGGAGTTGATAAAAAAGTGCCACGCCCCTTATCCTACGCCCATAAAATTTTACAAGTGGGACGACACATCCAAGAGGCGACTGCATACGAAATTTCAATGCTGCACGACCTTTAGTTCCAAAGCTAATCGAGATCAAAAATTTTGTTTGTATGGGGGTGCCACGCCCCTTATCCTACGCCCATAAAATTTTAACAGTGGGACGACACATCCAAGAGGCGACTGCATACGAAATTTCAATGCTGCACGACCTTTAGTTCCAAAGCTAATCGAGATCAAAAATTTTGTTTGTATGGGGGTGCCACGCCCCCTTATCCAGTGCCCGCCTTATTTTCTCAGTAGAAGGATATGGATATGTAGTAAGTTCCTACCGAGTTTCATTGATGTGTGATGTGTAGTTCTAAAGTTATACACGAATCTGGAGTTGATAAAAAAGTGCCACGCCCCTTATCCTACGCCCATAAAATTTTACAAGTGGGACGACACATCCAAGAGGCGACTGCATACGAAATTTCAATGCTGCAAGACCTTTAGTTCCAAAGCTAATCGAGATCAAAAATTTTGTTTGTATGGGGGGTGCCACGCCCCCTTATCCAGTGCCCCTTATTTTCTCAGTAGAAGGATATGGATATGTAGTAAGTTCCTACCGAGTTTCATTGATGTGTGATGTGTAGTTCTAAAGTTATACACAAATCTGGAGTTTATAAAAAAGTGCCACGCTCCTTATCCTACGCCCATAAAATTTAATTTTAAAATTTGATTCATGTATTGGGCTCTAGTTTAGGCATGTATGCAAAGTTTCAGGTCTCTAAGTAGTCGGGAAGTGGGTGAAAAATTGATTACTAGATTTGACGACATACCACTGACTGACATACCGCGGACAGAAAGTGAAGTTAATATAAAGCTTATAATCACATTCACATTCGGGCATTCGCCGAGTACGGTTGTGTTTTTTTCCAGTGCCTGTATTGTTCAATTCAATTTTGTGCAGCTGTCAAGCATTAGAAAATTTTTGTTTTCCGAACTTTTTTCCCATCCGGAACAAACAACAAAAGCCTTTTATCATCAATAAGAAAAAATAAAAAAAATATAAAATCACAGGGGAGAGTGCCCCAAGATGGACGACGATGACCCGTCCTACAGAAACAGGTTTAAAAGCCTTGATTCTGGGGACCAAGCAACACCTCATCCGAAGAAGAAAAAGCGCCATGCCGAAACCACATCCTGGCCTGCACTGCCACAAAACGACGACCTACTTCCAAGATTCTTAATTATATCCGCCACATGCCAAAAAACCGACGAGGAAGCGCGCACATTGGCATCATACAATGTGTTTCAAATCGAAAAAGGAATCAATTTTATAAGCCGCGAATACACAGAAGTAGTGGAGCTAAAATCCGGGGACTTGCTTATCAAAGCAAAAAACGTAAAAGCAGCGGACAAATTTTTAAAAGCCACGCACATCAACGCCATTCCCGTTAAAATTACGCTTCACAGGACCCTAAACTTCACTCAAGGAAGAGTTTATTCCAGAAAAATAATTGATCTCACTGAGCAAGAACTACGAGAAGGCCTGTGCGACGAAAAAGTTGTTGAAGTAAGGAAAATAATGAAGAAAGTGGAAGGCGCCCTGGTTCCTACCGGCTCGGCAATAATCACTTTCGATTTAATCAGACGTCCAAATTTCCTAAAAATCGGCTGGGAGAGGGTAAGAGTGGACGAATACATCCCAAATCCAATGCGGTGTGTCAAATGCCAAAGACTTGGACATACAAAAAATAATTGCAGAAAAATTGATTTATGCAAAGAATGCGGAGTCCCCACACCACACGAAACTTGCACCGGTAAATACTGCGTAAACTGTGACAACAGCTCACACACGTCATACGATTCGGCATGCCCCACGTTCCTAAAATACAAATCCGTTAACAAAGTAAAACAGGAACGACGCTGTGATACACGCGAAGCGTGGAAAGTGTACAATGCAAACCCGTCTGCTTACACTATTGAACCATACAACAAAACAAAAAACAAACCAACTTTTTCTCAAATTACAAAAAAAAACCAACCCAACAACAACAACTACTCAAAGTAACCCATCAACAACAACTATTCAAAATAACCCAACAACAACAAATTTAAAAAGCAGTTCAACATCGGCAACCGACCATACCAATACAATTCAAGTCCGCAACAATCCAAACATAATAGAAAAAACAACAAAAACAAACCAACAAAATTCCCCAACCCAAGACAATGATTCAATCCACGACACACCAACAAATATAGACCCTTCCCAAATTTTAACCCTATCTCCTAACTCAGGAGTAATGTACACAAACTTAGTTACAGAAATAAGATCACAAAACAATAACACAAATAACAAAAACGCCTAGAGATATGCACTATCTACACCATTTGAAAGAAAATAAATAACTGCCAATAAAATAGATAAATAAATAAATAAAATAGGAATAACCATAAAAATTATACAATGGAACATTCAAGGCTTTTTGAATAATAAATACGCTTTAGAGAGCATAGTCGCAAAACATAAACCAGACGTCATAATACTCCAAGAAACTCACATAGTTGACAAGAATATGCATCTCCTGCACCTCCCACACTACAATGTATACCATCATAATAAAGACTACTCCTACGCGAAATCCGGAGTAGCCTTTTTGATCAAAGATAACATGCATGTATCCAACCACAAAATCTCCTCTAATAATCTTTTACATCATTCAATAACAATACATGGACTAACAAACTTACACATAACCAACATTTATAAAGAAGGTGAAGTTTACCATACACAACAGCATGTTAACGACATACACCATTATAATTCAGGACACCACCTTCTTGTCGGAGATCTGAATGCACAGAATACACTATGGGGCTCAAGAACAACATCTAATAGCGGTGTCATATGGGAAGATTTTGCAAACACCAGGAACTTATCCATTTTGAACGATGGTTCCCCTACACTACTAAGCACAAGAAACACCCTGACCGCAGTGGACGTGTCGATGGCTAGTGCGGATCTAGCCCCTATGCTCACCTGGTCTTGTTTTCCCCAACCTGAAAATTGCGACCATTTTCCTATTCTAATATACAACAATAAACCGGTTTTCCAAAAAATGCACGTTCCAAGGTATATAGAAACAAAAGCTGACTGGCCTTTATTTAACCGCAAAACTGACAATTTAGATACAAGATTTCCGGAGACACTTAACATCAACAAGGAGGCCGCCCAAATAAAAAGATTACTCAGGACTGCCGCAAACGAATCAATTCCTATTAGCCATAAATCAAAACAAAAAAATAGTCCGGTGTGGTTCAACTCAGAAATTGGGAAATTGGTGCAAAAAAAGAATAAAGCATGGAAGCAGTTTAAAAGGGTAAGATCTCACACGAACATTACATTTTATAAAAGCATAAGTGCGCAAGTTAAAATTGCATGCATCCATGCTAAACAAACAACATGGAGAAACTTTGTCAACTCTCTGAACCCAACCTTGGACATTAGAACTCTTTGGAGCAAAGTCAAAAATATACGAAGTAAGCGGTTTACCAATTTTCCCCCAATATTTCAACGGGATACTATTAAAACACATCCCAAAGACATAGCAGACTCCTTTTGCGACACATGGACTTTAATTGGTGCAGACTCCTCCTTTGACGCAAACATCATTCAGCAAAAAAAAGATTTTAATATCGATAGGTTGCAGTGCACGACTCACGAATATGACAGCCTAAGAAGTGAAGTTTTGTTGTCCGAGCTAGAAACGGCTATTAACAGTTCTAAAGGAACCACTCCGAGCCTTGACAAAATAACCTACTCAATGATTAATAACTCATCGTTGCGACTAAAACAGCGCTTATGCAGACTTTACAGTCAAATCATCTCTACAGGCATTTATCCGCATGACTGGAAACACGCAATTCTAAGCCCAATCCCAAAACCAGGAAAAAATCCCAATAGCACCGAGGGATATCGCCCCATCTCGCTTCTTCCCGTTCTCTCGAAACTGTTGGACAAAATAATTACAAAAAGAATTTGGAACCACGCTTCTAACAACATACTGGACATGCAACACGCCTTCAGGCCCAACTGTGGTGTTTTCTCACTATGCCACAATCTAGAATCGCAAATAAGACACAACATCCAACAAAACAAGCATAGTGTAATACTATCAGAAGACCTAGAAAAAGCATTTGACCGCGTGATAGCAACCTACGTCATCAGAGAATTACATACATGGGGTATCCCACAAAATTTTCTCAAACTAATTCAATCCTTTTTATCCCACCGCAGGATCACTGTACGAGTAGATGGTTTCACTTCCAAAGCGTCCAAACTTGACAATGGTCTCCCACAGGGATCACCTCTGTCTGTCCTTCTCTACGCCACCTACGCCAACTCACTCGCTAAGCGTTTAACTAATTTGCGCGGCATAGATCTTGTCGGAATCTATGCTGACAACATCTTCGCGCTCGCGTCCGGAACGCAGCAGGAAATAACCAACAAGCTGAACTCAGTCGATGAAGAAATCAATAGATGGGCAGTTGCTACCGGAGCGGTGGTTCCTATAAACAAAGCTGAAGCGATACACGTCTGCAGAAAATACAAGTGTGATACCTCCGACTTAAGAATAAGGAGCTTTGCCGTCCCCATCAGCAACAAGATGAGGATCCTTGGTCTACTGTTTTGTAAGAATATGTTGTGGAATGAACATTGTAAAAACACAATTGACAAATTAAAAAAAATTAATAATCTACTAAAAGTTATCTGCTCAAGGAAAAAAGGACCCCATATTGAAACGGCGCTAGCAATCTGCCGGACCTTGGTAGAAGGCACAATCCAACACTGTATCACCATTTACGGCTGGACATCGGAGGCAAATAAAAGGAAAATCAATGCTGCAATAAACACCTGTTTCAGAACCGCTTCAGGCCTACTAAAAGCAACACCGATAGAAGCACTTCGAATTGAAGCAGGTTATCACGACTTCTCCTTCTTGCTCAAAAAAAGGTCGACAAAGCTCTTCGCCAGAGGAGTCACATCCCCACTGCACGGCTTGCACGCGTTATTTTGGAAATTGCTCGAATCGAACTCTATCTGTGCAAAGCACCATGCTGTCTGCGGCAGTCAACACATCATAAACTACGTGAAGAGCATACACACGCCTATACCGATGAAATGCCAAAATAGTCAGACCAGATGCACCTCAAAAATCACATTCGACACCAGCTTAAGCATCTATAATAAAAATAAATGTAACAGTGTTGTCTTCAAGCAAATGTACCAAGAATGCCGGGAAAAATTTGATCCAGAAATAGTTATATTTACCGACGGGTCTCGCATCGACGATATAGCGGCATACGCTGTGGTTGAACAAACGGCCAACAATAACTTCAATCACATAGAAGAGGGGCTTTTACCACCTTATTCTGGGATATTTAACGCAGAGCTAGTAGGAGTCAAACGTGCCACACAATACGCAATGGAAAACAACAAGAAAGCATTGGTCTGCTCAGACAGCTTGAGTGTCCTAAAAGCCTTGCAAAAGAAAAAAGACGACTCATCACAATACTTTTTTGAACACCTAGAGAACGTAAGCAAAGACATAAAAATCCTCTGGATACCAGGACACATCGGAATCAAAGGGAACGAAGAAGCAGACCTTTGCGCAAAAACAGCCACAAACTCACCCCTGGTAGCAAAAATTCCGCGCTTACAATCCATCATAACGAACTACGAAAAGGAGATACAGACACAAGCTGAGCGGTCCCTCTGGAACGAATCCAGCACCTTCCTCCGCTTTCACAATCATTTAATCACCAGACCTAAATACAACAGCAACCTTTCCAGAAGCGATTGCATTAAGTTTGCTAGAGTACGTGTAGGCTCAACGCTGTTTAGCTCAAAACATTTATACACCCACGAAAACCCATTGGACTGTAATCACTGCAAGATTCCGCTGACCATAAAACACATGCTATGCCAGTGCCCAATGACTAAAACTAACAATTCAATCAGCGCGGCCCTAGACTGCAGCAAAGAAGGAAACTTAGCACTGCTTAACATAACACTGGAGAAACACGGAGTTGACCAACAAGTATAAAACATAATTCAATCCACAAAAACATTCATAAACATATAATTTTTATGACGGTGCAAATGGCTCAGCCCAGCACCTCTTGTGAATATTTTATAAATTCATTTATAAAGTATTGTAAATAAATAAATAAATAAATAAATAAAGCTTATAAAATACATTGCTTTATCACAAAACATAAAAACCTGATTTTCAAGGATTAATTAAAGAAAATATGTGGACCTGTACTTATTATTTTGACCATATGTGTATATGTATAGTACCATTTGACGGAACATGTTTTCAGTACAAGTAACACATTTTTAAATAAATTTTAATAAGAATCGCTGCTATTGTTGGACTGATCGGAGGCATAATAGTTCATCTCAGAAGCTTCATCGGAGTCGTAAACTTCATCGGATTCGTCAACTTCATCGGATTCGTCAACTTCATCGGAGTCGTCAAAGCCATCGGAGTTGCCAATTTGGTCGTCATCGTAATCGCTCTCTTGTGTAACGCAATTATTAGCTGTATTATTGAATTGCTCAAAATCGAATATGCTCTTTTCATTGACAAGTCCTTGTAAGGGCTTCGGATTTTCAAAACTTATACGCACCAGATGTTGGGCATTCTGATATCTGCGACTCTGTGAATTGATAGCACCTTCATTTTAACAATATATTTATACCAAAAAATGCATTCACACTTACGTAGAGAAAACGTCGCATCACACCCGTGCGAAACAACAGCAAGAGCAGCGGTGTGTTGGGCGCCATCGCACGCTTCTCCAAAATCGCAATGACCTTACGTACAAAAGTGTGCCTAATACACCAGCAATTACGTAAGCTCATGCGTTTCAATTTGGTGCAACGCTCTACCAGCCGTGCCAAATGATAACTGCTCGTTGCGTTTGCCGAGTCGATGTTGATCTCTTCCAGCTCGGAGAGAATCTCGAATAATATCAGACTGCTATTGTTGATTTGGTCTGCGGCGCCATCCAGCCAGAGTACGCGTAGGTTCTTGAAGCGCGCTACGAAACTATCAACTTCGAACAAAAAATCATTTCCTTTAATCTTCAGCTCTAACAAATCATTAGCATGCTCCCGAGCTAAGGAGTTGAAGAAGATGTCTGGCATCTGTAAAATAGCAAAGTTTGTTTGTTTTACAACGTCTACAATGCAATGGTTTGTACTTTGCCTCCAATTCAAATGGGTGTTGTAGTATGTCCAAGCTTTTCAGTTTCGGTAATCGCTCGATACCAGACAGGTAATCCGATATGTAGTTTGTAACGCGCAATGTTTCCAGCTCCCCACAGTATGCGAGCAGCATATTCCCCAAAAACATCATTTTAGGAACCCAGCGCACATCTAGATATCGAAGTGTTAGCGCGCGGCAGGTGTCCCAAAGGGCATCCTTACTGAGGTTTTCGCATTTGAACAAGCTTAGGTATTGCAATTTGAGTAGATGCGGCAACTTTACGCCGCGTATTTTCGCGTTGCATGCCAAGCTGAGCATCTCGAGGTTAGGCAGCTCCTTGCATATCCTGCAACAACTTTCCTCGCTCAAATTACAGTCGTACAGCTCCAATTCCGTGATATTACGAGGTACCAAAACATTTAGAAGGTTCTCCACATAGATTAAACTTCTATGTAGTATCTGCAAACGCTGCACATAGTAGCAGTTCTCCGAAATGAGGTCGTAAAGAGTAACGTGCGATTTTAAGCTGGTCAAGTGGGAGATTTTGCACTCCTCAGTCAATTCCATGCTATTCAAGTGTCTACCTGCGGTGCGAAAGAATTGTCGCGTCTCCCAAAGCGTGAATTTCTCCAGCTGCGAGAAAACCAGGCAGCGATTAAGCAGCGGGCATATCATGCACACAAAGACCTGTTCCAACCGCATGTGGTAAAGCGAAAGGCGCACTTGCTGCAACAAGTCCAATTGCTGAAATATCATCTCCAGACAATAGTCATCCAACGACAGTAAAGTGGCGCCTTCGTCAGTACCACTCACATTTGACCGCGACAAAATTTCAAATGGTTGCTCCCAACTAGGACAGGCTTTCAGCGTTATACATTCGCCACAAAATTGTACGTAGGATTTTTTCAGAGCGCTAAAATCATAAAATTACGAAGCAGAAATTCGCACATAATATAATTTTGCGCTACTTACGCTTTTGCGCCGTTGGCAGATTGAAAGTAAACGATGCAACTCTTTGGTTTATTTCGTGTCTTGCCAAGCGAAAATTCGATATGTTTGATTTTGCCGAATGTTGTGAAATGCCTAATAATCGCTTCTTTTGAGGCCTACGACAAAATCATACGTTATTTTAAAAAACCTTTTTCGATGTTAACGAAAATAAAAACACTTACATTGCTGGGCAATTTTTCAACCATAATATTATAAACAATAATACCATCTTCCGTACGCAACGCATCCTTTGCCTTATCCAGTGTCGATCTGTCGCCGCGTACTTAAGAGAAAATTATTTTTATTAATATCAGAGTAACCAAAAACCATACAAGAAAGGCCAACACGGCTGTAGCGTAAACGTAATACGTGGGTTCCGTTACTTTTTGCTAAAATAGAACGTGCACAAACAAGTTAACGCGAGAGAGCTAGTCCTAAGCCTATTTTGCTGGCTGTTGCGCCAATTATTTATTAAATAGGTTCTACTCAATCTAGGTTCGGTTCAATCTGCCCATTGTTTCGTATAATGCAGGATCATTCACACGGAAAAATCTGTCTTTTTTCAGGGATAAGCAAATTATAGCGAATTGAAAGCCACAAACGGAGTAACCCTAAAACCTCAAAAAAAAAAACAAAAAAAAAGAATTGAAAGCCGTGTGAACTAACCAAGTCTGAAATTATAACCCGGGATGTGCTTTAGCTTACATTTTGACAACCTTCTTTGGTCGTTTGTTTTGCCGGTTTCCATAATCCACAAAACAGAATATATATTTCACGACGTTCGTATGCAACGGTAATGCTACAAACAATTTTGGTTTTAAAATATTTCTTCTTGTTCTTTTAAAATAATACTATTCACCATAACAAACTTAGGGTACAAAATACGTGACATTGTGCTGTAGCAAGGCACATTAACAAGGTATGCCAACTAGGGAGAGCCGTAAAATTTGGAGTGCGAGATATGTCAAAATCGCAGTTGCTTGTGTTTAGGAGCAAATGTTTGGTTGCAATGATTAGTGTTTGTTCCCAAAGTAAAAAAGTATGAAAATGTTCTTTTATCAAAACTGCATACGCATATAAAAAGTTTTATAATTAGAAGCAAATGCTTGCTTAGCAGTGTATATTATTTTTATTTTCATAGCAATTAAGATGATATTCTATTAATTTTAAGGGTGATTCATAAATTATTTGCCAATTCAAAAATAAAAATTGCATGTAAATTTGTATAAAAAGAGTTTTTGACAAGTAGGCAGAGAACGTATGCACATTTATTTTGTATTTATTAATTATATTACACTTCAAATGTGTTTATTTATATGCTATCCCAAAATGTACAAAAAAAGGGTCGTCGTACCAAAAATATCAACATTGATATTCGGCACATTTTTTACGGAAAAATGCAACCGTTCAACAATTGGATAGCGTAGAGAGCCGGCTCTCCCTAGTTGGCATACCTTGTTAATGTGCCTTGGTGCTGTAGATCCTTCGATGTGAGGACCATGTGAAAAAAAAAATGTTCGCATGAGAAAGGTAGAATGACATCATTTACGTTCTCTGGTAGAATATAAACTCGGTAACGGAGACAAAATCGAGTAATTCATTCTCTATCAAATTTTTAAAACCTTAATATGTATAGTACATTATACATAATAACAAACGAATTTATGGCCATAGTTTTTAAACAGTTGCAAAACAATAATTTCAATTTCTTTAGCAAAAAAACAATTAACAAGGAAACGCCGCCAAAGAACACCTTCTGCTATAACAAGAATTCTGGAGTTTGGAAGAAACAACAACTTCTACGTGAACGGCAACCAAAAATATAAGCTTCGCTCTCCACCATGGAACCTACCGTCAGATGCCATCAACCTCGAGTTACATAAGTGGAAAAAAGAAAATACGAATCCAACGATGTTCAAAAGCGAATTTCAAGCTATAAAATGCAAGTTCAAGGATTGGAAACTGCTGTTTACAGATGGCTCAAAAACAGAGTCAGCGACCGCATTTAGCGTCGTCCAAGAAAATGCTACAATAATTAAAATGGCTCTTCTTCCAAACTATGCATCAGTCTTCGCGGCGGAAGCGGAAGCTATACTCTGTGCATGTGAGCACGGACACAAAAGCAAAATTAAAGCGTTAATATGTACGGATTCCCTGTCTGTCATAAGTGCGATACAAAACATCAACAGCACGGAGCCAACAATCAGCAAGATTAGAGATATTCTAACTAACAACCTCAACTTAAAAATTCTTTGGATTCCAAGTCACGTTGGTATAGCGGGAAACGAGAAAGCAGATGAAATAGCCAAACTGGCTACAAGATCACCACTGCTCACGCAACAATACTACAACAGAAAGGATATCCACAGAGCCGTAGATAACTCTATTATTGAAATCAATAGACAAACTTGGACAAATTACTCACACTTCTACCAATCCCTAAACCCTAATAAAATCCCTTCCCAGTACCCAACGACTGTCTCGCGAAGAGAAGCCGTAGCTTTCACCAGATTCCGAATTGGTCACACTAGATTAACCCACAAACACATCTTTCTTCGATCACCGCCACCTGCTTGCCCACTGTGTTCCATGGACATACTCTCAGTTCGCCACTTAACTATCGCATGTCCCGCTTTACAATCAATATCCGGAAATCTCCAAATCAAAAATATATACGAACTGTTAAAAGTTGTTAATATGGATAATATAAAAACCTTTTGTAAATTTTTAAAAGTAACACAAATCTTCTTCGAAATTTAACTACATTAATTAATCATTGTACTCATCTTGCATCCTTACACACACATATGTAAATTTATAATTTTTTATGGTTCCAGTCTAGCCGAAGGCCTTAGCTGCCAGTGCTACTAATCTAGTTTTAAAAATTGTAATTGTATTACCTTTTTTAAATAAATAATAATAATAATAATAATAAATTTCAATTTCTTTATTCTTTGAATTGCCCCTTTAATTCAAGAGAGAATAAATTTTGTATATAACTCTTGTTATATTTGTCGTTTTTTATTTCTAATATATAGATAAATTCAGGAAAAAGTTTAAATTTTAATAGAATAAAATAGCACAAAGAATTTAGAATGTAATCAGAAATTGTCATATCAGAGACTGAAAGGCAGACAAATTTGTTAAAATGGGAAACCTGCAAGTCTGAAAATTTGCCATATCATATGACGCGCCCAGAGCAAAAACGACTTTTATACTTGAGGTCTGCATGAATGCATTTGAAAGAGCGACCAAATAATTCATTCGGGTTTGAATCTTTCACTCGCATGTGCACTTATTTCCAAACACGTGTTGAATAAGCACATATGCCTTAAGAGTGAATGAGATAGCAAAACAATTGAGTAAATTGTAAGCGCAAGCACATTACTCACAAGCAGTGTACCCACTATTCAAATGTTTTGGTAAACAGAGTGCAATGCAGTGGGTGCACCGAGTATTTAAGGGGCTATACGCAATTAAGAGGCTGAGCTTATTTTTAAAGAATTTCTGATGGAAAGACGTTTTAGTGTATTAATTATAATTTCTACGCATATTGTGGGCATTTTAAAAATTATTTGCCGAAGAAAAGACTTTCGGACGATGCATTACTAACCGGCGCGCAGCAGCGGCTTCGCCAAAATTCTCCAGCTTACCATTCACTGCACCCACTTTACCCACTTCACTCACTATACTATACCGATACTTTGTTACATTCGTTTTGTTTGTTTCGATTGTAGCAAATAGAGCAAGATAACAAATGCTGCTCTTACTCTCTTTGAAAATAATGGCACGAGTGGGTATTTGTTTTCGTATTGAGAGGTTTTGTGAGTGTTTCACCCATCAAATGTTTCACTCGTGCGCCGAGTGCAATGAAATGGGTAACCGTAGTGCACAGGCAAACCAAATGCATTCATGCAGACCTCTATTTTATACCTGCACAGCGCATGTGCGCAATGAGGCGAAAATTGACACTCGAAGCGTTTTTGCTCTGTGCGCGTCATAAGCGGGGTTTAGACGGTCCTACATGTTGTCCAACATGTAGGACAAGCCGTTATGTTGGATCGTGTATACGCAAGAAACAACCGCTTGTCACACATGTGGGATGGTTTTCAAAATTTTTGGATATTTCTACTCGCTTGTCAAACCATCCAACCTGTGTAAACACATGTTGGTCAAGCTTATTGTATTTTGGCACTTTGAGAAATTGTCCGTGCTGTTAACATGATCACGGACAGTAAGAATTTCATTGTGCTGCAGCCTGCAGCTGGTTCTTACTTTGAAATATACGTTAATTAGAAAAACTTAAGGATGTATAAAATTAAATGAATAAAAATGGCTTTAAAATTTTAATGCTATAGCATTTCATTTTGCATCACTATGAAAATGAATGCTATGCACAAAAGATGCATAAAAGAGATAAATTAAATAATTTTCCTGAAACATGGAAAATTAATGGCGGAGTTCATAAAAATAGAAACGAACAAAAAAAGTAATTGAGTAGAATGCTATCGAGGAGAGCTGAGAACGCCCATTCTTTTTCAAAAGTCTCATTTGCTGTCGGTAAAAAGGCATTGGCTGTATGCGTGTGTCTCGCTTGCCAACTTGAAGAAAGTGATGTTGTACGACATGTGGGACCGTGTATTCGTAGCGGCACGTGTACAGTTATTACTGCCATCAAGCCATGTTGGACGACATGTAGGATCGTCCAATCCTCCTCGCTATATGTGAAGCTGGAATTTTGCCGATTCTTATTATGCAACCCTAGCTGCATTGTCTGAACCAGGGTAGGAAATCCCCGTACTTTCGTACTGATTTGGGTACGTTTTTATTTTTACCCTGCCCAACCCTGGTCTGAACATACTTTTGAGTAAACAGTTACGGAAAATTTTATCAAAATATAAAACAGAACAATACACAAACGAACCCAAAAAATTAACAAGGATGATGGAAGCAATACGAAAAATTCAAGAATCTGGTGATGGTAATTTGCAAAATATTTTTCTTCTTCATTGGTCAAAACAGCCCCGCGTCACCGTCAGTTGGAAAAAGCGTTTCAAGTGCCTCCGTCCACAAATTCCTTCTTCACTGAAACCCCTTCGTCCATACGCACGACATGACCCAGCCAGTGAAGCCGCTGGGTGGGACAGACCATGCCGTTATCAGCATAGAGCTCGTGGTTTGTTGGGATGCGGCATTTGTCGCCTATGCGGATCGGAGCACATTTCTCTCCAACATACCAAGAGAAGCTGCACCAATGTTTCAACGCCATAAAACAATACGGGGATGATCATCATCTTGTAGTGTCAATTTGCAAAATAGTCATTAATTTTTTTCCTTATCTTTGTAGATAACAGAAACTATTTTTTCAAAGATGGTAAAGCCTACACAGAGGATGGCGTTCTGGTTCATAACCTTTTTATTTATAAAGTTCCGCGAAAGGTATATGGGATTTTGTCTTAAATTGCCTCATCTCAATTGTTTAAACTGTTTATGTTTTTGTGTTGTGCCAGGTCACTCAGGAAGAGGTACTCAAGTATTTTAGCATTTATGGCTTAGTAACAAAAGTGCATTTGATCTCGGATAAAAAACGCTCTCGACGCAGTGCCCCAAAAGTGGGTTATGTGCACTTTGCGGATTCGCTGGTAGCAGCCGAGTGAGTTATGCTTTTGTCACACATATTTCAATCCATTACACAGAATATTTATTCTTTTGCTGTAGAGTGCTGAAAAAGACGCACCACTCGGTGCAGTTAAAGCGAATCTTTGTGAAGGCGTGTGACAGTTGGCATCAAACTGTGTCTACTGAAGATTCTCATATGACGGTAGTTGAAGAACAGATATCTCAGTCCAGAGCCGCTACGCTGCTAAAACTAAACGATGACTGCTTGGAGCATATATGTAAGAAGCTGAAACTGCGGGACCAAGTGAGCTTTGCTCGTTCATGCACACGGTTTTGCAATGTTTTCCAAATGTGCTGCAAATTGGAGCACAAAACGCTTGCGCTGGACAGGCTGGAGGGCATGACACTTTGGGGCATACGCGAGTTTTTCAAGCTGGCAGGCTCGAACATTGAGACCCTCATGGGTTCGGTGCCGTTCAAGGATCGCGATCGCATAATCGATTTAATCAGGCGCGACTGTGTCAATATAAGGTGCATTAATTTGGACTCAAGCAAGATAAAATCGGCATCCTTGCGTAAATTGTTTGTGAACTTGAAGAATGTCACTGAGCTGAAGTTGCACGATTGCGCGGTAAAGGATAATGCCATATGGGCAATTATGGAGCTACAAAAACTCGAAACACTTCATCTCACTGAAAATTACGATCTCACAGGTAAGACCAAGTATAAATTAGGCTGTATTTTATAACTCGCATAACTATCTAACTAACTTGCGACTGCAGGCAAGCATCTACACATGCTGAAGAACCTCAAGGACTTAAGTCTCTCTGGCTGTGGTAACATACAATCCACTTATATGACGCTCGTGCTGCAATCGCTCACGGAGTTACGCCATCTAAACATACAGCGCTGTGAACGTATGAACTCTATCGTGTTCAATGTTATGGCGGTGCACTGCAAAAATCTGGAAGTGCTCAAAATGTCTTGTGCGAACGCTCAGTACGAGTGTGTGGCGCGTCTGCCTCGCCTGCGGCACCTCGAAGTGTCCACGTTGTCGCCATTAATGCCAGTGCGTCAGGAGCTCTTCGGGCAGCTGGCCGAACACAAGGCGAATCAGTTGGAATATCTGAAGATAATAGCTAAAAACTGCATCAACTCTGAAAACGCCGCGCAGATAGCTCGCCTTAAACAGCTGAAAACGCTAATTTGTCCAAACAGCGAGTATCTTAAAGACGATTGCTTGCGAAAATTTGCTCAGCTGGAAAATTTGGAGGAACTCGTAATTAAAAACTGTCGCAACGTTGGCAATGACGGTCTGCTCTACCTACTACGCAAATGCACCAAGTTGCGACGCATAAATTTGCAGTTCTGTAGTAATATTACGCACACTTTCGTGTACAAAGCTATTGAAATATTGAAGAACATGGACCAAAACGCGCAGCAGGAGCGCAAGGAACCATTGCTGCTCTACGTTACCAAAACAGGCATTAATGAATTCGTGCTACTTGTAAGTGTCAAGCATTGTGAGTTCTACATGTGCTAATTTGATATTTTTCGAGCAGAGCACTCCCTACACCAATGCGTCCGCGCTACTGAAGTTGTCCTTTCAAGTACCGCTCTCGATGGGCTTGGAAGAAAACGACTTGTTGAACATGCTCGAATTCCTGGCCGATGATGAGTACGACTTGGATGACTCTTTGGATGACGAAATTGATGACATATATGATGTTGATGATGATATGGACGTCGACGATTTGTTCCTCTATAACGAGGATTACTCAGACGATGAAGACGATATATACGACTTCAACGATTTCCATCCCTTCTATGACCATGATAACATCATCAGATTTGCTTGAGGGTACGTTCCTTTTCATTGTTATATTTAATCTACTATTTTTTTACTGTTATAGATTGGTAATCAGAGGCTGAACCGTTTGAGGGCATACAACTTTACATTTGCATCAGCCAACTTTGATATAAATGTTATACATGAATATAAAACACTGAATATTTTGCATTGAATTTGGAAAAAATGTGTTTTATTTGCTGAAAAGGTATGGTCGAATTTTTCATGTGGGCTTCGTCAATCTGCTACGGAGACTTGTAATCAATCCCGCCAAGAACGTACATAACGTACTTTCTTCTAGAAAGTCGTTTGGCAAATTGCAACCCTGTATGCAGCAGTCAGTCGGTTGCATTTTCCCCGTGGGTATTGCTACTTTAGTTGCAGTTCAGAAGAAGAAGCGTGCATTTGTGCGTCGCTTTTATCATAAAATAGTGTGCTAAATACTATTAACGCGAGATATTTAGAGAATTTAATTACAATATAATCGAAGTAGACTGTTTTTGCGGAAAAAAAATGGAGTTAGATTACAGATTGACATGTCGGACATGTCTGGCGTCTGAGGCGGAATTTTACAAGTTAGATGCGCCTATTGCCGATGACGCTGAGGATAATGATAAGGTGCAAAAGATCAGCTTTATGGAGTGCCTCCGCTATTGCACGCGCTTGCCAGATGTACCCGAGCTCCCCATCTACATATGTACAGAGTGCAGCAGTGCGTTGCAAGTAGCGTACAACTTTGTGCGGAACGCCTTGCAGGCGCATGAGGTATTATGCCAGAAGTTGTGTCCGAGCGCGCAAACACATTGCTACGATTCAACGCCCAATCGATTAACGCATATCGGAAAGTGGTCCGGTGTAGGGGTAAGTGTTGTAGCACCTATTGGCCTATTGGGGAACAACATTACCAATATTAAATATATGTAATTATGAAATGTTTTGTTGTCAAAGGAGGAGTCGTGTAGTACTGGCACGCAGGAGAAGGCAATGCGTTTTCGATGTAAAGTTTGTAGCGAAAAGGTGGAATCGAGGAAGTCATTAAAGGAACATGTAAAACTGCATTTGGGTATGCTAGCGGAATTGTGAAAATTTGGTGGAAGTGTGTACATATTATATGTTTTTTTCTTTATTGTAGATATCATTTCCTACAGCTGTCAAATGTGCGCTTACGAAAGCAAGAAGCGTAGTCATCTCAGTGAACACTACCAGAGAATTCATGACCGGCAAGCCAGCCGTGAACTGTTAAAACCAAAAACAGTTGTGCCACAAAAAACATCTCAAACAAACATGAAAGAGGAACTCGAAGATTGGCAAGCGGATGATATTTCGCTTCAAATGGAAGCATTGCACAATGCGCCAAAAGTTGAAATACAACAACATCATCTTGAAGTGGGTGCCGTGCTGTCAGCTCATACCAACACAATTAATGAATTCTCCTCAGAATTTCCGATTATGCCACATGAATTGTCGAAGGAAATGTGCATTGGCAATGAGTTTATTGTAATGGCAGATGGCACAGTGGAGGAAGTAATGGGAAATGGCAAGCAAATTTTCTGTTCAACTACTTTCCGATTTCCCTCATATAACATAATTTGATTCCTTTTTAGGTGTTGTAATTGAGTATATTAATGCAGTAGACGAGGATGGGGTATCCCTGGAGCAAAATGGTTTAGTGTTGAACGACGTGGACAGCATGGATGTGGATGACTTGATAATCGAGGAAAATGTTGCTACAGGATTCGTGGAAGGTTACATAATTTTAAACAGTCTTAAATAAAATTTTTGTTTAATATCTGCTCCTTCAGAGTCTTCACATGTGCCAGATTTGCCAATGTCAGCGTCAATACCACTCAAGCACTTACCGTCAATAACAAACGCCAGGAAAGATAAAAAGGCGATCTGCAAAATATGCGCGAATAATTTCAACACACAAGATCAACTTAAAACCCACATGCTGACGCATAATGGTAGATGATTGTAGGATCGTTTTCATACATTGTTATTATATATTACATTTTCTTTTTTGCAGAAATTCCTCATTTCTTTTGTGATCGTTGCCCGTTTTATACATTTTTCAAAGTAGACCTAATGCAGCACTACAAAATGCAGCATAATCTGGAGCCTACGTATAAACAGTTGCAGCCGAAGAATAAAGTCAGTTCATATGGCGCCAGCAGCAGTAGCTACAGCAAGGCAAGGAGTGGAGCAGGCCGCCCAATAAAAAGAGGAGGGGGAGGAGGAGGAGAAGCCGTATACAAGCGGTACATTTACAATTGTGATTTGTGTCTATATGAAACAAACGCGAAAGTTAATTTGCGTCGACACTACCTAAGCAAACACCAGCAGAATGCCACAGACGTGCAATTGCGACCTACTATTGGTATGTGCTGTAGTACGACTTTTTCTCTCACTACTTTACAATTTCTTTATAATTATTTGTAGAGGAAATAGAAAGATCTGAGGAGCACTGTCCCAGCACGGACAACGTGAGAAACATCGATAACCTACGCAATGTAAACTGCACAAAGCCGGATTATCCCAATGGCTTGCATTGTCGAAGATGCAAAAAAACGTTCCATTGGCGCAGCAAATTGAAAGAACACTACAGATGGCACAAACTCGTGGATACTAACGCGGAAGTTGATGGGATTTCCCCAGCAGAGTATGTCGCTGGCAATACAGCGTTTGATGACAACACGCTGACTGCTCCGCCGACAGCAAATGCATACGCAGTACCTCCCGATGCCATGCCGCAAGTGGTGGAAATCGATGATATCATCGATGACACCGAAATAGATTTTGATTTCAATCAGGATGCGCTCTTCGATGATTTCGATGAAGAGAATGAGGACAATGAGGACTTGCAAGACCTACTACTGACTAGTGATGATGATTTCGAGGACTTACTGGAGGAACAAAGTGAAAATGCTGAGTCGGAAACGCATCCCTTCTGCATACACTGCAATAAGAAGTTCTTTAGCCAGTATCAATTCGAGAATCACATGTTTGTGCACAGAGGTAAGAGCTTGAAGAGTTTAATGCGGTGCGTAAAAATATTGGCATTTATGTATGTTTCTTTATGCACTCAGGCTTGGCACCCTATCGTTGTGAGATGTGCACAAACTTATACAATACCAAGCGTGCAATTATAAGGCATTACAAAGCCGTACACAAACGTATACCCACCAGGGATATGATACAAGCTAAGGGTGATAAGGGTGAGTAACACAGGTGCACATACTAATTCCAATGGCGATTTTTTGTTTGATTTTTTTTCCCCTTTTTCAGTGGCCGTGGATAAAACGCCAGTGGAGCATTTGAATCTGGGGGAACAGAAGCGTGAGTTGATCTAACATTTATTGCGTAAATTTCTTTAACTTGCCTGTTTTATTGATTGTTTTAGCCACCACTCTGATGTGCGCCAAATGTCCTTATGAATCCACGGAGCTGAATAACATACAAATTCATCTGAAAACGAGTCATGGCATACAGAATGGTAGGCTATTGCTATTTAATTTCCGCAAAATAAATATAATTCTTTGAAAATATTTCTCATTGCAGAAAACTTCATACTTCAAAGTAAGTAGCTCACAGCGTAGAGGGCACTAGTACTGGGGGAGGGGTGGTACATCGTTTAAGCTGATTGTTTTATTTATGTAATATTAACAAATAACTAAAATTATTAGTTAATTGCTTAAAGCTATAGCAACAAGGGCCTTCAGCTCAAACTATATTATAAAAATGAAACTTACTTAACTAGCTTATTACTATATTAGGTGGTACAGGTCTGTGCTTTTAACCCTTTCACTATCCACTTTTTGTTTGTGGACGAATAATTTTTTTGACCTCAGATTCGAGCTTAGGGACCTCAAAATAGCCGATTAAAAAAAAAAAACATTAGATCATTGCTTGAACCTTTAGTAACTAAGAAAAAATTAGTTGGTGTTAAAAAAAGTTCAGTTGTTGTTGCAGCTTATAGGCACGAAAGTCGCTGCTAAGGCAAAAAACACAACCTTCCCTCACAAAAACCGCGACTACAATGAAATGGTTTGAAAAATCTTCATAAAAAAATAGTAGTAGCATGCCATGACCTCAATTAATATGATTGTTAAAGAAAAAACGGAAATATTTTGTTCGGTCATATTTTAAATATTTTTTAAAGATGTGTACACTGTAGTGTACAAGGGTAGTGAAAGGGTTAAGGAACTTTGTGTATGTTATTATATGGTCTATTGTTGGTTTGGAAAGAATGGAGAGAGGGTCGGTGCAGTTGAAAAATTGTTATTTTAATAGGATAAAGTATTAGCAGTCTGTTAGAATATGGGTAGTAGTTAAATGACAGAATTACAGAAGAAGCAGGACGGGGAATTATTTTTATTAATTTAGTGTTCGTGGGTTATTTTAGTGTGCATTATTTTTAATTAAAGTCTTTCTCGTTGCTTTCTTTCAGAACTGCCATTCGAGTGTCCCCGCTGCATTCGTTCGTATGAGACAAAAGAGTGCCTCGTACGCCATTTAGAACGCAGCCATTCAGTGGCAACCATCATACAGCAAAGGCAGTCTCCGCCTGTGGACAGAAGTTTCACAGAAAACACTGCCGCTGCTGCTGCTGCGACTATAAACGCAGCCCCTGCCGCAAGTTGTGGTAAGGTATACAAGGCCTATAATACTAAAAACCATAAAATCACACAAAATCAAAAGCTTAAAATGTTACTTGAGAACGACACAGATATATTGTAAATAATAAAACCAAAAAGTACTACCTACAATCCCAATTCCCATCAATTGTGTGTGTATGCAGGCGAGACAATAGCAGAGCTAAGTCAAAACTCCAGCCCTAGCAACAACAACAATGACAATACACCCACGACATTATACACTACAGCGCAATTGGCACCAGTAGCGGAAATCGATTTAGCCGTAATTACCATTAGCGACGAGGCAAGTCTGCCCCGATATCAATGCGTTGCCTGCGAATTTTATTGCCAAACGCTCGTCGATCTGGACGAGCACAGCAAGCGGCATCCGAGGGATGGCACACGCGACACGCTCAATTTTATGTGCCCCATCTGCAAGTGCAAGTACAAGTCGCTGATGCTGCTGAAGCACCACTTGAAGCGGCACACGGGCCGCACGTACGCATGCGCTGACTGCCCGAAAACGTTCGTAAATCGCAGAGAGCTGGAGCATCATCGATTGATACACACAGGCGAGATGCCGTACAAGTGTGAAGCATGCGACAAAAAGTTCCGCTACTCGCATCACCTGAAGCGGCACACGGACGTGCAGCATCTGGGCAAGCGGCAGCTTTGTACAGTGCCCGGCTGCGGGCGGAAATTCACGACGTTGGCACAACTGAAGATACACAGCTGGAATCACAATGGCATCGTTCCGTACAGGTGCAAGTACTGCGAGCGAGAATTCAAGAAGCGGGAATTGTAAGTTTGAGTTTGCTTCCGTTGATTCGGCCAATGACCGTGCGCTCGACGGGCTAAAGACAGGCATTACATTGTGTGCTATAGTGGCGTCTACTTCACTTGTTTAACTTAGCGTGGTTGGGTGGTTGGCATTTAATAGTACTACTAATTTGAACGGCTCAAAAAAATCAATAAGTGTTCCAACAAAAATGTTTCTTATACTTACTCGAATTCTAATCATTCTATGAAATCCTTTTAAAAGTCTGTTAAATCCATGATGCTGCATAAAAATTATAAATTTCCAGTGACTCCACAAATTTGATCAAATGTGTGTTATGCATATTTCAATGTCAATCTATATAGATAACCCTTGTTGAAGGTTATCCAGCAAAAACCGAAATCATTTATGCAATATTACTGTTTGTAGGTAAAAAGAAAAGCTCTTTTGACCATTTTTGTTACAACTTACTTAATTGGCCATGACAACCCGTTACTGGTTATGACTTGCCGCAGAGCTTCTCCAGGCACCTCTGCTACGTGCACTACGTTATCTAATTGAAGCTTAAGGGCCGTTGTGCCACATTCTGCGCATAGAGCAAGTCATAAATCATTATGGAATATGTTATTTAGATCCGTCAGAGGGTAGCGTTTATTGTCGAAATTGTCGGTGCTGCGTTTCTCTTGTTGCAATCATTAAAACATTTTGAATTTGTTTTAGACTGCGGCAGCATGCCTGGAAAGTGCACCAGGTCACGCTCACCGAGGAGGAAATCGCAGAAATTTATCGCAAAACCGTTGGCTATACGAATCCGTACGACTTCACTGTGCCTGTCTCGAGTGGAATAATGTTGCGGCGTTCCGACGCGGAGGAGTTTGAAAAGTCGCCACCCAAAAGCGGGGAAACTGAAACGTTGTAATCGCTCGACTTTCATGTACTTTCATACATACAAAACAGAAATCCTATAATCGTTAAACTATCCAAGTTTATTATAGTTTAATAAATTATTTTTACAAAATCACGACATCAACTTGTATGCAACATAGTTACGGTGACCATATTTTTGGGAGGGGGACATAATACACAAATATCATAAATAAACAGAAACTTGTATAGTTTAAGACTTCGGGTACAAGCGGAGGGTCACCGTAACTATGGTTCACGACAAAAAAAAGTGAGTTTGAGTCGGCACATCCAAAGATATGTACATATATACATATTTGCGTATTTTATAGTACCGCAGTGTACCACATACATATATACATATTTTGATACAAAATACATATGCGCCACTAAAGCATTGCTGAATCTGTTGATCTCTGTTAATTTTACATTTGTAATACATGTAGTATAATTTGTTACAGTATCGAAATGGAACATAAACAGTAAATTAAGTGCAATTGTATTTCAAGCCAAGCAAAATTATTTGCAATGCATTCACTTATTCATATCGACTGGGCCGGTTGATGCAGCAGATCTCATCAAGCGTCTCTGTTTAGTGCGCTCTACAGCTGAAATAGTAGTGTCCGGCCGAAGCCGAAGAAATGCTCGACTCTTTGCAAGTAATTTATTGAATCCAAATCTCGGTAAGCGCTTACAATATCGTATTTGTGTCTTACTGCAAGTGGTGCTACCTATATAGGCAAGGATGATAGGTTCATGTTTGCGAGGGGTTCCAAGTTCAATCCGAGGCCATCTTAAAACATGTCAGCCATGTTTATCATTTCACTTTCAATAGAAACTGAAATCGATCGAACTAAAAATCGAATACGTACCATGATGGAAAGTGAAATGTGAAAGCATCGAATCGGCAACTCTAAGTATTCTTTGCCTTGATAAAGCTAATCAATTTCGTTTCAGACTTGGCTATAAAATACACCGGTAGGTCCCATTACCATATAAATTCCACCATCAGAAATCGTTGTTACCATTCAAGCGTTCACCAGCTTTTTCGCTCTTAATATTTTTCGGAGCTTACATATAACTCTCTTTAATCAACTCAGCTTTATGTCATCCCCTCAAAATAATGCAACTAATGACTGCTTATAATTTTATAAACACTACAATCGAATCTAACGGTCTAAATTTGCAATTACCTTGAACGGGAATGAGTCACTTGCGACTTCTGATTTGATGGTTTGACAAGCTGGCAGCCAACAGCAGTAACATAACAACAACAACATAACGCCATTTCAGCCAAGCCAGGCGACGAGGCGGCGTTCGTTTTGTTGTTTTCATTGACTGGTATATTGCGGCGTTGACGTTTCACAAGTGATCGAGTGAGGTCGCGCTGGTGTATTTGCTGTTGCGAAAATGCGTTGAATTGAAAATGATTTAATCGGATTTTGCTTGAATTGTGTATGAAAGGTGGCAAAAAAAAGGGAATTGGAGAAGGCACTGGAATGCAAGCGAAAGAAATAGGCGAAAAGCTGGCGCTTAACGCGGCCGTTTGCCGTACTTGCCTGTCAGCTTGCCGGCAAATGGTTGCGCTGGAGTCTCAGTTGCCGATAGCGTCTTCGACGGCGGAGCGAAAGTCGCATCGCGATTGCCTGCGCGCATGTCTGCAGCAGGAAGTGCCACTTGTCGACGCCGGTATAAAAGGTGTTGCGCTTCCCGCGCTCATTTGTTTGCGCTGCAGCAAAGCGCTACAAGTGGCCTACCATTTCATTACGTTGGCCTGCGAATCGGAGTGCACTTTGCGGACTCGGGCTGCGGTAGCATTGACACGAGGTCGAGATCTTCAACTACAAATTGAGAACGTCGACATTGAATTGCAACAGGTGAGCGCGTGACCATGTGCTAGCAAGGGGTTGCAGGGATTTAATATTCTATGTGTATTTTAGAGCGATTGCGAGTATGTTGAGCATGAGCCGTCGACGGCAGGTGGCGGACAACAGCAGTCTGTTATTCGAAATGAGACCAAAGTGAAAGCTCCAATGATATCGCAGTCAATTGAATTTGGTGCGCAGTTTAAAAATTTTGTCCGGAACTATGTGGGTAAGATGACAAGGGAAATGTTTTTTTTCACATGTGTCGTGGAGAAGGCGCATGCGCCACGTTGAATTGGTTATATAAGCGCTTTTTCCATTTTTCCTATTCTATGTAGTGACCGAGCCAAAGAATGTTGAAGTACTAAGTAGCATGGAGCAGCAGGGGGTATCAAGCTTAGCAGCTGCTGCACTTTCTAAAAAATTTAGTGCTGAAGGTAATTGCGCCTAAATATAAGTAAGGCAATTAAATTTTGTATTTCAATAAATCCGCAGAACCTGCTTGTTCTAAATCTGAGACTAGTGAATATGAGCAAATATTTGTGGAAAATATTACTGATTTCGAAGAAGGTCAAAAGTATTTTGATAGCCTCGATGGAGTAAATGGTAATTGGCAAAATTGATTGCTTCAATGTTATTGATAGTTCTTTTTATCTGCAGACTTAAACTTTGAGATTGAAGAAGAAGAAGTAAATGCCAACTGTCCAGTAGTCAATGCTGCCAAAGAGCTAGATTTTACTAAAATTACAAGTAGTTTTATTGAAGAGTTCAAAGAGAATATAAGCAGCGGTAATTGTTACATTTCATAAATTGTATTGACGCATGCCACTAGGAACTTTTTGATATATTTGCAGTCCCGCGCGACCTAACACTGGTGCGTAACAAGAGCACAACTCTTCAAGAAACAAGGGAACTGCAAAAGGCTTTAGATTCCAGAGAGGCGGAGGTTCAAAATAACGAACTGGTATGCGTACAATGCAATAAAGGCTTTACAGACATGCATGCCTTTATTTTGCATAGAAATCGGCATAAAGGTCGGTGCTTGCAGCTCAAAAATCAAAGCGATACTTTCGAAGACTTGTGTAAATAATTGCAGGTATCACACCATTTCGCTGCAACTTGTGCAACTATTTCACCTGTTACTCGGAGAGTCTGCGCAAACACTACAATCGAGAGCACGACATTGTGGCCGACAATGAAATGCTCAATTTACGTATTGAACGTGAGTGACGAGTACTTTGGTTGACAATTGTTTCTACAGATATTCCCAAAACTTTTCATTCATAGCAAATGTAACACCCACGGAGAAACCTTATTACGGTGAGGAATTGTGAAAATTGAAAAATCTATGTATGTATGTGTTTTAAATGCTTTACGAACTGAAATTTTTAGAAGTAACCTTCAAATGCCAAGCGTGCAGTTTCCAAGCTCACAGCCAAACAAAAATGCGGGCGCACATACGCAAATGTCATTTTGTTTTAGAAGAAGAATGTGAGTGGCATTTTGTTATTGAACTTTTTGTTAATTTATTGAGTTTTTCTTGTAGCTGCGAGCTTTACAACAATCTTCAATTGCCCTGATTGCTATCGCACATTTAAGGAACAAAAGTCCATGCGCACACATTTCACATTAGTGCATGGCGCTTCCATGGGCATAAGAAAAATCTCCACTGAAACATTCGTTTGCGAGCATTGCAGTACGTATTTTCCAACACTTTTTCGCTATTTTTCGGTAGTGTTGATAAATCTTTCCTATAACACAGAGAAGCAATTCAATTTTAAAGCTAGTCTGGTG
The DNA here is from genome assembly GCA_963457695.1 of Neria commutata. Lineage (NCBI taxonomy): Eukaryota > Metazoa > Arthropoda > Insecta > Diptera > Micropezidae > Neria > Neria commutata. Next base: position 37,142,678 of record OY735247.1, on the reverse strand, counting down.
TCGCATCAGCGTGTCTGTCGGCTACGTGAAGGTGTCGGTTGCAATTTCTGTAACAAAAAGTTTGGCACAGTGCGTCAATTCGAGCGGCATTTACGCGCCGAACATAATGTGGAGACACTACACGAGTGCGAGGTGTGTGGCAAAATATTCAATAATGCCGACTCGTTGAGCATGCATCGCAAGCGTCACTCCGAGCGACACTTTCAGTGCGAAGTCTGTCCTCGCAATTACGCTAACAGCTCCGAATTAAAGGCGCATGTGCAGCGCATGCATTCGACGGAGACGAAGGCGCTGTGCTTGGTCTGTGGCGCCAGCTTCACAAACTTGGGCTCCTTGCGTGATCACGAAAATAGGGAGCACTTCAAGAAGTATTTCAAATGTACGTACTGTGATTACCAATGTACTTCACGTTGCAGTTTGCGCGTCCATGAATATACGCACACGGGCAAGCCGTATAAATGTGGCGTCTGTGGCAAAGAATACTCGCTACGTGCAATGTTAGTATACACATAAACTATTAATTTTATATTTCTAATCACTCTTTTCTACATGATTTTATATGGTTTAATATTTTTAGTTTGCGTCGTCATTCCAAAAACACACACGGCATAAATATTACCGACGAAGAGTTGGCAGCCATGTTTCGCAAGAAATTCGGTTATCCCAGTCGCTACGATGCTTTCTCCAAAGCCAACAATTCACTCGAAATAACTGAAGTGCGCGAGGAAGATATTGAACTGGAATTGCAGGAATATGGCCTGAAGTTTGATGATATTGTCAACGATCTGTTTGCGAATGATGTGGGCGACGATATGCTTAGTTTAAGTCAATAGTTATATTCCGAGGACTGTACTACTTCAAAAGCTACGCTTATAAAGCGCTCTTAGTTTGTAACTAAGATCTGTTAGCTCTCTAAGCCGATAGTTATGTACATATTTTCATAAAATTTACAGAAATTTATAGTCCTACACCAACAGGAAGGAAAAATATGTTGCTTTCTTGTAAAAGCAATTGTAAAGGATTTGCATGCTTTTAAAGTCTAATAACGTAAATTTTTTTTAATAAGTTGAAGCGAATGTTTTAAACTTTTTATACACGAAATATCTGATTTTTAAATAAATGCACTTCAAAGTATAATTTCATCAACTAAGGTTTTTCTTTTATTTCGTTATTTTTTTGTATTTTCACATTCAAATTGAGTTAATGTTAACTGAATTTAATTATAATTTTGTATTCGTGTGTTATACTAAACAAGTTTAATTAACACCTTGTATGAATTTGGAAAGAAAATCGGTTGGCTTTGGCTCCTCGGATTCCTTCCAGTAGCGCATTATATGACCCTTTTGTTTCCAGATTTCGACAGTTTCTTTCAGTTCCATTTGGCCCTGTTGTTGAAATTGAACGCGATTATTCAAAAACTATTTTTTATATAAGGCTTAAATGCAAGACTTCTAGGACAAACTAAGAATAGTTTAAAATGAATGAAATCAATACAGGCAGGGCAGGGCTTCAAAACCGCAGCTGCAACTTCTATTTAAAATATGTACACGTTTTTTACGAGGAACCATTTGTGATTCCTACTAAACAAGCAAGAGCAAAAGTTGCCTAATCTACTTGAATCGCGGCATCGATTCCCTATTTCTTGCTACCTTTCTAATTCTAGAGTACTCCTGGCTTTTTGAAGGCATTGCTCAAACGGAGTTTGAGGCATGGTTTTGTTTTCTGCCTTTGTAGGAAAGGGAAGTACTGAACTAACAAATGTTTGCCACTCGCCAGCAACTCACCTTAATGATCAGCATGTCGGTGACACGCACATCAGATACATTACGGTTATCCATGAACTTCTCACGCAGCTTAGCACGGCATTCCTCCACTGACATCGGAATGTCGTAGTCCATCACTGTAAATAGCAAGGGCAACATAATAATTTCGAGCACAATTTCATGCATTTGTTTACGTTTTGCGGCCGTGGACCAGTGAGCGATGACATAACGAGCACCCGGCCCTGTACTCACCAATGTAGGGGATTTGGCGGTACCAAGCCTTGTACAGATTAAGGGCACGTTTGCGCGCTTCCTCCCGGTCAATAGACAAGATAGGGCGCACTTGCTGCACAGCCCTTTTTACGGCTTCACGTCCGGCGGCCATTTTCGCAGGGAAACTTAAAATTTATTTTCCAAACCAAAGCAAGAGTCCAGTCGCCTAAATGACAGCTGAGCATAAACTCAATATAAACGTAGTGTCAAAATATAACGAGAACAATCAGCTGTTTTGGGTCGGGTCTTGGGTATATCAGCTGCTGCTTGCGTCGGTCAGAGCAGAGAAAATTCAATTGAAATCGCGCGGTTTTTCTAACGTAACGAAAAAGGAAAAAAATCGCAATTTTCGCCGCAATCCGGAAAATTTCAGGATTTTTCTGCTCTACGTAGTAGATTAAGGGTTAAGGAATGCAGCGAAACGCATCCCGGCAATTTGCGACGCATTTCGGCGAAGACGTAATCCCCCGCCTTACGTAGTTTTTTGCACGCGTTTTTTGCCCATTTTTGTATGCAAAAATTTTGCCGTTATAATTTTGGGATTTTCGCATTTTTCGTTACGTCATTTCATCTGCATTACGCGTAGAAAGAACGTAATGGAAATGTGAAATAAATGACCAATTTAACTTTTTAAACTAAGTAATAACTAAAAAAGTGTTGATTGGATGGAAATCGAGTTCATTGCCAAGAGGAAGAACGGAACGTTTTTCCCGCATGCGAAGTGAATCTTGGTTATTTTCCTAATGAAATAAATTGAATTAATAAAAATCAATTTAATAAAATTGAAATAAACTTTTATTTAATTCCTTTGCATAAAAATTGAATCTCAAAATTGGAAGTAAATTTTTTGTCGTATATTTATTCTCTATGATTTGAACCCGTCGTAAGTAGGACGGGCTTTTTACCCTAGTTATATTAATAATAATATACATAATTAATAGTAATATAATTTTTCTGATTTCATGCTGTTGGGTTTTGGAAATAAACATTATCGAAATATTTGGCACAGTCCGTTATTTTTAAAATTATTAATTAAAATTTAAATATTTGCGTGAAGGCACCGGAATCACAGTATTTATTTATTTAGTCTTCCTTCAAATGACTCACTCTCGACAATTATCAAATTTGCATTAACGAAACAATAACAACCCAGGTTTTGTTTTGTTGTTGTTGCTGTTATTGTTGTTGTTGTGAACGTAAAAGTCAGTTTCGTTCGTTCGTTCATTCGTTTTATGAAGGCGCTTTGCTTTTGCATGTCGTGTAGGTACTCGTATTTGTGTATCTTCTATCTGTAAATTGTAAATATTTGGATAATGATAAATGATGGCCGTACGTCTCTGGGGCAAGCCGCTTGACTAGCTCTCTGGGCGCCAGAGCGCAGTCACGCAGTCACAGCCAAAGCATCGCATCTGTCGTAGTATTTCAAGCTGAAGCTGCTGCTGAAAGCTTTTAACGGCATTTCAAAAGAGCAGCTCTGTATAAAGGTTTCCCACGAATGTTTTCTGTTTTTTTTGAATTTTCTTTGTAAATACGCCCCAAGGGTTCGTGCACTATGAGCAAATTTTAGTGCAGCTCTAATCGACGTGTAAGATAAAAGTCGTCGAGCTTGAGAAAAGCTGCAATGACGCGAAAAAGCCGCCTCCACGTACAGCCCAACCTGGCAATTTCACGCTCTGAGGCCTGCAGGAAATTTGGGATGTTGCAACACTTACCTTTTCGGATTGTTGCATTGGGAAGCTTTTTAAACTTGAATTGGAATTCCAGAATAACAAAAATCTTTGTATATTGTTTACATTAATCGGCTTGAGGAGTTGGGCAATTTGGTTTAGAAAGATATTATGCATTACATTGCTCATCACTGCCTTGGAGAATTTCTGAGCTTCGCTGAGTTATCGACGAGCCGAAACATTGCCGCTAAAATTGCCAGCGGGGCAGCTACGAAAAAAGCTCAAACCAAACTCGACACTGAACTTTGTGGCGGCCAGCAGAAGCAGCTGACTTGGAGCGGGCCGAAAAGGCAGCAAGTCCGCGACTAGTTTGAAATTACAACGGCGTGAGTCGAGTTTCAAACGTTTAAGCGAGCAGGGAAGACACGCTTTGCGCATGCGCTCCAAGCCAAAGTCAGAGCTAACACAAAAAAAAAAAACCACCAAAAGGAAAAAGTGCAGCAAAACGTTAAAAAAAGAAGCGCGAATTTAAAATAACGCATTTAAAAAGTGAGAATTTAAGAAAAATTTAAAAAAACAAACATTTAACATGAAAAAGAATAAATAGAACATAAGTGCAAAGAAAGTTACGAAAATTAATAAAAATAAAAACAAAAGGAAAAGTTAACTATATATACATATACATATATACTATGCAAATGAAGTAAGAAGAATATTGAATACTTTTTACAACAACAACAGAAAAGCCAACGATGAAAAAGTCTAATTAGCGACAATGTGTTGAGTACGACAACAACAACAACAATAGCAGCAGCAAAAATTTATCACATACAACAACAACAACAAATGACGGGCCACCACACGCCAAAGTGGCCGACGAAATAAATGAAAGCTGTGCTTTCAGAAAATTTATAGGCAAATTTCTAATTAAAACGCAACAAAGAAAGAAACCCAGACAGACAGACAGACAAATTTGCCTTTGGACATTTTTAAGAGTGACAGTTGCTGGTGTTTTTGTTGTGAAAAACTTGCGAAAGTGCACAATTTAATAGAAATATTCCGAAAAATTCAAGTAACCTTAAATTCTGAGCGTACTTTTATTAAAAAATATTGGCAATTTTATTTGCATTGAATTATACGAGCAGCAACTTTTCCTTTAGACATTGAAATGGAATGTCAATAAAAGTTGTTTCCTTGCCGCAATTGATTTTTGGCCAGCACTTTCAAAAGCATCTGAACTGATAAGGCGCGCCAATACTTAATTTATTTATGGTGCAAATGAATGGAGCATGGAAATATGTGCAACTTTTCATTATTTACTCACTTGTGCCTTTTTTTGTTTTTTTTGTTATTGCGTTGCAGATAAACTTTTGCATTCGTATCTCGCACTCATGCTTAACTGTAGCTCGAGTGTCAAACCGGTACCGAAGCGTCAGAATAAAATTAAAAAATTTTTGACTGCAGGTAAAGAACTGCAGAGTTTCGACAAGAGTATTGAAAACATTTTTAAAAGTGCTTTGTACATATTTTCTCTTATTTTTTTTAGGGCTCTCAAAAGATGTAATAATTCTTATTTGCCAAAATGATATACTTATCTTAAATTAATTGAAATTGGAATTAATATGGAATTGAAATGTTAGAACTTTAAAATTTGATTGTGTAAACAGAGGAGCAACAGAAATTTTGATTTTCGGCCCAAGAGAATTAATTTCGTTTAAGATCCTGAAGGATCCGAAGTCGAAGTATTTTATTTTGCAGCCGAATATTAGACGGACAATTTGCTATTGTGTAGCTTGCAAGGCGCTGTGCTATGTTTCCGCCTGAAGTACTTGTATAAGCGATGAGCTTTAAGAATTTGGTATTCCAATAAAAAATCAAAAAATCTTTATTTTGATATTGATCGACCGAAAATTTGGCGGAAGCCGAATATACATGATTGAGAGAGGTGCAGAACGAAGTCGAATATTCGGTGGTTCTTTAGTTTCTATGTAAAATTCATAAGTGCAAAGCCAAAGTAGCTCATTTCGAATCTGTCGAAGCCGGAGAATATTCTAATTTGAGCGAAGGCCAAAGCCGAATATTATATAAAATGAAACTTAAGTATAGTAAATTTTGAAGTTGTCCAAGTTGATGGCGAAAATATGATTTAGGGAAAGACGAAAATTCCAAAACTTTTTAGCGTTTTCTGAATTGATATTAAAAAAAATTCGAGAGTGTTTTTTATTTTTGTATGCAAATAAAAAGCTTTCCATTTGGCAGGCAGATATGTAGTAGAGCCCTAGAGTGTAGGCTTCAAAAGAGATTTGTGTAACAGCATGGAATCGCCGTCCAAAGTCGACTCTTATAACTTAAAATGTTTTATGCATATAATGAAATCAGACATGCTAAAATTTCGCATAGGTTTGGCTCTAATAAAATAAAGTATCGGTCGTAAAAGTTGTTTTAAACAAAAATGCGCTAAAATGCTGAACACATGCATATATGATCTTTTCTGGAAGAGTAGGGGCATGACGATGAAATATTGCACAAATAAATTATAATTATCCGTGAGATACGCCAGTTTTATAGCGCTATAACAAAAGCAACGATTGGTGACAATACCAACAACAACAACATGTTGTTGAATCTTACAAAAACAAAGTTTAAAGTTAATTTGGCATGGAAAATCAGCAGGGATATTTTTGTGCCATAAAAATCACAAAGCTTTCAAGTTGCTATTGAACTTTGCCTTCAACAAAGGAATACATTTTAAAAGTGCAACAATTAAGAAATATTTTTTCAAAGTACGAAGTTAGGCTAGACCCCGATGGGCACTTACTTAGCGATAACAAATGGTGATGCATTGTTTGGAGAGTAGTGAGGCCATCTCCAGCGCTACAAGCCATGGTACTCATAAGCAGGTTATGCGAGATCTGAAAATAGCAGCAGATGCTCGAGAGTCTTCCTGGCTAAGATCGAAGTTAATCTCTAATCGACATCAAAATTCTCAAAAACCAAACTGCTTTTTAGCCATTTATAAAGGCAACTACGCTTATGTAAAAAAATTCATCAAATGAGATATCGATTGAGGCTTTATGCACGATTGAAGTGCAGTTAAGGGTATTACGTTTGGAATACCATAAAGCTCTACCACGACTGCAATTGGCTATACATACGCATACGGAAAGTGCCATTTTTGGCATAAATCGTCTAAGGTACAGCAGATTTTCGAAGCAACTTGCTGGGGGGGGGGGGGAAAACAATAGACATACTTAATCGCAATATGCCATTTTTTCTGAGCATCATTTTATATTTTTGGCTATATATTTCAGCACACTGGGGAGCGATTTTTCAACAGTCAATTGTCAGTGAAGTTTTATCAAAATATAAGTTTCAAAAAATGTTCATGTAAAATAATAAAACTGAAATGCTGGCATAGCTATTGGCAACGGCTGTTGACCATTGAGAATTCATGTCTTAATGAATTAGTTAGTATCTAAATTGTTTTAAGCAAACTTGAAAAAGCCAAAGTCGAAAAGCTTCTTCGTCGGAGCGTCGCTATTAACGCTTTACAAAAAGCACTTCAGTTGCAGCGCGTTGCCTCGCAGATACCGTTTATCTGCGCGATACTCGACTTCAACTATTGCATAGAAAAAAAATACCAGCGGGTATTTTGCTGTTAGTGTGTGCGAGTTACTGTTAGATATGTACGTTGTGTGCTTTCAAATGCGTTCATTGACAAGCGGCAGGAGCGCGGGAGGCAAGAGCCAACAGCAACAACAACAAACAGCCACTTCTGTCAGTGGCAACACCAAGGCAAAAGCGCCAACAATAAGCACAAAAATAATAGAAGTTAGATGTTGATAACAATAAAAAGGCAGAAATTATCAAATCGATACCACGCTTCGTCGGTGCGTCTGCCCCTCAGTCCTTTCGCTGGCAGCTTATTTTATTTTTATTCACGCGCATTATTTCTACTTACGCTGCTGTTGACTCTTGAATGTGGCTTTGGCTTTTTCTTCATTTTTTTCTCGCTTTTTTCATATCTTTTATACTATTTTGATATTTTTGTGATTTGTTTCCTTTTGTTGTAGTGTATGTGTGCAATATTTTGGCTTATTGCGGCTCGAAACGGCAATCGGCAATTGGCGTACGGCAATGCACGCACACTCACACACACACAAGCACACCAAAGCCGCCGCCGCCTTACACCCAGCAATCAGCCAGCCATTCCGTGCGGCCATCAGCCGTCAGCCAGCCAGTTAGTGCCGCAGTCAAGCCGGCCGCGCACCATTCACAATTCAGTTAACAATTTCAGTTTAGTTTCTGCTGCGTAGCGCTTTGGTCTCAAATCGAAAGAATTTCTTTACAAAATTCGTCACTTTTGCTATACTCTCCGCTTCTATTGCGTTCGAGTCGTTCTCGTACGCTACGTTTAGGTATTGTTGCTATTGTTGTTGCATGTTGGCAGTTGCTAATTGATTTTGGTCGCTGACTTGCTTGCGCTTTTTCCAATATATTTTCCATTACTATTGCATGGGCTAATATTGACCCCACTGTGTAACTGGCACACGTTCTGCCTGCTGTTCGTGACTTTGAAGTTTTTCTTTGCCAGTGTTCATTGTTGTTGTTGTTGTTGTTGTAGTTGCTGTAATCGCATTAGATTTGTCAATAAATTTTGCCGTTACAAATTTAGCAATTACAGTTTCCACTTAATTTGCGCATTTCGCATTTCAACGTCAAAGTTTTTTTAAGAAATACTTCCGCAAACAAAAAAGAAGTAATTTTTATTAAATTCCAGCCAGCTTTGAGCCACAATTTCGCGCAAGGATTACGAATTTTGGCAAACAGAACTGCAGCTGCAGCTAGAACAAGCATTTATAGTGGTAAGTACAAAAATTTTAGAAAAAAAAACGAAAATTTTAAACTAAATAGCTTAAAAATATAAATTACAACATTTTATTGCGATAATAAACATCAATCGTATATTTCTCGAATTAATAGTTACATATTACCTCATGTTTATGCAATTGGCATAATGCCATATTAATAAAAAAGTTTCTTTCAAACAAAAGTTCATAAAAATTTGGCATATGCAAGTCATCGAAATCGAAATATGCATGCATGCTTCTTCGAAAAATATATTGATAAAGAAAATGTATTTATTAGAAATTTACAACAATTTGATAGATGTTAAAAAGGGAACCGCCAAAATGTGCCAACATCGAAGCAAGTACGCTTTTCATGCCTGATACGAGTATATCTCTAACGGTGCCATAAATAATAGGCATAGCTATTAATATGGCAAAAAAATAGATATGCAAGAGTCGCACTTATTACATATATAGAATGGCTAGCATGGCTAGCAGCGTCAGATGTTGCATTCACAGAAGCAACGTGGAAGTAATAAGTCAGCTGTTAGTTGGCAGAGATAGCTGAGCTGGCAGGCAGCTACTAGACTCAGGAATAGCACAGAACATGACGATAGATACAGCGATATATTGACAAATACAAACATAGCGTAAGCTATATAATACTTAATAGTAAAAAAAGGTTTACAATATTTTAACCCTCTAGTTCCCAAATTTTTGATCTTGATAAAAAAATTACAGGAGGTATTTTTGGTGTTTAGAAGCAATGTTTGTTCAAGGAAAAAAATTTGAGGTAAATAGGAGGCGTGGTAGGAGGTGTAGAAGGTAGAAGGCCTAGAGGCCTGCTTGGGAAAGAAAGCCAAAAAAAGTTGAATATGAAGATTTGAAATTCTTTCCATTTAAGTTCGCTTTTTTCATAAAATCAAACATATATATATTAAAAAAACATAAACTAATATAGTTTATGGTTAACAACTTAAATTCACTGGCGTAACCGACATAAAATATAAAGGGGTGATGTATAAACTAGGGCATTTTTAAAATTCGGTGTATGTATATGTATATATATTTGATTTAAATTTTTTTAAATGAAATTTAAAGAAGCAATCTTATTGTAAAGAATGGCAAATGTATATTTATATTATATTTGCCGCACAAAACTTGTGTTTGAGATGTGTAGCCAGCATTATTGCATTTCCGTGATCATAGCCCGGAGCTTTCTTGTCAACCATTTCGCTATGATTATTAAAATGCAGATGGCATAAAATTTTGTCGAAACGATTCCGAGGCATTGTACTTTTTATACAGTGAAATGCGTTTTCACTCCAGTAGGAACCAATACAGGGGTATCGATAAATGGACATATGTACAAATCAAATTCCAATATATTGTCCTATTTCTTGAGTTGTCACGGAAAAAGGCATCAGGATATTTTTTTGAGCTGCATACAAATTGGTTTGAGATGTGATGTGTTTGTTCAACCATGGTATCATCGAAGAAAAAAGCAAAACATTTGTAAGGTGTTTCAAGCATCTTTAACTAATCTTCCAAGTCAGTGCCACTAAATGAAAGTGCCTATTGTTTGAGTATCAAATTCTAACAAATTTTTTTAAACTGATCACATTTTGGATCGACATACAGTATAGGTTAGAGGCGATAACTGGGTCTTCTTTAGGCTTGTTCGTGACGTCGTTAGCATTGTATTCAGCAGTCACAAGCCGTATATACCTTGGTCGTTGAGATTTTGCATTAACTATTGAAGCTATGGTAGATTTTTCAGACGGCAAGTCAGGCGTACCGCTGCCGAACTCATATTCACCTAAATTTACTGCAGCTGCTTCAACTGGTGAAATAGATTCATTAATCAAAATTAAATTTGGCTGATCGAAGTCGTTATCGTTGTCAAAACCGATTTCATCATCTGCTTCTAGAACTGAGTTGAACTTTTCCACAATTTGCCATATCTGATCGTCAGAAAGCGATGAAAGTTTAAAATTTCGCCGATATTCCATTTCTCTATACATATAAAAAGCTATATCGAGATTGGAACAATAGAGAATATGCCACAAAGTTACAAAGAAGCTTTTAATTCAACCCTAATTCCAATTTCGGACCTTTTATGTGAAAGGGGACCAACTCTCCCATCTAACCCCCGCTGACTACGCCCTATTATAGGTTAAGATATAATACGATAACTCTGCTGATAAATGGGCAGTGTAGTCAACCTTGTTTGTTAAGTAATAGAGCAATAATGTTCAAGTAAAGAACAAAATATCTTCAGTTACCGTCACAACATTTTTATGCTTCGCGTCCCAAGCAGGCTTACAGACACTGTACGTTTTGGGTTAGCTGGAAAGAACGTAATAACTTTTTTTCATCAAATTTTCTTAGTTTCTTAAAGTACACATTCACAGCTACTCGCAAATAATTTTTATATTGTTATTAAAGCATAACTACTATGTTTTTTTTATGTTTGATTTTAAGGCAAATTGAAAAATAATTATTTTTTCCTTTTTGCACGAAATTTCAACTTTGACTGGCGATGACTGCCGTAGCATGCAGCCCAGCATCAAGTGACTATTTTTATTTTAATAATTGGGGATTTCCTTGTTTGTATGCAAAAACTCAGATTTCTAAATCATAAGGTGTCGTGCACAGAATTTTTCAAATTTAGGATGTCTACAGGCCTTCTTGGGAACTAGAGGGTTAAAGTTGAAAGAAATAACTTTTGTTTAATAAGTGTTTGCTTTATTCGTTGCCTCCCTTCTAAAGTAGGCATAGTTACATACTTACTTTACTTAGACGCTATTCTAGTTTTTGGCAAGCTTGTTTCCGGCAGTTGAAAATTTAAGTACTTTTAGAATTTTCAAATGTATAGAGAAAATATCAACAATCAAAAATCATCAAATCAATCAATCCAAAACTTTTCTTAAAAAATTCAAACATGTTCCATGAAAAGTGATAGTAACATTCCAAAATAATTCCAGGCATGCTAAACAATTTATGTGAGGAAATGGTACACAGGCAGCGCCCGCCAAACGACTCGAAAATATAAATCTCAAAAACTGTTCAACAAATTCGGACTCCAAACTAGTATAATCCCTATGAAAGTTTAGCCTGAAATTATGCAACAGCTCATGTACGGTAATTTTTAACAAAAGCTCTAGCGTTACCGACTCACATTTCAAGGGGATTACTATTATGTTGAATTATAAAAACTTAGGTTTGTTGATGCTTATTGAAAACGAAATGATATGAAAACTTATAAATTGAGAAAGTCTGTTTGAAATTTAAAAAATTCTGCTATTCTTCTTGAAAACAACAGTTGGTTAGTAGTTATTGCTAGTAGTACACAGTTGTACTTGTACATCATAACTACTTTCATGAAATTCTGCTGAGTATGGCTTTCGGGAGCAACTGTGAGAGATCTCCATCACTTGCATGCATATGCGAATACATATTACAGCATAGTGGATCTTCCACCCATTTCCGAACATTTTCTATATATGCGGCTCGCGAGATGATTTTGGTTGGCCATCACTGCTTTACAGCATGAACTAAAGGCCGAATCTTTGCATAATTTGTCTCTGCTTTCAATTGCGACTCAATTAAGTGGCACATATTTTCTGATGCATCAAAACGATTGATCTTCATGACTGTAGTTATATATTTTTTGAGCAGAAAATTTCATTTTGCACGCACATAATTATAAATGAAAACAAAAATTTCGAAGCAAATTACACATTTGAGTTAATCAATAATAAAATCAACTGCTTTTAAGTGATTGGCAAAATAAAATTCTTCGACTGACGACAGCTAAAATATGTACTATATAAACAAATAAATTATTGAGTCTAAATCGCCAGCGAGCGAGCGAGATATGATAAATTACATTGTGAAGTGTTGATAGATAAGCAGGAGCATGTGATATTTTATGATTTATGGCTAATAAATAATTTTTACATGGTAAAGAAACTGTAAAATGTGCTTCTGAGCTTGACAGCTGTTGATTGGTTTCTTTATTTTGAGTTATACTACTATATTATATCTGATGCGATCGTGTTTGAAGATTTAGCAAGATGACGTATTTTGTTGTAAATTTAAATTTTAAAATATCCACATAAATTTTTCACACAATTTCGTTTTTGCATAGTTATGTGCACCAAAAAGTAATTTCAGAATTTTAAAAAATTGTAACAAGTCATAGGTCTTATCTGCTCCTGGCTGGCACTTTTCGAATGTAAATGGTTAGGTATGACTTGGAAAGAGTTTGATCGTTTGACTGATGTTATCAACAAAATGTTTGAGAAATTGCGCCAAATTTTCAAAAACTTGCTGTCGTAGGTTCAGCTTGATTCATGTATAGTTTTTGATATCTAGAGTTTCTTACTAAGCATTTTTGTCTAAGAACAATGTAAGTAATTTTTTACTAGCAAGCTTACACAATTCCACGTTACATTTGCTAAATGTATAACAATTTAAAAAATGTTGTTAATCTATATATATAAAAATGGAGCGTGGTTTGTTCGGATGCTTAAAACTCCAGAACGGCTGAACCGATTTTGATGAAATTTAGTGTATGTGCTTCAGTGGGGTCTGGGATGGTTTTGATCTATAATTGGACCCGATTGGACAAGGGGGCGTGGCACCGCCCATACAAACCAAATTGTTTACATCGAATAGCTTTGGAACTAAAAGTCGTGTAGCATTGAAATTCCGTATGCAGTCGCCTCTTGGATGTGTCGTCCCACTGGTAAAATTTTATGGGCGTAGGATAAGGGGCGTGGCACTTTTTTATCAACTACAGATTTGTGTATAACTTTAGAACTACACATCACACATCAATGAAACTCGGTAGGAACTTACTACATATCCATATCCTTCTACTGAGAAAATAAGGCGGGCACTGGATAAGGGGGCGTGGCACCCCCCATACAAACAAAATTTTTGATCTCGATTAGCCTTGGAACTAAAGGTCGTGCAGCATTGAAATTTCGTATGCAGTCGCCTCTTGGATGTGTCGTCCCACTGATAAAATTTTATGGGCGTAGGACAGGGGGGTGGCACTTCAATCAAATCCTATACGGGTATATCTTTAGAAATATACTTCATACATCAATGAGACTCGGTAGAAACATATTACATATCCGTATCATTGAACTGGGAAAATTGGATGGCCATTGAAAAAGGGGCGTGGCACCGCTCATACAAACTAAATCATTGATATCGAATAGCTTTGGAACTAAAAGTCGCGCAGTATTGAAGTTCCGTATGCAAGCACCTCTTGGATGAGTCGTCCCACTGGTCCAATTTTATGGTCGTAGGACAAGGGGCGTGGCAACTCCACATTTGGATAATACTTTAGAACTATATATCATACATAAATGAAACTCCGTATTCTTCAACTGGGAAAATGGAATGGGCATTGGACACGAGGCGTGACACCCCTCATACAACTTAAATCTTTTATTTGGTATATATTTAAAACTACAAGTCATTCAACATTGAAATTCTGTTTTGTTATTATTTAGTCATACATACATGTTAACATTTTTACATAATTTTGAGTTTTATATATATAGATTTAGGGTCATGGGACAAGGTGGCGTGGCACACCTTCAATGTATGTACCGTAAAAAAGTGGTGGTCCATGAGGAGTCACTTTAATTTTGGCCTTCCACCAAAGGAGTAATCTACATACACAGATAGTTTTGTAAGGACCTATATTTATGACTTCCCCTACAAGTATATAGACATCACAAGCATCAGCAAGGAGAAGCGCTGCTGTTCAACAGAAAACAACAAAAACCAAGAAAAAGACAGACTGGCAAGCATTTCTATTAAATTAAATACAATTAAATACAGCAACATCCAACAGAGCATCATTCACATTACGTATTTTTATAAAAGCGCGGGGTGGAACCCGCGCGTAACAGCTAGTAATAACAATTAATTGATCGGCGCGATAGCCCGTGTGGGCTTAGACCTAGCTTTCTCGCATTAACTTGTGTGTGCTTGTCATATTTTCTCACAAATAAACGGGACCTACATTAACCGAATCCGAACGGGTTTGAGAAGCTTCTCATGGCAAAGATTATTCTCGGAGAATTGCCAATTCATCGCGAGAAGTGGCGCCGCGCAAAGAAACAATTTGAAAACCAATTCTCTTTGTACATATGTATTAGATGTTATGTGCCGGACTGAGATATGAACCCAGGTAACCCAGGTCCTCCCGCATCAGCGACCAAGCACGAAATTTTAATGCTGCAAGTTGGTGATCTTATTATTTAACATATGTATGTATATACTCATACAATTGAAAGAAATCATTATTACTATTGAACATATTTATATATGTATACATATATAGTACGCACAAGTAGACTTTTGTATATAAAATATGCGTTACATGCTTGAATAAAAAGTAATCGGCTTGCAGCTCGTTGAATCAATTTTTCTTAAATAGAGTCAAAAATATTGTGCATGCTCTGTGGCAATATTTTTGAAAAAAAAGGTGTTGAGAAAGTAAAAGTGTGGTAATTAAATGCCGGCAGCCGCAGACAGAGAAAAAAATTTGATATTTTAAATTGTAGTTAATTTGTTCAGTTTTTCAAGCATTTTAGCGGCATTTCATTTTGCGGTTTGATTGATCGTCGGCAGCGGCGATAAGTCAGCCGATGTTGCACGGGCGAAAAACAAGTATGAAAGAAAGAGGCTGGCCGAGAAGGCTGTAGAAAGGCGTCGAAGGTACGCCATGATAAAAGCCATGGACCATGGTAGCGCAGCTTCAGCTTAACATCTTGGTAACTAAGCTGGAAAAGTTCAAATATATGCATATGGAAAACGGCGCCCACCCGCAAATCGCCGCTGCTCTGTGCCGTACCGCACTACTAATGCGCTTCATTAGTCACACACTCGCATTTAATTTTAATAAATATAAAATTTGCATGCAGGCTTTCTGTTGTTGTTATAGTTGTTGTTGTTGTGCGGTTTTTGTGGTGTTTTTGTGATTTTACTACGACACTTAAGCTGGGCTGCTGGCTGCTGGGTGCTTTGAACTCATTAACCCGTTTGCCAACGCTCGAAGCACGTCGTCTTCAGCTGCAGCCGCTGCTGCTCTTTTGCAACACCTTCACTCTTTCACTCGCGCGTTTCCCTTTCAACGGAAATTTCACTTTTTCACTTCTTCACTGCGCATTCTGCGCCGACTTTCTTGCCCGTGCGCCTTGATCACATGATTATGAAATAATTCTCAGCGGCTTTTTGGCCGAGCTATCAACGCTCGTGAAATCTTATCGGCTTTACTGCCTTCAATACTGCCAATGTTTGTCAATAAGCATGCAATCGGCTTAATTTCAATATATAAAACAATAGCTTGAAGCGAATTTATTGCATTAATCTAATCGGCAAGTTATTAAAACTTGCTAATCAAAGTTCCTAATCATGCTTGAAAAGCAAAGAAACGACAAACAAATGCCAGGAAATTCCAATTTTTATGAATTTCGATTGGCAAAATTTAAAAAAATCATTCAAGCATAAATTTTTATTGTTTCTTTTGAAGTGTTTTTCTTACAAACAACAATTTTTGGCAAGAGCAAAGAAGGATTGCTCATGCAATCAGGAAGTGCGAAAGGCTTACTTTTGATCATATTTATTTCTAGCTTGTTTTCTATGCTAACATTTCCTTTCCTAATAAAATCTAATACATATATGGAAAAATGAGCGACAATTATGATGTGTAAAAAATTTTTAGTCACTGACTCAGTATATTCTTATGAATTAAGTGTGTGCGTATAAGCGCGTACATATACACACAATTGAAACTATGAGTCAAATAGTACTTTACAATGAACACTGTCAGCCTTGGCAAGATATGATATGGGTAAATATTCGAATTTGAAATGCAAAAAAATTGTCAAATTAAATTTATTAACATGAGTCAGCGCCCTTTTACTTGGCACGAGTACCCATTACGCAGCAGATCTAATGCCTAAAGCTTCTATGACGTACTTCATTAAATACACTACATAAATTTATTGATATGAATGATTAGTATCAATATTCTAAATTTATTACTTTTATGCTATTTAATTTGTGAATCATTGAAAATATTTTGTTGAAGAACGTAAGCAGTATGAAGATATTTAAATAGTTAAATAGTACATATATACATATGTACATAGCAAAGTAGGTATTCGATGCGAGGGCAGAGGCCCAGCGCAGAAGAGAGAGCTCGAATCTTCGTTGGAGAGACCAACTGAAAGAAACTTGGTTAGCTTGGAACCAGGAACTAGAGAAGGTGCGCGAATAGGTGCAGTGCCTGTAGAGTCTGGCACGTGAGGAGAAGAGCTGCAACTGTTGGTATAATATGGCCATATAGGCCATACAAGCCTAGCAGAAGATGTACATATATATTAGGCTTAGATAATATAAATAGTAATATTATATAGTGTTATCGATTTTTAATTTCATATAAAGCTAAATTTCAAAATCTGCAGGCTTATAAACAAATTATGAAATCTATATTTTGATGAAAATTTTGCGGCAGGCCGTAGCCCAGCAGCGGTTTGTCATGCTCAATTGAGTGCATAAGTGGTATATAAAGGGCTTCATTAAAAAGTAGGTTTAAGCTGAAAATTTGATTTTTCATTAGAAGTCTCCAAACGTTTTCCTTTCCATACAATCCATTTAAGTACATTGCTCTTTACAATTTCGGATTGGGTGCGCTAATCTTCAGCCAATTTACCAGGCACAAAGATTTAAATACAACAAATTTGCTAACTTGTATGGCCACTAAAACCATTTGCAGGTCTCTCCATACACTTTTGCTTTTCTTCTCCAGTTTCTGGCTGCAAGTTTTGTTAGGGCCTCCTCCACTGGCCTCAACAAGGGCAATAATTTCTGAACTCGATAATCTAATAATCTCAATTGGACTGCAATAATTCCATTTGAGCTGCCAGCTGATCATCTGCAATAGATCAGAGATAAATCGTTGCAAGCACTATATCATGCCTTCACTCTACAGGAAATATCTATATGAAAGTATAAAGTAGACAAACATAAGAGCAGATTCGTGCGTGTTTTAAATTGTTATTATTCAGTGATCTTGATATTTTTAGTAGAACTATTCAATAGAACTTATCGACCTTTGCGATGAGGAAATGCTCATTACTGCCAGGGCTTATGTGCTTTGATTAAACTGTTCGTTTGGAATTTGACAAAATTCAAGTTGCGTTGTCAATTTGTCAAGTATCAAATGACGAGCTTGAATGACGTGTGCACATACTCGTAGCTCGTCGTATCTAAGTACATATCTATGTCTGCAGTTCGCATTCGCGACGATATCTCGTGCCGCATCTCAATCACGTATTCCAGTCAAAGATAACCATTTGCATACTATGAATGTTTGCTTTTGTTTTCTTTGCTCTCGTTTCCTTTTTTTTCCATTTTATTTTACTGCTACACTTATGTACGTAAATTTACGGCAAAAGTGCGGTAATGATTTTTTCTATTGTCGTTATTTTTGTTTTTGTTGTTGTTGCTTGTGGCACACATTAGCGTGTCGCTCTTTTATGGCTCAGCCTTTTCAGAGCGATTTCTCAAGCTAACAAATTCGAAAAGTCTACAATTGTTTACGCGGTTTTGGCCTTTTTGGCGGCTTAACCTTGAAATCGTAGCAGCTTTAATTGAATTTTAAAGCTGCGCTTAGTGCGTTTTTCTTTGGAATATCTTTTTCGAGTGCTTAGGCAACAACAAGAATACAACGTATTCAAAATAGATACTTATTTTATGATGGAATTAAACAGATTTTGTGCTACCTGGGCGAACTCATAATATTAAGTGATTAAGGGTGGTGGAGAGTGGTGGAGAGGGGGGGGGGGGGGGGGGGGGGGGGCTCAGATAATATGCGCTTAAATATTTTCAACAAACAGTGCTATTTATTAAGCCGATCATCGACCATACATTTATGGTAGCTTGAAACGTATTCCGTAGTACAGAAAACCGGCTCTTTTGAAAGAGCACAGCACTTTTATAATTAAACAGTTAGTATTTCGAAATGATGGATCGGCCAAAGCTGTAAAGAGCTTAAAATTTTCCCACTCTATGGTTTTCTTAATGTAGATATCAACTTAAATAACGCCGTTCAACATTGGCTGCCGAATTATTTGAGCATATGTATGTATATCCATTTAATCGGAATTTGCGCTTAGTGCATAAAAGTCTAAAAAATTTCTGAATAACGCCTTTAAAATTCTTTAAAATATATCGAGGGCGAAGTGCAAAAAAGGCAGTAGCGAATCGCATCGAAGAATTACAATACATTTTGCAAAAAAGGACCATTCGAAGAGATTTTTTACTACAGAATTAACATCGCCGATAACAATTGCATAAATGAAAAGTTTTGCCGACATAAGCTGATTTTAGGAAGCATTTTAGATAGCAGAGAGAAATGGAATATATGTACTCAATAACTTTTTAAACTCAACTGTCCTATCCGTGAGTTTACCCTTTAAAGTATAAAGCTTACACGTTCTATATACATACATGCATATGTCCGTCTCGTCAAGTGTCCATACGCTTCACTCAGATCGGTTTGTTCTTTGTTTGTCGGTTCCCACATGTATTTGGTAACATTTTTTGTCGAACTGATTGTACTCTTGATTTCGTATTAGCGATGTTCATGATGTCTTTTCGAAATAGGTTCGTTACCCATGATAGGAGTAAAGCTTAATATGAGAAAATATAAGCATTTGAAACAGTTTGAGGGTGTCTCTGGGCTAGGCAAACTTAACCATAAACAAATTTGAAAAGTTTGCTACAAGTTGCCGTGCACTTAAGTAGATTTCTTTGCTTTCTTACAAAAATACATAACAAAATTTTTGTTTGTGTGCGATGCGTGCGTAAGGTCAATCAATATTGGTCAATTCATATTTAAATTATCTAAACTATAGTTCAATTAAATTGAAAATTTCGATAAATTGGCAATGATAGCGTTAAAAGGTTTTTTCGCTTCGGTTTCGTTTTCTTTGCTCGCTTGCGGCGTCGAAAGTCCGTAGGACTGTTGGTATTTTTATTTATATTTGTTTTGTATTTTTGTTTGGCAAGTACTACCATAATTTATTTGTGAAGTAAGCAAGACAGCAGCAAATTCACACAAAGGTACGCGGGAACGCGGGGTATGGCATGATAAATTGGCCGCCGCTGGAGCACGTGTAGTGTATCATTCTGCGAGCCTTGGCCGGTTTCGGGGTGTGCGCGACTGTCGAATAGTCTGACTGTCTGGCAGTCGTCCGTCATGCTAAGGTGTGTACAAGCGGCAGGAAAGCAGCCGACGAGGGCGAAAACAAAGAGCGCGCTACTGCTGAAGCGTCACCGGCGAGCGGCAGTGTAGGTACTTCCTTTTATCTGGGGCTGCAAGCGCTCCCAATTAAGCCAGTGTGTTAGTGGGGCTTTTCCATGTTAGCGGCTGTGGCAATGGCTCACGACTCACGACGCTGACTAATGCTTTGGGAATACGTTTGTGTATCGTCAACGCGCCAACTAACGTTAATTTAGTCATTATATTAAGTAAATGGAATTGTTGGTCGCATGGGAGATATTTGTTAGAAACATGAGAAAATACACTACGAAAAGTTGGAGAGCAAAAATTTTTGTTGTTGGATTTGTTGGGCGTATGAACCAACTGCGTCAGAGTCTTTGCGAAATTCTGGTGCAAAGTTGGAAAATATAAATCTATCTATAATATTTCTATTAGTGAGTCGGGTTAAGTGGGGGACTGGCGAATCCATTTGCTTAATATGTATTTCCAGTGAACAAATTTCGTTGCAAGTTTTCTAAAAGATGAATGACGCTAAGATACATAGCTTCAAAACAAGAAATTCGATATCAAAATCAAGACGGAAATTCAAAAATTCTTGCATAAATAGCTTATAAATGCAAAAATATTACAGTGCAGGTATTTGTGTATTTTATATATACATACATTGGATTTTATGATGTAACTCATTCACGGGAAATAAGTGAAATTCTTGACTTACTGTCCATACAATATTGCGCATATGTTAATCACATGCTATATTCACGAAAGCGATAAGAAAATAAAATTATATAAAAAAAAACTTTTTAAAAATAAGCTTTAATGTACTAAAAAGTAGAAAATAAGTTGTTTCCAAGTCACCTGTATCTTACTATCCCTAAAAGCTTGGGGCGCTCATGTGTTCAATATTTGTCAAACAGTTACCACAATATTTTATTTAAATAATTTTTTGCAAATAGATTCTAGTAATGAAAGATATTTTGAATATGGATATTGAGCGCACAAGCTTTTATTAATAGTAAGATACAGGTGACTTGGAAACAACTTATTTTCTACTTTTTAGTACATTAAAGCTTATTTTTAAAAAGTTTTTTTTTATATAATTTTATTTTCTACTTTTTAGTCTTCCATAAATTCAATTTTAGAGCTCTGAAATTTTTCGCAAAAAGAATTTTAAACTTGCAGAGCAGTACACAATATTTAGGGTATTCACAGTGTTTCCTATCGTCATATGTCATATCCTCAATTTAACAAATAATACGGCAGTGATCGACCCTAATATTCGTGGCATATTTGTGACGCGGTGAGTTGTTGCTATTTTGCCAGCAGGGCGCGGCAAGTAAGTTCCTATCGTTTTTCATTCATGTGTGGTGTACCTATAATTATAAACTGAAGCCCAAGTGTGTAGTTGCTTGAAAAGTGCCACGCCCCTTGTCCTACGCCCATAAAATTTTACCAGTGGGACGACACATCCAAGAGGCGACTGCATACGAAATTTCAATGCTGCACGACCTTTAGTTCCAAAGCTAATCGAGATCAAAAATTTTGTTTGTATGGGGGGTGCCACGCCCCCTTATCCAGTGCCCGCCTTATTTTCTCAGTAGAAGGATATGGATATGTAGTAAGTTCCTACCGAGTTTCATTGATGTGTGATGTGTAGTTCTAAAGTTATACACGAATCTGGAGTTGATAAAAAAGTGCCACGCCTCTTATCCTACGCCCATAAAATTTTACCAGTGGGACGACACATCCAAGAGGCGACTGCATACGAAATTTCAATGCTGCACGACCTTAAGTTCCAAAGCTAATCGAGATCAAAATTTTGTTTGTATGGGGGTGCCACGCCCCCTTATCCTACGCCCATAAAATTTTACCAATGGGACGACACATCCAAGAGGCGACTGCATACGAAATTTCAATGCTGCACGACCTTTAGTTCCAAAGCTAATCGAGATCAAAAATTTTGTTTGTATGGGGGTGCCACGCCCCCTTATCCAGTGCCCGCCTTATTTTCTCAGTAGAAGGATATGGATATGTAGTAAGTTCCTACCGAGTTTCATTGATGTGTGATGTGTAGTTCTAAAGTTATACACGAATCTAGAGTTGATAAAAAAGTGCCACGCCCCTTATCCTACGCCCATAAAATTTTACCAGTGGGACGACACATCCAAGAGGCGACTGCATACGAAATTTCAATGCTGCACGACCTTTAGTTCCAAAGCAAATCGAGATCAAAAATTTTGTTTGTATGGGGGGTGCCACGGCCCCTTATCCTACGCCCATAAAATTTATTGATTCATGCATTGTCATGGTGGTTACGCATGTATGCAAAGTTTCAGATCTCTAAGTAGTCGGGAAGTGGGTGAAAAATTGATTACTAGATTCCACTACATACCGGATGTGAAGTTAATATAAAGCTTATAAAAATAAGGGAAAATATAATAGCATATTTAGTTAGATAAGCTGCAAGATAGCACGCTAATCAGATATGCTACAGAATTCAAAATATGTTGGTAACGGGCTTAGGCTGAGCTTTATTCCATTAATTTGCGTGTGCAAGCCGGACTGCGTCATCAGGATTGGTATCCGGCTGCAATGAGTTGCATTGCACTTGCAGATGCCGGGTTATATTAAAGCACATATTTTTCCTATAGCCGAATGGGATTGAGAATCTTTTTGAAAGCAAAGAAAACGCTCAAAGAATTGTCTAATATATGGCCACATTTGTTTTCGTTTCCTACTTAGTTGACTGTATTGCCAATTGAAAATGACATTGCCTCATTTTCCAATTACACAAAGTGTTTTGCATTCTTGGCAATAGCTTTTAAGGCATTTAAGTTAAAAAGTAACCTTTAAAAGAGTTACAAAAAGTAGTGCATTAAAAAAGTAGCTGTTTACAACAGCAAACCCCAATATAGATATACTACATACCTATTACTTATAAGTAACTTGAGCTACATAAATTGTCTGTTACAGCCAAAGAAAATACGCAGTAAGGTATTAGTTCTTTAAAGCGGGTAAAATATTCAAAGCACTGCTCTCAAAGCTCTTAACTGCTTACCATAACGGTTACTTGCTGAGCAGTTTCGAATGATATATTCGCTGTATATCTGTATCTCGTATAATATAATTTCTGCTGCCATTTTCGTCTGTCTGTCTGTCTGTTTGTCTGTCTTTTCTATCTGTCTGCATTTCTGTCTCCCTATCCATCCCTTATTTTCGCCCTTCCTACGCCCATGCCTTCCGTCCGTCCTTTGCATGTGCGACGCTTTGCAAGTGTAATGAGTCTAAAGCCTCGTTAATCCTCTACAATTGCACTTTCAATTAACTCATTTCATTCCACCTGACTTCACAACACATCACAAAAGTTGATTGTATCGGATGCGGTTCAGTTCGGTTCGGTTGGTTCGGTTTGTTGTTGTTGCTTTTGCTTTTGTTTTGATAAATTGCCAATTACGAATTATCACGTGCTTTCCCGGCCGGCCAAGTTCACTTGCTTACGCCAAGCGTTTCTTCATAGCTGGCCATTTTTCTCGCTTTTGTCTTTTGTGTGCTTCATTCGAGTTGTTGATTTGTTTGTGTGGCCTGTGTAATTTAGCAGCCGTTGCTGACGTAATGGCCATATGCGCTAACTAACGTGGCTTACAATCTCGATTTGCATGCGCTGCAAATCAACTTGAAATGCATCATCGCGCTCACGTTTTGGCGTGCCACTTCAGGCCCAACCTAGGCGCGAGGTAATGTAGGGGTATGTGAATGGCAGCTACTTCTGCCAGCACTCCAATTGTGCACTTAAATTGTTCTGATATACTAAGGTAAGATACTTTATTTATACACGGTCGCATTGCGCCACAATCGCACGTTCATATCGATCGATATCGCGCCAACACTTTTGCTTGCATTTGGCTCATGGCGAATTGGCGTTGACTTAAGTCATTTGATTGCAAAAATTATTGCACATGGCAGTCAGTCAGTCAGTCAGTCAGTCAGTCAGTCAGTCGCACTGTGTAAACATTTGCAAGTGGCAATTGTTAATGGCTCCAATAAGCCAAGTAGTCTGCATTTGTTGTTGTAGCAGTCTCCTTTCAAGTTACTAAATTGCATTAAAATTGCAAATGAAATACGAATGATCATTAATTAATGCGCTGATTAGTTATGTCTTAACTTGTGCTTACTTATAGAACAAAAAATATTCTAATATAATTTTTTTTATTAATATTAAATTAATTGTTAAAAAGTACGCACATACACAGGCACACTCATATTCTTGTTTCTAGATTTCTATATGTATTTCTTTATAGCAAATATGACGCAAACACTTAACGAAACATCAGCGTAGCTTCATAATCCTGTATAAGATAGAAATCTACAGATTTCAAGCCAAACATTTATTTTTGTAAAGTGTTTTCCCCTTAACGTAATTCATAGTAAATGTGCTCGAGTGTTGTGATTTTTGAAGCTATGGAAAAAAAACGAATATAGAAATAGAAAGTTCGTTCAATCAGCTTTGAAATAGTCTTTTGATTTCTACATTTCTTTCATTACAATTTATAGAATTTTCTTCGAAACAATGGCCTCAATTCTTGTAGTAGAAGTTTTTGAAAGTAAGCTTTTGTATGCTAAATTTTCGATAAAAATTTAGTTTGATTCGTAGAGCTCTATTTTTGGCAATGAATGGTATAAGAAGAAGAAGATTTTAAAACAATGGCTTGTCCAACAGAAAGTTGTGCTTTTTTAAATGACTAATTAATTAATTGCAATTATGTATTATGGCCAAAATTAAGCTATCAACTATAAAGACTGGCACACAAATTTATTTGCAGTTTTTATAAACTTTATCTAACAATATTTCAGAATTTCTGAAATATTTCCACATTAGTGCAACAAAAAAGTGCTTATCTTATAAAATTTTATTGTTTTTGCACTTTCAGATTTGATCACAGCTGAATAGAGCAGCAACACATACACACACGCACAAACACACGCAACAACAGCAAGCAAAATGGCCGACACCATAAATAAGCCGAAATTGCAACTGCGCTCGGGAGCCTCGTTCAATGACAAAACCCTGTCGCCGTCGACAAAGCTGCTGCTCAATCATGGCAAGCCCAACTTCACCATTCAACGCTCGCCGAAAGTGCAGCAGAATGGCGAAGGGAATCCATTGTCGCCGAAACCGCAAAACGGCCTCAACAACGGCAGCAACAACAGCAGCAACAACAACAATGACAGCGCATTCAAAAACGCTAACGGTAATACCAATGGCAGCGCCAACGGCAACGTCACGCCCAACAATGACATAGTTGTCACGAGCACCAAATTCAACGGCGTCTTCAGGCCAGCCAATTTGCCCTTGAGCGAGAAGCAAGCGCCGCAGCAGACCTCCACCGAAAACGAAGCGGCCAAGGTGGTGCTGCGACGCGTCAACACGCCGGAGCAGCAGGCGTCGTCGAAGGCTGACGAGGATGGCTCCTTGCCGGAGTTTATACGCAAGCAGCGCCGCATACAGGAGCGCTTGGCCAAGGACAACATACTGGACTTCGAGAGCAGGCGCAGCGGCTACTTTACGCACGTCATGATCTCGCCGAGCTCGCCGAACCGCACCTCGTTCATAGAGACCATGTCCAGCCCGGCCATAGTGCCCTCGCTGGAGATGCCGCCTCCAGCCAGGAAGGAGAAAGCTGTGCCGGAGCTGCAGGAGCCGGCAGTGCTTGCAACGCCGATCGCTGTTGTCGCCAACGGCGATACCAATGGCCATGCTGAAGAGGAGGAGGAGGTGGCCAAGGCCATTGAGGAGGTGAACAAGGCTGTGGCTGGCGAGGACGACGACAAGACGCCGGAGGAAGAAGTGGAGAATGTGGTGGCAGCAGCAGTCAAGACCGTCGATGAAGCGGTGACAGCTGCCGCTCAAACAGTTGAGGAAACTGTGGTGACTGCGGTAGAGAGCAAAGTGGACGAGCCAGTGGCGGCGGTCGAGCAGGATGTCGTGCACGCTGCAGTGGCTGTAACAAGCTTGGAGCTGCTTGCGGAAGAGCCGAAGCCAGTGGCGAATGAAGCGGCGCAGCAGAACGGCCATGCAACCAATGGCAATGATGCTGTCAGCATCAGCCACACCAACGGCATGGAGGGACCCAGCGTACCCGCAGCCGATCCGAGTGGCGCTTTGGGCGTCAACTTCGAACCAAAGACCATAGTGTCATTCTCGAAGGACCTCGGCAGCGAGCCCAACAAGTATCCCGACACAGTGAAGACAACTATGGAGGGGGAGCCTGCTGCCGCGTTGGACAGCGACTTGCAGGAAATGGCCAAATTGAAATTCGATATCAAGGCCGACGCAGAGGATGTGCAAGTGACGCCAGTCTTGAGAACGGAGTGAATTTGTAATGGAAATGGAATGGAATGAGTGTTAGGAAAAGTGCGAGTAGACCAAAATTCAAAAACTAAGCGAGAAAGAGAGAGAGAAGCAAACACGCATACAAATTAGTTAGAATGCCAAGCGTAAGAGTGGGATAACACGAAAGTAACAGCATATGAGAGCAAGCCTGGCCAGAAAAAGTAGCGGAAGACAAGAAGTGCGAGCTAGCATGTAAGTGAAAGACAAAGACGGCATTAGCAATGTGAAATGGCATTAGACGAGAACGTATACAATAGTCCTTAGAGTGTTTAGTGTTAATTATAAGTTGAAAAAGTTGCCAAATCCATAATGCTTATATAGATAATGTAAAAACTGTTTAAAATTGAAATGTCGGCATTGTAAATGAGACAAAAATGTTTATCAAATAAAAAGTTATGGCACTACATTATAAATGCACAAGTGTGAGAATGCTTTAATACAATTTCTACAGCTAAGATATTTTTCTATATACTACATACTTAAATATTTAAATTTTAAACTAGCACAAATTGAAAAAGAAAATGGCTGGCTGCTTCGGCCATACTTTCTAGAGGATTCCAACCAAAAGGGTCTGCAATTTTCAACCGCCTACTATGATACCTGTAGATATACATTTTAAGCGGAGCGCATCTTCAGCAAACTATTTTTTCTAAAATATTTGTCCTAAAAATGCCGCTGGTTTGAAAAAAATTCAGTTGAGAATGAGAATCGGATGAAGCCGAAAATCGGATTTCCAAAACACATGTTAAATATCCACGTAGTAGAACAGTGTATGTCTGGTCGCTAAGCCTTTATGGTTAATTAAGTTCTTAAGTGTTACTTTGTTACTATTCTATAAGAAATACATATGTATGTGTGTCAACAATGACTTGAAAATCAAGTATGTATGTATGTTCTCTCTGAAGCATACCGTTTCGTAGGCGTGCATAATTTTACAGTTAAAGAGCTTTATGTCGAACATGAACATTCAACAGTTGAAGTAAAACTTACGAGTCTTAAGTGCTTTATAATTTTTATTGCTGAATCAGAAGGCACATTCTATATTATTGTATTAGTACTATTATTTGCTTGTACGTGTATAATATTGTAAAAAAAAATACTGAACATAATAAATTATATTTTTAAAAGGAAAAATTTAGTTCATGAATTTAAGGCCCTAATCTCCAACAAGCAAATTCTCGATTCAAAATTGATATTTTGTGCTATTTCGTATGTCAGAATAGCAATTGGAATGACTATCCTTGTGACTGTAATGCTAGAATACGGCTGTAAAATTGATGTCTGCAGAATTGGAGTATAAGTTTTGTTGAAATAACTTTTGTTTGATACTAATTTTTGCGAGGAACGTCATTTCCTTATCGTTCGCAAATCTTGCTGTGGGAATTAACTCAGCTCTCGCCAAATTAAAGAAATGACAAACATGTGACACTGAATTTCCTCCGTGACTTCTTGCATAATTAGTTCGCCAGCGCTGTGCAAGCAATTTCAATTTATTGATCGATGTTCGCTTGTTGCTTCTCACCTCAATCTCATAATTTTCTTCCATATAGTACAATACAACATTTTGCCGTTTGCACTCATCTAATCAGTCGGCATTTCGGGGCTTATCAATTCCATTTAGCACCATTTCCAATAGTTCCGAAATCAAGTTGCTTTGTGACTTTGACATTGACTGGCGCTGCTGACTTGTGACTTTATATGCCTGCTTGCCTATGTATATTATTTCTTCTGCGGTCTTTTGTTATAAAGTAATAATCACTTTTGTGGCTAATCATAATCAGTCACTTGCAAAGGCTTGCAGGTGTGCGTGTTCATATATATTACTCATGCATTTGTATATATCTCTAATGATATTTTGTCTATCTGTAGTTTGCATTATTCGAGGTTAAAATTCTGCTCGCTCAGCTCGTTTCAATATACCTACTACTTCATGATTGATTATGGTACGCTGTAAAGGAAATACATAATCAAAATAATAGTAAAGCTACTCGGTAGTTTGGGGTGCGGTCGAGTGTACTTTGATTGGAATTCAAAGAAATGAAATGTCAAGTAATTCTTGTTTGAGCGCGAAATCCAGTGCTAAAGGGAAAGAATTTGCGAATATTGCAATGTACATATATTCAAAATGGAAGGCTTTCATTACACTATCTTTGACTCTCACTGGTTTCAAAATGTTCTTATACTAATCATGTACATAGCACACATACAGATAAACAAATCAAAAACGCTATATATTGTTTACTGTTCAAATAGATTAGTTATTTTTAAACCAAAAAAATAACATACAAGTTTATAAAAGAGCGAACGAATATCAATATTTTGTCGCAAGCCAAAGAGAAAGACTTTCTTTCAAGGCGGAAGACGCTCGGTTTATAATTTTTATATAACAACTAACAAATCAAATCTTCTTCTTTTTTTTGCATATACATATATTCGAAAGGTTCGGTTTCGATCTCGGCCGAACATTAAAATATAATTATATAAAAAAAACTTTTTAAAAATAAACATTAATTTATTTAATGTACTAAAAAGTAGAAAATAAATTGTTTTTAAGTCACCTGTATCTTACTATCCATAAAAGCTTGGGGCGCTCATGTGTTCAATATTTGTCAAACAGTTACCACAATATTTTATTTAAATAATTTTTTGCAAATAGATTCTAGTAATGAAAGATATTTTGAATATGGATATTGAGCGCACAAGCTTTTATTGATAGTAAGATACAGGTGACTTAAAAACAATTTATTTTCTACTTTTTAGTACATTAAATAAATTAAAGCTTATTTTTAAAAAGTTTTTTTTATATAATTTTATTTTCTACTTTTTAGTCTTCCATAAATTCAATTTTAGAGCTCTGAAATTTTTCACAAAAAGAATTTAAAACTTGCAGAGCAGTACTCAATATTTAGGGTATTCACAGTGTTTCCTATCGTCATATGTCATATCCTCAATTTAACAAATAATACGGCTGTGATCGACCCTAATATTCGTGGCATATTTGTGGCGCGATGAGTTGTTGTTGTTTTGCCAGCAGGGCGCGGCAAGTAAGTTCCTATCGTTTTTCATTGATGTGTGGTGTACCTATAATTATAAACTGAAGCCCAAGTGTGTAGTTGCTTGAAAAGTGCCACGCCCCTTGTCCTACGCCCATAAAATTTTACCAGTGGGACGAAGCATCCAAGAGAGGCCTGTATACGGAACTTCAATGCTGCACGACCTTTAGTTCCAAAGCTAATCGAGATAAAAAATTTTGTTTGTATGGGCGGTGCCACGCCCACTTGTCCACTGCCCGTCTTATTTTCCCAGTAGAAGGATATGGATATGTAGTAAGTTCCTACCAAATTTCATTGATGTGTGATTTGTATTTCTAAAGTTATACACAAATCTGGAGTTGATAAAAAAGTGCCACGCCCCTTATCCTACGCCCATAAAATTTTACCAGTGGGACGACGCATCCAAGAGGCGACTGCATACGAAATTTCAATGCTGCACGACCTTTAGTTCCAAAGCTAATCGAGTGCCCGCCTTATTTTCTCAGTAGAAGGATATGGATATGTAGTAAGTTCCTACCGAGTTTCATTGATGTGTGATGTGTAGTTCTTAAGTTATACACAAATCTGGAGTTGATAAAAAAGTGCCACGCCCCTTATCCTACGCCCATAAAATTTTACCAGTGGGACGACACATCCAAGAGGCAACTGCATACGAAATTTCAATGCTGCACGACCTTTAGTTCCAAAGCTAATCGAGATCAAAAATTTTGTTTGTATGGGGGGTGCCACGCCCCCTTATCCAGTGCCCCCCTTATTTTCTCAGTAGAAGGATATGGATATGTAGTAAGTTCCTACCGAGTTTCATTGATGTGTGATGTGTAGTTCTAAAGTTATACACGAATCTGGAGTTGATAAAAAAGTGCCACGCCCCTTATCCTACGCCCATAAAATTTATTGATTCATGTATTGGGCTCTAGATTAGGCATGTATGCAAACTTTCAGATCTCTAAGTAGTCGGGAAGTGGGTGAAAAATTGATTACTAGATTCGACGACATACATGGTAGGTAGGTAGGTTAAGTGGTCGTCTCGAGGACATCACTTAGGCCAAAAGGCCCATTGTTTTACCACGTTGGGGATTTTCACCTATGCACTTCCCATGTATGGGAGCCACTTTGTGGCTCTGGTATATTTGTCGATGTGTCCTGGTGGCGTTTTTTCCAAGTCTGCCAGACAGCTCAGGAAGTAATGTCCCAGGAATCGGAAGCGCGTTCTTGCTAGCGCTGGGCATTTGCAGAGAAGGTGTTCAACAGATTCCTCGCAGTCTTCGTCTCTGCAGCTTCTGCAGAAGTCGTTGTACAGCAGTCCCAGTCTGTTGGCATGTTGACCAATGAGGCAGTGTCCGGTTATGATTCCTACGACAATCCCTATGGAGGGTTTGCTTAGTAGGATCAATTCACTGGATCTTCTCTGGTTGATCGTAGGCCAGATCTGCCTTGCTGTGTGACATGTCTGTTCGTGGAGCCATCTCGTGTTTGCTCTGTTTATGTGGTTGATTTTTAGCATTAGTTTGCATGTGGAGAGTGGTATCCCAACTTCTTCAGTTATGTTGATTCTATGTAGCTCTGTGCCTGCTCTTGCGAGCTCGTCAGCTATGCAGTTTCCCTCTATGTCTTTGTGCCCAGGCACCCAGCAAAGGTGTACATTGTACTGCGCGGATATCTCGTTTAGAGATGTTCGGCAGTGAAGGGCTGTTTTAGAGCGGGGATGTGCGCTGAGTAGAGCTTGTATTGCAGCCTGGCTGTCGGTGTAAATGGTAATGTCCCTGAGGGAGATCGCATTTGCTTTGAGCCAAGCGGCTGCCTGTCTGATAGCTGCAAGTTCCGCCTGAAAGACGCTGCAGTGGTCCGGTAGTCTATATGACGATCGTAGGTTCAGATTCCTGCAGTATACACCGCTGCCGACTTTGTCGTTCATCTTTGAACCGTCCGTGTAGAAGGTTGCCATATTGCTGGACTCCTCCGGTAGTTCGTGTTTGTCCCAATTATCCCTTGAGGGGATTTTCGCACTAAATAGTGCTTTGGGGAGTGGTTTGGGGATTGTGTAATCAATCTCCGAAAGACGGAATGGTAGTTTATTTACGATTCTGGAATGTCCTATGTCGATCCTGCTCCATGGGTGGATCGCATTGAGTCTTGCTGCCGTACAGCTCGCCACTAGTTCCCCGTAGATGTCTATGGGGAGTAAGTGAAGTAGAGTTTCCAGGGCTTTAGTGGGCGTTGTCCTGATGGCGCCTGAGATCAAAATGGCCGCCATTCTTTGCACCTTGGTTAACAGATTCACGTAGGTGGATTTGCTCAGGGCTGTCCACCATATTGTGACTCCGTACATAAGAATCGGTCTGACGACTGCCGTGTACAGCCAGTGAATGACTGATGGTTTCAGCCCCCAGCTTCTGCTGATAGCTCTTTTGCAGGTATATAGGGCGGTGGTGGCTTTCTGGATGCGATTTTTAATATTGTCCTTCCAGGTTAGCTTCCGGTCTAGGATGATTCCTAGGTATTTTACTTTTTCTGTTAGGTGTAGGTGAGTGCCGTTCAAAGTGGGTGGGCTGAACCTCGGTATCCTATGTTTCTTCGTGAAAAGCATAAGTTCCGTCTTGGCAGCGTTAACACCCAGACCGCACTCCCTTGTCCATGACGATAGTGTTGTAAGAGCGCCTTGTAAGAGGTCTCTGAGAGTATCTGGGTACCTGCCTGATGCTAGTAAGACGATGTCATCTGCATAGGCGATCACATGGCAACTCGAGGTTGCTAGCTTAGTGATGAGGGGGTTTACCGTGAGATTCCAGAGTAGAGGCGATAGGACCCCCCCTTGAGGGGTGCCCCTTGTAACAAGCCTGGTGATTTTGGTTTCGCCCAACTCCGTGATTATTTCCCTCCTTTGAAGAAGGTTCTTTATAAGCTGGATTAGCCGACTGTTTAGGTTCAGGTCGGTTAGAGCTGCCATTGTGGACTCTGGTTGGATGTTGTTGAAGGCTCCTTCGATATCGAGGAAGGCCGCCAGAGTGTATTCCTTGTGTGAAAGTGATGTTTCTACTCTTTGCACCAGGTCGTGAAGGGCAGTTTCTGTGGACTTGCCCTTAGTGTATGCGTGTTGGAACGCTGATACCCTGTTGGGGTCAATGGTGTGGCGCATGTATGCGTCCAATAATTTCTCTAGTGTTTTTAGGAGAAATGATGTGAGGCTTATAGGTCGAAAGTCCTTTGCCGTAACGTGGCTGCTCTTCCCTCCTTTGGGGATGAAGACTACTTTCGCCCTGTTCCATTGGCGTGGGACATGGGCAAATCTGATGCACGCTTTGTAGATCAGGATAAGCCAAGGGGCTAATTGGGTCCTGGCCTGTTTTATTTCCTCTGGCATTATGCCGTCAGGGCCTGGAGATTTGTTCGATTGTAGGCTGTCAACGGCCCAGTTCAGATTCTCGCCGCTTATCGCAGCGTCGCTGACGTCGGGGCCTGTTGGCATATCAGAGTCCGCACAGTCCATTGGTGTGTTAGAATTGCCTGGGAAGTGTGCGTTAATTAGGAGCTCAAGGGTCTCTGAGCTTGAATTGGTCCACTCGCCGTCAGGTTTCTGTACGAATCCCGTATGCGTTGGACTAGCTGCCAGAACTTTGCGGAGCCGGCTGGTTTCCGAAGCGCTCTCGACATTTCCGCAGTATGTCGACCAGGAAGTACGTTTCGCTTTCCTTAGTGCATTCTTGAAGAGTCGCAGGGTCTCCTTGTAGGATGACCAAGTGCTGTCTCTCTTGGCTTTGTTGAACTGTTTCCTGCACTCACGCCGAAGGTCCGCGATTTCCGCGGTCCACCAGTGCGGTTTAGGTTTGCCTCTTGGGATTACAGTTGGACAGGAAGCGTCTGAGGCCTTGTTGCATGCCTTGGTAATGGTCTCCACCAAATCTTCCAACTGGCCCGTGGATCGGGGTACTGCTGGCTTGAGCGATTTGAGTTGTGAAGAGAGAACTTGATTGTACATATCCCAGTCTATCCTTTTCCTGTTTTTGAAGGGAGGTGGTTTTGGGATTTGTAAATCTACATGAAAGAGAATGTACCTGTGGTGAGAGAGGGAGTGGTCTTTAGACACCCTCCAGCTGCGGATCACGTTTGCATGATCCCCAGTTACTAGAGTGATGTCCAGAACTTCCTTTCTGTTGACCGTTACAAAGGTAGGTTCTTGACCAATATTACTAATATGTAAATCTGTGGAAAGGATATAATCAAATAGTGACTCACCCCTGTCATTAGTATCCGAACTGCCCCACATCGAGTGATGGGCGTTCGCGTCGGCGCCGATAACCAGAGTGGCGCCGGTTCTGCGGGCTTCTTCGGTCGCTTCTTGGACCTCCGGAGCTGGTACCATCGTGTGGTCGTGTGCCATGTAAGCAGAGAGCAGCCAGACCGGGTTGCCCCGGCGCTCTATACAGATAGCGGTGGTGTCGCTGTTGCTATATTTGGACAGAAGAAAGAATTTGATATTTCTGCTGATTAGTATGCAAGATCTGGGTCGACCGTTACCTTGTATATAGATCGCAGTGTGCGATGATGAGCCCAGACCGCAAACCCTGTCTGCCACTGTCCAGGGTTCTTGTATTAGGGCGACGTCCTCCCCCCTTTGGTGTAGGTGGAGGAGTAGAGCGGCCGAAGCCGCTTTAGAGCGGTGCAGGTTGATCTGTACCACCCGTATCATCTTTGTCTTTGGGTTGTGGGACATAGATGACTGTTGTGTCCGCGTCCTCTGGCTCCGAGGCGAGAAGAGCATCTTCGTCATTCTCTCCGGTCTGGCCCCCAAGGAGACTGCCGCTGAGGATTTTGCCGACAGCTGATGTGACCGAGTTCGTTTCGGAGTCTGTGTCCATTTCGGATTCGGACTCCCGCACTTGGTCTGCGGGGATGACGCGGTCGGCTGTTGGCTTTGAGGCTTCCAGCTCGTCCTTCTTATAAATTTTGAGGACAATTGAGCTGAAGCCGTAGCTGACCACGCCCTCTCTTGCGGCCAGTGGCGTCACAGATTCCTCATTGAGGATTACTGTCGCCATCCTGGATTTCCCCTTGGCTTCGCTCACCTTCGCTACCTTCCAATTGCTGGTGGGTAGGTTGGGGTTGCTCAGCTGGAGGAGCTCCAGGATATCTTCCGGCTTTGATGGTTCGGCGGGGATCCAAGCTCTCGACCTGGGCCGAGTTGGGATCTCGCTCTTTGGCACGACCTGTAAGTTGGCTCCTTGCCAGATTTCGCCTACCTCAGCTATTGCCAGCTTCAGCAGGTTTGCAGACCGTTCGTCGGCGCATGCCATGATTTTTACACCATGATGCCAACCGATGTCACGGCATTCGGGTACAGGACCAGGGTTCTTCTGGAGAATGCCCTTGTATACCTTGCATAGGCCAATCTCCACAGATTTCCAGTTGTCTGGAGAGATGTTGCCATCGGCGTTGCTTTTGTCCAGGACCGCCATCACCAGGTGGTCTTTTAGGACATCGCTGAGGGCCTTGGTTGTCGGCCTAGTTGGCTTGGCCCTCTTGGGTGCGTTGTGCGCATCGTCAGAGGATCTCTGCCTTTTTATGGCGGCGGTCTTGCGTTCAACGTCCTCCGCCAAGGTTTTCTTCGCCCAGATCAGCGATTCGGTCTCTTTTGCCGTGCGCTCTTTTTCCGGGATTGCCGAGATTTTTCCGACAAGCTTGGCAGCTGCCCTCCTATCCCGGAAGGCCCTGACAGACGGCTTCACCTTTGCGGGAGGCCTCGTGGTACCTGGTCGTTCGGTGACGGCTTGGGGGGTCAGGGGGGCTGCCGTCGCTGCCGAAGTTGAGGCTGTATCGACAGGTTGGGTGGGCCTGACAGAGTGGGTACCTACGAGAGGAGTTGGCGCAGACTGTTTAGGCTGTTTTGGCGGTCCCTTGAAGGGTGCGCTTCTGTGAGCCGCGCCGTGCCGTATAAGCGGCGGCTTGATTTTAGGCTCCACTGGGTTGGTGCCTTGCGAGCCCTTGCTACTGCAGGAGTCGCGGATGTTGTTTGGGCAAAGTTTAGCGCCGTGCCCAGCGGCGGATGGCCTCTTGTCCGAGGCAGGGTTTTTAGAACTCATACATCTGGTTCGTACCGGTCACCTACTGACCTGTGAGGGGTTTCGGTGACCGAAAGCATAGGGAAGGGGAAGGGAATGTCACCCATGGCAGAGCCCCCTACCATGGGAAGTCCAAAGTTACTGTCGGGGGTGGACCGGTACCCGACAGGCGCCGTTGAAATACAGTCAGTATACCCCTCGACTGCAAACTAACCCTGGGCACGGTGACGCGTGACACCCGGGCTTGAGGGGTGGTAGATCTTAGTTTGTACTCGTCGACTGCCCGTCTGACAAGGTAGAACCTGCCAGGCACGGCCAAGTCGGGCTTTAGCCGTGCCAGTCAGCATGGCCTAGTCGAGTCATAGTAGCTAAGCCCTCGCACCGCGTCAAGGTGCCTACCATGCAAGGGCGACGACATACATACAAACATACATACCTGATTTGAACCTAATATAAAGCTTATAATAAAAAGGCCGAAGTTCGGACTCGGCCAAACTTTCGGGTTCGGTCGGGCTCTAGAACTGATACTTGTTTGGAACTATGTAGTTTAATTCGCTGTACTTTTTAACAGCTCTTAAGTTCTCTCTGAGAAATTACAGTTACATATTCAGGCATGTGATGAAAATCGTACGAATTCAAAACGAAAAAGAAATTTCAAATCGTACGAATTCAAAAAGAAATGAAATTTCAAATCGTACGAATTCGTTTTACGTGTGATGGAAATCGAACGATTTCATTTCAAATTTCGGGATTTATGTATATTCAACATGCAATTCGAAACAATACAATGCCCTGTGATGAAATTCGGTTTTTACGATTTCATTCCGATTTGAAATCGCACCGAACGACTTGCTCGATTTTGAAAATGAAACATATCACAAGGCAAATCAATTTCACTCGCCTTTTCGTACGATTTCGATTTCCATCACATGCCTGATTGTGTGCTAAAAAAAAAAGAGAAGCGCTCGCACACATACAATTTCAGAGAGAGAGAAAGGGAACTGTCAGGCCATCCCTTAACAGAATTTGTTAGTCACTCGATTAAACTCAGCCCGTCCATAAATACAAAAGTAGAGTGTTGAGCAGCACGTGACCTGCAGCGCCACTGAATTCCATAAATACAAAAGTAGAGTGTTGAGCAGCACGTGACCTGCAGCGCCACTGAAGGTGAACAATTCTGGTGCGTGTGAAACACCTGTCACTTTCCCCAAACTCCAATGTTGCTATGTTGTAAACAATAAACAATATGAAACTACCCTATAAGCAATTCAGTAGTCGACTACGAATATAACGCACTTATAGTTGACTTTTCAGTAGTCGACTACGAAAATAGCACACTTATAGCTAACTTTTATGACCTAACTATAAGTTAACTACAATGTAATGCAGAGCTGCCCCAAAATCAAAGCGAGCTGTTTGCTTTCTTCTTTTTTGCTATTTGCTTTTTTGAATTTTTTGAATTTATTTATGTGCATTGTGAATTTGAAATTGAAAAATCAAAGCAGGCCGTTTGTTTTCCTTCTTTTTTGTTTTATATATTTGTCAAAAAACTTTTGCATTGGAAAATTTCAATCAGTTGCTTAGAAGGAAATGACAAGATTTATCAAAAACCAAATATTTTTGCCAAATTATGGAAATATGATGTATCTTAAACAGGCAACGATTTTACAGCATACTAGTTTAGTTGAATAGCTTCATATGAAATTAGTTAGCTATAACTAAAAAAAATTAGCTAACTTTTAGCTATCTTCTTAATAACTAACTTTTAGCTAACTTCAAAGTAACCGACTTTAAGTTAGTTGAAAAGTCATCGAAGGGTAATCGGGACTGACTACTGCCTAGGACATCCCAATGTTAAAAAAGTCAGTCATTTCCACTGAAAGTAGTCGAAGAATAGTCAGGCTATGGTTGCGAAGTAGTTAGCTTATAGTGCACTAAAATTTAGTTGAGTTGCCGGTAGGGTATCAACAACGACACTAACAAATGACACTCACTACGCTACATTAACCGAAATGAGGTAGGTTTCTTGAATGGCTGAAGGGGCGGTTGGGATGGTGAGGGGTTGTATTTTGTTGTAGCAAGGTTCATATCACACGCTGACCAGAAAATATATGGCAGAGCCAATGGAAAGAATGCGTTGAATCGATATAAAGGGCGCAATATTGCCAGGTCAACGCGGACGCGGCAACATGAGCCGAAGTGGCCAAAACAAAAGCGCCCAACTGGCGTCCTTACATTGCAGCTACGCCACAAAGCAGTCGTGTGTGACACGTCAAAGCGTGGAGAGAGTGTGCGATAGAAGAAAAAAATTAAGGTGCAAGTTTGAAAATCTTGTCAAACAAAAAAAAGTCAACTGAATGGAAGTCCATAAACTGCCGCTCAGATATTTAGCATGGATTTATGCCTTCGAGGTTCACAGGTGAGTGGGACCACAACTGGTGGCACGGCTGCATGTAGAAGCTGTAACTATTATGTCTGTTGCGCAGATAAACCTAGTGTCACGTCAGAAACCGAAGCCGAAGTACTCCTCGCAAACGAATCTGCACAATTCGCTGTCACTCTCGCGGCCGCGCTCGGCGACACTCTTTCAAAAACGCTCGCGCTCCTCGCCCTTTCTGCATCGTCCGCAGTCGGCTGATCCGAAGTTTGGACGCGCTTCCGGCAGCGCCTGTGGCCATTATAGTAATGAGAACGATTTTCCGGCTGTGAAATTCAGCAGGCAAAATGTGAGAGTTTGCCAGTTGGAGGCTGAGAATTGCTGAATATATGATTTCTCGCTATTTCCTTGCACAGAAGCGTTTTGAGTCGGTATCCTCTTCGAGTCTGTTGAAGCTGCTGCTGGACGAGCCTATTAAGCGCTCTTGGCTCTGTCGCACTGGCTCTTCGCCGGACAATCAATCCGAGCTGAGTTCGTGCCGGAAAACGCCGCCCAGCTACTCCAGCCTGACGAAGCGAACGCGCACCGAGTCCGTCGGCAGCAGCAGCGTGGAAGGCGATACTTCCGAGCGGCTAATGCGACTTTCGCTGAGCGCAAGCGATCGACGCAAGAGCTGTACAAGGTGAGAGAGAGCATGGGCATCTCATTGTGATCATAGTGAAATTATAATTTATTTCTTCGCTTTGTCTTTAGTGCCTCTTCAATGTCGCAGCTGGCACAGGACAAGTACAGCAACAACAGCACAACTGCCAGAGCCAGCTCCAATGAGTATTGGTTCACAAGCACTTCGACAGCCATGTCCAGTGCAGCGCACTTGCCCAAAGCCACCAAGCCAGATCTTCCGGGACGCGTGTCCTTCTGCAAGAGCGACACGCAGCATGATGTGGATTCCAGCGACTGCGACAACGACAAGCAGGAGCAATACCAGCAGTCTGCTGGCGCGGACTCGAATATAGCGGATTGCAGCATTTCAGCGCCCGGTCCACTGGCGTTGCCAAGCTTCAGCCACACTGCCAAACTAGAAACCACGGCCAAAACCGCTGCCAATCAAGCCGCTTCAGTCTCAGCCTCGGCTTCAGCCTCAAGTCTCAAGAAGTCGGTGCATTTTGGCGCTGCTGGCGCTGAGGAAGTCTACGCTGAGACCTACGAGTATCCCAAGTGTCCATCGGAGAACTGCTCCTGCAGCACACGCAGCTCTTCCACGGCGAGCGTTCATGACGGCTTGGAAATAAAATGCGCTTGCGCCTCGCTCAACTGCAAATATGCTCTGGAGGCTGGCAGCAGGCCGCACATGGCAGATCTAGAGCTGCCGAAAGCCTCGTTGGAGCCGGACGTTCATCAAGCCAGCAGATCGAGCATGGCTATTGAAG
Source organism: Neria commutata (assembly GCA_963457695.1). Lineage (NCBI taxonomy): Eukaryota > Metazoa > Arthropoda > Insecta > Diptera > Micropezidae > Neria > Neria commutata. Next base: position 37,103,498 of record OY735247.1, on the reverse strand, counting down.
AATCTGCCGTTATACGCGAGTACAAGAATGCTGTGGCGGAGCAGTTGGAGAATTCCATTGTTAGAAATATGCTCGAAGAGGCAAAGCCCACAACGAGCAGTTTCAGTGCGCTAAATAACGCAGAGTTGCCAGCCTATTTGGAAAAATACTCCGCGCCCGTTAGCGCGCATGTGAAGCAGAACAATCTCTCCGAAGCGAAGAGTTCGCCCACTTATAAAATGCCAAACAAGCGAAATCTGGTGGCGAACACAAACGAGGAACTCGCCAAAACGGAAAACAATTTCACACAGCTTTTGGAAGACTCAGCGCCTTACGCCTCCAGCAGTGAGGCGGTCATTAATAACTACTTGAAGGTGGCCAGCAGCGCGCCAGCTATCAGCAAGAAGCAGGAGAACAACGCTGCAGCTATGGGACAAGCTGCTCAACAGCGTGGCAGCGGCAAGAAAGTGAAGCCTTTGATGAGTGGTGCCTCGAATGTGCTTAACGTCAAGAACAAGCCCGCGAGTGCGCCCAGCTCGGAACGCGCGAAACTCAAGAAAGCCACTAGCTTCGGCAGTCTGCGCGAGGATTCCAATCTGAATGAGTTTAATTTGGACAAAGTCGACAGCTGGATGTCCATGCATCAGGGTGCATTGGCCGGTAAGACGGCGCCGCGGCAGGCCTCCATAGAAAGTGACTATGAGAAGCTGAGAAAGGAATCGTTGCAGCTGCTCTTGGATGGCATGGAAGATAGCGAGCAGGTGGATAGCGCTTCGCAGGTATCAACGAAGTCTGAGGAAAACTCACAGGAGGACTCCACTTATGATGAAATAGTGTCCGTCATAAAAGAGATCGAAGAGGACAAGAAGCAGGGTCGGTTAATTTGCTGATGTACATAGTTCATGCACTTGGTATTTAATTCAATTGCAATTTTACAGATAATTTTGCGGAGCGCGCTTCCAGTGAAATCGAACTGAAACTCACCGCTGAAGTAGAACCGGCGCAGCGCCGAGAAACTGTTGCTGAAGCCAGTGGGTCCCAGCCTTCGCCAGACAAATACAAGTAAAATATTATATACTATGTAGTTATAGGGCGTCAGAAGCGACAAACGACTCAAAACCATAAACCTGAAAGAAGCTGCTGCATACTTCCCGGTTAACGCCTGAAACTATGCAACAGTTATTTAAATGCTCCATGCTAAAAGTAACAGCGTTCCTGACTCACATGTTAAGTGAACTATTAAGTAGAGTAGGCCTAAAACTATGCAACAGTCGTAGTAACGCCTTTTGCTATTAATCGCCAGTGTTCCCGACGCACATGTTAGGGAAAATATCATATAGAATAAGCCAGAGGTCTAAAATGATTTTGGCTGGAAGCGACACGTGCCAAGGGAATTATGTATTTGTATAGAAAAAGCCTGAAGCTATGTTAATGTTTCTTAAATACTTTTTGCTAAATATCGCTAGCGTTCCCGACTCACATGCCAAGCAAACTATTTTGTAGAACAACCTTTCTTAAGGGTATCTAATGCAAATAAAATTTTTAGAGATATCTTGAGCTATCTGGACAATGTGGAAGATAGCTGTGATAAGACCTTGCTCGAAACACGTCGCTCCATGCCAGACTCCAATCGATCCGAGGTGGAATTTATTGTGGAACCCGACATAGCCGAAGATGTGCCAAAGTGAGTAAAATTTAAATTCCAAGTAATGTAGATTCTGTGTTTCACATCTACGATATGCTCGTATATAGACTTTCTGAATTGCTAATGCTGCCCAATCATCAGCTGGCACGCCGAGTCATCGCCTTGAGTTTGCGCGCCAACGAGCTGGCCAATGCAATGCATCTCTCCAAGGAGCATGTGCTGAAAATACGCACGGAGAAGCAGAAGAGCATACGCGCTGAGAAGGCGAACTCCACGACGCGAATGCGTGACCAGAAGAAACATTACGAGGCCGTAGTGAAGCGACATCAGGGTTTTATTGAACAGGTGGGCTCGGCTAGGCGCATGCCTTTGGAGGAAGTTTCACTTGAGTTATCATTTACAGCTGCTTAAGGATAAAGGCTCCTTGTGTGAGAAGATTGCCGCGCTCACCAGGCGCTTGGAGAGCCAGAATCAAGCGTGGGAGCACAAGCTGGAAACGGAGGTGGCCAGAGTGAAGGAAACGACGATGGCGGGTGAGAAAATTAGGCGTGAGCGTTGGGTGCGCGAGAATACCAAACGTATAAAGGTGAGTTAGAGATATGATAAGCGCTTCAATAGCTCCGAACTAGCATCAAACTTTTACAATTTGCTTGAACACCTGTACTTAAAGGAACTCACTGTGAAAGGACTCGAGGCGGAAATCAATAGAATGAACAACGAACATCAAGCTCAAGTCACTGAACTGAAACGCGCACACCAGCAACAAATGCTGGATGCGTTGGAGGAGGCACGCATTCGGCACGAGCAAATCGAGAATGGCATACGCGAGTCCTGTGCGCAGGATCGTGAGACTATTATAGAGAAAGAGCGCATGGCCATACGTGAAAGGTAATGTGAATGACAAGAAGTTAAGAAGCTCAACAGCAGCTGATTGCAACCTTTTCAGATTTGAGCGCCAGTTGGAGGAGGAGCACAAATCCTTCGATGAACAGAAGCAGAAATTATGCGAGGACTTCACAGCGGAGCGTGAACGCTTGCAGCACGAGCTAAAGACCAAGGAAGTGGACTATCAAAAGAGGCGTGAGGAAATGCAGCGTGAAAAGGATGGCGAATTGGAGCAGGCCATAACGGAGCTGCAGGAGAAGATGTCGAGGCAGGATGAAAAATATCAGGTATGAGAGGGGGAGGGGGGAGGGGGGGGATTGGAAATGGCAGAAATAGTACTACAATAACTTCCTCTCAACAAAGAATCGCATCAATACAATTGAGAAACAATACGAGGCGGACTTTGAGCTTTGGAAACGGGATTATGAGAACAGCTGCAAGCTGGTGCAGGTGGAGCGGGAGAACAACATACGGCAGCATTATCGCGCGGAACGGGATCGACAAATTGACGCCATTGTCAGTCGCATGGACGCCGAGGCGCTCAAGAATGCCGACGAGTTCGAGCTGAAAGTGAGGTATGCAATGGAAGGGAGCAATCGGCCAGCTGCAACAAAAATGCCTAATATCATTCAATTTAAAATGCAGTCGCCTGAAGGAAAAGTACGAAAAGGATTTAGAAGAATTGGAAAATGCCGAAATGTCGCTGAGAGAGAAGTATACGGAAACGCGTGGCAAATTGGCGGAAGCGGATGCACAAGTGCGCAACGGACAGGCGGAGCTAAAGCAATTGCATATTGAGTTGGAGCACAGCAAGAGGGTGAGGAATTAATTATCCTGTGTAGGCAAATTCATTAAAATTTTTTTGCTAGATGTGCTCTGACTTTCTGGCGGAACGCGATCAAGTGCGCGACAATCTGCGCAGCGAGGTGCAAGCGGAAGTGTCCACGCTCAAGACGGAGCGCGACAACGAAATTCAAAGAATACACAAGAGGTGCTTTATTATTTTTGCACTTTTTTTAAATTATACTTTGTGAAGGCATATATTATAATTGTCTCCTCCTCTACACTTTCTCACAGAGTACAACAGGCCATTGAGAAAAAGGATGCCACCATTGATATTTTGCAGAAGGAGAATGGCAGCCTGCGTGAACGCTGTCTGAAGCTGGAAGCCGTCATACGGCAGCAGCGCAAGGACTACTGTGTCAAGTGATGACGTCAGCGAATATTTCACACTGCCATGCTTTTGTCAATTACTTTAATTAAACATTTAAAATTTTAATTTAAATTAAGAATTTCAAGAATTTATGTGCACACGTTGCTTACAGTTCAATATATCAATACATTAATTGATTGAATTTATTTGCTTCAGTAAATATGTTGGCTGATGGTGAATTGAGCTGTTATTTTTGAAAGTGGAATAAGTCCACTTTCTAAAAAAAATGAGTTAATGCTAGTTTTAGTAAGATATAGACACCTTCTATCCATATTTATAATCACTCAATTAGTGTACGAATTTTAAAAAAGTAATCAAACAAATTTTTGCCATAAAATGTTATTACAAAAATATTTTTTTTGAAAGTGGAATAAGTCCATTTCTAATAACTATAAGTGGAGTTATGGAAACAGCATTAAAGAAAAACAATCAATTATATAGGTACTGCTCAAGACTATTGTTATGCAATAAAAACTTGCCGGAAAAAAATAGCTTCATTTTGTCTGAAATGGAAAAGAAGATTTTGTTTCGACCAAATCTTTAGAAGAGACATTGTACAGTGGCTAAAAGTAAGCTGGATGAGGTTTAAAAGGGATGAACCGAAAAATTTTTTTTACAAAACTTCTTTGGAAGAAAAGCAATTTTTTTTTGACAAAAAGGAAGACCTAAAAACCTCAGAAAAATTACTCTGTTGCCACTGCATATGTAAAACTTTGAAACCTCCCTATAAGCAATTCAGTAGTCGACTACAAAAATAACATACTTATAGCTAACTTTTATGACCTAAACTATAAGCTAACTACAATGTAGTGCAGAACTGCCCCAAAATCAAAGCGAGCTGTTTGCTTTCTTCTTTTTTGCTATTTGCTTTTTTTGAATATTTTTCATTTATTTATTTATGTGCATTGTGAAATTGAAATTGAAAAATCAAAGCAAGCTGTTTGTTTTCTTTCATTTTTGTTTTATATAATTGTCAAAAATCTGCTCAGAAAGAAATGAAAAGATTTATCGTGAAATATATATGGAAATATGATGATATATTATCTTAAACAGGCAACGATTTTACACCATATTGTAATAAAGCGAATTATTAGCTTATCAACTAATAGTTTAGTTGAATAGCTTCATATGAAATTAGTTAGCTATAGCTAAAAAATTAGCTAACTTTTAGCTAACTTCTAAACAACTAACTTTTAGCTAACTTCAAAGTAACCGACTTTAAGTTAGTTGAAAAGTCATCGAAGGGTAATCGGGACTGACTACTGCCTAGGACATCGCAATGTTAAAAAAGTCAGTCATTTCCATTGAAAGTAGTCGACGAATAGTCAACTATGGTTGCGAAGTAGTTAAGCTTATAGTGCACTAAAAGTTAGTTGAGTTGCCGGTAGGGCTATAACAAGAGAGAAATACAACGATATGATGAGTTTGCTGCCTTACATACTACCTATTCACCATGAATACTTCACTATTCTAACTGTGAAGGAGAAATAAGTTTAAAATATAATTTTTTTATTTTTAGTTACTATTATACATGGGAATTTACATTTTATTTACATCGTCTTTTTAATATGGCTGAAATTAATTTTTAATAAACTATTCATTCATATGTTTAAAAGTCTTCATTTTAATTATAATTTTTTACATTAGTAGATCCACTTCAATAAAACAAACGTCTATACAAATGTGGACTTAAATTTCATCTTGATTTTATTTCTTATAATATGTTATTTTTGAAAGTGGAATAAGTCCATTTGGATCTAAAAAAATCGGTTATTTCTTTAAATATTTTCAATTATTATTATTTCATTATAAAATTTAAAAGGTGTATACTGTTAAAAGCATCACTCGAATTGATTAACGTTTGCCAATATTTTTGAATTAATTCAAATGCAAACCCTTAAATATCTCGCAATAACAGAAAATGGACTTACTCCACTTTCAAAAATAACAGCTCAATTTACGGTCATTTTGCGCCAAGAAATGAGTTGAAATTTTTAAAATCAAATTGTATAAATTTGTTGCATTTTATGCAAAAAATTCGCATTTAAAAGACCTCGAGCCTGAAAAGAATCAGCACCTTAATATCGAAAATTGCATATAAACTTTTCACAAATGTTAAGAAGTGTTTAGTCAAAATTTAAGTTGGCTTGTATTGGCCATATCTAAATTTTGAACTTTTGCTCAAGCAAAAGTCTATATGCCTTACTGTGCAAAATAACCAAGATTCACTTCGCATGCGTGAAAAACGTTCCGTTCTTCCTCTTGCCAATGAACTCGATTTTCCGGAAAGGAAAATAAATGTCCGTGTGGATCCATCCAATCAACACTTTTTTTACTTTGTTTACTTAGTTTAAAAAGTAAAATTGTCATTTATTTCACATTTCCATTACGTTCTACGCGTAATGCAGATGAAATGACGTAACGAAAAATGCGAAAATCCCAAAATTATAACGGCAAGCGAAACGCATCCATCCCGGCAATTTGCGACGCATTTCGACGAAGACGTAATCCCCCGCCTTACGTAGTTTTTTGCACGCGTTTTTTGCCCATTTTTGTATGCAAAAATTTTGCCGTTATAATTTTGGGATTTTCGCATTTTTCGTTACGTCATTTCATCTGCATTACGCAGCAACGACCAGACGGGCAAGGAAATGTGGAAATGAAATGGATTTTTAAACAGTTTTGTAAAATTTCCAATAGAGCGAAAAAAACAAAACGTTGCGAAACTAACTCGCTGGTATTTTCTCTGCGCTGGCTGGCCATTTTTCCAAAACTCATTTTCCGTTTTCTTGATAATTAATTGTCACTTTATTTTTGAAAGTTTGAAAAGTTTGAAATAAAAATATTTCGAGCAATTACTACAGTAGATATGGAGGGTGACGCTTGCCTTTTATGTACATATATGATTCCAGTAAAATGGCACGTGAGCAGGCATAAATTACCTATTGTTTTTGTTATTGTTGTTAAGCAAAATCAGCCAAGCAGAATTTTTAAACGGAAGCTCAAATTGGGTCAAGTTAAATTGGATACGCGACAAGTTAATGCCCAATGGCAAAAACAACAATAATAAATAGACAATTGCAGCGTTTGCCATCAATTTAATTTATTGGCACCTGTGTCCTGTGTGTGTTGTTGTTGTAAACAGCGAAGAGCGCAATTTTGTTGTTGCATTCGGAAATTAATTTTCATTTGAAGAAGGAATTTTGCTACGGCGCCATTCCGGCATATGGCAAATGTAGAATGGAAGGGGGGAGCGCAAAAATGGAGTGTACATGACTACATGACGATGTAGCCATTCTCGATTCTCTGCTGCCATGCCAAGGCTTCCGTAGTCCGGAATCAGCCGCGCTCGAGCTGCTATGAGTCACCCTTTGACTATGCACTTCGTGCGAAAGCACAACTTTTTCGCTTCTGTGTGTGTGTGTGTATATTTCCGTTTCGGAGTTGTCTCGGCATTCCGAAATGTTTCCGCAGCTCGCGCAAGCACAAGAAACCTGTTGCTGACATCGCTTTCATAGCGGCTCATATACCATAAAAGTGTGTGTGTGTGTGTGTGTGTGTGTGTGTGTGTGTGTGTGTGTGTATAGCAGCAATGTTGCTAAGCGCTCGCCAGCAACATCCCAACAAACAATTTTGCTTGCACATAATCTACATATTGTTAGCACGCAACTGTAAATTTCAGTTTCATTTTAAATTCATTAAAGAAATGTCAAGTATTTAACTTCATAAAAGCTTCAAAATTCGATGTTAAATAGAATAGTTCTTTAAAAAGTATTTTGAAAATATTTTTGCTAAATTAAATGTAGTGAACGTTTGTAATAGAACATTGAAAAGTAACTTCAGAATCGATTTAGAAGTTATTGCAACAACTTAGCCATATGCTTTGTTAGATGCGACTATGATAATCAGCTGATGAGGTTTTCTGACAAAAACTGGAATAGCTATGGGACTGTGTCCATGTGACAAGAAAAGAGTCGAATTAGTGTTATTGTTGTATGTTGGCATAATCTGTTTAGTTGCATACAGAAGTAGATTGTTGTTGTCCCTTCTATGGTAGAAGTAAGTGTAAAAGATTCTTTTATAAACTTTCAAGTCATGACCTGCCCCTAAGACAATAATTTATAATAATTAGTTTCGTTTATTAAAAGCAATTTTAAATTAGAGTAGACTTTATATTTCTGCATTACTAGGGGCTGTGCTTTTATTTTAAGATTTCCATAAGCATCAATCCTTGAAAAAAACGGCCTGGTTTCGATTCTGCGATCCTTGAAATCAAAGACCAAAAACATATCCATTGAGCCACATGGCGCCATGAAAATGCTACATACAAATTTTATTTAAGTCACATTTTCTAAATGTTAAGGAATTTTAAACTTCGCAAGCTAAAAACAAGTGCTTACAAAAAATCTTGGAAGCTCATTGAATTTGGTTTTTGTTTAAAGCTGACTCTAATTAAATACTAACGATTCTCTATTTTCGGAAATACTTTCGCAAAAGCAAATGAGTATAAAAGGATTTGAAAAAATGATTGAAAAGTGCTTTTGAAAGCATTCTTAATACTTGCGAGCTTCAGAAATGCTTCAGAAAATCTTCGGAGAAAATTTTTTTTGCAAAAGTGATAATATATAATATAATACTTACAAATTTGTTTGCTGGAATGCATAAGTGTACGTGAACTTTTATTTGCATTGATAAATTTCTATGTCAATCGCCACTTTTTTTCATTGCTAAGCACTTTCATTTTTGATGTGCATGCCAGCATGACATCACATTTCTAACTTTAAGCATGCACTCAGCTGGCTTTTGCAAAAAAAAGCGCAAAATAGCATTTGCAGAAAAATCAATAAATAGCAGCAATTTCACATGCAACTGCAAAGAAACGAGCGATTGGCATATTGCTGCAGTATGAGAGCTATAGAAAGTGTATGGAAATTCTTCGTACTTCAAATCGTAGTAAAGAAGCAGTCGGTTTAGATTTCATGTTTAACCCTATAATGCTATGAAAAATGCTTTGAAAAGCATTTCACGATTCATTGCAAATTTTCGTAAGAAATTTCAAAGATATATCTTTTGTTCGATTGTATATTTTTTTAATGCAAACATTGTTATTTTGATATAAGCTTTTTTAAAACCCTTAAAGTCGAGGTCTGAAGCTGACAAGTCTTCGTTGAACTCATCGAGAGCTGGAAGACATGGCCTTGCTACTACCAATCAACAATCCTCTTTGAGCGGTAAAGCCACAATTTATTGCCATGCATTTAATATTTTTTTCATATGCAAATAATATTTGTTCAGAGCTCTCGTCAGAATAAGAGGCTGGGCTAACAAAATAAATTTCGAAAACTGGACATTTTATTTTTATTAAAGATGCCCCCCTCGTAACGTCGAAACAATCAAGTGATTGAGTTGCATTGCTAATACATATGTCTGATGAAATTTTATTTTAATAATTCAACATAGTTTTAAGCAATGCAAGAGTTTCCTGCCACTCTTTACCAAGCGCATTTCAATGGCAAACCAGTTTCGGCAGCTACGCCGTTGTTGCCAGGCGCGGCGGCGCGGCGAGAAGCGCCTTCATATTATTAAGTATAGCCGCGACTTGCTATCTCTATGTACATAATTGCAATTGGCTTTTCTGGGTATCTGCATCTGCAGAGCCACATGCATTCCCTGTTGCATTGCACCCACGTGCAGAAATCGCAAGATTTACGCATCCGCTTGCCATCAACGCAGCGTGTTCACACTTTCCTTTGTGGCGCTGCTTTCGGCCCGCGGGCATTTCGCAAATTGCATTTCACTGCTGATTCGCAGCGTCTTTTGTGCGGTTGTCCCCCCCTCTTTTGGCATTTCTTCTTTTTTTCATTACCCTACAATTTTCAACCAGCACTTTAGTTATTTGTTCTTTTTTTTGGGCTGCATTGTCGATTGTCATATGTATCTTTTTTTAGTTGCTTTGAACTCTTTTGCAGCGATAATGACAACGATTTGAGCGTCTCACTGTCGCCAGCAGCTCAACCGCTCAACCTGCTGGCAAATGAACCGGTATTGCCTTACCGTGGCAATTAACAAACACCCACGAAAAACGTTTTACTGCTATTTGTGTGTGGCAGGCTTAGTTGTAGAGACTTTCGGCAAGCCGAGGAGCAGTCAGTCTCAACATTTGGAGATGACTTGCAATGCCTTATAAGCTGGAATTGGAGTGCTGTCTTGCTTGGGCCCATGTTGCACATTTTGGGAAGCGCTGCCTTGACTGAATACTCCCTAAATACCTACACATCGGTAATAGTAGTAGTAAAAGTAAGTACTAGTAGTAAGTAGTAGTAGTAGAAGTAGTAGAAATAGTAGTAGTAGTAGTAGTAGAAGTAGTAGTAGTAGTAAGTAGTAGTAGTAAGAAGTAGTTGTAGTAGTAGTAGTGGTAGTAGTAGTAGTAGTAATAAGTAGTAGTAGTAGTAGTACTGGTAGTAGTAGTAAGTAGTAGTAGCACAAGCCATGGGCGTGCACAGCATTTTATATCGAGGGAAAAAGCAACAACCATTTGCTACGATAACCTGAATTTTTGAATGGAAAATACCGACAAGATGAACAACTTTTTAATGCTTAAATCTTGAATCAATTTGCTTTATATTTCCGCTACCGGCAAGATTTCTTTAAATATTGTGCACTAAATCAATAAGTTTTCAGGTTAGCAAACTTTTTAGAAATGGAAATGGATTTGCAGGCGCGCTTAGCAGGGGCGCCTGGAGAGAAGACCTACGTCAGATTGAACACAACTGGGTTAGATACAGGCCAGCACAAAAGATCCATTCGGCGGTCGCGGTGCGCAACAAAGGCCTTCTAACAATAACAATAATACGTCAGATTGAAACCCGATAACGGATTGTGCTGGCCAATCAAAAAGAAAAAGAAGAAGAATCTTTTTACATAACAAAGTTCATATTGAATACGATTTGTAAGCACATAAGCCCTTTAAAAGATGTATGTACATATATACATATGTTTCAAATTGCAATGAGTTTTCGCAATTACAGCCATTTTGAAAAGAAATTTTACCTAAATTTGTTATGAATATGATGATAATGGAGCGGAAATATGCTTCCATTGTTTTTCCATAAATGCCTTTTTATTTGAAATGCTAGAAATCACTACCATTCAAATTAAACATACAAGAGAAAGGCAACTGCCGGTGCCTGCCATCAGCTGCCTACGCCCATGAGCACAGCTCGCTTTAGTTCTTTGCTCAAAAAGTTGCCTTGTGCGCGGGGTAGACACATGAGCTGCTAGCAACATGTTGCTGGGGTATATCTAAACCCATTTACTACGTTTTCCTTGCTTTGTTTTGTGGAATTTACCAATTTACTGCATATTGCGCATACACAAACACACACCGGCCCACACGTATACATATGTTTGTTCACTCTATATATGTATGTATATATGTATGTATATGGCTGCAGCTATGGAAGGAAGTAAGCTAAACATTGCTGGCAGGCTGGTAGCCATCGAATACGTTCCACACTCGCGCGATATACATTCAAATGCGCCCAAAAAACTAGAAGCAGCAACAACAACAACCACGACAACAACAGCGACAGCGACAACAAAACCAAATCCGAATCCGAAAGATGCCAGCGTAGCGTGTACGCGGCGCACTGCGACTTATTCGTGTTTACGCTGTCAACGGTTGAGGACTGAAAAGTGCGCGTTCGAATTACCCGAATTTTTTACAAATTAACAAAAACGCCATAATTGAACATTTTGTAAATTCTATTTACAACAAACAAAAAGTTTATAATTATTTAAATTGTTGAAAAAACGAAACGTTAAATTTCGCAAAAATTTCGATTTTTGACAAAAGTGCAAAAATTAATTATCAATTCAACTTGTTCTAAATTGAAACAATAAGAACACAATAACAACAACAGCAACAACATGTTCAGCTCATTCACAGGTAAAAGCAAAACCCTTTGAACTTGAATAGTTTGGCAACATATTGCACGCAAAAGTTTCGCACATTTCGCAGCATATCATTTGAAAAAAAAAAGTTGACACTAAAAATTTGTTGTAAAAAAATTATTGATTGATTTCTCATGTGCATTCAAGTTGAGCAAACACAAACGGATTAGTCATCTGCTGCACCAGCAGCACTCTTTTACACGGCTTTGTTGTTGTTTTTGGTTGATATTTTTTTTTCTTTGACACTGTGGCAATGGAAGGATACACTCGATCGCATTAGGTCATCAGCAACATGAGAACATGAGCAGCAGTTGTGCCAGCGAAAGCAGCAACATTTCGCCCTGACCTTCACTAGCACTCACACACACACACACACATGCACATTTGTGACTTTCTGTCTGCCAACAGGCACGTAGCTAGCACAAGCTGCTCGAGCTCTCGAGCTGACCTACCGACAAGTTCCATGAGTGACAACAATTTATAAGAAAAACGAAAAATTAGTAAATAAAATGCATTCAAACAAAGTTCATAATTTTTCAAAATTGTTTTCAATTTTCGTATTGACTGCACGAACAGCAAGGCGCAAGCCACTGCGTCTTGCTATCTAGCTATCTGACTGTGCTTTCCACCTATAAAAGAAAGAACCTGCTCATAGCGAAACTTTTCATATTGAAGTTAAAATTTTTGGCCGTAAGAATTTTTTAATGCATTTCCATATTTCGTAACTCATGTCTTCTTCTTCTTCTTTTTCTTCTTCTTCTTCTTCTTGATTGGTTAGTTACGATCTGACGTAATTCATATAAAGTCCTAAAAATCGTTGTGCTTCTTAAAGTTGCAACAATTTCAATTTCGATTTTATATACATACATATGTACAAATTTATGTGCGAAGTTCTTATTCTGGCGAGAGTCACAATTCAAAATTGCATATCAATTTTTGATTTTTCCTATGAAGAATGATAACTTTGAAGCGTCAATCGATTGCATTTTCTTGCAAGTTTTTACATTTGAAATTTTGCCATAGCTTTCAGTTTGATTTCTTTATCTTAAAGAATTTTTCTTTTACTTTTATTTTGAATGCACCCCTTCAGTTTCTTTCTTTACTTTTATTTCGATTTGCTTCAATACAAATTTTATTGCAATTTCTTTCTTTCTGCCTAACATAATTTTTGTAGTCTGTTCTCATTTCATTTCATTTGATTTGAATTTATTTCTTTTCCTTTCCTTTTGTTTCATTTAAATTTGTTGCTTTCTCTCAAGAGTTGCGCAGAATTTCGAAAAAATTGCTATAAAATATGCTCACATATGGCAGCAGATTGCTAACATTTTGCTCTGCTGTGTATTTTCATGCTAGCTTTCAACGCGACCTCAGAGGCCAAAGCTCCCCTCGTCAGTAGTGGTGGAGTATATGCGCCCTTCGAGAGGGCGCGTGCTTTCCTCCCTCACCCTTTTTGCTTAGACTTCAGCACTTCAGCTGCTGTTCTGCAGCTTTCACACAGTTTTTTCAAGCGATTACTCATCTTGAGCATCACAAAATACGCAGTAGCAAAATTCGCTACAACAAATACAAAGCAAATGACAACAACAATAAGAATAACAACAACAATAAACAGAATATGTCGGTCGGTTCCAACAGCAACAACATTCCGCTGCTATTTTCAATATCACACGCGCCTTGTTTCAATATGCACAGAGGACGGGCGTCGCGTCGTTGTTGTTCGGTTTATGGTTGCTGCTTCTATATAGTAGCTGCTGTTGTGTTGTTGTATTGCCAATAGCAAAAGTGTTGCTATTGCTAACACACCCTCTTCCAATTCGCCTCAAGCGAACATCTTTGCCATATTAAAACTTTTATTTTCATATTAAATGCGTTTTAGTAATCTGCTTCAGTTCTCTGGAGAGGATTAAGTGGCAGACATATGCTGGAACACTCTGTTGTCGGTTGGCGCTGTGAAGCCCATAGCTTGAGCAATGTTCACTGTAATTGCGCGGCAATCATTTGACAAATAGTTTAATTGTGGCGTTAGCTTTTTAAAGAAACTTGTTTGAAACTACTTTTTGAAAGGAAATCTATTTCGGAACTCATTTAATTTATAATTGCTTTTAGAGTAGATCCCTTTAAAGCCCAGTCAGCGCGGCCTGAAAGGCTTCTTTTGACAGGCGCAATTTATAATAAGCGCCATTGCCAAACCGCGCTTGGAGTTTGCTTCTAGTTAAGCTAGCTTTGAAGCTGAAGTTGTCTGCAAAGATTATGGGCTTGACATCAGCTAATGCTATAGCCATCGCTATTGCTGCAATTTCTTTCGAGCATTTTAATTTCGAATTCTTGCAACTGCAAATTGTTTGCAATTTCGCTTCAAAATGTCCTTGCAGCTTAAAAGCAACAAAAAACGACTAATGACTTTTTCTGTAGATTAGTGTCATATGTATGTCAATTTCCATATAACAGCCGACAAATATGTACATATCTATGCTAATTTGTTGTTGTCTTGAAACTGTTGTCACTTACGCAGAAACTCAAAAAAAGCATAGTACTTGCAACTAATGGGCGCTGAATATCTCAATAACGCTTAGAGATATGAAATGTCGGAGCATGCAAATCGTTTTAGTGGCAGCCAATTTCATACACCCCAATGGCGTTCTTAACACAAAATGCTACGAAAGTCTGAAGCAGCAAACTTTACATACCCGGCCAGTTTCAATCTCTTTCTACCCGTCTGATATTCTGCAATACAGAATTAATTGTTGTGAACGACTGGCTCGAGTATTTTACAATACAAAAATAATGGTAATATTTCATAAATTTAGGCGCACATTTTCAAAAAGAAAAAGTCTGAAGTCTGCTATGATAGCCAAATTTGAGCATAGTTTTCCGAAAGTATTTCGCCTGCAGAAAATTTCATTTTTCTGTTCAATTTTTGATTTTAAAAATATTTTTTGCTTTATTTAATTTTGAAAATTGAAGCGCAAAATGCTTTAAAACTTTACAAAAAACACACTTCATTGCTTTGGCAACTCTGCTATCGATCGCTGCCATACCAATCAAAACACGCAGCGTATTCTGTAAAAGTATTTCAAAGATTCAGCATACGATTAAATATTGAAATCCGTTCAAGCACTTTTCCCATATTTACACAAGCTTTTCTCATTGATTTTGCTGCAGTTGCGTACAAGCAAGTTTAACGCGGGGGGCGCATGGCAACACGCCTCAAACTAGCAACTAAATATAGATTGAGTTTTAGCTTCTACGGCCTATCAGCATAATTGAAACGAATCGAAAAATCCAGCAACAGAATTTCGTTAGCAAAATATGCCAAAGTGTATCTGAAATGCGTGATTTCGCATTTTCATAAAGCTCACTTCAACATTTTACATTGTTGGCAATATATTTGTGTAGATTGATTTTCAACATATAGCCAAAATTTTGAAAATTTATTACAATTCACAAATTCCAAGCATATCTGCTTTTAGTTTTCATTGTTTACTTTTATAAGCCAATATGCTTTTATATTTGTGTAAACGTTCGAGTTGAGTTGGCGTATTTGGAAATGATCGTAAAAATTCCGGCACGTATCACATTTGCGGCTGCCGCTAAAAATAGGCGCGCGAACTTTACGCTTTGCTTTTGTAAAGTGGAAAACGTGCTCGCAGTTAACGTCAAAAGCAGCAACAAATCAATTTGTAATACAAAAAATTTTCGAGATACTTTCGAGATACTTTGCCAAAGATACTTTTCGCACGCAATAATTTAAAATTTGAGAATTTTTCCTAAATTTATGAAAATTGTATAAAAGTTTTGAACTTGTCGATTGCCGAGTGTTGAGAATATTAACAGCTCTAGTCCGCTATTACAGACACAACTGTAAATTTTTGATGCCAAAATCATATTCAGTTATATTCGTAAAAAATATTAATTGATATAGAATAGTGAATTGTCGTCAGCATGCGGCTGTAAGAATTCTTGCTAGTAATCTAGTAATTCGTTTCGACTTGACGTGACTTGGAACTTGCCATACGGAAACTCGGTATATGCTAATACTTATGACATAACATAACCTAGAATACTGAAACAGCTGTTTGCTTCGGCCTTACAAGTTTCCATGTTATGGTTTTACGAGAACTACGAGTAACATAATCATGATTAAAAAGTCGATTTCAAAATTTCAACTTCAAACTATAAAACTTGAAAGCGCTTATTTAGTCTCAATATTCACAGAGACTGAAGAAAAAGTTCTCTGTGTAACTTTGGAAAGAGAGCAAGGAGCTGCACTCAATTTAAGCTGAACCTAAGCCAAAATTAGGCAATTTAGCCAAACTCTTGAACTAAGCTCATTGTGCTCATTTGTGCTAAATCAAAATTTAGAAAATATTGTAGCAATGTCGAAGCAGAAATGTCATAACTCAAAATTACACGGATCTAATTTTTTAATAAAAAAGTGTAAGCTTGCTTACATTTATGAAAGGTACCAAAACCGGCCAAATTCCCCCTCTTCATATTTTTCATATTTTATTTTTAGTTAGCTTTTAAAAATATTGCTTTTAGTTGGAATTATATATTTTCTTAAGTTTTCCTAAATGTGCCGTTTTTTCACAAATAATTAGCAACTGCAATTTATTTGCCCAAATTTTCAAACCTAAAAAAAGTAATGCCTATTTTAAAATTTACGCAAATGCGCTGAAATTATAACAAAAAGACACACAAACGTACGCAACTGCACACACACACACACATACCCTCACATACACGCGCTTTCTCTCAGCCATGCCATTCAACGCCCACGCACTCAGGCGGCAAAAGTGTTCTTTTTTCGGTGGCTTCTTTCACAATTCAAAAAGCTGAAATTTTGCTTTATGTTTGCTTGCCCGATCGAATCAAAAATAAAACCGCATATCTTAAAAGCAGCCAATTGAGCGCACAGCAGCCGCCGCACACGCCATAACCACTTAAACTTCAATACACACGCACTTTTTTGAGAAAGAAAACCAATTTTATAAAAACACAAGCGTCTCACTTTTTCAGCAACAGCAAACGTTTCATTAATTGCAGCCAAAAGCCAAAGTTGATATCAAGCCTCAAAATTTAGATTTGAATTTCAAATTGGAAAAAATGCACGCACACACACGCATTTTTACATTTCTTAAAAAGCCCAAACTTTTTCTCTAATGTTAGCCTAAGTCTAAAAAGCAGCAGATACTAAAATCTAATTACTTCTAATTTTTATTTGTCTAAATGAATTACACACGCAGACAGCTCTAAATGTAAGTATCTATGGTTGCCTCTCTCGCTCTATATCTATTTCCTTCTCTCTCTCTTTCCTTTTCTTTAATGCTACTTTTCACTTTTTATGCTAAGAATTCGTTTAATTTGCTGCAAAATTTTTACACAAATTTTATTGAAAAAAAATTTCAAAACTTTTAAAGAACACATTTTGGTTGAATTGTCAAGTGAGCGCAACTTTGTCGAATTTTCAAAATTTTCTCTTCAAAAAATCAACTCGCATGCCATATTCGAACTTTATTCGAAATTTCTGCAATTCCAAAATTTCAAAATTATATAAATACTTTTCAAATCCAAAGATCGTGCGGCTTTGCCAAAGCAAAGATATAGTTTGTTGCTGTTTTGCAATTCGCTGCCGGCATGCGGTCATGTTTAGTTTAATCTCCTTCTATTTGATTAAGTTCAGTTAAAGAAAAAAACAAGCAATTAATGCATGCAAAAATAGACAAGACAAATTGAAAACGAATGCTTACTTTTCTTTTTTCCCGCCTTTTCTTATCTTCTTCGCAATGTTTACAACTGTTTAATGGATTTGAGAAATTTGAAAAACTTAAAATTTTGTATTCTCAACAACAGTTTTGAAGCACGAACGAAATTTGTTGTTCTGTGATGACGTCATTGCATACTATAATTACTATAATTTTGAATTTTTATAAATTTTGCATAAGTCGTGTTGAAATTTCAGAATGGAATTGCAGTTTCATGCTTGGAATATGCCTTGGGGGAAGTGTGAGTGTAGTGCCGATTGTTGGATACTGACTCGTCAGATAGATATTATTTAAATTAAAACTATATAAAGAGCAAATATTGAAAAAAAGTAGTTGAATATGATGCTGACTTTTTGTAAAAAAGAGTAGTTTCTTTGGAAAAATGTAGTAGTCTTTTAAAGAACTAAAATATTGGCAAGTAACCTTCGTTGTTATTGGAATTTCGAGGCTCCTAAGCCGCTGGCAATCAAAATGAAACGAATCAATCAAGCCTATCGATATTTATCGAAGTATCCTTAAAGATTTCACAAATTCAACATTTGATGATTCAGAAATTTATTAGAAATTTATAAGTTATTTTTGAAAGTTTGATGAAAAGAATCTACCATTTGAGGAAAGATATTCAAGCGAAAGCTGGTTGAAATCTTGCAATCTGCTAGATTTTTTGACATTGACGAAATTGATAAAAAAAAAACTAAAATTAGATATATGTATAGACATTTTATAACGAAATTATATAAAAAAACTTCAAAAGCTAGAACAAAATTATGTAGTAAATCTTTTTCAATTCCCTTTGAACTTTGAATGAGTGCAACTCTCAGCATGGGCAAGCTGTGAATTTCTTGCACTGTTGTTGTTGTTGTTTTGGTGGGTTTGTATAAAAAGCCATTCAAAAGCAATCAAAAGTGTGCAACGCCACGAAGTTTAAAATAAACGCCAGAAATTTGGGGGAATAAAGAGAAAAGGGCATAAAACAAGAGGGCAGGTATTTTGGTATTTTCCAAACAAAAATAGGCACAAAAAAATTGAAGCGAAAGTGGAATTCAAATTTGAATTGAAAGAAAAAGCAAATACTGAGTGAGAATCTTGAATGCATTAAAAGGTAAAGCGTTTTCAATAGCGAATAAAAAGCAGCGGCAGAGAAACAACAACAACAACAAAGAAACAGCAAAAGATTACAATAAAGACAAAAAATTGCCACAAACTTTGCAATTGACTGCAAAAGGCATAAACCCAAATCAATTGCACCTACGATCTAACAGATGCAGTTACATGCGCGTATGCATAGATACGTGTTACCAACAACCACAACAACAACAAATACAGCGGCGGTCATTGCACTTTGTGCCAGAAAAAACACACAGAAGTTATAAAAAAGTGCAAAGAAATGCATAAACAAGTAAGGAAGTATCAGTCGGGTTTCACCGACAGAGTAATACCCTACACCATGTTCCCAAGTGGGGTGATGATTCACTGAAATTGTGGGTGCATTTGATTTACAACCCACGTAGTGGGCGGACCACGTCCATTTTTGGCAGACTACAAGATATACCTAATAGGACTATACACGCCAAATATGTGTACAACAGATGTTATCGGCATATTTATTTTACTGCCCCCATGGTGGGCGGACCATTCCCATTTTTGGAGAATTAAAAGATATTCTTACCAGGAATGAAGTAACCAAATCTAGACGCTTTGGTGTATATATTATGGAAGTTAAGAGGATTTTTCGTTTATCGCCTATATAGTGGGCGGACCACGCCCATTTTCTTCTATGGCATCTAAGACCTATATATCAACTTGGGAACCGAATTTCATTCATTTATATTCGTAACTAGTCAATTGGGAGCCATTTTACCGGAAAAATTTTGCCGCCTATATAGTAGGCGGACCACGCCCATTTTTTCATATGATATAGATGACCGCCCCCTTAACTTGAATACCAAGTATTATTCTTTTCAATGAGTAATTAGACAAATTACAGCAATTTGATCGCAAAAAACCCGAGGTAGAGAGACTTATAGGTCCATTGGAGGCGTATCCTTCGACCGATTTGAATAATTTTAACACTTTACCTAACCCGAGGTTCACTGTGACTGTGTACCAAATTTTATCCAAATCGGACAACTCCTTCTTTCTTTTTTTTGCGTACACGCAGACAGACAGACGGACGGACAGACAGACAGACGGACAGACGGACAACCGGAAATGAAAAGAGAAAGTGTTTCTGATCATTTCTATATACTTATGTCTATACCTAGGAAGGCTCCTTTAATGCGTTACAATTTTGGCACAAAGTTATTATACCCTATTACCATAGGTGTAGGGTATAAAAATGTAAAAGCAGCTGCTGCTGTGCGCGCTTGCCGCTTGTATCTGACAGATACATACATAGATGCTGTAACTCGAAAATTACTTGTTTGTGTGTGTGCACGTAAATCTGTTTAATATCTTCTAAAATGCATTTGCAGCAAGTGTAAATAAACACACACACTCATGCACACAGCGATATGCAGCTAGCAAGATACATTTGTATGCAGAAGATACAATACAAAAACTTCAAAATTTTTTAAAATTAAATTTTCAAAATATCAACTCAGCGCTTGTTTATAGAATATTCAAACAAAGTTTTGTGCTGTGAACTGCTGCTGGAAACAATCTGAGGAATGTGGAATATGGAAGCTGTAAATGGGATTGCAGTTCAAAAGTTGCACTACTACATACATATATCTAAAGAAAGCAGTTCTTTTTGCATTGCACTTCGATGATAGCAGCCCTTCCGAACTGACTGACCTCAGAAAAAGGACTATGAAAGCTTGATTTGCAACTGAATATTTTTGGTTATATCCTTCTTTTGTCTTCTGATTGTCTTTATCAAATAAAATGTGATTTTAAAATATAGGCGACGATCAAATTGGGTATTGAAGAAGGCAAAAATAATTTGTTGAAAATATAAGAAATTCTTTGCCTAGAAAAACCAAACAGTTTTCTTTAAATAAAGTCAGAAAAAGTGAGCTAAATTGAAATTTTTGTAATAATTCGTTGCGACTATCTTGTTCAATACAAAGGCTCGTTTAAAAGTAGCTCAGAATTGTAGTGACCTCAACAGATATTTAAATGCCAACACTTTATGAAAATCGAAGGAACGATTTCGACTCTGTTATTAAGATAACTTCAATGACTTTTGTGCAAAAAGTTTGAATAATAACTGCAATTTTTATTGATTCTATCAAATCGCATGTGCTTTTGTGTAAAGCTGGCACCTACAGTGACTAAAAGAATCTAACTAATTCGATTTAAATCTTACAAATTATAATGTTTAAAGTAACTAAAAAATTGCTCATTCATAAAATTTTTCTTTTGCAAATCTTTTTTGTACAATCGAAATGAAGAATCACTTCAATTAATAAAGTTGCCACGTTGCTTTTTCATTTCGTAAAAATTACATGACATATTTGGCAAACTTTTTTGAATAAAATCTTTTTATTAATTTCTTTATTTATTGCTGTAAATATTTAGAAAATGTTGGCAGTTATTACTATTTAGATACATACATTTTAATTAGACAAATTTTTCTTATTAGACTAACTCGTAATTTACTAATTTTGCACTTAAATAATAGCAAATACATCGAAACAAAGAGCGCAAAATTTAAAAACCCATTAGACAAAGTTTGGCAATAGTTTATTAGTAAAACTTTTGAAAGTGAGACGCAGAATCCGAAAAAAATTTACGCAGTAGTTTGCTCAAAGTAGCCGCTGATTAATGGCATTCATTTCTAGTCATATACTTGGATAAAAAAAAACAAACGAATGATTAAGCGAAATGACGTCACAGTTGAGGTAATTGCAAAAATTCAAATCTAAATTGAAGTGAAAAGACAAAATAAAATTGAAAATGTGCTCATAGGCAAGTTTGTGTGTTGAGTAGCTGCTTGCCTGCCTGATTGTGGCTGAGAGATCGAGCTATGTCGTAAGAGCTTCAGCATGATGTAACCGTGTCTCGCTCTTATCGCACTTGCATATCTCAAAAGTAATTCTAAAGATGAGCTTCGAAAATTAATTGCTTGGAGTGCTGAGTGCTGGGCAGCCACTTCGTCGCTTTGGGTAGCAGACCAGGCAGCGCAATCTCTGCATCTGCCGCTCGAAGTCTCATTGCAGTCGACCTACCGCAGCGCACTTTAGCTACTCTGCGAGCATAATTGAGTTGATTCGAAACTTCGAGCTTGTTGGCGTTTTCCTTATCAATAAATGCGCACGGCAGACGTCTGGATGCCCGAAGCTGTGGAGATGGATTGAAGTGCTCCAAAGCCAGGCTGCTCATTTCTGTGCAGATTAATCAACAGTTATAGAACATGTTTGCATTTTTTTGCAGTTCTATAAAATTTTTCGAGCGCTTAGCTCAGGCTTAGATTTAGTACAGCAAGCTTAGAACATGCAAGAGAGGAATGCATAGAATGGTACATGGGCAGGCACTTTTTCATGGGGGGGCAACATCTTCAAAAGATGCTGCAGTACAGGTTTCACAGCATCGACTTAAGCCACGCCCAATTTGCTGCTGTAAATGCAGAACGCTTTAATTTTGCTATTCTTTTGCCTTGTTCGTCTTTGCCAAAGAAGCTCATTAGGACCAGTTAGTCCAGACGTAACGTATCTTTTCGTAATTTCTTGTAAACGTAAAGATTCGAACGTTTACTTGAAAACGTAAGTACGTTACGTTACGTTTTTACGCAAATGTTTCGTAGAAACCCGATTTGATTGGGAGCTCTCCGATACGTTTAGAGTGAACGCATGTAAAGAGCTCGGGTAAAGCAGGTTGTGTCAGCTGACATGAAAGAATACTTTACGTCTGAAGTAACTGAGCCTTCAGTCACGTTTGCTCTTCGATCTTAATGTCTTTTGGTAATTCTAGAAGATTTTTGAACAGGTCTTCTTCGATGAAGTGATACGAGCGGTTGGTATAAAATCGATAGAAATTAATAGAAAGAAATAGCATAAATTAAAATGGTTTGAGTATATAAATAAGGAAAATCAGCTGCTACTTGCAATTACATAGATAAAATGTGCACTGAGCGAATTTTTTTAATGCTACTGCTCTAAGCTTGCATAAAAGATATCTTATCAAAAACCATCAAAACAAAGATTCCACTCAAAATTCTACGAAAATTCCAAAAAAAAATTTAAATTTAAAAAAAAACCATTAAAGTTGCTCAATTCATAGAGAAAAAGTCAGCAACAGCCGGCAATTGATCAAAATAAAATAGAGCAAATACGAAGACAAGAAGAAAGTAAAGATTGTATAATTTGAGTGCTAGTCTAAATAAGCGCTGGAATGTGCGCCTTAATTAAGCAAGCGTGAAGATCTGCAACGCACAGAAACATTCTGCGTATTACAAATGGTAGATGCGGTCGATTGCGCTGCGTGGTGGCACCCGACTGGCCATTAATGCGCTTGTAAATATTTGTGGCTGCCAACTGGCGTGGCTGATGGCGGCGTCTGCGGCAGCCACTCATTCCGGCGTGCATGGAATTTTTGAAATGTTCTTTAGTTTCTGCATAAAGCGGCTAAACAGCAGATTCATTTGAACATGAACATGTTCAGGCGTTGATGATGAGAGTTGGCAGTTGCTTTCATGTGAGGTGTTAATATGTTGTACTAAGTTAGTCGCTAGCTAAATGCTAGTGATATGCACGTTTAGTAATTCTTTCTCTTGGTTTGCAGAGCCTCAGCTCTTTTTAGAAGCTAGCCGTTCTGGCTCAAGTTAAAGTCTTTAGGAAAAAATTAATCGCCTTCCAAAAATTGCCAGAAAAAGTAACAGTGGCTCAGTGAATAAGTGCTCGATCTCTGATGCGAATAGTTGCTGGTTCGAAACCCAGTAGACTCCTGCCATCTGAAAAAAGAGGAATTGTTTCCATTGTGTTTGAGCTAGTTGACAACTCTCCGAGAGCATGTTTTGCCATAGAAATAAAGCTTCTCAATTCCGTTCGTATACGGGCTATACTATAGGTAGATTGAATTTCTAGGTACCGTCAACTGATGCTAAAATAGAATGAGCAAGCTAAAGCTAATGCGAGCAAGCTAGGCCTAAACCTCGATTACACGGCCTTTGGCGTCAGCTCCTTTAATTTCTTTTTACTTTTAAAAAAAATTTCACTGTATGGCGCATTTTCTGAAAAGGCGAAAATGCAGGAAATATTTTAAACAACCCCTCTATGTTCGGAATGATTTTTGGCACATTCATAGAGATAATGAAAGCATTGAAGAATGTGGCAGAAGTTTTGAAATTAGCTTTAAATGATTTCTCTGTAGGCGAAGCCATGCATTTTAAAAACAATTGTCAATAAAAAGAATTATATATCTTCGTCTTTTCCTAACAAGAAATGTTCATGGCGTTTCGGTAGCAAATACTTGTTGGCCAGTGTATTATTAAGTTTTTCAAATTGAAATTTTTGTTCTTTTATTAAATAATGCAAATGTTTTTTGTGCAATCATATATAAAGTATGCATACATATATACTATACCATGTACATATATTGTCAACATATTTTATAAAATCGTGCTGCATTTGCAATGGCTCGGCTGCAGTCTAACCCCACCTCAACGACGCAGTGTTAAGAAATTTTCCCAGCAATGCAGCCTGCATGTGGCCGCTTTCTTTCGCCCACTCACATGCCAATTGGTCGCGGCGTAGAAGTTGTGCAAGCTATTATTAAAATATTGTCAGCAATGCGGGGGAATGCGACGCACAGCTGAGGGCCAGATACAAACCTTCCCAGCGCACTTAATTTGTTGGTGCGCCGCATGGGTTGTTACGCTGGCGGCAACTCATTTTACTATATGTACATATAAATACTATATGTATGTATGTATGCATATTTTGATAATATATACATACATACATACGGGGTAAAGATAGAGTGCGCCTGCATAGAATGCTTGAAATTTCTATTCAATTACTACAAGGAAAGCGCATTCCAACGAGTGTCTTGTAAGCATTCCAAGCTCTTGGCTCATGTGGGGCGGGGTCGCTCACGATGCTGGCGTATCTTTCAATCTTGCAAGTCAATTTAATGCATTCTTTCGTAATTAATGCAATTGTGGTTCAAGTTTAAGTGCAATAATTCGGTAATGACCAAGCAGCGGGTTGCTGGGGCAAAGTACAGTGCAGAGATCAGGCTGATCGAGTCTGATTTACGATAGCACAATTGTCACTTGTGACTTAAAAGGGTCTCTAATTAGGTCACATGGGCCTGGAGAGTGCCGACTAGACAAGTGTCGGCCAAGCGTCAAATCGAGTGAGTGCGATTAATTGTATGCTTAAGCACATTTACGATGCATTTCTTTTTAAAAATTTTTTGAGTAAAAATCAAAATTTATTTTAAAAATTTTTGTGTACCCCGGAAATTGTTAGCTTGTCAGCTACTATATTCTGCACTTGCTAAGTTCGTTGGCGGATGGAGGCAAATAAATAACTTGTGCAGGTATTACAACAATTTTACAACTCCGAACAGCAGCAGAAGTGAGCTCATAGTGCTTAAAAGGATTCGCCAAACTTTTCCAATAAATGTCATTGCAAAAAAGTTGCCGCTCAAGCAGCACACCAAGGCGTGAGTCTGTTGATGAGGAGTGGGCGCAATTATTCTTGTTACGTTCCAGCCAAGAGCGCGTAGTCCTGTTGCCTTTCCTGCGATTTTCTCTACACGCTTTTAAGGTCAGCTCGTGTTTCTCTCCTGTCTCAGCGCAACTTTCCTTTTCGTATGGCAGGCAGTGGCAACTGTATTGATTTTCTGCTATAGCAACGATAAATATGACATCATGTTGTAGGTTGCCAGTTTGAGAAGCACGCGAACCGCGACTTTGTCTACACATATTAAAGGCGCCATGTCCTTTGCTTGCCTCGGTTCAATTTCGTTAGAAAAACAGGAAGTGATGCAGAAAGCAAGCAATTAATCTCAAATTGCGTTACAACAGAAACACTTTCATTTTCGATTCTCAGCGCAGTCGGGCAATTGGTCCAGAGACCAATGGGAACTTGCCGTTCGTACGGTGTAATCTGCACGTGTAATTGTCATTAATTACTTAATGGTCCTTGGGGATGCCATGGGCTGATTCTCACGCAGGCTACAATTAAGTGTGCTGCTTCCATTGTGGGAAATTCCGTAAAGCTGAAATGACCTCGGACAACAAGAACAACAAAAACTAGCGCAACAAGGCAGCCAATAATTCAGACGCCACACGCAAACTGCCTTTTACAGCTACTGCCTGCTTCACTTCGCCCTTCCATTTCGTTTCTTTTATAGAATTGCTTTTGCTGTGACCCTCTTTTTTTGAACTCTTTTATTAATTTTTGCAGATTTGTTGAAAAGTGCTGCTTAAACCTTGACGAGGCGCTTTAATGAATTTATTGCAATGCCCATTGTCCTGTCGGGCAGAGTCGCAATTTATTGTATCTCATCGGAAATTTTTGTTGTAGGTTGGAAAATTGAAATTAATTGTCACTGCACTGAGCCCGGTCGTAATATATAGCAAGCATGGAAAAAAGTTTTAATCGAAGAAAACATTGATTGACGACATAAGTACTTTTAATTAAGAGCCTCAAACAAAAATTCCACTTACAGTCAAAAGAGTCTGCCCAATTTTATACAAAAATAATCAAGAAGTAGATTATGAATGAAGGAATATTTCATATAAATAACACTCATCTGTAAAATTTTTGAATTTTTTTCTTAAGAGTATTTTTAAAGCTACTTCATATTAAAAACAAGCTAAATATAAAAGCAAGAAATCATTGAAATGTTCGAACTGTCTGTCTGTATTATGATTAGGAAACTTAAACGCTTTCTATTTCTGCTTTCTTAAGAGCAATTTTAGGGTAAAATTCTTGCAGATTTGAAATGATAAAAAATGGAAGAAACTATAGCAAAATCCAAAAATTTTATTTTAAAATAAAAGAAATATAATATGATTATAATATATATATATAATTGATATAATTGATTGTAGCAATGTCATACCACTAATAATTGCCATACATTTAGGTTAAAATGACTTCTTTTTATTAAAATTTATTTAAAGCTTTTTATGGAGGTTATCCCTAGTCGAATAGAATTCCAGGCAACTGTTTAATGGGCGAGTTTCGCTTTGCTCGAAATTATTCAAACATTTCGTAGGTCTTTATTGCAACTTCTTGCTCCGCCGTGCCCCATGGTCCCATGGTTGCCTGCTCTGGTCAGCAGCTGTAATCAAGCCTCACTCGTGCAGCTCTTAGCAGCTCCAACTGCAATTACGTAGATAGCAATTTGTAATTCAACACGCTAAGCGCGCCCTTGAAAACAACGGCCGGCCAACATGACATCATCGAAGTGTGGTGGCAGTCGGCTTGGTCGGGTTAGCAGTCGGTCGACGTTCGACGAAGCTGGTTTGTTTGTTTGGTTGTGCCAATAAAAAAAAAGACGCAGTATACAAATCAGCAGCAGAATTGAAATGACCTGTTATTTTTGAAAGTGGAATAAGTCCACTTTATGTTATTGCGAGATATTTCATTGTTTACATGTCACTCTCAGTGTCAACACTATTGAGAGGTAAAACTTCCATCTCCCAAATACTAATATCAAAAATTTCTTTTACTATAAATTGTTTACCCATAGAAAGATTATAAAAAGTTGTATCTATAACTGCCATTATCTACATGTTTGTAAAAAATGGACTTATTCCACTTTCAAAAATAACAGCCCAAATATGCTTTATTTCACACAAGCCATAGTTGTTGTTGTTGTTGTGGTGATGGCTGCCGCTTGTAAGGTGGCATCGGTAACACCAACCGAGCAACAGCCAACCACCCAGCCCAGCAGCTGAAAGAACGCTCACTCAACCGCCACATTTTTGCCGCACTTTAAGCCACATTACTCACACACACACACACTCACACACACTAAAGTACGCACGCTGACAATGGCAGCCTGATTGTGTTGCCGGTGGTCGGCGGGGCTGGCGGCAGTCGATGGCGTTGTTGATGCCGGTGTTAAAGTCGCTTTTGTGGAACGTATCTTTGCTTTTTGTGTTTTTGCTATTTTGTTGTTGTGCTTTTGGCCGGTCCGCGTAAATCAGCCAACGAAGAATAACAAAACGCAAAACACGAAATCAAGCTTTTGTGTCTGACTGACGGTTCGAAAATGAGCTCAGAATCTGACTAAATTGGAATTGCATGAAATCAAGCGGTGGGCAATTTAAAAGCCGTCATGCCGACAGTGCATATACGCTACGCCTGATTGTTGTGCTGGAATTTGCTTCAGAAAAAGAGGCGCTATAATTGTTATAATCTTTGGATAGTGCGTTTAGATACCAGGTATCTTTCCAACCAATATTTCGAAAATATTTTTTTAAAAACTTTGTAACAAGCTTTCAAGATTTCGCTACTACATTTAAAATTTTCATATGTAAATTATTTACTTGAATTTCGAAAAAAACTATGGCTCCATTTGGCGGAAAGCGAAGTAGTAGCATTGGACATTTGTCTTGAAACCGCGAATATTTTAATGACTTGGAATTATTCCACAACTGGATTGTACGAACGAAGAACGAATTCGCTTTGTAATGCGCGCTTTTAAGAAAAAGGCTGTCATAAAGAAATTTTTTGGTTCGGAGCTGAATTTTGTGCAAAATCATAGACAATCCGTTCCAAAAATTTCGTATCAAAAAAGAGAAGAGTAGGTACCTTAATTGCTAAGATTTTAGAAAAAATTCTTCTTTTCTGTTTTGAATGAAAATTAATATAGAAACACTGATACAATTTTCAGAGATTCACTTTTAGAAAAATACATCAAACCAAAAATATTCAAATTGTGATTTTATGCATTCCTTCCCCCCTTCGTGATGATTTAAGCGAAAAAATGTCTGCTTTCGACTTTATTGTAGGGTACATAAAGACTTGAATTGCAAACTAGATTCCGGAGTATAATATACATACACATGTATGTATGCAGACACTCGTATAAACATATGTATCTATGCATGTATTCAAAGTCTGTGACGATCGCCGCTTCCACCTCTCGTCTCCCCCAAATGAGCTTGTCTTTTATTTCGCACTACTCGAAAAGTTTCAAGCCGGTTTCTGTTACGTCGCGACGTTTTTTTCTTATTGTTCCACTCAATATACGAAAACACGTTGTTTGCTTGTATCTGAAGTTATTTGTTTCTTGTGAAAGTGCGTATTATCTTTGACTGATTTTGACATTATTGGCAACATTTTGTTCAGCTGGCAATTAATATGCGTCATTCACATCGATGTTCAACTTCAACTTCACAGAACAGTTTCAGGTTTCGACTTTCAATGGCAGAGCGGTTTTTTTCTAATGTTTTTGCCAGCTTAATGTGGCTTTAAATTGTAACTTTGCGGTTATTGCGTTATAATTGAGATTAGCTCATGCTCGTAGCTATTTGAGTTGCTGGTTGTTCTTTTGGAAAAAATTGCTCAATTTGGAGCATATCAATTTACATTTGTATTGTAGCATTTTACAGATGCATGAAGTCCATGCTTTGTGTTAAATCTATAGCGTATGCTTTGGGTAGCGGCTTGTTTAAAGGCTAGCCAAAATTTCAATAGCCGTTATAAGTGTATCTACAACATTTTGGCAAACATTTTTATAAAAAGCATCGTTCTCTTGTCAATCGAAGTTTGCAAACAAAGGCTTTTATTATGATTCACCAACTTCGTTCATTAACCCTCTAGTTCCCAAGAAGGCCTGTAGACATCCTAAATTTCAAAAATTCTGTGCACGACACCTTATGATTTAGAACTCTGATTTTTTGCAAACAAACAAGGAAATCCCCAATTGTTAAAATAAAAATAGTCACTTGATGCTGGACTGCATGCGACGGCAGTCATCGCCAGTCAAAGTTGAAATTTCGTGCAAAAAGGAAAAAATAATTATTTTTCAATTTGCCTTAAAATCAAACATAAAAAAAACATAGTAGTTATGCTTTGATAACAATAAAAAAATTATTTGCGAGTAGCTGTGAATGTGGACTTTAAGAAACTAGGAAAATTTGATGAAAAAACTTTATCACGTTGTTTCCAGCTAACCCAAAACGTACAGTGTCTGTAGGCCTGTTTGGGACGCGAAGCATAAAAATGTTGCGACTGTTACTGAAGATATTTTGTTCTTTATTTTAACATTATTGCTCTATTACTTAACAAACAAGGTTGAATACACTGCCATTTATCAGCAGAGTTATCGTATTATATCTTAACCTATAATAGGGCGTAGTCAGCGAGGGTTAGGTGGGAGAATTGGTGCCCTTTCACATAAAAGGTTCGAAATTTAAATTTGGGTTTAATTAAAAGCTTCTTTGTAACTTTGTGACATATTCTCTATTGTTCCAATTTCGCTATAGCTTTCTATATTTATAGAGAAATGGAATATCGGCGAAATTTTAAACTTTCATCGCTTTCTGACGATCAGATATGGCATATTGTGGAAGACTCAGTTCTAGAAACAGACGATGAAATCCATTTTGACAACGATAACGACTTCGATGAACCAAATTTAATTTTGATTAATGAATATTTTTCACCAGTTGAAGCAGCTGCAGTAAATTTAGGCGAATATGAGTTCGGCAGCGGTACGCCTAACTTGCCGTCTGGAAAATCTACCATAGCTTCAATAGTTAATCAAAAATCTCAACAACCAAGGTATATGCGGCTTGTGACTACTGATTACAATGCTAACGACGGAACGAACAAGCCTAAAGAAGACCCAGTTATCGCCTCCAATCTATGTTGTATGTCGATCCAAAATGTGATGAGTTAAAAAAAATTTTGTGGAAGAAGACAAATTTGGTACTCATACAACCTGCTCTTTCAGTTCGTGGCACTGACTTGGGAGATGAGTTCAAGATGCTTGAAACACTTAACAAATGGCTTTTTTCTTCGATGATACCATGGTTGAATAAACACATCACATCACAAACCAATTTGTATGCAGCTCAGAAAAATATCCTGACGTCTTTTTCCGTGACCACTCAAGAAAGGCAATACATTCGAACTTTATTTTTTATGTTGGCTTATCGATACCCCTGTATTGGTTCCTACTCAGTGAAAACGCATTTCACGTTATATAAAGTACAATGCCTCGGAATCGTTTCGACAAAATTTTATGCAATCTGCATTTCAATAATCATAGCGAAATGGTTGACAAGAAAGCTCCGGGCTATGACCACGGAAATGCAAAAATGCTGGCTACACATCTCAAACACAAGTTTTATGCCGAAAATATAATATACATATATATTTGCCATTCTTTACAAGAAGATTGCTTCTTTGAATTTCATAAAAAAATCATTAAGTTAAATATATATACATATACATACATCGAATTTTAAAAATGCCCTAGATTATACATCACCCCTTTATATTTTATGTCGGTTACGCCAGTGAATTTAAGTTGTTAACCATAAACTATATTAATTTATGTATTTTTAATATTTATATGTTTTATTTTATGAAAAAAGCGAACTGAAATGGAAAGAATTTCAAAACTTCATATTCAACTTTTTTTGGCTTTCTTTCCCAAGCAGGCCTCTAGGCCTTCTACCTTCTACACCTCCTACCACGCCTCCTATTTACCTCAATTTTTTTTCCCTGAACAAACATTGCTTCTAAACACAAAAACCA
Organism: Neria commutata; assembly: GCA_963457695.1. Taxonomy (NCBI): domain Eukaryota; kingdom Metazoa; phylum Arthropoda; class Insecta; order Diptera; family Micropezidae; genus Neria; species Neria commutata. The sequence continues at coordinate 37,072,382 of OY735247.1, read as the reverse complement.
CCTCCTGTAATTTTTTTGTCAAGATCAAAAATTTGGGAACTAGAGGGTTAAACCGCAAATCTTTTTTTGTGTTGCTTATGAAATTTCGCAACTTTTGGCTTCAGAAATTTTTATGGTAAGCTAAAAGCTTGGTAACTACCTATAAAAGAATTTTGGGCATACTGAATTTCCATTGAAATCGGAAATGTGTGTTTTAAAGAAAACCAGATACAACCACTAGGCAAGAAAAAAAACTGTTGTTGGTTTATTTCAATAGATATTAAAAAGAGATTGCTCTCTTTCAGAGTGAATATAAAGAACATGAATGCTGAATAGCGAGCAAGTATTAAATACATATTATCTTTTACTACTAGCATATACTAGCAAATACGCATTAGAATGCTGGAAAACAGCTGAAATTCGCTTAAGCGAATGTGAATATTCGTTTTAGAATAACTTAGTATGTATCTACATATATGTATGTATTTAAAGCAAAACAAATTTACTGAAAACCAAGTTTACAGTTGTTGTTTATTTCATAAAGATGCTAACAAAAAGCTTCTTCAATTCATTTAGTCAAAATTTACATTAATTTTTTTGTCGACGTTTACATACATACATACATATGTTGTGTAGATGTGCTGCCATTTTAGTACAAATGCGAAAACACAAACAAAAAGTAGTCAAAGAACTAAAATTGGCAAAAAAGTGAGTGCCATTTTATAGCACACGCACACACATGCAAGCACTTGAAAACGCCAACAGCTGGCAAATTACAATCGAAATGCCAATGACATCACACGCCAAAAATTTCGCCAACATTTTCGAATCAAAATAGTAATACAAATAACAATGTACAAATAATAGCAATATGTAATAACGGCAAACGAATTTTAATAGTGTGTCATACAGTATAGGGTTGCCAGCTGTTACGCTTTAGTAGCACATACACTTCCTATCACTCTAGAGACAGTTATTAAATTCTTGCATTTTTTCAAAAAGTGCTCTTTTGATCTGCTTTTTTATATAAAAAAAGCAGTCAAGTGCGAGTCGGGCTCGCTCACTGAGGGTTCCGTACCAGAAATACCGTTTTTAGCGTTCGAATTTAGTTTCTCTTTGCCCGTCTGGCCACACAATTTTCGACATTTTGGCCTACATCTTCGAAACCAATTCACCTAAAATTATAAAAAAAACATTTTAGGAATCCACGGACGTAGCCCTTTCTAACGAGACCCCACAATATGTAAACAACAAAAATTTTTCGCTAAGGAAATTTTTTACTATGGTAATCTTAAATAAAATTAAAAAAATAGAAAACAAATAAATCGAAAAAAGCTGCAGTTTTCCAGTAATCTATGACTAAGGACCTACTAACTCTGATTTTATCAAAATTTTAGCTTAAGAAATGTAGAAAGCCAGGGGGGATATGGTCATTTTTTCGACATTTTGTGCTATATCTTCGAAACCACTTCACAGAAAATTATAAAAAAAATATCTTTGGAATCCATGGACGTAGCCCTTTCTAATGATACCCCACTCGATATAAACAACAAATATTTTTTTCTGAGGGGGGTCATCTTAAATTAAAAAAAATTAAAAAATAAAAAATTCGGAAAAAGGGGCAGCCATTCAGTCATGCGTGATCCAATACCTAGTAAGCCTGATATTATCAAAATTTTCGGTTGAGAAATGGCGAGGGAAGATGGGATCATGTGGGGACAGGTCTGTTTTTTTCACCTTTTTAACTATATCTTTCTAACCCGTTTACATAAATTTAAAAAATACATTTTGTAATCTATGGATGTAGCCCTTTCTAACGATACCCCACACGATAAGATTTAAAACTATTTTTATTTTTTTTTTGTCCGACCCGAAAACATTTAAAAATTATAAAAAAATATTTCCAAAAATATTTCTTAACTTTTTATAGTGAAAATGTGTTTAGGTTATTAAGACCTAACATCGTGCCAAATTTCAGGTTTCTACGATTAAATAAAATTATATAAAAAAAAACTTTTTAAAAATAAGCTTTAATTTATTTAATGTACTAAAAAGTAGAAAATAAATTGTTTCCAAGTCACCTGTATCTTACTATCCATAATAGCTTGGGGCGCTCATGTGTTCAAAATTTGTCATCCAGTTAACACAATATTTTATTTAAATTATTTTTTTCAAATAGATTCTAGTAATGAAAGATAAGTGTGAATATGGATATTGAGCGCACAAGCTTTTATTAATAGTAAGATACAGGTGACTTGGAAACAATTTATTTTCTACTTTTTAGTACATTAAATAAATTAAAGCTTATTTTTAAAAAGTTTTTTTTTATATAATTTTATTTTCTACTTTTTAGTCTTCCATAAATTCAATTTTAGAGCTCTGAATTTTTCGCAAAAAGAATTTAAAACTTGCAGAGCAGTACACAATATTTAGGGTATTCAAAGTGTTTCCTATTGTCATATGTCATATCCTCAATTTAACAAATAATACGGCTGTGATCGACCCTAATATTCGTGGCATATTTGTGGCGCGATGAGTTGTTGTTGTTTTGCCTGCAAGGCGCGGCAAGTTCCTATCGTTTTTCATTGATGTGTGGTGTACCTATAATTATAAACTGAAGCCCAAGTATGTAGTTGCTTGAAAAGTGCCACGCCCCCTGTCCTACGCCCATAAAATTTTACCAGTGGGACGAAGCATCTAAGAGGGGCCTGTATACGGAACTTCAATGCTGCACGACCTTTAGTTCCAAAGCTATTCTATATAAACGATTTTGTTTGTTTGGGCGGTGCCACGCCCCCTTATCCAGTATCCGCCTTAATTTCTCAGTAGAATGATATGGATATGTAGTAAGTTCCTACCGAGTTTCATTGATGTGTGATGTGTAGTTCTAAAGTTATACACAAATCTGGAGTTGATAAAAAAGTGCCACGCCCCTTATCCTACGCCCATAAAATTTATTGATTCATGTATTGGGCTCGTGTTTAGGCACGACCTTTAGTTCCAAAGCTATTCTATATAAACGATTTTGTTTGTTTGGGCGGTGCCACGCCCCCTTATCCAGTATCCGCCTTAATTTCTCAGTAGAATGATATGGATATGTAGTAAGTTCCTACCGAGTTTCATTGATGTGTGATGTGTAGTTCTAAAGTTATACACAAATCTGGAGTTGATAAAAAAGTGCCACGCCCCTTATCCTACGCCCATAAAATTTATTGATTCATGTATTGGGCTCGTGTTTAGGCATGTATGCAATGTTTCAGATCTCTAAGTAGTCGGGAAGTGGGTGAAAAACTGATTACTAGATTTGACGACATACATACAAACATACCGGATGTGAACCTAATATAAAGCTTATAATAATATAAAAAGGTCGTTTTATATACACACTCCCAAATCAAAAGTGACCTTATAAGTGTTCCCGTTTTTTCCCTTTTAGGGGAACGGAACCCTAAAAATTATAATGTAAAAGTTATTTCCACTTCATGCTTTCAAGAAATGCAATTGATATTTTGTATGTATTTTTCTATGCCAATCTCCGAATTTGTTTATTGAATTTCCATTGATCAATGCTATCATTTTTGAATTCGGCACAGATTGAAATATATAAAATTATGCGCAGGTTAGGTTAATCTGGCTGCTTAAGAAGGCCACGCATAGACCCTGTTGGGTCCTTAGCGATACCAGTTCCGTTTAGGAGTTGTCAAAGTAGTGATCTGTCAGAATTTTGGTGTTTTTCACAAATTTCCAAAGAGGCTTAATGCCTAGTTCCGAGATCTGTTCGAACCCTGAAAAGAATGGCGCTCCTAAACAAGTCAGACGAGTTCTAGCGATGGCGGGGCAGGAACACAGTATATGTGCCAAGGTTTCCCTGCTGCCAGCTTCTTTGCATTTCCTGCAGCTTTCGTCGTTCGTTATACCTATCCTATGTGCGTGCGCTGCTACAAGGCAGTGTCCTGTTAGTGCACCTGTGATAGCTCTACATTCTATTCTTGGGAGAGTCAGTATAAACCTAGTATACTTTTCGTCATATGACTTTAGCATGGTTTTGGAGGTCGCACAGGTGCTTAGGTTATTCCACCTGGCCCTCGTTTTTCTTCTCATGCATTCCTCTATTTGACTGTAGAACGCTTGCAGAGGCATCAGTACGCTGCTGATATGCTCATCTGAAAGGCAGACACCCTGTTTGGCAATAATATCCACTTCTTTATTTCCCTCTATGCCTTTATGCCCTGGTACCCAGTAGATGTGTAGCCTGCGGTTCGCAGCTAACCTTTCTAGTCCCACCCGGCATTATTAATTATGCGCAAATCTTTGTCTGAAAATTTTCCAAAAAAATTTCGAGTGCTCTTTCAAAACTATAACCTTAAAAAATTGTTTAAAAGTTTTTGATAAAAACATGAGACATGGCTTAAGACTCAGTTAGTGATGACGTATCGTGTTTATGCGTATTGCGTAAATATCGCAGAGATACCTCTTTCGTTTATGATTTCTGCGTTACGATACGTCAAGAGCGAACGCATGTACAGAGCTCGGGTAAAACAGGTTTTGTCAGCGATACGAATAAATACGATACGTCATCACTAACTGAGCCTTTATGATTAGAGTCCGACCGAACGCTCGGACTCGGTTACCGAACAGTTGGGCCAAAAGGTCCGTTCGGGCTCTACTTATAATACAACATGACTTATTTTCTAACAAATGCATTTCGTTATAAACCGGATTCACTGTATAAGGTTTACATTTTTGACAGAAAACTTCAATAAAATCAAATTTGTTGTTCATATAAAAACTATAAAAAATCCAACTGATCAACCCTCTATATACAGCTACGTGCTTTTGCTTCTTTTCTTCCAAAAATTTTGTTTTTGGAGTGTTGCTATGCTTTGACGAACATTTTTCTCATGATGGCAATATGAAGAAATTTCTTTAAAATAATTCAAATAGTATTTCAAATTCGTAGTCATTGACGAAAGTCACGAATTGTGATCAGCACTTCGACATGTTACGTAATTAGCGCTGACTGTATGCAGGCAAACGTAGAACATGCCTCGCCGCTCAAATTTTAATACCCTACACCTATGGTGCGAAAATTGTAACGCATTAAAGGAGCCTTCCTAGGTATAGACATAAGTATATAGAAATGATCAGAAACACTTTCTCTTTTCATTTCCGGTTGTCCGCCTGTCCGTCTGTCTGTCTGTCTGTCTGTCTGTCTGTCTGTCTGTCTGTCTGTCTGGGTGTCCGTGCGCACAGGAGAGAAAGAAGGAGTTGTCCGATTTATACCAAATTTGGCACACAGTCGCAGTGAACCTTCCACTACTTCAAGTTCCGAGATTAGCCAAATCGGTTAAAGAACACGCCCACTATAGGCCTGTAAGTCCCAATACCCCGGATTTTTTTCGGTTAAATAGCTATATTTTGTCTAATTACTCGTGGAAAAGAACTGTACTTGGTATTCAAGTTAAGGGTTTGGTTTTCTATGTCCTACGAAAAAATGGGCTTGGTCCGCCCACTATATAGGCGGTAAGCGGAAAATCCTCATAACTTCAGTAAGATATACACCAGAGAGTCCATATTTGGTCACTCCATTACTGGTAAGAATGCCTTTTAATTCCCCAAAAATGGGCATGGCCCGCCCACTATGGGGGCGGTAAATTAAATAAATCGATCATTTCGGTTGTACACCTTCCAGAGCATCAACTTTTGGCATAAATAGTCTTATTAGGGATATATTGCAGTCTGATAAAAATGGGCGTGGTCCGCCCACTACGTAGGCGGTAAATTAAATGCACCCACAATTTCTGTGGATTATTACCCCACATGGGAACTTGGTGTAGGGTATTACTCTGTCGGTGAAACCCGACTGATTCTTCCTTACTTGTTTTGTATGATTTCATGCAAGTGCTCACTATCCCACCCCCTTCTCTTGTCGACTGCGCACTTTGTTTAATTTTTTCTAATTGTTGCACGCGAGAAAAAATGCCAAAGAATTGACAGCCAACGAATGAGGCAAAAGTAGCAGCTTGCAATTTTCTGCGCTTTGGCAACTCTGCAATTTACTATGGGCTTTGTTAATAAACTGAGGAATGTCTCTTGAGTTGAATGAGTTAAAATTTGCGCAATTTGTAAGTTGTTTTTGTAAATGCCGCACAAGATGTAAAGCCGTAAGCGAGCAGGGGCTGATGCTACATTGTGAATTTAATTTACAAAGCAATTATTTCAGCTACACTGATTTAAGTGCTGTAATAATTATTCATATCTCTGAGTAAGAATGGCTTATAATTTGCATCTGTATAAAATTTTAAGCACACAAATTAATGATGATGGCTTGCTTTTTAAAATAAAGTGCTGACCAAAGTAATTCGGCATAAGTTAATCAGGCAGCGGATTATCTTGATTTTCATAACAAAATATGGCATTATTAGAATTCGCTTTTAGAGTTCCGTTCCTCTAAAGGGGGGAAAAAAGGGAACTGTTAGAAGGTCACTTTAGTGTCAGTAGCTACTGTTCCCCCAAGCTCCTTGATATTTGGCAGGTCAGTCAGGCCAATATTTCGATCAACTGGGGTTTGGTTATTATTAAGTCATAGATTAGAGTAGAATTAGTAGTGATTTAGTAACAGATTACAGTAGAACTGCAGCTGTTTTTATTAAACTCATAGCTGCTGAGCCTACTGAAGTTGTGCGTCAATCTGTAAGAGCAGTTTTACTAATAGAAGATCAACTCTTATAAGAACACTCTTCCATCCGTTCGCATGTTCAAATATTATTGAAATTTCGCAATAATTGTTTGATCAATTTCCGGCATAATCGATAAATAATCGGCACATAAAACGAGCACTACTGTCTCGTACTGTTCAAATTCCTTGAATTGACTTTAAATTCAAATTTGGCAAAATTTTTCGAGTGCATGATTTTTTTTGGCATTAAATTTGAGTACAAAACAAGTGCAATATAATTCCGTAAAATTTCTGACACTCGATGCCGCCGACCAAAAGCAGAAATTATGTCATTTACAGACAAAATTGTCTAAAAAAAAACATTTTTAAATAAACTTTGCATGCAAAAGAGTACAACGCAATAAGGCAGTATGCATTCGAGCAGATTAACTCTTAGATTAGCGCAGCTTGCTGACGCTTTGTTTTGAGACGCGCCGGAAGAGAAATTTGAGAATCTCAATTACCGAAATGAAATAAACAAACTTGTTTACAATTCTCGCTGTGCATGTATTTATGGCCATGCTAATTAGTAGCAGATTTTTTCAGCGAATTGTTGCTAACAATTTGCTATCGTTTCGCCAATCAGTTTGAGCCCCCGCTCTCAAGCGCATCGCGCTGCTGGAAGAATGATTCGCCTGAAAGCTTCTAGCAATTAACGGCTTTTCTATGCTGAAATCACGATTTCCCTATTTTGCTGTCGGCGAAATTCAAGTTCATGCTGACTTTTAGTTGGGAAAATCGTTGTTCAGTTTCATTTGGGCAGCAGTTCGCAGCGGTTCTTTCCAAGTTTCATTCAAATAAATCGATAGTAAAAAATGTCCTATTCTGGTAAAAAAAAAATATTTAAGTTCATAATAATAACTTTAATATGTTTATGATTGATTGGTGTATTGTCAGCGTATTTACGCATGTATGCAAAATTTCAGATCTCTAAGTAGTCGGGAAGTGGGTGAAAAATTTATTACTAGATTTGACTAGAAACATACAAACCTGAAGTGAAGTTGATAAAAAGCTTATAATAATAAAAAGGAGTTAACTTGTGTTTGTAATGCGGCGAATTAGGAGTAGATCCATCTTGCCTCAAAAGGGAATATACATATGTATATGCTATATAGTATAAAATATATACGTTTTTAAAACTTTTCGCGAAAGTGAGTTTTTCATGGGAAACCCTTCACTAAAGCCAACTGTCATCGATGATGTCATCTACTCGTTTTTTTGCTCTCTTTAAAAATTGTGGTTTTGCGCATTGCATAAAAGCCCTAAATTAAGAAAAACTTTAATAGAAAAAATAAGCAAAAAGCGGCATTTTGTTGGTTTGCAATAAAGTGCATCTATCTGAAGCTCTGCACCAAAAATTGTAATCATTGATTTTATATTTGAACAAACGAATGGTGATCAAGAAGAATATTTATGCAATGATTTTCACTATAGAAATCAGAATGGATTGGGTTCCGGCGGAAATCAAATCCACTTGACTTTTGATTAGCCATACATATTTCACTTCTTCTTCTTCTCCATGATTCGATATAACACATACTTTTTTAATAAACTATAAAAAGTAGTTTTTCTCACATTTTTCAAATAATTTCACATTGCTGATCCTTACACGCAGGCTTCAAGTGAAATTTTTCAATAAATAAAATTCATTTCATAAAATAAGTGGCAATATATTTTTCATTAGATAGATATGACGAATGTACAAGAAGTGGTAAACATCTGCAATAAATTGAACTACTCGTACAATGAATTTCTTGCATTGAAAAATTGCACGTGAAAACCGAAATAAGATATTTCGATTTCAATGCAAATTACAAATCTTTAATTGCTATTTTACTATAAAAAGCACTTTTCAGCACTCTTTAAAAATTGTAATGTTTACACGCCCAAAAAAAATAGACTCGAATTTTCAATAGCAATTTAAAAGTTCAATCTAGAATTTGTAAAAAAATTTCATTTCTCTTTAACCAAATTATAGCATCCCTCAAGAGTCTGGGCGACAAAACCGCCAGTCTCTTCGGCAAGAAAAGGGACGAGGCCGAGAAATTGACCAAGGAGAAGGCTGAAAATGCGCAAAAACTTGCCGAGGAGCAGGCGCAGAAGGTGGGACAGGCATTGCACCAGACCAAGAGCGAAGCTGAGAACTTGGCCACCAGCACTGGTAGGTGCCAACAGATCGGCAGCATATAGAAGCTACAGCTGTATTTTGAAAATTTGCACTTGCAGCTAAGGAAGCAGCCGACTTGGCCGCCGCCGAGGCGCAGAAGGCGGGACAGGCAATCGATGCTGGCGTGAATAGGGCCAACGCTGCCTTGGACAACACGAAGAAGACCCTCGACAATACCGTGCACCAAGCGAACACCGTGGCGATGAACACGAAACAGGCGGCGGCCAACATTGCCGATGCCTCGCAAAAGGTAAGGAAGCGTCTATACGGCATAGAGTTCTTTGCATGGACTCTACTAAATATGTATGTATGTATGTATGTTCACAGGCTGCTTCCAATGCCATCGATCAATCGAAGAAGGCCGCCAATGAGGCCATCAACAAGAGCGTCAAGGCCACCGAACATGTTGTCGACCAGAAGATGAAGGAGGCCGAGCACGCCGTCGACAATGCCATGAAGAGCGCCAGCCACACCGTCGACCAGAAGATGCAGGAGGCCAACAAGTATGCCGACCACAAGCGCGAGGAGCTGGAGAAGGTAAGTGCAGCCCGTAGTTGGCGGAGAGCCACATGCATCTCAAAATTCTTCTCCACTTGCAGAACATTCATGAGGGCGCCTCAAGCGTGCAGGACTCGGCTGGACAGCAAGCCACCGCTCTGCTCGGCAAGCTACACTTGGGAAAGTAGGCTGACCATGCGCGCAGCAGCAGCTAGAATTTATAAACTTTTTCGCAACAACAGAATTTGCAATTATGAAGAGAGAAAAATTTGAAATAAGCAAAAATTAGGCAACACTCACACAGTCAAGCTCTGCAAAAATACACTTAAGAAAAACGCACTCAATCTCGTACAGCTTTTGAAACTCTGAACACTGCAAGAAATTGAATGGTTTAAATTTCAAAAAAAGCCAGCACAAAACGAAAAATCCATTTTTTGAAAGTGAAAAGTGCCAGCTTTGCAAAAAACGCAATCTTGCAAAGTTTATAACTCAAAATTTTTGTACTTTAGTTTTGTTTCGAAAAAATAGGCTCGGCATATTTACGCTAAAAACAACAAAAAATGGCAGCTAATTAAAAAACTAAATTAAAGCATTCATTCTTAAAAAAAAAATCAATAGCAGCAGCATAAAACGAAAAGCATATTAAGTAAAATAAAAATTGCCACAGTTGATATTAAAACTAGAGCGAAAAAAAATTAAGAACAAAGCGCAGCAAAAACTCAAAATACTGCACAGAATTTAGTTTGTGTGTAGCTTTTTTAGCATTAAAATAAATTTTTGTATTTTTATAATTTTTTGTTAAATGTAACATTTTTAAATTTGCAATATCTTAGCTTTATAACTTTTCGTACAATCATTAACTAAATTTTTCAATTTTCAAAAATCTTTTTCTTTTTGCAAGAGCGCTCATATTTTTTTGTTGAAAGATTTTACTGTTTGTTTTCAATTTATAACTTTGTGTTTTCACTTTCTATATATTATATATCTATGAAATTCTAGTTTGTAATTTATTTCATATGATATTTTAATGTTTTTAAAATGTATGAAAGATTAAATGTAAATTTAAAAATAAAATTTCCCAAAAAAAATGTAATAAAATCGATATGAAAATACTCAAAATGGTTGTATTTTTATTACCCAAATTGAAATGTACCTCTTTGTGCCCGCAATAAAAATTTTTAAAGTTCCAAAGTGCAAAAATGTACAACAAATAACACAAGTGAGAGCACTCACAACTCATTTCCAAGAAGATGAGCATCGCTTGGCTTGAGAAAGCCGCACCAATTTGTGTTTTATTTTATAGACCCCGCCAATAAAAATAATCAATTCATTAAATTCTGGCATTGTGGATATGTGATCGGTCTCTGATACGTGAAATCGCTGGTTCAACTCTCCGAGCGTATTATTTGCCATGAAAATAAAGCTTCTCAAGACCATTTGAACACTGCTTTTTAATTTTAGATCTATTTATTGTGCACTACTTTTATAAACTAATTTTGGCAATAATAGTCCGCTGATTTTGTTCAACAAAAATCGAAGAGCAATGGCAGCGCCTTTCCGCAACAAAGCCAATCAGCTGACACGTTTTCACGTACATTTTTCGGAGAAACCTGATTTGATTAGGTTTTCTACGTTACGTTTATGCAAGAATTTGTGTAGAGTAAACGCATGTACAAAGCTTAAGTAGCCAAATGATCTCGCGGGCCGCATATATGGAAAATGTTTGAAAATGGCCGAAAGATTGGAAGATTGGCCGGAAAAAATGTTCGGGTTGGCCACTCCTGAAGGTCTAGCAAGCGAAAAATTTCTTTCAAAATCTTTACGAATTTAAAAAAGCAGCCTGGGCACTCCACATCTTAACAGCGCTGACTCTGTCTCGCAGCATGTTGCATGTTGCTTCATATGCTTGCATGCATGTTGCCTTGTGCAACATGTTGCCGGCTTATGTTTGCATACAAGTACCTCAAGTACTTTTTTATCAACGTGTTGAGGATTTATATTGTGGAATATTTCGTTATTTCCTCACGCTGCACACGCAAACAAACTGGCGCATGTCCACAATTAATCACGCAAATGCGCACACACACACACACACACGTCGCATATATAGTGGAACAAACAACAATAGCTCAGTTTTGCCGGCTTGTTTCAAATGCGTTCTACAATCGTACAATCGCATCAAATCCATCCAGAAGACTCCAAAAACGAAAAGCACCACCGGCGAAATCTACATAAGGGTTCTACGCGATGCATTGCGACTTATTCTTGTTAACGCTGTCGAAGACTGTGGTTTACAAAGTGCTCCTTCGCAATAAAAACAGTAAAATTGTCTAAAAGCAAAAGTATCTGCAAGTAAACAAGAATTTACATTTTTCAAAAATCAAACGTAAACAACAACAAAAATTACAACATGTTCAGCGCAACCAAAGGTGAGAAACGCAAAATCATTTGACCTTGAGCCTTTGTATACCTATATACATACATACCTATAGATACATTAAAATGACATTTGCAATCATTTTGAAAAAATTTCATAATATTCTCTTAAACTGAAGAAAAAAGTAAAGTATTTTTGAAAAAACTACGGGCTATTTTTGAAAGCTGCCTCTGCATCAAGAAAACAGCAAGAAAACTAAAGTGCCTTTTTTTAACTAAGTCTACCTTTCCGCTCACTAATTTTAGATGCGGCCAAGACTGCGGGCGACAACGTGGGCAAGGCTGTGGATTCGACCAAGAACGCCACTGAGAAGGGTGCCAAGAGCGCATCAAAAGGAGTTACCGATTGCGCTAGTGCTGTTTCTGACAAGACCAGCTCCGCCTATGACAGTGCAAAGAAGGCGACCAAAAAGGCAGTCGAGTGAAAACGATTGCAAAAATTTCATACCTCACGCTACTGTGAAAAATAATTTCAGTTCCTTTTCTCGAAATAGTACTAAATCACTCATGAAAATTAATCGCTTTTCGCTTAGTACACGAGGGCAATTCGAACGTAGCGAATTATTTCCATACGTTCGTGTTCCTTTAATGTGTTGAGTGATTGAGATTTGAATGTTGTAATTGCATTCTTTTTTTAAAATTTATACTTGAATTTATTGCATACTGTATTTTATATATTTATACAATATAATAAAATGGTGAACAATTATAATTGATGTAAAATTGTAAATATTTTGTACATTTCATTTGCCTGGATTTGAATAGCTAATGTGCACTTGGTACACACAAGTGTCTGGGAAGGAATGTATGTATGTATGTATGTATATAGACAATTTTTGTCACATACATAGATAGATACATAGGTAGGTTAAGTGGTCGTCTCAAGAACGTCACTTAGGTCAAAAGGCCCATTGTCATACCACATGAGGTTTTCACTTATGCACTTCCTTTGTATGTAAGCCACTTTGTGAGCTCTGGTATATTTGTCGATATGTCCTGCTGGCGTTTTTTCCTGTCACATACCTATGTACACATAAATATAGAAACCAAATCAATCAAAATGTCCAAAATATAATATAATCGCTCGTAATCATTCTGTTTACTTCAGACTTTTATTGCCATTCTACGAAAGTAATTGAAACAAAGCTGCCACCCCCTCTTGCTCAATACTCAATATTTACATATGTACATACATATGTATATATGTATGAATATAGCACATATGAAGCTTGTTTTGCCCGAACCAGTTTTTGTCGACCTTGGAATGACTGCTATGAAGGTTGAATTATATAATCTAAGCAGATTGATCACCAGCTCATCAGCTAACTGTTATAAACATTGTTGACAGCGTTTTTTTTTAGCAACATCTCCAAGCAAAAATTTGCATTCAAAAAAAATTTTTGAGAATTATAATTCACATTTCAACTTTTAGAAGTTCGTTGCTCTGCTCACATCTGGGCACTCCAAATCTTCACGGCACAAACTGCTGCTTGGCATACATTGCTATACATTTTAGCACAAACATACATATGTATGTTTGCGACATGTTGCGTAACTGTGCTTGTGCACATTTCACATACAAACTGTGTGACGCCTTCCTTCGTCTACCTTCCCCAAACAATCTCTCCGGCTAAACACCAAAACACACACAGAACAAAGCAATAATAGCCCAAAATTGCCAGCGATTTGCAGTTACGTTCCACAATCGCACCAAATCCATCCAGAAGCCTCCAAGAACGAGAAGATCCAAAAACAGCCGAAAACTAAAATCCGTAGAATTGCGCTGCACTGCGATTCATTCGTGTTTACGTTGTCAACGGTTGTGGTTCAGAAGTTCGCGATAGAAGAATACTTTGCAAATTGAATTTATTTATACTGCAAGAAAAGATATCGTCATTGAAATTAAACAACTTCCAAGTTTTATTTTGAAGCCAACAAAAACTTTAAATAATAAACATGTTCAGCTCAAGCAAGGGTAAGAAAAGAAAACCCCTTTTTCCTACAAAAGTGCTGTTAATTTAAAACAGATTGATTATAATATAAATTATTGCAAATCGTTTGATTGATTCAAATGTTTTGTGTGCAGTTTTACAAATGGAAAGCAAATATTTAATGATTTTTTAAAAAGGCCAGCTGGCCAGCTGGCCAGCTTCTTAGACAAGCTGACAATCTTCAAAAATGTGTAAAAGCATGTTTGCACAGTTTGATTTTAGCTTGACAATTCTAACATACGCTTCAAATATTTCTAAAATGTGTACTTTTTGCAGAGATTCCACCTCAAACTGTGGGCGACAAGCTGGGTCATGCTTTTGATTCGACCGTTACCGGCACCGAGAATTTTGCCAAAAATACGGGTAGGTGAAAGCGATGGGCTGCTAATGCGCAGCATGAATTATATACATACTTACATAACAAATGGCTTTCAGCTCAAGGAGTTTCCAATTTGGCTTGTTCTGGTGCTGAAAAGGTGGGAGAGGTCTACGATAAGGGTGTAGACAAGGCGGGCGCTGCCGTGGACAGCACAAAGAAAGCCATCATCGAGAAATTGGAGTAAAGATGTTTGCATTATTAATAACTTACAGCTTGTGTAAATTAGTACAATATAATTTATATGTATGTATGTCTTTCAAAATACAATGAATTTCGAAATATGTTAGCATAGCATGCGTATTTTTAAGCAGCTTCTAAAAACAGTTACACGGGATCGAAATTCGAAAATGGCGGATTGATTCCGTTTGGATTTCTGAAGTGACTTATGTAAGTAAGAGATGATGAAAAGTCTTTGATTTAATTTATTTTATGTTTAATTTTAAATATTATATTAAAATAAATTTGAAATGAATATAAATGGTTTAAAAGAATGCTTTTGTTTTGCTATTTTCTATTCTCGGCGAATAAAGTTTTATTTCTGCATTTCCAGCGTAAAATATATTTCAGAGATTCTGTTTTTGAATGTAAATTTTTCGCCGTACATGAGTTTTTATCTGACAAATTTCTGCAAAAAATTGCGACATTCAGTTCAAACTTTCCGATAGTCCAAAAAACAAGCTGCTAATAACGGAAAAATAACCGAATACATTGCAAAAAACACAGCAAGCGGCGAGGGTTGTGCTTGTATTTGATATGTATGTATGTATGTATGCATATTTGTTGTGCCGGCAAACGCGAATTTGCGCCGAAAGAAAGTGCAAAACAAACCATCGCTCCCCCTACCCCTTGCCGAAGACCGACTGACCGGCAATAGAGCAAGCGAGCGCACACGATAAAACAAAAACTAAATCAAGGTTAGCAACAAATGACGTGTTGTGTATGCAATTTTCTCAAGCCAAAAATGAGTCCAGCCTCCTTGGCTGTAAGCATGTTTGGCAACTTTGCTTTTTCGCGAACAGCAAACGGTACTCTGGGTAGGCTATGTTGCTATGTTATGTTATGTACATATGACCCATTTGAGATTGAGATGATTTGCACATATTTTTAACATAATCAGGAAGGTTCCAGAATCCGAGTGAAAGTGAAATGCAGAACACCAAAAAGTGAATTCGATTCGGATTCGCTGCAATTTCACTCGGAAGTGAAATCTGGAACCTGCCTGAATAGCCCAATTTACAAACTTGTGCATTTAAGATTGCAAATTTCTGCAATAGTAGTAAATAATATTTTCAATCAATTGTGAGCGGTTTTTTCGTTTTAGTTTGCAGGAATTTTTGCAAAAAACGAAACTCACAGCTGATTGCGCTAAAGGAAAACAGTTTTCTGCAGGAATTTTGACTGCAATACGAATTCGCAATCGAACGGAGCTTTAAAAAACAAGTAGTGGACTCTTTACTAGAAGAAGCTGCAATGCAAGCTCCTTTTTCTGGCTTTCTTTTTCCTATTTTAATCAAATTTAAAATATTTCGGTTTGCACTTCTTCTTCTTCTTTTTCTCTCTCTCGCTCTGAGAGCCGTTTGCAATTAAGTATTGCATTCGCATAGTAAATATACTACGGGTTTTAGGTGTTACATGTATTTTGCAAAAGCTTTGCAATTGAATCTATGTATATTTTGATAGTGTATAGTAAAAATATGCTCAAAAATTTGCAATTGCAAATCTGCACAAGATTGTGAATTGGGCTAATGCAAATATGCAAGTAGTTCTAATTTGAAAACGCCATTAAAAGATATGCACATATGCATGTATGTATATAGATAAATAAAACATGCAGCTGCAATTTGTTGCATCAAAGATTATGTGTGTATTTCACGCTGTTTTTGCGTGTTATTTGTATGATTGTGCACAAATTTTCGCACCCTCACCACAAATAATGAACAATACCGAAACATTGCCGATTTCACAATCGCACTAAAAGGAAAAAAACGAATGCAACCAAACGAAAACCAAAGATACAAACTCGCAAGATAGCAGCGACTTCTTTATTCGTGTTTCCATCCTCAACGACTGTGGTCTCAAAGTGCGCAAAGAATCAAAACAAAAGTTCATAATTTAACAAATTTTATTTGTTACACGCGAAAGTATTTCAATAATTGAAATCGTTTTAAAAAATCGTATACATAAATAAATAAACTTTCAACCTCATTGGACATAAGCAACTTTTTAAAATTTTACAAAAAAAACCTTTTAATACTAACAATATGTTCAATTCAACCAAAGGTAAATATATTACAACCGTATGGAAAAATTATATGAAAGCGATTGCGTTAAATTTGCAAATTTCTTGAACAAAAAAAAAAATAAAAATTTGTTCGAAATATGAATTTGACATTTTAATATACAAATTGTTCGCATACGCAAAAATTTCTAACTTCACATAAAGTTAACTTCTGATTTTAAATATTATTAATCCTTTTTCATGCGTGCAAACCAACACTTTCCTTTTTCCATTTGCCAATGCAGGCGGTTCCTACAAGGATTTGGGCGATAAGACCGGCAAGCTTTACACCGAGAGCAAGCAAATCAGCGAGGAGACGCCTGAAAGTGTGCAAAAAGCAGCTGATGAGAAGTTCGAGAAGGTGGGGCAGGCGATACAGCAGACGAAAAGCGACACGGAGAACTTCATACCTACCAATGGTAGTTAGCCAAGAAGATGCTACAAACTCTTCAAATGATTTTTAACACTTTTGCACTTGCAGTCAGGGAAGTTTCCAATTTGATGGATGCCGAGGCTTACAATGCTGGAGAGGTGTATGAAGAGGGAGTGGATCGAGCCGTCGCCGCTATGGAAGCAACCAAGGATGCCATCGACATTCTGCTGATGTGAAGAAAGTTGCCAAATTATTTTACGCCTCTGTAAAAATCATTTAAGCTTCTTTATTCAAAGAGTCATTTATCTCAAAATAGCGAATTTTTTTTCTCAGTGCACCAAGACCAAATATAAGAGTTTTTACTCTGTTTATTAGTACTTCTCTAAGTGCGCTGATCCAGAGTAGTTGTTGGAGAGCATATTATATGTACATATGTATTTATGTATGTAGGTACTTGAAAAGATTTTCAGTTTTTTGAAGTCAGCGTCAATTTATTACATTCTGCATGTTACCTGTATTGCATTGAAATTGTGAACGATAATAATTAATATAAAATGATGAAATTGTTTATGATGTTTTTTTTGTTTCCTTGCTTCCTTTGAATAGACTTCTTCCTAACTGGCTTTATTTCTATAATAATAGAACATGATTTTATTAGCTTCTGCTACTTTTCTTATTTGAAGTGCCATATTTTTGGTTCCATTAACAACGCCGCCCTTTACGACGTATCATAGTTGCCTTCCCACTTTTAGGCAAGCATTACAATTTCTTGATGCCATCATGCCATCATCACTTTTTTTCATTGCCTCCTGCATCTAGAGCATGGGTCGGCAACCTTTTGTTGTAAAAGGGCCAAATATTTTTCATGTGGATCAGTGCGGGCCGCACTTGCAGTAGGTATACATACAATATTTATGTACAAATATTTTAGTTTTAAAAATAAAACGCTAAGTGTATATTTTAACGACATTTATTATATTTAATAAAATCAATGAGATTTTTGTGATTGCATTTGACTTGCAAGTTTTTTAATATCAGCTTGCATTTTTGAAGTAGAGACGCGTAGTATTGCGTCTAAATGTGAATTCGATAACCGAGAACAGTGTTTGTTTTTTCGATAATTCAGAATTGAAAAAGTTTGTTCACAAATATATGTACTACCAAACATAGTAATTATTTGCTGAGCAAACCTTTTTAAATCCTTGTAGTTTTCAGAAGGCAAACTCCCATAGAAATCCACCAAATTAGTTTTTTCGTTAAAAGCCATTTTAAGTGTGTTATCACTTTGCAAATCTATCACGTTGATTTGCAAATCGCTTGGTACATTACCGATATCTACTGCAAAGGGGTTTTCGAAAATCTCCATCTTACGTGAGATCTTTTTGAAGTCAGCAAACCGGTTTTCAAACTCAGTTTGTAGTTGCATTAATGCACTTTTCATTTTAGTATTTTGCCAAACAAAATTTATTCCAGCTTCTTCTACTGCTTTCTTGCAATTTGGAAAATGATCGAGTTTCCTTTCATCGATATGCTTGATAAATAATGTTAGTTTCATTTCAAATGATTTAACATCTGAATACATATTGCATATCAATTTATTTTTCCCTGTAAACGTGTATTGATTATATTCAGTTCGGCAACGGAATGATGCGAGGTGCGTGTGGCGTTCTTGCCTTCCTTCTCTTTCCCCCCGCTCCCCCTTCGCTCCAACTTCACTATCCCTTCGCTCCCTTTCTCGCTTCCTTTCACTCGATTGTGTATAATATCGTCCGTCATGTGCGTTGCGGCGAGAATCTCGCGGGCCGCACCAAGATGTCTCGCGGGCCGCATGCGGCCCGCGGGCCGCAGGTTGCCGACCCATGATCTAGAGCATTTGCCACCCTGCAGCCGCTGCTGCAGAGCTTTCACAAAAATGTTGCCAATTTAGGAATATCGTAATACGCAATAGCAAAATAATAACACGAAAGAGAACAATGGAAACAACCCCCCGTTATCTTTAATGCATTTAAACACACGCGCGTTTTTTTTAATATGCAGATACCGACAATTTTGTTGTTTTCATTTTTTGCCATTGCTATTTTCAGATTTCATAATAGAATCTTGATAATTTGTTATTGCTAAAAAGCTGTATTAATTAGCATAGTCTTTCTAATTATTTTCGTGCTGCTCCAAATGTTTTCGTACTGCGATTTATGATCCCCGCCCCCTCACCCCTCTCCGCCACCTCTCATCCACTTTAATATGTAGTGTGAAACATGCGCAAAAAACTCTGGAAAGTATTTGAAATGTTCCGAAAATTTTCGAATGGAGTTTAAAAAATTTATGAGAAGGAAACCTTTCTTGAAAAGCAACTAGCTTAGTTTCTATTAACATACGGTGATTTTTCTAGGCGAATATTTTATTTGTCACGAGAAAGAGAAAACATGCTTGAAAACGGCAGCGGGAAGAAATAAAAGACTTTTTTTTTAATTACTAAATTTATATAAAACTGGACATCACCTTGCGTAAATTGGAACTTAGAAGCTCATATAGTATGTACATATGTACATATGTACATATATATAAGTATTCCCAATTCTGTTTTTACAAGGTACTTTTTTTAAACGGTTTTGATTTAACACGGTCTAGAAAAAAGAATTGATTCCGTTTTTACACGATTTCATTCGATTTAGCACGATTAAAAAAATCTAATTGAAAATTTAAAGAATAATATACATATGTACATACATACATACACACTTGTTAGCCGTATAATATACGGGGTTGAAGGACATGGAACTAATCGCCTTTTTGCTATGTACGCACCTCATGCCTGTTTTACACGATTTTGTCTGGAACGTATCTACCGTGTAAAAACAGAATTGGGTGTATGTATATCCTTTTCTGAGTTCAAGTAAATATATACTTACATACATATATCCTATATCCAGGCTCTCTACATATGCATCTGTACAGCACAATGATTCGTTGTCAACATACTGCGAACTTTTGCATGAGTGTAGTTGAAAATACATACATACATACATACGTTGCATAGCGAAACTTTCTGCAACATGTTGCTTAAATGTATCTACGCTGTCAATTGCGTATCTATTTTCCTCTTCTTTGTGGCATTTTTCTTACCCTTCCCAAAGGTAAATATTATTACCGGCAAAATTTTCAAGTACGTTCCACAATCGCACCAAATACATCCAGAAAACTCCGAAGAACGAAAAGCAACAACAAACGCAACTACGTAGATAGTCGATACATATATATGTACATATGTATGTAAGTATGTACATGCGTTGTAACGTTGTACGGGATGCAGTGTTCTTATTCGTGTTAAGGTTGTCAACGGTACTGGTCTGAAAAGCGCACAAGTAAACTTACAAAAAACCGCCATTATTGAAAATTTTGCAAATTTTATATGCTACCAGCAAAAAGAAATTGTGGAAAAAATAGCTTCGATCGTTAAAATTTAATTAAGTGCTCAAGTTGAATTTGCCTATAATTTGAAAAAGCAAAAACATTTTGTCAAAAACTTCTAAATAACAACAACAACAAAAGCAATATGTTCAGCTCGGCGACAGGTAAATAGAATTATTCGAGCAAATTCGTTTGTATTATGAATAAAAGTAGATTAGGAAAATGAAGGAATTTAATTTGATGGAAAACTTTTTTAATAAAAAAAAGACTGTTAAAAACTTTTTTAAAATTCTATAAAACGTTTTGCTTTGAGCTCTTAATCACTTTCACGTATCAATGCCGACCGGCAGACTTGACATATTGTTTTCGATAAAATTATCATTTGCTAAAATCTTTTCAAAACGAATCCCTAAAATTATTGAAATTTGTTGTTCATTAATTTTTGCAATTTACCAACATTTTTATATGTAATTGTTTAAAAATGACAAATTTGATCACAGCTGGCGGCGAATTTTGTTTTCAGTTGACCTTCAAAGCTCCAGCAAGGGCAATTGTTGCCCCAGTAAAATATGCATACTATGTATGTACATACATTCATACTTATGTATGTACAGAATTTCCCTGACCATTCTCAACATCAGCTGCCACTTTCAAGCTGTCACACCTTTTTGTAGCAAGGTGTATGGCAAAACGTGATAATCAAAATAAAATGAACAATAACAAAACTAATGGCTGCGGCGGACAACAACAGCAACAACAACATCCGCTGTTATCTGAAACAATAAAACTCTGAGTGAGCATTGGCTTCCATATGCACAGACCGAAAATATTGTTATTTTCAACTCAATTGTTGTTGTTGTTCTTTTTCGCAATAACAATCTGCAATATACAAAAATAGACACGTCAACAGAAGTCAAGTGGCAAAAGAAATACAAATGAAAATAATGAGCGTATGCAGGTAGTGCGAAAGGGAGGCAGCTGTTCCTTTCCAAAGCGCCGATATTTTGAGTATAGTAAAATAAATCTAAATACATACATTTTTATTTAAAAATTTTTTCAAACAAAAGGCAAAAATACGACTGATAATGTATATATGTATGTATGTAGTTTGTTACGCCGGACCCCTTTAATGAAGTTTTGCCTACGCTCATGCAAAAGATAACACGCCAAGGCCGTGACATTAATTTTGCATTTGGCTGACGTTTAGCGAAGACAGAAAGCTCAGTTTAGACAACAACCACAAAAAGCCTTACGACCTTACGACATGCAAGATTTTAGCAAGAAAATTCAATTGAAATCGCGCGGTTTTTCTAACGTAACGAAAAAGGAAAAAAATCGCAATTTTCGCCGCAATCCGGAAAATTTCAGGATTTTTCTGCTCTACGTAGTAGATTAAGGGTTAAGGAATGCAGCGAAACGCATCCCGGCAATTTGCGACGCATTTCGGCGAAGACGTAATCCCCCGCCTTACGTAGTTTTTTGCACGCGTTTTTTGCCCATTTTTGTATGCAAAAATTTTGCCGTTATAATTTTGGGATTTTCGCATTTTTCGTTACGTCATTTCATCTGCATTACGCGTAGAAAGAACGTAATGGAAATGTGAATGACCAATTTAACTTTTTAAACTAAGTAATAACTAAAAAAGTGTTGATTGGATGGAAATCGAGTTCATTGCCAAGAGGAAGAACGGAACGTTTTTCCCGCATGCGAAGTGTTATTTTCCTAATGAAATAAATTGAATTAATAAAAATCAATTTAATAAAATTGAAATAAACTTTTATTTAATTCCTTTGCATAAAAATTGAATCTCAAAATTGGAAGTAAATTTTTTGTCATATATTTATTCTCTATGATTTGAACCCGTCCGGGCTTTTTTACCCCTAGTACAGTGATGGGCAAAAGTTCCTTATGGAAGAGTAAAACACCTCTTTTTCTTTCGTAAAAGTTATATCATGCGTAATTAAAAATGTTGCCATACAAAATATCAGAATACATACATATGTATACACAAACTTAAATGATATTCTTAAGTTCTACGAATTTTTTCCGTTACTTCAATTGCAGCTTCCCTCAAGCATTTGGGTGACAAAACCGCTCATCTTTTCAGTAGGAAGAAGGACGACTCCGACGAAATTACCGACGAAACGATTGAAGCTTCAATAAAAGCCTCTGCAGAGCTGTTCAAGAAGACGGGAGATCATGTGGCCGACAAGACTGTGGATGAGGCCGATAAATGTATTGATAAGGCCGTCGTTGCGGTGGACAGCGCCAAGACGTCCATTCACAACTCCCTTGAGTGAAGCCGATTACAAAATCCATTACTATATGCCACTGTGAACAATTCTTTAAGGTTCTAGTCTCAACATAGATCTCCAAATATGCATGTCTCTCACACATTAAAGTAAATTGTTTTTCGCTGGGCACACGAGAGCAATCCGAATGCAAGAGATTGATGCCTGTTCGTTCGTGTTGCTCGAGTGTCCTGCGCAAGCGAAATTTTTGATGTAATTCCAATATTGAATTTGTTGGACTCGCTGAAGCGAAAAATTAATATGTTACTAAAATTATGAATACTCATGATATAAAATAAAGAAATAAAGGGCTAGATGCTCTTTTTTTGTTATTCCTTTTTTTTCTTCTCATTTTGATAGGAATAAATAAAATACCTCAATTATTACAAGAAATTTTGCTGCTTTCCTATCAAAATCTGAATTTCTCAAGATTTCTGCTCTTGTAAAACATTTGTAAAATGTAAAACAATTAATAAAGGTCTTAAATTGCAGTTAGACAAATGCATTGCATACTTTAAGCATTTTTCAAGCAATTCAACTTAATCGAGTTCCCACAACCAAGTGACAGAAATATTTGTTCTACATGCTCTATCTGAAATTAAAATCACTTTTCGATGTTTTTATGAGTTTTACTGACTTTTCAGTTTTTATTGTTGCTACGATAAAAAGGACTAGGTACTTACATTGTGCGCACCTCCTTTTCCGCCCCCTGAAAAAGTGTGCAAGCAGATCCTTTATTACAGTTCTTTTTATGAAGTTGAGTCCTTGCGATTGGAAACGTGAAAGGGTTTCAGCGGTAGGTCGCCATGAAAGCGGCGAATTAAATCATAAAAAGAAATTGAAACGTCCTCAATTTCCTGTTTTGATGCGTTTTACTGGCGCTGATAGCCATTCGAATACTAATTTCTCCTTCATTCTGTTCGCTTCATACAATGGCATGCCTGCAGAAGCGATAACCTAGGGGCGAAGAGCTAACCTAATTACGAAGTAGGCGCGGTGTAATTGCAAGGGAAAATGGGTAGAAGCTCAAGCAGCAAAGCGAGTGTCAATTTATCTAAGCACTTGATAAGTGATAGGGATTTGAAAGATGACTTGCTTTTCGAAAAACCGTTGACAACTCTATTAAATCATAGTGGAATAATATCAAGTGAACCAGATAGCAATGACATTCTATTCTCGTACCCAAGACTGTCAGTTGCGTTGTCAAAAATATTAACCCGTTTTCAGTTTGTGTTTTGAGTTTGCGGTTGAAGAAAAAAGTAAAAAGAAAAAAATATCAATGCCTTGCCATTTGTACAAAAGCACTTACGATGCAGCGATGCCGATGTTTTCTGTGCCTAACGATGAAAATTTGCGACGAAAGTGGTTAAGAGTATGCAATACCACTTTTCCATCCTCAGCGCGTGTTTGCGCTAACCATTTTGAGGAGAAGGAGATCTTAGGCAGTAAGAAAAGGCGATTGGGACGATTTGCGGTTCCCTCAAAACAATTGCCTTCAAATCAAAACACCTGTGAAAAGTGAGTATGAACCTCAGCTCGTGGTGCATCTGCGGAAGATGCTTCACGGCTGCTCTCTTTGTGGGGTTTAAATTGTTCAAAATGAATAGCTGGTTATTAATACTTTCATTACTGAAAATAAAAATTGCATGGTAAAAATGTTGAGTACCTTTTTTGTACTAATGTCTCGGATGGGTTAAGACATATAACGAAGAAGGAGAAAAGAAAAATCAAAAAATTTTTTGACAGTCTTGGGTACTTCAAGCTATCTGGTTCACTTGATATAATTACACTATGTATTAAATCTCAAACAAGAAAAGTGTTTGTGACAGTAGAGAAATCGATTAATTATAGAGAATAATCGAGAAGTTATTGAAACAATCTTCGAAAATTTTTGGGGTCTAAAAATTGTTGTTTTTGCTTTCAAAATTACCAAGTTTGCTTTTTGTAATAAAAATCAATTGGTTACTAATATCCTTTAAAAATGTTTGTCAAGAGCGGTCTTAAGTTTTCATCGACAGATTTCTACTCGTTGGCCTAGCTCTGACAAGAGGAAGACTGTGAGGGTACAAACTGTACCTTCTCTATTTAAACAAGGCGTCTCGAAAAGCAATAAACGATTGCCTGCCATACGTTTTTGAAAATATACTGCGAGTGGAGACCGCTTATGTTACATTGCAAACAATAAATGAAACAAAATATTGCTTTCTATACATTGTCTACCATCGATTGTCATTTTGGAGTACATCTTCTTTGCCTAAAAACACAATATCAGAAATATCGATGTTTCCATTCGATACCTCGAGCTAACATCGATGTAATTTTAAAACAACGATACTTGACACGTCGATACTTTTTATGATGATTTACATCCCTAAAAAGGCGGTAGCGTCTAATTTAATTTTACATCGGCATAACATCAATTGTCTGAGCACAGTTCTTTTGAGTAAACAATTTGGGAAGTGTGGAAGGTTTTATCAAATATAAGAACGAACCCAAAAAAATAAACTAGGATGATGGAAGCGATACAAAAAATTCAAGAATCTGGTCACAGTAATTTATATCAAAATATTTTTCTTTATTGGTCAAAACAACCCACAGCTCGTGGTTTGTTTGGATGCGGCAGCGGCATTCGTCGCCTACGCGGAGCGGAGCACTTTTCTCTCAAACACTCCAAGAGAAGCTGCATCAATCTTCGAAATCACCCGTGCTTCAGCGCCATAAAACAATACGGGGATGATGAGCATCTTGTGGAGTGTCAATTTTCTCAATACCCACATTAATTATTCACTGGGTTGCACTGCGTTTTCTTTGCAGATAACAGAAACTATTTTTTCAAAGATCATAAAGTCTACACAAAGGATGGCATTCTGGTTCATAACCTTTTTATTTACAAAGTTCCGCGAAAGGTAAATGGGATTGGCTGTCTTAAATGCCTGATAGGACTTGCTAAAATTGTGTGTGTTGTGTTGTGCCAGGTCACCCAAAAAGATGTACTCAAGTATTTTAGCGGTTATGGGTTAGTAACGAAAGTGCATTTGATCTCGGATAAAAGACGCTCTCAACGCAGTGCCCCAAAAGTGGGTTATGTGCATTTTGCGGATTCGCTGGTAGCAGCCAAGTGAGTTATGCTTTTGTCACACATATTTCAATCCAATACACAGATTTATTTCGTTATCTTTTGCTGTAGAGTGTTGAAAAGGACGTACCACTTGGTGCAGTCAAAGCGAATCTTTGTGAAGGCGTGTGACAGTTGGCATCAAACTGTGTCTACTGAAGATTCTAATATGGCAGTAGATCAAGAACATAACGGAGATGATATACAGATATCTCAGACCAGTGCCTCTACGCTGCTACAACTAAACGATGACTGCCTGGAGCATATATGTAAGAAGCTGAAACTGCGGGACCAAGTGAGCTTTGCTCGTTCATGCACACGGTTTTCCAATGTTTTCCAAATCTGTTGCAAATTGGAGCACAAAACGCTCGTGCTGGACAGGCTCGAGGGCATGACATTGTGGGAGATACGCGAGTTCTTCAAGCTGGCAGGCTCGAATATTGAAGCCCTAATGGGTTCGCTGCCGTTCCAGGATCGCGAGCGCATAATAGATTTCATCAGGCACGACTGTGTGAATATAAGATGCATAAATCTGGACTCGAGCAAGATAAAATCAGGATCCTTACGTAAATTGTTTGTGAACTTGAAGAATGTCACTGAGCTGAAGTTGCAAGATTGTGCGGTAAAGGATGATGCCATAAGGGCGATGAAGGAGCTACAAAAACTCGAAACACTTCATCTCACCAAAAATAACGTTCTTACAGGTAAGACCATGCATAGATTAGTCTGTACTTTATAACTCACGTAACTATCGGTTGCGACTGCAGGCAAGCATCTACACATGCTGAAGAACCTCAAGGAACTAAGTCTCTCTGGCTGTGGCAACATACAATACACTTATATGACGCTCGTGCTGCAATCGCTCACGGAGTTACGCCACCTAAACATACAGCGCTGTGATCGTTTGAACTCTGTTGTGTTTCATGTTATGCCGGTGCTGTGCAAAAATCTGGAAGTGCTCAAAATGTCTTGTGTGAAAGCTCAGTACGAGTGTGTGGCGCGTCTGCCTCGCCTGCGGCACCTCGAGGTGTCGATGTTGTCGCCATTAATGCCAGTGCGTGAGGAGCTCTTCGTGCAGCTGGCCGAACACAAGGCGAATCAGTTGGAATATCTGAAGATAATAGCTAAAAACTGCATCAACTCCGAAGCCGCCGCGCAGATAGCTCACCTTAAACAGCTGAAAACGTTAATTTGTCCAAACAACAATCATCTTAATGACGATTGCTTCCAAGAATTTGCTCAGCTGGAAAATTTGGAGGAGCTCAAAATTAAAAACTGCCGCAACGTAACCAATGACGGTCTGCTCTACCTACTTCCCAAATGCACCAAGTTGCGACGCATAAATTTATCGCTTTGTAAAAACATTACGGACACTTTCGTGTACAAAGCTATTGAAATATTGACGAACATGGACCAAAACGAGCAGCAGATGCGCAAGGAACCATTGCTGCTCTACGTAGCCAAAACCGGCATCAATGAATTCGTGCTAGATGTGAGTGTCCAGTATTGTGAGTTCTACATGTACTAATTTTATATTTTGCGAGCAGAGTACTTCCTACACCAATGCCTCCGCGCTACTGAAGTTGTCCTTTCATGTGCCGGTCTCCATGGACTTGGAAGAAAACGACCTGTTGAACATGCTCGCATGATGGTAAGTTCGGCTTGATCCTTTTCATTGTTTTTTTCAATCTACTATTTTTTTACTTTCATAGGAGAAAATAATAGATTGCATTTAGGCTGAACCGTTTGAAGGCATACAACGTTGCATTTGCATCAGCCAACTTGGAGATAAATGATCTTTATGATTATAAAACACTGAATATTTTGCGTTGAATTTTGAAAAAAATATGTTTTATTTATAAGGTATGGTTAAATTTTTCATGTGGGCTTCTTCAATCGGCTACGGAGATTTCATTTGATATCCGCCAAAGAACGTACATGACATACTTTTCCTGGTACTGTTTCTGCTAGAAAGTTGTTCGGCAAATTGCAACCCTGCATGCAGCAGTCTGTTACTTTTTCCTCGTGGGTACTTTAGTTACAGTGTTTCAAAGAAGAAGCGTCGGTCGCTTTTATCATAAAATAGTGAAGTTCTAATACGTTAGGCGCGAGATATTTGAAAATTTAATTACAATCGAAAAACAATGTAGACAAAAATGGAGATAGAGTATGGATTAAAACGTCGGACAGTGTATGAGGCGGAGTTATACAAAGTGTATGATATACAGATATCAGTCCAATGCCGCTACGCTGCTACAACTAAACGATGACTGCCTGGAGCATGTATGTAACCCAGCCATATGGTGCCATTGCCGGTTAGAGGGCTAATAGAATAGTTCGAAGTAGTTCTCGTTAAGTGACACTTTGAGAAGAAGATTAAGAAACTGAGGTGCTATATTCCACAAAGAACAAAAGATCTTAATTAAAAAGTTGGGCATGGCAGAATTATACATATGAATTTTTTATTTCGGCTTCTTATTCACAAAACGAATTGCTTAAATCCAATATACTTATAAAGACCATTGTACGAAAAGTGTGAAACTATTCAGCGTCAGTGAGTGGCATGGAAAGCTATGGACCCGCTACCACGCTGCACTGCCAAATGGAATTTGCCGAGAAGAAAGGAATTACACGGAAAAGCATAAAAGGATACATAAATTCGTGAAATAAAAGCAGATTAAAATCAGTTTAGAAAAGTGTTGACATGTGAAAAGCGGGATTTGGAATATGTTACGTGGGTGAGGGTTGCCACAACTACAGACACGCTCACGCCGAATTGCATTCATGCAGGCTTGTGCGAGAGAGTGTGTGTGTGTTTTGAAGTTGGAAACTAACAAAAATTGCAGCTCGCAATGACAAGGATGTGGCATACAAATGCACTTACACATGCGCACGTAATCTGCCAACTTATTTGGGCAGTAGTGTTGCCACCAAGTAGCGCAGGCACTGGCAACACTTGTAATTTCCAACTGAAGAAAGTGCGCGCGTAGCAGGAGCGCTTGGAAAGAAGCCGTACATCAGGTCGTAGCCCGGAAACGGTTTGCTCTCACCAACTAAGTAGGTAAGTAAGTGTTGCCACCTTAAATTTATCTATTGTATTGTGGGCAAATAAATGAACCGAAGCAGAGAGCAATATGTGAATCATAATGATGACTAGACTTCGAATTTTGCATATTTGCATATTTTTGAAGGATTAAGATAGGTAAATTCTGATGACACCAAGGTTCGTTTCATTGAAAATAGAGTTGAAAACGATATGCATATTTTACAATTTTTTGCATATTTGCATGAAATGCATATGCATAATATATGCAAAATATGTATATGCAAAATATGCAAAATATATGCAAAATATGCAAAAATTTCCTATGTTAAACAAATCAAAAAATAATATAAAAGCCATTCAGAGGGTGGTATACCTATTGAAATTTTATTAATTATTCAAGATAATTGGTATTACAATATACAACTATAATTTTCTCTAAATTATCAATTGAGAGCCTTTGACATTTCTCTCCAAAAACCATTTTGTAAGCAAAAAAGCTTCTTTCAACGTCACAGGAAGTGATTGGATCATTGATGATAAAACAAAAGTTATATCAATAATAAAACAGAGGTTTAAATTATTAATATAATCGAAATGGAAAAATTTGTTCCTGAATAGTTATGAAAGTTTATGTTTCATTATAGATATCGCAAAAATTCTGCGAGTTATGCGGCCCCGAGACGGTCAAATGGTTTGAGTCAAACATGTGTCCGTGTAAACTGATGTTTATCCCTTACACAAAACAAACATTGCCATCAAATCTTCATAATTTCCGACTCTTTGTGGTGTGCAGACATACTATGAATGACACGGACGATTGTATCGCATATTTTGCACTGGCAAAGTGTGTTAAAAAGTGAAAAAATAAAGAGAAGAGCACTCGGATTAAACAGTGCTTAAGAAAAAGAAGTCAGTTATCGCATAAATTTCGCGACAAAAATTGTTTTTCCGCGTCGCTTGTTTGGTTTGCCGACATGCGCACGATGTTAACATCACGACGAACAAAACGAAATGGCAATTTTGCTTTGGCCCCTGCAGTGCGTCACAAATATCTAAACCACTTTGATATTTGGTCAAACATTGTCTGTGTTACCATAGTCCGCTTTTACACGATGCGACTCGGCCCCGGAGACACTGAAGAATGTAGGAAAGAGGGGTGAAACGACAGGGGAACGCGCAAAATCGCTCGGGCAGCGATTGTGCTGCGATTTTCTGATTTTCTGACGTTCCTCTTTATTCGTTTTCGCGCTTCGCGCTGTCGACTGTAAATTAAAACTTGAAATCGAGTGAATACGTATTGCAAATAAACTGAAAAATTTACAGAACTTTACGCATAAAAGTAAATATAAAGAATAAAATGAGCAAAGAGTGGAATAAGTGCTTTAAATGTTTACAAATTACACAAATAAAACCAGCTGCAAACTCTAGTGTCAAAATGCTCGACACCAGCGAGTCGCATCGTGTAAAAGCTATGCGCGATTTCAAAGCGGAATGCGAAAAAATCGCCGGGGCCGAGTCGCATCGTGTAAAAGCGGACATACATACAAATATTCTCCAACACATGCTCATGTTTGACTCAAACCATTTGACCGTCTCGGGGCCGCATTAGGCTGAACCGTTTGAAGGCATACAACGTTGCATTTGCATCAGCCAACTTGGAGATAAATGATCTTTATGATTATAAAACACTGAATATTTTGCGTTGAATTTTGAAAAAAATATGTTTTATTTATAAGGTATGGTTAAATTTTTCATGTGGGCTTCTTCAATCGGCTACGGAGATTTCATTTGATATCCGCCAAAGAACGTACATGACATACTTTTCCTGGTACTGTTTCTGCTAGAAAGTTGTTCGGCAAATTGCAACCCTGCATGCAGCAGTCGGTTACTTTTTCCCCGTGGGTACTTTAGTTACAGTGTTTCAAAGAAGAAGCGTCGGTCGCTTTTATCATAAAATAGTGAAGTTCTAATACGTTAGGCGCGAGATATTTGAAAATTTAATTACAATACAATCGAAAAACAATGTAGACAAAAATGGAGATAGAATATGGATGAAAACGTCGGACAGTGTATGAGGCGGAGTTATACAAAGTGTATGATGTACAGATATCAGTCCAATGCCGCTACGCTGCTACAACTAAACGATGACTGCCTGGAGCATGTATGTAACCCAGCCATATGGTGCCATTGCCGGTTAGAGGGCTAATAGAATAGTTCGAAGTAGTTCTCGTTAAGTGACACTTTGAGAAGAAGATTAAGAAACTGAGGTGCTATATTCCACAAAGAACAAAAGATCTTAATTAAGAAGTTGGGCATGGCAGAATTATACATATGAATTTTTTATTTCGGCTTCTTATTCACAAAACGAATTGCTTAAATCCAATATACTTATAAAGACCATTGTACGAAAAGTGTGAAACTATTCAGCGTCAGTGAGTGGCATGGAAAGCTATGGACCCGCTACCACGCTGCACTGCCAAATGGAATTTGCCGAGAAGAAAGGAATTACACGGAAAAGCATAAAAGGATACATAAATTCGTGAAATAAAAGCAGATTAAAATCAGTTTAGAAAAGTGTTGACATGTGAAAAGCGGGATTTGGAATATGTTACGTGGGTGAGGGTTGCCACAACTACAGACACGCTCACGCCGAATTGCATTCATGCAGGCTTGTGCGAGAGAGTGTGTGTGTGTTTTGAAGTTGGAAACTAACAAAAATTGCAGCTCGCAATGACAAGGATGTGGCATACAAATGCACTTACACATGCGCACGTAATCTGCCAACTTATTTGGGCAGTAGTGTTGCCACCAAGTAGCGCAGGCACTGGCAACACTTGTAATTTCCAACTGAAGAAAGTGCGCGCGTAGCAGGAGCGCTTGGAAAGAAGCCGTACATCAGGTCGTAGCCCGGAAACGGTTTGCTCTCACCAACTAAGTAGGTAAGTAAGTGTTGCCACCTTAAATTTATCTATTGTATTGTGGGCAAATAAATGAACCGAAGCAGAGAGCAATATGTGAATCATAATGATGACTAGACTTCGAATTTTGCATATTTGCATATTTTTGAAGGATTAAGATAGGTAAATTCTGATGACACCAAGGTTCGTTTCATTGAAAATAGAGTTGAAAACGATATGCATATTTTACAATTTTTTGCATATTTGCATGAAATGCATATGCATAATATATGCAAAATATGTATATGCAAAATATGCAAAATATGCAAAAATTTCCTATGTTAAACAAATCAAAAAATAATATAAAAGCCATTCAGAGGGTGGTATACCTATTGAAATTTTATTAATTATTCAAGATAATTGGTATTACAATATACAACTATAATTTTCTCTAAATTATCAATTGAGAGCCTTTGACATTTCTCTCCAAAAACCATTTTGTAAGCAAAAAAGCTTCTTTCAACGTCACAGGAAGTGATTGGATCATTGATGATAAAACAAAAGTTATATCAATAATAAAACAGAGGTTTAAATTATTAATATAATCGAAATGGAAAAATTTGTTCCTGAATAGTTATGAAAGTTTATGTTTCATTATAGATATCGCAAAAATTCTGCGAGTTAGGATGATAAAAAATAATCAGTTAAAATATATTATTCCATATTGCAAGCTGGCAGCACTGATTTTGGCAATTTTCAATATAGCCAATTTTGTTTGGCTACATGCATGCATATTTAAATTTTACACACACATACATACATACATGTGCACATTTTGACTGTGCATGTGCGCCAACTCAAAGCATTTTCGTCAAGCCAATTTCACTGCACTTATCTGGCTGGGCGGGCCGCATCCAAGGAAATGAGGCGTCAGTGGGAGGTAGTGAAAGTGTGTGGTGGCCCCCTTACTTTTCAAATGCACAAAATTCACTGAAATTAAATTTGCATATTTTTTTGCTAGTATTTCTATTTTTGTTCGTTTTGTTGCAGTGGCAATTTTGAACTTGATTTGAGGCGGTTGAAGTTAAACTTGTTGTTGTTGGCACGACTTTGCAGTTTTAGACATATAGCAACTTTTTAGCTTTTTTCTGGCTTAATGCTGAAATATGGACGTGATTCATGTTCATTTGCATTTACTCGAAAGGCGACTGACAACTCCTTTTTTTTCCGGCCGGACTTCAGAAGCTGCCAAGCAAAGTTTTTAAATTCGCAGCTTAAGGATTTGAGAAGCGGACGACGTCGGTCAGGTTTAACTGATTTGAATTGTTTTGGGTTTAGTTGCAAAGGACGAAGTTTCAGCTCGATTTATGTTATATATTTTAATTAAGCTAATTTGAAGTGCAGTGTTGAAAGTTTCACGGAGTTTTTCAGTTAAACTGAGCCTTTTGCTATGCATATGGGCGCCTGTCAGGCCTGCTGGCTTGGCATCAATTTTGGTAGTAGCTATTTTGGGCTCTTCCCCTTTTCCAAGTAGTCCTTTTAATGTACAAAAGCACAACAAGTTTCAACTACATGAGAATCACTATAAGCTAGCTATTGCCTTCAATTTAAAAACAAAATTGCAAATCAACATGTAAAATTTGATTGCTCACTTTTTTTTATTTTATTGGTTTCATTGCGTGCGGTGTAAAAATATTAAAAAACCAGCAGTATCGCACCACTTCGTGGCGACTCTCCTACTTTTCCTTCGCCGATATGGAGAAGTCGTCTTAATTTTTTTGTAATTTTAAAACCAAAATTTTATAAATCCGTATTACCTACTATATTTTAAAATGTTAATATTTAAACTCTGTATCCTCGAAGTTAAGAGCAACAGAGAAATGTTGGTTACCCGATCGAACGTAACAAAGCCGTCAGCTCTGCTGTCACCTTTAACCAAAACTTTAATTAAAGGAAGTAAGCTCATTTTGCTGGTTGATAACGTACATACTGCGTTACCTTATTCAATCCGGATAAATAATTAAAGGGGGTAGTAGTAGTGATCCGGGAGGCAATAAATAAAGGAGCAAATATATAATTGTTACTATCAGTATCACAAAATTCGGTGTTTAGTGGAAAATAATAAGTAAAAATTGTGTGAGGCTGGTTTTCCAAAAAGATTTTAATCCAATCTATTTCCCTCCAGATTTTTCTAAAGTTGCAATTTTCATGAAACATGCGTAATTCCTATAAATATTCTTAGTATTCCACCTTCTAGAATTTCAACTTTTCCTCTGACCCACTGTTCGGCTAAATCAAGGTGTCCTACTTTTCCTCTCGTTGATTTATCTGTTTTTATTCTGCCCTTTATTATTACCCTTTTACAATATCTTTCTAAAATTATTAATACAATGTCAGTCCCACCTGCTCTTGCTACATACATATATACAAATGAGGCGTATTTTTATTCTTTTGTAGTTAAGTCACCTATGTGGGAATATATGTACATATATGTCATTAACATTTTGTTTGATTCCCTATCCAAAGTTAGAAATAAAAATTTATTTCCCTAACAGACCAAATACCAAAAAAATAACAAACTCGTCTTGTGAAAAAAAGACTTTCAGAAGTAGCCTACTCTTGAA
Source organism: Neria commutata (assembly GCA_963457695.1). Classification (NCBI taxonomy): domain Eukaryota; kingdom Metazoa; phylum Arthropoda; class Insecta; order Diptera; family Micropezidae; genus Neria; species Neria commutata. The sequence goes on along the minus strand of OY735247.1, from coordinate 37,038,182 downwards.
AAGAGTGTCTACATTTACTTATATATATACATTCATACATACATATGTATGCAGCTACTCAAATTTTGACTTCAATTAAAAACTTGCTTAGATAATTGAATATATTTTGATTTCCCGTGAAATCTAACCGAACACTAAAAATCTCCATCCATTTACATTGTCTAATGATCAGTAGCACGGCTTCGATTCACATCTGCCAATGTGGCTATTTTTATTAATTTTGTTTTTTACCCCTGTAATCTTAAATTTTTTACACACTTCTCTTTCGGTGGAAAAATTACTAAATAGTCCAAAAACCGAGGCCATACGGCAAGAAGTTTTAGCGGTAAGCCACCAAAATGTAATACCTTTTACATGAAAGTGGAATGAAAGGTATTACTGTTGTTGTGTAGAGAACAGCACGACAACATTTCAAGTCTATGCTAACATTCTCTCTCACTCTCATCAAATGTTTCCCAAAACAATGCTGTGCAAAAACAATGCTACATTCAATGTAAACAGAGTAACGGCAACTCAAACAAAACATTGCGCACGCAATAGCGTTTTATATAATAGTATGATAGTATGATATGTATTTTAAAAAGTGGCACCCTTTAGTACCCTTGCTACACATACAATAAAAACAACAACAATAAGGCGCAATATAGCGACAGGCACATGTTGTTGTTGCCGCAGGACAGCAACAGGCCGTCGTCACGGCAAGTGAGTTCGTCCTGGCTTAGAGGCCATGCATGCATTGGCGTAAGCAGCCAGGGGGGTAGAAGGACAACCCTCCCCCTCGAAGTTTCTGGAAGTTTCTGTTATATCTTATTTAAAGGCCAACATATGCAACTCAGCTGCACTGCTATTATTTTGCGCTCAAGTGTAAGTACATATATATACATATGTATGTACATGCATGTATTTTTTTTGTGCGATGTGGCACCGAAGCTTTTGCACGCTACGCAAAAATTTTTCATTATCCTTGATCTGCTGTCGTGATTTTAATGAAGCGTGCGATTTTTCCACTACATGTCGAATTTGTTTCGCATGTCCCCCCTCGCGCACGTGCCCTCGATCCGATTTTGCGTGACACCTGCGGCGATTTGCTCATAAAATTAATCTGATTTTAGGCGCTTTACAGAAGTGCTCAACACTTTCGCTTAATGAGTGCGTGAGGGAGCGCAGTCAGCAGCAGTTATAAACTGAGTTAAAATTTTTCATAAAACGGCAACAGAAATGAGTCAAAACAGCGGGTGGAGGGGGGGAGGGGTGGACAATGGGGAAGACGGTTTATAATAATAATGAAGCACTTCGGCACGTTCAAATGACTACTTCGCGCCAGCTGTGTAGTTATATAGCTGTGCATGTGTGTGTGTGTGTGTGTGTGTGTGTGTGTCATACAACCACACATGCAATTTGTAAGCCGTTGTCATTATGTTATGCCATATAATCAGATAGTATGAAAATTGCAATTAAAACGGCGAAAATATTTTGCAAAAAATACATAAAGTCCTTTTAACCCTGCTTTAACCCCCTTTCTCCGCTGTCTGTCAGTGGCCTTTGGCAGTTTTAATGCGGATTTGATAACGTTTCAAATTAAGTGTGCCATTTACGTTGAGTTATTGAAAGAAGAGTTAAGCTTTTTTTGCTGAAAACTAGTATGAAGAGCGCCTTTAGCGGATTCAGACCCGCATTTGCCTTCAGTTTGGCACAGTTTCATTTGAACAGCTTTTCAGTGACTATTCTATTGGGAAAGAAAAGAGTGGTCTCTATATGCTAGTATAGTGCATATCATAGCTGTTAAATTGCGATTACGATTAGTAATCAATTACATTACTTTTAAAAAGAATCGTAATTGATTATATAATCCTCGATCGAGAAATTTTGATTAGTAATTGATTACGATTCCAAATAATCAAAATATAATCAGGGATTACTTGGGATTATTAAAAAGAATCAAAAAAGAATCAAAATTGAGCAAAAAATAATCGACTACTTATAAAGGATTACTTTTGATTCTTTTTTGATTCTTTTTAGTAATGAATTTCAGCCGCAATTGAATATAAAATGTGTAATGACCTAGATTTATGCCTGATTTTGGCCCGGTCAAATAAAATTAGATATAATATTAAATCACATCAAATATGTAAATTATAAGATAAGCACTATGCGCGATGCGCTGTATTTTATTAAGAGTCTTGATTCAAACTAAAAACTAACTTAACTCTACCTACGCTAGTCCCTACGCTTGGCACAACTTGGTGGCAGCGTTGTTGTTGTTGCTGCAGTTCGCGCTGTTGTTGTACCGCTTGCGGTAAGCATGCAGTTACTCTTGATTCAGCGCTAGTCGGTACGCTTGCAGTTGCTGTTGTTGTAGCGCTTGCAGTTAAGTCTGCTATTGCTCTTGCTTCAGCGCTCATCGGTACGCTTGCAGTTGCTGTTGTTGTAGCGCTTGCAGTTAAGTCTGCTATTGCTCTTGTTTCAGCGCTCGTCGATAAGCTTGCAGTTGCTGTTGTTGTAGCGCTTGCAGTTTTGATCTCAGTAACTCAAAAGTCGTTATGACGATTACAGACAATGGTTCAAACTTTGTGAAGGCATTTAAGGAATACGGCGTTGATAATTGCAACTCTTTTGAAGAAGAGACTGATGACCATTTGCCAACTTTTGAAAATCAATTATTTTTGCCAAAACATCAGAGATGCTGCAGCCACACTCTTAACTTATTAGCATCAACCGATTATACCAAAGTTTTGAAAAATGAGCAGGCTATATATATCCAGCACACGATGGTAATATGAAATAATATTAAATATTTAACATAAATTTCAATGTAAATTTTTAGGCATTTGAAAAATGCAACGCATTATGGAAAAAGTGTAAATGGCCGAAGTCCTTCGAAATAATTGTGGAACACTTGGGATGTTCGCTGCTATTGCCCGTTGTTACTCGCTGGAACTCGTTACATGATGCGGTTCAAAAGCTGCTACAGCAAAAGGAAAAATTGAATGACCTTTGCGATAAGCTCTCTTTGCCACAATTTTCTCCGGCAGATTTGCAATATCTGGAGACATACAAGACGATAATGGGGCCAATTGCTGAATCGCTGGATTTCTTTCAAGGAGAAAATAATGTGAATTATGGTATTGTTAATGCATTGATTACAATTTTTAAATTTTTCATTTATTCATATATTTCGTTTCGCTGATAATAAAATACAGGATTTTTAATACCAACACTGATGACCCTGAGCAATCGGCTGGTAAAATTAAGTAAAACTCGGGAGTTACAACACATATCATCTGTTGTTATTAAAATGGAGGAGCAATTGAGACGAAGGTTCGAACCATTTTTCATGTTGAAGCCGGAAGCAAATATAGCGATTGCGGCAACTGTGCTAACACCGGGTATCAAAATAAAATGGCTTAAAGTCTTGCAGAAGATAAATGTGGACTTCGACGAAGCTCATGTAATCAGCATTGTTTTGGACACGTTGTGTAATTTTTACCTAAAAAACAGCACTGCATTCGATCAAACAAAATGCAACAAATTATCGACTATGCCGAAACATTTCGATTTTGATACTGATGGTGAGATAGTTTTTTAAATTCTTTCAACTCATTGAAACTTTAATGATGTTTGATTTTGCAGACGATGAAATGAGCATCCATCCAACTCCATCACCACAGGAACCCATTAAGCACGATCTACGAACCCAACTGACGCACCAACTCTACTGCTACTTGAATGACAGTTCAAGTGATGATATGATTTGGCAGAAGTATGAATTGTTAAAGAGACCATTTCTATCATTTAACACGCCTTTAACGTCATCAGCGCCAGTTGAAAGACTATTTTCTTTTGCTGGTATAGTAAATAGTCCAAGACGGCAAGCATTGACTGATTTTTCATTTGAAAAGTTGGTTCTAATGAAAGCTAATTGTAATTTGAAGTGAAAAATGTCATGTATTTTGTTTTTTCTTTCTTGTTCTGTAAAAATCTTTGTTCTGATTCTTAAATATATGTATATCAATGTTTGTTTGTGAATTCGAAATTTACTTGTACTTTAGGCTAAAAATCTTAAAATAATTAAAAAGAATCAAAAATAATCAAAAAGAATCAAAAGTAATCTTTATAAGTAGTCGATTTTTTTTTGCTTAATTTTGATTATTTTTTGATTCTTTTTAGTAATCCCAAGTAATCCCTGATTATATTTTGATTATTTGGAATCGTAATCAACGATTACGATTATAAACCCAAAAGAATCGTATTCGTAATCAATTATTTTACATTTTTAAGAAAATAATCGAATTACTAATCATTATGATTAGTAATGATTATTTAACAGCTATGGTGCATATGTAGAGTTTGAAAATTTTTGTCGAGAAATTCTCTACTGAATAAAAGAAAAGGGTATACATGACAATATGAGCAGTCATTACGAAATTTAACCTCGAAGGGATTTGCAAATCTTGGAATTTTGGCACTGAGAAATAACAATTCAGAGGGGGTTTTTGTATAACAAAAATATATTATTTTTATAGCGAAAAAGCGTACACTTTTGACGAAAAACATACAAAAAAACACGAAAAGCTTAGAAAAGTGAAACAGACTTACGGATGGAAACAAATATTACTGAAATATTTGACTAGTCCCCCGATTTCCTTAGAAATTTTCGTAAATTGAAGTTAAAATATATATACAGTGATGTGGAAAATAATAGATACACCCTTTCATAGTTATTCAAATTAATTTTACTTAAGTATGCTTCCCGGAAAAAACGGAAAAACGGATCGAACAGATCTCGGAACTAGGTATCAAGCCTCTTTGGATATTTGTGAAACACACCCAAATTCTGACAGATCATTACTTTGAGAACTCCTAAAACGGAACCCAAACTGGTATCGCTTGGGACTCAACAGGGTCTATGAGTGGCCTTTCTTAGGCAGCCAGATCAACCTAACCTAACTGTTGCGTATCTACGCAGAATAAAGTGTGCAGCACGGAGGTTAGCGTAAGACTAAACTTTATTAACATATTGCACATGTTCTTACACTCTAACATAGACGATACACTTAAGAGTAGGATAGAGAGAGATAGCCTATGATACATTATAATAAGGTGACCAGGCACATATCATAGATTAGGGTGACCAGGTATATTTAACAATTCTTAACATACATAACACTTCCTTCCACTTAGCATAGCTTACACATACAAAATCAAATTGAAGATATAATACAGGTGAATTCAATTAATTTTATATAATAAAATATAACGAATTCTTATCAACACTTATAATACGCATAATACAATTTTCCAATTATGTATTACAAATTAAACAGACCCATTTAATTTTCGTTTTACATTTCAATTGTCGGTTCTTGTACATTTTTGTTTAATCCTCTCCGACCGTCTGAGTACATTTTCATTCTCATCGGATTCACAACGTTTTCTTTTTAATTTATTATCTATAGTTTGGTACGGAGCTCTAGGAGCAAACCCCAGTATTCTAATGTTGTGCTTTTTTAATTGTGAGATATGTGCACTTTTATGGTATCCCTGGACTTTAACAAGGTACATTACATTTCCTAAACGCTTGACAATAACAGACGGAATCCATTTAGTTCCAAAATTATTTACAGATTTGAATAGAACTGGTTGACCTGGTTTTAAGCTAATTAAGTTAACATTCAATTTATAATCATTAGGATTTTTCTTTGCTTCGTATGGTGTACTATTCTTCCTTTCCTCCTCCTTTTCTTTTAGGTTGAAATCACTTAACAAGGTTCTTGTTTTAAATCGAAACATTAAATCGTTTGGGCATTCTTTCGTAACTGTGGATGGAGTAGATCGTAATTTTAGCAAAAGGTTACTTATAACAATGTTTAATGGCAGTGAAGATGTTTTCGGATCATCAAAATATTTTTTTAAATAGTTCTTGCTTGTCTGCACAGCTCTTTCTGCCGCACCGTTGGACTGTGGGTGGTACGGAGGACTCTTCATACAGCGTATATTATTCGAATTACAAAAATCTTCAAAACCCTTCGAACTAAATGGTGGACCATTGTCCGTAACTATAGTTTTTGGCAATCCAAAATATGAAAATACGTTTCTTAGTTCTTTAACTACACTTTCTAAATTAATAGACTTCATAATTTTGATATCTATCCATTTTGAAAAGGTATCTACAATTATCAAAAAGTTTGTATTCCTAAAATAAAAGAAATCCATATGTATTCTATCGAAAAAGTGTTTTGCTTCCGGCCAAGGATTATGAACATTTGATACCGGTCTATTATGAGACGCTTGACAAACTAAACAAGTCTTAACAAAAGTTTCTATATCATCGTCAATTCTAGGCCACCAAAAATGCATTTTCGCTTGCAATTTCATTTTCAAAATTCCGATATGCGACTCATGAAGGCACTCTAGAATACGACCACGAAGAGACACTGGGACAACAACACGCTGATTATACACTAAACATTCTTCTTCTTCACTAATTAACAATCTCTTGTAATAGAATGGTTTAATACTTTCTGGTACTGGATGTGACCAGCCATTCTTTACACAAAATTTTACCTGCCTCAAGGCTTGGTCCTTTTCCGTCTCTAATTTTATCTCTTCAAGTTTTAACCCAACCAAGTTAGCCTCTTCTATAGAGTTAATTACGTCCTCACTTACGCAAGTTGGATATTGCAGCGGTAAACGCGAGAGCGCATCAGCGTTTGCCATATTTGAGCCTTTCTTGTACTCAATTTTATAATTGTACATGCTAAGTAGCACCGACCAACGCACTAAACGCCCCACCGCCACCGCAGATGTTGGCTTTGTTGGATGAAAAATTTCTCTGAGAGGTTGGTGATCGGACTGAATTGTAAAAGGCTTTCCATAAATATACTTGTGAAATCGCTTCACCGAAAAAATTATAGCAAGTGCCTCTCTGTGCAGTTGTGAGTAATTCTGTTCTGCTGGCGAAAGACTGCTCGACGCAAAAAGTACTGGATGTTCCACCCCATCGATAACGTGAGATAAAACCCCTCCTACCCCATATGGGCTTGCATCGCATTGCAGCACGATCGGTTTTTGTGGATCGTATAATGTCAGCACCCTATTCTCTTTGAGTAACTCCTTACTCTTCATAAAAGACGCATTACATTCGGCTGACCAATTAAATTGTACTCCCTTCTTTGTTAAGCTATAAAGAGGGCGCAGCTCAGCAGAAAGATTAGGGATGAAGTGAGAATAATAATTCAAAAACCCCAAGTACGAACGCAATTGTGTAATGTTCTCAGGCTTAGGTGCCAATTGAATTGCTTCAAACTTTTTCACGCTCGGTTTAATGACACCTTCGCCTATTTGGTGCCCTAGGAATTCAACTTCGGATTGGAAAAATTTACATTTTGTCCTATTCGCCTTAACACCGAACTTTTCTAACCGAGATAGGACTTCTATTACATTGTTTTTGCAATCTTCCAAATTCGCTCCACCAACAATGATGTCATCTAAATAACACTGCGTTTTTGAAACACCTTGCAAAATACTGTCCATAATGGACTGAAAAATTGCTGGTGCGCTTTTTACACCGAAAATCAGCCTACGGAATCGGAACATCCCTTTGTGAGTGTTGATAGTCAACAGCTCCTGTGACTCTTCCGCCACCTCTACCTGTTGGTATGCCCCTTGCAGGTCCAAAACACAAAATTTTGAGCAATTAGCTAGCTTCGCGAAAATATCATCGCACCTAGGTAGGGGATAATGTTCCGTATCAACGTACTTGTTGATCGTCACCTTGCAGTCTACGCAAATCCGTAGTTGACCATTTGCTTTCTCCACCGGCACTATTGGAGAAGCCCATTTGCTATGTCGCACTTGAAAAATTACATTTTCCCGTTCTAATCTTTCTAATTCTTCTTCTACCCTTGCTCGCAATCCATAAGCCAGAGTGTAGGGCTTATGACAAATTGGTACACTATCAGGTTTCAAAACTATGTCCGCTTTAAACTCTTTAATTGGATTGTTATCTACATTATGAAACACTGTGTGAAATCTTTCCATAATCTTAGCCTCAACTTCACTATCACCACCATCAACCACCGCATGTATTTTAGAATCCAACGACTCCCGCCAGTGCGTCCACAAGACATCCAACCAAGATCTACCTAACAGAGGCGCAAAATAATCATTTGCATCGATCACATACAATTCTAAACTTTTTGCTTGATCCGCTTCATCCACTTTCACAAATACTTTTACAAAGCCCACTACTTTAACCTTCTCTCCCGAAATCACTTTTAATTGCCTGTTACTTGATCTCAATTCGAGGTTAGGAAAAATCGTACGATACATATTTATATGTATAACGGAAACACAAGCTCCTGAATCGACTTCCATGCTCACAGGCACGTTTTCACATAACACGGTAACACATAACGGATTCCGGCCATCTTGTAGCGAATTTAGAAACCCTAACTCCACCTTATCTTCCTCATAACCTTCACATTTAACCTCGCTTAAGCAATGATTCTGCGTTATCCACGTTTTCTTAAATTTCTTTCTATTTTTCAAATAACAATTTTTCTGCATATGGCCTTCTTTCCCACAAAAATAACATTTCACATTTTTCTTTTTACCCATATCAGCATCCAGTGGTTTTTCGTAGTTCCTCCTTCCCGTCTCTCGGCTCTGTTCTCGCTTGGGCTCATTTTGTGCATGCCCACGAAGTCGGTTAACCTGCAACGATGTCGCTTCTCCTCCCATATGTTTAATTTCTGCCTCCAGCATCGCAACCTTCAGCGCCAGCTCGCACGAGTCCTCAAACGACCGGTTGCCTTCATCGATTAGCTTGGCTTGAATTCGCTTATTGCGAATACCCATCAACAGCCTGTCCTTCAGAGCATCTTCCAAAAAGTCTCCATAATTGCACGTCCGCGCCAAGTCCTTGATTATAATTATATAATCCTGGATACTTTCTTCTGGCATTTGGTTTCTCGCCAGGAACTTGAAGCGCTCTGCCGTCACATTTGTTACCCTTGTGAAGTGTGACTTAAGCTTCTTAACGAGCTCCTCGTATTTCAACGATTCCGGAGTCTTTGGTGCTGCCAGCGTCTTAGCAATCTTGTATAGGTCCGCACCTCCCGTGCTCACCAGGAATGAAATCTTGTCCTCGTTTTCAATAATCTTGTTCAGTCGTTGTAGATGGCTCATCCTTTCGACATAGGAGTCGAAATCGTCGCCCAGGTTAAAGTATTCAATTTGGCCGATGAACGCCATTTTGCCACGTGTTGAAATAATTTCTTCTTTCTTTTTTCTTTTTCCTCGTCGCCAATAATGTTGCGTATCTACGCAGAATAAAGTGTGCAGCACGGAGGTTAGCGTAAGACTAAACTTTATTAACATATTGCACATGTTCTTACACTCTAACATAGACGATACACTTAAGAGTAGGATAGAGAGAGATAGCCTATGATACATTATAATAAGGTGACCAGGCACATATCATAGATTAGGGTGACCAGGTATATTTAACAATTCTTAACATACATAACACTAACCTTGCCAGAAAAAAATCGAATTACTTAATAGGATTTAGAACTGTGTCTATGGTGAATAATAAAAGTAAATAAACACCACAGAAAACAATCAATACATTGACAAGATTATGCTGAAATATGTTCCTATATCAAGTTACAACAAAGGCATATATTACACATGAAAATCTATTTTGAAAGACTACCGCCTAAATCGAGGGATAAGTGTATTATGTATGTTATTAAAAAATTTTAAACCTGAACTGCCCCCTTGAACTTTAACGTGTGCTTTATTAGTATTCATTATCGTGACAAAATAAATAATTGTGAGGTGTGTTTCGCATAAGCTTTCAGTCGCCTTGTTTCGCTGTGACAACTTTGTAAGCTCAGAATCGCAATTACAACATCGGCATGTCCAGCATGACAGTCTTCCACGTGCTATTCATGTACATATGTGAGAGCTGCTTGCACTCATATGCAAACGCATAGGTGTGCGTGACTGCTGACGTGTTGGAGCACAATTTGTGTTGTTTTGAGGGTTCCGAGCGCGGCGTGCATGCTCTGCCATTGTAGATTGTTTATCGCAAACTTAAGCCTTTTAAGTTTTAACAACCACTGTTGTAATGCAATTTTAAGCTAAGTACATAGAACGGAGGAAGCAAGTGTGAGGCTTTATATTCAAAATACATTTTAACAAATCAAAAGTAACATAGTACAATTTTATTGATATGTGATATAACCTGAATAACTAATGTATACCTATAAAACTTTATAAATGCAGACGGCGCTAATTTTTTAAATTTATAGATTTTCGATTTATTTGAAATTCGATTACCTGAAAGGAAATGTAGAAAGTTTTAATATTTTTATGATTGATTCATGTATTGTCAGCCCGTTTACGCATGTGTGCAAAGTTTCAGATTTTTAAGTAGTCGGGAGGTGGATGAAAAATTGTTTACTAGATTTGACTACAAACAAAGATACCTGAAGTGAAGTTAATAAAAAGCTTATAAAAAGCATATAAAAATAATTGTATCTAAATATGAACAGAACTCAAAATAGCGTGATACTTTGTAAACCCTGAGTGAAATGTGAAAATTGGAAAGTCATATCGTAATATTTTTTAAAACAAGCGAAAATAGCGAAAATGTTGCTGATTGTTGATCATTTTGCATGTTGTGACTGAATTGCACGCGAATGTGTTGTTTGGGGTATTCCAACAACAACAACAACAATGAACTTACACAATGCCAAATGGCATTAGCCACAGACGTACACGTCAACGTAAAGGCATTATACTCGTAACAGCAGCAACAGGCGCTGTGGGGTCGGTCGGTCAGTCGTTTCGAAAGCGTTGGCAGACAAAATACGTACTAACGGCGGCAACGGAGAGCATACCAGCAAGCAAAACGATATCGTTGAGGTGTTCATTATTGTCAAAAACGTTTGTGGCTGAAGGTTTTAAAACTACTATATTCTATGCGACCAATTTAAGCTGGTTATTAAAAGCAACTTCGGGAAATTCCATATTATCGATGAAACTAGTAAAAGCTGTAATCTTTTCTTTTTTATAAATTTTTGCTGTTGCTTTTTTTTGAAAAGCTGCAAAAAACTTTTTATGTAATATGCTTTATCGATAAGGTCGAATTTTCAAGTGAAATTTAAGATTTCATAGCAATAGTTTATTTCTATACAGTGACAATCAGCGAAAAAGAAAAATTTTACATAAAAAATCGAAAGGAAATCAAAAATTTTTAACTTAAAAAATGCAATAAACTGAAATTTTTGATATAGCGATGGTATTTTTTTCCGAAATTGTGTTACCAAATTTTAAAACGTTCGCCATTGAAAACTGGTTAGCTAAAGTATTGCCCAGGAAAACAATTCTCCGACTGGGCGTAATTGATTCTGGTCATTAAAATCAACCCAAACAAACGCAAAGGCAGAACAAAAATTGGAAGGAGTAGACCAGGAGCCGCAACATTTTTGAAAGTCATCATAAATTTATAGTTGTTGTTTTCCTTCAGGCTCAAGGTCTCGATAATTAAAATACTTTTATTGGATTTTAATCATTTATTCTAGGCCAATATTTCGACGTCTGTCGAATCCAATAAAAGTTTTTTAACTATCGAGATCTTGAGCCTGAAGAAAAACAACAATACAGGTCGAATAAAACATACGTATTCATTAGTCATCATAAATATTAAAAGCTCGATGAATACAAATATTTAAATTCATGCAAACAAAGTGTTTGAGGGCTTCAAAATATTTTGTATACTTCGCATTGAACTAATATACATATTTAGAAAATGTTGCAATAATCCTCTGCAAAATTTTATAAATCAAGTCAAGTTTTTTGACTGAAAAAAAATATAAATATTGAACTTTTTTCACGAGATTTTTAATGCTCTAGCTTAAATTGAGGATAGTAAAACTTTAAAAAAAAAAATTTCACGACAAAAAAATTTGAACTTGAGCCAAGGCAACTTTTTTAAAAGTTTCATATCATAAGACACAGACTTTTTTAAGAAATCTGTCAGTCTCAATATAGTAATAGACTTTATTTTTAAAAATGTATAAACCGTTTTCAATGCGAGTCACCTTTTTTAGAAATCGAAACATTTTATCGATATCGATAGTAATTTCATTGACATAAAATCGATATTATTTGGTTTGCTGGTATGCCACACAAAGTGCAATTGTGTGTGTGCCTTAATGTTGTTTGTGTGTGTGTGTGTGTGTCAGCAACATGTCAAGTTGCCGTTGGACAGGCAGCGACCGCAACAGCAATAATCCGCAGAGCGGCGGCAATCATAGCAGCAGTTGTTCCAGCACGGCCTGGGGCTTAGTGGCGCTGCTGCACTGCCTCTGGCTGTCAGCGCCTGTCGTCGGCGATGCGCCGCCGAATGCCTACGCCGAGCCGCACTTCAAAGCGCAGCGCACGGGCATAGTGCAGCTGTACGAGTGGAAGTTCGCGGATGTGGCCGCCGAGTGCACGGAATTTCTAGGACCGAGCGGCTATGCCGGAGTGCAAGTATGCCAAGCAGCGAGCAGCAGCAATTCATCAAGTTTGTTTATGCCAGCGCCTTACATGGCCTCACTTCTCTCTACTCTTCTACGCTGCGCCGACAGTTGTCGCCCGTCACGGAGCATTTGGCCGACGGCGCCTGGACGGCGCGCTATCAGCCCGTTTCATATGAGCTGGCCACGCGCTCCGGCGATGAGGCGCAGTTTGTGGAGATGTCGCGCGCCTGCAATGCGGCTGGCGTGCGCGTCTACGTCGAAGTGGTGCTCAATCACATGGCGGCGCCTCGAGCCGACGCTGGAGCAGTGCTGGGCATGGCTGGCGCCACGGCGAATGCCACGGCGCTGGATTATCCGGCAGTGCCGTACAGCAGCCGAGACTTTCATGCCGCCTGCGCTGCGTCCGCCACAGCGCAGAGTGACGCTCATGCCTACCGTAACTGCCAGCTGGAGGGCAGCCCCGACTTGGATCACTCGCGCGCCAATGTGCGGCAACGCATTGTCACGCTGCTGAATAAGCTTGTTGATTTGGGCGCGGCGGGATTTAGGGTGACAGCTGCCAAGTGCATGTGGCCGCACGAGCTGCAGGTGACTTGTCAGTCGGCATGTCCTTTGGTACCTTATGCTTTCTGTTTGCTTGTTGTTGCAGCAAATTTTCGATGCTGTCAAGAATCTGAGCGCGCAGGAGTTCGATTTTCAAGCAGATGCGAGACCCTTCTTCTATATGGACGTCAATGATTTGGGTCCGAATGATATTTCCAAGTGAGTTGTTGTTGTTGTTGTTGCACTTTCAGAGCGCTGTCAAATGGCGCAGCAATCAAGTGCGCAGGCCTCCAGAGGTCCAGGGTTTAAGCGCTGACTTCTTTACAGTAAGAAAAAGAAAATACTAGTTTCGGCAATCCTTTTGGACTCTGAATACCACGAAAAATGTACGCACTCGAACTTGAACTATTGCTTCACAATTTGAAGTAATAGTTGCCTTTTCATCTTCGTCAGAAATGCTGAAGTATTCTGGAAGTGAGCATGTATAGACCTGTTGCATAGGTTAAGGCTTCCAATAATAAAATAAGCCTGAAACTATGCAACAGTTTTCTCCAGATTTACGCGTTTGAGGCCTACGTCATTTTCGATAAGTTCTTTATATGTAGCTAGCTTGTTTTTGAGCAGGCATAAAGTTTCCTGGTCAACGCAGCCCAAGATGTTTCGATAGTTATGCAAAGCAAGTACAATAAAAGCAAATTGAAAAAGATAACTCCTTCCATACTTTTAAAAGATTTCTTGCCTGTACTCGAAAACTTTTTGTCCAATTAAGAATGTTCTATATCTATGCGGACAAGCAATTTTAATCTGAAAATTGTTCTAATAAATTTTTGAAAAAAAATTTTTATAGTTGCTCCAACTAAATTTCATAATTTCTGATACTCCATTTCGTTTCATCTCATTTTTTGCTCGCTAGAACAGAGTACACTGGCTTGGGACTGGCAACGGAGTATCTGTATCCAGCGATATTGGCCGATGTTTTGAAAGGTTACCAGCGTCTGAGCAATCTAATCAATTGGGGACCAGCAATGGGTTTTCTGCCGCATCAGAATGCGGTGGTCTTTGTCGACAATCTGCCGGAGCAGCGCAGGAGTGAGAAATTGCTCTCACATCGACAGCGCAGCAAGTATATAATGGCGAATGCATTCATGTTGGCGCATCCCTATGGACGTGTCAAGTTGATCATGAGCTCGTTTTACACGACCGAGGATCAGGCTGCGGATGTGGGACCACCTGTCGACGCTGATGGGGATGCCATAGCTTCGCCGGCATACGATGAGCAGGCACAGTGCTCCGCTGCATCGGGCTGGGTCTGTGAGCATCGTTGGCCCGCTATGGCCAACATGATAGCGCTGGTGAATAGCTTGAGCGAGGAGCAGGATGTGGTGATGAACTTACAAACGGATGGTGCGGATCACATGGCGTTCTGTCGCGGTAGCAAGGCCTTCATCGCCTTCAACAATCATTACGGCTTGGACTATGAGACGGAGCTGCACACCTGCTTGGAGGCGGGCACCTACTGCGATGTCATAAGTGGTGGACTCAGCGCGGACGGTGCGGATTGTCGCGGTAGGCGGGTGGTAGTAGGCGTGGAGGGTGTGGCCAAAATCATGATACCCTTCGTAGAGGATGATGATGAGAGTGGTGATGCGAGTGTGGTTGCCATTTATGTGGGCTCCAAGGTGGGTGTAGTGCAAGCCGAAACGGAGGTGACAGAAACCAATGAGGAAGGCATCACGAAAGAAGTGAAAGATGACGCGGGGAAATCAAAAGGGGGAGCGCAAGCTGAGGCAATTGAAGAACCAGCGGCGGTTGAAAACGTGGAAGTGAAGGAGAAAGCTGTAGAGGAAGGCGAACCCGAAAAGACGGACGAGGATGAAGCAGAAGCAGAATAATGTGTATCAGAAGAGAGTGTAGAAGAAGAAACAGCAGAAAAGAAGTCTCCAGAAGAAGAGGCAACAGAAGTGGTGACTGCAAAAGAAGAGGCTACAAAGAACAGGCAGAAAAGGAATAGAATGTAAAAAATTTGGAGGCTGCAGAGGAAGATGTTATAGAAGAAGTGGAGGCTTCAGCAGGAGGATGCAGAGGAGATGATGTATTTAAAGACACGGCAGCAGAAAAGGCTGCAGAATAGAAGGCTGAGGTGAACAAAGGAATAACAAAGACGCAGGGGTGTAGAAACTTGATCATAGGAGTTTTTATAGAGATAGTAATAGATATGGAAGCCGTAGCAAAAGAGGCTATAGACGAAGAAAGAAATCATGAAATAAAGTAGAAGGAGGTGATGAAGAGAAGTAGTGGCTATTTTTACAATTAATAAAAGAAAATGCATAGTATAAGAAGAACACGAAACTCTTTAATTACACAAGGACTATGCTCACACATACACACATACAAAATTGCATGCCAACGCAGGGTGTGCCAATCTTTTCGGCTTCATTAGCTACAACTTCTGAATGGCGTTGCTCCGTATCAGTGTTGCCATCTCACAGTGGCGCAAATTACATTCACACCATCCGCAACAATGTACTACAAATAAATTGCAAGCGGAAATAAGTCGTTGCTTAGTGTGAGTGTGTAAGTCCTTTGTGCGCTGTGTGTGTGAATAGTTTTGCGCACGGCCGCTGAAAGTGTTTCCATTTCAATTCAATTACATCAGTTTTCTACAACATTACCCTCGCCCACTGGCACGCCCATTGTGCATGAATGTGAGTCATCACTTCATTTCGTCGTGCCCAGCTCTGCTTTGCGCTTTACGGCAGCTATTTGTTGTAGCCTCTAGGACGAAGAAATTCCAACTCTATCGCTGCCTGTTCAACGAGAAATGAGCATTTAAGCAACTCGCCTGCTTGCCCCGCTCTTTGCATGTGCTGCTTTCAATGTCGATATCTTAAATAGATTCACTGCCAATCTAAGGTACGAGCATACAATTCCATTTCCACACACAACCTGTACAAGCCGCTCTGCACAGCATCCTGTGCTCGCTGCCTCCCTTCTGCTCACGCTGTTTTGCCTTTCCCTCAACAACGTCTTCGGAAAATTGGCATCCGGTGTAGCATTTTAAGTTGAGAAAATTCTCTATTATCCAAAAGAAATTCCATTTTATCGCTGTATTGCGTTGCAATTGGAAAATCGCCACCAGGTGGCATAATTGAAAAACGGAAGTGCCAAAGCAGAATGCCAACTGAGCAGCTCACTGTTGATAGCCTGGAAGAGTGCATGGGCGAAAGCAATCCTTTTTTAGGGGGGAGGGGGGGTAGTGCATATTTTGCCACGGCAAATTTTCTCTAGTTAAAACAAACAGCAAATTTTATACACAAGAAAATCGTGTTAAAATTCTTAAAAAATTCTCGAGTGTTCAGCAGCATTGGGGAAGGATACTGTCCTACTTCAAGCTCCCAGTTGCTTCGCCTATGAAATTGTGTAAGCATAACGTTGCAAAATGTTTTTTTGTAGATTTTATGGTAATTGCAGTTCATTAGTTAATCTGAATTGTTGCTTTTTGGAACACTTTGAAGTTGCGCTATAAATTTTCTGAAAATGTTGAACGTTCTGATAATGTTGATTTACTGTGATAAAACTGGGTCTGTAGTTCATAAAATAGTTTACAATTTATGTGAATCGAATAAAGCTATGAGGTGAATTACGGCACGAATTTCCGCAGCGCTAATTTATCTATTGTCTTACTGTATTATTTTCAGTTTGAATTTTTTTTAAACGAGTATGTATGTAGATATACAGCAGCTCATAATCGCAATACACTGTAGTGTGAACTATTTGATTTAGTTGGCAACGCGGTGTGAATAAATGATGCGAACTATGCAGGCTCATGGGATCTAAGCAATCTAACTATCGAGCCAAGTCCATGTAATTGGCAGCTTCACGGCTTATTTCGCTGCTGGAGAGCTCAAGTCTCGGAATTAACTCTCCACTGAAGTTCACCGGAAACTTTAGTCTTCTGATATGTTACTACTTTCATTGATTTTCACTTATAAACGGATACCCATTCGGTGTCATTAAGCAATTAACTAAAGGATTCATGTATTTTTTTATTGTCCCAACTAACATTGAATAATATAATCTAATCCATGTGGGCTTTCTCGTTCAAAAGCTTTACTTTTTTCTTCAAACTTTACACAAGATGGTAACTTCATGCTTTATGCCTCATAGAAATAAGTATACTATATGTATGTATAAGTGACATTCATATCACCTTTCTCAATCTCACCTCTTCTTAGTTCACTTGCTCTCTGCCCTAAGCTAACTGCTTAGCGTCAGTCGAGAGTGAACCACTAAACCGCGAAGTTAACTTACTTGTCTAACCTAAGAAAAACTCCTAATTGTATTTGACTACTTATTTAAGAAAAACTTACAATCTAATTTCCTAATCTAATTTAAATTGTAAAATTAATAAAATTAATCAAATGCTAAATGTGATTTTGTTACTGGCGCAGTCGGTAGGATCAACGAAAATGATCCTATGAAGAACCTACTTTTAGATTAAAAACTAACTCGGTGCAAATAAATAATACAAAAGTAAATCGTAAATAGTATCGAACAAATTGAAAGTTTAAGTTTGTTATATAAAAGAACAAAGTGAAAATAAATTCTTACAAAATTAGAAACCAAATACGAAAATAAAATATAACAAGTGGTTAACAGTATGACCTTCACTTGACTTTGAATCACCGATTACCACTTGAACCTTGGAACGTACAACAACAACAATAAGTATTACAATTACAACAAGTTGATGTCCGACAGTGAGTTAAGCAGTCTTTGCGACCAATTGTCGTCTCTAAGTACAGCAACGCAAGCAAAAGCTTTGAAACAAAGAGAAAAATTCGCACCAACGGGAGAGGAAATCTCAAGTGCTGCAGTGACAACAAGTACAGAATCAAAGTTACGGCGAGCTTATCGTGAGCGCCAGCACGTGGGGAGCGCCGTCGCTGCAAAAGCTTATGCACGCTCGAACCAGCGCTCAGTGGCAATAGCGGCAGTGATCAGCCGAAGCGCTGACGCTGCAAAAGCACATGCACGCTCGGGCGAGCGCCAACCAGCCATCGTGGGAGTGCGAGTTACGGCGAGCTTATCGTGAGCGCCAGCACGTGGGGAGCGCCGTCGATGCAAAAGCTTATGCACGCTCGAACCAGCGCTCGGTGATAATAGCGGCAGTGATCAGCCGATGCGGGGATGCTGAAAAAGCACATTCACGCTCTGGCCAGCGCTATGCCTAACCAGCCATCGCATGAGTGCAGTGCCAGCCAAAGTAGGGCTTATGATTAAGGTAGATTTAAGTAGGAGATAGAAGAGCTTTTTTAGTTTTTAAGGCAGCAGCATTATAATAAAGATATCTAAAGAAAAAACTCAAGTTTGCGCTTTTTTGATTTGGCAAGCAGCCTCCGCTAAAGAAAAAAGTTAACTGGCGCCCGAGCAGGGACCTGACTTCCTCGATATTGGTATTCCTGTGCAATCTATTAAATTAATTTTGTGAAAATATTGCAAGAAGGTTATCAATCGAGTGTGAAGAGAATTGTGCCTTAGTAGGTTGATCACGATTATAAAAGCGATCGACTAAAAAGAATTCCCACATTCCTTCCGAAGTCGGTCTCAAGCGGAACGCTTGCCGTTTCATTGGGAGCGCAAACTATAGCCAACATAAAAAAAATAAAATTTTGAAACATTCAGAAAGAAACACTTTTTTTTCGTTTTTCAAAAAAGTGAGTGGTGTTTGTGTCTTCATAGTGCAAAGAGTGGAACAGGCAAGTGAATTCTTCTTCTTTTTCTGGTGGTATCGCGGAATATGGATGACATGAAAAGTTGCGTAACAGAGCTCACTGGAGCCGTCAACCGTATCTTAGAGCAAATAAAACATATCGAAGGTCGGTTTCTGGACGCTGAAAATAAACGCTCCGAGTTAGGAAGTGGGTTGCTTGGAGAAATATCTCAGATTAACAGACGTTTGACGGAACTAGAAAATTCCAGAAGCGGGACGCAATTCGCGGCCAGTGAGGAAATATTGCCACTTCAGCCACCCAGAACTGAGGAGGACTTGAAGGAGATAGGTCGGCTACCGGACAGTGTAAAGGAGTTACGTACCTTTGACGGTAATCCAGTCCGATACATTTCATGGGTGCATAGTGTCGAAACGATTCTTAGGGACTACGAGATTGTTAGAGGCAAGCCAATATACAGGGCAATTTTGCAAAGCATCAGGCAAAAGATTGTTGGTGCAGCCGATACAGCGCTAGTGTCCTACAATGTTTTCGATGACGAGTGGTCTGCGATTAAAAAAGTGCTCTCTTTGCACTATGCAGATAAAAGGGACATAAGGACACTGGAGCATCAGCTGAACCAACTGTCACAAGGGTCAACGAAGTTGGATGAATTTTATGCCACAATAAATCACCAACTTTCTTTAATAATCAATAAACTCAAAACCGAAACGTACTCTTCAGAGACGATTTCTGCTTTAATTGAGACATATAGAAATCGAGCTCTAGATATATTCGTTCGCGGACTTAGTCCAGATCTCTCAAGAATGCTAATAATACAGAAGCCCAGAACGTTACCTGAGGCGTACTCGGCTTGCCTCGAGCTTCAAAATGTTAGTCTTAGAAATAACGTTATCCATATCAAGGCACCAAATAGGATCACAATTCCTACGTCTCTGCAGGATCATGATGTAGTAAATTCTCTTCCTAAACAAAGGAAGCCATTCGATCAGTTTGTGCCTCGACCAGGTCCATCTTACAGGAACAACTATCATAATAGCATGCCATCAAGTTCGAACCCTCCACCGAGGCCATCTGGGCCCAAACCACCAGAGCGTATGGATGTCGACACATCGCTACAATCGAGGCGGGTAGATTATATGAACCACCCCCAAAGATCCAACCCGTTCAGGCAGAATGCGCCAAGAAATAATTATGCGCAGAAGCAGCAAAGGCTTTTTAACATGCAAACAGGAGTAGATAGGGAAGATGAGGTTTACGAAGAACGGGTCGAAGGAAGTGATGAAGTAAATTTTATGACAGATGCCTGTCCAGCGTTCCTTATATAGAGTACATGACCAAAGGCGGGGAGAAACTTAATTTTTTAATTGATACTGGGGCGAATAAAAACTTCATTAGTCCGCACGTGGCTAGCGGCAGCGTTCTTTTGCCTGAACCTTTCCTTATATATTCGGCAGGCGGGAATATTAAAATTTGCCGGAAAATTGTTGGAAAATTCTTTGAAAATCTCGGAAACGACTTACCCACAACGTTCTATGTTCTCCCTGGCCTTACTTCTTTCGATGGCATCATTGGAGATGACACGCTGAAACAACTAGAGGCAATAGTCGATAGGAAAAATAATACTCTTCATTTGAAACCAAATATTATCATTCCACTAAAAGCTAGGATATCCAAACAGGTCAATCTAGCCATAAACTGCAGCCTGAACTCAAACACTAAGGAAAAAATTCAAAATCTTGTTGGGAAATATAATTCACTTTTCGGGCCTCTGGATGGCAAAGAAATGGCTGCGACATCGGTGAAGGCTGAAATTAGGACAACAACTAACGAGCCAATATATGCAAAGAGTTACCCATATCCTGCATGTATGAGGGCTGAAGTCGAAAAACAGATAGAAGAGCTTCTGTCCGAAAATATTATACGTCCCTCAAAGAGTCCTTATAATTCACCAATTTGGGTCGTACCCAAGAAACCCAAACCCACAGGTGAAAAACAATATAGGATGGTGGTAGACTTCAAGCGGCTCAATTCGGTAACTGTGCCTGATACTTACCCAATTCCTGATATTACTTCAACTCTTGCTAGTCTGGGCGATGCAAAATTTTTCACAACAATTGACTTGACTTCAGGCTTTCACCAAATTCCTATGAAATTCAGTGATATCCCTAAGACGGCATTTTCTACAATGAATGGGAAATTTGAGTTTTTGAGACTTCCCTTTGGCCTCAAAAACGCACCCGCAATATTTCAGAGAATGATCGACGATGTGTTACACGAACACATAGGCAAAATTTGCTACGTGTATATTGATGACATAATAGTATTTGGCATCGATGAGGACGATCATTTGCGCAATGTTGAAACTGTTTTCTCTCTGTTGCAAGAAGTCAGGTTGAAGGTAAATTTAGAAAAAACACACTTTATGAAAACGGAAGTCGAATTTTTAGGGTATATTGTGGGGTCTGGAGGCATTAAAGCTGATCCGAATAAGGTAATGGCGATTCAAAAACTTCTGCCACCGGAAACTCTGAAAGATTTGAAGAGTTTTTTGGGTATGACTTCGTATTACAGAAGATTCATTCGCGACTATGCGAAGGTCGCGAAGCCTCTTACAAATCTTACAAGGGGGGAAAATGCGCAGATAAAGGCGAGTCAGTCTAAAAAGGTGCTTGTAAAAATGGATAATGAAGCGTTGAAAGCTTTCGACGACTTGAAAACCTTGTTAGTGTCCTCCGAAATTTTGTCTTTTCCTGACTTTAGTAAACCTTTTAACCTTACAACCGATGCCTCTAATGCCGCGATCGGAGCAGTTTTATCACAGGGCGAAATTGGGAAAGATAAGCCTATAGCATACGTTTCACGATCCCTTAACAAAACCGAAGAGAATTATGCAGCAAATGAAAAGGAAATGTTAGCCATTGTGTGGGCCTTAGACAACCTCCGTAATTATTTGTATGGTGCAAAAATGATTAAGATATTCACGGATCACCAACCCCTTACCTTCGCATTGGGTAATAGGAATTATAATGCGAAGCTGAAAAGATGGAAAGCCCGAATAGAGGAGTATAATCACGAACTGATTTACAAACCTGGTAAATCAAATTTAGTTGCAGATGCTCTGTCTAGGCTAAAAACAGAACTTAATCATTTAACTACCGAAGATGACTCCGCCACAGAAACAGCTAGCGAAGGGTATGAACCACACACAGAGCCTGTTAATGAACATAATCCTCCACGCGTTGAGGGAGCAGGGCCGAAATCGGACGTAGACTCTCAATCAAGTTATGGCACAATCCACAGCGCAGATCAGGATTCGTCAGACTTAATTCCTCATGTGGAAGTACCGATAAATGTTTTCAGGAACCAGATTATTTTAAGAATAGGAAAAGACCTTTCCGCGCATGAGGCACCTCACCCTGGCTTTACTCGCCATTACATCTCGGTAATAGATTGGAACAAAAATAACCTGTCGGTAACGCTAAGGGAAAAACTAAATCCAAATATTGTGAATGGGATAAAAATTCCGGAGAATTATCTTTCCTTGCTACAAGAAGTATATCTAGAGTCGTTTTCGAAATACAAAGTACGTGTAACCCAAATGGTGGTTGAGGATGTAGCAAATGCAGAACGCAAATTCAACATTATCCAAAATGAACATAAAAGAGCTCATAGAAATGCCAAGGAAAACAAGGAACAGATCCTTGAGAAATATTTCTTTCCTCGTATGTATGCTCAGATTAGAAAATACGTTTTAGAATGCGAAATCTGCAACACAAGCAAATACGATAGGAATCCTGTCCGACCCAAATTACAGCTTACGCCCAATCCGAGATATCCTTGCGAAATTCTCCACATGGATATCATAGAAATTCAAAACGAAAAATTTATAAGTTGTATTGACAAATTTACAAAATTCTCTAAGCTCTTCCACGTTAAGGATAGGTCAGTTTTGCACGTCAGAGACAAGTTAATAAAGATTCTACACTATTTTACCGTGCCAAAAATCTTAGTCACTGATAATGAGAAAAGCTTTATTAGTCCTTTGACACTAAATTTTATAAAGACTTTGGGGATTGAGTTATATCTAACACCAACACAGCGAAGTGAGGTAAACGGCCAGGTCGAAAGGCTTCATTCGACAATTATAGAAATATATAGATGTCTCAAGGGAGAGTATCCTGACCTCAGCACTAAGGAATTGGTTCATGTAGCGGTGGACCGATACAATAATACAATTCATTCAGTTACGAAAAAGCGGCCCAGTGATATATTTTTCAACAGGTCTGAAAGAATAAACTACCAAGATCTTATCAATGTTCGTGAAAAAATCAATTCGGATTTAAGGGGTTTGGTGCGCAGAAATGTAACTCTTCGAAACGTAAGAGCAAATTCTAGGCGATTTGAACCAAAAAAGTATAAGAAAGGCGAGGTAATTTTTGTTGCTATCAAGCGAATCAAGGGAAAGAATAAACCTATGTATCAACGAGAAATCGTAGAAAAAGATAATAGAGTAACCGTGCTTACATCCAGTGGAAGAAGAATTCACAAAGCCCACATTAAAAACTTAAGTCCGAAAAAAGAATGATAAAATATAAATTCCATGCAAAAATTAATATAATGAAAAGCAAACCCCACTCACTAAACTTGCACATGCACATGCATACTTAAAAAATTGCCTATATAAGAAAAATAATAAATTGCTATCTTGCTTGCGCCTTGGAACGTACTAATATTACCTAATCATTATCCTGGCTCAAATTATCCTATTTTTCCTGAACTAATTATACCAATTCCCTTATCTTACCAACACATACTATACATCATTGGAATTCTAGTTTATGTTAATGATTTTCATTTATAGATGTTATAACTAATGAAATTTGTGCTACAACATTCCAATCATTTTCATATAATATACATATCAATTAATATTAAAAAAAAAAAAAAAAAAAAAAAATTCAAAAATTTATTTTATATTTTTCCGTCAATTTCAATTGTAATTCTTACTGACTAAGTAGCTTAGAACATAAGCTTATATTTTCTTATTTGTAGTTTATATGAAATAGTTTTGTTTTCGTCAACTGGCAACTGCTGCATGCTTCAACGTCTTCTACAGTGAGACGCCATTGGTCACTATGCGCGTTGGTAATGGCTGAATAATTCATGCAAATTTCAAGCTGGTCCTTGTCATCGCCCTCCATTGCTACACCGACATCATAGCAAATGCTACGCAAATACTCCAATAACATATTGCGGAGAGCAGGTGGAAATAGCTAATCGAGGCAGACCACAGAGCGACTCGAGGCATTGTTTGAAAGATAAACGACGTCATCGCCAGATGTAACAGGGAAGGGTTTAAGGAAGAGGTTCACGAACTCGGCGCGAAAAATGTTAAGCATGTCGCAGCCCTCCGATATCGGCTCAACCTCTCTAGCTTTGGTAGTCAGGATCTTATAGTGAGAAGTAGCTGGCAGAGCAAACATATCAACTTCACAGATGGCACAATTGACACCACCGCCCGCTATCCGCAATTCTCGTCCCCAACCTTAGAAGCAAATCTGCGGGACGCAGATATTTAAGGAGGGAGGAGTTACGGCGAGCTTATCGTGAGCGCCAGCACGTGGGGAGCGCCGTCGCTGCAAAAGCTTATGCACGCTCGAACCAGCGCTCAGTGGCAATAGCGGCAGTGATCAGCCGAAGCGCTGACGCTGCAAAAGCACATGCACGCTCGGGCGAGCGCCAACCAGCCATCGTGGGAGTGCGAGTTATGGCGAGCTTATCGTGAGCGCCAGCACGTGGGGAGCGCCGTCGATGCAAAAGCTTATGCACGCTCGAACCAGCGCTCGGTGATAATAGCGGCAGTGATCAGCCGATGCGGGGATGCTGAAAAAGCACATTCACGCTCTGGCCAGCGCTATGCCTAACCAGCCATCGCATGAGTGCAGTGCCAGCCAAAGTAGGGCTTATGATTAAGGTAGATTTAAGTAGGAGATAGAAGAGCTTTTTTAGTTTTTAAGGCAGCAGCATTATAATAAAGATATCTAAAGAAAAAACTCAAGTTTGCGCTTTTTTGATTTGGCAAGCAGCCTCCGCTAAAGAAAAAAGTTAACTTCAACGGTACTCCCGACAACTTCAACAACAACAACAACATTAACCATGACGAGCAACAAAAGGGAAATTATTGTGCAAAGCATTAAGCTGATCGCTCCGTTCGATGGCGATAAGAAATACCTGGCGCTGTATATCGACAGTCTTAATGCTTTAATGCCAGCGACCGCGTCTCTTGCCGTTGAAGAGAGACCTTTTTACTTCCATTGTGTGTTAAGTACACTTCGTGGCCCAGCATTAGATTTGGTAAGAAGGGAGCAACCTACAATTTGGGAGAATTTAAGAGAACTGTTGATCGATGAATTCGCAGACTCGTCACCCCCTGCCACCATGATTTTATTGATTAGTAATATCAAATGTAAAGGCAGTGTAAAACAACTTTGTGAAGAAATTAACATAGAAGTATGTAAAATTAGAGATAGTATAAAATTAAGAGAAACAAATATTTTAACGATAAGTTTTTTAAATACTGAATTGCAAAAAATTAGCTTGAAAACACTCAAAAGAGAATTACCTAATCACTTAACTGCCTTAATCAATGCTAATTTAGTTAAAGATCTCCAATCAGCCATTAAAGTTCTGAAAGAGAACGATGCATATGATGACGTAGTTATAGATAACAGCTATAGAAAAAATCAACCTTTAACGCAGCAATCAAAACCACAATATAACAATAATAGGAACCGGAACTCATTTCAAAATCCGCCCTACAATAATTATCCCACTTATTTACAGCAAACCCCCCTCTATAATAACTACCCCAATTACTTACAGCAAAACCCTTCGCACAATATCTACCCCACTTACTTACAGCAAAACCCCCAATACAATAGCCATTTTAATAATTCACATCAAACTCCTAATAAAAATATACCAATACATTCACAACCAGTTCACAGTTTCAAAATAAATGATTCTAATCAATCCAGAATCAGACGCTTTGGAGCTCCTGAGCCAATGGAGCTAGGCAATGAAAATTTTCGGCTACAGGCCTCGGACGCTTACCAAAAATCGAATTTAGATTCGGAAATAGACCTATTAAATTCCTCGTCGATACGGGATCATCAGTAAGCCTTATAAGACCTAATATACTCGAAACGGCAAGTTTTGAAACAAATCCGATTATCTTAACAACAGTTACAGGAAAAATTACATTAAAAACCATACAGGAAGCATACAATGAAAAAGGAAAAAACAAGCTACGCTTCTATGTTTTTGATTTTTCTAAAAATCACGATGGGCTAATAGGCTACGATCTACTTCAAGAACTTCAAGCGAAAATTGATATTGCAAATGCAAAAGTAATTTTGAACGGTGTTACCTATAAGTTCCTTAATGATTCTGATCCTGAAAATTATGCTATAGTAGAAGATCTAAGCTCGATTAACGACTTACAAGAAAATAAATTTCGACTCGACCACGTTAATAAAGAAGAGCGTAATAAAATTAATAAGTTGTTAAATGAATACAAAAATTTATTTTATAAGGAGGGTGATAATTTAACATTTACAAACAAGATAAAACATTGCATCAAAACGCTTCACGATGACCCTATATATGTTAAATCATACAGGTATCCAGAAGTCCACAAATCAGAGGTGGATAATCAAATTAAAGAAATGTTAAGGCAGGGTATAATCTGCCACAGCAAATCACCATATTCAGCGCCAATTTGGATTATACCAAAGAAGCTTGACGCTTCAAAAACCCAGAAATGGCGAATCGTCGTCGATTATCGTAAGTTAAACGATATCACCGTGAGCGACAAATATCCCATTCCTCTGATGGATGAAATACTGGACAAACTTGGCAGGTGTATGTATTTTAGTACAATTGATTTAACTAAGGGATTTCACCAAATAGAAATGGACCCAAATGATAGAGCAAAAACAGCCTTCTCTACACAAAGTGGTCATTTTGAGTTTTTGCGTATGCCCTTTGGGCTCAAGAACGCACCATCGACCTTCCAACGTTTGATGAACACAATCTTGGAGGGTTTGATCGGAAAGGATTGTTTGGTATATCTTGATGATATTATTATTTTTAGCACCTCCCTACAAGAGCATATTGAAGCCCTTGAAAGAGTATTTAGCAGATTAAGCAAAGCTAATTTAAAAGTCCAGGTCGAAAAAAGCGAATTCCTGAAGAAAGAAGCTGAGTTTCTTGGTCATATTGTGACACCAGAAGGAATTAAACCCAATCCAAACAAGATCGAGGCCATTTTGAAATATCCTATTCCAAAAACTGAAAAAGATATTAAACAATTTCTCGGATTAGCAGGTTTTTACCGCAAATTCATAAGGGACTTTGCTAAAATAACAAAACCGTTAACTCAGTGTCTGAAAAAAGGCAATAAAATCGATATTTCTAACAAAGAATATCAAACTTCAGTAGACGCCATTAAAATACTTATAACTAAAGATCCCATTTTGGCATACCCAGATTACAGCAAAAACTTTACGTTAACTACCGACGCCTCAAACGTAGCTCTCGGAGCCGTATTAAGCCAACAGGGCCGCCCAATTTGCTTCGCAAGCCGCACTCTCAATGAACATGAGTTACATTATTCTACAACAGAAAAAGAACTACTTGCTATAGTCTATGCTACTAAGTATTTCCGCCCATATTTGTACGGTAGGAAATTTGTTGTGAATAGTGACCATCGACCCCTCCAGTGGTTACACAATTTAAAAGAACCAAATGCAAAACTGCAGAGGTGGAAATGGAAACTAAATGAGTTCGATTTCGATGTCAAATATTTACCTGGGAAAGAAAACTACGTAGCAGATGCGTTATCACGCATCGCACTCAAAGAATGTAATAGCGGTGAAATATCTTCTACCATTGCCACTATTCATTCCGCAACAGAAGATAATGAAAGTTGCATCCCAATCTCAGAAAGACCACTCAACATTTTTAAAAGACAATTGAGACTAATAAAAAGTAATGAAAATAGTAATAATACAGAAAACACTTTTAAAAATATAATTACCACAATTAACTACACAGAATTAACTACAGACAAGATAAAGGAAATAATAAAGTCACACTTACTTAATAATAGCACAGCTATTTTTATTCCAAACGATATAGACTTCCTGCGATTACAAAATGTTTTTCAAATGCTGGTTAACAACAGACGCCACAAGATACTGCGGGCGACTAAGGAACTTGAAAATATAAGTGACTACCCTGACTTCAAAACAAAAATTCTCGAAATCCATTTAGAGGGCCTTCACCAGGGTATTGAAAAAATTGCAAATAAATTTAAAAAGAACTACTACTACCCTAATTACTTAAAAGAAATCACTAAAATAATTAACGAATGTGAACTATGTAATCGTTGTAAATATGAACATATCTCACACAAATTACCGTTCAAGATTACACCTCCAGTTTACGAAACTAGAGAGAAGTTTGTCATTGATTTTTGGGTATGGGAAAAGAAGCACTTCCTAACTTGCATCGACTTGTACTCCAAATTCGCTACAGCTGAAGAAGTACAAGAATTAAACTGGCTAGAAACGAAAAAGGCTCTTACTAAAATTTTTAACACGATGGGACCCCCGAAAAAATTAAAAATTGACCAAGACCAAGGTATCAATAATGTTAATATCAAACAGTGGTGTGATCAGTTGAACATTCAAGTAGAAGTTACCACAGGAAAAACCGGTATAGCAGATATCGAACGTTTGCATAAAACTCTGAATGAAAAACTGCGGATCATTAATACCTCAGATGATAAGGAATTAAAATACATGCAGGTGGAGCAAGTCCTTTTCACATACAATCACAACATCATACACTCTACGACAGGGGAAACTCCATACAATATTTTCTTTAACCGATTACCTCCAAAAATTAACCCTCAACTAATTAAAGAAAATAGGATTAATAACACGAATAAGATGCGTATAGAAAATCCAATCGATACTAATCTAATAAATTCTGAGAATGCAAGGAAACGTCTTGATAAAATAAAAAATCCCTTTAACGCAGTAGCATTGGTTAAGACAGAAAAAGATAACGAACACTTTGTAGTCAAATTTAAGAATCATAAAGTAAGAAAATATAAGAGTCACTTTAAAAGAAAAAAGAAGCTATGAAAAAATGATAATATTTAGTTTTAACCTAATTTTAAGTAAGTGAATTTAAATTTTTTAATTGTTTTGTTATTATTATTAATATAAGTATAAGAACTAATATTCTAAACGCAATAGGGACATTGCGCTATTTTGAGGTGGGAGGAGTGACATTCATATCACCTTTCTCAATCTCACCTCTTCTTAGTTCACTTGCTCTCTGCCCTAAGCTAACTGCTTAGCGTCAGTCGAGAGTGAACCACTAAACCGCGAAGTTAACTTACTTGTCTAACCTAAGAAAAACTCCTAATTGTATTTGACTACTTATTTAAGAAAAACTTACAATCTAATTTCCTAATCTAATTTAAATTGTAAAATTAATAAAATTAATCAAATGCTAAATGTGATTTTGTTACTTATATATGTATA
This sequence comes from Neria commutata, assembly GCA_963457695.1. Classification (NCBI taxonomy): domain Eukaryota; kingdom Metazoa; phylum Arthropoda; class Insecta; order Diptera; family Micropezidae; genus Neria; species Neria commutata. Next base: position 37,008,749 of record OY735247.1, on the reverse strand, counting down.
TAACCGTTTCATGAATATTTTTCTCAGCATTGTATAATTATACTGTTATTATACTGTAAATCGGAAGAACTAATATTTTGAAATTCAGAGCACTGTAAAAAAGATTTTTGGAACTTCAGTGCAATAATCGTAAAATTTTGTAAAACTGAAAAAATTGGCAAATTTTGTTGGTAACTTTTTTTCAGCGAATTCCATAATTTAGAAAAATTCATTTTGAAAGCAGCAAACAGTTTCACAAGCTTTTTTTGGTCTCAGCATACAGATCTACAATATTAAAATCTTACGAAAATCTTGGCTCAAATTTAATAAAACTCAAATTCAAATTTGAAATGGAAAATACGTTACGTTCTAGAGAAAATTCAAAATTGCCGTTGCATACGATCCACAAGCGAGGCATGCGCACTGCTGGAAGGGGAAATCGAGAGAACTGTTAAATGCTTACAGTGCAACTGTTAAATTACGAGCACGCTTCAGCTGTAAGCGAAGCACGTGCTTATTTGCCGGAAACTGTTGCTGCTTTACACGCTGTTCGCTTACATTTGGCAGTCAGCTTACATGGCGACTGTTGGCCGACAGCGGAACCGAAGCTTGAAATTTTGCATCTTAAACGAAGGACAACGTCGCTGCAGCCTCAGTACGACGCGGAAACCAAACCGAAGCAGTTGCAACGCGCGCAACTCCAGCAAGTGACTAACGTTTTGGGGCAAAACCGTTACGCGTTGTGCTTCGCGTGTGGGTGCCTGTGGCTGTTCGTTTTAAAAAGCGCGAACGCGCGTTGCGTTATGCATAGTCGACTTTTTGGCTGATAATTGAAAGGATTTTTCGCAGCGCGGCCGCAAAAAGGGTTGGCCGCCTTGCTTTTTGTACGTGCTGCGCTTGAGCTCTACAAAGCGGGCACATATGGCCATGACACACGCATGCATACATACGCGCGAACTTGCGAAATCAAATACTTTATGAATTATTAAAAGGACGCTTTTTGTGATTGTTGACGCAGCCGGAAGCGGATATAGCTTAAGCTAAAATTTACATAGCCCAAAAGTGCAAGCAAGTGTGTGTGTTGCTCTCTGGCATTTTAAACTGATTGTGGCATTAATAATTCAAGCGGCCTAAAAATACGCATATGTGTTTGCTCTCAACGGTTTTGCAGATGCACATGGTCAGTGCTGACTTCCGGTGTTGCCACTTCAAACGCTGACAATGCGGCAATGTGCTTTTTCATAAAGTGCCCGCCCGTGTTTTGAGCTGCACTTAATGACTTTTAAATGTGACAGTGACTGCGCCTAGAAACACACAAAAACTCGTAGAGAGAAAATCAAGCAAAACAAAAAAAAATCAAAAATAAGAGCAGAAGAAACAGCAATAAAAAATTTTAAGCACGCTTACAGGCGCTGCTAATAAAGGACCTCGCCTGCAATCTCGCGTAATCTCCTTTATGTCAAGCGAAAAATGGTTAAAAAGTATAAGCAACCAAAAACAGAACGCATTACAAAAAGAACAACAAAGTGATCAAATTAATATCAGGAAAGAGTGAAAGCAAGCGCGAAAGAGTGAGCAGACAAATGAGACAAAATTGATTTAAAGTTGATTTGCATTAGATTTTTTTTTGCTTGTTTCATGGTAACAGAAGAAAAATTCAATTGCACGTAAAAACGTAATGAAACGCAACGTAACGGCAACAACGGTTTTTTGATTAATTGCATTTGTACATTTCACTTCGAGTGTTGTTCGTCAATGAGTCGGAGTGAGGGAGTGAGTGAGTGAGTGCACAAGTGCGTTTATTTGCATGTCAGCATTTATTGTTGTTGTTGTCGACAGTGGTGTGTGGTGTGTGGTGTAGTGTAAATTTGTATATTTGTCGTTTAATTGAAATTTACATTGTTGCATTAAAAATAAATGAGCTACTGTGGGCACTCGCTGAGCGTAAGGCAGCGTAAGTGGAAGCGCGTGGGCGTTACTTGCACCCATCGACTGCACTGAGGGGGGTAAGTGATGTTTAATTAATGAGATTTAATGTATCTCAGTTCTGCATTGCATGCATTTAATTTGAAAGCTTTGATTTTTCGGAAAAAAGTAGTAAATGCTTTCAAGAAATTGCTTATATAATTTAGTTTACTTTTCAATGCAGTGATTTAGTTTAGTCTTTGTTAATTTTTAATTGATACCGAAATCGGGATTTTAGTTACTCTTTATTTGTGCATTTTTTTAGTAAATAATTTAAAGTTTACAACGAAAGCTCTTGTGCCAGTGTGATCTTTCAAAGCTGAAGCTGTCTAAAATATATTATTTTCATTTCTTTCTGTATACCAACGATCAAGGGATAGCCCCAATTGCTGACTTGAAAAGGATTATAGATTAGTGGAACGGAAGAAAGTGCAGTTGTTTGCAGCCGCCAGAGTGTTTGTTGCTTTCAGAGTTCATCCGCCGGATTCAAGCTTCTGGCAGTAGTTAGGAAACCTTAACTTTTTCTCAGCTATAATTGAAGTGCTTCAATATTTGGCAGTCTGTGACATAGTTGATGTGCAAGGGAGCCACTTTCAATACATTTTAGATCATGTAAGCCGGCGCATGTTCTGACAATCTAAAGATATCCTTGATGAAATATATTTGTAGTTTGTCCACTTCTTCGAACTGCTTGAAACCCTGGACTTCCACTGCATAGTTCATGTCGATCTTATTACAGCAACAAAAATTTTGCGCTTGGTGCCATATGCTTATTTGCATAGGATTCTTGTATCGGTATGAATTCCATTCTGCATGCCACAAAGTCTTCCAAACAATACTCTATTAACGGAAGAGTTCTTGTGCCTCGTGAGGATGCTGCGAAGCAATTCCTTTATAATATTTTTAAACTCTTTTTAAAATGAAGTGATCGAAATGTTTTGGCATCCTTCTCAGAAAGTGCACGAAAAAGTCGTCGGCTTCCGGGTCAGGATGCTTCAAGAGCGCGTAACCGTATTTATGTGATAAGGCAATTTACAGTGATATATCGACTTCCGGCCAACGGAAGACCCTTTCTTAGCAGCTGAGCTGTGCATGCGAAAAAACTGCGAAAGCGCACTTAATTGGATCTTGGCCAATTAATTTTTGCCGCCAGTTGCCTTGGGAGTGGTTCCAAGACCGAATTAAGGATAAGTCGACTGCAGAAAACATGAAAACGCGATTTATAGCGGGCAACAAAGTGCAGGCGAGACTCGAGCAGGCATCGCTGAGACATGGCAAATGAGTGGGCGTGCTTGTGGAAGGTGCAGGGGGGAAGGGGGCGTGTGCAACAATTAAGTCAAATTACACTAAACGCCAGTGAGCACACGAGTAGTAAGTGCAAGCGGCAAGTGTTGTGTTGGGAGATAGGGGAAGCGTGAGCTGAGGCGTGATAGCCATGGAGAAAGTGAAAGTGCAAAGGTGGGAAAGTGGAAAAGTGCGGCGGAAATTTACATTTAATTGAAAGGAAGTGTTGCTGATTGTGTGAACGTTGGCTGTTTTGTTTAATGTGCAGTGGCTATTTGTTGTTGTTGCTATTTTTTATGCAAATTTTTTATAAATTCTGTTTAATGTGCGAAAATTTAATGTGGCACTAAACTTGAAAAAATGCACACACAATTTGTTAGGCAATTTTAATTTCTTACTTTTTTCCAAAAAAGCAGAAAGACGTTTAAAATGTGAGCAATATTTATTTTGAGCTTCTTGGCGGAGGAGAGTGCGTTGTGGGAGTGGAGAGGGGGGAAGGTGCGTGGACAAGTGCTTATGAAGTGAAATGACACTTTAGTGCCTGCTAATGGCACTCGAGTGCACAAAATTACTCAATTTAATTTCGTCTCTTTTTTCACATTCTTGCCACGAGCGAAACTTAAAATTTTTTATGATTCCAAGTTGCCCGGGTAGCTCAATCAAATTTCAATCGTAAAGTATATAAAAAAGAACTTAAACTTAAATTTTAATTTCATTGAAAAATTGCAAAAAATTTACTAAAAAGTGTCAGCAGTTTTGTCGGCTGGAACTCTTTAAAATAATGTTAGGTGGTTAAAAACAGAGAAAAGCAAACATCTCCTAACATTATTTTTACTCAAAAATTATTTGAAAATTTTCAAAATTATAGCAGCTTCATTTCAACAGCTTCCTTCGATAGAACTTGATTGCTTTCGAGGCTCTGCTCAAGTTTCTTCTATGCTAAGAACGAAAAGTGCTTGTATTTTTTCGAGGAAAATTTCCAATTGCCAATTGATTTCAATTTATTGTTGTTGTTGCTGTCTCTTGTCATTGCACTAAATCGCCCGAAGTGTGTTTGTCAACAGAATGTCTTTCTGTAAAGCGAAAACAGATATGCTGGCAATTGTCCTGTCGCCTGCGCCTAATGAAAACATGTGTCATTCGGCATTAGGCTCAAATTGATTCATTTTGCTGTAAAAGGATCTCTCTTGGCGTTACTAACTGTCTTGTTGTTTTGTAGCGCCTCTATCGAGTCTAACGCACATTGACAGGCGCTTATCATTAAAAGGATGCGTATGTCAAATTTAATTTAGCAGCAGAAATTTATTGCCTCAAACTTTGGGCAAGTCCTTGTGCGCGTTGTGCTCGAATGCCTGTGTCAAGTGATAAAAACAAGGATGTGTATACAAAACATTGACATATACAAATGTGCATATATAGTAGTAGACGTACGAGCAAATACCCTGTCGGAGTATAGAAAATAATTGTCCAGTAGTAAAGGTTATTATCCTGTTTGATTCAAATGTAATGCTGAGAAGAAGAAGCTTCCTGTAGGTAACCGACTTCTAAAGTAGCTCAAATGTAATGCTTAGTAGAAGCATTCTGTGTAGAATCAACTGGAAGAGTAGTTCAAGTGTAGGGAACCTACTTCTAAAGTAGTTGAAAAGAAATTACTTACAAGCTAGTCTTAATTTAAGTTTGAAATGGAGCGTTTTGTCTGAGAAATTAAATTGGAAGTGATTCAAATGGAATGCTGAGAAGAAGAAGCTTCCAATAGGGAACCAACTTCAAAAGTAGTTCACAGCTTCTATAGTAGTTCAAATGTAATGCAGAGAAGAAGCTGTTTGTGCAGAATTTACTTCCAAAGTAGTTCAAATGTAATGCTGAGTAGAACCAGCAAGGACTTCAATGTTTAAGAGAGATCCACCGTTAAACCAAACTCAATCACATATAAATCAGTTTATGAAGCACTCTTGAACTGCTGCCATTTCTAACAGGGTCGACTTTCATATGTACATATGTGCTAGTATATATGTGTGGGTGTGTGTGGGTGTGTGTGGGTGTGTGTGAATGTATTTAGATAACAGGATAACAAGAACATTTCTTGTGCATTGTTTTGTAATGAAGAATGAGTCAAATAAAACACATGTAAAGTAATAGCAGAAAGGAACCGCCAAAAGCACAAAACAACAACAACAAAAACAAACTCTAGTAGGCAAGTAATCGCTTGTTGGTTAGCAACATTTCGAGTGACAACAAAACTACAACAAAAACGACTGCAATAAAATTTATACACTTGAACAGGGGAAATTCGTTGTTTTCGGTAGCAAAGAAAAGCATATAAAAAGTGCTCGAAAGAAATGAGGCATCTGAATAACAGAACAGAAATAGCAGCAAAGTAGAAGCAGCACAACGAAAGCATAAGAAGAAGCAGCAGAAAAAAGCAATTGTTTGTTACATAATAAAATTTCAAGATTTGCATAAGCCTCGCATAAAATATTGCATGTTGCTGCTGTGTATTTTGCTGTCGCCATGTTGTTGTTGTTGTTGTTGTAGCTGCACTTGAGTTTTCGTTTGTCAGTCTATGTTTCGTTGCTGTGTGGGCCGCTTGTAGTGTAATGCTTTCTCTGTGCGTACCATTCCTCAGCGTGCTCGTCCTTTTAGTCCTTAATAGCAGCACATTTATGGCCTAGCGTAAAACGACTGACAGCCAGCAAGTGGCGTGAATACCGTTAAGTACTCTCATGCATTATTTTTATTGCTTTGATTATGCGCTTGCTGTTGCCTGCTGCTCTGCTCGCTCTCCGGCAGAGATTCACTTGCTTTTTTCTTAAAGTGCAAATTTTACATTGTATTTTTTTTTTGGGCGAGTCCTTAATTTGCAATTGTGATTGGTTGGTTTCTTTTAATTGTGCAAATTAAGAAATTTTAGGTCATATTGGAAGCAGGCAAATTTGTTAAATATGCAAATTTTATAAATTAGCTGAGTGAAAGTCGACAGAACGATTGAAAAGTAAGACTGAAGAAATAGAACAAAGCGAATTTTTTAAAAGAAGTTTTTTATGCATTCAGAACTTCAATTTCAAATTGGTTTTTCGAAGAACTGTACACATTTTTTTTGTAATTTTATTATTTTGTGTGGAAGCAATGGCTGTCACATATTTCTGTGGTCACAAGTCATAAGCGCTGATTTTCAAGCTTTTTAGGAGATCATTTTTAAAGTTTAACATTTTCACTGTAGTATATGTAAAAGCTATTAGGTTTTTTTTTTTTTTTTTTAAATAAACCGACACTCAGGGGATGCCCCATATACATGCAGAGCACTTGTTGGTTTAGAAAGGATCATAGATTAGTGGGTGGGGGGAAAGAGGTTTTTGATGGATAATTGCCGTGCTTAAAAAGATACAAATATGCAAAGTAATAGCAAATAGATTGAGATACGCTGAACATGATTTCATTAAAAACTCAATTTTTTCCTAACTCGACTTAGGCGGTTATGGTTTGTGGCCACTGCTTGACATGTACACAGCCTTACAGCAACCCAACTTGTCAAGTAAAAGTGTACTAAAGCTTTTCTTGCTTGTTCGTAGAACATTAGAAACAAAATTACCGAAAAATAATTTGCATGAAAATATCGTTCATCTATTTTTAAATCGCAAGCTTACTTCAAAGAGAACATTTAAAAGCACATCAAGTGAAGCATTCACACGATCTGCCAAATTAACTTCAACACCCTGAAGATAAATTCCCAAAGCAAACCAACTATTTGTACAGTTTATTTGCAGCTCCTCTCACGCTTCCCTTTTGTGGCACTTAGCATGTCATTTGATGGCAATCGGCAACGGGAAAGGAACTCTTTTCCGGTAGTGCCAAACGGAACACTTAGACAAATTACTGTTAAAGCTCTGCATCCCTGTGTCCCTGTGCGTGTGTGTGTGTGTGTGTCTGTGTGTTATGTGCATATAAAGCAGCGTATGCAAGTGTGCCACATGCAAGCGACTTGATTTGATTAAACTTACTGGCAACACTGAAAGCAGGCCATAAAAAGAGCAGCGCTTTGCTCTGTAATGATCTTATATTTTATTTCTTGATATTGAAAGAAGCTGATTATATCATTAATTTAATTTTGAATTTAATTTAATTTGAATTGACTTAGGGCCAGTTTCACAGTGGATGTTTAAATCTAATTTGCGAATTGAGTTTAAATCTAGTTTAACTCTTCTTGAGTTTCACAGTGCATTTATTTAAATACGGAATATTTGACATTTGAAGGTTGGCACAACTTGCCAAAAACATATGTTCAATTGTGGAGGCAGCGCGAACTCAAAATTTTTCGTCGGCCGAAAGAAGTGAATTATTGGATATTGTGCAAAGAATCCACAGTTTATATTATTTATGATACTACGGGATCATTAATATGTGCTATACCATGCAGTTTTATGTTTAATTTAATATCTTATAAATTGCAATATTGTCGACGCATCTTGCTTGCACATCCGAAATCAGCTGTTTATTTGTTTTCGATTGCAACTCTGTGCCGTACTTAAATATCCACAATCGGGTATTTAAATCGTATTTAACTTCCAACTGTGAAACTGAAATTCCCTATTTAAACTGCAATCAGAGTTTAAATATCCACTGTGAAACTGGCCCTTAGAAGTAAAATTGTTCAATCTAACATTTCTAGAATGTCAAAAAGTAAAATAAGAATATTTTAACAAGTACCAGAAGTTTTTATTTATGCATAATTACATTTTTTCAATTCAAAACCAAACTTTTTAAGATAATCATAAATAAATAAATAACATATTCATGCTTTTTAATATTTGAAAAATTCGAAAAAATTATTTTGTATGAAGCATTTTTAATTTGTAACTGAAATTTTAAATATTTTAATTAGTCAAACAATAACAAATGTAATTTGCATTAAAACAAATTCTCCTTATCGAAATTTAACTTTTCATTTACAATCAATTTTATTAAAAAGTTAACATTTTTCAATTATGTAAAAGTTTTAAATTTCAAAATTTACGATTTAATTTTTAATATGAAATTTAAATTTCGATATAAGTTTTATCTCGGCGAAGTTTCTGTTGCATTAAATTTGATATTTCATGCCAACTTGATTCGTCGCCCCAAAGGCTCAAGCAAACTAATCGCATCCTTGAATGAGTTTGCAGCCAGAGATCCCTTTTCAAATCCCCAGTGGCATGAGTGCCATGCCAGAACATGGCGTTTGTCAGGCGGAAGCCGCGCTGTCGCTGCGTCTCTCTCGGTTGGTTTACGCCTCTGTCTGTGCGTGCCTCCAACGGTTCATTTCTCCATCGTTCTATTCCGCTGTCGGTCTTGCCATGCATCGTTTTGTCTCTCAGTCAGCTCATCCTTTTGTCTGTCTGTCGGTAGGTCGCTACCACTTTTGGCCCATAGCATTTAGTGTTGTTGGCCATTTTGAGTGTGTGCTGCGGTTGTCATGTTATGGCCACAAAGCAATTGTTAAAACGCCATAATTTAAATACTCGGCGGTTTCCGCCAGCTGCCACAATCACTGCCAAAATAGAGCCACAACCTCAGCCACAACCTCAGCCGCAACTTCAACCGCTTTCAACAAAATAACAACAGCAACAACACAAACACTTGCTTATAGGCAAATTAAGTTCGAAACTTTAAATCATTTCATTGTTGTTGTTATTGTTTTTATTATACCCTGCTGTCTTCTGTCACTTGGCTGAAAGGACATGCCGGAAGAACGCCTCAAATCCGCAATTAAATTGAAATTTTATTGGATTAAAATTAGATTTGTTGCTATTTAATTTTCGTATTACGGCTTAAAACTGTTTGGCGCAGTGTTTGAATATATGTCTGTGTGTGTGTGTGTGTGTGAAGCCAAGAACAATAAGCGAAAAAGGATTGTGTAGAGAGAAGCGCCTGTAGCACTTTTACGCTCGAACGCATTCCAAATGTGATTCCTTTCGATTTTCACTCAACACTTCGCATTGACGCTTGGCATAGTGTGAGGGAAGGGGAGGGGAGAAGCAGGAAGTCGCGCATAACAAACTTTTTCGATTGTGAAAGTGCTACCAAAGCAATTTCGAAAGTTTCTACAAAATGTTTCGGTGTGTGTGTGTGTGTGTGTGTGTGTGTGAATGTTCAGAGTATTTGCTGAGTTGGTTTTTGTATTTGTTTTCAATTTAACTCGATGAAATTTGAGGCATGCAAAAAAGCGTGCCCGAAGTTGTCAAAATGAATTTGCAACGAAAGGATTGATTACACTGCAAAAATATGCGTAGTCGTTTCAAATATTTTCCTTGAAGTGACTCTTGGTAAGGCTTAATTGGAAATAGTAGTTAAGAGTGGCTGCATATTAAGTAGTGGCTATTCCAAAATAAGCTGCATTGTGTTGACTCTGTGTGCGAGACGTCAGACCATGATTCCAGCGTGATCTTTCGGTTACTCTACAGCAATTTAATCAGCCTGCTTGTCTGCGATTCAATCAGACCACAGAAGTCCCTATAAGAGGCATTATTCGATTCATAAACCAGCGCAGTTAAGCAGTTTCCGTTCAATGGCTCTGGAGAAGCTCAGCGTTCCATTACGGAACCGGCGTCCAGCTCAAAGCCCTCCGAACCGAGCAAGCCTGTTCAAAGCTACTAACAAGGTCCCTGCTTAGTTTCTGAGCAACGGACTAAATATTATGCTTTGTCCTGACTTAGAAAGGGCCAAAGTTTTTAATTCCAGCGTCTTCCTAAATTTATCCCAGTTTTTTGGTTGCGGATTCCTGCTCAGCAGCGTGATTTTGTTGCCTTCATTCACAGACCAATTCTGGCACCAGTCACAAAATTTGTCACATTTAAATATTTGATATTAATTGATATTTTTTGCAATACTTTTTCTAATCAATTTATTCTGACTTTAACGAAATAATTGCATTGTAGGAGTAAATCTATTTTCCAATACCTTTAAGTTTTTATAAAATTTTGATATCAAATGCTTTTAGAACAAGCTGGTCCAGCTATATAATTTCTCATAAACCTCAACATATCAAAAATTGCATAGTTTTTAACAGCTTATAGTAAACGTAGAATAAGACTCAAGTTCGCCAATACGAAGAGCTCTCTTGCAAGATCGGCTTAAACTATAATCTTTCTTCAAAAATGTATTCTATTGAACTAATAAAAATTTGCAATGCATTGTTTACAAATCTTGCGCAATTTCAGTTCAACAACTTTTCAATTGTTACAATATGAATTGATTTTTCTAAGTGTGTGTCGGCTTAAACTTTCTTCACGTTACGTTGCAGGCACTCAAACAAATAACAAACGCTTTGCAGAAACATTCGAAAAAAAGTAATATTTCAGCCGCCGCATATTGAATTTTCCATGTCTCATTGAGGAGCTGCTTCACTGGCACGGCACACCGCATCGAAGTGAGGCGCCGCAGCCCAAAAAGTTGAGACCGGAAGTTGAAACTTTGTTGAATTTAAAATCAGCATCAGCTTGACTGGTGGTTTAGTTGGGGGGGCTGAAGGGGTGCTCACGGAATGCAAAGCTTGTTATTTTTTTGTGCTGAAGCAGCGTAAAAGGGAATAAAAATACGCTTAAAAACGTGTAAAATTGTTATGCTAAAATGACAAGGGCAAGGGTGTGAAGAGAAGATGGCGGGGAAAGCAGGCCACACTCAGTGCCATGTTGTGCTGGCAACAGATCTGAGAACATTTTCCAAAAGCTTACATTTCGACACTCGACAAGTATTGTCAAGCTGCAGCGACGGGAGCAGCGAAGCAGCGGCAGCATCGGCAGTAGAGTGTAAATAATTTGCTGCTTATGCGACAGCAACAGGACAATTTTCATTGCAGGTACAAGCAACAAAATATTGCAGGCAGTTGTGTCCTGTGCAGTCGAGCATTGGTTTATGTGATGCAGCGCTGAAGCAGTGCCGCCAGAGCTCATGCAACTGTAATCATTGGAAACTGGCAATGGACTGAACGAAATGACAAACTTGCTGTTGTCATATGAGCTTGGCGAACTTAGAGGAGCAGTCAACTCGCCAACTGTGCCACACAGGAGCAGTGCAAGCCTTTAGCCCTTTTTATACCCTACAGCTATGGTAATAGGGTATAATAACTTTGTGCGAAAATTGTAACGCATTAAAGGAGCCGTCCTAGGTATAGACATAAGTATATATAAATGCTTAGAATCACTTTCTGTGTTGATTTCCGGTTGTCCGTCTGTCAGTCTGTCCGTCTGTCCGTCTGTCTGTCTGTCTGTCTGTCTGTCTGTCTGTCTGTCCGCTAAGGATAGAAAGAAGAAGTTGTCCGATTTGGACCAAATTTGGCACACAGTCGCAGTGAACCTTCCACTACTTCAAGTTCCGAGATTAGCCAAATCGGTTAAAGAACACGCCCACTATAGGCCTGTAAGTCCCAATACCCCGGATTTTTTTCGGTTAAATAGCTATATTTTGTCTAATTACTCATGGAAAAGAACTGTACTTGGTATTCAAGTTAAGGGTTTGGTTTTCTATGTCCTACGAAAAAATGGGCGTGGTCCGCCCACTATATAGGCGGTAAGAGGAAAATCCTCATAACTTCAGTAAGATAATACACCAGAGAGTCCATATTTGGTCACTTCATTACTGGTAAGAATACCTTTTAATTCCCCAAAAATGGGCATGGCCCGCCCACTATGGGGGCGGTAAATTAAATATATCGATCATTTCGGTTGTACACCTTCCAGAGCATCAACTTTTGGCATAAATAGTCTTATTAGGGAAAAATTGCAGTCTGCTAAAAATGGGCGTGGTCCGTCCACTATGTAGGTTGTAAATCAAATGTACCCACAATTTCAGTGAATTATCACCCCACTTGGGAACATGGTGTAGGGTATTACTCTGTCGGTGAAACCCGACTGATACTTCCTTACTTGTTCATGTTTAGTTTTGCATACGGTATGGGTAGACTATCAAATTAGAGTGTTGTGCTGATATGTTGAACAGGGAGTGAGAGAGAGAGAGAGAGAGAGAGAGAGATATATAGATATATATAGAGAGAGAGACAGACAGAGATTAGGCAAATTAATTTGGCGCACATGCATTTCACTGGCGGAATAGAGACCTTGAAGTGGAAAAGCAGCACCAATGGACCGAATGGCTGAAAAGAGTGCTGCTTTCTGTTTGAATTGTTGTTGAAAAACATCTTTTAGTTATGGCTCACATTCAGAACATATATGAATGCTTCATTTGCGAAATCGATTAACTCTAATAATAAAAAAAAATTGTGTTTCAAAGCAGTTTAGGGGATTTGGGGAGGGGGGAGAGGGAAGTAAAGCGGCAGTCTTTTTTCAATGCCAAAAAACCAATGTTGCAACCGATCATGCATGCACTCACTCCTTGAACACGTATTGCATACACACGTAGCACTTTCGCAAGTCCTTTCAAGGAAAACAAATAGGAATTTTCCAACAAAGAGTAACAAAAAAATGAAGCGCCTGGCACAAATTACAGCAGCAAATGCCATTGGACAACAACTTGAGCGGCAAACAATGCTTTGAGGCATGTTCCAGCTTCCTGTCTGTGTCTGTGTCTGTGCCTTTGTAGTTGTATTTGCTGCTGGAATTAAAACGTAGATATTTTCTTTCAATGAAAGTGAACGATAGCATTTTATGGCTGCGATGCTGCAGTTTAATGAAGCCTAGCGTTGTGCTCGTGCTGCAATAGAGGCAGCAGTGCAACGAGCCGCAACGTGGCAGGTGGCATGTGGCATACAGCAGAGAGCGATAAATAAGCGATACGTTGAGCGATTTGATATGAGGCTGACACAGACGGGCTAATGGAGGAAAGAACGCACAGGCGAAAGGGCAGTTGGATGAATGAACGAAGAAATGATTCAGTGAGTGATGTAGATGGACAAAATAATGGACAAGCTAGCAAGTGTAAAGAAAAAAGACAGATCAGTCAAACAATGGAAGTAGGAAGAGGCGAGGCCATGTGAAACAGTATAGGTTGAATGCAAGCAAGCGTGGCATGCAGCTCACATGCCTCTACACTTTGTTGCACTTTGCTCGACGAGCAATATGGAATTCACGCTTGCAATATTGTAAAATTTTATTTCATCGAAAGATATTATTGTCAGCTGCACAGACTACCCACGAAGGACTCTGCCCCCCCACTGCAGCAGTTGTTTGCCCCCGAGTGTACGTGCCACATTGCAATTGCACGTGTTGCTATTTGTGTCACATACTCGTATGAGATTATGTGAGTTTATAGCACAGCGCCAGCAGGCTTCATCATGAAGTGGAATAAAAGTTCACACCCTACAACAAATGTCAATAATCGAGGCGCGTGTGAAAATCGTAGCATGCTTTCAGGCGCGCTTGAAATTGCAAAAATCCGGCGTTGTCGCTGGGGCGGGCGAGTTGGCGTCATTCCTGTTGATGTTGATAATGATGACGGCGCATTTTTCATTTTCGCGCAAATACCGCGAAATATTGCAGCAACAACAACAACCAAAATCATGTAGAGTATTGTCAATACATGCACACGCATGTAAACAACATGTTGGCTCCTCCCAATAACAACAACTGAAACAAAAACCACAGCGTTCGCAATGCACACTAACACAGCCATGCAACATTTCACACATCTCCACACATACATACATATACACACACACACCAGCGCAATAGTTAAAATTTCCTTAGAAAAAGTTTGACTGAAAAGCTAAAATAAAACTTTTGTTTCAACATGTTGCAGAAACACACACACACACTCAAGCAAGCATGCGCCTGTGTTTGTGTGAAACATTGTAGCCGTGAAGCAAATACAAATTCAATTAAAAATTGTTTAAACGAATGAATATTTTTGACAAAGTTTAGTTTGCACGAAAGTGAGCAGTGCCGTTGCATAGTTTTAGGCGCTGACCAGAAATTTTTGTTAAATTGAAAGTGGTGCAGGCTAAACGCCAAATAACATTGTAGCAAAAAATGCAATAAGTTTGTGGTCAAAAGCAATAACGACTTAAGTCGACTTAAGACGAAATTGAGTTGACGTTACCACTGTATTCCTGACGTTGATGCGCATATTTTGTTCAAACCCCGGTATCTGTACCCATCTCAGAAAAAAAGTTATTTAAAAATAAAATTATATAAAAAAAAACTTTTTAAAAATAAGCTTTAATGTACTAAAAAGTAGAAAATAAGTTGTTTCCAAGTCACCTGTATCTTACTATCCCTAAAAGCTTGGGGCGCTCATGTGTTCAATATTTGTCAAACAGTTACCACAATATTTTATTTAAATAATTTTTTGCAAATAGATTCTAGTAATGAAAGATATTTTGAATATGGATATTGAGCGCACAAGCTTTTATTAATAGTAAGATACAGGTGACTTGGAAACAACTTATTTTCTACTTTTTAGTACATTAAAGCTTATTTTTAAAAAGTTTTTTTTTATATAATTTTATTTTCTACTTTTTAGTCTTCCATAAATTCAATTTTAGAGCTCTGAAATTTTTCGCAAAAAGAATTTTAAACTTGCAGAGCAGTACACAATATTTAGGGTATTCACAGTGTTTCCTATCGTCATATGTCATATCATCAATTTAACAAATAATACGTGGCATATTTGTGACGCGGTGAGTTGTTGCTATTTTGCCAGCAGGGCGCGGCAAGTAAGTTCTTATCGTTTTTCATTCATGTGTGGTGTACCTATAATTATAAACTGAAGCCCAAGTGTGTAGTTTCTTGAAAAGTGCCACGCCCCTTGTCGTACGCCCATAAAATTTTACCAGTGGGACGACACATCGAAGAGGCGACTGCATACGAAATTTCAATGCTGCACGACCTTTAGTTCCAAAGCTAATCGAGATCAAAAATTTTGTTTGTATGGGGGTGCCACGCCCCCTTATCCAGTGCCCCCCTTATTTTCTCAGTAGAAGGATATGGATATGTAGTAAGTTCCTACCGAGTTTCATTGATGTGTGATGTGTAGTTCTAAAGTTATACACAAATCTAGAGTTGATAAAAAAGTGCCACGCCCCTTATCCTACGCCCATAAAATTTATTGATTCATGCATTGTCATGGTGGTTACGCATGTATGCAAAGTTTCAGATCTCTAAGTAGTCGGGAAGTGGGTGAAAAATTGATTACTAGATTCCACTACATACATACAAACATACCGGATGTGAAGTTAATATAAAGCTTATAAAAGCACATGCACTTATGTACATGCACTTATGTGCATTTCAAATTTCGAATTGCATTTTCTCGAAACAGTTGTTTTCGACTTAAGTCGTTATTGCATATGACCACAGAAGTAGTTATTTTTAAGTTTTCATCAACTTTTTTTATGAAACCTAAATTTCGTCATATATCTGTTTGTAAAATTTAATCGACTTAAGCAACCGCCACTCACTTATCTAGCGAGCCTATTTAGCCTACAGCTCGCCGGACATTAGAAACTCTTTGATATTTCATTTGGGCTTCAATGTGCAGTATTTATATAAAAAATAATCTGACTATTCTGTGCTTTTATAAAAGACATTCAGCTGCTGTTTCCGATCAATGCTTCTTCCTTTTCGAGCACGCCTTGCATATGCACTCACTAAAGCCGTCTTTACAGTTCAATGTATTTTTTTATGCCACTTGAAAGAGGCTCTTTTGGGGTTATTCTAAAAAATTCATGATTGATGAGTCTTCAACTTTCTTAATGCTTTTCTACAACTTTCAGAATGAACGCAAACGCAACGAACCCGACTAATTTAATTTTAAACAATTTGACATTTTGACTTGATGCGGGGACAAGGCGAGGCGAGGCAAGGCGGGTTGAAGGCAGCTCTTCTACTTTCAGGCGCCTTCGCATGCAAATTCCTTTTAAAATCATAACAACAAATTTCCATTTCAGCGCACAATTCCGAAATCCACACAGACGAGACGCATAGCTTCTTTCAGTGGCATCTTCCAGGCTACTCTTCTACGCATGTCAACACGCAAGCGCCGCCAATTGCAAATAAATATTTTAAAAAGAAATTATTATTTTGCCATTCAGTTTGGCACCAAGTGTGTGCGTGTGTGCGTGATTGGCAGGAGTATGGTTAGGGGGAGGAGCGGTAGGGGGCCACAGTGGCTGCAATATGTTTGCTCAAGTGTTTGTGGAATTATAGATAAATATTTCTGTTGGCTGTCGGCTGTCGGCAATATTGAATGCCATTTGCGGTCGAGAGCTGGCATCTCGTAACGGCACAGGACGCGGCTGGACAGCACAGGGCAAATGCCATCATTCATAATCAAAGGTTCGTTTTAGCATAACAAGCGAAAGGTCAAAAAGGTTCACATTGCAGAGATGACGTTTAAATATGCGCACACACTGACACACACACATATATGCGTGCATGTGGAACATGAGCACGGCCATGAAGACTGCTGGCGGCTGCTTAGCATATTCATCATTGGAGCATGAGCGCTGGATTTGTAGGCTTCTGTTTCGAGTGTCGAGCGCTTGACCATTGTCTGTCTCAGCAGTTTCTTTGCAAATGTAAATGCCAATTCGAAATACATTTTGCTTGACTTATGGCCCGAAGATTGCGGTCAATAGGGGCGAGCATACGCTGAGTATGTATGCACACATACATACATACATATATGCGAGCTGAATTGAAATGATGTTTGCTTTGGTGTGATAAATCACATAACAGGGGGGGGGGGGGCAGCTTAAATACTCGTAATCGAAAGAGCGCTGCTTTTATAGCTCGACTTCTCAGCTGAGAATGAAGTACGAATTAGATTGATGTAGAAGAAGCAAAGGTCTTAATAATAAAAGCTGTCAAATTCGCGAGTTAATAATTTCGCGTTTCGCGCTACCAGCGTACGGCGAGAACCTGATGCCCTATTTCACAGTGACCACTTAAATCCACGCTATTTTCAAATTTAATACAAATATAGTTTAATATTGCTTGGTTTTCACAGTACCGTTTATTTAAATATGAAATAAAATGTGGCAACTTTGAATATTTTACATTTGAAGGTTGTTACAACTTGCCAAAAGCTTTCAATTGTGTAAGAAGCGAGTGAAATGCATAACAACTTTGCAAAAGTTTGCAATTGGAAAAAAATTTGCTGCACTTTTAAAAAAATTTTATCTAGAGAAATCTTACAAATGCATTCTATGCCATAAAGCCGTACAAATGCATATAAAAGTTTAGAATTTATAGTGCAGAAAAAGAGTAAAGTGCAGATGTAAACTACGTACAAATAACTTTGTTGAAATATAATATTGCAGAATAAAGCCAAGTAAACAAGTGAACAAAAAGTAGAATAAATCAGAAAAATAGTGAAGGGTGGCAGCTTTAAGGCAAGCAAAATTGGCAAACACGAAAACCGTTAAAGCGCGTAACTTTAAGCATTAAGCAAACCATACAAATGCCAGTGAAGAGGGTGAAGAGTGCGAAAGTGGCGCATAGATTGCAATAAAATGGAGTGCCGAGCGCAGATGAAGTGCAAGTAAAAAGGGGCAGCCATGTAGGTGAAGCAGCCGTCTGGCAAGTGGAGTGGGTTGCTGAGCGTGGAACGGCACAAATGAAGTAATCACTGCAAGGAAGCAGAATAGCAGTAAAATTCGCTACAAAAGTACATAAAAGCAGGGATTTGCTAAGTTCTGATTTGGCATTAAATGCCACCACAAGCACGAAACAGCAACAAACATGGAAGAATGTGACTGTATGTACATACATATGCTACTATGCGAGGGCATGGCGTTCGGGAACTTGAGAGTGCGAAGAAAGTGGAAAAACATTAAGCAAAGCAATCAGAGAAGCGCACAGAAATGCGCTCGAGGTCAGGAAAACATGGCAAATGAATGGAAAAAAATATTGAGATTGCAAGAAAACAGCGTTTCGCTGTGCTGTAGGGAAGCAGAGAAGGTGAAGTGATGTGAGGGAACTGAAGTGAGGGCATGGAAGTCGGGAAAAGGGGGCGTAGCAGTAGGAAAAAAGTCGTAGTAGAAGTGAACGCATAATTTACCGTTGTTGCTGTGTAAACCAAATTAAGTGAATTCCTTTCTTGAGCACGCTTTGTAGCTTCGCTATTGCGGAGTGCTATGGCTAAGGTCCTTTCGGTCAAGCACCTAAAAATAGGCTTTGTTTTTTGGCATGCAAGTGAAAGTGAATAGCTGTTGCTCTCGCCATATTTAAATATATTTGGCTGCTTTTCAGAGCTGCTACTTAATTGCTTGCAAGCGTCAGAAGCCTTCAGCCAACAGAAGAAACAAAAAGTTAAGTTCGACTGCTTAAAAAAAGTTAGACTACCTTCAAAATTCAGTGTGCAAATCTGCTTAGCCGTGGCATAAATGGTATGAAAAGTACTTTCGCGCCGAGCTGCTGCTTACTTTCACTGCCAAAGGAAACAGCCTTTCACTTGCGTTCGCTTCTCGCTGAAATATTTGCGGAACAGCCTGCCGTCTGTGAACTTGCTGGAGTCGGCGAGCGAGTGCAGCGTACGAAATGGCAGGCCACATTAAAATTTACAACACTTTTTAGCGGTTTAAAGCACTCTGCGCCCACGCCACGCCCATGCCGACGCATATTGAAGCGAACGCGCAGCCAGTAAAATTATATTCAATTTGCCATAATGGCCATAAAACAGCGCCAGGCGTTGAGCGACGGGTGTGCCCGTTGTAGTAGACAGGGTGCTTCGTAATAGCTCAAAAATTTTGTGAGTGAGGGCGAAATTTGTGCCTTGAAGCGCGAGTTAAAGCCAATTAAATAAAATATTAAGATAATATGAATTTTCCATTATGACTGTAAGTGCAAAAAATTTTCAGAATTTTAGAGTAAACAGAGAAGTGCAAAATATATAAAGCTTCTAATTCAAAAATTTTATCTGATTAATTTTTCTATATGTAATTAATTTCATGCAAAAATAATGCATTTCTTTCTATTACATCTAATAATTTAAGAATTGTATTTTGAAAAATTTCAACATAATAATTATATTGATAGATGACAAGTGAGTCGGCAACGCTAGTACTCTTTTTTTTGCATAGCCTTTAAAGAATAGTTGCATAATTTCAGGCTTATACTGTAAGAAGAAGAACAAGAAGAAGATTATGAGTACAAACATATGCCTGAAAGTATGCAATATTTCTTAAACTTAAACATTTGAGTCGCAGTTGCCATGTGAGTCGGCAACGCTAGTGCTTTTTTGGATAGCCTTTATTTAAATGTTGCATAATTTCAGGCTTATATTTACTTCGAGTGCAAGTATAAGCCTCAAACTATGCCACACTTTTTTAAGGCTCACACTTTTGAGCCGTATTTTTTCTGATGGGTTTATTGCTAGCATATTTATATTTTCTTTGAGTGCTTTTAACTTTTAAATATTTTGTTTTATTTGAAGCACTTTCTTTTCTCTTTCAATTCAGCTTTTCAAAAAGTCTTCTTTGTATTTTACCGATTAAAGCAGTTATTAAGTTAGACAACTCAATTTTTATATTACTGGCTGCAGCTCTCCTAAGGACTCTTCACATTCGTATCTCATTCAAGCAAATTTCCGTTTTGTTTTGAACTTCGAAATCGGCAAAAATATTTGCATTATTTTGCGGCGCACGCTGTATAACTCTGTGTAAGTATGTGTGTGTGCGTGCGTGTAAGATTGAGCGAAGATATCTGCAGTGCTTCAAAAAGGATTATTGCCATAAATTTGCAGGATTTTTTTTTCATTTATGCTGCTTTGCTCTGTTTTCTTTTCCTTTTTACTTTCTCTGCTCTGCTGTTTTCTTTCGTGCCATTTTCAGTGTGGATTTGTTTTTTCAATTTGTATTTTCAGCTCCTGCGTTATCCTTGCTTGTTGCAAAATCAGCAGCAAAAAGAAATTAAATGGAATTTAATAAATTTCATGCTTTGCCATAGAATAAAAAAAATCTTTAGCAGGCGCTTCCTTAAGCATAAGCCTTGTTGGAGTTCATGCAAATTCCATAGTTTTTATAGACACACACACACACACATATTGTACATGGCAACGCAGTGTATTTGTAAAGCCGGGTGAATTGCCGACATTATTGCCTTTTGACTTTGGCGTTGAAATTCGCCTGCCTTATTGAGTTACTTTTCTTGCAATATTAAGAAGAGAGTGGCGGAAGGCGGGAGCCCTTAGAAAGTGCGAAAGCAACTCCCCACGCTCGATACCAACTGCTAACTGAGCGGGAATCGAGCCAGACTCGAGCCAGCTACGAGCAGCTGGCGGTTTGTGCAAAGTACGCCTACGGTCAGAAATTTTAGCAATATTTTCAGAAGAGGTATTTAATATAAAATCTATTTTTGTACAAGCAAAAATATAAAATCGATTTGTGAATGAATGATTTGCAAACATATAAAGAATTTTTAACTATTTTTAGAATAAAGAAGTAGAAGAAGATGAAAATCTTTTGGCTCGTGCAATGCAAAAGACTTTTGCTTTGTTTTGAGAAACAACTTTTTGCAAAACTTTCTCTGAAAAAGAAAAAAAAGTTATTGAAAATATGAATTGCGGACTTTTTAGTTTTTGTTAAAAATATTTTCAAATTATTTTTTATGTGAAGATTTTTAGATAATTCTAGAGTTGGGAAATTTTTGAAATAATTCAATAAAATTAATCACTAGACATCTGTTTTGGAAGCGATAAAGAGTATTGCAAAAAGTTAAAAACTGTTGCATAGTTTGAGGCTTATGTTTCGTGCCTAAGTACAAGCCTGAAACTATGCTACAATTCTTTAACTTTTGTCATACTTTTATTTAGAGTGTCAGTATAAGCCTGAAAGTATGCAACAGCTTCTCCAGCTACGATTTTAATAAAGTTTCAGCTTCTCCTAATCGCACTCTTTTCTGGCTAAGTATTTACTTCACCTGTGCTTTTGAAATGGAACTAACAGTCAGTTCAGAAAATCGGCACTGCAGAATGGAGTATTGAAATGCGACGTTTCTAAACTCAAAGATTAAGGATCAACGTCAAAACATATACAAAAATATGCTCAAATATCATGGCTTAAAGCTCTAGGCAATAAAGAAAGAAAATAATCTATTGCAAGTTTTCTGACATAATTTATTCATCAATTATAATTTGAAGCTGGCCATTTCTTTATTTAAGATGAACGCAAGCCGATTCAGCCCAAGTTCTTTAAGGACTTGTTTTTCAAAGTTTTATCTTGAAAGTCTTTTGAGTTGCTTGGAATTTATGTCGAACTGCTTCTTTCGTAGCAAATAGCTATTACTCTTTTAAAACAGTTTGCATATAAAATGAATTTGTGCTTTAAGCACAAAAAAACCAGTCTGTTTCCGCTTTACAAAGGACCTCAGTAATGCTCAAAAGCCACAAAAAAGAAGCGCCAAAAATTCTTTCACCTGCGAGGGAAAATAGCTGGCAAAAAACCATGTTGAAACAGTCATGCTCTCACAGTTGACATATCCGTCAACACAAGCTTATGTACACCGTCACACACACACACACACATAGAAGAGTGCCTTGAAATATGGCGACATGATGAATTGCACGCTGACAAGCGACTCCAGCGAAGAACATTTGACTTCTGTGCCTTTTTGGGAGCTTCACTTTTAGGCGCCGCTGAAATTAAAACAGCACAATGGCTGAAAAGGTGGAAGGCTGTGGAAAGAAGACAAGCAGAAAAGCCAAATGAAAAGCAGCCGCTGATGATTATGACGAAATGCGGAAAATGAGCAGCGTCATTAACTGAACGACTGCTCTGGCTGGTCGCCACGAGTCGTGGGCCAAACTTGACTGAAAGGACGCACAAAAAAGAAACGGAATTATAATAAAAATGGCAGTAAATTAAGGCTGTGTGGGTTTTTGTATATGCAGCTTGAGTGTGCTACGCGGAGCGGAGGAAGAGGCCAAGTGCAGAGCAGGTACATAAATTTGTATGAAATAAATGAGCGAGTGTACTACTTGCGATGGATGAGCACAAATGAATGGGCAAGTGCATGTGTATTTGTGTGTGTGTGTGTTTGTGTTGTAAATTAAAATGCAACCTTGCGCACTTCAGTGCTGCTGTGGCAGCAAAGGTTGCGGTTTGAGGTGTGCGCCTTTAAAAGCAACATTTTTTTAGAATTTATGTTGTCAATTTGAAGGTTGTAGCGGTTGTGTAAAATGCTAGAATATTGAGTAATCGCTCAAATATGCTAGGTCAAGTGCCGAAAAAAGGCATCGAGCAGCTTTTAAAGCAAAGCAGCTTCGCAGTTGAAACGTTGAAAACGCTCACGATAATTTAGAATATGCTGATGATTGGAATAATCTTGAAAAAAAGCAAAATTTGTGCAATAGTTCTTGAACGAGGCTTAGGCAAACAAGTTTGTGTATGCTCGTACCATTTTAGCACAAGTAACGGGACCTACACATTTTTTCTACAGTCGTGTTTGAACGGGATTTGAGAAGCTTTATTTTTCATGCCAAATAATATTCTCTGGAAGTTGCCAACTAGCTCATGACTGTCGCCGCCACGTGCAAAGAAACGAGCTACTTTTTATTTTAGTTGTTATGATGTTGGCTGGGATTTGAACCAGGCCACCATTATCCACTGAGCCACGGCGGGCGCCAATAATAACATTTTAGACAGTTGAATTGTCTGTTAAGTCTTTTAAAAAATAACGGTTTTTTAGATATGAATTTGACAAGAAATTCGGTTCGATATACATTGCGATTATTTTTGCTCTTTCGGTATTCTGTAATCGGTTGAAGCTGTAAAAAATCGAACTCCTTTTGCACACAGAGAAACTCTTACATACAATTGTATAAAAATTTATTGTATGATGCCTAAGCTTCAAAGTCCAAGTACATGAGCTTGCAATCCGTTAAGTTGATTCGGTAGATTTTAATAAAGAGTAGTTAAAGGATTTTCGCTGCAAACTAAAAGCAAGCAACAAAAATGCTATAAAATAATACCAACTTTTTCTACATAAAACTAAAAAAAAATTGCTGTATTACCACTTTTCAAATGTATGCCTCGAACTTGTCTTTTTGATGGATATTGTTATTTGGAAAGTATGCCCAACTTCGTTTGCCCGTTGCCCTTTTCTTACTTGCGATCAGCGGCAATGTAAACACTTTTATGTGGTTTTAGGGCAAAAGAAGGAAGGAAGGAAGCAAACTGAATACGAAAATCTTAACAAGCAAAGTTTCAGCCATTTGCAAAAATCTCTTTTAGCTCTCTTTTCCCCGCCTGCCAGCGCATTTCTAGCATATTCAAAGTCGTACTAAAAGTCATGTGCAGCTCAGCCATTTTCATTTTCATCAGCAACATCAACATCAAAAACATTGCCGTCATCATTGTCGTCGTCATCTTCGAAATGGCTGCAATATTTGTTACGCTTGGTAAATCAAGCACAACAAAAGCACTACTAGGCTAACAACAACAAAAACGACAGCAACAAAGCAAGCCATAATCATCAACAGCAACATTTGCGTTTAACCCACACACATGCACTTTCTCATGCACATATACACGCAGACAAACAGTGTCGTCTTTACTTAAAGGGCCCTCGTGTGCAGGGCCTGGCGTTCAATACCAAGAGCGCCTTTTCGCGCCAGTAATGGAATTCTTCAAAAACAAACCATTGAAATTTTTAAAAAATAAAAATTTTTTAAAAATAAAAATTTCAATCATAATATCACAATTTAAAATTTTTGGAATTTTTAAATTCCTCTTGCAATTAATTCAAACGTATTCTTTTCGTAAATAAATCAATTGGTAGGCAGTTCTAATATTGGGCTAGGGTTTTAGAAAATATATTGCAAAAGGTACTCGAAAACTTAGCTTAATTGGGCCCTCTTAGCTACAAGCAGCTAAAGACGGCACTGCACACATGTTCACAAATACATATACGTAAGTATATGCGTATATAAACACTAAACCACATGCTGTCACCTTTTCGCCTTAGCACTTTTGCCCTTTTTGAATGAGAAATGAACAAAAAATATGGCCCAAAAGCAGACATTTTTGAACGTCTTAACCCTTAAGCCTTTGCTGAACAGAGTTTGATAAATATTCTGTGAAAAATTGGCCCAAGTTAAATAAATGCTACATCATATTTATCATATTCGAATTGGAAACTTCAAAAATTGTTGGCGAAATTTTGAAGAAAGAACAAGAGAGAGCCATTTTTGCGAAAGATTCATCACAATAACTTAAGCAGCAGCGGGTTAAGCTAAGACAACGAGTCAAAGTTACAACAATAAACATTTTAACCAGCATAATTTTTGGCTCATAAAAATGATATGAATTTAAGATTTGCCTCATTGTCGGCTGCCTTCGCTCAGCTTACCATCGCATTCATTCTGCACCGCTATGCCTTCGGCAACCGGCTGCCTTAAATATCCTGCAAACACGCATTGCGCGTCCTTTGCGCTATATTATATTCTGCTTCTTGCTTTTTGGGCTTCGGGCTGGATTTTTGGGCGCACGCGGCGTATGAGCTTTCTGCTCGTTCAGATTCTTTCTCGGCTGCGTCGCCCAACAGCACCTACAACAACAAGAAAAACAACAACAACAAAACTGCAGAAGCTCTTATTTATGTTTCGGCTTGATGGCATAGTGATTATCTGTTGTTGGATTCTCTGCTGCTGCTGCTGCTGCTGCTGCTGCTTCTTCCTCTACAAATACTATCACATTTTCTACTTACTTGCTGTTGTTATTGTGTTTGTTGTGGTTGTTTTTGTTGTTAGTGTGCCAAGTGCGTTTATTCTCATTTAGCCGCTATTGTGTGAGTGTGTAGTTGTAAGTAACGGGTTATTGCGTTGCTTCCGGCGTTTTATTTCCTTGGCGGGCATTGCATTTAATGCGCTTGTGTGCGTTTGGCATTATGAACTTTTGAGTTATGACTGCGCTGCTTCTACGAGTATGTATGTGTGTGTAAATGTACATATGTGAACATGTGTAGTTTAAGTGTGTGTGTGTGTGTGTCTGTATGCAACGATTAAAGTTTATATAGTCTTTTGTGTTACAGTTAGAAGTGCTTTTCCGCTTGTAATCCGCTTCGAGGCATTAAAAATGTGAAATTGTGACTGTAAAGAATAAATGAAAATGTGCTCGCACAAAATTATAAAAAAAACCTATTCTTTAGCTTACCCATTTTACGAATCTTGACTAATCGACAGGTTTAACCAAATATTTTCAGTATATTTTTTTAAACAATATACAGCATACTATTTTGTTTATGTATTTTCTTTATAACAAGTGTCGTCTAGTTTTGTATAAAAAATTCAAAACTATGCATAGTTTACATTTTCTACATTTCATGAACGATTACAAAATTGAGACCGAAAATGCCTGTAACAAATTTTTCGAAAAAGACTAGATAAGTCAATATTTGAACATATATTTTCTTCAAATAAAATCTGCTCTAAGAAATTTTTCGAAAAAGACTATACTAGGCAATATTTGAACATATCTCTCTTTAGGAATTTTTGAAAAAGGATTACACTAATCAATATTTGAACAAATATTTTCTTTAAATAAAATCTCTTTTCAGGAATTTTCGAAAAAGACTAGTTAATATTTGAACAAATATTTTGTTAAAATAAAATCTCTTTTAAAGAATTTTTCAAAAAAAAATAGACTAGTCAATATTTGCACAAATATTTTCTTTAAATAAAATCTGCTTTAAGAAATTTTTCAAAAAAGACTAAACTAAGCAATATTTGAACATATGTTTTCTTCAAATAAAATCTCTTTTGAGAAATTTTTCAATAATGCCTAGACTAGTCAATATTTGAACAAATATTTTCTTTAAAATAAAATCTCTTTTATAAAAATGCACTTTGTTTTGAAAATTCTTGTTTCATTTTTTATAAGAATTTTAAAAATTCGAACCTTCAAAATGGCACCAAAAGATGATATGTTTTTTTAAAATGTATCTGTAAGTGTCATCATATTTTGCTTAATCCATTGTGCGAAATGCAAAGAGAATTTTTAAAATGCTGCACTATTCAAATTAACTGAAATGAATGAAATTTCCATTTTGCTTTCAAGTTGAGTGGCAAACTAAAATTCACCATTCTGGATTTTGCAACTTGCGCCTTTTCAAAACAATACCTTTTGTGGCTTGAATGGGGAGCAGCAGCAGCAGCGGAATACCGTTACAAGGCATTAAGAGTTGCCCGCAAGTAATGCCAGCTCGTTGGAGACCGCGCAGAAGTGCCACTGGCGCTAAACGAATTAAAACTTTCAGCGAAGATTAAAGAAATGCTGGAATGCGGCAGCGGCAGAGCGCTTGGAGGGCAGTGCACTTGGTGTGTTTGTGTTGCTGCAGTTGCAGTTGCATCTGCAGTTGCAGTTGTTTTTGTTGGTGCTTGCTGTTCTCGTATTTACTTTTGTGGTGCTAGTTGCTGTTGTTGTTGTGCTTATAATCTTAAGCAGCGACATGAGTAATTAACTTGCAGGTGTCTGCAGCAACTTGAACTTTACGCGCCCATTTTGAATTGCACGTTCTTCTCTGCTTCTTCTTCTTCTTACCCACATTTCTCGTGCGCATCTTCTTCTTCTGTACTTTTTTTTGAATTTTTATTATGCTTCGGAGACAAACGACACGTAGCCATAGATCAAAGTTGCCTGAACTTTCATTGCAGTTTAACCTTTCGCTTGCGAGCTCTTGCGCCTTACCAGCCAAAACAACAACAACAAACACAACAACAACATGAATATCAGCAGAAGCACAAGTGCCGCGTGTAAGCTTGCATGCAACACAGCTTGGGAATATGATAGTTGTTGCCTCTTTTTAGTGTCTGTCGCAGGAAGCGACTGTGTTTCAGTTTGAGCTTCAGTGCTGTTTTGGCTGCTGTTGTTGTTGTTGTAGCTGTCATTTAAAGTTTTTGTTATGAAACTCATCAAATCGAAAACTTGTCACAAAAGTGCCTCAAACTCGTGCCTTCTCTCATTCTCTACTTCGCCCATTCCATCGCTTGCAGAGTTTTAATAAATTTGAATTGTTTGCCTTTCGAAATTTCTTCAATTTTTTGCAGCGGCACTAGAAATAAAAAGTTTATGCGCTCGACTGTCGAATTTCTGTAAAACTTCTTCTTCTTTTGGCATGTTAACAAGCTACGTGAGCAGCTTTCACAGCTGTCTGGGGTTCCCTTGCATATACCATTTTCATTTTGGGGAGCATGCTCAATTTTGAGTAGCATATTCAATCAGAATTTTATTTGAAGGAAAAATATCGAAGCAGAACTTTTCCAATAGATAAGGAATTTACAAGAAAATGCATTTATAACAATAAAAAATGGCAAATTTATTTCTTCCTTAACCGTTGCCATGTTGAGGTCGCGCTGGATGTCAGCATCTCTTACGTACCAGTGTGCTGTGAAGTAATAAATGGATTGATGGATGTATCCAAATTTGAAGGTTCGCATTTAAATGCAAGCTAAAATTATTAGAATGTTTAAAAGGGAATTTGAGAGCGGAGCTGTAGGGCCACTGAAAGCGGCCAGAATCACCATAGTTGCTATATAGCTTAATGCAAAGGGAATTGGAATGAAAGTTCAAAAGTCAGCAGCCAGAATCAATATTTTACAGCTTCCAGAAAAGTAACAACATCTAAGTTTTGATTAAAATTTTAGTCTGTTAAATCTATTTGATATATTATATTACTGAAACATACTAACATACATTTTTCTGCATTATCATTTGAATTCTTCGATTGCCAAATCGATTAACTATAGAATTTCTGAAATTTTAATTTTAAAAAAATGTATACTCGTAACAGTAAAATATTCAAAACAAATTTCTTTTATAGTAAGTTTAGGATAATTAGGATTATCTTAGTCTTGAATATTATACAGTTTGGAGTCAATAAATTGTTTTGAAATGAAAATTTAATCAAAATCAGAAATTGATATTAATCGATTTGGCAAGTGAAGCATTCATTTAGTATCTGCCGAAATAAATGCATATGGCAACACTACCAACAAGCGCTTGGTAGACATGCTCTGCCATCAAGGTGCTCAATCGGTATGGCATTACAACTTTTTTCCGATTCAAGTCATTTCAATTTGGCCATAATTGCTTGCTCAAAAGTTTGTTTTTGTTTGCCTTTGGCCAAAAGTACACAGCTCCGAGCATGCCGCTCGAATGAATCCGGCAACGCGGCAGCGATTGACTTTTTGTCATTTATCAAAGTCAGTGAAATGTACTTTGCAAACAGTCAGCAGCAGCTCAGCGGGCCAGAGGCACTGGTGGAAAATCAGAGTGCCTGAAGGCAGCCACGCAAATGCGCAAATGCCGATAAGCACCAAGAAATGTTGCAGGCGCATGTTGCATGCAGTCAGCAGCGAAAGTTCTCGAATGAGGCTTCGATCAAAATTGCGCTTGAGGGCTGAAGGGGTGCGGCATCTACGGCTGTGGATACGCTTATAACGCCTTAGCCTGCGCCCGGCTGCGTGCAATGCCATAATTACTCTTTCTCTTCTTGCATGCAATATTGCTTGTCCGCCAACAACAACATGTGGCAAGCAAGTTCTTTTGGCTTTAGTAGCTGCCATGTTTTTGGAAGCAATAAATCACCAGCAAAAGCTATGCAAACAGTGTGACATTTTCCGTAGCCTTGCCTTTTGTTGCATGTTTCTTGTTGACATCGCTTCAAGCTTCTTGGGCGTGCAAGAGCTGCAATGGCATGCAATGAGAAAGAACGCTTACAATGTGAATTTGAAAAATGTCTGTAATTTAGAAAAGGCAAAATTTTAATGCATACATTTAAAAAAAAATAAATTAAATCATTGCTTAGAAAGTTATGGAAATATTTGCAACACTTCAATTATAAGCTTGGAAATACTGAAATCTGCTTAAGAAATAGCTAAAAGCACTATTCACAATCGTGTGCATTGGAGCTTGCAAATTTTTGCCAATAGTAAATATTTGCCATCAATTGTGAGCGGTATTTTTAGATGAAGTTTGCAACATTTGCATCTCTCTATATTTTGTTAGTGTAGTGTGAAAATATACTTTATCTTTGTTCTAATATGCCACGATACAAGACCATTTGCACAAGATTGTGAATATGGCTAATGCCATTGCTTTTTTAAAAAATTTTAGAAAATAAAACTCTGAGTTAGTTAAGAATTTTTTAACAAATTTGTTCCGTTCTTCTTTTCAGAAACAGGAACTTGCCATCGGTAAGTAGTAGCAAAAAAAAAATGAAATTTCTGCCAAACAAAATTTCCCCAGCATTTTGTATTGGAAGACTGCTCTGCTTCATTTTTCGTCTGCCAAAACGGTTTCTCTTCTCCTACCCGCCTCTGATTTCAACTTCCGCTACATTTCAAAGTTTTATTCAAATTCCATTTTCAGTTTTTATGCCGATTTTTCTTGTGATGCTGACCCCTATATGACCCCGCATATGCTTCCGTTCAGCTCATGCAACTTTTGGCCAAATTACTAAGCCACTCCTTTTGGATCTAACTGCAATTTTTCAGCATTTGCAGCTGCCCGTTCGCAGCCCCCCTTGAACATTCTATTTACATTTCATATGATATATGACTTTTCCGATGTCCTTTCAAATCTAAACATACATTTTAAATCCACTCTTTAGTTGGTTCGCTACGCCACTAAACTTCAGAACCCTTCGCTCCACTTCAGTCAACTTCATTTTTCATGGCTGCATGCACATGAAAACTCTACACATTTCAAACATGGCTGACAAGGGTCGTCTTGACTGGGGCTTTCTTACATACATACATACATACATAGATAGCAGCGGCAACAGTAGCGGCAGCGCGCTTCATAACTCACACACGCTTCCGCTCGAGTTCATATAAAGTCATCATAAATCCATCGTTTTGCAGAGATTCAGTTTTTGTATCTGCATCCTGGCAAGCACTTAAACACAGATACCAAACATTGCATACTCGTGTTACATGTACGTGTGTGTGTATGAGTGTGTTAGTTGCATTTTGCAGTCAAGAATGATTCAATTTATTTGGCGAACCGCGCTTGTTCCTGTTCCTGTGCCTGTTCCTTTTCTATCGCCTTGCACAGCTGAAGTCACCAGCTGGCAGTGAGTTGAGATTGAATTTGTTTGGAATTTTCTGAAGTCGTTAGTCATATTTATTTGTCATGCAGAACTTCTGATTATATTATGGAGCACTACATTTTGGACAGCTGAATTATTTGTGAGGTCAAAAACGGGAAGTGCAAGGAAAGAGTACATCCTCTACTTCCTGGAATTTAAAACGTATCAGCATTATGTTGACAGCCAACTTGTTCACATTTTCCAGTTTTTATCGGGAAGTCTCTAGGCTGTTTTGAAAAGGATACCTTGAAAATATGAAACTTGAAAGAAAAGAAAATGATTGCTTATTGGAATTAACTGGGTACTTTACTCAGTTCTTTTCCTTCTATTTGTACAGCTCTAGGCAGGTGAAGAATGTATATAATGCTTAGGCAGCTATACATACATATATAAATATTTATATATTTGCACCCTTGGCATATTGCTGGCAAATGCAAAAATTTCCCTATGCTTTTTGAAGCTACTAATACATAAGCAACTGTAAATTCATGTTGTACTGTCACAATAGGCCTTTAAGGCCACTTCAACTAGGAAACTGATTTCCTACAAAAAAAAAAATCTAGCCAGCTACATTTTCCGCAGTCTTAAAGAATGATCTAATATAAGTAGTTACAATAGGTTCATTCATAGCACTAAATTGGTCATACAAGCAGGCAGTATATACATATGTACATATAAGCAACTAAATCAATCAAATATAACCACTTTCATTGTCAGTTGATATATTTTTGTATTGTTGTTTAGTTAAAGGATTCTCATCAACTTTTCTTCTTTGGCAGGAAATTTTACACGTTGCATATGAGGAAGTCTAACACAATGGGTATGTCCTTGAGACGACCACTTAACCATATGAGGAAGTCAATGCTTTCTTTGAATAAATCTGAGTATAGGCAATAAATCAAACAATCTAACAAATGTGCGCATTGTTTCCATATACCTTTTTTTTTTTTTTTTTTGTCGGAATATGAAAAACCTACCAGCACGCAGACAAGTATTTGTCCATTGTACTGGTAAGCGAATTCCTTTTACTGAAATCTTCCTGAGCTTTTAATAAAGCGGAGGATTTTCGATGGTGGCAAGGAACTTAGTTGATCTCCATATACCTTTATAGATTTCGAAATGATTGACGTATTTGAAAGAGTAAGCTACTTCAGGCATATCTTTTGATCAGCCTATGTATCTATCGATATTTGTGCGGCCGAAATCCGCAATAGGTAGATATGGCCATATAACTAAGTTAGTAAGTATCTATATATTTTCATAAAATCGTGAGTGGTAAAAACATTGAATGATAGCATTCTTCATTGCGCATATTTATGTTTGTGAAATCAACTTACAATTCCAACCACAAATCGTTATCGATCAAGTCAAGAGGCGTCGCTGAGTGCCACTTTAGGCAGCCTGAATTACACTCGCTTTTGATATAAACGGCCTGCAATGTTTATTATTTTTGTAGTGATTCTGGGTTTTTAGTGCGTGCTTGAATTGGAACTGGCAATAAAATTTACAACTTTGGCGAATATTTTCATAGCAGGCATAAAGTGAAAGTAAAAAGCTTGTATTCAGCTGCATGAAATAAATGAAAACACTTGAAAAGCAGCGATGAAGAGAGCGAGAGAGAAGGAGTGGTATAAAAGGAAAAGGTGCGAGCAGACCACATCGACATAACAAGCGCCCGAAGGTCGTTTTTGCCAAGGCAACCGCGAAATAAATTGAACGGCGAGTTGCCATCAATGGAATGGAAATGTACTATGTAGTTTTTAAAAGAACTCATGCAAAAAAAAAGCAGCCCGACTAAAGCGAAAAGAAATCAAGGCAACAATTGAGTTTGGCAGACAGACAAAAAGAAATAGTACTCAGACAAATATACTCACAGATACAGGCAGCGGAAGAGTGTGAGGGAGTGGAAAAACATCAACGAAAACGGAAGCCCTGAATAAATAAATAAATATATTCGAGGACATGAACGAGTTTATTTGTGCAGCAATAAAAAGTAAATGCCAGCAGAAGCAGAGGGTGAGGTAGTTGGAGCTGAAGACTTGAAATCGAAGTATGGAAATTAAAAAAGAAAAGCTTCGCTTTTTCTATAGCACGAAAGGAATGTTGGAGACTGCACCCATTGTAAAGATATTTTCGTCATAATAGGTCTTTCGCATTGCGCTAATTAGAACACTGGATCTACCTACTTCCAATGCGAACTTAATCTATGTAGTTAGCTTTAGAAAACAGAACATTTCAAATATATTTAGAAAATTTTAGCTCCCATATTAAGAGTACATTGCGAGCTCATTCATTAAGATGAGGCTAAAATGACAAAGACCACAGCAACAAATACACTCACAGACGAACACAATACAATACAAATAATGCAGATAATAAGCATAAATAAGACATAAATAGTATAAAGACATATTTTGAAAATAATAAAAAGGCATTCTGGCCACAAGTAGCACAATATTGACTGAAAGTATGCCACCAGATTGGCAATATTTGCTGCAGGACAATATAGCAAACAAAGAGCAATGAATGAAGAATTGATGCTCGAGCAGGGCGGCGGCAAATATTTCTGCTTCTTAGAAGTACTATAAGCAATACTAAGGAGGGTTAAAAGGCGGCAGCCAGGCCCCTTTGGTAGACGAAGAATTGATGTTCGAGCAGGGCAGCGGCAAATATTTTTGCTTCTTACAAGTTGAAGCAAAGCTAAGGAGGGTTAAAAGGTGGCAGCTAGGCCCCTTTGGTAGACGGCTGCACTTTCAGAAAATGTTGTAGCTTTATATAATTTGCTATTTTCTTCTATTTAATATAAATTATGACAAAATATATTATGGCTTAATTTAAATGTAATTTTTTCCTATATCTAGTTCAATATCGAAATTTTCAAAATGTAGAAGTGTGCTCTGCAATAGAAAAAGTTCTTGATAGAAAGTGCTTAAAGCATTTTAAAGACTATTTTTTACTATAGTATATGAAACATATTTCTGCTTTTCGAAATTGTGGAATGTGGCAATGTTTGCTGTCGATCAAAGGCTTTCTGGCTTATTAAACACTATTCTTCCGACAATCCGAATCTGGTTCCGATCGATTTTTAGCACATTTTTAGTACACTTTAATATAGGAAAAATTGAAGTTTTCTACACATTTTATATTCATTTTGCCATGATGGGCTTCCCCCTGGTGGTTTTTATGAGTGTCGAACGAGCTTTCCAGGCTTGTTGCAGCTGCAACAACAATGGCACGACACGACAATGACGACGACAACGACGACGACGACGACGACGACGACAATAAGCGCGATAGCAGAGTGAAGGCAGCAATCAATAGAATGTCAAAAATACTTATGGCTTCATTGGTGCTTCTGCCCCCGTTCCCGGTCCAGCGCTCCGGCAGAGTCGCTGGTAATACTCGCTCGTTTCACTTCGCCTGCTTGCTGCCACTGGCACTCACAAATTGTGGCCCATGGCAAGGACTGTGTATCCATGTGTGTGTGTGTGTGTGTGTAATAAAATTTACTTTTATTGTGCTGGTAGTTGTTGGCATGTGTATGTGTGTTACTAGCGTTGGTTGTTGTAAGTGGCAATAGCACAAAAGCTGCAGAAATGTGTTCTGGCCATAATAACTTGCCCGTTTCCTTTCAGGCATTTCAATTTCATTGAGTGTGTTCACACTCACACTCACACACATGCACAGTGGCATTTCTACGCTGCTTTGTGGCGCATTATTAATTTCATGCATTAACGACATTTTCATTGTTGCTAATGTATTTGTAATATGGCACACAATGGATGTGCTCTAATCATTTTGTTTTTGTTGTAATTGTTGTTGTCGCTGTGCTTTATTATTAAGCTTTCTTTTGGCAGTGCAGATATTTAATCATTTGCTATGTTGCGTCGGAAGGATACTAATTTTATTTTAATAATGCAAGCACACACACACACACATACGCCCACTCACTCTCTCAGGGTGGTAACTTCGCTTTGTTGTGCTAAAGTGAAAATAAGTTTCTATATGATAAATTATTGTTTTGCTTCAGATATATGTAAATAAAGGGTTTTGTAGTTGTTTACGATATTTTTCTATACATTTCTTAAAATTTTATGTAATGTTTATTTTTTCCTTGCTTAAAATATTCCTAATTTTTCGGCTGCTTAAAAACTGGATTTTTTTAGGCCTATATTTGAACGAACTGTATATTTTTCATGTCACCTATAATTTTCATTTATAACTGTTTTTGTTTAGTAATACCTCTGAAGCTAAACTACTTTAGCTTTATTATAAGTCTTCTTTGATCAAAATCCATTGGGTCAATCGAAAAATAATTATTATTGAAGACTTGTGCTTCTATTTTTCTCTCTATTATTTTTAAAAATTCATAGCACTCCACTGAAGCCAAGAAGCCTAATATAATCAATGCCTTAAGACTTCCTTGATAAAAAATCTACATACATACATAAGTGACCAAAACAACCCGTTACCGGGTTACGACCTGTCGTATGGCCTCTCTCCAGGCGCCCCTGCTTTACGCGCACCTCCTCCAGTCGGAAATTTCAAGCGTAGCCAGTGCCTCCTCCACTTGGTCTTTCCATCGTAGGCATGCCCTCCCACGCCGTCTCAATCCTCCAACTGCCACCGCCTTGATAAAAATCTGGCTAAACAACAAATATTTCTACTTTCAAAATTTTGTCTGCAATTTTTAAAATTCAAAGGCAACGCACTAAAGCCAAGGACACTAATGTCAAACATTCTAACATATTCTTTAAACTATTCTGTCATCTATACTAATGTTTCAAAGATCATTCAGATGTAACAAGGGTCGGTCAGAACTTTTGTTTCGATTTCTGATAGATTTCCCCATTAACTTGTTTAAATATCTTTTGTTTAAATAAATCAGCTTGATATTTCCTTTGATATCAAATAGAAAGCCAAGTTCGAAGCAACCCTGAAAACAAAGCCTGCAGGTTGATAGAGTTTTCAAAAATAAGCGATTTCAATAAACAGTTTCATTGCAAGGCTTGAAATTTTATTGATTTCAATTAGAAAACAATGCTTAAATCAAGTTTGACTGATTTTTTATTTGTTATTCAATAACAGGCCATCTCAATATAACAAAATTTTCCAAATTGCCAAAATTTTTTATTCTTTTGCTCAATATTACTTTGAAAGTAAGTTGTTGCGTATGTTAGTCATATTTGAGTGGAAGAATTTAAAATTTTAATAATTCTTAAATTCTCAACTAAAGATTCCCATTTTGATTTTCTTTAATGAACATGTGAAGCAAACAGAGAAAAATAACAACAATTTTCAACTATATTCTATACAAGCGAGCTTTTATAATTGAGCTGTAAGAATTTAAATTGATGGTGCTGCTGTTGTTGTTGTTGCTGTCCTGCCTGCAGTTTCAGTGCATCATCAATGATTGCGGCCTGTGCGTAAATTGCATACAATTTAATACGAATATTTTAATGAACTGCATTCAAAAAGCAATGCACGAAAAGGCTGGCAACGCTGACACTGCGCCATTTTTTATTTAACAGCGGCAAACAGTGAAGAGGAGCACGTGTGAGTGCGTGCATGTGTAAACTGATGTATTAATGTGTAATAATATATGTATGATGCCAACAACAACAACAACAACAACAACAACAGCAGCAGCATCAACAAGCGTGTGTAAATTGCCAATTGCCAGTAAATAATCAATTTAAATATAAATTGTTTATCAACATTGAGAATGCATGAAGCGTAAAAAGTAACATGGTGCGTGAGAGTGTATGTGTGCAGGTGTGCATGCGTACACACACATTTGCATAAATGTAATAGTCAAAGTGTTGCCACAGCAGCAAAATGTGTTGCCAATTAAAAAGAAAAGTAAATACAATTATTGCCACTCAGCGCTTTTGGTTAAAGTGCGTGAGTGTTGGCTGTCGAGTGATCAAAAGTAGGAAAGAAGCGGTGGCTGAGAGGAAGCTTGACTGCATTTGTATTGAATTACGTAAATTTTATTAAATAAATTTAATGTTGTTTGAATTTTTTTTAAATTTACCCGAAGCCAAAATTTTTCACTTCAATAAGAAAGGTTCTAAAAAATTTTGGTTTCGGTTTCGTTTTTCTAACAAAAAGTGTAATGGGTTTCGATTGCTACCTTAAATAAGTCTGCGCAAGATTGCAATAGGCCTTTGAGGCCACGGTATCTTGTAGACTGGATGCCCTTTTCAATTACAATCTAAATCTGCATAGTCTCTGGAAAAGTTGGCAGCTTTATTCGGGTTGCGTCATGATCTTTGAATAAAATTATTAGTTATAGATATTTACAATGATCTTTGAAAATGTATGGCCTTATTATCATTATACTATTTATGGTTAGTTTAATTGAATTCCGCTTCGATTTTGTATCACTATTCCAAATTTAGTTTCCATTTGCTGGTTTTAAACCGTTCTTTATATTCGCATTTGGATACACTTCTTTGAAGTTGATAAAGCTTTAGTATATGAAATCTAGAATGTGGTTATCATATGCCATGAAGTGTAATGTACGAAAGGCCAAATGACTTTTCCACATGCTCTTACGACACTCGGGCTGATATTTTCGCCATTAGAGTAACATTTCCGGCGACTTAAAGCACTAATTTCGACACCTTTGTCTGTGTCTGACGCGTCATGGCATTTCCGCTAATACCACTCAGCTTAATGGCTTCACTTAAATCGGATAAGCGGCCATATTTGCGTTGCTCAATTTCCGTTTCCCTTGGCGCAAAGAAAAAAGTGCAAAGCATATGACAAAAATAAGCAACAAAGAAATTTACTTAAGTCAAGTTAAAGCAAACGTGGCAAAGAAAATTCCCCCAAAGCAAGCAAAACCGACACGATAACAAGAAGAACAACAACAACAAACAATCACAACAAAAAGCAGCCAAAGGTTGCTTAAAAAATATGCACAACAAAAATATGCGGCCACAAACAAAAATGGGCTAGCAACAAAATTATATTGTGCTTAGGACAACAACAACAACAATGGCAACATTGGCATAAAAAATTCACAGGTGGCAAGCAAATAATGACTACCTGCCTTTATACCTCTGAGCGTTGCACGTTTGCGTCTTGCCTCTTTCCCACGAAAACAGCCGCACTTCACCTAAAATAAAGAAGGAATTTGCCTTTTGGGACGTCACTCCGCGCCGCAACGGAAGCGCTTAGTTTGCTGCATTCTGCCGTCTTGTTTGGCCACAAAATGGCGCCCCTAATGGCCGCATTTGTTTGCTTTGCTCTCCTTCGCTGGCAGCCTGTCTGTCAGTCTGCTTTATCCTTCAAATTGTGGCAAATCGTCTTGGTCAATGACTCCTGACTTTCTGATGAGTTTGAGTTGCTCTTGATTTGCGCCTGCCATTTTGCTTATTGCCCAGCTTGGCTCCAAGGTCAGCATTCTGAAACTTACAACTTTTGGGCTATATTTTTTTTAAAGAAAATATAGCCAAGAAGCTGCCCACATTTAACTGCTCTAGTAACAAAAGGGATCCTTAGAGTCGAAATTTTTTCGTCTGTGCTATGGACTCAATCCTTCCATAAACAAGCGTGCTTTGAACTCTCCAAATGCTCTCCATTTCTGCATTTTAGACATTTAGGCATAATTCTATGACGCTTTTGGGACTATTTGGCATTTCACTTAGACTGGCATTTTACTAGTATTCTCGCTGCTTTTTGAGGTTAAGAAGCGCATATTTTTCCGCGCATTAAAATTAAGAGCTGGGTTGTTGTTGTTGGCATTGCCAGTTTGTGTGTGCCCCTTAACATATTTTTTTCGCCAGCTCATTTTCTTTTATTTTTATTAGGTCGAGATATGCATGACATTGGGAAGGGATAGTGTTTAAGCCACCGCGTAGGGTACGCCGATTCGGTTGTAGCGAGGTGGCAAGTTGATGCCAAGTTTCGCTTGCACCCGAGTGCTGTGAGCCGGTGGCGGCAAACTGCGCTTGGGCACTTGCGATTCAACCTCATACCCGAAAGGTAAGCTAGCTCTCCTCCATATGAGGATTCTTACATATAACACAAAAAACATATACAGTCCACTAACTCTTAATTATAGAATAATAAAAACATAAGTTTTATAACGTTTAGAAGAAAACTTGCCCTGCCTTTTTCATACATATTTTGTATCTATTTTTCTGTGCACGACCAAACCGCTGCTGCGACGCCGGGCCACGGACTCGCCCCATTTTGCTCGTTTGCGGACATACTCTGCAAACCCCGGCGCGTCGCGTCTTTAGATAGGCTTTACGTACAGGCTCTAAGTACGTTGGCGCTATAGAAACGTCTTAAATTCAGCTTCTCTTTAAAAAGATATATACATATATTTATTAACTTTTCTCAAAGAAGGTGGCTTGAAAAACACTTCAGTACTTTCAATTGTTATATTGTGCGAAAGAAACGAATATTCATATTTTCTTTGATCTAAAATCCACTTACGTTAGCTATAATCAAGCATGAAATTATTGTCTGAGCTACCTCGGACACTACTTCCTGAGCTGTCTGGCAGACTTGGAAAAAACGCCACCAGGAAATATCGACAAATATACCAGAGCCACAAAGTGGCTTCCATACATGGGAAGTGTATAGGTGAAAACCCCCACGTGGTAACACAATGGGCCTTTTGGCCTAAGTGATGTCCTCGAGACGACCACGTAACCAACTTACCTACCTACCTAAAATTTGGCAAAAAGCGCGAACAAGAAAAAGGCCAACATCAAAGCCAAACAAGAAAAAGCACGAACAGGAAGAAGCAGAAGTCATTCATAAAAGTCAAATCTTTTAATTTAAGTTTCCGCACAATTTAAAATCGAAAGTCCAAAAGTGACCCAACAAAGCTTAGCAAATTTTTAAACAGGAGAAAATGACAGAAAGCCAAAACTTTTAAACAAATCATTTACTAAGAAAAACATTTTCGTTAAAATTTCAAGTATTTTATAATGAAGATGCCAAAAAACCAAAATTGAAAATATTGCTTTGTTGTTTCATAAAATCCAGCGCAAAAGAAATCGAAAGTTTCTACGCTACCGAATCGAACGGCGCGAAGTGTGAATAATTTGCATGCTCGTAAAGATATGCTCCACGGTGCTGAGCACTCGGAAACCCGGATTATGCGCATAAAAACTGCAAAAGGCCACAAACGAAAGCCGTTATCAATATGAATTTTACGACTACAACAACACAGCAGGCGAGCTAAAGGGGTTGACTTTGCAATTTCACCAAACCGATTGCGGACTTTTATGTTGAAATTTAAAAAAAAAACATATACCTTTGCATAGCATTAGGCGCCGTCACACACTGGCGGGCACACATAAAAGCGGCGCATATGAAGCGTGATTTTTATACGTACGAGATAAGCAATTTCCAAAGATTATTGAAAATACGTGCGCATATTGACTGGAAGTCGTAAGCTGTAAGGTGAACAGAATCTTCAAGGCGGGCGAAATTCGTAGGCGCGCCTATAAGCATGCCATACTCGGCAGGCTGCCGTTGGAGCCCCGCATAATCAATCAACGCATAGCAACAATGACATAAAACAAATCTCAACTACAAACGACAGATAAGACGGCAACGAGACAACAAAAGGCACAACAATTGAGGCGCGCTGTAACAGCTGTTGTCAAGCTGTGTCCTGCAGGCGTTTCTCAGCCAGCCTGGCGGTTCTCTTAAGGCTGTATACAATAAATAGCTACAACATAAATTTACAATGGCAACGAAAGCCATAGGCATTGAACACGTGCAAGTTTGCTGCATTTTGAGTTGGCTCTGGCCTGCGAATTTTAGAGAATCATTAGTCATGGCGCTGCTAGGATCTTAATTTCGGGTGACAGCATTAAGTCGCTGTGCTTATACCAAGCTTCCGCACACATACACACTCACAAAAATCTGTATACAAAGCATACTAACCGGCTGGAAAAATAACAGCTCTATTGGATGGTTAGAGAGGGGGGGGGGGGGGGGGGGGAGGGGTGTTGGAAGAGTTTTAATTTATGGCATATATCCTTGGAGTGTTCGATGTCGATTGTTCTTTTCTGTTTTTCTGTTTGAATCGTCCGCGCGTCGGTTTTCTTTTTTCCAGTTCGTACGTCTGTTTCCATATCAACTTGCAGAACCGTCCTCTTCTTGTTTTCCATTCGTTCAACTTTTTTGGAGTTTCTACTTACAGGTATCAGTAAGTAGTTATATTCTATGGAGTCTTTATGATAATAATAATTGATTGGCGCAACAGCCCGTGTGAGCTAAGGCCTAGCTTTCTCGCATTAACGTGTGTTTGCTTGTCATATTTTTCAAAAATTAACGGGACCTACTTTACTGAATCCGAACGGGTTTGAGAAGCTTTTCATGGCAAAGATTATTCTCGGAGAATTGCCAATTCACCGCGCAAAGTGGCGCCGCGCAAAGCAACAATTTGAAAACAAATTTTCTTTTTATTAGATGTTACCGGACCGGGAGATGAACCCAGGTTCTCAGCGTCAGCGACCAAGCACTTAGTCCATTGAGCCACCGGGGTCTTTATATGCGATACGCAACCCTGATGTCTCCACTAATTGTGTCCGTTGAAAATTTCTAAGTAATCTCAAGTCGTAGATAGGTACTTAACAAACATGACATGCAATTTTCCTGCTGGGTCATCTTTTTCTACACAAACACTTGCATAAAATTGCCGACAAGGTAGCAAACACTAAACCCGACACTTGACAGGTGTCTGTGCTCGGTGTTGCGTCCGGAAATTCTGTGGCAATTTCCTTGGGGGAATTTCCGTGCGCAAACGCTTCACAGCTGCGGCTGTCAGCGCGTTCAACGCTCATGCAGAGTTGCTGGGCTGTTGAGCTTTTGTGGCTGTCTGTGTGTATGTGTGTTATGTGTATGTATGTGTGCACCTACAATGCGTTGGCCTGTGTTGTAGAAACGTTGCCATTGATGCTTGGCTGAAGTTAATGATGCTCCGATTGCGCACTTTGGTTGTTGTTGTTGTTTATATTTGTCTGCTTTGGAATTTAAAGCTCAAAATGGAAGCTTGAAATATCAGAATTAGTCGATTTAAAAGCGCAAAATGAGGCTTGGCGGCAATTCTTGGCTATTCGAAATTAGTTTAGCATAATTGGAAGGAGTTTGTAAGGCGCCTTGAGCAGTTGACAGGGACAGTTTGAGCTTCTGTACAAAACAAACTGCTTATGACAGATATAAGCTGAAAGTCTTTAGCACTTTTCTAAGCTTAAGCAAATTTTAATTATAAATTATAATAATTTATTATTGTAATTACGATAGTAAATAAATAAATAGTTATGAAGATTGCAAAGTGCAGAAATCTTTTTTGAAAGTAAAGTCGTATATTCTCATTTCTCTCTTTATGTGAATTCTTCTTATGCGGTTTTCGAATTTTTTCGAATTTTATGCGAATTTTCTTTCATTATTTCGAAGTTATGCGATTTTTTCTTTTTATAGAAGAAATAGAAATTAAAATTTCAATAGCGCATATCCTTATTTTAACAATAGAAGTAGTGTCTTTTTTTATGGGATTTCTTTTGTGCGGTTTTATGTGGCATGTATCTACCGCATAAAAAGAGAATTGAGTGTACTAAAATTTTGAAAGTATATGCAAAACGCGACTTTTCTAAGCTTTTGAATTGACTGTTCACAACTTTTTCGAAATAAATTAAGAAAATTAACACTTTTGCTATTAAAAATGTCAGAGGTGCTACGTCGGTGAAGCTGCCGTTGACATGGAACTGGAATTGCTTTTTCAGTAAACAAGCGGCACGCTTCGCTCAATTATGAAAATTTGACCATAATGTCAAAGAGATTGCTTTTTAAATGCGCTTTAATGTCAAAGTGGCAATTAGGGTACACGCGCGCGCGTTTGCAGCAACACAGCCATAACGAATGGAAGAGGCGACCCATCCAAACAGAGAGGTCGCCGCTGCAGTGCTGTAGTGGTGCAGTGAGGTAGGAGAACGGGTTGGGAAAAACATTTTAATTGGATGCATTTAGGCGACTGAAGTGGCCAAAACAATTTGCAAATTTGCGGCTAAGCGTGCGCACGCGTAACTCATAGGTGTGTGTGTGTATGTGTATGTTAGTGCGGTCACTTTGTGCTTATGTATTTATGTGCTTATGCATGTATGTGTGCAAGTATGTATGCAACAGAGGCCGAAAATGGCCAAAGCTTGACGAAAAACGCAAACGGAAGTGCCTACATAAATGAGTGTGTGTGTGTGTGTGCGGCATGTCGTGCTGCTGCTTGATATGACAGCGGATTATCGTTGCTGCCAATTCCAATACCAACGCAAGCAACCAAAGCAGCAACAACAATTCGGCTGTGATATGAAATGCAACGAAGCGAAAATGCTTTGGCCTTGTGTTGCGGCAAGCCACACATACTCATACACACACACATACTTTCATGCAAGTTTGCATATATACATACGTAGGTAAAGCTTGTTTTAATAATTGCCATTTTGCATGTCTGCGTGTGTGCTTGTGTGAATGGGTGTATGTGTATTGACCGTACATTTCCGCTTGCATTGAGTGATTAACCCTTCAATTAGTTGCAGGCAAACATATGACCTGTGTTGTTAGTGTAAGTGTCCGTGTAGGTTTGACTTTTGCTGTCATCATCATCATTGTCTTCATAGTTCTAGCAATTGTTGTTGTTGTTAGTGCTGCTATTGCTCTGCTTAATTTATTCATACATTTTCAATCAAAAACTCAATTGATTTAATTTGCGGTTTTTTGTCATTGCTAAAGCTTTTAATTAAAATCATATTATATGCACTACACAATACATACACAACACAGAAACACACACACGCACATGCACTTAATAACATTTGTATATGTTTGTGTGTCACTTGGCAATTGGTATATGTAACAAGTAAGGAAGCAATCAGTCGGGTTTCACCGACAGAGTAATACCCTACACCAAATTCCCAAGTGGTGTGATTTCACTGAAATTGTGGGTACATTTGATTTACAACCTACAGAGTTGGCGGACCACGCCCATTTTTGGCAGACTACAACATATACCTAATAGGACTATACATGCCAAATATTGATGCTCTGACAGGTGTACAACAGATGTTATCGGCATATTTATTTTACTGCCCCCATGGTGG
The DNA here is from genome assembly GCA_963457695.1 of Neria commutata. NCBI lineage: Eukaryota > Metazoa > Arthropoda > Insecta > Diptera > Micropezidae > Neria > Neria commutata. The sequence continues at coordinate 36,965,377 of OY735247.1, read as the reverse complement.
GCGGACCACGCCCATTTCTGGAGAATTAAAAGATATTCCTACCAGGAACGAAGTAACCAATTCTGGACGCTCTGGTGTATATATTATGGAAGTTAAGATGATTTTTCGTTTATCGCCTATATAGTGGGCGGACCACACCCATTTTCTTGTATGGCATCTAAGACCTATACATCAACTTGGGAACCGAATTTCATTCATTTATATTCGTAACTAGTCAATTGGGAGCAATTTTACCGGAAAATTGTTGCCGCCTATACAGTGGGCGGACCACGCCCATTTTTTGGTATTTTGCAGAGGCTCCACACCTAACCATAAATACCAAGTATTATTCTTTTGAATGAGTAATTAGACAATTTAGAGCAATTTAATCGAAAAAAACCCGAGGTAGTGGGACTTACAGGCCCATTGTAGGCGTGTCCTTCGACCGATTTAACTAATTTTAACACTTTACCTAACTCGAGGTTTACTGCGACTGTGTACCAAATTTGGTTCAAATCGGACAACTCCTTCTTTCTATTTTTCCCGAACACGCAGACGGACAGACAGACAGACAGACAGACAGACAGACAGACGGACAGACGGACAGACGGACAACCGGAAATCAATAGAGAAAGTGTTTCTGATCATTTCTATATACTTATGTCTATACCTAGGAAGGCTCCTTTAATGCGTTACAATTTTGGCACAAAGTTATTATACCCTATTACCATAGGTGTAGGGTATAAAAATTGACAGTTTAGCCAACCGAAATTTTAATTGCTTGTTTTAAATTGAATAGTTAGCTTCCGCTCTGGCTTTGTGTGTGTGTGCATTTCATATAATCAAACTCAACAGCAAAATCACATTTAAATAAAGCAATTAACTATGAAATATAATTTTCGATAATATTTGAAAATAGCCTTTGACATTTTAATTGATGCTGTCTTTTGCGGCTTCACATTGCCACAAAATTAATTAATTGATTCATTGTTCGAGTTTTCAATGGCAGAGCTGCAGCATCGTTCAGTTTTTGACACTTACTTTTTTTAAGTAATCAAATCTTGATTTAGCAAATTCAACTCAATAAACTCAAACTCAACTGAGCTGCAATTTTTGTAAGCAAAAATCATCGAATCGAATGACATTTTTGTCTGAAAAGTCTAAAGACTGGATAGGTTGACAGTTAGAACTGAAGAATGCGCGCGCGCAGCGGGGGTGCCTAAAGAAGTGCCACGTCAGTACAAAACTCGAAAACGGATTCTTATTAACCAGTTTAAAAGAAGAAAAAAGAGAGTTATCCTTTCTTCGAACCAGTAAGGTGCCGAAAGGCAGCTAAAAAATAGTATTTAACTTGACTACTTGACAAAATTAAAGCTGTTACATTAATAATATTGGCATAAAATAAATTTCCATTAGAAATCTACAAAAAAATTCGACAAAAAATACAACAAAATTGCATAAATATCTGTACAAAAAATCCCCAAAATTTTTGCAAAATATGCACAATAAAAATCCAACAAAATTCGCAAACAAATTTCAAAAAGCTAACAGAAAATTATGACAAAGATTCCAGATGGAGACAACTGTTAACAACATAGACAGAAGATTCCAGAAGATCATCCCATCTGGAATACTTAACAGAGAAATGTTTATATGAGAGCATGGGCAAAAGCTACACTGTGTCTGCCATGCTATTGAAATCTGCCTCAGGAAGTACTACGTTGATAGAATGCCAATAGGCAAAAAGAACTACATGCTCTCTGACCGTATGGACGTGAGGTGGTATTCGCGGGTTGAAGTTTCGCACTGACAGAGGCTTTCGATTGCTGTCCAACTCGTTAAAAAAAAACTTTGACAGCAGAACTGCACTACTTGCACTCAACTCATGTAAAATCACTTTAAAATTGATATTGTATTGCTTACAGCTACTTATGAATCTGGCCAGATATAATCGAGTTCACCTCAACTGGGCTCCAAGTCATAATGGAAACGAAATGGCGTTCGAGATTTTTATCGAACCGAAACCATGATGCGATCTGACATGGAGCTGCATTAAAATTTGCATAAATGTTTCTTAAATGAAGGAACCAACGGCCAAACTTCCGCTTTGATACTTTGCCTTATTAAAGCAAATGAAAATGTCTAATTTAGAAATAAATTGAAAGTGCTTCATCAAACTTAAGCAAATCACAGGCTTTGCAATTGCAAAATGGGCACTTTAGGTCCATTTGTTAGTAGCAGTTGTACAAATGTTTCGCCGTCTTCAGTTTCGCGCGCGCGCTCTCTCTCTCTCTTTCCCAAACAAGACTATTCAAATTTAACGCCTTTTCAATTGCGCGCCATTTATCATGCCATTCCCGGCCATAAATTCCGGCACGCCAGAAAAGCAGAACGAAAAGCGGCGACTTGTATATAGTACAACAATGAGCGCTTTATTACCGCCTTGGGAGGAGCCACGTTGTATGTGTGTGTGTGTGTGCACAAGCCTAACAGCGCTAACACACACAAAGGCCAAACAATATGGCGGCGATGAGGACACACTTCCGCTGCGCGCTGCTGCCACACGTAAGTCAAAGACAAAAACCGCAAAATGTCAGCCGGCGCCGCATTGAGACAAAGCGTCCGCAGCCACGTGAGAAAAGCGCGCTGAATGGAACTGTTTGATTTATGAAGCACAAAAGAAATGAAAAATTGATGGGTTTGCAAGCGCTGCAGCGACACACACAGGCACACAAATTCACACACACACACACACAGCCACAAATACAATATAAACAAACAAAGGCGGCGGCGCCGGTGGCAGCTGAAGCGCACCTGAGTCGTTGCTGAGACGCGCTTAACGTCGAAATATGCGAAAATTTGTTATGCCTCGTTAAGATTAACAGATTTACGCTTTCGCGTCTGTTTTCCGCCTGGCAGCCGCAAAGGCATAATTAATGTGGCCAGCAACCACTAGTGGCATATTTACAATGCCAACGAGCTAATGGTTTGCAGCTTTAAAATGGAACTTCTCGAAATTAAATCATGTCGATTGGAGTGTCCTTATAATATGAGCCCCAAAGTATGCAATAATATTTAACAAAAGTTTAAAGTTTACGAGTGGCAAGGAAGCACAATGCCACTGAGCTCAAGTGCTGCATATTTGATGTGGAATTTCTGAAATAAGCTTGTCTTTATACTTTATCCGTTTAGTACAAATAAGTAAGATATGATATGATACTACGAAAATGTCAGAATATTGCAGAAGCTCTATTTTATGTGACAACAAATAATATCTTGCATTTTTCTCAGAAGCACATGTGCATGCAAAGATGTGCTGTCTGCTGCCCTTAAAGCTTAAGCCTGAAAATACGCAAGAATAGTTTTTGAAACATAATATTTCTGCAAATGAAATATTTACTATAAACCATAGCAGACATTTTTTCATATTAAGAGAAAGCAACTAGAATTGAAATATTTGTTGCTGGCAAATCTCAATGCATATGCTTTAAAATCAGACAAAAATGTTTAAAAGAATTGTTATGTCAAGAAGTAAAGCACTTGCACATACTATACCAGAAAAGATTAGTGTTAACTATTCTCCTTTCTAAATACAAGGGCTAAGATTTGGACCCAGGTCTCTCGCATCAGCGACCAAGCACTTGTCCACTGAGCTACTCTGGCGCCTGGCGAGTGTCCTTTTCTCTGTTTAACAAAGAAGATTATCCTAAAAGTATTTTAAACCTTTTTGTAAAAGACCTTTTTTTTCTGTATTAGAAACTAAAGAAAGTAAGAGAGAGAGAGAGAGAGAGAGAGAGAGAGAGAGAGAGAGAGAGAGAAACAAGCAATCAAGAGAGATCAAGTGGAAGAAGTTAAAGGATTCCGCAAATATTTTTCATTCTAGCATTCCTAGACGACTTTCTCTCTCTCTCTCTCTGCGTTGTCTTCAAAAGTGTAGCTCAAAGTTCACAACCTGCGTATACAATTCACACAAATGCACACACACATATTTGTTTGTATGTATGTATGTAATTGCATGTATGCTTGTTATTTTAGATGATTCAAGTACAGCTCTTCCACTGCTCGTCCTAAGTCGTTGATAAATTGAGTTGCCACTCAAGTTTTGGCAAGAAAGGCTAACTGCCTTTTATGCATTTGCCTTACACACACATACAAGTCGACAGGCAAATATTGTTCTTACTAACAGCACACTGCATGCATACATAAACACGCATCTGTATGTACATATTTATATGATATTTAAATAAAATTTCTTGAGTTTAATTTTTGGCATTTTCAGTCACTTCAGGCTATTAGCCTTTAACAAATCTGAAGATTTAATTTAAGAGGCTTTTGCAGGCTGAAGCGGCCAGCTTGTGTGCCAAAAATGGGCTGAGGCAGCAGCAAGCTGATTTCAGTTGGCATGGCATTTAAGCCGTAAGACTTGGCAATACGCCATAAGTTAAAGTGTGTGTGTGTGTGTGTAAGAGTATGTTTCAGCTGATTAAAAATTTAAATTTCTTTTTAATCTTCTGAAGAAGTGAAGTGCAGTTATGTTTTGAAGAATTTTCGTAATTCATGCTTTTTCTTTTATCTCTTTTCTATTCTTTATATTTAAATTAACAAAATTTTTGAGTAAATTCAGTGCTTGTGCTCACATTGATATTGATTTAAGCAAGGCTTATAAGGGAAGTTCAATGTTTTATCGGTATCAGCATGGAAAGAGTTCAAATGTTTTCTCTCTCTCTCTCTCTCTCTCAATGTAATCCCCCATCAGCTCAACATTTTTATTATAAAAAAATTTCTTTTCAATATACTATAATAAATAGTTTAACTGCTTAGCACGCTGTTAGATTTTCTTCAACTTTTTCGCGTCATCGTCTTTAACCTTGGATTACAAGAGAACTAATTAACGTAAATGTGTGAGATTTTATATTTATGCGCTCAAATAATGTGATTCCTTACTTAAATTATTTATTTAAACACTTCATAAGTAAAATAGCCCGCTACCGAGAAAACATTGATCGCTCATCGTAACTTAATAGCTTTCATATAACTATTATAAAGACTTGGAAAAGATTTTTTGAAAATATAAAAAATATCTAAAGGCTTGAAATGGGCCTGTCGTTGCCTGAAGTTAAGTTAAGTTCAGTTTATGTGTAACGAAGCCACGAACTGCCACACTTTACGTGCAACATGTTGTATGAGCAACATTTGATAGCAAGCAATTTAGCGCATAACTCATACGCACCGCATTTCCGCACGCTGCTTCGCATTTTATGAATTCAATTTCCTCGCATTTGTGCTGCCACTTAAACTACTTTGAGAATTCAATCAACGCTTTTGCAATTTGGCTTCTTTTGGCAGCAATTTTCATACAAACACAATCACTCTTTAATACACACACACATACATACACTCTCCTGTGCTGCTGCGCACATTAGGGGCCTTTTGTTGCATGCTGCAAGTAAGTGTGAGGCAACTTGACGTAGAGCGACAAAATCAATGGCAGCAGCAACAACAACAACGTGGCAGCAACTTTATGCATGCTTTTGTTGTATTTGCATACATAAATCTGCGTGCTGTTGTTGTATGCATCGGATTTCCTTCATTTCCGTTGCTAAACGGGACAACAACAACAACAGCAATCGCAACAACAAGAGCAACAGAAACAGCAACAAAATATAAGCAGAGTGTTGTTGTTCTTGCCTGCTCGCCCAAAATTAGTTAGAGGTGTAGTTAGGGCGACTTCTCGAGGTTTTCACGCTTCAAATCGACAAATAGAAATTTAAAAAAAAATGATAAATTTATTGCAGTTGCATGAAAATATTTTGACTTTAATAATAATTCAATTAAACAGTTACATATATAATTTTGAAATTTCATATTTCACTCTGCCAGCTGCTTGCTTGGCTTTGTTGTCATTCGCACTGCTGTTATTGTTGTTGTTGTTGTAGTTCGAAGTACTTTTGCTGCTCAATAACAGCCTTCGTCACTTTTCTTCTCTCTTCACCCTTGGCTCTTGCTCATCAACAACTTTGCCACAATTCTCAATCGTTTGCTTAAGAGTTTCTCATTTTTGTTCTTTACTTTTTTGAACTTTTTCGCATTTTATCAATTTACATAACAATATCAGGGCAAAGAACTTGTTGTTGTTGCTATTGTATATCACAGTGCCGTCTTAGCTTAACGATGCATTGTGCTTCGACAGCACCAGCAGCAACATGAAACTACCATTTTCGAGAAATCCTGGTCACCGACTTTGAAAAACAAAACAGTTTTGAGAAAAACGCATTCAAAGTTTCAGTTTGCTTTCCTGCTTCCACTGGCTTCTCGTCAAGATTTGCCAGTTTGGAAATGTAAACCGTTTCGGAATAAAAAATTTTTTGTTGGAAAATTCTAACTGCGTTTAAGCAGTTAAGGCATTAAGTACATGCCACCATAATTATAAGCAATTTAAATTGCAATAAATATGATTTTATTAAAAGCATCAAAAGTCTTCGAACAAAAACCTTGCCACGTTATTAAAAAGCTATTAACAAAATATTACTCATACGCCACCAGCGCAAAATTTCCCTACAAAGGAAAAATTTCACAATCACTTTTCTATGTGACTGCATTTCCGCTGAACTTATTACCAGGGCTTGATGCTGCCACACGCGAGAACAATGCAACAATTGCGCCAACAAAGGCAGGCGGCAAAAGAAAAATTCACAATTCATGCAATTTTCATGAAGTTTTGAAACACATTCAAGAATGCTTTGTGAGTTGTGAGGCGTGCTGAAATCTTGAAAGAACTTTCGCTGCTGTTCCTTGCTTTGCCATTTGCTGCTGCTGTGGCAAGCTTTAGGTGCCGCTCACGGCTGCCGCAGCAAGCGTTGCGTGCGGAATGCGAATTGCCGAAGCCACAGTGTGACAGTGTATGCAAGCATGTGTTGGTGTGAATGCGTGTGAGTGTGTGTGTGCGTGGAATGTCAATTTTGTTTTGTCGCATTTCACCGCTGCGCCAAGTGGCAACAATTTTGTGGCATTTTGCCGTGCAACATATCAAAAAACAGCGTTGCAGCTGCCAACGTTCAAAGTGTACAAGGGCTAGGGGGAGTGGGCAGGGGAAGAGTAGCAGCAGTGCTTGACTGGTGGTGAGCTACGCTGACGTTTCATAACAAATTCATTTGCTGTCACGTGGCGTGACGTGAGTGATGAACGCGTGTCCTCACATTTAGGATGCTGCCGTCAAACTTGTCTATGCAAGCAAATGTGTGTGTGTGAATTTGTGTGTGTGAAAGTGAGCTAATGTGTGCGTGTGACAAAATCCTTTTGCGTCAAGTCTATGTGTGTGTGTGTGGCCTATTTAAGTGTCTGTATTGTTACGTGATTGTCTAATTGTATGTGTGTTTGTGTGTGTTGCTTGTCAGCATGTGCGTGTTGTGCATGTGTTAGTAGCGCGACGTTGACAATTTTAATTGCTTGTATTTAAATCGAGCTTAGTCGAATTTCAAGCGCAGCGATTTTAAATTTAGTTTCGGTTTCATTTTATTGACAAAAATTTTAACATCAATTTAAGTTTTTTGAAATTACTTTAAATGTTGTTATTAATTTTAATATTTAGTCTGCTTCTTCTTGATTGGCCAGAGCAACAAGTCACTGAGCTACGACCTGACGTGCAGCTTCTCTCCAGCTAAGCCTGCAATGCGCGCGGCTTCCCCAGTTGAAAATTTATAGCGTTGTCAGTGCCTCCTCTACTTGGTCTTTCTATTGGAAGCATGGCCGTCTCCGTGATATGGATCTGTGTCGATAGCCAGGCCGCCATAAAAGCATTAGACTCGAAGCTTATCAAATCGAAATGTGTGAGAGAGTGCCGACACTCCCTCAAATCCATCCACCAGCACACCATCAAGCTCTGCTGGGTACCCGGACACTTCGGTGTAGAAGGGAATGAGAGGGCAGATGAACTAGCTAGAAATGGATCTGAAATGGACTTACAATACTCTGACAACAGCATCCACACTCCCATTTGCGAAGCATACCGACTCATAGAGCTTAAATATGAAACAATGGCCAATTACCGGTGGTCAAACACCACAAGTTGTGCAATTTCTCGGACTCTATGGCCCAAACTAGATGCAAAAAGAACTAAGAGCATACTTGCTTTAAATAGACATTCCATCCGCATACTCACAGGGGTACTCACCGGACATTGCATCATAGGCGTCATGGCCGACCGATTGCAAATCCCACGGAGTGGCTTCTGTAACAGTTGCGGAGACCAAGAGGAAATAGAATCTATTGAGCATCTTCTATGTTACTGTCCAGCACTACAGGAACGCCGCCTACGATTCATGGGAAAACGGTTCTTTGATAGCTTGGCAGAATTAATACGTGTTCCTCTAGAGGATATTTCAAGATTCGCTATGAAATCAGGATGGTTCACCCACACCTAAGGGTTTGGGCTTTCTCCATCTACTGGGTTTATATACAAGGCATCACAATGGGCCTTCGGCCTCTGGGTGGGTTTACTGCTAGCAGTAAACAGCCTTTTTAACCTAACCTAACCATGGCCGTCTCCGTACTCCTCTCGAATACCTTCTTCGCTGGAGCTCCTTCATCCATACGCACGACATGACCTAGCCAGTGAAGCCGCCTGCTGGTGTTGCCACTGACGATCTTAATATCGGCATAGAGTTCGTACAGCTCGTGGTTTGTCCGGTGCGGCAATGTCTATAATGCAGATCGGGCCGAAGATCTTTAGATGCTCTTTTCTCTCGAGCACCCCAAGAGCAGGGGGTCATCTCTCTCAGTCTGCGAGATCAGCCATGCTTCAGCGCCATAAAGCAATATGGAGTCGATGAAAGTCTTGTAGTGTGGTCGAGCTTTGTGGGTCGAGGGAGGACTCTACTTCTCAGTTGCTTACCGAGTGCGTAGTATAAGCTTATTATTCTTCGCTTTATCTCATGTGAATAAGATTGATTGCTCAAATATTTATATTTTTATCGTACTTTTACAAATTTGTTGCTATCGATACAAAGAGAACGAAACAGTGCCATCAAAGAATATTTACATATGTTTTTTTGAATGCTTCTTTGAAAACCTTGTACTATTATTTTCGATGTGTATAGGAAGATGGCCAACAATTTATCTTAATATCAATGTTTAGTGCTGATTTCTAACTTTTCTGGCGACTTGTAAATGAGAGTTGAATTAACTAAAACGGCTGTTTCTGTTGTTAATTAAGGCAATGCGTAGACTGCGCGTTCTTACACACACACGCTCATTTTGCTGATGATGCACGCATTAACTGCTATGTATTCATGTATGTGTGTATGCATGTGTGCATATGCCAGCAGCCAAACTCACTCATATTCATGCGCTTGTGGTACGCTTAATTTTTCATATGCCACACTCACACTCACATCCACAGTCACATTCATGTTCATTTATTGTGTTCCTACGTCTAAGTGTTTGTCAGCTGTGCATATGTGCGTGTGTGCTCCTTGCTAGAGTTTCGCTTTTATTTTGCGCTTGTGTGCTGCTCGCTAATCCTGCTAAATTGTAATTAATTTGAATTAATTATGAGACGCTGCTTCTTGCAGGCGGCTGCGTATTCTGTAGCGGCTCCGTGTTGCCTTGATTGCTTTACAAGAACGTCGCAGAGCACATGGAAACATTTGCTATTTGTTAGCTTGTTTTACATGCCGAGCGTTTGGCTTTTGTTGGCAGTTAATTTGGGTTAAATTTATTCATTTGCTTAAGTTTGTCGTGCAAGAATTTCACATCCCGCTGAAAGCTTTAAATTCTTGAGCCAGCAAAGCTCCACATTTGAGTAATAATTTTTGGGATTTCCTTTTCGCTTCAGTGGTTCTTTTAAGCAAGCGCTATGAACCGAAATTCGACAGCTGAAATTCATTAAAATTTTTCATAGCGCTGTGACAGTCAAATCGACAAAATGTGCACTTCGATTTGGCAAATATGTTAAGGTAGAATTTCACAGCGCCTATTTAAAATCGAATTCAGATTTAAGTAAGCAATTTAATTTTTCACAGTCGAATGTAACTTGCCATTTAATCCTTTCGGAACGTAGTTTTATTTTGTAAACCGATATTCTCTTGCCAGAAATTTTTGAATATCCTAAAGGATTAGGCTAGAGAAATATGTTCTGCATACTCAGCAATTCTGAAATCGCGCTTTTATTTTGCAACATAATAGTGCTAATAAGAATTTTCCTTTGGACATAAAATTCCAAGATGTATGATATTCTGTGTAGAATAAATCAAATATAAAAATATTTGCCAGTTTTCAATGGAAATTAAGTTAGGCAGTGGCGTTTAAAATAGAGAAAATACGAAAGTTTGTAATTCGGTGGGACGTATTGTTCCAGTAGTACCGAAAGGGTTAAATGGCCTAGTGTGGCGATTTAAGTACGGCACATGGTTGCAACAACAACAACAAATGAACAGCTGATTGTGACGCTGACCCTTCGAAAGAGCAATTGAAATCCACTGCGATTGATTTCACTCGCTTCCTACACAATTGAATGCTTTTTACAAGTTGTACAAAGCTTCAAAAGATATACATATATGCGTAGTTGCTACATATTATTTCATATATAAATAAATCTACTGTAAAAACCATGAAAAATTAAACTAAACTTCAATTCAATTTGCAAATTAGATTCAAGTAGTCACTTCGAAATTCGAAATTGGGCATAATTTGTATGAAATGGAAGGAAGAAATTTTCGCATAATTATGCCAAGTCAGAGGCATGCAACAGCGAGAGTCCTTGCAGCGTGTGGCATGTGCAACAATTAATTAAGCTGCGCCGCTCATTAGTGTCACGCACAATGTGGACAACCTTGCCCGCAGTGTCTCAAACCCCGGCAGGCACAAACAATTCAAATTATGCGCCACAATGCGATGACGCATTCGGCAAATGTCAACAGCCAAAGTGGCAGCAACAATTAGCGGCGTAATTGAGCGGCCATCGGCAGACACGACAGCACGACGGCAACCATTTAAAGGCGCCAGCTCAACAACGAAGTGAAATCAAGCTGACAGCACTGCAAGGATAATGGACAAGCACCACTGCTCATCCATCGTTGCCCCCTCCAACGTCTTACGTGTTTGCTCGCGCCTTGCATAAATTAATTTGAAAGTTTTTTCAAATTACTTAAGTAAATTTGGCGTGCTCATTAATGCGCGCTTCTTCATGCAGTGTCCTTCAGTGTCCTGCAGCGTAGAGAAGAGTAAAGACCATCGAAGACCTTCAGGCCTACAAGAAATGTAAAAGGCACCTCTCAAAATGTGGAAATTTGCATGATGTGCCGTTGTATGTTGTGCATGTATAGTGAGCGGCAAAAGTGTGCGCGAAGAATACTTTAGCAATTTTTTAAAATCATGGTTTTTATACCCTACACCTATGGTAATAGGGTATAATAACTTTGTGCCAAAATTGTAACGCATTAAAGCAGCCTTCCTAGGTATAGACATAAGTATATAGAAATGATCAGAAACACTTTCTCTTTTCATTTCCGGTTGTCCGTCTGTCCGTCTGTCCGTCCGTCTGTCTGTCTGTCTGCGTGTACGCAAAAAAAAGAAAGAAGGAGTTGCCCGATTTGGACCAAATTTGGTACACAGTGACAGTGAACTTCGGGTTAGGTAAAGTGTTAAAATTATTCAAATCGGTCGAAGGATACGCCCCCAATGGACCTATAAGTCCCTCTACCTCGGGTTTTTTGCGATCAAATTGCTGTAATTTGTCTAATTAATCATTGAAAAGAATAATACTTGGTATTCAAGTTAAGGGGGCGGTTATCTATGTCATACGAAAAAATGGGCGTGGTCCGCCCACTATATAGGCGGCAAACTTTTTCCGGTAAAATGGCTCCCAATTGACTAGTTACGAATATAAATGAATGAAATTCGGTTCCCAAGTTGATATATAGGTCTTAGATGCCATAGAAGAAAATGGGCGTGGTGCGCCCACTATATAGGCGATAAACGAAAAACCCTCTTAACTTCCATAATATATACACCAGAGCGTCTAGATTTGGTTACTTCGTTCCTGGTAAGAATATCTTTTAATTCTCCAAAAATGGGCATGGTCCGCCTACCATGGGGGCAGTAAAATAAATATACCGATAACATCTGTTGTACACCTGCCAGAGCATCAATATTTGGCATGTATAGTCCTATTAGGTATATCTTGTAGTCTGCCAAAAATTGGCGTGGTCCGCCCACTATGTGGGTTGTAAATCAAATGCACCCACAATTTCAGTGAATTATCACCCTACTTGGGAACATGGTGTAGGGTATTACTCTGTCGGTGAAACCCGACTGATACTTCCTTACTTGTTAACACTTCTTTTGGAATAATTTTGTCTAGCAAATGGGTCTGAGAGCCTGCTTAATTAAAGCAAAGATACCTTTGAGCAATTCTCTCTTATAAATTTTCAAAGTTTGGTTTAGTCCAATATCGATTCCGATTTATGTTGGTTCGGTGTGTAGCGAGTTGGCAAGTTAGAGCCAAGTTTCGTTGGTGTCCGATTGCCGAGCAGCGTTGGTGGCAAGCTGTGCTCGGGCACTTCCGATGCGAACTGCTATCCTGCTGCTCCTCTGTTAGATATGAGCGTACGAAAAGTACATAAAATAATAACAACCGGGCTTCAGGGTAAGAGGTATCTTAATATGTATGCATTGTTCATTATACCCTACACCTATGGTAATAGGGTATAATAACTTTGTGCCAAAATTGTAACGCATTAAAGGAGCCTTCCTAGGTATAGACATAAGTATATAGAAATGATCAGAAACACTTTCTCTTTTGATTTCCGGTTGTCCGTCTGTCCGTCTGTCTGTCCGTCTGTCTGCGTGTTCGGGAAAAAGAGAAAGAAGGAGTTGTCCGATTTAAACCAAATTTGGTACACAGTTACAGTGAACCTCGTGTTAGGTAAAGTGTTAAAATTAGTAAAATCGGCTGAAGGATACGCCCACAATGGGCCTATAAGTCGAACTACCTCGTAATTTTTCCAGTAAAATTGCTTTAATTAGTTTAATTACGCATTTAAAGGAATGATATTTGGTATTTAAAGTGATATGTGGGCCCTCTACGAAATACCAAAAAATGGGCGTGGTCCGCCCACTATACAGACGGATAAATTTTTCCGGTAAAATGGCTCTCAATCAACTATTTACGAATTTAAACGATTGAAATTTGGTTCATAAGTCCAGATATTGGCTCTACATGCCATGTAAGAAAATGGGCGTGGTCCGCCCACTATATAGGCGATAAGCGAAAAATCCTCTTAACTTCCATAATATACACACCAGAGCGTCCAGATTTGGTTACTTCGTTCCTGGTAAGAATATCTTCTAATTCTCCAGAAATGGGCGTGGTCCGCCCACCATGGGGGCAGTAAAATAAATATGCCGATAACATCTGTTGTACACCCGCCAGAGCATCAATATTTGGCATATATAGTCCAATTAGGTATATCTTGTAGCCTGCCAAAAGTGGGCATGGTCCGCTCACTATGTAGGTTGTAAATCAAATTCACCCACAATTTCAGTGAATTATCACCCCACTTGGGAACATGGTGTAGGGTATTACTCTGTCGGTGAAACCCGACTGATGTTTCCTTACTTGTTTTAAAGCTCTCTTTGGCTCATGTCATGCTCTGTTCGTCGGTCTCGGCTTTTAAATGTACGTACATACATACATATATAGTATTTGTTCGTTTTTTAACGAGAATAGGAAACCATTCTCACCTTTTTGCTACTAAGTTTCTCTTTATTGCAAGAAAAATCAATTGGCTTAGATATTTTAAAGTCTTAAATTGCAAATATAATGAATTTTATAAATAAACTACTTTTTTAATAAAAAAATGTTTGATTAAAATTTGTTTCCAAATTAAAGCACAATCGAACAACAAAAACACAGAAAGAATCGTTTGTAAAAATACTGAATATTTTTGTCGTTCATTGTACTATGTATGTGTATGTGAGTGAATGTGCTTCTGCCCGTGCGTGTGTGTGTGTGTGTGCGTCAGCATGTTTGCGCTGTAATTGTGGCATCATAATTGCAATCTGTGCGGCAAGAGAGCCAACAAAACGACATCGCCCTTGCCTGCTTCTCAGCCTCAGCGCTTGTCCACCTTTCGACGGCGTCCATGACACACTTCAGCTGCACGTGGCAGCAGAGGAGCAGAGAGGACGAGAGCAGCGGATATTTTTGTGCTATCTTGCAGTTTACATCTTGCAGATGCATTGACATGCACACATTCACACATACATTCATACACATCGATGCATTGAGGTCAGTGACGAAGCTTGTTGCGGCATGTACATAAACACACATACACACACATACATAGCGTTGAGTGTGTGTGCGCGCTGCATTTAATGAATTTTAAATTTGCATAATAATAATGCACTACTGCTGTTGTTGTTGGTGTTGTTGTTGTTGCTGTTATCGCTGTTTTTTGTTTTTTTGTGGCTCAGCCATTGCTGCAGCTGTTAATGCTCGTGCTGCTGTATTCGTTGTTGTTGCTTTTCTCAATGAAGATGTTGTTATCGTTTGCTTTGCATTTGCTTCTTATTATGATGTTGCAAATGTTGCTTGCATACATATAGCATTTGTTGTTGTTTTGTTGTTTTTATTTGAAAAAACATTCATAAAATAACTTTCAAGGATTTTATGAGAATAGTTTATAATTTTGTCTTTGATATTGCAAATTTCTTTACTTAAAAATAGAAAAGAGCATTTTTGAGATGGAATAGAAAAGTTTTCAAATTGTCAAACAGAATCGTCGCCAGAGGCGTTAGCGTGTGCACCGCCACTACTTCACTTTACCGCCACCCAGTAATCTAAAATCCTTTCAAAACCAACCTCCTTACATGTATAGAAGGCATCTCATCAGTGTTGGTCTATAAAAAAAAGCCATAACATAACCAAAGATTGACTGATATTATGACCAAAAAAAACGTTCAAGAACACTTTTCGAACAAGAATTATTGACTTTGTTAATTATTGCTTGGAATGGTGAAAAGGAGATTTGATGCAAACAATATTGTTCAATATACTTTTTGCCATTTTTATACCCTACACCTATGGTAATAGGGTATAATAACTTTGTGCCAAAATTGTAACGCATTAAAGGAGCCTTCCTAGGTATAGACATAAGTATATAGAAATGATCAGAAACACTTTCTCTATTGATTTCCGGTTGTCCGTCTGTCCGTCTGTCCGTCTGTCTGTCTGTCTGTCTGTCTGTCCGTCTGCGTGTTCGGGAAAAATAGAAAGAAGGAGTTGTCCGATTTGAACCAAATTTGGTACACAGTCGCAGTAAACCTCGAGTTAGGTAAAGTGTTAAAATTAGTTAAATCGGTCGAAGGACACGCCTACAATGGGCCTGTAAGTCCCACTACCTCGGGTTTTTTTCGATTAAATTGCTATAAATTGTCTAATTACTCATTCAATAGAATAATACTTGGTATTTATGGTTAGGTGTGGAGCCTCTGCAAAATACCAAAAAATGGGCGTGGTCCGCCCACTGTATAGGCGGCAACAATTTTCCGGTAAAATTGCTCCCAATTGACTAGTTACGAATATAAATGAATGAAATTCGGTTCCCAAGTTGATGTATAGGTCTTAGATGCCATACAAGAAAATGGGTGTGGTCCGCCCACTATATAGGCGATAAACGAAAAATCATCTTAACTTCCATAATATATACACCAGAGCGTCCAGAATTGGTTACTTCGTTCCTGGTAGGAATATCTTTTAATTCTCCAGAAATGGGCGTGGTCCGCCCACCATGGGGGCAGTAAAATAAATATGCCGATAACATCTGTTGTACACCTGTCAGAGCATCAATATTTGGCATGTATAGTCCTATTAGGTATATGTTGTAGTCTGCCAAAAATGGGCGTGGTCCGCCAACTCTGTAGGTTGTAAATCAAATGTACCCACAATTTCAGTGAAATCACACCACTTGGGAATTTGGTGTAGGGTATTACTCTGTCGGTGAAACCCGACTGATACTTCCTTACTTGTTATACCCTACACCTATGGTAATAGGGTATAATAACTTTGTGCGAAAATTGTAACGCATTAAAGGAGCCGTCCTAGGTATAGACATAAGTATATAGAAATGATCAGAAACACTTTCTCTATTGATTTCCGGTTGTCCGTCTGTCCGTCTGTCTGTCTGTCTGTCTGTCTGTCCGTCTGCGTGTTCGGAAAAAATAGAAAGAAGGAGTTGTCCGATTTGAACCAAATTTGGTACACAGTCACAGTGAACCTCGGGTTAGGTAAAGTGTTAAAATTAGTTAAATCGGTCGAAGGACACGCCCACAATGGGCCTGTAAGTCCCACTACCTCGGGTTTTTTTCGATTAAATTGCTATAATTTGCCTAATTACTCATTCAAAAGAATAATACTTGGTATTTATGGTTAGGTGTGGACCCTCTGCAAAATACCAAAAAATGGGCGTGGTCCGCCCACTGCATGGGCGGCAACAATTTTCCGGTAAAATGGCTCTCAATTGACTACTTATGCATTTAAACGAATGAAATTTGGTTTGCAGGTTAAGATGTAGGTCCTAAATGCCATATTATAAAATGGGCGTGGTCCGCCCACTATATAGGCGGTAAGCTGAAAATCCTCATAACTTCCATAGTATATATACCAGAACGTCCATATTTGGACACTTAATTGCTGGTAAGAGTACCTTTAAATTTAAAAAAATGGGCGTGTTCCGCCCACCGTGAAGGCGGTAAATTATATATATCGATAGAGTGTCAATATGTGCCAATACAGTCCTATTAGGAATATCTTTTAGTTTGACAAAAATGGGCGTGCTCCGCCCACTCAGTTACTTGGTGTAGGGTATTACTCTGTCGGTGAAACCCGACTGACGCTTCCTTACTTGTTTATACCCTACACCTATGGTAATAGGGTATAATAACTTTGTGCGAAAATTGTAACGCATTAAAGGAGCGGTCCTAGGTATAGACATAAGTATATAGAAATGATCAGAATCACTTTCTCTTTTGATTTCCGGTTGTCCGTCTGTCTGTCTGTCTGTCTGTCCGTCTGTCTGTCTGTCTGCGTGTACGCAAAAAAGAGAAAGAAGGAGTTGTCCGATTTGGACCAAATTTGGTACACAGTCACACTGAACCTCGGGTTAGGTAAAGTGTTAAAATTATTCAAATCGGTCGAAGGATACGCCCCCAATGGACCTATAAGTCCCACTACCTCGGGTTTTTTTCGATTAAATTGCTATAATTTGTGTAATTACTCATGGAAAAGAATAATACTTGGTATTCAAGTTAAGAGGTACGTCTTCTATATCTCAGGAAAAAATGGGCGTGGTCCGCCCACTATATAGCCGGCCAAATTTTTCCGGTAAAATGGCTCCCAATTGACTAGTTACGAATATAAATGAATGAAATTCGGTTCCCAAGTTGATATATAGATCTTAGATGCCATACAAGAAAATGGGCGTGGTCCGCCCACTATATAGGCGATAAACAAAAAATCCTCTTAACTTCCATAATATATACACCAGAGAGTCCAGATTTGGTTACTTCGTTCCTGGTAGGAATATCTTTTAATTCTCCAGAAATGGGCGTGGTCCGCCCACCATGGGGGCAGTAAAATAAATATGCCGATAACATCTGGTGTACACCTGTCAGAGCATCAATATTTGGCATGTATAGTCCTATTAGGTATATCTTGTAGTCTGCCAAAAATGGGCGTGGTCCGCTCACTATGTAGATTGTAAATCAAATACGCCCACAATTTCAGTGAATTATCACCCCACTTGGGAACATGGTGTAGGGTATTACTCTGTCGGTGAAACCCGACTGATTGCTTCCTTACTTGTTTTGCATTGGATTTCGCAGCTCCAAATTTTGATGCTGTGATTTTTCTTTGATACCTTTTCTTTCACAGTCTTCAGTTCGTTTTCTTTAGATCTAAATCCAAATCATGCAAAGCAGCTCATCGAAAACACCTCATTGATTTTGCAATTTATTTTTTGGCATTAAACATTTGCAATAAAGCCACATGCTTTTAACGAAAAAAATCGTCATCGTCTTGCCTTCAAAACGGCTTTCCAAATATGATTTAGCAGCGTAAAGGTGGCTTAAAGCGCTTTCGATATGCACCCAGCAGCTTTTACAAACAGATCCTTTTAGTGTGCGCAATGCAGAGCTAAGAAAATATGCACGCAACGTGGAGCAGCAACTGAAGCCAATATGGAAAATCAGCTTGCAAGTCACACAAGCAGAGCAAATCGCATTTTCCACGCGATAAAATGGAATAAAATGCAGAAAATCTGCATAAATGCGGAAAATGTCAGCGTGACAAAAACACTCACGAGCTGATAAGCAGCAGTGCAGCCTTGTTTGTGTGTGTGTGTGTGTGTGTGTGTCAATGCAAATGGCAGCTGCGATATGCGCCAATGATAATGCCAGCAACAAATGCAAACTTAATGCCATGCTATCAGCTGAAAATAAAGTGAAATCTCAGGCTTCACTGTCACTGTTGAGCTCTTAACCTTGCCGTTGTTTCCTTGCCTTGTGTTTCTGTTGTGGCTTAAAGAATCAAAGGAGAGACAGAGAGCGCGAGAGAGTGAACGAACAAGCACATGAAAAATGTAAACTTCTGCCGAAACAGAAGCTCACATTTAATTAGCATATTTCACACATTCAGCGCATGCTTGCATATCCCCATATCCCTATACAACAACAATACACACACACACACACACACACGACAGGTGTTTGCTTCCATGCTCATAATTGTTGGCGCGTCAATTTGTTTCCGGTGCCAAGGCGGAAATTGAAATTTCCATAATAACACGTTTGGCAAATTAGCATAAGCCAGGTTCTCTGTTCTGCTCATGCAATTTCATGCTTGTGTGTGTGAGTGTGTGTGTGTGCGCTTCCAAATGTATGCAAATTATTTGCACAAATACCAACGCGCTTACAATGAACTCGCTTGTAATTGGACTGTCTGCATGTTTGTGTGTGTTTGTTGGTGCTTGTTAGCCTTGTTTGTTGGCTTCTGTGTTTTTGGTCCTTCGATAATCGTTTAAGTGCAATTGGCCCTTCTCTTGCGTTCAATTCGCTTACATTTTTTCTGCATATCGGCTGAATGAGCATTTAATTAACAGGCGAATACTCGATATTCATATTAGAATTTTTTGATTTTGTAACTTTGTTGTTGCTTTAAATTATGCTTTTATTTATGCAGGACAACATCAAATTTCTTGCAACTATTAGCCCTTTATTATTTAAAGTAAATGTCTATCAGCAATACTCAGCTTTCTGCAACCTGCCTTAATCCATAATCACTTTCAAGTGCTTTAGATGTTTAGTGAGCCTTTGGCGGTGAACGCTGATTTATATGAAAAAGACTAGCATATACGGCATAATTCAGTGATTGTGAGCTACCAAAGCTCCAATATAAAGCTTAACAAATTTCAAAAAATCTTTAAAAAAATATTTTTGAAATAATTTAATTGACAGAGCGTAATTTTTCATTTCGAATGATATATGTATATTTTTATATATATATATTTTCAATATCTTTTGGCCTTGTAAAGCTCCAAACACAGCAAGCTAAAGGCTCTGAGGTGTAGCGAAACATTTAAATCGACGATTTGTTTATACTTTTTAAACAACTACAGCTAACATTTCTGTGGTCATATGCAATAACGACTTAAGTCGAAAACAACTGTTTCGAGAAAATGCAATTCGAAATTTGAAATGCACATAAGCGCATGTGTTTTTTTTAAATAACTTTTTTTCTGAGATGGGTACAGATACCGGGGTGAGAACAAAATATGCGCATCAACGTCAGGAATACAGTGGTAACGTCAACTCAATTTCGTCTTAAGTCGACTTAAGTCGTTATTGCTTTTGACCACAGATTTCTTTCCGAACAAGTCAAATGAAACTTTCTCTCTATCTCTCTCTCTCTCTCCTTCTCTGCCCTCTTTGACGGAAGCTATTTGGAAATCTTTTAAGATGAAGTTTATTTATTTCAAATTGCCTGCCAACGCCGCTCGACATCTTCGAGAGTGGCCAGGAGGCAGGATGTGCGCCAAGTCGTGCGGATGCGTCGTAATTGCAGTGCTAATAAATTGATTGCGCTACGCTGATGATGCGCTTAGCCAACTCTCGGAAGTTATTTAAAGTTTTAACTATGCGTGGAAATAGCGCCCGCTCGGCCACTTCAAGCGGCGTGAAATTGAAGAGATTAAAATGGCAGCTGGCAAAGCGAAAACTAATGAAACGGCTTGCAATTAAGAGCGAAGCACATTTATCATTTAATTGAGGATGCTGCTTATAATAAATCTCAGTAGCTCAAAATCAAGCAACGAGTGCCTCACAGAAATGCCAACGTTTTCTTATGCCAAAGATTTTCTTGCGCATTGCTTCCCAAACATTTCTAGAACGTTTGTGTAATTAGGCGCCCCTTTCTTGTTGGGATTCTGTTGCTTGCTTTGCTTGAAATTAAATGCAAAATATGCAACTTTTTGCTTCGCTGCCAGCAAACGGAAATTGCATTTGTTATTTTTCAAGCGGGTTTTGCTGCCTTTTATTTCTTTTTAGTTGTTGTAGTTGCGTTTTTCTCAAGTATTGCACTTACAGTTAGCTGCATTTACGCCATTTTTAATGACTTTTCTTGTGGCGCTGTTGTTCTTTTTTTGCTTTCTCTCTTTCTCGCTCTTCTGCTATATGCCTCTCTGTCTTGCTTCCGGCTGTCGCTGTTATACTTCAGCTGCTAGAAGTATCCTTTCTACTGCTGCTCCAGGCCATTTTTTTCCATATTTACTTTAACTGTTTTTCAAGTTTTGCCTCTAGCCCGCGGCCATGTACAAACACCTTCCGGAGCAGCAGTCCAAAGTAATCACTACCAAAAAAGAAGAGGAAAAGAAAACAAATAAGGAAGCATCAGTCGGGTTTGCCCGACAGAATAATATACCCTAAGCCAAGTAACCAAGTGGGGCCATAAAACACTGAAGGGATTTAAATTATGCGCATTTATAAACTACCGCCAAAGAAAAAGTGGGTGCACCATGCCCATGTTTGGAAAATTTTAAACAAATCTCAATTGAATAATATGTGTCGAATATTGGAGCTCTAGACAGACAGACGAACAACCGGAAATAAAGACTGGAAGCTATTCTGATCATTGCTATATGCTTACGTCTTTACCTAGCAAGGCTCCTTCAATGCACTAAAATTTTCGCACAAAGCTAATACGCCCTACTATCATAGGTGTAGGGTATTTAAGAACAAAACCTCCAGCAAATGAGGTCAGAAGTGCAGAAGTTGCTACAGTGGCAGCTCCTTCTGCGTATTTGCTGCTGCTGCTGCCGCCTTTACAATGTAATTAGGATTGTTCGCAGTAGACAATCCCTGCCGCTGCCGCTCTGAAACCCCTTGTTTTGTGCAGGAAAATTTTTATTCGCTTCGGCCAGGCACTTAACGCCTTAATGAGCAGCTCACTCGAGCTGTTATCCTTGGCAGTGCGTTTTTCGCAGCTAAGTGCGCGCTTGTCCTTTTTATGCAACGTTTTTCCACTTCGAAAAGCTAATTTTATTTTGTTGCTTTTCCACTTGACTGCACCGGGGCTGCGCTGTGCATCTTCATTAACGCGGCCATTATCCTGTGCAGCGTCAGCCTTGAACGCTGGTCATTAAAATGCGCCAAGGAAGTGGCTTAACGTGTTCTTCTGCCAACAGCTAACGGGAAGAGTATTGCACTTGGAAATTTCTTGCTCTTTCTTTACGTGCTTTTCGTGCTTTTTGTTCTTTTTCTGCTGTTGGTGTGTCCTTAATGCAACTTTGCGTTAGTATTTGTGTTATTTGCTTTTATCTTTGATGGTTTGTTCGGCCATTATCTGAGATACAAGTAAATGCTTTTGTTGTAGTATCCTTGTAGTTTATCTTACTTATACCTGCATAAAAGCTAACTGCACTCTGTAAACTCCCACCGCCCCTCTTTCTCACACTTACAACATAGCACACATAAAGTTTATATTATTCAACCCAGAGGCGTTGTTTTATACAAATTTCAGTGCGCCTTCTACACGCGCAGAAAAGTGTCCTTTTTGTGTGTTAATTATCGTTAAAAAGCTTGCGGCAATGTGAATTTTATGACACCTTAAATTTTAGTGTGTCCTCGTGGCATGATCAACGGCAATACACTGTGTAGTATTTGATTTAATTGCTCACTCAACTGCCATTATTTTATGAGATGGTAAAGGAGTGTGTTTTAAAATGGCTTAGTTAAGGTAGCTGCTATTTTCAAAGCTATTGAAAATTCAAAAAATATTTTAATACCAGCAAAAATTTGACTCTATATAAAACGAGTAAGCTACTTAAATTTCCTGCAAAATTTATTTAATAGCTGAAATTAAATTAAATTCTGTTGATTTCCCCGCAGTTCCCTTCAATACTTGCTGCAACTGCATTTCCAAATTACATTCACAATCTTTAGCTCTTGTTCACTTCAGCTACGAAATTCCGACTATACGATTATAGGCAACATTTGTGCAATTCCGACCATTTTCGAAATGCAACTGATTGAGAATTAATAAAATCAAGCCGCTTAGAGTGGTTCATCAGTTAGTAAACGTAATGGAAGCCGACATTAAACCAATTAATGTGCCTACACACAAGCACACAAGTGAGACATACAGAACTATGACGGGAAACGTGCATTTGAGTGTGTGCGTGTGTGTGTGATTGGCTTGGAGTGGGCAATGCATATCGAAGGATGCACAGCGCGCTCAGCTAAATTGCTGTTTTTGTGGAGCAGAGTTCGAAGCATGTTGGAATGCAAGTTAATAGCAGCGGCTTAGCATAAGTGGCAATAAAAATGCGGCCACGTGCTGTAATTGGCTTCGATTGAACTATAAGTGAAGTGAACTCTGAAGCAACTCTCATGCCAATGAACATCATAGTAGGTACTTCCCTTCTTTCTTCTGGTCATGCCTGCAGTAGCGACGTAATTTTGCTAATTATGCAGCGCGCGTTGCTTCATATCCTTTTTTTTCCGCTACGTGCTTCGGCACTTGTCTGCTGTGCTGCTGCCGTCTGACCTAACCGGAAGTCTCAGCAAATCTGCTGCATTGTCTGCAGTTCGGCAAGTTAATTTCCTTTAGGCCCAAACTGCTCGCCTGTGCTTAAGTGCCGAAAGCTTAAGCCCAGTGCCGCATCAGCCAAATTAAGCATAATTAAATTTGTGTGTGTGTGTGTAGGTCGGAAAATGCGAAGGCAATGTCCTTTTAGTTATTTTGACTTGACTCGAAAAACGATTTTTGCTGCCAAAGCGCACAGAAAAAGCAGACAAAAAAGGTCGACCGAATCGATTGTAATCAGTTGAGTAGACATAATTAAGTTGTTTACATTGTAAATTAAATATCCTTTGGCGCTTTCATTTGCATTATTTACGGCTGTCACTTTTTGGGTTCGTACAATTAATTGCGCAAAGTCTGCAGAAATTGATTTTTCCTACACTCTAGAAGCGAAACACTCTTTACGAAACTTTGTGCTACTAACCAAAAATCTTGTAAAGATAGCAAATTATTATATTTAAGAGAAATACACTAGCAAATTTGATAATATTAGCACATTCAAAAAACACTTAAATCCTGACAAGCAAGAAATTTGTGCATTTGTCGAAATAGACAACCAATAATTTTTTTCATTGGTAAATTTTAATAGTGCCAGTTCAAGGCTCTCAGTGCTCATTTTAATTCTGGCTTCCAAACTTGCCTCTGGATCGCTGTGTGGAGCTTATATTAGGTGTAGTTAAAAGAAATTCATTAGTTTTTCATGAAATTGAAGGCTCTAATTGGCATTGGTTGAACGATATTGGCTAAACGCCAATGCACAATAACATTCCCATCCCGTATGAACTCCTCCTTTTTTATTTACATTTCGCTTTCCCATATTCAAGTTCAATTTCCAGTCGGTATCCATCCAGCTGTCACTTTTTCCTATTTCTCCGCTCTCCCGCAAATATGCGCTCTCACTGATCAGCACTAAAAACCCAACAAGTG
Organism: Neria commutata; assembly: GCA_963457695.1. NCBI lineage: Eukaryota > Metazoa > Arthropoda > Insecta > Diptera > Micropezidae > Neria > Neria commutata. Next base: position 36,941,340 of record OY735247.1, on the reverse strand, counting down.
ACCGCGACGGAAGTTTTCCAATTCGATTCTCTTTTCGATAAACTCTGTTTTTAAATTTTAAATACTTTATAATTAAACGCGCATTCCAGCGCAATATAAATAAAAAACCCCCTGTGTCCTCTTTTATTAAAAGAAGTCTGTAAAGACTCAAATTGAATAAAAATAAGTCAAAGTGACTTAAACAGATATGATTAAGGTCCAACTGGGCAATCGAAATAGTGCTTACATGACGGGCGCACTCGACGAGTTTATCGACAATTGGCCTTTCAGAGCGCGGATCGTCTTTGACCTAAAAATAAACGAAACAGAATTGACAAAAGCAAAAATGTGCAAGATTGTCTTTTGAGTATCAGGAAATCTAAATCATATTCTATTCACATTTTCAGCAGCCTGGCTTGCGTTTTCGCCTTTATCGAAGAAAACCTGTAAAATATGGGTTGATTTCTCTATGCTGGAGTCCATCTTTGACGCGAGCTCAAACCAAACTGAGTCAAGCATTCACAAAACTGTCCGGCAAGTTTTTCTAGCATGAAATCTTATCTTCCTAACGCTATCTAGCATGACCCGATCGCATTATACAATGCGAGATATAGTTTACAAAAGCCATGTATAGAAGAAATAATGAATTTTCTTTTACTACAACTGATATTAGCTTATTGCTTTGGCATATGAGCTTGCTAAGCGTGTGCATTCAAGAGCTTGGTCATTAAAATTTTTAATGCAACAACAATGCATTTTAATTGCATAATCATAAAGAAAATATTTTCCTTATACATATTTCCCTAACTCACTGCCTCTTCCTCTCTCGCTGTCGTTCTCTTTCTCTCTCTTCTGCAACTGCAACCTTAGGCCAGCGCTTTTCTTTCCTTTTTCCATATTTTCTGGTCCTCTGCCATTGATGTCATAAATTGAAAACGATAATCCGCAATGATTAAAGTCATCATAGTCATAAAATGCAATTTCAGCATCTTGCTCGCGGGTGCATGCAGTCGGTAGTAATTGCTACGGGGTCGCTGCTTTCAACACTATCAAACAAAATGGCGGAAAATGGCGGGAAAATGGCGCAAAATGACTGCCTCACAGCAGCGTTCAGTGACACTTGTCTGGATGCTGACGACGCCACTGGCTGGCCAGCGGACGAGTGCTATGAACGGCCACTGCGCACAACGTTTGCCCACTAAACAGCAATAGTAATAATAACAACAAAAACAACAACAAAAACAACAAAAAAGCATTTCATAACAAACTTTCATTAAAATGAAATTAAAGTTTAATTAAAAGCGAAATTTCATTTAAATCGTTGCCATGAGTCTGAGTGCCACTCCAGTGCCCCCTCCACTCTGGGTGGGTTGGACTGTTGGACTGGCGCTAGTTGTAGTAAAAGATAATTCCATTTTATGCTGATAGTAGCCAGCAGCAGCACCAAAGCCCTTACAACCATGAAAAAATACTTGAGGCAGTTTGAAAGAATTTTTTAAAAATGAATTTTCATGTAATTTGCGAGGGAGTGAAAAAACAAAGTATGTACATAATCTGCTCAGCTGACAATGCAGCTCTGCTCTGACTGGCAATGCAGCCAACATGGCGAGTTCAATGAACTGGCAGGCAAAAACTGCAAGTGGAAGTATACTGGCCGTTTTTTTAAAAAACTTGGTTTAAAGAAAATTGCACTAAAAGTTGCAAGTTAAGTTTTTAAGTTCTTCAAAGGCAACTGAAGGGTAGCACTCCTTTAAGTCACATAGCTTCGAATATTTTCATCAAATTAATATGAGATTTTAACGCAAATTTCTTGCAATGATATAAATTCTGATTATCTAAAAATTGGAAATCGGGTTTTTTGAAGTGTGCTGGTGATACTCCTCCATATATGGCAAGCGTTATGATGACCAGCAACTTGAATCTTTAAAATCAACTCATATTCTAAATGCTTCATTCATAATGCTTGAGTTCATAATTTTAATATTGTTAGCAAAATTTTGTTTTCAAAATTTTTCAAAATTCAGCTCAGTTCTCTTGCCATTAAAGTTTTATCATTCGATCTCTAGTTTCACTATAGCACCTATCTATATATTTCTTATCTTTTAATTATGCACATAACATACATATATAGAAAGAAACATTTATAGAAATGCAAAGCTTTTGAACAATTTCGCCAAACATTATTCAAATTGTTAAAAAATATAAACACATTTTGAGAAAAAAGTAAAAAAAATTTTGCAAATGGCTGCTAACATTTTACGAAAGGTTTCTGAAGTGTTCGTCAGTTTTCTTAAGAGGTTCTTAATTGGAAAATGTATTATGTTGCTAGCAATTCTAAATATATCTTCGTTATCGGTGTCAAATTCGACTTCGTCTTATGTATCAAGCTCGATACGATTCGGCTTAGCCTAAACAAGTTGAAGATTTCTCAATAGTTTTCGCTTCGGCCAGAGACTGAAAATCGCCCTACTAGTTCGAGCTGCTTTAACCTCTGGCCTTTGTTGCGCACCGCGAACGCAGATTGGATCTATTGTGCTGGCCTATACTTAACCCAGTTGTGTTAGGCTTCTAATAAATTGTAGCACTTTGCTGGGTTTGGTGTTCCATATTTTCTGTGGGGGCACCGAGTACCCTCTTAGATGAGCGTTTCTGAGCCTGCTGAACCGGCACAATAAAATGTGATCGAACATTCCAGTCAATGTTTCGCATAGTCGGCACATATCCGTGTCCAGCACGACTAGCAGCGCTATCTATTTGTCTGAACAATTCGAAATTCAAATAATCTATACACAGCCACGAATTTCAACTTTAAATATTGAAAGCGAAACGTTGGAAAAGCAAGAGCTGCATTTGTGGAAACCTTAAAAGTGATAATGCAACTTTTTTATGACAATTCTGCTTTACTTTATATATTTTTGAAATTGTCGTCGAACAAAAGAAGAGCTTAACCCATTTATACAATTTTCTTTTGACAGCGCTGCAGACGCAAGTGAAACTAGCACAATCAGCTTAAGAGTGCAGCAACACAGCAGCAACAACAGCAGCAACAACAGCAGCAGCAGCAACTGCAACGAGTTAACAGCAGATTAAAACAATGACGACAGCAAAGAGTGAAAAGACTTCATTCACTTCACTTCACTTTTATGACGTGCCGGCGGGCGCCTCAGCAGCCGAATGTGACAAGCAAAGCTCGGCGAGGTAATTAGACAAAAAGAAGAGTAGGAGACAGGAAGCTCAAGAGCTGCGGCAGTGAAGGCAGTGAAGACTGCCAAGAATAGCTGCAACAACGACAGCGAATTGCTGGAAGCGCGGCAGCAGCAGCGGAGGTAGTGAGAAGGTGGCAAGCTCCACTTCGAAGCGCGCTGGAAAAGTGTGTTGGTGTATATTAAGTGCACGCTGCTGCAAGACAAGCGGCAGCGGCAGTTAAATTGACAAGTCAGCAACACTTATCAAGCAACAAAGTTGGCAACAATTTCCCAACAATAAAGCGACAGCAGAATGACAACAAAGTGCTGAAAATCAAGAAGAAGAAGAGACATAAGCAGGCAAAAATTATGTAAAGTAACATAATTAATTTAAATTAGACCAAGCTTTCCGCCAACAGACACACACACACATACACACATACACAAACATAGCCATACAAAGAGTACCAGAGCAAAAAGCCAGCTAAATGTACGTCAGACTGCTACTAATGCAACAACAATTGCGGCCGTATTTGCATTTAAAATGTCGGACGTTGAGAAGGCGCTTTCCGGCGAACACAGTGACAAGCATAAAACGGCCACACACACACTCACAGCAGCAAGCGCCAATACAACAGCCTCGCCACTGAAGCAACAGCAACACTACAGCAGCAAGGCGGCACTCGCTGCCAACGCTTACTATTGCAACGAGACGGGCAACGTCGTGCTGACGCACAAGCAGCCGGCGCCCTCCTACGCCGGCAACTGCCTCAGTCGCCTGCTCAAGATCGTCTTCTCGACGCCGGGTCTGGTGCTGCTCGTCGCCATGTACTCCGTCATGGGCGCGCTGCTATTTCCGCTGCTGGAGGCGCCACTGGACATCAACAAGTCGGCCGCGATTGCCAAGAGTCGGGAGGACTGTTTGCGCGAGCTTTGGATCATTACGGGTGAGTTTGTGCTATGACGTAGCATATGCTTAGTTACGAACTACAGTTAGTAGTATAAGAAAACTTAAACACAGCAGTGCTCGCTTCATTTTTGTTCTCAAAATAATAAAGAAAGAGCGAAGAAATCGCAACTTTTATATCAGATTCTCAAAAGATTGAGAAAGCAAAAGTAAAAACTGTTAAATCTTCTCTATCAAAAGCTCTACTTTCAATGTGGCATCACTGAAATATAAAGAAATAGCTATAAAGAAATTTTGAATTTCAAAACGAAGTTTAAAATTATTTGAATTCATAACGAAAGAGCCAATCGTTAGATTTTCTAGCAAAAGCTTACATACTTGAGCGCTACAACTTCAAAATTTTTTCAATTTGTATGTAAAATTTTTGCAGCAAAAATTGCTCTGAAAAATTTCCACAAAAACTTATACTTTAGCCATACCAGATTTCGGTTTTTAAAGGTTAAAGCCGAAGTTGTTAAAAAAAAATTAGCTCTAAAAATGTATGCACAACTTTTGGGTTTAGTGTTAGTTTCTTTAAGCAAGAAATCAGTTTTTACATACAATTTTTTCTAAGTGCTTTTTCAGCAGTTTCAGTTTCATGCATTTTCTTAGCGTTTATTTGCAATTGGCCCGCAGCTTTTGGCTTAGTCAACTAATTTAACAGTTTACCTGTCATTTTGCAGCAAGTGCAGTTATTTATGCAACAAATGCAATGCCACTGCAATGCAATCTCATTTACCGTCAGTGCATTATGCATATTTTTTTGGTGGCTGTCAGCAAATTTTCGCTTCATTGCATAATTGCTATGGCATATAGCCCAGACGTGCGTTGCATTACAACAACACAAAGCATATTATTGTAGTCTGCATTATCGAATTATTTTAAATTGTATTAATATGCATTGGCATTCGAATACAAACATAATTGTTGCAGTTTTCCGCAATGTCAATAGTATTTTATTATGACAAATATTGCATGATTTGGAAGTTTTTGATTGAAAAATCATTTAAAAAAATGCAGTGATAATATGATAAAATTAATTGAGACTCTTTAATTTTTTAGGCAAAGAAAAAGTGATTTATAAATTAGTCAATTAACATCAATTTATTCAATATTTGCCTGCAATCCTTTTCGCAGTGAAGAGGTTACCTAACAACAAATAAATACAGTATATTAATTATAAATATTGATTTCGATATAATTCTTAAATGCAATTATTTATATCAACAAAGTCATAAAATTCTCCTTTGAATTGATAGGCAGTAGTTAAATGGAACACATGGCGTATGAGTAACATGCAATTCAATGGAAATGCCTTTCAAAATAAGCAACCAAATTCTTAATGCAATTGTTGTTGTTGGAAATGACATTGGCATATGATACGCCAATATGTGATTTCAAAAAAGGATATCAATATATGAGACATAAAATGTATACATATGTATTTAATGCCTAACTTGATTTGTAAAGCCCTTTCATTCACTTGAAATTAATAAATTTGGCAAAATGAACAAAACTTTGTTGTGGCTTCATACTCCTCAGCAAGAAAAAAAAGTAGTTTTTGTGCTAAATTTACGACTGCTGAACAAAAAATAATCTGAAAATTTTTAAGAAATTTTTCATAAAAATATTGAACGCTGAAAATGTCTCTAAAAATGTGATAAAACTGATTTCAAAATAATTTCGCTAGCAGATAAATGCCTTCGATTAAGTTCAAAGAAACGTATTTTGACTTATTTTGCATTTCCATAGCTACAGTGGCTCTAAAAATTTTCGATAAATATTCTTTTTTGAATTAATTTACTCTCAAATATAAATAATCGAGAAACATGCAAAATTAAAAGCCCTTTTCGGTAAAAAAATTTTCCTAAATGTCAAAATATACGTTTTTAATTTATTTCATAATTAGTACGAGAATTTACAGTGAGAGCAATGCTTTTTTCAAACACTATTTTTAGCACCTTCTGCAATATTCAAGATTACGATGTTGAACAACCCTTCAACAAATTTAAGCTGTCGTGTAGCTAATGGTTTAGATTTCATGTCGAAATTTTTTCGAAAAAGATTCCGAATTTTATTCAGACCAAAAATATATTGTCTAAAGAATCAAAATGTTTGCTGGGTTAACCGAATCGAAATCAATTGAGAAGCTAATGCGTGCACTAAAATCGATTTAAAGGCATAAATGAAGAGCTTGTGTGTGTAGTCCACGCCACTGCCACAAAACGTTGCACTTTGGCGTGCAACAAAATATACCAAGCGCCAGCTGAGCACTCAAGTGCCCGTCCTTTGCTGGCACAGTCACTGACTCAGCTCAGCCGTTGCACGTCGCCCTGCCTTGTGCTTTTGTGCAGCAGCTCGGCGGCAAGCTCAAGACTCAGCTCATTCAGCCAATTCTGCACAAGGACACAAGAGACCTTTGCATGCCTGCCCTGCCGCAGCTTTGCCAGACCGCAGCAAGATATGTTCGACACACTCTCTACGTAGCTGCGCTGCGCTGCTCGGCTCACAGCAGCTGAGCTCGGCTGAAAAGTTGCAATTGCCAGCGTCTCAAGAGCACTTGTGGCGTGCTCGAGCAATTATGCATTCCGCTGGCAAAAAGCGACGGCAACGTTCGAGCTCGAGACGGCGGCGTAGCATTTACTTGAAGTGGCGTAGCGGCAGAAAAATGCTATGAATGCATTAAAAGGACGACTTCAAACTGAAGCCCTTCTACAACACGTTTTTAGAGCAATTTAGCAGCTTCAAGGCATGAACGAGAAGGCCGGTATTAGCTGTAAGCTGCTTGAAAAATCATTTATATTTTTTGCAAACTTTGAAGGAGCCCTTAAAGAGAAATTTCCCTTTTGAATCAACACTGGAAACTTTTCTTTTTCATTTGAAAATTACCCTTTTTGACCCAGTAAAGTAAAAGTTCTCAGTTCTATTTGTTCGAAGTTGCCATCTGAAAGCGATTCCCAAAGAGTGGTTCAAGCTTTACCATAACAAAACAAAATGGCGTCAAATATTTCATGCTTTTGTAGTTCTTGAAGAAAAAAAGTTTGAATTACTAAAATCGCTTAATTTTCCTTTGGCAGAGAAATTGAACGTGTTGTACGAACGTAACTGGACTATGCTGGTGCACGAGCAACTGCGTCGCTTTGAGGGTTCCATTGTGGCGGCCTCACGAAGTGGCAGCATGGGCGCTGTGCCAGGTCTGAGCGCAGCGGGCGTTGGTACGGCCATTGGACGCTTTGGCGGCAGCCTCGATGCACTCGAGCCGGCGAGATGGTCCTTCAGCGAGGCACTGCTCTACTCAGTGACTGTGATAACGACAATCGGTAAGTTGTGTGCCGTTCACTACGAAATAGAAATGTTATCTAAATTTCAATTCTATTTGAAACTTTAGTTCGAAATGTTTAGTCAAAATTTTCCAACAAAAATTTTCAATAAAACTTTTAGATCGGTAGAATTTTTTTAAATATTTTTTCCAACATTTCAAAATTTGATTTTTTTGATATTCGAAACCTATAAATCTTTTAAAAGTTTTTGCAAAATTCAGTCAAAATTTTCCAAAAAAATTTTCAATAAAACTTTTAGATCGGTATAATTTTTTTAAATATTTCTTCGAAAATTTCAAAATTTGATTTTTTTGATATTCGAAACCTGTAAATCTTTTAAAAGTTTTTGCAAAATTCAATCAACATTTTTTATATAAACTTTCCATCAGCAATTGTTTAAAAATTCCATATTGAATATTTTCAATGTTTTTAAAGATTTTCTGTCCGAATTTTCGATACAAATTTTAGATTAAACTTTTAATTTGGAACTGTAATGGAAATTTTTTAAAATTTTTCTTAAAGAATTTCGACTAATTTTTCTCAAATTGATTTATATGTATGTTTGCATTTTCGTTGTAAAATTTACTGTAATACGGCTTTCTCCACTTTTGGTCGCAACTCGCCTTAAATCTATTAATTTTTTATTAACCATATCAAAGTTTTTTCAAAATTTTTTCGAAATTTCTGTAAAAAAATTTGATCATAATTTAAGATTGAAGTTTAAGGTTCGATATGGCGAAACATTTTTTCACAATTTGCTGTAAAAAAATTCCAAAATTTTCCAAAAAATTGTTAAAAATTTATTGAAATTTTTATAAAAATTTGCTTAAAAATTTTCGTGAAATTTTTTTATGAAATGTATTATCGCATCGAAATTAATTCCTTTTGATTTTCCTGCAAAAATTTGCTACACTAATTTTTTCCGATTTTCTGTAAAACTGGCACACATCGACAATCTTGTATTATATATAGATGTGATTTTTTTTAAAAAGACATTTGGCCACATGTAAATGCTCTCTTATATAACTACTTTTCTGTCGAAATATTCGTAGTGCTACATGTAACGCGCTCTCCTTTCATTGCACTAATTGCATTTCTCTCGAATCCCAACTCGAACTGGAAAATCTTCCAAATGAATTGATAAAACGATTATTTTTAATAGATTTGCACAGACTGAAAGCAATCTGACCATCATCCAACCAGCCGCCCAACTAATTCTCCACCCTTTCTTTATTGCTTTTCCGATTGCTGCTGCTTGCATCAACGAACAACAACAACAACTACTGTACGTGCTGCTCATCTCAACACCCACACAATCATCCAGGTCACGGCAGCCTAACGCCGAAAACGGCCGCCGGCAAAATTGCCACAATCCTGTACGCCTTAATTGGAGTTCCGCTGATGCTGATGTGTCTGTCCAGTCTGGGCGCGCTGCTGGCCGAGGCGCTGCAGTGCACGTACGCGCGTATATGCTGCCGCCTGGCACGGCACGCCAGTGGGCGTGGCGGTGGCAGTGGCGATGGCAAACGTCAGCGGCGCGGCAGCAGCAGCGATGATAGTCTCGACGAGCGCGCGAAGAAGCCGCAGGGCAACGCCGCCGATGCCGGCTGCTACGCACAAGCAAACGCGGTAAGTGAGCTGCTGCGATGAGAGGGGCAGGCAACGAAGCCATTGGCAAAAAAGTTAAATGCAAAAATATGAAGCGAGTTGTGCGTTCTTCTTTGAACAGTTCAGCTGGGTTGCAGGGTTGCAGGAAGGCGGTTTAAGTTGTTGATCATAATTGATTAGTTAATTTGTTGTGTTGTTGTGTTGTTGTCGAAATGCTTGTGTGCGTATTTGGCTGTGTGCGTGTTTCCGGCTGGCTGTAACGCAGAATTAATAAACTTGGCCATAAACAAAAGTGGAAATAATGCGAAATGCGTGAGCACTTGTCTGCGATTTGGCGTATTTGTTGTGGGCGGCGAGCCGGTGAAATGAGTCCGCCGGGATTACACATGCAACTTTGTTTTGTTATGCTACTACTACAATATTAGCCTTCATTAATAACTGTTATTGATTTTGGCTTACACGACATTAGTATTAGTTACGTAAGCTTCTATTTCGTTTGCATATTTTAACGACTTTTGCTGACATTTTAAGAAGTCAGTGAAAGGGACGCAAACCTTTGAGCTCGAAGTTTTTGTTGTAGATTCTTAGATTAGAAACTTAAAGCCAGATTCTCGTCCTACAGTCACAATTATAAATTTCTACTTGAATAGTAACTTTTTCCTTCAAAAGTTATCAATTCAAAGAAACTTTTGAATGGTCACCTTTGCTACTCCTGTCCGAATATCACGAAGTCAACTCTTAACAATATTTATATATACATATTACTTATGTCAATTATATATGCATATATAAATTATTTAATTTTGACCAAAACATTTTAAGTTTCTGAAATTCATCGTAATTTTTTAAACATTTCCGACGTTTTTCAAGAATTATTTGAATATTTAGATTTTCGAACTTTTTTAAACAAATGTAGTACTAAAAATTCATCTTCTTCTTGATCTTCTTGATTCTTCTTCTTGATTCGAACTGACGTAGAGCATCTCTCCAGGCGTCACTGATCCGCGCACGACTTCTTCAGCTGAAAATGCCAAGCTCAAAGGCACGGTTCTCTGTCCTCGAACTGCCGCCTCAAATACCTTTCATCCATACATACTATTATCGGATAAGGGTTTTGCTGTTCTTTGCGAAAATTTTAAATATAATAAATGATATTCGATTTTATTGCCAATTTCTGCATTATTGCAAGAAAATTTCACAATTTTTTTGGGATCTTCCGAATAATTAGCATCGAATAAACGAATAAAATTAAACCCAATATAGTATAAACATATATAAGTATATGTATATATGTACATACAGAGATAGAAAAGCCGAATCGAATATAAATTTTGTCGAATATTAATTTCTACTTTTTCGGGATTTTTATAATCAAAAATTTCGGCACCCGAGATTTTGAGATTTCAAAATTTTAGAAGTAATATGTTTGGGAATACTTTACTAGGAAAGTTTTCGCTACTACTCAGCTAGAAGTAGAGGCATTGCTTTTATAGCTCAAAATTAGTTTAAGCTAAGCTGGCTGCCCAGAAAGGCCATGCATAGACCCTATTGGATCCAGTTGGAGTTCCGCTTAGGAATGGCCAAAGTAAAGATCTGTCAGAATTTGGGTATGTTTCGAAAAAATTCCAAAGAAGCATGATATCTAGTTTCGAGATCTGTTCGAGCGCTGAAAAGACAGGCGCTTCTAAGAAAGTTAGATGAGTTCTAGCAATGGCGGGATAGTAGCATGTGCTCAATATTATCTTAACCTATTTATGTTGTTCTCTATTTAAAACCGCCAACATTAAATTATGGCCACTCTGGCTGCCATTTACTTTCACTCAAACTCAAACAACTTCTCGCTGGCAGCTTTAAGATTGCTGGCTGCTCTGCACACGTGATCGTAAATCTGCGCAACTCGCACTCCCCCCCTCCCTGCGCTTTGCCTCTTTGCCTTTTCACGTTTTCATTTTTATTTAATGGCATATTTTTAACCTTTCACGATTGCCAATTAGCAACTTCACGGAAAAGTTATGCACGCAATGAGAGTGGCTGCATATGCCAAGCGGCTGCACGCCATTAAAGTGGCCAAAGTGGCTTAAGGACTTACTAGTACATATGTATGTATGTATGTATGTGCTGTCTGTAAAATACAAAAATAATTGTTGACTCGATTTTGAAAGAAAAAAAAAACAAGCAAAAAAGAATCTACTATGTAAAACTCATTGGCCAGCGAACGTTCGTTGTGTAAAACCGGAACACATAATTCAGCTGCCAGCAAAATGTCATAATTGCATAATAACCAAATACAGAACGAACAACAAGAACAACAACAGCAACAAACATGGCACGAAACAATAGCAACACTTGTGCAGCTAACAACAACAACTGGGTTACAACAACTTCAAACACGCACTCACACAACTCACATGCATGCACTCAAACGCCAAGCGAAAGGACGCTTCAGACTGGCCACAATTTGTGCTCTGGTTTAGCACTTATCCTGCCTGCGTCTGCGTCCCTTGTGTGCTGTCGCTTGTGCCGCCTTGGCCATGACATGGCGAGCATTAAGCAAAATAAATTTCGGTAACGAGCACGTGATTAATTCGAAAACTATTGTGCCACGACATACGAGCAGCAGCAGGACGTGTGAAAATGAATTGTGTTGCCGGCAGGTTGAGCGCCGCCAGCGCAAATTGTAACTTCCAGCGGTGGTGTTTTCATCATGCTTCGTCAGGCGCGCGAGTGAGCGAGTGAGTGTCGCAAAGAATCGTACATGTCATTCAACAAATTGCAAAGCCACGGGAATAGGGAATACGGGAGAGTGCAGTGCAGTGGGTTGAAGTGGCCTTAAGCGGGCTTGTGCTGGACGATAGCAACGTAGGGCAACTGTAGGCACTTATATGACCACAAAATTTAATTACATGCAGACATACATGCTCAGACAGACCAACAGGATGATAGTTTGCTAGGCGACGGCTGTGGGGTTGTTTTACGTTCCTTGGCTACGCTATGTTTAAATTAATTGGTACAGTTGCTGTTGTTATGAAAGCTAACAAGTTAAGGACTTTCCGTGTTAAGAGCTATGGGGCTTGCTGGCTATGTCGATCTCTAACTTTGTAGCAATATGGCATCAATATGGCAGCTGTTACGAGCTGACCAAATAAGGCAAAATTTCAAAGGATTCTGATTTCAAATTTCTTCTCAAATCTATGCGAAATTTTTATTAAATTCTAGAAATTAGAATTAAATTCTATTCTATTATCTGCAGACCAACTGCGTTCCTTGCCAGCATCTAAAGTCCTTCACTTTGTAAAAAGCTCATGTAGATTTTAGTAAAAGGAATTTATTTACCTATTAAATTTTCTTCATTCGCACAAAATGAAACATTTAAAATAATTTGCGCTGCAGAGTCTAAAAGCGCTTGAAGAGAGTTCTTTCTTTGAAACTGATTTTCTGTATCAATGCTTGAAATTTTTCAAACTTTTAAATATCTCGAAACTGAATTTTCCCAGTTCTAGTTATAGTACATATTTGAAAAAGCTTTTGTGAAAGTGCAAATAAGTTCATAGTCCGATTCCTTTTTTTTTTCTTTTTTTTCGGCATAAGAAAACTTATCAGCACGCAGACAGGCGTTTCTCCATTACACTGATAAAGCGGCGGATTTTCGATGATCCAAATCCCTTAAGCTTCTTTTCTCCTTTAGCTCTCTTTGGACAGCTGAAAAGGACATTGAATAGCGACTTGCATTTTCTGTCTAATTACACAAAGTCAATTGCATTGCAAATTGAATATACAAATGTTGAAAATTAAGGTAAAACAATTACAACAACACGCAAGCAAAAGAACAACTTTAATTGCTAACGCAGTCGGGGAGAGGGGGGCGGCACAAATTTGAGGCTATGGTCAGCTGCAGACGTAACTGTGCTGTGGGCAAACTTTCATAGTTGGCGCGCAAAAACAGCAGCAGAAAACTTTCGCCAACAAACAAACGCACACACTCACACACACATACAAACACGCATACTTAAGTATCACAAACTTTGGCAAGAAAACTTCAGATACTTTGCGAAGCGAAAGGCAAGCCTGAAAGTGAAACTTGAAGCAACAACGCCTTGTTGAAAGCAGCAACTCACAAGGGTGCCATGCCGGCTGCATGTGCAGAGCATGAGGGGCGTGGCAGTGGGGCGGGGCGGCAGCATAAAATTGAATTGTAATGCGTTTGCGGCAGCAATGCTCTAAACGGCTGCAGAACATTTGTAATATATGCGAAACATTGAGATTGCTTGAGTGTGACTGCGGCTCTTAAAGGACATGACTGGCTGTACAAGGACATGAACATGGAGGCCATAGGCCAAAAGATACATGTGCAAGTGTTGCGCCTTGAACTATGCTCTTCCCTTTTGGGAAATTTTTTATGCACTTTTTTAATTTTATAAATATTTATATTAAAGGGAAAAGAAATTGAAAACTTGATAACTTGAAGTTTTCAAGTTGCTGATATCCTTTGCTTGGCGACTACAATGCCGGAAACCATAGCCCACAAGCCTTCGCAGCCACAATTGTTGGCGTTGCTTTCGCTGCCTGACAACTTTTGCTCTTTCTGCTTGTTCCTTTTTGTTCTTGGCAGTTGTTGCCTCTGCTGTTTTGTGTGGTGCTGGCGCAACTGTCATCAGTAATCGTCGAGCAAATTGCATGCATTTGTACTTTTTATGCATATCTTTCTATATTCGCTTGTTAGACATAATGTCAAAGTGCAGTGAGAAATGCACAAATTAGTTTAAAAGCTGGCGTTGACAATGCTTGAGTAGCAGTTGGAAGATTGTGGCCATTGAAGCCATATCAGTTTTGAGGCAGCTGGCAAAATTGCTCATTTGAATTCAATTGAAAGTTCCTGCTACCATAGAGAATCACTAAGAATTTGTTTGTTGTGAAGCATTCAACAAGTAAATGTTGGAAATATAGCAAAATAGTAAGAGAATCAAATAAGAATATTCTTAAAAAATTTTCCAGGCATTAAAAGTTATTATTTTTGATTTGCTTTGCACTAGCATTTATTTCATAAGTTGCTCCTTTTTATGCACGCCTAAAAGTAGGCCACACTTTCTGTTCGCGCTGACGCGCGTTTGCTTTCCGCTTTGTAGTTTCGCGCTCGTGCAGCTCTGAGTCGACTTACGGCTGCTTGCCAATAGTTCATTTCCTTACTCATTCATTTAATTTTTATTGCAGCCAATATTCCGCACTCAAGTCTGTTAAAATTTCCAACTACTACTAATTTGAAAGTGCTTTAAACCGCTACCACACAATTTCCTAGTGCTTCAGTTTAACAGGCACTCTTTTTGCCTTTTCAGGCCACAATGCTTAACTTTTCGAGCGCTCTGAAACTTGGCGCATAAAAACGAACGGAAGTTTTCGCCAAATTACGGCGTTTTAAAGAAGTCATTCGCCATTGTGCAAGTGTTGGTATGCATGTTTGTGTGTGCGAGTGGAAAAGGAAATGAAATTGCCGCGGCAAATAAAAATGGCTTGGTTAAGTGGCCATTTTAATTGTTTTAGAATTGGTTTGGCTGAGTTTTCAGGCGATGAAAAAGCTTTTGGCTTGAATGTGCGCATTCACACACACGCACAAAGCAGCGCTAAAAGCGAAATTTTAAGGAACTGAAATGGGCATGATCTTCTCATATAACTGAAAAATATGTTTGACTTGTGAAAACTATATACATACGTATTTGTGACTCCATTTCGTATCTCCTCTCATTCGGCGCCGCGATGGCTCAGTGGACTAAGTGCTTGGTCGCTGATGCGGGAGGGCCTGGATTCAAATCTCAGTCCGACACATAACATCTAATACAAAGAGTATTTGTTTTCAAAATGTTTCTTTGCGATGAAATGGCAATTCTGCGGGAATATTCTTTGCCATGAAAAGCTTCTCAACCCGTTTGGATACGGTTATTCGTAGGTCCCATTAAATTGTGCAAAATAAAACAAGCACACTCAAGCTAATGCGAAAAAGCTAGGCCTAAGCCCATACGAACTGTTTGCTGTTGTTAATAATTCATAATAAATTAATTGATTAAATTATTGTTCTTGATTGTACTTAAATCTTTGAATTCAAATTGCAATATCTTACCTTACTAAAAACTGTGCCAGAATGAGCCATAACTTTCAAGTGTTGTATATAAATCAGGTCCTTTTCATGCTTCTTGATTACTCAATTTGCATTTCCTTACTGATGTAAACTGAGCTCAGTTATAATTTTGCCAATTATGTAAATTTCATCTTCAAAGCGCATCAAACCCAATTGCATTGGCTCTTTTATGATGCTACACCACATCAGCAACAGCATCACCAACATTACCACATTAACCACAAAATTCAAACCGACAACATGCAAGGCATCGTCACTGGCCGAGCGGCACTAACAGCATTTGCTGAGGTGACTCCCTCAGTGGTGCTTAAGTGGAATCTGTTGGTATCTCGAAATTATGGCGCCTGGCAGAAGATTTGTTGGCTTCAGGTTGCCGGAAATTAAGCTGCGCGGGCTGACCGCTGGGCTATGCTGCTATGCAAATGTCTGAATGTGTGTTGAGTTTATGTACGTGTGTGTGTGTATGTATGTATGTATAGTGAAGATATGCTTCAATGCACATACTAACAAGTGATAGCAGCTAGAAAACATTTGTCCAATCAAAACACTCTTCGAAGCTATTTTGCTCTTATTCTCTGTGGTGATTTGGTTATTCCTAGTTCTGTTTGCAAGCATATATGTGGAAATTATGAGCTATATGTATGTCTGATTCCTCGCTCAGCCTGTCTGTCAAGTCTGTCGTTTCTATGTTTATCTGATACGTCTGTCTCTCAGCTTCCTTGCCTGCCTTTCTCTTCAATTCTTGCTAGAAACTGCTCTGACTTTTGTGCGTCCACTTCTCAGAGCATCGGTGTGCATGTGTGTGTGTGGGCAGCTTTTTCGCATGTATGTATGAAAATGATAATTTTGCACTCTCTAATAGCCACAAACCACAAACAAACGATGCCATGCATGTATGAAAGGGCAGCAGGCGGCATTGAAGGCGTGTCTTCTTTGCCATTAAACGTTATCTTCAAAGCGAGCACTTGAGTCTTTTTCGTTACGCATTCAAGCAAATTAAACAAATTAAGCTGTTGTCTGTGTGTGCGTAATTTATTCAAATTGAAAGGCAATTTGTTGCAATTTGATTTGCCACTTCACTATTCACTTATGTGGCACGTAGCAAAGCTTAAAATCAAATTAAATTTAATTGCAATTTGGCTTAAATGACTGTAAATTAATTCTTGTTGGCATAAACAGCATTTAAAAAAATTCAAAAATTAGTACAGAGAGACATTTAATCAAAGAAGCATGTAAATGTGCGTGCTTTTCCCTTTAGTGGTCAGTGTAAATTTGTTGTTGTTGTGGCAGTAATACTAATTCCTCTTTTTGCAGCAGCAACAACTTTTGCTAATAGAGATAATTGAAAGATAATTTTAAGCTCTAAAGATAACAGCTACTCTCACTTCCCACTTATATTACATACACACATGATCACTTCTTCCTTAGTATTGTGCTAGAAAGTTCAGACAGCTTTAAAGCTTGAGTGCTTGAAGGTTTGCCTGTTCAACAGGAAGATGCTCGACCTAGCCCTATTTAATTCTTTAAGACAGGGTCGGCCATCCCAAATGATCTCGCGGGCCGCATATATGGAAAATTAGAGGAAATGACGGGAAGATTGGCCTGAAAAAATGTTCAAGGCGGGCCGCGGGTTGGCCACTCCTGCTTTAAGAGAAAGAAAGTTGCTAGCCAATAAAATGAGCGTTAACATTTGAGTAATTCGTTCACTAAAATTGTAAAAGTGCCGCCTTAAAAGCACAGCTTTATTGTTGCCAAATCCATTTGCCACTATGGAAGATGGTCATTTTGATAAAAGTATCATACTATTATATGGTCAAATGTTATTCGAAAATGTTTCAAGTTATAAAAAAGTCATAAAAAGAACTGGAAATTAAATTGACTGCAAAAATTACATGCACTCAGATAAAAGCTCAGAAAAAGAGTCTATCGAAATCTTAAAAGGAAAAACCTGCCAAAATTGCGCGAGTTCCAAAAATTTCAACAAACCGTGGCCATTTTGTGAGTTAGCAGCATTGCCAGCAGCAAAAAACAAGAAATTCTCACGCCGAAAAGTTGGACTATGTTAGAAAGCATTTTAAGGTAAAGTGCTTGGAAGGGTTGAAACTAGGTTGGGTAGGGTTTAAATCTATGGATTCATTTTGGTGCAGGCAGTTGGACTATGATGGCAACTGCGTGTGGCATGGTTCGAGCTGAAAGTGTGGCAGCATTATTAAGCATTTTCGATGACTTTTTATACCCTACACCTATGGTAATAGGGTATAATAACTTTGTGCGAAAATTGTAACGCATTAAAGGAGCCGTCCTAGGTATAGACATAAGTATATAGAAATGATCAGAAACACTTTCTGTGTTGATTTCCGGTTGTCCGTCTGTCTGTCTGTCTGTCTGGCCGTCCGTTTACACAGGAGAGAAAGAAGGAGTTGTCCGATTTAGACCAAATTTGGTACACAGTTAGAGTGAACCTTAACTTAGTTTAAGTTCTAAGATTAGCCAAATCGGCCGAAGGATACGCTCATTATGGGCCTGTAAGTCCCACTACCTCGGGTTTTTTGAGATCAAATTGCTGTAATTTGTCTAATTACTCATTGAAAAGAATAATACTTGGTATTCAAGTTAAGCGGTCATCTATGTCATGCGAAAAAATGGGCGTGGTCAGCCTACTACATAGGCGGAAAAATTTTCCGGTAAAATGGCTCCAAATTGACTATTTACGAATTTATATGAATGAAATTTGGTTCCCAAGTTGATATATAGGTCTTAGATGCCATACAACAAAATGGGCGTGATCTGCCCACTATATAGGCGGTTAACGGAAAATCTTCCTAACTTCCATAATATACACACCAGACCATCCAGATTTGGTTACTTCATTCCTGGTAGGAATACCTTTTTATTCTCCAAAAATGGGCGTGGTCCGCCCACTATGTAGGTTGTAAATTAGATCACCCACAATTTCATTTATTTCAGTGGATTATCGCCCTATTCGGTTATTTGGTGTAGGGTATTACTCAGTCGGTGAAACCCGACTGATGCTTCCTTACTTGTTTTACTTGTTCTTTATAATAATATCTCTTCTTTCGGTCTTATGCTTTTTACAGTTGGACTGTAAGAGCTGTAAATATGATGACGCTATGGGCGAGACCAATCTCAGTAATGGCTATGAATATGGCGACAATGGTGCTGCCAGCATGCAACGTTGTGAAGGTAAGTGGTTGAAGTGAGTGCGTGGGAAAGGACATGAGAAGGGACATTTTTGGCATTCGAATCTATGGCAAAAAATTACAATTCCTCAACTGTTGGAAAGTGGCATTTCTGCGTTAAAATCAACAAGTAAGTAAGCATCAGTCGGGTTTCACCGACAGAGTAATGCCCTACACCAAGTAACTGAGTGGGCGGACCACGCCCATTATTGACAAACTACAAGATATTCCTAATAAGTTTATATATACCAAATATTGATGTTCTGACAGGTGTACAAAAGAAATGATCGGTATATTAAATTTACCACCCCCATTGTGGGCGGATCACGCCCATTTTTGGAGAATATAAAGATATTCTCCCCTGCAATGGAGTGACCAAATATGGATGCTCTGATGTGTATATTACAGAAGTTATGAGGATTTTAAGCTTACCGCCTATATAGAGGGCGAACCACGCCCATTTTCTTATATGGCATGTAGGACCTATATCTTAACCTAGGAACCAAATTTCATTCGTTTAAATGCATAAGTAGTCAATTGAGAGCCATCTTACCGGAAAATTGTTGCCGCCTATACAGTGGGCGGACCACGCCCAATTTTTGGTATTTTGCAGAGGGTCCACACCTCACCTTAAATACCAAGTATTATTCTTTTGAATGAGTAATTAGACAAATTAGAGCAATTTAATCGGAAAAAACCCGAGGTAGTGGGACTTACTGGCCTATAGTGGGCGTGTCCTTGAACCGATTTGGCTAATCTCGGAACTTGAAGTAGTGAAAGGTTCACTACGACTGCGTGCCAAATTTGGTCCAAATCGGACCCCTCCTTCTTTCTCTCCTGCGCCAACAGACAGCCAGACAGACAGACAGACTGACAGACGGACAGACGGACAACCGGAAATCAACACAGAAAGTGATTCTAAGCATTTCTATATACTTATGTCCATACCTAGGACGGCTCCTGTAATGCGTTACAATTTTCGCACAAAGTTATTATACCCTATTACCATAGGTGTAGGGTATAAAAATTAATAGAAGATGGAAAAGTTTAAATTTTTGAGATTTTAGTCAAAGTATTTTTTTTATGTAAAAATGTGTGTTAAATTGTGAAAAATACTAACTTACATAATGGAGCATGATAGGCTTTAGCCAGGTGAAGACACGAAAATACAGTTCTTAAATTCGTCTTTTCCAAGTAAAAGAATATTTCAGAAAATACGAATTTTTTTAACTATAAAGTTTAAATTATGTAAAAATGCCTCCTTATTTGTAATTTTTCAAACTCACATTTTATCTTGTCACAATTTTAAATGTTACATTTTTTAGAAAGAAAATATAGTATAGTAACAATTTTGCATTTTTCGTCGAACTAAAAATTATGATAAAAATTCGCATTTTTTATGAAACGAAAAATAAAAATTAAGAATTTAATTTAAAATTTAAAATCGTTGTCATTATAACAACAACAACAACAAAAACTGCGATTTTATGCATGCAGCTGCATTGTCTCTTGTAAAAGAGTCAACTCAATGAAAGGCCTTTAATGAATGCTTACTTCGAACAAGTGAGACAATTAATTAATTCATTTGCTTTCCCTTTTACGCTTCCCCGCGCCTGCCGCCGCAGATTCCAGCCAACTTTTGCACAATTCGCCGGCGAAAATTACTTACAATTCGCCGTGCATGCCATTGAAATCGACAACAATGGCCGCCAATGAACAATACTACCAGAGAACAACAGCGGTGGCGGCAGCTGCTGCAGCGGCAACAACAACAACGCACATGCAACAGCAACAGCAGCAGCAACAACAACATCCTGATGTCATGCTCATGGCAACACCAGCGGCAGCACGAAAAATGGCACAGCAACAACAACAGCAACAACAACAGCAGCAACATTGTAGCAACAGTCGCTCGCCCACGCCCTCCCCGCAACACTTGCCACATCATCCGCTGCAGACGTTTCACATTGTTACCTCCGCCTCGGCAAACTCATCACCAACGCATCCGAGCCTGCGTCAATACGCCACGCTGCAGCCGCAGTCGCAGCGACAGCGACAATTGCAGCTGCCGCACCAACAGCATTTTGTTGCCGTGCCCAGCAGCATGCTGCGCTTCCAGCCGGCCCCCGCCCCCGCAACAAGCACTTGTGCTGCCAACGTGGGCGCCAACATGCCACCGAACTGCTATCAGCCCTCTTCTGTGGCCGTCACTGGCGCGGCAACCATTTTCTTCCCCCTGCCCACCACAGCTGGCATGTCCTCGGTCTCCACGGAGTCAACTGTTGCTCCCGCGCAGCTGCTGTGCAGCCAACCGCTCGTGAAGTATCACACCATTCACGTGCAGCACGGCAGGCGACAGTCTCCTGCCTCGCTTCACGACGCAGAGGATGCCGCATTAGCGGGCACGATGACAGCGCCGCTGCCGCCGCCTCCAGCGTACCAAACGGCCACCGTGCACGGTGAGTAGCTCGACTTAATTGCATCTACCTTGCATTTCGAATGCCACAGGGGTTGCTCACACATTTTAAACACCGCAAGTCAACGAGAAAAATGTTAGGATAATGAGGGTGGAAGAGCAAGGATAAGAAATTAAAGTATTGAAATAAATTTTTGTGATAATATGAGCGAATGACTTTAGTGCGGGGTTCCAACCGAATTAGGGGCGGAGCCAAAGATCAAACTAATACTAAACGAAATCAGAGATAGAATAATAATTTATATTTCCGAGATAGAATTAGAAACAACATCGAAATAGAACTATAAACAAAGTCAGATGCAGAATCGAAATAGTTGCAGAATCTTAGTAAGAGCCAGAATTTGAGTCGGGGCCATAATTTGAATCTGAACCAAAATCAAAATTAAAATCATCTCAAATCAAGCCTGAATGGCAGCTCATTTTAGAAACATAAGCAAAGGATTCAATATAAAACTCAGTATAGGAATGTGATGTGAATCAGAATTGATATAGAAGCACAATCTCTGGCTCTGACACCACACTTAAGATCAGAACCACACTTAAGTTCAGAACCACAATTGGAATCCGAATCAAAATATGAATTATAACCTGTATCAGAATCGAAATCAAAAACATAACCCATACAAGCCCCCTTAAATCCTCCCTTGAGTAAAATGTAGTATATAAAATGCATTGTTCCACAGACTTGTGTAATGTATCAGAATGGCAAACAATATCTTAAAGAGCAAAAGAAGCAAGTTGGAAACTGAAAGCAATTTAAAATTTTTTTTTCAAAATTCAGTATTGAATCGAAATATCGCCTCAGATTCGCATTCTGATGATTATGAAATGAAAATTTCAAATCAAATGACAATGCTTAATTGTTTCCGTACAACTATGAAGAGCTTGGATTAGGGTTCCAGCACATATTTCGATCGTCCTAGTTCGGGCTCTGCTTTCAATAAGTGATACAAATTGATTCAAAAGGATTCTCTTGTTTATTGTTGTGCTTTCCATCAGCACCTTCTGCGATTGGACCATTTGTGTTTGAACAAAATTCAGCAAAAGGTTACTCTTCCATTTGCTTGTACATTTGAATATATAAATTTTAAGATTTTTAGGATTATTTAAGGCCGCTTTCACTTTAAAAGGAGCTCGCTCACAAAGCTCAAAAGTCAGTTGCCTCTAACTTTTTGCAACTAATTTGTCTTAATCGCCTTCGACAGCAAATGTCATTGAATTTTTGATTACCAAGACTTGGTTGAGCTGCTCGGCAGGATCGGAAAAACTGCGACGACTCAACTCTTAATTAAAGGCAATTACGAAACTACTCAAAGAAACACTTCATGCGCTCGAGACTGAAAGTTTCATTGCCAAGCAATACGCCAAAGAAAAGTGCCCACGAAACAAGGCGAATCTTTTGCAACAAGAGTTTAAAAGAAAAATTTTGCGCTAAGTATATGCTAGAACTTTCGCTGCTATCAACTAGCAACAACAACAACAACAATCAAAGTAAAGTGCAGTGACAAAATTTTTTTCACCATAAACTACACTCAACTTTCATTTTCAATTTTAAACAAAATCGCACAAACCAACAACAACAACACCAACAAGAATGTTGCATGCCAAACCAGCAGCTTCCTTAGTTGACTTTCATTAGCGGTTGCGGCAACTTCAGCAGCAGCGCGCTGCACTGGTGGCTTATGGTGGTTGCTCAGTGGTGGATTGTTGGCTTCTTGCGTTGATGCGACATGTGTCGAGCAGAGGAAAGGGTAAAAGTGTTGTTGGCTGGGAATTTGTTGTGTATCGTTTGGGTGTTTGTTGGTTAAGGGCTGGTGGATTGCTGTGTGGGTACTGACGTCGAACTCAAGCATTTCCATTGGACAATTCCGAACGTTGCTCATTCGTGATCTTCGCTACGATCAAAATATAAATCTAGACTTACGTTTTTACATTGCCAGTTCCTTAAAAAAAGTTTAAGGGTTCGTTTGCATAAAAATATAGAATTGTTATGTTGCCATTTTTCAGAGATACTAGTTGCCAAGCTGAAGTTTTGCCGTCATTTTAATTACTGTCACTTTGAGTTTTATCTCTTTAGTATTCGTTTTGCTCTTCGTCATTTCAGCGACCAGTGGCATACCAACTCCCTTTTTAACGTTTTTGACACTCACAATTTTAGTTGCCCACTTCTGCCAGCGGAAATTCCCTCACTTTTGAAGACCTTTTAAAATGCATGCAACTAATTAAGTAAGCCATGCTGCCATTTCACACATGCCACGACTTTTGCTTCTACCTCTGCCATAGCTAATCCTCCCAACCGCCCCGTCGACCCAGCCGCAAAGCCGCTGCAGCTTGACTTGCAATTTTATCGCTTGCTTTAATTACGTTTGACGCGTGAAGTTGGTTGCGCTCGCTCTGAACTTTTTGCAACGCGCCGCAGTAAATTGCGGAAAATGTGGCAAATGCAGTTGGTTAAGTGCTTTAGTGGCATGCAACCGTGCGGCAGCTTCAAAGCGCTGAAGTTTTGATTAAGCGCTCGCGCGTGCCACTGCATGCGTTCGCCTTTGTTGCGTGTTTGATTTCAGCTTGAAGCCAGCATGAAAAGTGTCCGCTTTCCGCTGGGATTTGCCACGTCGCGTTGCGTCGTGGAATTTGTGCTTGCTCGAAGCTTTGTTGGACTTCCGGCTGCACTTCAAGTTTTCCCTACGCTGATCTGCACTTACAAGCATTTAATTTTGTTTAGCCATAACATTTTTGGCACTTTTTATAACCGAATTTCTAAGGCAAGGTGTGCTTGGATTTTAACTATATATATACATATATGGATGTGGGTAACCTCTAAAGAAAACGTGTTTCTTCGATTAAGGTTCGATCCAAAAACAAAGTAGATCTTCTCTTTATTTAACACATAGGCAAAGAAGAACATTACAAAACAAAGTGTCAAAAATGAACAAGTAAACGTGAAACAGATGTCTGTGCACATGGTTGCATTTGATGGTAAAATTCCTCAATGAATTATTGTGGTGTCGCCACATATATATTTGCTTTTTTTTACTTTAATCACGCGCAAGTTAAATTTAGTTGCTTTAATTTCTCTGCTCGCTGGTATAAATGCTTTTTATTAAGAATGACTATTTTAATGGCTGAATTGACTAATATTGTTTTCGCCAAGCGTCAGAGTTTTACGATATACCTTTTTGAAATCGTCTGCTCTTGATATCATTTTGCGTATAGCGTCTAAATATTTAATACTTACTTATTTAATTCGACAGAACAAGCCGTTAACGGCTTGCGACCTGATGTACGGCTTCTCTCCAGTCTTCAGACGCCTCCGAAACATTCAATGTTTGCAAAAAAAAAAAACAACAACAAAAGTTCAGTGTTTAGTGTCATTTGCCATGTTTGCTGCCTTAACCCAACTGCTCATTATGCTGACGAAAAGAATTGACATGCTCGTGTATTAAGCAAATTGCTCTGACCTTGACCTCCGGTACGCTTGAGCCCATTTTGACTTACACACAGCAGCAACAACAGCAACAACAGCAACCACTAGCTTCTCGACAATGCTCGCTGCAGCTGCGCTCCCAAACCACAGTTCAAGCAATCAATCACTTTGCTTAATTTGCTTTCTTTGTAAATTATGGCGTACAAGACCAACCGCACTGCGCCACTTCCCCCTTGGGGTTCAGCGGGTTCAGCGGGCTCAGCGGGCTCAGCGGGCTCAATGTATCAACCTGGCGTTAAAATGACACATTTAAGTACTTTGAAAGTACTTTGTTCGAACTTTGACTTTCTTGCGGTGCATGCTTCCAGGCGCACAGCAGCTGGCAATATGACTCGGCGTGTTTTATGTGCGGCAGCATCTAAGGATTTTATTGATGATGACAATGACATGGCATGGCAGCAAGCATGACGCACTTTTCAAGCAAACGTAAAAACCAAAATCATGCAAGCTATTTTTAACACTTTGTGTTGTTGTTTTATGTTGCCACTGCACGTGACTGAAATTGTTGAGGCAAGTGTAGCAGCTTTTGGCAAATATATAGATATGTGGCAAGCATGCACAAAGTCAGCAGCCATGAGCCACACTCGAAAGCTCCAAAGTGTTGCAAGACAAGCCGCAGCGAAGGTGTTGTTACAAGGTGTTGAAAGGTGTCAGGCATTAAAATTGATTAATGTGTTTGCGGCAGCAACATTATAGATGTGTGTGTGTGTGTGTTTGTGTGTGGCGTCAGACAAGCAAATTGTGCATGTCTGCAAATTTTGAAATGGAAGCAGCAGCAGCTTTGAGTTATTTTCTATAGCTTGTATCGCTGCTTCATAAAAATCAACAAGCTTCAAACAACAAAAATTTATTAAAAGCAATTATTTTAAAATTTTTAGAAACTTATAGCAGCGCAGGCATATGCAATTGCTTTCTTCGACTGATCAAATTCATATTTTTCTGCATAGTTCTAGAATTTGCATAAACGAAATTTTTTCGTAATTTGTATCTTTTGCTAAAAAGATCTGCTCGTAGCAATCAACGTTATGCCATTATATAGTGGTTTCGAATAAGGGCGCATCGATGTACATAGCAGTTGGCAGCCATATTGTTTTCGCGGCCTCTGTCTCTGTCAAATCTGTCACTTATTATTCAGTCACGGATGCCAAATCACCATGGCAAGTTAAGCCATGTAGCAGCACATCCAAATGATACAATTTGTATTACATTTCAACATCCATCCACACTTATTGCAAAACACTTGGATTTATTAAAATTTTTTATACAAAATGCATGAGCAGATGGCTCTCAGCTGTTACTTATGCAATCCTATTACACTTTAGTGACTAAATTTATTATTTTGTTATAGATGCTATATCAATCGATTCAAAGTTTTTTCGTTCTTTGGAAAGTTGTTTCATTTCATTGAGTTTTCTTAATTTTTTCCACTAGCTTAATCACTTTTTCTTTTGAAGTTATTGATTCTTAAGCATCTAACATGGTCTATTCGAGGCCTTTTAAGGCAGCCAGCTTAACCTATTGATCCTTAAATAGGTATATATGTTTTTATTCAATTTCCTGTATTATTTTTGGTTATTGGTTTGGTTTAGGCTCAAGGTCTCGTGGCAATTAAAAACTTTTGTTCAGCTCTGAATTAATTTTATTTGTGTTCAATATTTCGACATTCTTTGAAAGTCAACTTCAGAAACATGATCGATTGATTACTGACTGGGTTATTGTTTCTATTGTAAACTTTTCTTCAACTTTGATAACGCAACTGAAAACTTTATCATTTCAAAGCTATTACATAAAGCTTACTCTAAATTCATTTCAAATATGATAGTCAGATTATTTGCAGCGATTTCTAGCAGCTGAGTTTCAAGTGTTTTAACAACAAATATTTAATAAATTTCTAATAAATTTCCGCTCTGATCGAAAAGCCAGCCAGTTCATAATTCTTGCATTTTGTTTCTTTCCGATTTCTTGCAGGTGTACGACGTGCCAAGTTTCTAACCAAACCGCTGCCATCTGAGATTAGTACGCTGCTGGCGGAGACGATGGCGGCAAGCAGCAGCAGCACAGCAACAACAAATGCTGCCTGCATCAGCACTTTCGCTGGTGCGACAAGTGGCAGCGAAGCGGTTGCCAGCGCAGCTGCCCTGGGCTCCAATACAACCGTCGACATCATGGAGGACGAGGAGGAGAATGAACAGCAGCGTTTGGGGTAAGGAAAAACACACACACATGCATTTATAGAAATGAAGAAGAAGAAAGTATTCCTGGCATGCCGCAGCACTCACTCAACAATCGAGCCACTTTGGCTGCGCTGTGCAAGAGCGCCCTGAAATCAATTCCCTTATGCACTCACACACACTTATGCACACTCACACATGCTTAGAGATCTCAGTCTGCAGCTCAATTGGCAGCGCATGCAAATTGAAATGTTTTCAGGTTCCAATTTTGGACTCGATCATTTGGCTGGCGCGTTTGGACAAGCCTGAGGTGAAGACCTTGCTTCAGTCTCTCTAGGCTGCTTTCTCGCTTTTTCGCTTTCCAGTTTTTCATTTTAAGTTAACTTGGCTAACCACAATCATAGGCTTAAAAGAGCTGACATGAATATTGAACAACGCGCTGCTCAGCTGAATAGTTCTTAAAGCATGTCTTAAGGCATGTTCCACGTAATTAAACCTACAAATAGGAAACACAACTTTTACGAACTAACTATTTAATAACATTATTAAGAGTTGCCTGGTTGCCTCACTACCAAATAAATAATAAATCAGAACTTCTTGTATATATATTCGCACAATATTTCTGCACCGCTGCAGCCATCAACTTCAGCTGCTGCCGTAGACAACAGAACGCGCCCCAATAAATAACGAACGGCAAAGAAAAAAATTCAGTGCATCCGCCAGTCGAGTTAATTAAAAAGCAATAAAATTAAAGGCGGTAAGGAACCACTTACTCACCTGTCTGCCTGCTCGGCCTGCCATACAAGAGCTCTGCAATAGCTTGCAAGGAATATAGTGTAATGGTGAAAGGATGGAGCAAGGCAGAAAACAATGTGGCGCGCACAAGAAATAAAATTAATTGACCTGATTCATGCTCAAGTTACAATTAATTACAGCCACTTACAAACTTACAAGGCAGACGGCAGGGCAGCACAGCGGAAATTGAGGCACTGAACATGGCGTTGAAATATATTGCCACAAGCAATTTAAAGGCATGCCGGCGAATGAAAGGAATTCGTGAGCATGCTTTAGTAAAGTGTGCAGTTATCTGAGCAGTGCATTGAGGCAAAAGATATTTCCTTTGAAAAAAAGATGACAGCTATAAATATGCGTAGCTAGAAAATTTAAATACAAGCGCGTATGCCAACAAAAATTCGTTTTAATATTTGAAATCAAAGCTAAATATTTTGCACAATAATATTCTATTCATAGGTCGTCTTCGAAGCCCATTTTGAAAAAATTTCTGAACGATACTAATAGCAAATTCCTTCAACCAGGCCTACGCGTTTATTAAAACATCCTTAGAAATGTATGCAGACCTCAGAGCCCAATGCTAACTTCAGATTTTTGTAGAAATTACATTGCAATATTTCCATGCTGGATGCTCTTGAATCTAAAGGACCGCATGATCAATTTTAAAGGATCACGTCCGTCTAAGTACTTTTAAAGAATTTTGAATTTTCTAATTATAAAAAGAGATTTTTGTAAAACTATGAAATTAAATAATGATATTTATATAATGTGCAGAAGTGAACTATAAAGAGATAGTACTGATAGATTATGCATAGAAGCATATCGTTTTCCAAATATTTTTAATCCAGCACAGTATATCAGGCCGAGCGCCTTAGTTGCCAGTGTCCTTTTTTTGTATTATGATTTTTTATTATCATAAATCTGTTGTCAATAAGTAAAAAATAAGAAGGAAAAAGCGATTTCTCACTACATTCTTTTCCAACTCTTTGTATGATTCTCTCTCTCTCTCTCTCTCTCTCTGGCTTGTTTTAGAAAACTAAATGATTGAGAGTAGTTATTTGAAGCATTATTCTAAGTTGTTTAATCTGTATTTTAAAAGTTTTGTATCTCTGTTTATATCTGCTCATTCTCGCTCTCTATCTATACCTGTTTCTCTTTGCGTTTTTCTCTTTCTTTTTGTCACATTTTATATGTATTTCCAATCTTCTTCTTTTATATTACTCCACATAAATTATTGTTTCCGTCAATTCCGTTCACTTGTAAGCTTCCCTGAGCTACTCACAAAAGTGCAAACACTGCCAGCTGTCAAAGTGCCCCCATAAAATGGCGCCAATATGCATTTGTCTTTGCTGTCGCTACTGTCACACTGCTGCACCACAGCCCCACACTTACTTGTCAGTTGCTGCCGCCCGCCGGTGGCATTAAAAGTCTGCAATGTGTCATTTTGTCAGCAACAAAGTACGACCTGTCACCATCAACGTGTACTACAAAGCCCTTACAAGCAGTGAGGGGGTTAAAGTGACGCCTGCCAAACAGCGCCACTGCATTTACTGGCGGAGAGCACGCCCGACCGCTTTGCAGTGCCGTTACTTCGCCATTACTGCTGCTAAATAACTGCTACACTTTTTCTACACACTTATGCAATGGCATGAGCTTGTGAAAAGTACATGTGCATGTGTATGTATATGAGGGTGTGTGTGTGCTCGTATCGACAGCTCTATCAGCTCGTTGGCCGTTATTGCAACAAATGTCCATTTCGAAAATTACTTGGCCATCGCCGCCAGACAAGAGTGTTCAATCAGTGGCAGCTTCCACTGCCGAGTGGCTTCAATGTGTGGCATGCCGCCTTGTCGATTCGTGGTGGCTGCTATGAAAACTGCCACGCTATACTTAAATTTCTTTTATATGTAGTTTTTTATGTTGTGACTTTTTAAATTGATTTTATGCATGGCAATTCAGTTGCATTTCGAGGCGAGCAGCGCCATTTAAGTGTGATGGCAATTTTTGCTGCGGTCTGCTTTATTAAAAGACTATTGCTGCTATGACTGCCGTACAATGATTTTATAATCAAAATGCCAAAAAAATTAAAAAAATTATAAAATAGCTTTGGCTCTTTCAGGCAACATTTTTAGAACAAAATATCAAAGAAGAAACCTGCAAGCGATTTCACGATTAATAAATTTATCGATATTTTTTTATTACAGTAGCTCAGTGAATTTTTGCTTGGTCTCTTATTGTCTTAATAGCGGAGGATTTCAGATACATATTGGCAATGGTCATAGTTAGTATGTTAGCATGCCTAAATCTGTTTTCCAATTTTTTCAGAACAACAGCTTAAAGCATCAAATTCTCACTACTTTTTTTTAACTTTCTTGCAGATCTGTTATGGAAAAATAAGATTAGTGCAGCGCATGGCTTCCAAAGAGCTTTGAAACTAATATCTGAAACAGCTTTAAAAGTAGTAAATGATTTATAAAGCAACTGCTTATTGCGCTGTGCTAACAGTGGATCCTTCTCTGCCAGCTTAACTAACTTAGCCATGCACAAAATGCTTGCAAAAACAATAAAATTAAGCTTGAACTCCGAGCTCACTGTATCTAATTTCACTGAGCCAACTAAGCTCTTAAAATGCAAACCAACAATTCTAAAGCGACTGCCACAGCCCGCTCATCCCGCTCATCCCGCAAATGCAACTTGTCAAAAGCCAAGCTGATTTTTTTCGCACAATAGAAAGTCAACTTTGACCCTTTAGTTACTGTTTACGAGCAGCGCAGGGATTTGTTACAGCAAAAGGGATAATGGCAGCTTAGCTCGCTCAATGGAAATCCGCTGAACGAAAAACATAAGCGACTAATTTAACAGTAGCAACAACTTCAAAGCGTTTTTTGCTGCTGCGGAGTTGCTGTGGCAGCTAAGCGCCTTAAAGCGCGCCACAAAAAGCACTTTTCTGCATTTGCTTGACTGTTTACTTTCTTAATTTGACCATTACTAATGCTTTTCTGCGTTTGCTTCTGCTCTCTCTTTCGCAGCAACTGTGCGCATGGCACGCCCTCACGCGTGCCACTCATATCGGGCAACGGCGGCGGCAAATCAGCCGGCAGCACTGGCGCAGGCGACAAGGAGCCCGAACGCTCCGCGCGCGGCCTCATCAATGCCACAGCAGCCTCCTTCCATCGGCACACGCTGCACACCTTTCAACGCGGCGCCGGCTGCCGCAAGTCCGGCTCCTTCGCGGCGCGTCGCGGCTGCCGCATGCACACAGCCGGCGGCGGTCGCGCTGCCCGATTGGCGCACAGCGGCTGCTATGGCGACACCACCACCGAAACCTCCGACGACGAGGAGGAGGAGTACATGCAACGCGGCAGCGAGCAGCTCATGCTGCAGCAAATAGACGCCGATGCTGAGGCTGAGGCAGATGAGGACGACGAGCTGAACTCGCATGCACCGCAAGTGCCCATCAGCATAGTGCTGCTCATACTGGTCTGCTACATCTGTCTGGGCACAGTGATCTTTGCGCTCTGGGAGAACTGGTCGCTCATCGACGGCGCCTACTTCTGCTTCGTGACGCTGGCGACCATCGGCTTTGGCGACTTTCTGCCCGAGCGCACCTTCCGCGGGCCCGAAGTGCAGCTGTTCGCCTGCTGTGCGTACTTGCTGCTGGGCCTGGTCCTGGTCGCCATGTCCTTCAGCATCTTGGAGACGCAGCTGATGTGGAAGTGCAAGCGTATCGCCGTGCGGCTGAAGCTGGCCAAGGATTGATGGCGTCAATGGCGTGGTCGGGGTGTGCAAGTGCTGCAGTTCTTGTAAACGCAGCAGCCGAATGTATTCAATAGTGTAAATATGAAACGGGCGGACGGAGATCGACCTGTCACTTTTCTAGTTTATCATATAGAAAACAGTAAAGGCATTATATTTAAAATGGTAGGTATCGTATGTAAGAGAGTATCGTATATAAGATAAAGAAGCTACTATATGCTGGTAACACAATAAGCAAAATATTTCCAAATATGAACGCGCGCCGGACTCTTTCCAGCTTCGCCTATGAACTGCAGCGCCACCTGGTGTAAATATTAAACATTATCTAAGCGTAGAGCTGTTGAAAATGCAATGTTTCATAAACGACGGCATTATACTACAAAATAGAAAGATTTTTTCAAAATACACACTATATGAGTTGCTTTAGAATTGCTTTTCGAAGAAGAAGAAGAGATCCAAGAAGAGCTTTCTGAATTTTTATTGTAATAACGAAAATTGAAGGCAGTTCTATAAAACTCAGTTCTTTCATTCAAACCTTTTCACGAAACTTTTCGTAATTTCAAGTATTAGTATTGATTATACAATTTTCTGCAATCTTATAATCAAGTCGGCGAATTTATCTTGAAATCTTATAATGAAAGTTACTGCTTATATTTTAAGTATACATATATTTTATTAATGACTTCAAGCTTGTTCATTGTGCTCTTCAGATTTTGAAGTTTCTTCAAATTTTCCACATGATATGTTCTGTTATTATTCTTACAGTCATATTCCTACAATCCTTTATCCTTTAGTTACAATATATTTCAAAATCAAAAGGTGGATTCTCATAGGAAAAAGGGAACAAGAATCGAAAATCATAGAAAATACTGAATAGCGACATTTGTGACTTTCGCCAGAATAAGGCCGATCAACTTGGAAGCTCTCTTAATCCTATTAATAATAAAGTATAAACTTTTAAGTAGAAAATATTTAAGATTTGAATGCAATGCTCTCTCGTGTCGCGAATGCTGCCATAATCGGTCTTTTA
Source organism: Neria commutata (assembly GCA_963457695.1). Lineage (NCBI taxonomy): Eukaryota > Metazoa > Arthropoda > Insecta > Diptera > Micropezidae > Neria > Neria commutata. The sequence continues at coordinate 36,909,266 of OY735247.1, read as the reverse complement.
GAGCGCGTTGGCTGGGAGACTACAATCTTTCTTCAAATAAAATCTAAAATCATGTCTCTCGACTATATAGACAAAGGTGTGTATAAATTACTGTGTTATATCAATTAGTATAAGCTGTACTTGCATATTTTTACTCTAAATCGCTGTAAGCTTAGTATTAATAAAATATGAATGCATATAATAAAAATCATAGGTTTTACAAAAATAAGAAACATGTTGTTGTTGGCTTTAGTAAACCTTGTTTCATTGGATATTTGAGGTAGGGTGACTGCAATATAGCGCTTAGAATGGCTTTGAAGTGGGCATATTTTGAGCAGAAAAAATTACAGAAAATAATAACTTGCTCGACATGTGAGAAAACCTCAAGCTTATTAAGAAAAAACGTATTAGTGTTGCATAGTTATAGGCTTATACTTTTATACAAATATATGGGCCTAAAACTTTGTAATGTTTGTTTCCAGATTATTGTTCCTGAGTCCTTCCTTGAGCTCAAAAATAAGTCTGAAACTATGCAATCGATTTTTTTTTAGGTTTATTTCTTGAGTCGAACCTCAACCTTTAGCATAAGCCTAAATTTAGGCAAACGTATTTTCATGTTTTTCATGTTTTTCAGGTGTATTCTTTTGAAACTAGCCCAGAGACAGTTTACTTATTAGGTTTTATTTATCTAATAAATTATCTCTGGATTTTATTTATCTAATAAATTGTCTCTGGTCGAGCTTAGACCTTAACTATAAGCCTTAAATTAGGCTACCGCTTTTGCAGGTTTATACTTTCGATCTGCGCCTTGAGATTCAACATAAGCCTGAAATTATGCAACAGTTTCTTTTCAGGCTTAAATCGTTCCTTGAGCTTATACATAAACCAATAACATTGAATCTTGCATAATTTTCTTTTGGTTGCAGCTAGTAAATATTAATTTTTAAACTGTTCTTGTTTCGGCAGAACATATACTAATTTTTAAGCTTTGTTATATGAGACATGCAAATTTTGCTCTTCGCAGCTGAAATCTTAAGCCCGCAGATCTACTCCTTGTCATGATTATAACGGCAAACCGCCAGACAATCTTTAACATTATTTTGAAATACGATACGAATACTTCCGCTTTAACTGCCACCCCCAACACTGCTCCTTCCACAACGTTTCGGCCTGCTCTTGCAAATAACCCAAACACGCCAGCTGCTGCCCGGGCAATATCCTTTGAAATCACGGCTATAAAATACAGCGCCCGCTTCGGTATGCCATGAAATTTAATCACTGCCCAAATTACGGCCACGCCGACGAGACAAAACAATTGAAATTAATTTAATTTTCGTATTTGCATAACAAGCTGAGAGGTGCACGAACTCATTTTGCAGACATTTTGACAGCGCCCCCTGTCGGTATGGTTGCTGTTCGTGCTGTTGTTGTTGTGGCAGCAGCTGTTCCAGCCGGCTGTGTGCTGGCATATGTGCGGCATGCGGACATAGTTAGAGCTGAAAATTGACCTGCGGCTTTTGTTCAAACTTTTCCAAAAAGAATTGTTTACAAATTGCAATGCCAAAAATAGAGTAGACACCGCTCCAAGCAGAAGCAGAGAGAGAAGCAGCAGCCACAAAGCAACGCCACTTGAAACTTGACCAGAGGTCTTCATTTTTCGCCCTTTTATTGTTGAGCACAAGTTTGAGTAAACTTAAATTTTTGGCAAAAGTTCAAAAATGCTCAAAAAGAAACTTCCGCATTTGAGTTGATTTGATAGCTTCTAGGGCCAACTCGGAAGCATGTATCTAGCAATGGAAGCTTACAGTTTTTTATTTTCGTGTCGTACAAATTGCGGTAGCAAAAATTTATTGCACTATAAAATCAATTTTTTATGATATTTTGAAAAATTTTTTTCAGTAGCAAGATACAAATTGCCTGTAGCTCGATTAGACCTGAAGGCGCAGTTAAACTTTTGGACACTTTTGCTAATTGAATGTAGCTTGTTGTGGAAGAAGCAGAGGAAATATGCCTTAATTTTTTGAATTCCATGAATGTGGCAGGCAAATGAGGTACACACAATCGCTTGGAAATGTATTTCGACTTATCAGTTTGCCATGACATAACAAAGAACTCTTCAAAGACCTTGAAACTGTCTCAATGACAAAAACTCTTTTTTTTTGGTGGACGATTGGAAGCAGGAGCTTCGTCTGTATACATTCAGCTAGAGAGAGCCATCTTTGATCATGTTGAGATACAAGCCAGTCGCTGATGAACGCTCTGACCGTGGATAATGGCAGGCCTAGGCCCAGAATGTAGTTCGGACAAGCCGAAGTGCCCGGGTACCCAATGAAGGCGAGTAAGTTGTAAAAATCAGCACTGTTAAGCTAATCATTACACTCTTTCACAGTTTTGGAGCTGGTGATTGGGTTGAGCGAGCCGACGAATTATATGGCCTTTATGGCTCAGTTAGTGATGACGTATCGTATTTATTCGTATCGTTAATGTCTGAATGTCTGAGAGAGACCTATTTCTATGAGAATTTCCGCGTTACGATCCGAATAAATACGTCAGGATCAAATGCATGCATAGAGCTCGGGTAAAACAGGTTTTGTCTGCGATACGAATAAATACGATACGTCATCACTAACTGAGCCTTTAGGATTGCAAAGACGTCCGCCTAAAAGACGCATGCATGAACAGCTGCTTTAAAAACGCATAGCCACACAATTTTTAAATAAAATGTTTAAACAATTTTTTCTACTAACATTTTTTAGACAAGAGTCGACCTTTAATTAATTAATTAAAGCTAACGATGCTGCTCAAAACTGTGCAAAAGTTGTTGATGTGCCCAACTGCGGACCTCATAAATAAATATGCTAATTGTAGGTTAGAAAAAAATTCCAAAAAACGAAAATGAATCAAAAGGCAAACCCCCCTGCCCCCTTCCTACAACCAACGTCAGTCAAAGCAAATAGATCGCTTTGCAATGCGCATATTTAAACATGACATTTAGTTATTGTTGTTGCCATAGACAGACAATTTAAAAGTTTGTTTATAGTTACGAAAAATTACCAAAATAAATACAAATTGGAACATTTATTTGCTGCCGGGCATGCCCACCCACACACACAGCATCCTGCGGAAGCTGCCTTTGCCAAGAAAAATAAACTTTAAATTGTGCAAAAACTCGAGAGAGAAAAATTTGAAAAGGTAAATTTAAAGCTTAAAATAGATATAAAAAAATTAAATTTGCATATGCCTACAAAGTGAGTTGTTGTTGTTGCTTTTGTGGTAGCACAATAAGTCAATATACTCGCCGGAAACACTCGCAGTCGGAGCAGTTGAAAAGCAGCGTCATTATGCAGTCCCTTCCGCTGTGGTGCGGCCGCCTGCCAGTTTAAAGGCACGCGTCGACCGGAAATGTAAAGGCATTTCCGTTGATGTCTTCTTCTGAGGGTGCTGCGATACGTGCGTATCACTTGACGCTCTTTGGGTTTCAACGCCTCAATCTGTGTGTGTGTGTGTGTGCGTGTTTGTATGTATTTCTTTTTAGCCGGAAGTATCAAAAGCAAAAAAAACAACAACAACAAATAAATAAAACGGCACAAATAAAGCGAAACGTGTGTATAGCAAGAAAGGTAGCATGAAAGAACAAAATTTCTTAGGACAGCAAAAATCAGCTGAAAAGCACCAAACACACCCAATTCTGTTTTAACGGTCTTTTTTACACGGTTTTGATTTAGGTCGGTCTAGAAAAAAAATTTATTCCGATTTTATACGATTTCATTCGATTTAGCACGATTAAAAAAAGCTATTTGCTTGAAATTTGAAAGAAAAATATTTTAACTAACCGAATTTTTTACAGGGTTGAAGGATATGGAACTAATCCCCCGTTTTATTCAATGTATGTGTGTACATACTTCGTCTATTTTTTTTACACAGTTTTTTACACGGTTTTGTCTGGAACGTATATGCCGTGTAATAACAGAATCGGGTGTATCTAGTGAGTGAGGGCATGGCTGAGAGTGACATAAATTCGATTGATATCGTTTAAGAGCATGAACACATTCTTAAATCGCTGCAATATCGTTTTTTCTAATTTTTCATTTAAACAGATTAATTTAAAATAGTTTTGTAAGCTAGTTTAAAATCTGAGACCATAGCAACTAGGCCTTAAGTAAGCTAAATACTTAGTTTAAGAATATGTATTTTGGAAGGATATTAAATGCTCTGGAAGAGATTGGTTAGTTTGGGGAATTTAAATATAAGGAGTATGTATTCAGTGGAGGGATAGGAAAGAAGGTGAAGTAGCTAGGAATAGCCAAGGATGATATTTTTCTGCCGAGCTAACTGAGAGAATGCCGAGAGAGCGAGCAACTGCATCAAATTCGACCTTCTGCTTACAGCTGAAGATTGCGTCAAATAAACGCTGCATACTTTTAAGCGCCAACTAATAGGACAAAAGCAGACAACATGCTGTGCGCACTACGTTGCTGCTGGCAATATCGTAAATCAATTTTATAATGTTAAACATGCGATAAAAACTGAACTGCCTGAGAAACAATGTCGAAAGTGAACATAAAAGAATAAGTTTATAAAAGGTTTTATCATGTCCGACAAGCAACAATAATAAAATCACACACACTTACAGCGCGTCTTTGAACAGTCATAAAATTGCCACACCCCATGCTAAGGCGTGAGGTGGGGCTGCTCAGCGGGTCAAACCAATTTTAACGCCCAAAAATATGCTTCAATAATGGCCATAAAGCATTAGTGACGCTGCTCACTGCTGCTTGCGTGCGAGACAGTTGACTTCGACTGTGAGTCAATTGGCAGCATTGCTGGCATATCACATACCAGCCGCCAGTTCAAACAGAGTCGCTCATTTCGCATGCGGCGCACGTGCCGCAAATTTATCAAATTCACAGTGAAGCCAGCTCAGCGTGAACGGGGAGCTCGCCCGGGAAGCACAAATCAATTGAACACACAGACAGACTCTCGGTCGGGCGGTTCGTCCGTCAGAGCCATTGGCATATGATATGCTGAATTTTAAAACATGCACATTTATGCAGATGCTAAGGAACAGGCTCAAGAGTTGTATAGAGAGAAGAGGGGAGCGCAGAGGGGAAAGGCTCAGTGTGCGTCTGGCAGGCATTGTGACTTTCTCACAAAATTGCTGTTTGCACTAAAATCAGCAGCTACAAATATGAGAATGAAAATCAACATATTTTTGAAATAATGCTGAGCAGGCACGCACACAAAGAAACGCACATAAAGCAAAAATTTTATAAATTCATAGAGCTGAATTTTCGGCAAAATTATCTCTTTAAAAGTACAGACAAATAGGAATTGTATTAGATTTCACTGTCACTACATTAGCAGATGAAGATGCAAAGCGCGAATTCTTGCATCTAAAATTTATTTTAGTATATATTTTGACAATTTTAGCAATTTCCGCTTTTGTTTCCACGCTTGTGAGCTGCTGACATGAAACCGCTCAAGCGCCTTTCATAATGTCAATTGAAATTACGATTGCATATTATCTAAATTATGCCTGTTAATTAATCATACGTAGAATTATCTCATATATTTGCTACAGTTTCAAGTGAATTTCCGCCTCAAGAAATCCATTGTCCTTAGCGACATACTACGCAATGTTGCTTGTAAGACACACGTGATCCTTTCAGCCTTTCAGCCCAAATCGCTGAGCTGAAAAGCGTATTATAGCATTTTCCCATCAATCCAGTTAATGCTACTTGGGAAAATCTACCAAATCCACTTTCAGCAATACACAAACTAATGCAATTTCCTCAACTAGCACATTACAACAACATGATTTTATAAATATCTGCTATCGAATTTAGTTTATATCGCATGCTTTGAGCTTTATAGTACGTACGGCAAAATGCAAGTACAATTTCCTTATTGTGTCTGGCTTTATTTACACACATACTCACACGCACATGCATAGCATTTCCTTATTGCTATTTGTCTCAACTCGCTCTCTCTGCTAATGTGTGTGTACGTGTGCGTGTGCATGCGTGTGTGTGTTTTGCTTTTAGTGCAATAATGTGATGTGCCTTTGATTAAAATCGAATTGTTGTTTATATTGGCACTGCTTTTGCGAATACATGTTGTAGTTGTTGTTGTTGTTGTTGCTTTACTTATTGCTGTCAACGTCATTGTTGTTGGCTTTTGTGCTTAATTCAATGCTGTTTTAGGCTTTCACAGCACATTCTCCAACGCCCTTTCTACGCTGCTTTATATGAAGCTTTCGCATTAAATTTGGTTTGTCACAGTATACGAAATCCTTGCGATTTGCTTGCTGTGTGTATGTGTATCAGTGCATCAATACATGCAAGCAAATTGTGCGCATTGAATTTTCCAATTTCGCATCTAAAAGATATTGATATTTGTTGTGTGTGTGTCCGCTGAATAATTGCGGTAGCTGCCTTCGGTCTAGCAGGGAACTTTGCCAAACGAGAATCCTTTTCTAATCAAATTAAACCAAAGTCTTATATAAATACCATTGCCTATAAAAAGAATCAACATTTAATACCGGAAATAAAGAGTTTTTTATTCTCAGTGCAAATTAAGCTCGTATTTATCCATTGAATGAGCCAAATAGTATATGAAGTCAATAGTCTGATATATGTATATGTATGTGCCAATGAACATTCATTACGTTTTGCACGTAAATTTTTTTTTTTTTTTTTTTTTAAATATGTAACGTAAATATTTCGTCTTACTACTATTCAAAAATTCATCTTTTCTACATGAAATTTCATATCATCGGATATAGATAAATTCAATTACATTACAACTAAAATTATTTTCCGAAGAAATTTTTATTGTTTATTATTCTGGTTCAGGGATGCCCACAGCCTATACCCTCGGTGCTCATTTGTTTTTGTTAATGCCCTTTGGTATAGGCTGCGATTTCTTCACACAGACACAGCTCTTCGCGCTAAGCAGTACGAAAAACACAAACAACAATGTTATTTTCGCTTCGTCTGCCACTGCCCGAGCGCAAAGCAACAACACTTTCTTCAGCTTTGTTGGTACATTTTTGCGACAGTTATCTTCAACGCAGATTCTGTTGTTGTCTTGCGCATGATTTCGAGGAAAAAAGTGTGCAGCTGTGGAATGAGAAGCACTTGAAAAAATTAGTGCTCATACATATTAAGCTTGAAATTTTAATTATGCAAACTTTGCAAAATGAAGAATTATCTTCAAAAGAAGTGTGAAATAAATCTTTTTGACTGGGAAATTGATTTAGATCATTTAGGGCCAGTTTCACAGTGGATGTTTAAATCTAATTTGCGAATGGAGTTTAAATCTAGTTTAACTTTCCTTGAGTTTCACAGTGCATTTATTTAAACACGGAATATTTGACATTTGAAGGTTGGCACAACTTGCCAAAAACATATGTTCAATTGTTCAATTGTGGAGGCAGCGCGAGCTAAAAACTTTTCGCCGGCCGAAAGAAGTGAATTATTGGATATTGTAAGTGCAAAGTTCAAAGAATGCACAGTTTATATTATTTATGATACTACGGGATCATTTTTATGTGCTATACCATGCAGTTTTATGTTTAATTTGATATCTTATAAATTGCAATTTTGTCCAGGCAAATTTTTTGCACATCCGAAATCAGCTGTTTATTTGTTTTCGATTGCAACTCTGTGGCGTACTTAAATATCCACAATCGGCTATTTAAATCGTATTTAACTTTCAACTGTGAAACTGAAATTCCCTATTTAAACTATAATCAGAGTTTAAATATCCACTGTGAAACTGGCCCTTATTGAAAGGATCATGGGAGATTCTTATGATTTTTGAGTTATTAAGTTGGTTTGTTTTTCATTACATATAACTAAGAAGAATATGTAATTAATTTTTTGTACAGTGTACATTTCGAACAAAATTTATTTTTACTTTTTCATCATAACAAAGTTTGTTTGTATTGGTGTTTGCCCTTCCATAAGGAAGTTTTGGGCGTCGCTGTTCTGGTTCAATTCGCTTGTGATGCAGCTGAAAAAGTTGAAATTCCATTATAAGGAATTGCAATCGATATATAATTTTTGAGCTGCTCTTAAATGCGACTGACAAAATTGATCCATTCAAGTGCAGGAAACTATATTTTTTATTAAACAGATTTTTCAATTCTCTATTCAAGCAATTGATCAATTCAACGAATTATAATAAAATGTATAACTTTAGTAAATCCTCCTCTTCGGAATTCAATACAAAATGATTACTTACTATTCTATTATTAGGACCATTACAAACTTCTGCGCATGCCTTTTTCAGTCTTCAGTTCCTGGTTTCAAGCTTGCATGGAGCTTCTTTCACTACCTCCATGTCCCTCCATGATACAGCCCTTCCGCGCCAGGTCTCAGCCTTTTAATAGAGTACTCTTTAATCTTAAGGCAAATTACCATTTACAATTCCTTCGAATTGTAATGAAAGTGACACTCCATCGCCAATGTCATCATTACTAGCCCCACCCCGCTGCAACTAATATGCCATAAAACACACACACCCATACTCACAAGCATAATTATGTTGATTTTATTTAATTTACTTCATTTTAACATACACTAGCTGTTACCCGCGGGTTCCACCCCGCGCTTTTATAAAAATAAGTAATGTGAATAGAGCATCGATTGAATGTTGCTGTATTTAATTTAATAGCAGTGCTTCCCAATCTGTCTTTTTCTTGGTTTTTGTTGTTTTCTGTTGAACAGCAGCGCTTCTACTTGCTGATGCTTGTGATGTCTATATACTTGTAGGGGATGTCATAAATGTAGGTTCTTACAAAACTATCTGTGTATGTAGACTACTCCGTGGAAGGCCAAAATTAGTCACTCCTCATGGACCACCACTTTTTTACGGTACATACATTGAAGGTGTGCCACGCCACCTTGTCCCATGACCCTAAATCTATATATTTAAAACTCAAAATTATGTAAAAATGTTTACATGTATGTATGACTAAATAGTAACGGAATACAAATTTTAATGTTGTATGACTTGCAGTTCTAAAGACATACCAAATCGAAGATATAAGTTGTATGATTGGTGCCTCGCTCCGTTGTCCCATGCCGCTAAATTTTTTTGAGCAAATTAGCAAAAGGGCAGGACTAAATTCTAACAAAACAGAATTTCAATGTTGAATGACTTGTAGTTTTAAAGATATACCAAATAAATGATTTAAGTTGTATGAGGGGTGCCTCGTGTCCAATGCCCATTCCATTCTCCCAGTTGAGGAATACGGAGTTTCATTTATGTATGATATATCGTTCTAAAGTAATACCCAAATGTGGAGTTGATTGAAAAGTGCCACGCCCCTTGTCCTACGACCATAAAATTGTACCAGTGGGACGACTCATCCAAGAGGTGCTTGCATACGGAATTTCAATACTGCGCGACTTTTAGTTCCAAAGCTATTCGATTTCAATGATTTGGTTTGTACGGGTGGTGCCACGCCCCTTATCCAATGCCCGTCCCATTTTCCCAGTTCAAGGATACGGATATGTAATATGTTTCTACCGAGTTTCAGTGATGTATGAAATATATTTCTAAAGTTCTACCCGTATACGATTTGATTGAAGTGCCACGCCCCTTATCCTACGCCCATAAAATTTTACCAGTGGGACGACGCATCCAAGAGGCGACTGCATACTGAATTTCAAAGCTGCACGACCTTTAGTTCCAAAGCTATTCTATATAAACGATTTTGTTTGTATGGGCGGTGCCACGCCCACTTGTCCACAGCCCGTCTTATTTTCCCAGTAGAAGGATATGGATATGTAGTAAGTTCCTACCAAGTTTAATTGATGTGTGATGTGTAGTTCTAAAGTTATACACAAATCTGGAGTTGATAAAAAAGTGCCACGCCCCTTATCCTACGCCCATAAAATTTTACCAGTGGGACGACACATCCAAGAGGTGACTGCATACGAAGCACATACACTAAATTTCATCAAAATTCATCAAAATCGGTTCAGCCGTTCTGGAGTTTTAAGCATCCGAACAAACCACGCTTCATTTTTATATATATACATTATGGACGCCTGCCAGAGGCATACAACTGCATTTGCCGACTCATAATCGTACTTTAATAAAATCAGATAAGATATATAGCACCACTACCACATTTATGCCCACTTGGGTCTAAATTTGTTGTCGCTATTGGCTTCCATGCTCGAAGCGCCTTTATATGCGTTGTCACTATGCTCAGGCGGTTTCTTCTCGTTTTCGAAATCCACGCTCGAGCTCCTGTTCAAGATGTGCATGCCACGCAACGAGCTGCTCATAGTCGCTATGGAGCTAGCTTCGGACAGTTCCGAAGTGTGACTCGCTGTTTCATTCAGATTAACCGACGAAATATCGTAAGCATGGGCGCCGTGCTTGTAGAGCGGCGGGCGTGCGTAGCCAGGACGTCTACCAGCTTGACCCAACTCCACGGAAAATGGTGTATTCGTTGATGAAGTGCGGTCGCAGCCTGATGCTGTAGTTGGAACAGCAGGTGCTGTCTTTCTGCCAACAGTCTTGGTGGCAGTCGCAGCTGCCGTTGTATCCTGTGGCTTGTATGCCTGGGCTAGCTGCTGTGTAGCCAAGTCAGCGGCCGAGAGCGACAGCTCCTTGGACTTGTTGAAGCGTGTGTTAAGGCTGCTGTAGCTGCGCTTAGCTACCGAGCTGGCTGCATTGTTTACTTTAATTTCAGGCACAGTTTGAGCGCGGGACTGAACCGAACTGTAGCACTGCTGTCTAATGTTGTTGTTTGGCGACAGAAAGCCATGCTGCCTTATGATGGGATGTATGTCGGGCGGCAAAGGATTGTTGCCGGCCAATAATTGCTGCTTCACTTGCTTACGCGGTGCAGCATAGTTGCCGTCAATCTCCTCGCTGATCTTGTTGAGCAGCTCCAGCAAAATATCGGCCTTCTCATCCTCGAACTCCACTGGAATGGGTGATTCGTGTCCGCAGCGTGTTTGGGAGCTGAGCAAAATGAGTCTGTGCAAAAATTCAATATGGAATTCCAATTCGAGTGGAGCCAACCAATTGCAAGTGTCTACTCACCGACGCGCCTCCTCAATGGCCGTATTCAAGTTCTGCATGTCCTTGTAGCTCTGCCGATTGAAGCAGCGTCCAATCTGTGAGTTCTTGGTGACACCCTGAAAGACCAAGGTCCACTTGTGGCTGCTAGATTGAGCGGCAACGGCGCGCGCCACGCGTCGAAAGCGCTCCTTGGGCGTTTCCGTTTGCGGCTTGGACGCTTCCCGCTCCACTTTGATCTCGTTGATGTCGCACTCGCCATTAACACTGTCAGCAGTCGTAGCAGCGCTGCCATCATTCACGTTTGCCACCGGTCCCACCTGAAAGCCCCGCATGAGGCGACGCTCCCACACCTTGGTGCGTTTGGCGCGGCAGCCTGTAAGTAGAGAAGGAAGTGGCTTATGTTTGGCATAGGAGCATCTGGAGCATAGGAAATCCCACGCACGTTTCTCCTTTCTGTTCGCCGATGACACGTCCATGCCGCTGCCCTCAAATATCTCCAGTATTTCGTAACGCATCGACGATATTTCACTCTTCACCTCGTTAATGTCGTCCTCGGTGACGGAATTGTGCTCGAATTTCCTGTGCTGCGCCGACACGTAACGCCACACCAGCGAACGCATGATGCTGTCGTAGACGTTCTCCTCTGACTTCTCCTGACGTTTCTGCGTGTAAGTAGCATTTAGTTTACAAGCTGTCTGCTGTACTATTTTTTGCACATAAAGCAACTCACCTTCGACCTCTTTCTGTCGATGTCCTTGCTAGACTTTCGAAACAGCCGGATGAGCCACTTTACGGAGGGCATTATATTAAATGGTGACGGTAATGTGGCGCTATCCTCGAAATAGCTCATCCACAGCTTGGTACGTGCGAACTTCCACTCGGTGTCTGAATGCTCCTAGAGTGGCAGAATGCAAGTTATTCAGCAGGGAGCTCAGCGGTAGGCATGCCACCCCTTCCATTCGTCTGTCTGTCTGTCTGTCTGTCTGTCTGTCTGTCTGTCTGTCTGTCTGTCGGTTTATTTGTCCTCTATTCATCTGATCACAAGAGAACTCAAGACTAGCTGCACTTGTTGGCGTCCATCAGAGCCTGCGTCCGTCTGCCCCTGCGTCTGTCCATTTGTTCATCTCCCCCTACAATCCCGTTTTCTCATCTTGCCTCCGTCATTCGCTCGTCCATTATTGCTGTCTATCCGTCTGTCTTGTAAGCCTTCTCGTCCATTTATCTATAAACGCTCATGTCCACCCGCTGCCATGAAGTGCCATTGTGGCCGAGCACTTGCCGTTCCATTGTCGCATTGTCGCACGCCTCGTACACATAATAAATTCGAACTTACATCAATCATCGCATACGAATTGGACATCATGGCGATGAGCAGATTCAGCAGCACAATCACATTGATTACGCTGTACGAGCCGAACATGAGCAGGCCCCAGAAGCGTGTGTACGACTTGATGCCCGTCAGCTCGAAGTCATCCAAGCCCACCATGCCGAAGCTGGCCCAGAACAGCGACTGCGATGACTCGAAGAGGCTGTGAATGAACGCAAAGGAGACGTTTAAATTTAGACGAGACCACAATGAGGCATGGAAAAAGTGTATATGGCACATGAGGACGACGACTCCGCCGCAGACGCTTGAACACTTGGCGATGAGTGCGGGATAAAAATTAAGTCTGCTTTGTCATCGTTATTTGGTATAGACCCTTTCACTTGCGCTGAGCTGATGGGCATGCCCGATATCGCAGAGGCATGGATGCGAGAAAATTACAGTCTAATAATGGGAACAGTTGCTCAGAGCCATTCCCTTTAATGAGAGCCGGCTAAAAATAGCACATGTCTGACAATGCGAGTGGCCGTACGTGACGATATAATTAAATGAGCCGATTTAAGTGTGGCATGCGTGGCAGAGCAACTTAATCTTGTAGCCATAAGTGAGACGGCAATTCAAAGTGAAGCGACATGAATGAGGAAGTTTTAGGCAAATTTTTAGACATTCAATAGTTTGATCTATAAAACTTTATTAAAAAATGCTCATAGAAATTCAACAGAGTAATTTTAGTAATATGTGAGTCGGCAACGCTTGTGCCTTTTGGGAGAAATAGTTTATAGAACTATTGCTTAGTTTCAGGCTTAAATTTTGAGCGTACGTTAGTATTATAAAGGAATTACGAGTGTGTGTGTGTGTGTAATTATATGTAATATATCGCTAGATAAGTTATCTTTATCTAAGCCTAAGTTAGTTTTTATTGCATGTTATCTTTAAATTTTAGAAATTTTTTAAGTTAACTTGTTCTCGCTTACAAAAAGAGAGAAGAAGAAACAATGAAGCAAAAGCATAGCGTTTTTTTTTTTTTTTTTTTTTTTGTCGGAATATGAAAAACCTACCAGCACGCAGACAAGTATTTGTCCATTGTACTGGTAAGCTAATTCCTTTTACTGAAATCTTCCTGAGCTTTTAATAAAGCGGAGGATTTTCGATGGTGGCAAGGAACTTAGTTGATCGGTTCTCACTACGTCTGACTCCAGCAGCTGCAATCGCGACCTGGAAAAGGCGGGACACTCGCATAAGAAGTTGGTAGCGGTATCCTCGTCCTCCAGACAGCTCTCACAGACGCTGTCGTCGGCCAGACCCATCGCACTCAGGTGTTTTGCACAGGAGGTATGACCGGTCAGGACGCCCACAAGAAGTCTACAATCCTTACGGTTTAGAGACCTAAGAAAAGAGGACTTACCTTTGTCGACGGTTGGAAGCAGGAGCTTCGTCTGTCTGCATCCAGCTAGCCCGGCCCATCTTTGACCGTGTTGAGAAACAACCCAGTCGTTTATGGACGCTTTGACCATGGAAGAAGGCAGGCCAAGGGCAGGTTCAGGGCCCAGAAAGTGGTCTCCAGAACCTGATCTTGCAAGTTCATCGGACACTTCATTTCCGGACACGCCGAAGTGCCCCGGTACCCAAAAGAGGGCGAGTGAATTGTGAAAGCCTACGCTGTTAAGCTTGGCCTTACACTCTTTGACTGTCTTGGAGGTGGTGATTGGGTTGAGCAAGGCCATAAGTGCAGCCTGACTGTCACTACAGACGCAAATACTCTTGCCAGACCATCCACTTTCCCTGAAGAAGTCCATAGCCTTTAGGATTGCAAAGACCTCCGCCTGAAAGACGGATGCATGCTTTCCCAATGGATAGTGAAGTTTTGTGTCGTTTTCCTCAAAATACACACCAGCTCCTGAACCTTCATCAGTTCTGGACCCGTCTGTAAAGACTCTACAACACCCCCTGCCTGGCTCGGCTGACGAAAGCCAGCTGTCGCGTTCAGGAAAGGAAACTTCGTATCTGCGCCGGAGTTCGAGGTGCGGAACTAATACATCAGACGGCATGCTCATTCCATCCAAGAATGGTAGAGAGGTCTGCGCAGAGTTATGCACGCCCCGATGCGATTCAAACCACATCCCTACTTGTTTCAATTTAAAGCAGGCCTTGCCGGCTTCACCTCGGATGAAAATGTCCAGGGGTGGAATGTTGAGTATTACGTCTAGAGCAGGGCCAGGGGTGGTCGGGAAAGCTCCCGTACAGCCAAGACACACTGTTCTTTGTAGTCGCCCCAGTGAAGCAATGACGCATTGGCGAGAAAGCCTGCTGAACCAAACTACAGACGCATACGAGATTATTGGTCGAATCATCGACGTATAGAGCCAAAGGACTCGTTTGGGCGAAAGACCCCACGTTTTACCCAACACACCCCTACAATGCCAGAAGGCAGAAAGAGCTTTTGAAGTTTTGGATTCAACATGACTGCTCCAGAGAAGTTTCCTATCAAGGATGACTCCGAGATATTTTATTTCCCTAGAGAGTTGGATAGTCACTCCCCCTAGAACAGGCAGGACAAGGCCATCAATCTTTCGCCGCCTGGTGAAGAGAACTACTCCAGTTTTGAGAGGATTGACAGACAAGCCATTGCTCATGCACCACGAGTGAATTATATCCAACGCAGCTTGTGCCTTTCGACACACGACTCTAATGGATGAACCCGTAGCAAGGACAGCTACATCATCCGCGTAGGCTTGGGCGTAGACCCCGGACTCGTTGAGTGAGCAAAGCAGGGAGTCGATCAGCAAGCACCAGAGCAGAGGGGAAAGGACACCGCCTTGCGGGCAGCCTCTCTTCACCTCCGTCATGACAAACCTGTCCTCCTCCCCGCCCACCACCGCGGTCCTGCACTTCAGCATTGACCGGAGCCAATTTACTGTCGTGGGATCCACTCCATGAGAGCTAGCTGCGCTACACATTCCTTCAAAGGACGCATTATCAAATGCACCCTCAATGTCCGCGAAAATGCCCATTGCGTAGTCTTTCCTGTCCACAGCACACTCAATCCTACCAACCAGATTTTGTAGCGCTGTTTCACAGGATTTTCCGCGTTGATAAGCATGTTGCGCGGGCGAGAGGGGATGCTGAAGCAGCGCCCTGCGGATGTGCAGCTCAACAAGTCTCTCCAATCCCTTCAGCAAGAAGGAGGACATGCTGATAGGGCGGTAAAGCAAGTTAGTCGGAAGGCAGATTCGCCACAAGGCGTTTCTTTTAATTACATATGCAACAGTTTTTCCAAGAGCTTACTTTTGATTCGTTGCTTGGGCATAAGCCTCAAACTAGGCAACGGTTTTTATCGATTTCTAAGTATGTTTCGAGTTGAACTTAATTTTTGACGGTTTTAAGCTAGTAGGAAATAATTTTTAAAAACCGCTACACTCACTTGCCGAAACGTCGCCATTTCATGCAGGAATCGCCATGTGCAGCCCAGTTGGCCTCGCCACCCGGCATAGTGTAGCACTTGTTCTTCTCCAAGTCGGCGAAGTACCACAGCAGCTGATTCAGGCCGCAGGCAAAGGCGAACAGCACCAGCGAGTAGATGAAGAAGAACTTGACAATGTCGATGACCATGCGTCCCAGCGAGATCTGCAGCGGCCCCAGATGCGGATTGATGGAGAACAAGTGCACCAGCTTGAGCGCGGAGAAGACATTGGCCGCCGCAAACAGGCCCTCGGCAATCAGCTGCGGATCGAAGTCATGCCACTTCTCGCGCGGCACATAGGCCATCTGCGGATCCTTGGATATTTCTACGGCCTGTTGAATATACGCGAATGTTCTGTAGGAAGCGCAGGAAATTAAATAAGGCCATTCTTCGCCACAAATATATGTGTGTATATGTGTATGTGTGCTCACCTCAAGCAGACCACGCTCAGATACAGGCTGTTACGCAGAAAGTCAATGAAGTTCCACATGTTCCGCAAATAACTGTTCATGCCCACTGTGAATATCTCCTGCACTTCCTCCCACATGAAGCCGCACAGATACAGCAGCACGAGCAGCTCCAGTTTCGTTGGCCCATTGCCACGCTGACGCAATTGCTCCTGCGCGAGCTCATGTCGCATGCGATCCGTGCCGAAGATACGTACGACATCGTCATCTGCACGCTGCGACACCAGTATCAGTATGACTGTGGGAGTGGCCAGCAGAAGTGCCGTGAGTGTGTGTGTGTGTGCAAGTCAGGCGGCGGAAAAAAGCAAAGATGTGGGAAAAATTTAATCCTGAACAAAATTCAATGTAGTTGTTGGTCGTTAGTTGCAGCAGTCAAGTGGCCAGTGTTCCAGAGCAGTGAAGGCGTCACCAGACATGTGGGTGTGCGAGCTCGTAAGTGAGTCATGTTTGGCACAGCTGTGAACTTGTTTGCCGGTCAAGTACACGGGTGCACTGGGTCAGTTGGTTGTCAACATTTGTTATCGGTTTATGGCATTAGATAATGTGCTCAAAAAAGCTTGTCGTAGTCTGCCAGGAGAGCTGGCAAGGCATATATGCACTTTGCTATGAGTTGGGCATTACACCACCTTTCAGCAGAAGAAGAAGAATGGATTTTGGCTTGTTGTATGTAGCGTTTAAGTTGAATTTAAGTTTAATATTTTGAAGCAAGGACTAGAAAGCGATTTCATCATTGGCCTTTTTATGAATTATAAATTACTTCGCTTTAGAAAGCTGTCGATGTTTAAACTACGTAAGCATGGAATAAGGTTTCTTGAATTCTAAATGCGTTTGTCTAAGAAATCCTGAGGCTTAAATAAGTAATAGTATATATGAATTTTTTTAGAATAAAGCAAAATAATTTTTCTGCATAAAATCTAAATGCATACATGTATTTCTTAACGGCTGGCATTTCTCTTTAAATTTTCTTTAGTCATAAACTTTATTTCTTTATTTAAAAACTTGTTTGCCTTCTTTATAAAATCCTGCGTAAGCCCATGCAAATTATTCAATTGAACCTCGAAGCCTTTGGAATCTTTGACCTTTACTTGTTTCGGCAACACTATCAAAATTTTTTATAAATCCTAAAGTGAAGTATGTATTGTTATAAATAGGTTCATATGCCTCTTTATCTACACTGAGAATTCCATTGAATTTATTTTGTAGTAAGGTTCTAGTTTACTTGCCAGCGCTTTCTGATAGACCTATTGAGATCGTACTTCCTGTCATAATAGACCGGCATTTTCCGTAACACTCCTTCCAAACATGTCAGCCACTTTCAGCGCAAAGTAACCCAAAAATCTTAAGACTCAGTTAGTGATGACGTATCGTATTTATTCGTATCGCAGACAAAACCTGTTTTACCCGAGCTCTGTTCGCTCTTGACGTATTTATTCGGATCGTAAAGCAGAAATTCTAATAGAAATAGGTCTCTCTCAGACATTTACGATACGAATAAATACGATACGTCATCCCTAACTGAGCCTTTACGTCACACTACATACTTACACAAGAAGAACACGTACGATGAGGCATGTATGAGGAACTTCATGAAGGGCTTGCGCATCAAAATACCCGTCTTGCAATTGGGCGCAATCATGTAAATCAAGCAGTAGACCGGAAAGAGCAGCGCCACTTGAGCGATGCCACAGAATTTCTGGAACATGGATTTGCGGCGAAAGCCCGGCAGACCCTCGTACCAGATGGCCGACAGCAGTTGCTGAATATTGGAGTGCGCCACAAACTGTAAAAAAATACAGTCCAACAGTCCATGGCCGAGAGTCAGGAGTCGAGCAGGCAGAATATGAAAAGGATATATGATTATAAGTAGATAATCACATTGAGCTGAGCGAATGATGATGAGCTGGTCGATGGACTGTGCAGAAGCGTGAATGGCAACGCACCTGCTTCTGCTTGTAGTAGATGGCCTGCACGAGGCGCTGCAGGCTCATGCGATCTCCCGGCTCGTAGGAGCACAACGCTGGATCATAGTTCAGTATGATGGCCAGTTCATTGGAGGTGCGCGTCTGATCGAGCAGGTCCACAGCGAACTTCTGACATTGAACGCGCAATTCCATATACTCCGCTTTGCATTCCTGTTAGAAGTGCAATTGAAAATCAAGCTCAATTATTTGCGGCATTACCAAGTAATGGCAGCGTAGTGAGCAGCACCTGTTCGGTGAAGGCCAGCGTTCTCAGCTCCCACGACAGTTGAAAGGCGGTCAGCAAGGGATCACTGGAGGTGAGGCAAATGAGCGATGGACTGGTGAGCGCTTTGTAGATGTTGACGCGTGAGAGCGAGTGACGCAGTGAGTCCTCAGTGGACAAACGCACGCACTCGGCGCAGCCGCAGCTGTGAATGGTCATAGTAAAGTGGAGAACATAGGAAAATTAGCTGTAAATTTTTATGCAATGGAATTCTCAGCGATGAGCTGTGCCACTTACCGTATGTCGTGCGGCACCGGCACGGCGGCGCCGCGGTCCAGCAGAATTTTCAAAATTTCAAAATTATTCTTGTGCGCCGCCAGCACAAGCGGCGTGATATCCGGCGGAAACATGGCCGTATTGATGTCGACTTTTTGCCAGCTCTGGAAAAAAACACAGAAACGAAATATGAAGCAACAAAAATCGATTGAAGCGCATGAAGAGTTGCGAATTTCAGCGACACACTTCAGTGAGTGTGACGAGGAAGCTGGCGGATGTGAAAGTGTAGGAAAACCGGAAGTGCTGGCACTGGCGATAGATCTGAAACGACAAGCTGTGGCTATGGCATATGCAACAGCCTGTTGCATGGTGTATATGTGTGAGTGAGTGCCTGTGTAAGTGCCTCAGCATGCAAATAAAGTCAAGGCTCTTTCTTTTTCACGCAGTCGCGCCGTATTAGACGCTCAATCAAGCGTTTAGGACGCCAGCCTGGCTGTCATACAATAAACTGCCTAACACACACATGCCGGCGCCTTGTGAGTGTGTGTGTGTGTGTGCGTGCGCAGGGCTGCTTTGATATTTATGAGCTGTGTCGCTGAAAATTTCACGCTGAGTTGCAAATTTATTGCTAAATATTTTATAAGCTCGAAAAGGGAGCGTAAATTGAAATTTTACGCTGATAAATGCGTTTAAATAAAGCTTGGAACTAGGCAACGTAAATGCGCTTACGTACTTTATAATGCCACATTTCATTTGGTGTGCTCTTAAGGTAACTACGCTATTGATTTGGTAAGCAGCAGCAAGGATTTGTAGCGTAGACAATAAAACTAAAGGCGAATTGGTAAAGAAGCTTGTCGTTGAAATTAACTAAAAAAAATTTTAGCTGATTTCGTAAAACTAATTTCAGATGAAGATGCAGCGCCTCTTAATTATGCTAAATCAGCTGCAATAAATTCTGCACAAACAATTTTTTCTGTCAATCTGCGTCGATTTTCGAGCTATGCACTGACAATAATTGAAACTAACAGCCCTATTCCACAGATGAACCAGATATCCAACTCTCACACTAGCGCTAAAATATCACCAATACAATCACAAAAAGAACGATAGACTTTTTCCATATCTGGTTACGGGTACTCAGGTATTCGGCTTTTCCGATATCGGTATCCCATCTGTATTCGACCAAACTTTTGTTATTGTAACAATTTGATTGTTATTTCAGTTTGAATATATGTGCTGATATTTTTTGTGTACATTAAATATTTTATTTTGTTGCTTTTGTTGCGTGGGAACCAGGTACTCGAAAACATCTGTAGTCGATAGCCGTGTCGTGCAATTTATTTGTATGCCCTCTCAATTGTAAGATAGGAGCGTCAGTTGCAAGATAAGAGCTATCCGCTGTATCGAATTCCCAACCACTGCGAAAAAATTTTTGAGGTTTGACAGTTGTTGGTCCGAAATGTAAACAAAGGAATTTTTGTGAATGCAACTCTGTAAGGAATTACAAAAGCAAAATACATTGCGAATCACACGTACGGTATCAGTGTGAGGGAGGTTTCAAAAAAAATGGAAATTTTTGTTCCCTGGACGGACAGTTGGACGTCTGGATATAGTCTGCGCCTATTCTGGCAATCAAATCACAATTCTGTGGTCATATGCAATAACGACTTAAGTCGAAAACAACTGTTTCGAGAAAATGCAATTCGAAATTTGGAATGCACATAACCACATCAACATAAGTGCATGTGTTTTTTTTAAATAACTTTTTTCTGAGATGGGTACAGATACCGGGGTTTGAACAAAATATGCGCATCAACGTCAGGAATACAGTGGTAACGTCAACTCAATTTCGTCTTAAGTCGACTTAAGTCGTTATTGCTTTTGACCACAGAATTGTTTGCTGTTTGAATTGTCATTTTTTTGTGGAATTTTTGTAGAAAATTTTTATTACTAACAAAAGAACAGAGTTGTTAAAGTAACTTACTTTTGCTGCACAAAAAAATGAAGCACCACAACAAAAATTAAAAAAGTTTACGCCTTTGGATAAGATTTGTTGAAGTTTAATCTAGTCTAAGCTGGAATCAACTCTGCCAGTCACTTTAAAAAAAATTTGCTATTAATATTTGATTATCGAAATATTTGTTGACGGCTTAAATTATAGCTTTAGGTCAAAGTTGAATTTGCTTGCAGTGAGAGCATAAAATTTTGATACTTTTTGCACTAAGCTAATATTGGTTTTTCCTACTTTTCAACTAGCAAAAGATGACTACAAAGTACGTGCCTAACGGCACTTTGGTCTGACAAGCTGCAGCCCCAAAACGGAAGCTGTGGCAAATTTTATTGAAAGCTTGTCACGTCATTAGCGCTTGAGCTGCCACTTCCGCTGCCGTGCAACAACTTGTGGCACTATTTGTCATATTTTTATGGCCGCACGGGAAGCAAGTCTCGCAGCATGCCTGAAATCTTGAAGAGCCCAACCAAAGTGCCATAAAAAAGTTGCCAACAACTATCGACGAACGCTTATGCCGCGAAGCTGTTGGCAACAATGGCACAATGGCGGCCAGAATTAATAAGCAGAAAGCAGCAAGCGAAACACTCACGTAAGGCTCGCCCTCCTTGTGGATGAGCTCCTCGTGCTCGAGCAGCAGCTCCACCGCCTCCACGAACTCCGCGTTTATGGCGTGCAGCAGCGCGTCCTTCGTCTCCACGCCCATTATCACCAGCAGCTCGACCATCTCCAGGTTCTCGTTGTCGATGGCGAGCGTGAGGGCGCGCCTGCCGAGCGGGTCCATGCAATTGATGTTGATGTGCTGTTTGCGATGCGCCTTCTGCAGGATTCTGCAAGTAGCAAGCAGACGCTTCAGAAGCTGCCGCCCCGGTAAGCTGCTGGTAAACAAAGCACTAAGCGCTTGCAAAGTATATGAAAATTAATTTAAAAATTTCCAACAGCCAAAATATTAAATCGCGCGCCCGCGCTGCGCCCTTACTCCCACCACCAGCCGCGCCCTTCTAAGTGCAGGCATTTTTTAATACTCTTAAATATGCAAGAATTTTATGCCCTCAAGCTGAACGCAACGGCAAGGAGCAGGCAAGCAGGCAGCAACGGCAACATTGACAAACTCAATTATTGGCAGTTATTAATAAAAATTGTTTAAAATTGCAAGTGAAAACTTTGCGCTGGCAATCGAGGCGCGGCAAGGGTGGGGGAAGTTCAAACTTTTAATTACATGGCCGCAGGCAAGCCTGCAGCAAGACAAAACCAACATGAAGTTTCCAAACTAAGCAGACACATGCGCGGAAGTGCGGCAGCGCATGGAAATGTCGTGCCAAATTTTATAAAAAAAATTCAACAAAATTTTGGAAGGACCTTAAATCAATTGAGGCGCAATAGATGTTTAGCTCGCAGCATGATACTGCTGCAATTAATGAACGATAAGTCAATTGACTAGGGCAAATGAGCAGCTGACTTAAGTTCATGCGCTTCTGAGCTTTTGGAATATGTACAAAAAAATTTATTGCTATTCTATAGTTAAAAATTTTTGATTTAAGACAAAATTCTATTTATAAATTTTGGAATTTTCGCATCAATTTAATATAAATTTCGAATTGGTTAATGAAATTGTGAGTAAAAGTAGAGCAGGGCCTAGCTATTCTTTGCGTTTCCAACTGAAGAAGACGCGCACGTAGAAGGGATGAGTTGCTCGACAATAGATCCTAGCCCGCTAGCAGGTTGTTACTTACCAATTAACTAAGTAAATTAGTAGGCTGATCAAAATTAATGATACCCTGAGCTTTAAATTCTCTGCTTCCATCTGCTCTACCTCACCATTTGATGACTATATCATTTCAGCTGCTGCTACTGGCGACCAGAGCACCAGAGTAATGTAACAAATGCCACAAAGTTCTTTCTCGAAATTGCAGACAGGCGACGTTACGTTAAAAAGTTTCAGCCAAAGTTTTTGTCAATCAATGAGATCATAAAATGATATTAAATTTGAGACTGGATTTTGGAAATTTGATGCGAAGGCCAAATTTTGGCTTAATTCGTAAGAAGCTAAAGCCGACCTACGCAATCTGCCCTTCATGCCTCTGTGCGATGAGCAGACTAGAAACTACTCCCAATTCAAGCTATGATGTCTTATTCGAAATATTTAAGTTTCAATTGGAGAAACATTTAACATTTCTCTTAAGCGAATGCAATTCCTTGTGAAGAGCCTGCCACACTAGCGAACAAGATCTGCTGCTTCAAACTCCCCCAGATGCGCCTATGAACGTTTGCTTTCTACTTCGGTTGCGCTCACAACAAAAGTTCAGCCAGCCAGAAGACTTGGCAATTATGAAGTCAACTCCCGGAACCTCAAGTAGCCAAACAAAATTGCAGCGGAAATAATTATGACAACTTCCGTTGCAGCTAACAAAAGCGCAACTGCCAACGCCAGTGATAAGTGATGCGTAGGCAAGTGTGTGTGTGTGTGTGTGTGTGTGTGTGTGTGTGTGTGTGTGCGTGTAAATAGCAGTGTTTGCATGAGAATGTGTGTTTGTATTTGTATGTGTGCTTGTGTGGGGCTGACTTGATAGCAGGCATGTAATGACCTGTGAGTGTAGTGCCTGTTATTGCTTCTCTGTATGTGTGTGTGTGTGTGTGTCATTGCAAGTTGTTTAATGAGTGCCAAAGTCAAAGCACAACAATTAGTATGACAACCACCACACAACAACAACAGCAGGAAACAACCACAACAACAACAACAACAACGTAACACTAACTATATGCATGCAAGCAATGAATATGCGCATATGCCACACCTACAATCACACACACCAACAAAGACGGCTCACAAATGAACAGCAAAAGTACCAGCAACTTCATTGGAAATTCAATGGTGCAAGGACAATGAAGCCGACATGAACGCATTCCCGGCACACAACTTTAAATTTACTACACTCATGCTTGTATTTACATCGACTCTCACACACACACATGCACACATTTTCAGGCAGTCACAGGACACACAGCATCGCTGTCATTCTTTGCTATTGACATTGTTGTAGTTTCTGCTCAACCCACAAGTGAGTGGCAACACCGTAAGCAATTTATCGATAGCGCACATTTATACTGTTGATTCGATATACTATATTTCGATTTTACGATATAGTCTTGTATTGTCACAAAACTGCGAAAACGAAGCTAATTTTTTAAACACAATATTCGAAATTTTTTATTGAGTATTTCAATAATCTTTATCGATATTTTTATGATATTGAAAAATCCAATCGATATTCATAATTCTGCAAATCGTCATTTTATAACAACAACATTTCGAAAATTTCAGTATATAAATTAAAAAAATTTTAATAAATTTTCTTATGACATCATTTTTACGATATTGATTAAATCATAAATAAATAAAATGATCATGTTATAAAAACGAGTTTTTCGAATGCTAATTTTTTTCCAAAAACGTTGTTTTAAATATTTTGAAACTTTTTATAATTTTGATTAAAAAAAAACTACGTACCTACTACTACTGCTATCGAAAAACCTTATCATTCAATCAAAGACAATTTATTAGAATAAATAATAGAATAAATAATAAATTGTCTCTGATCTAACGATACATATGTTAGTTCAATGATTCTTAAGTCGTACTGTTGAAGCTTAAGGGTTTTTTGAAACAAAGCAATATTTCAAATTACGACATTTCAAAACGTAAAATTAATATTTCGAAAATTTTATAGAAAATCGTTATGATATAGCAAAAAATGTATTATTACGATATTAACAATTTCATTCATGCTGATATTTTCAAGAAAATATGCTTTATTGCGATATCATATGAAAGATTCATTCAAAATCTTATTCGAATGGTTAAAAATAGTTTCATTTTTTCCGAAAACAAACGCCTTAAGTTTATAATTTCGATATCGTTTGGCTTGCTGGGAAGCTCTGCACTCTCTCTACTGTGGCAGCTGCCGTTAGCTTAACAAAAAACTGCTGCTCATGGTCAAATAGTGTCCTTTTTGTCTAATGACGTTCCGCACTGTCACATAGATACGCAATCACACACACACACACATACACATGGGAGCATCAATGTTTGTTTTATATGTGTTTGCTGCCCGCTGCCGCTCGCTTCTTTTCCACATGACATAAAAACGGATTTTGACATAATGCCTTGGCCATATACCATTCAGCACTTCCGCAGCCACTTCCGCTTGCCTGCTCGCTTCCGGTTTCGTGGCTTTTATATGCCATTCCGTTGAATTGTCTTTTTCGGTTGTTGGCATTAGTTTACATTTCAGCGTAACTGTCTATGTGTGTGTGCGTGTGTGTGTGTGTTTGAGTGCGTGTCTGCCTGTGTGTGTGTGTGTGCCTATTATTGACGAAGCGTGCTACGCATACCTTTTCGTTTATATGCAATTTCTTTCTGGAAACAAAGCTTCCTACAGCACGGCATGTGGTGCCTATGACAGTTAAGTTCTGCCTGCCTGCCTGTGGTTGACGCAAGTCCATGCTTCCTGGCTGCGCTTTATGCAATGGAACGCCGATTTCACTCACAGGCACTCGTTTTCGCTGAATGCTTAATTTATTGAAAATCAGTGAAGCACAAAAATGGCGAGACGAACATCTTCTGATGGCTTGTACCGCTCGTACCCACGTGAGTTTATGTAGCTACTATTTGCCTTATCAACAAGTTTTGAATATCTGAACTATATTTTTTATAGAATGATATTTTTTTAAAATGCCAATTCTAATGCGCAATGGAATTTAAAGTATCATTACATTTGAGGAAAAAAAGTTTGCAAAACCATTTCCGAGCTCCTTATAGCAGCTAGTTTCAAAGAATTTTTTATTGCTTCGCTCTAAATCTATTATTTATTTGAAGACCGGCGCTTAGTTCAGACGATCTAGAGAGAGTTGCATGATAAATTATATATCATTTTAAAGATTTCGAGGTCTATTTTTTGACAGATATGCTATTATTTTAAGAATGGGCTTTTCTGGACGGTTTAAGAATTGCACAATATTAAATGATACACCATTTTGAAAGTTTCACCATGAATTTTCAGGCATAAATTCTCGAAGATTGTTTGAAAACGTTCTAAAATATTAGAGTTTTTAATTTCGAAAGTTTTGTATTGGGAAATTTCCTTTCGAGATAAAGCCTGCTGAATAGATTTGGAAAACTTTGGCAACAATATTAAGTGCATTTTTTTTTAAACTTAATTTAGCTATGTCATAGGGCACACCCGATAATCGGGAGTTATTACTAGCTAACAATTATTATACTTGCAATATTCAAATGAAATAGGTATATTTTAATCTCTGAGGTTACGTGAATTCAACGAACGTGCAACTTTGTACGCCATGGAAGTCAACATTGTGCGAACCATTGCCGAAATGCGGCGATTATTTTATTTCATTCGAAAATTCTACAGCTCTGCAGGCTAACAGGATTATTCTGATTAATAGCAGGCGGCATGCTCTCAAAGGAAGTGCTTAATTCTCGTTGAGCTATACTAGCCACTAGTTTCCAAACGTCAGCTGATGCCCTTTAGACTCAACGAAGTTATAGAGCTATCAATTCTCGTTGAAACGATTTGTGCCATTTGCATAGATAAAAGCCTCTTCCAAATATTCTTCTAATACAGAATTGTTAATTTTATTGTAGGCTATTAATAAAATTGCGAAAACCCTGCGCAAATTTTAAGCCAAGCAAGCAGCCACTAATTGCTACAAAATTTAGTTTAAGTGAACAACTAATAAGAGTTTCAACTAAGAAGAATTTCCATTTTTGATTCTGCTTTAAATGTTTTCTTAAGTCTGCAGTGCTTACTGCTGTGCCATATTCAAGTTGCCACTTCCATCGAGCACTTGCTTCAGTCTTGTCAAATTCAATACAAAGGCATTTGTGCTGTAGCAGCTTCAATCTCAATTCATTTGAAAGTTTAACAACAAGTAATATTTCAAAACAAATTAATTGAAAATTTAATATAAAAGGCGGCAAGAGCAATGGCATGCATGCATACAAACACACACACACACATACACAAGCACACATGTTTATAAACATATTATGTAAGCACATAATACAAGTGCAAATAACTCAAGAGGTGTTGAAAGAGCAGCTTAGACAGGCAGACAGACAGACACACACGCAGGCACGTTTGCACACTTGTTTAAAAAATTCAAGCGCTCATACAAAAATGAAAATCGCTGCAAGTTAAAAAGAAAATGTAGCAGATAAGGCTTCTTCTTTCAAAGCTGCTCTGTGCTTTTCAGCAGTGAGTGCCTTGGCGTATCTTAACTGCCGCCGAAATACGCCCACTTGCATAACAAGCACGTCAGCAACAACAACAATAACAACAACAACAATAAGAGCAACAAAATTTGGCATCAGTCTCGCTGCTGCTACTCACCTGCGCACATTCGCAATATCCCCGCGCTCCACGGCCAGCAGAAACTTCTTCTCCTCGAGCTGCAGCGGCTGCGGCAGTCCCAGCGGTAGGCAGCCGCCGCCGGCGCCCTTCATGCTGCCGGCGAATGCGGTGAGGTGCGCCTGTGGCGCCACCTGCTGTCAGCGACGCGGCAAAATGCGGCAGCCCGGCAGCCCATACAAAAGGCAGGCAGGCAAAAGTTGAGAAGAGAAAAGAGAGAGCAGCGGAAATTCGTAAGTGTAAGGCTCATTTGAATGTAATTTCGGCGCAGAGGGGGGTGGAAACAAGTGGCAAGGCGGTTTTACAAGCGCATGCTACAAGGTCTGCGGTGTGTGTGTGTGCAGGTGTGAAGAGGGCCGTGCAGCTACTTTGGCAATGAAAACGCCTTTGACTGGCAATAAACATGATGCCAGGCAATTGGCGCAGGAAACAAGGGAGATGGGGGGCGGAGGAGGGGTGGGTTGGCTTTCAGCGGCAAATCGCATTTAAATACATCAATACTCGTGTGTGTGCGTTAGTTAAGGTGTGTGTGTGTGGGTTTTACATTACATTTTAAATTTTTGCTTGCACACTTGCTTGCTTGCTTTTTTTTAGAGGGGTGCCGGGAAGGGGGGCGGGGGTGCAGGGAAGCTGTAGCAGGATATGTAAACAATTTAATTATGAGATAAACGCGTTAAGTGAATTCTAAATTACCATTTTTGACGAGGGTGTAAAGCGCATTTATTTGCTCACTTTTCATGTTTTTTTTTCTGCGAGCTTGAAGCTGATAAACGTGCACACACACACGCATACACGCATACATATGTAAAAGCATTTTCAGCGTAATTCAAGCATACAAAAGAACATTTATTATATTTATGTATATGAAAGGGCAGCAGATATTTGTAAGGGGCAGCTTGGAAATGAGAGGTATTTGTTGTTGGCTTATCAATCTGCACTCGAGTTACATTCTTTTTAAATTGAAATAAAGCAAACATAATATATTTGTTAGTTATTATTATTTAACTCTTAAACAACAACAAAATTTAAAATTGTTATTCATATTTATTTGTAAATTAGGCATAGTTTAACTAAGAATATTCATATGAAAAAAGTATTTTCAAACCATCTTAATCAAGAGGTCATCTACGAGTCTACATTTATATCAGAAGCTGCTCAGAGGAGCACAAACACGGCAGAACAGATACAAAAGGAAAATTGCTTCAATCCTTTTAAAACTACGCATCTATGAGTAACTGTAAATATAGTACAGTGATGTTCGAAATAATAGTAACACTATCAAAATAGTTATTAAAATCATTAAACTAGTGTACGCGACTAAGACATTTTATGCTGGAACTTGGGCATATTTAAAATATTTATTATTTATTCTAATAAGTTTATTCGAATGCAATCTATATTTTTCGCTAAAATTTACACGTCGAAGGCTAATAATTTTCACTGGCTACGCTTGGAATTTTCAACTGGAGATGGCGCGCGCGTAGCAGGCGTGGCTGGAGAGAGGCCATACGGCAGGTCGTAAACCGGCAACGGGTTGTTATGACCATCTATGCATGGAAGTATATATTTCGAAAATGTTCTTATTATTTCGAACATCACTGTATGTTCAACTGTCACAATGGACCTTTAAGGGCGCATTGTCTAGTAAACTGTTTAAGAAAAATGGTTAAATGATATATTCTTTTAGATACAAAAGGGAGTTATATGAGAGATTCTGACAACTTTTGAAATTTTGAAACTTTAGTTAAAGGGTAAATTTAAACAAAACCAACTTCTATGCATAAATTGACTTATAATTTGTAAATCACAACTAACTTGCTTATAATGCCAGCCAAAATTATATGCCAACAGAATTATTCAACTAAGCACTAACGACTTTCAACGGCAACAACAACTTTTTTTACAACTTTTCCACAAAGTACAACGAAATTTACAACACTTGGCAATTTATAAATGAAAATACTTTGCAAAACAATAGAACAACATTTTACTTACACCTGCTGGCAGCTTTTTCTGCTCGTTGACCATGCTCGGCTAAATTGTTAACTCACACACACACACACACACACACGCACACACAGTTGCCTTTTGTTAAGGAGAGATTAGCCAGAGTTGCTCACAACTTAGCAAATAACGACGTGCACGAAAAAGTTGGACATCAGCTGCACGCAACAACAACAACAACAAAAAGTTGTCAACCCAAAACAAAAACAATGCCCGTAATCCCAATTCCGGGCGCACTATGGTCACTTTCATACGCTTCACTTGAGTTCACTTCAAGTTGAAATTGTTGGCTTTTGTTTTTTCGGGTTCAAAAGCGGCAACATTCAAAAATGCACTGCGTCAGTGTTTTGTTGTTGTTGCTCTTTATGGATTATGTTTGGCCAAAGTTTTGGTCGACTGTCCACACATGAGCAGATAAACACTGTGGCTGGCGACGAGGGCGACGTGGGCGAAGTTGCTGGCAAAAATGGTAGCAAAAAAAAAATGCGCTTAAATGTTGCCAAATGTTGCCAAATTTCAAAGCTGCTCAATATTTTATTTTAGTCTGCATTGATTTAAAGCAGTTTTTGCTGCTTTTTGTTTGAACTTTTCACTTCGACTTTTTGTTGAGCAACTACAACAGTTTGGTTTAATTAAAAGTGTAGTAAATGCCAACAAAAAATTTGATTTACTTGTGCAATTTAAATTTTCTTTATTATTTTGTATTCATATTTTTATGCATCTTTAACGTGGCTTTTATGAGCTGGCCAATTGCAAAGGCCGCTCGTAAAGCTTTCAGGCTTAATGGCGCGTGCAGTATGTCGCTGATAAATGTGTGAAATTTTCTCAAAATTTATTACTAAAAATTAAAAACGATTTTATTTGAATTTATGCTGAAGAATTTAGCTGTAAATGCTTGGCTAAATTGAAAAGCTATTTTGCATATGATTTTTGAATGAAAGTTTTAACATCTCTTCGAGCACTATTTTTCGCATACGATTTTTATGCAGAATGAACTCTTTATGTGGTTTAAATGTATGAAAGCATATAGTCAAAATTGTTTTTTGGCAAAAATCCTTTCAATTGTGTGCATACGATTATTTCAATAAAAGCTTGAGGATATGTTCGAGCACTCTTACAAGCAATTTATTCTTTTGGACTGATATAGTAGGTTTTTTTTTTTGCAAATGTTGACAGTATTTTTTGACTTTAAAAGTAAAACAATAACAATTTCATAGTGAAAAAAATGTTGATGGTCTGATCGAGAGGACTCTTATAGACATTATGTTCTTTTGGAGTGATATAGTAAAGCTGTTTTTCTAAATGTTTATATATAATTTAAAATTATTAATTTTGAATATAATGATGATGGTCTGCTTGAACACTCTTATAGGCTATATGTATGTTCTTTTGTACTGATATAATGATGCTTTATTGATCCTTGCTTGCATACGATTTTTGAAAAAATGTTTAAAAGATTTAAGATATGTTCGAGTACTCTTATAGGCATGTTCAATATAGTACATGCATTCCCATGGAAGTAAGTGCATTCAAGTACTTTTCTAATAATCCGAATCTACTTGTGAACCTCAACTCACACATATGTACAACTGTATGCAGTCAATAGAGTCACAATCGAACAATATTCAATAGTTATTTTTGATGCGGAAAAAAATTTATTCATAAGAATTGCAACAAAATATTGAATTGTGACTGTCGTCAGAAAAGTGCTGATATTGACAATGAATCACTATTTCTTATACGAAAGAATATTCCATTTATAAGAAAGAATATAAATTTCTGTAAAATATTGCTGATTAAGATTGTAGACAGAACAGTGCTGATAGTCTTGAGATTAAAGAATTTGCAGCGAAAGTTTTGCAACAAATTTCAAGTGTATAAAGTAAGCACAAAAATGCATCTGAATATGAGGATTCATTGGGAAAAAACTTGGTACTTTATTAAAGAAATTTTTTTATCAAATGTTCTCTTGTTCTCTAGGTCAAAGACATGCCTCTATTGCGATCGAATTGTGCATATTTAATTTGAAAAGAAACAAGCGAAAGTTAATGCTTTCTCTTTGTTTAGCAGAGCCGTTCTTTTAAGAGCTCGAGCAGATCTCGGAGTTAGGCATCAAGCCTCTTTGGAAACTTGTGAAACACACCCAAATTCTGACAGATCATTACTTTGAGAACTCCTAAAACGGAACCCAAACTGCTATCGCTAAGGACTCAAAAGGGTCTATGCGTGGCCTTTCTTAGGCAGCCAGCTTAAACTAACCTAACCTAATGCTTTCTCTCTAAGTACAAATCCACGTAAGCAATGAGCTGCTTGTCTTTTTATATGTATCGCACGCTTCCAAATTGATTATTTACTTTTATTCAGGCATGTGATGGAAATCGAAATCGTACGAAAAGGCGAGTGAAATTGATTTGCCTTGTGATATGTTTCATTTTCAAAATCGAGCAAGTCGTTCGGTGCGATTTCAAATCGAAATGAAATCATAAAAACCGAATTTCATCACAGGGCATTGTATTGTTTCGAATTGCTTATGTTGAATATACATAAATCCCGAAATTTGAAATGAAATCGTTCGATTTCCATCACACGTAAAACGAGTTCGTACGATTTGAAATTTCATTTCTTTTTGAATTCGTACGATTTGAAATTTCTTTTTCGTTTTGAATCGTACGATTTTCATCACATGCCTGATTAACACTATGGAACAATAAACCCAGTAAAGTGCTACTTTTCATTAAGAGCCTAACACAACTGGGTTAGATACAGGCCAGCACAAAAGATCCATTCGGCGGTCGCGGTGCGCAACAAAGGCCTTCTAACAATAACAATAATAACAATAACACTTCCGCACTTTCATACTCAAATGTTTTGCAATATTTTTTTAATATTTAAATTTTGTATTTTAATTGTTTTCAAATATTGAGCGCTTTCTGCTAATTGCTCAAAGGCACTTCATTTGTTTGTGGCCACCAACAGAAACCACAAAAAATTTGCACGTATAGCTTAAACACATTTTCACAACAACAACAACAAATTAATGTGGATTCAGGCGCTATTTTATTGCAACGTTGGTAACATGAAACTCGAACATGCCCCATCCCAATATGTGCCCAGTTCAAAGCGTTTGGCCAATGCTCTGCTCGCTAGCCTGCAGTGCACATTGTCCGGATGGTGGCGCGCTGGGCACGTGCTCGCGTTGATCTTTGCGGTGAAACTACTTTTTCGAATTACAAATCGCACTCACTTTTGCCAACGGCGTAGGCATCAAAATTCGCAGCACTCAAAAATGTTTCCCTTTTTCCACATATATTACACGAGTACAATGCGGTTTTTTTGTAATTCCATTTCAATTATAATTTTGTTGTTGTTTTTTATTTTTCCATTTTCCATTTTCATTTTATTGCTAGCATGAGTTGTAAACTGGATCGCGCTTAAAGGAAAATAGTCGAGGCGATCGCATGGACGCTCGATTCGCGAAAAGTGAAAATGTGAGTCAACGCTGCTGCGATCGCTGGGAAAATGGAAAATGGCAAGTGGCAAGTGGCGCGAACATTTCAAGTGTTGAGCGAAGTGTTTCAATTGAATTCGCGCGAATTTTATTATTTATTTGCATTTCAAATAAAGTGATATACGTTTTGCTGTGCCTTTGGCTTTTAGCTGCTGTGCTGCCATGACTGGGTTATAATACGCAGAGTGATGCCAGAGTTTCAGAAATCAAATTGCAAACAAGGCAAACATTTTGAGAGGCGTCAAAGCGAAGTGTTTTCCATCAAGAGTTGCGGTGTTTTCTAATTGCTTTGGCCTCCTTTGGCCTCTGGGCGGCGTGAGGGGGGGAGGGGGATCTCACATTTGCAACAACATTGAGTGAGTGGCATTGAGCAGCGGAAATTGATTGGAACATGCTGAGCCAATATAAATTGCAGATTACAGCGCTGCCGAAATGAAACACTTGCACAAGCAGCATATTTTTCTAAAATTGCACAACTGAGAAAAAAGTTTATAATAATTTTTTTCAAAGAAGGGACAACTTCCGTTAAGGATCTTGACATTTATTTTGCTGCCAAATCTATCTTTTAAAATTCATAGGGACTATGTCATTTCGTGGGCAAACTCGCAACTAGATTTTGTCTAAAGTAACTACAAAAGCAGTTCTCAGATCCACACACAAGAAATTCGGTTTTAACGTGCCTGGTCAGCTGCATTCTGGAATATTGCTGCATCATTTTGGAGTCCTACCAATGTGGTAGATATTAAGACAGTCGAAAGGTAAGTTCAAAAATGCTTTTCTTGCTTCGATAGGCGTAGCTTGTACTCATAACAGAATATGCCTTCGTATGATATTCACTGCAAACTAATTGGAATCCAATCTTTGAAGCAAGAAAGAAAAAGTTTTTCAATATTATTTATAAAGGACATTTTAGACGGCAAGATACAATATGCTAAATTATTTGAACTTTTCCAATTATATGCGCCCATAATTGGTCTTAGGGAAAGACCGCTCTTCTATATACATATGTATATCTCTATAGAACTAGTTTTAGCCAGAATGAGCTTATCTCTAAAATGTTGAAGAAACTTTTAGTTGATCCGTTAACTATAGTTTAAAATTTTGGAATAAGTTAATTGTTTTATATCTGTGAGAACAATTTGCTCAGTAGATGAAGAGAACAGCTGAGATTATGCCAAACAACACTGAAAACCGAACTGAGTTGCTGAGCTCTTTAAAGAGCATAAGAGTGAAGCTAGAATCGGAATTGTTATTTAACAAGTCTCGAAAAGTGAAAGCAACTGACAGACTAATCCAATCATCCACTGGCTCCGCGTTGGCTCAGTGTTTGACCGCTGATACGGAAGGCCTGGTTTGAAATCCCAGCCGAGCCTCAAAGCATCTAATAAAAAGCAGAATTTTTTTTCAAAAAGTGAATAATTTATTTGTGTCTTATAATTCTTTTTATCTTTAAATCTTTATATTAAAGCATCTAAGTTCGTAAGCAGCATCTCTCTATATATTAACTCTCGTACTTGTTAAAGCTTTCTACTGTGCTGCCAAAGTAGAAAATACTTGCAATTGCGCCGCTTTCTTTTTTATGCAACAGTTTAAGGCTCCCTAAACTCACTGTGCCAAGGACTTAACATCAACCAAATCTCGTTATGCATAATTTTATAGCATTTTAATGCCCAGCATAAATACCAACGCACAGTTACTGCCAAACAAAAAGGACACTCAAAACTTTCTATTAAGTCGCTGCGCTTAAAAGCGCTTTCTCCCCTCTCAAACACAAAAAAAAGAGGGAACAAAAGTTAAAAGCGTGCAATTTCAACATTTTCGCAAAATAATTCCACAAAATTGCAACTCTGTTTGCACATGCATGTGAGTGTGTTTGAGTGTTACAGCATGTGAAGTGGAGGGGGCACACTTTTTTTCGACAAAAGCAACAGTTTTGTTGCCAAAAGAATTATCTGCCTTTGTATGTGTGTGTGTGCAGGTGTGTGTCTGTGTGTAAATTTGACAACAACAAAAAAAACTCACACATAGAACAGCGTATGCAAACACCAGCAAAAAGAGTTTTATCCAAAAAGCATAGCGAATTATTTTGGCGTGAAAAATGCGACAGGGGCAAAAAATTCCAAAAAAAAAGTAAACGAAAGCATGAAAATAGGTTTAAAAGCTAGAACGAACAATGCTGCCAATATTTACATTTTCCACACCGCATGCAAATATTTATTTACAAACATTGCCTTTGGGGGGGTGGGCGCGGTGTAGCAGGGAGCCAAGCCAATTGTGGCATATTTTCATTGATTTAAAAGCATGCACTGAAAGAAGTTTTCAACAAAAGTGTAAGCTAAAATCAAGCAGCACTTTTAATAATTTCAAACAGCAAACGCCATCTGCAAGCTTGAATCAAAAATTTACAAAATTTTTGTTGAAGAATTTGTTAAGCTTGAAAATTGATGAAGCCATTAATAGACAGACATTGAAAGTTGAACATTTTTGAGTTGAAAATTTGAAATTCGAACAAGTGATGTAAAAATTGATCATGACAAATGACAAGTTTGAATATTTTAATGAAATAGATTTTGGAAAAAAAAGTGTGCTTCGCTACAAAAGCTTTTGTTAAAGTTTTCTAGTGCAAAAAAGTGCTTGACGTTAAAAAGTAAGTGCAGTTATGAAAAAGCTGCTCAAAAAAAGGGCCTTTAAAAAACTGTCTGTTTAAAAAAAAGTAAATTTTAAATTACTTCTTCTTGAGTAATTTTATATTACATGTAGTAATAAAATTATATAAAAAAAAACTTTTTAAAAATAAGCTTTAATTTATTTAATGTACTAAAAAGTAGAAAATAAATTGTTTTTAAGTCACCTGTATCTTACTATCCATAAAAGCTTGGGGCGCTCATGTGTTCAATATTTGTCAAACAGTTACCACAATATTTTATTTAAATAATTTTTTGCAAATAGATTCTAGTAATGAAAGATATTTTGAATATGGATATTGAGCGCACAAGCTTTTATTGATAGTAAGATACAGGTGACTTAAAAACCATTTATTTTCTACTTTTTAGTACATTAAATAAATTAAAGCTTATTTTTAAAAAGTTTTTTTTTATATAATTTTATTTTCTACTTTTTAGTCTTCCATAAATTCAATTTTAGAGCTCTGAAATTTTTCACAAAAAGAATTTAAAACTTGCAGAGCAGTACACAATATTTAGGGTATTCACAGTGTCTCCTATCGTCATATCCTCAATTTAACAAATAATACGGCTGTGATCGACCCTAATATTCGTGGCATATTTGTGACGCGGTGAGTTGTTGCTATTTTGCCAGCAGGGCGCGGCAAGTAAGTTCCTATCGTTTTTCATTGATGTGTGGTGTACCTATAATTATAAACTGAAGCCCAACTGTGTAGTTGCTTGAAAAGTGCCACGCCCCTTGTCCTACGCCCATAAATTTTTCCAGTGGAACGACACATCCAAGAGGCGACTGCATACGAAATTTCAATGCTGCACGACCTTTAGTTCCAAAGCTATTCTATATAAACGATTTTGTTTGTATGGGCGGTGCCACGCCCCCTTATCCAGTGCCCGCCTTATTTTCTCAGTAGAAGGATATGGATATGTAGTAAGTTCCTACCGAGTTTCATTGATGTGTGATTTGTAGTTCTAAAGTTATACACAAATCTGGAGTTTATAAAAAAGTGCCACGCCCCTTATCCTACGCCCATAAAATTTTACCAGTGGGACAACACATCCAAGAGGCGACTGCATACGAAATTTCAATGCTGCACGACCTTTAGTTCCAAAGCTAATCGAGATCAAAAATTTTGTTTGTATGGGGGGTGCCACGCCCCCTTATCCTACGCCCATAAAATTTTACCAGTGGGACGACACATCCAAGAGGCGACTGCATACGAAATTTCAATGCTGCACGACCTTTAGTTCCAAAGCTAATCGAGATCAAAAATTTTGTTTGTATGGGGGGTGCCACGCCCCCTTATCCTACGCCCATAAAATTTTACCAGTGGGACAACACATCCAAGAGGCGACTGCATACGAAATTTCAATACTGCACGACCTTTAGTTCCAAAGCTAATCTAGATCAAAAATTTTGTTTGTATGGGGGGTGCCACGCCCCCTTATCCAGTCCCCCTTATTTTCTCAGTAGAAGGATATGGATATGTAGTAAGTTCCTGCCGAGTTTCATTGATGTGTGATTTTTAGTTCTAAAGTTATACACAAATCTGGAGTTGATAAAAAGTGCCACGCCCCTTATCCTACGCCCATAAAATTTTACCAGTGGGACAACACATCCAAGAGGCGACTGCATACGAAATTTCAATGCTGCACGACCTTTAGTTCCAAAGCTAATCGAGATCAAAAATTTTGTTTGTATGGGGGGTGCCACGCCCCCTTATCCTACGCCCATAAAATTTTACCAGTGGGACGACACATCCAAGAGGCGACTGCATACGAAATTTCAATGCTGCACGACCTTTAGTTCCAAAGCTAATCGAGATCAAAAATTTTGTTTGTATGGGGGGTGCCACGCCCCCTTATCCTACGCCCATAAAATTTTACCAGTGGGACAACACATCCAAGAGGCGACTGCATACGAAATTTCAATACTGCACGACCTTTAGTTCCAAAGCTAATCTAGATCAAAAATTTTGTTTGTATGGGGGGTGCCACGCCCCCTTATCCAGTCCCCCTTATTTTCTCAGTAGAAGGATATGGATATGTAGTAAGTTCCTGCCGAGTTTCATTGATGTGTGATTTTTAGTTCTAAAGTTATACACAAATCTGGAGTTGATAAAAAGTGCCACGCCCCTTATCCTACGCCCATAAAATTTTACCAGTGGGACAACACATCCAAGAGGCGACTGCATACGAAATTTCAATGCTGCACGACCTTTAGTTCCAAAGCTAATCGAGATCAAAAATTTTGTTTGTATGGGGGGTGCCACGCCCCCTCATCCTACGCCCATAAAATTTTACCAGTGGGACAACACATCCAAGAGGCGACTGCATACGAAATTTCAATGCTGCACGACCTTTAGTTCCAAAGCTAATCGAGATCAAAAATTTTGTTTGTATGGGGGGTGCCACGCCCTTTCATCCTACGCCCATAAAATTTTACCAGTGGGACAACACATCCAAGAGGCGACTGCATACGAAATTTCAATGCTGCACGACATTTAGTTCCAAAGCTAATCGAGATCAAAAATTTTGTTTGTATGGGGGGTGCCACGCCCCCTTATCCAGTGCTCCCCTTATTTTCTCAGTAGAAGGATAGGGATATGTAGTAAGTTCCTACCGAGTTTCATTGATGTGTGATGTGTAGTTCTAAAGTTATACACAAATCTGGAGTTTATAAAAAAGTGCCACGCCCCTTATCCTACGCCCATAAAATTTATTGATTCATGTATTGGGCTCTAGATTAGGCATGTATGCAAAGTTTCAGATCTCTAAGTAGTCGGGAAGTGGGTGAAAAATTGATTACTAGATTTGACGACATACATACCGGATGTGAACCTAATATAAAGCTTATAAAAAGAAGTACACTATTTTGGCATGAAATGGATGTCTTTTTTGAGCATAGTTAGAAAGATCTGATTCAGCTCTTCCTGGGCAATCAAAGCAGTGCTTACTTGACTCGAAGTCGGACTCGACGATTTTCATGATTTTAACGACTTTATCGACAATTGGTCTTCCAGAGTGTGTTGCATCTTTGACATCAAAATTATCGGCACGAAATCGATGAAGTCGAAAATGTGCGAGATTGTCTTTTGAGTATCAGCGCATATGGACCCTAATCTATTCACATCTTCAGCCAGCTGGCTTGCCTTTTCGCCTTTATCAAAGAAAAACTGTAAAATATGGCTTGATTTCTCTATGCTGGTGTCCATCTTTGAGGCACGCTTCTACCAAACTTACTAAAGCAATCATAAAACTGTCTGAGAAGTTATTTTAGTACAAATTATTTGCTCTCGAATGCCATCTAACATAACCCGATCGCACTTATACAAAGCAAGAAGCAGATTCTTAAAGCCATCAATTGGGAAAAGTAATGGCTTTCCTTTTATTACAACTGATATTTGCAATTTTTACTAAAACTACAGAGAGTTGCTTAAAATGGCATATTAGATGGCAATT